>OX463225.1:142054422-144454422 GCA_949820135.1 Sylvilagus floridanus | reverse complement strand
GTGAAGTCACCCCGGGTCCTCCTGCTCTCTGTTCAAGTAGAAATGGATTAGTTTTCTGCAGTAAGCAAAGAGAGCCGGGAGTGTAACCACAGCACAACTCATGTCAATAGCACAGGCACCAGGTTTCTCTGAAGATGATTCCACATCTAGTTACACCCAGGACCATTCTGCTGTGTGCCTAATAGCTCACTCACTCAACTCTGAAGGGAACATTCACTTTAAAACAGGCACTCTGTAGTCATCCTAGAGTTCCCCACTTTTTTTTTTCACTTCCCCTAAGAAATTTTCTTTTTGAGAGTATCTTGTTTGTATACCGCTCAGAGGGAAGGACAAAAATGGGAGAATGAGACCTAAGAATCTGCATTGGAAATGGGCCTAGGAATAAAATCAGATAAAATCTGATTGTTCAATGTATATTTCTCAACCCAATAGAGGACTTGCAATCAAGTGAGTGGATGGTGAACAGCATGTTTTAGTGAGAGAAGTTCAACTTTAAACATTTTCACTTGACTATGAGGGGAGGTATCCTATTTTGTGGGTCAGGTTTCTACATGACAAGGATTTCTTCCTGTATCTTCTATTTCAAATTATTGATGCAAACAGAGAGGTTACAGTTCTACCCTATCTGAACCAACAGAAATGAGCTATAATCTGTGCGCAGTGTAAGAAGGAATAAGTACATCTAAGACACACACACACAGGATTACCTCTGTCTAGGCGTGAAGGCCCAGGAATCTGAAGGTCAGTGCCCACATGTTGGCCTGTGGTTTGTCCTTCATCTCCTGGCCAGGGAATCGGCATGCGATTTTCCTCTTCTTGGGCTGTGCTTTGCCCTTCATCTCCTGGCCAGGGAATCGGCAGGCCAGTTCCCATTTCCTGGGCTTCTGTTTTCCTTTGATAACACTTGCTTTTGGGGTACTTGGCACATCGCTGGGCCTGATGCTGTGACTCTCACACATGCTGGTGATGGGATCTTTGTGAGGACCTCCCTCCAGCTGGGCACAGGTCTTCCTCTCAGGGGCAGCACCAAAACTCAGTTCTGAAATAGAAGCACAGCCATCAGGATTGGTATTCATGCTATCTCTCTGGCAGTCAGGCCTGCAGCAGAGGGACAACAAGTCAGGAAAGGGGCCCTGGGCAGTCATGTCCAAAGTGGGAGATGAAATCTGCACAGACACTAAAATGTGTTCATTCGGGTTGATTTTATACATATTCCCTGATCATTTATCACTAGGCAAAAGTAATAAACATGGCTCAGATGATCACAATATTCAACAAAGTTGGACTAATAAAACACACAGCTCTTAAGCTGTTAAGGCACAGAACCCACACTGGATATCTGTTGAAGGTTTAGGGGGATGGAGCAGGATCATCAAACCTGGAGGGCATTGTAATGAGAGACAAGGACAGGGCACCACTAACAGCTCGAATGGACACACCTAGCACAAGAACACATGCATTTCATACACGCACATGCTTTGCTGAACATACACCAGGCACATCTACTCATAGGGTATATGCCTTCAGTGCATGTCATCTGGATAATTATATATATGATGTGGCCATCACGTTTCTGGACAGTTGAAGTGGGAACCCAGTTACAGGCACCTGAAGAATGGAGAGACACGCTAAGGTGAAACACAAAAGTCAGGAAGAAATCCCAGGCGGGAGGTAAGGCATTGCTTTGGCCCAGCACACACATCTCCCTCCTGAGACTGTGTCTGTTCACCTGCCACCTCCTCATGACTGCCCAGCCCTGGCACTGGGTGTTTCTGAGACAAAGCCACACAACCACTGGTCTGTGGCAAAGGCAAGTTCAAGGCCTCACTGGGATCCTGAGTGCATTAAAAAGCCTGAGGTGAGAGACCAGAGACTTTCAGGCCATGGGGCACTCCTGAGCTGGAGTTCTATCTGAGAACCTCAATGAGGTGCTGATGCTGCTCAGGGACAAAACACGCCAACGTCTTCCTAGTGGGAGATGTTGTGCAGGGTCTTTAGAAGTTCTTGTTCGCAGCCTCGAACTTTTCTACTGATATTTGAAATTCTCTCAATATAATTTGCTTCAGAAGAAACATTTTAAATGAGAACATCCATACCAGCCACATCGCTGGCATGTCTGCTGAAAACAAGTGGACTGAGCCTACAGACAAGGGGCAGGCAAAGGAGTGGTCTATGACTGCAATGCACACAAGGTGTGGTGATCTGAACTTGGAGAGTGACCTTGTTGAGCCTCAGGATCTGCACTCCAAGGTGGGGACAGAATCTCCACCAGGAGAGGTCCAGTGAGGGTAGCATGGATCATGACGAGACAGGGCTTAGCACATCACAGATGCCCATGAGTGTGGCTTTCATAGCTGGGTGTGAATCACTGTGACCTGGGATGACTCTGCACATCTCTGTACCTCTGTACAGAGGAAAAGCGCACGGTCTCACCAAGAAATGGTGCCTGTTGATCTATAGCATCGGGGGGACAACTGTCATTGCCAATTCTACTGCAGAACATTGAGAAACAGGGCAGGGCATCAGGATTTCTTGATTTTCCTACAGAATGATTTGATGAGTGAAGCTGCCTCAAACCCCAAAGATTCCTCCTGAGTGAAATGTAAAACCTTACCAAAGCTCAGATTCAAGGAAAATGGACTGCTTCTCTATTCCCTATGAAGCCATACTCCAGGGCTCCTACTGCACAAGAGGCACTCTGCCTGTGATGATGTGAGGGAAACCTCAGCCTCATTCAGATACTGAATAGATTCCTGTCCTGGTGCAAGGTTATGGAGGCTTTCATGTGAAAAAATGTCTAGTATAGACACTGGATTAAAACTACAGACCACATATGAGCACAAATCAGTGCTGTTAAGCAGAAGATGAAACCACACCATGGACACAGGTGGAGGACTGGACTGCTGTGCTTAGCACCAATCTGCTTCAGAGAAAACAGAGAATCTGCCTACCAAGGATACCTAGTATCAGATAACTAAGGAAACATTGTACAGACTCCAAAGGGTTAAGCCTGAGAAGTTTGGAGGATGCTGTTTACAATTGCAACTGTTGTTAAAACATCACAGTGACTTGTTAAAGAAGCCTCTCCAAGAGAGATGGTGGTGACTCGGTGTTTGCCATCATGCTTTCCCATCCCCTCCTTCCCTGTCTTGACGTCACAAGCTGCACTTTGAAAGTAGGCCTGGTGACAGCCAAGGGTTTCCCCTGTTTGATGACTATGAACAGACTCCATCCAAGTGCCACTACCAGACCAAGAGAAGTCCCCAGGGCCTGAGTGCACAGTGGTCTGTCTCACCCAACACAGGTGCAGCAACCCAAGCAGACAGAGGCCACCTGGGAGAGCAGTAGAGTGTTCCCCTTCAGAATGGAGCACTCACTGTCTACAACAAGAGCAGAGCAGATAGGCTGTTTCTCCAGTGAGGACCAGGTGCTCCTAGAATGGGACCAGTCAGAAGCTTCCGGAAGAAGTGCAGGAGTCAAATACGTACCTTGAGAGTCTTGTGAGATGTCTTGATCTTCAAATTCTGGAATCTCACTGATGAGACTGGAGGGAGGGAAAGGTGGGTGAGACACATAAAGATAACAGAAAGCCCCTTTCCAATCTGTTCCTAAGAGGAGGCTTCCAGAAGTGGCTGGGCTGAGCAATGGGCCACCCACAGCTTTTTCCCTATCTGGAGGAGACTGGCTACTAATTTCCTAGTAGTCCATGCTACACTGTCTGCTCTGCCTCCGAGTTACCTGGAAGTGTATGACACATCTTGCTCCTGTAACTCCACTTCATGATATTGATTTTCTGCAAACAAATTCAGAGAGATTCACCATGTTAAGCAGGTTTTGGGTCAGATATGGGTATCCAATGGCCACTACTACCAAGGGGACAGAGTGTTCTGGTGTGAGAACAGGAGACTCTGACAGAAATCCTCCAGGAGGACTAATTCAACTTCAGGAGATGGGCTTGGTGAGCCATCCTGGGCCAGGGGTCAAATCTCCCTGTTCACAGTTGGATCACCATCTCAATACCCTCTATCCAGAACACTTAGAAACAGCCTGCAATGGTCCTCAGGGGTTCTAAGCTCACAGCACAAGAACTTTCTAGGAGGCAAACTGCAGTCGTCTGGCTGCTCTCATTGAAGGACCAGGTTGCTGACTGTGGAGGGGAGGTAGAACACTGGGAGAGAGCTATGCATGGAGTCTGCATACCCTGGAATTGAAACAGTCTGATGCCACACAGAATCTTGGCTATTCTAAGACTTGCTCATGAATAATCTCCCTCTTGTCTATGGGAACAATACAAGGCATTCAAGAGCATGTATTTCTGGATGAACTCTTCCCTAGTCTATTCATCTTCAAATGGAAACGCCACTGAGAACATGAAGGACAGAGATGCCTATATGGATGCTGTGGCCTGGACAAGCATGGATGTCAAAGGGCAGAGCTGAGGTTTGGGATGGAATAAAAAGTAAGCAAGTGGCGACAGTCATCCTCCAAGGTTCCATCCAGGAGGGAGCAAACGCCACCTGGGCACATGCTGCTGAGCTTGCTGTGAAATGGTCACAACTCTGTTCCAGAACAAATGAACAATCATGAAGTCTAACTCCTGCTTCCAGCTCAATTCAGGATTGTGAGTCTACAACCACAAGTCTGTAGGTCTGACACGTAGCAATGACTTCACTCATCCTCAGTGGGGATAGGAGTACAAGGACGGAGCAGTCACCAGGGGCAGAGATGAAGGTTTACCTACTCTCAAAAGGGATCCTTCTGCACATCAACTGCCAGCCAAACTGCTCTGGCTTTATGAGCACAAGCAGCTCCTGAATGCTTGCAGTCAGACATCCCAGGCACAACTGGAGCAGAAATGTTCATCCAGGGAACTCTGTTCTGTGAATCAGCAACCATTTTTGACAGAAATGGAGATGAGCATGCCTAACTGGGATGCTGAGTGCAAAAAGCCTTAGGTGAGAGACCAGGGACTTTCAGGCCATGGGGCACTCCTGAGCTGGAGTTCTATCTGAAACCTCAATGAGGTGCTGACGCTGCTCAGGGACGAAGCACACCAACGTCTTCCTAGTGGGAGATGTTGTGCAGGGTCTTTAGAAGTTCTTGTTCGCAGCCTCGAACTTTTCTACTGATATTTGAAATTCTCTCCACACAATTTGTTACAGAAGTAAAATTTTAAGTGAGAACATCCATACCAGCCACATCACTGGCATGTCTGCTGAAAACAAGTGGACTGAGCCTACAGACAAGGGGCAGGCAAAGGAGTGGTCTATGAATGCAATGCACACAAGGTGTGGTGATCTGAACTTGGAGAGTGACCTTGTTGAGCCTCAGGATCTGCACTCCAAGGTGGGGACAGAATCTCCACCAGGAGAGGTCCAGTGAGGGCAGCATGGATCATGACGAGACAGGGCTTAGCACAGCACAGATGCCAGTGAGAGTGGCCTTCAGAGCTGGGTGTGAATCACTGTGCCCTGGGATGACTCTGCACATCTCTGTACCTCTGTACAGAGGAAAAGCACACGGTCTCACCAAGAAACGGTGCCTGCTGATCTATAGCATCGGGGGGACAACTGTCATTGCCAATTCTACTGCAGAACATTGAGAAACAGGGAAGGGCATCAGGATTTCTTGATTTACCTACAGAATGATTTGATGAGTGAAGCTGCCTCAAACCCCAAAGAATCCTCCTGAGTGAAAGTGTAAAACCTCATTGAAGCCCAGATTCAAGAAATTTGGACTTTTCTCTGCCCACCTGTGAGACATACACCAGGGCTCCTACTGCACAAGAGACACTCTGCTTGTGATGACATGAGGGAAACCTCAGCCACACTCAGATAATCAATAGGTTCCTGTCCTGGTGCAAGGTTATGGAGGCTTTCATGAGAAAAAAATGCCGAGTTCAGACACTGGATTAAAACTACAGACCACATATGAGCACAAATCAGTGCTGTTAAGCAGAAGATGAAAACCACACCATGGACACAGGTGGAGGACTGGACTGCTGTGCTTAGCACCAAGCTGCTTCAGAGAAAACAGAGAATCTGCCTACCAAGGATACCTAGTATCAGATAACTAAGGAAACATTGTACAGACTCCAAAGCTTTAAGCCTGAGAAGTTTGGAGGATGCTGTTTACAATTGCAACTGTTGTTAAAACTTCACAGTGACTTGTTAAAGAAGCCTCTCCAAGAGAGATGGTGGTGGCTCGGTGTTTGCCATCATGCTTTCCCATCCCCTCCTTCCCTGTCTTGACGTCACAAGCTGCACCTTGAAAGTAGGCCTGGTGACAGCCAAGGGTTTCTCCCGTTTGATGACTATGAACAAACTCCATCCAAGAGCCACATCCAGACTAAGTCCCCAGGGCCTGAGAGCACAGTGGTCTGTCTCACCCAACACAGGTGCAGCAACCCAAGCAGACAGAGGCCACCTGGGAGAGCAGTGGAGTGTTCCCCTTCACAATGGAGCACTCACTGTCTACAACAAGAGCAGAGCAGACAGGCTGTTTCTCCAGTGAGGACCAGGTGCTCCTAGAATGGGACCAGTCAGAAGCTTCCAGAAGAAGTGCAGGAGTCAAATACGTACCTTGAGAGTCTTGTGAGACGTCTTGATCTTCAAATTCTGGAATCTCACTGATGAGACTGGAGGGAGGGAAAGGTGGGTGAGACACATAAAGATAACAGAAAGCCCCTTTCCAATCTGTTCCTAAGAGGAGGCTTCCAGAAGTGGCTGGGCTGAGCAATGGGCCACCCACAGCTTTTTCCCTATCTGGGGGAGACTGGCTACTAATTCCCTAATAGTCCATGCTACACTCTCTGCTCTGCCTCCGAGTTACCTGGAAGTGTATGACACATCTTTCTCTTGAAGCTCCACTTCGTGATATTGATTTTCTGCAAACAAATTCAGAGAGATTGACCATGTTAAACAGGTTTTGGGTCAGATATGGATATTCAATGGCCACTACTACCAAGGGGACAGAGTGTTCTCATGTGAGAACAGGAGACTGTGACAGAAATCCTCCAGGAGGACTAAGTCGACATCAGGAGATGGGCTTGGTGAGCCATCCTGGGCTAGGGGTCAAATCTCCCTGTTTACATTTGGATCACCATCTCAATACCCTCTGTCCAGAACTCTTAGAAACAGCCTGCAATGGTCCTCAGGGTTCTAAGCTCTCAGCCCAAGATCTTTCTAGGAGGCAAACTGCAGTCGTCTGGCTGCTCTCATTGAAGGACCAGGTTGCTGACTGTGGAGGGGAGGTAGAACACTGGGAGAGAGCTATGCATGGAGTCTGCATACCCTGGAATTGACACCTGTTTGATGCCACACAGAATCTTGGCTATTCTAAGAGTTGCTCTTGAATAATCTCCCTCTTGTCTATGGGAACAATACAAGACATTCAAGAGCATGTATTTCTGGAGGAACTCTTCCCTAGTCTATTCATCTTCAAATGGAAACGCCACTGAGAACATGAAGGACAGAGATGCCTATATGGATGCTGTGGCCTGGACAAGCATGGATATCAAAGGGCAGAGCTGAGGTTTGGGATGGAGTAAAAAGTAAGGAAGTGGCGACAGTCATCCTCCAAGGTTCCATCCAGGAGGGAGCAAACGCCACCTGGGCACATGCTGCTGAGCTTGCTGTGAAATGGTCACAACTCTGTTCCAGAACAAATGAACAATCATGAAGTCTAACTCCTGCTTCCAGCTCAATTCAGGATTGTGAGTCTACAACCACAAGTCTGTAGGTCTGACACGTAGCAATGACTTCACTCATCCTCAGTGGGGATAGGAGTACAAGGACGGAGCAGTCACCAGGGGCAGAGATGAAGGTTTACCTACTCTCAAAAGGGATCCTTCTGCACATCAACTGCCAACCAAACTGCTCTGGCTTCATGAGCATAAGCAGCTCCTGAATGCTTGCAGTCAGACATCCCAGGCACAACTGGATCCTAGACATGTTCATCCAGGGAACTCTGTTCTGTGAAACAGCAACCATTTTTGACAGAAATGGAGATGGGCATGCCTGACTGGGATGCTGAGTGCAAAAAGCCTTAGGTGAGAGACCAGGGACTTTCAGGCCATGGGGCACTCCTGAGCTGGAGTTCTATCTGAAACCTCAATGAGGTTCTGACGCTGCTCAGGGATGAAGCACACTGTCTTCCTAGCGGGAGATGTTGTGCACGGCCTTTAGAAGTTCTTGTTCGCAGCCTCGAACTTTTCTACTGATATTTGAAATTCTCTCAACACAATTTGTTACAGAAGTAAAATTTTAAGTGTGAACATCCATACCAGCCACATCGCTGGCATGTCTGCTGAAAACAAGTGGGCTGAGCCTACAGACAAGGGGCAGGCAAAGGAGTGGTCTATGACTGCAATGCACACAAGGTGGGGTGATCTGAACTTGGAGAGTGACCTTGTTGAGCCTCAGGATCTGCACTCCAAGGTGGGGACAGAATCTCCACCAGGAGAGGTCCAGTGAGGGTAGCATGGATCATGACGAGACAGGGCTTAGCACAGCACAGATGCCAGTGAGAGTGGCCTTCATAGCTGGGTGTGAATCGCTGTGACCTGGGATGACTCTGCACATCTCTGTACCTCTGTACAGAGGAAAAGCGCACGGTCTCACCAAGAAACGGTGCCTGCTGATCTATAGCATTGGGGGGACAACTGTCATTGCCAATTCTACTGCAGAACATTGAGAAACAGGGCAGGGCATCAGGATTTCTTGATTTTCCTACAGAATGATTTGATGAGTGAAGCTGCCTCAAACCCCAAAGATTCTTCCTGAGTGAAAGTGTAAAACCTCATTGAAGCCCAGATTCAAGGAAAATGGACTTCTCTGCTCCCTATGAAGTCATACTCCAGGGTTCATACTCAACAAGAGGCACTCTGCTTGTGATGACATGAGGGAAACCTCAGCCTCATTCAGATACTGAATAGATTCCTGTCCTGGTGCAAGGTTATGGAGGCTTTCATGAGAAAAAAATGTCGAGTTCAGACACTGGATTAAAACTACAGACCACATATGAGCACAAATCAGTGCTGTTAAGCAGAAGATGAAAACCACACCATGGACACAGGTGGAGGACTGGACTGCTGTGCTTAGCACCAAGCTGCTTCAGAGAAAACAGAGAATCTGCCTACCAAGGATACCTAGTATCAGATAACTAAGGAAACATTGTACAGACTCCAAAGCTTTAAGCCTGAGAAGTTTGGAGGATGCTGTTTACAATTGCAACTGTTGTTAAAACATCACAGTGACTTGTTAAAGAAGCCTCTCCAAGAGAGATGGTGGTGGCTCAGTGTTTGCCATCATGCTTTTCCATCCCCTCCTTCCCTGTCTTGATGTCAAAAGCTGCACCTTGAAGTGGGTCTGGTGACAGCCAAGGGTTTCCCCTGTTTGATGACTATGAACAAACTCCATCTAACAGCCACATCCACACTGAGATAAGTCCCTAGTGCCTGAGTGCACAGTGGTCTGTCTCACCCAACACAGGTGCAGCAACCCAAGCAGACAGAGGCCACCTGAGAGAGCAGTGGAGTGTTCCCGTTCACAATGGAGCACTCACTGTCTACAACAAGAGCAGAGCAGACAGGCTGTTTCTCCAGTGAGGACCAGGTGCTCCTAGAATGGGACCAGTCAGAAGCTTCCGGAAGAAGTGCAGGAGTCAAGTACGTATCGTGAGAGTCTTGTGAGACGTCTTGATCTTCAAATTCTGGAATCTCCATGGTGAGACTGGAGGGAGGGAAAGGTGGGTGAGACACATAAAGGGTACAGAAAGCCCCTTTCCAAGCTGTTCCTAAGAGGAGGCTTCCAGAAGTGGCTGGGCTGAGCAATGGGCCACCACACCTTTGTCCCTATCTGGGGAAGACTGGCTTCTAACTGTTCAGAGAGGATGCAATGTCTTCCACTTGAGGAAGCTCCTTGCTGAACTACCTGGAGTAGACGAACTGAACGTTAACACAGGGCAGATTCCATGTGAGAAAAAATGAAGTGCTCATATGAAGCAAATGGCCAAGAGAAAGCAAGGTAAAATGAAACCCCACTGCCTGCACTGAGAATAGTATGTGTGTGTAGATATATAATATTTACACACGAATCAACTGCAGCCAAAGATTAAATATCATTAAATTTATGTGTGGTTCTAGATTTCTTTACGCTTATTTGTACTGCTTGAAGTCATTATAAAGTAAACAGGCAAACAGAACTCTCATCTCCTGGAGAAAGAGTGTTAGGTTTGAGGTGATAGGTGAGCAGCAGAGCTATTGAAAGGGCATGGGGACAGAAGCAGAGAGAAACAGAGGGCTGCCTCTGTGATGACGTCATTAGGGACTCAGCCTGGAGAAATGACTCTCAGTTGGTCCACTAGTACCCATGAGTATTTGGAAAACGGAAACTGGCTTCAACAGATTTATGTAAATTACATGCAGAGTCAGTGAATTCCCCTTTGGGGATACTGGAGACTATCATGGCTTTAGCCGTCAGTCTTACTCTCAATGCTGAGGCACTAGTTTCTCTCGGGTGGTTTCACGTGATTAATGGGGGCAGAGGAGCTCATGAGAAGAGGAGACCTGTGAGCAGCACCCTGCCCTTCACTGCACGCGAGAGAGGCAATGATGGCAAGGAATCGCTGGAGAGGCTCCTTCATGGAGTCAGCCTGCTGCAGGTCACTACGTGGAAAAGGCAGGGAGAACTGGAAACCCAGACTAGTCCCCTAACGATGGCAGACAGCAGTGCTGATGGGGTACCGCAGGGTTGGCTCAATGGATGGGAGATGCACAGTGGCTCTGCTCTTCTTCTCTGGACCTGGAGTCTGCCCATGTCAGCACTCAGCTCACTGCCCAGGGTTCCTAAGACTCACCTGGAGTGTGACAGGGCTAGTGCTTCCTCTTGCACTTCATCATTGTCATTTTCCTTTGCTGCAAATGAATGAAATAGGCACAGTCATCTAGGATGATCCCCTCAGAGCCTGCACAATGCGCTGTCCAGCGCTAGCACAGCACACCAGTGTCCTCAGGGTCACTGCCGACTCCTCAGCTAGGAATTGTCTAGAGGGTTGAGGTCATTTCTGAGGGAACTAGCTTGTTCATTGTTCTTGACACATGAGGTAAACCTCCCTAGTCCTCCAGTCATCACACCAATAATCGCTGACCTGATTCCCTACACAAATGAAACAAATTTTCCCAAGTGCGGATGCTGCGGCATAGCAGGTAAAGCTGCTGCCTTGAACCCCAGGATCCCATGTCAATGCCGGTTCAAGTCCTGGTTGTTCTACTTCTGATCCAGATGCCTCTAATGCACCTGGGAATGCAGTAGAAGATGGCCCAGTACTTGGGTCCTGCACCCACATAGCAGACCTGGAGGAAACTCCTAGTTCCTCCCTGGGCCTGGTCCAGTCAATGCCATTGTGGCCATGTGGGGAGCAGGCCAGAGTATGCAAGAGTTGCCTCTCTCTCTCTCTCTCTCTCTGTTTCTCTAATTCTGCCTTTCATAAGATAAAATCAAATCTAAAATAATATTCTCTGGAGATGCTTGGTTCCTAGTGTGATTCCTTTCCATGAGAGGAAGTGCAGTGCCATGGTTCTCAAACAAGCTAGCTTGGTAGATTGTGGTTTACCATATTTTGTACATTGAGGATAAGATAAAATTGGAACAGGTGATTTTCAGTTCTGGGGATCAGAGTGAATGTGTGCAGCACAAGAGAAAACTTCACTGCTCATGGAATCTCTAAGCACAGGTCTCAGACTTGCAGCCTGGGGACACACTACTAAAGGAATGGCAGAACCTTCTGTACTTTGGGTAGGTGAAATGAAGCCAACTTTGAAGGGACAGACAACGTGGTTGGGTTCAATGAAACAGGGGGAGTATCTTGACTGCAATGGAGACTAGCATGCTGCTGGCTCTGACAGGAAACAATGTCACATGGCAGGGACGGGGAATGACTCCTGTGATCAACACCTCAGGGGGCAGAGGGGCCTGCTTCATTATGAACGCATGGCAGAGACAAGCATGAGATGTGCTGCTTCGGTTGGTGTGAATCTGTCACATTCTTCTGGCAATGACTGAGCACTGGAACCTGAGTGACAAAGTCACACGAGGAAAGGGAAGACAGCAAGGCTGGATGGGCCACCACACCTGTGCAACAGACTGGTTGAGAAAGAACAGATGATGAGAATGTCTCAGACCATCCCCTGTGCAGGAGCCTCTCAGTCAGGTGGGAGTGATGAGTGCAAGGACATGGTGTGCTCCTTGGCAAGCAGAGGGGGTTGTGTCACCTCACAGTGGGGACTCACCTTCTGCATCTGGAACAGAGAGCACATCCTGATGCTCCAGGGAGCACCAGCTGCTGCACGTGGAATGGTCAAGCTCAGAAACGACTGGAGAAATCGAGGGAGTGAGGTAGCACTCGTCCAGCCGGTCGTCTGAGTCTTCCTGCTCTTGCTGCTCTGGGAGCTCCCTGCTGAGATGGGAGGGCAGAGACACTGAAGACACACATCGCAGAAGTGACGTTGTCATCAGACTACAGGTTAAAACATGTGAGAGCAAGATGGCATGAAGTACTCAACACGCTGCTCCAATGTCCTTTTTCCTGAGCAGAGACACTGACTGTGTAGCCTAGAGCAATCTTGGTGCCTTGCAGATTATATCACAAATAGAGGTTTTATAACTGTTGCTCAATTACATTGCATTTTTCATGTAGCAATCAGTTAAATGCATTTGGAGGCTTTCTATTGGCCTAGATACCAGCACCTTTAAGTCTTTTTCAACTTAAGATTATTAATGGTAGAAAAATATCTTTGGTCTACCTAACTTTCTTGCTGTGAGTTCTTTGCATACACGCTAATGCCAAACAGCCCAATCCTAGTGGTGTTTCATAAGCCATAAGAACTGAGCAGATATGTTCCCAGCACATCTCTAGGTGTACTGATGTTCAAAATGTCAACTAATGTTATTGACTACACGTGAGATGTAAAAAAAAATGTGAAAATAGACAAGTACCACAATGACAACATCGAAGACTCTTTTACATGATGTGCTTTTCTGGCTGGGGGAAATATGTAATTTCATCACTTTCTTAAATCTCTGGTTAGGAGTTGTATAGAGGTCACCAGGGAATGAACAGCCCAAGGTTTTTCCACATTACCTGGGAGCAAGTTGATCTCCTTTCCCTTCTTCAGTATCACTATCATTTTCTGCAAATATAAAGAAGAAGCCAGTGACATAACCTCTAGCTCACTGCACACATTCCCAGTCCTCCGTCTAAGCTTTGCACAGGGGCATTAGCATACTCAGGGTAGTAAGGGCTGTGAGAGAAATTCTCTGAGCCTCAGCCTGACACCTCTGAGATTCACTGCATTGGCTTGCCTGTTCCATAGGGCCAATGAAACTGATAAGACAGAACCCCATCCCAATGTCCTCTGTCCTGAGTCTGAGCCATCAGGGCTCTCTCCCCAGGCCCTTTAGGATTTAGTTATCTAAAATCTATGAGTGTTGCGAAATACTGATCATCCTATCAGACTGATCATGGTGAATAAAGGTAGAGGAGTTTCTATAGAAGGCTGAATGAACTCCACAACCCCTCACATAAATAAATCTATGCAGTTAGAAAGAAACATTGAACATTGATGTTGTAGGGACGTTCCTGGATTCAGCTATGTTTTTTTTTTTTTTTTGGAACCATACAGGAAGCACAGTATAAAAGATTTTATGTCCTGGTTTTGAGATGTTTGCATAGGTAAGATAAGCTATCTTAAAGGAGATAGAGGCTAGGGATGGAGGTAGCAATACTAGGATCACAACTTGGCCCACACATGGGAAGTGTTCCCAAAAGCCTGCATGGGGATAGAACTCCAGGGATGCAGTAGTAGAACAGAATGATATCGCTGCAGGTGACAGCAGGCATTATTTCTAAGTTAGAGTGTCTGACAGGCACTTCCTACACAGGGCCTCTGTATGTTCCCATAGGCTAGGGTGCAGTGAGACAAACAGCATCTGAGGGAGGGAAACTCCTTGACTCTCCTGATGTCTATGTTCAGTGCCACAACCTGGACCCTGATTGAAACCAACTTGTGTCTGCAGGGCCTGTGCTCAAAAGCAACCCTCAACCTGAGAGCCCTTGTGTCCAGAGAATGGAGATTCTACCTGGGAGAACGGTGACAGGTTCTTCTTTCTTGTGGGAACAAGCGTGGTCCCCGTCTACACCTAGCACACCGTGGGTGTCCTCAGCATCACGAGTCAATTGCTCAGTGCCCTCAGGCAGGCAGGAGTCACTTGGCAGGTGGTCAACAGCACCAGTGATTGATGTTTCCTGCTGTGAACTTTGTGGGGTTTCCATTTCATCCACTTCCAAGAGCTCCCTGAGAAGCCAGGTGGGACAAGGATGACAGAGATTAAACCAAAAAGGAAGAGACACCAGGGAGTTGGCTGGTTTGGATGGGGTGCATAAGGGATCGGTCATAGAGAGCATAGAGGTGGTTCCCTCCACTCTGGACACCGTGTGGCTGCCTAGGGGGAGAGGGCCTGGGAAGAGACCAGCCTCTGCTCATCACACTCAACACACAGCAGCTAATGAGGAAGCAGCCTCCACTGTCGCTGCATGGTGCAGTCACAGCACAAGCACACACTGACAGCCGCCGGGCTGACACCCTGTGCTCAGGTTGGGTTGTGGCAGAGCCCTGCTGCCATGTGATCAAGGTTCTAGGGGCTGGGCAGATTCTAGACATGTGCTACCTTCTGGGCCTTCTCTTAACCAAGTCACAGGACAGCAAACATGGTTTTATAGGTGCTTTTCTGCAGTTGAACTTGGGTGGATTCTTCCTAACTGCTCCTTTGCACATTGCCTCTTGGCTAGTTTTCTCTGATGAGAACTTCAGCTAACCCTATAGAAAGCAGATGCACATCTTCCTCTGCTTTTCCAGAAAGCAGGGAACAGGGGTTCCCTTTGTGTGCAGGCAACACCTAGGGCTGTGAGTTCATGATGGATCCTATCAGCAACTAGGACCAGGACAACAGACAACTACTTTAACAGGGGGGTTTCCCTGTTGTCCAGGAAGGACTCAACACAACCTGCAGTTGTGTGTATGCGTGCATCTCAACCCCATGACTGTCTCGGCCCCTTTTCTGTTCTTTAGGAGACCCTGTGCATCCTTCACCCATTTGGTGCTAGCTCTTCATCATTCACTATTACCTGTCAGCAACAGGTCCTTGTGCTGGTGTTTCCTCCTCTTCAATATTTTCTGTCAACAAAGTCAGAAATGTCCCATCAGATATTATCACCCCCCCCAACCCGCTACAATCAAGGTGGCCTCTGTGTGTATATGAATATCTACATATGGGCCCATAGTGGACAAAAACTTCAAATGTTCTGTGTTTAAAGAAACGCCTTGCCATTCCCTTGTGGTCCATCAGGCTTTGTGTCTCTGCACTTGGAGATCAGAATCATGGCAGATTCTGCCTGAAACTAGGCCAACATCCTTTGCTCCCATATCACTGGAAGCTTCTCAAGCTTTCCTGGGACTTCTGTCTGTTATCCCTCATTCTGCCACTAGTGGGAGCCAAAGGCATGGGTTCTATGTTCCCATGGGTCTCACAGAGAACCTCCATCTGTCATGAAGAAGCAAAGAACCCGACTTCCATCCTCCCTCACAGGCCCTCCAAGTTTTCTCTAGCTGTATCATTAGAGGAAATTCTCTCTGTGTTACGAGTTCCCTTCTCAACAGCTTTCTTCACAGAAGTTCTACTAACTCTAGAGCCTGGTCTGACACTCCCAGGGAGAGGAGGGCTTTTGTCCTATTGGGAAACATACAAGCAACAGCTTCCACCTTTGATGGTTACATCTGCACTGCCCCAGATTTTTTGGTCCATTTAGAGAATGAGGAGAGAGAAATCCTGGATGGAGAAAGCAATCACCTGTCTACAGCTTGAAAACCACACTGAGCACAGAGCTGGAGGCTTCCATTCTTACTTAGCTCAGTGACTGTGTTCAGCCGAACAGTGGCCTCACTTCACAAGGTCTTTCTGGTCTTGATGTGAGGATGGACACTGCCTCTTGCCCCAAAGGCCAACCACAATCAGGAAGGGAGGAGACCTTTGGGAGACTGCAAACTTGAAAGACTTATCTGCCCCTATCTGTTTTTCCCAAGCAGTGCTGACCTTGTCATGGCACACATGTTCAGTACCAAGAAGAGCTGAGGCAAATGCCCATGGCAGAGAGATGAATGCATCTGAACCCTTGAGGCTTTCTCCAGGGACAGCCTGGGCCCAGCTTACCTGCTCCAAGCAGGTCCTCAAGGCACGCTGACAGCCGGACAGCCTCAGTGAGGAGTCGTCGGAAGCCCTGCCCCTTACAGGTCTCAGGGTCATGCACGGTGAGCACGTCCTTCAGGTACTGCTGTAGGATGTGGGCTAGATTTCTCCCCCTTTGGACCTTGGGACGTAACTGGGAAAGTTCTTGGTCCTGATCTTCAAGGATGCCACGGCAATGCCTAAGGTGCAAGAGTGGAGAAGGTTCTAGATGGGAAGGGATGAGTGTTAAGTTCTCTGTGTTTCAACGGATTTTCATAACAATGCCTTATAGAGCCCTCCACCAGCATCACCCCTCAGGTTTGGAGAAATACCTGTGCCAAGAAAAGCAAAGGGCAACACAAGGCCTTGCTCCCACGTTTAGAGAAAGATCTTGTCACACTTCCTGAGATTCCATTCGGGTCATGTTCTATCAACAGTGCAAGGATTCTTCCTTCCTTGCCTTCATAAAGGTGCTAATTCAGTTCCTCCTTCCAGCCACAGGCATTTCCATGTAGGAAGACACACAGTGTACAGTGCAGTGACTGGGAATCATAGTGTATGCAGGGGTTACATGGCAAGAAACAAGAATGAAGGTCTGGCAGGGCCAAGCTAAGCATCAGTCTTCTATATCAGGAGGTGATGGTGACCAAGGGTAAATGAGGATTGATTGCAAGATGACAAAACAGAAGAGCCCAGCATCCTCTCCTCCCCCGAGAAGACCCAGTGCAGATCATCTCGAGGTGAGTACCCACAGAAAAGCACCTCCACACTAAGGGAACCAAGAGAACACGGGAGGAAGAAAGAACGGGCATAGCACCACCTACAGAGGACCAAAGCTAACCGGTGACTGGATTCCCAGAAACACAGCCACGGGGATTTCCTGTTGCAGAAGAGAGAGTAAACAGGAGGCCCCATGGGAGCCCATCCCCCTGGACACCTCACTTAGAGACTCTCCGCACTTGTAGCTCTGAATTCAGATTCCTCTGCTCCCTCCTTGTTTCATAACATCTGAGACACGGGGCTTTGCTGTAACTCTCTGCCCTTGTCTGGGACAGGCTGGCTCAGTGCTTGATTTGGGCTGCCCACTAGTGAAACACAGCCCCACCTGCCTGCCCTACACAGAGAGCCTTACCTGAGCAGCTCAGCAGACCTGGGCTGCTTTGGCAGGGACTCTCCACATGTAGCCTCTTGGTCAACATGGACTCCATGATGCCTTTTTTTATTATTATCTATTCGTACCATTTTATTTGGGAAATAAACAGTAATTGAGGAGGGAAAAATGTATTTTCATTTTCATTTCTCCTGAAGGGAGAATGTTTTCAAAGTACCTATTACTTTTAATTTCATTGTAAATTTAATTTTTACCATTTCTTTTTAAAAATTCATTCATTCACTTATTTTAAGGAATATACATTTCATAACACAACTTTAGGAATAGAGTTACTCTTCTCCCCATACACAGGGTACCACCCACACTCCCAGCCCAGCTCCTCCTACCCCTCTACTTCTCAATCTCATTCTCCATTAAGATGCATTTTCAATGAACTTTGTACACAGAAGACCAACTCTATATTAAGTAACGATTTCAACAATTCACGCACACACACCCACACAAGAATAAAAACTGTTGAGAAATGTTTCACTGTAACTCTCTTTTAATACAACTCATTGAGGACAGAGGTCCTGCATGGGGAGTCAGTGCACACTGACACCTGCTGTTAAGTTAACAATTAGCACTCCTCTGTGTGTTGTCAGGGACCACACAAGGCTCATGGCACGAGCTGACTAGGCTATTGAAGCATTTTGAAAACTCTGTCCGTATTTAGACAAGGCCATGAGCAAAGTGGAAGTTCTCTCCTCCCTGAGAGAACAGTGCATCCTCCTTTGATGGCCACTTCTTTGTCCGGGTCCCCAGTGATCCTACATGGAGAACATTGTGCCACAGTGCCTTGGCTTTCCATGCCTGAGATGCCTCAGTTCTCCCTTCTGAGCTGCCCCCCTGGAGCCACCCACACACCTCCCCACCTGCCTGCCCCCCACAGAGACCCGTACCTGAGCAGCTCTGGGACCGTGGGCTTCTCTGCCAGTGGCTCCTCAATGTGGAACTTCTTGGTCAGGATGGACTCAATGATGTTTTTCAACTTGTCACAATCTGGGGAAAGACAGACATGCAGAACTAGGGAGGTGCTTTTGTAGTCAGTGCCTGCTGAAGACCAAAAGCACTCCAGGGCCAGGCTCCAGATTGGGGGTTGCACATCTGTATTTCATCACCTAACTACATAGCATCTGAAATTTCCATTTTTAAAAGAATTATTTATTTATTTGAAAGGCAGAGTTACAGAGACATATAGGCAGAGAGAGAGAGCGAGAGAGAGAGAGCGACTCCATCAGCTGGTTCACTCCCCAAATGGCTGCCAGGTTGGAGCTGCACCAATCTGAAGCCAGGAGCCAAGAGCTGTTTCTAGGTCTCCCATGTGGATGCAGGGGCCTAAGCACGTGGGTCATCTTCTACTGCTTTTTAGGCCATAGCAGAGAGCTGGATTGGTAGTGGACCAGCTGGAATCGAACTAGTACTCATATGGGATGCCAGCACCGCAGGCAGCGGCTTTACCTGCTAACCCACAGCGCTGGCCCTGCTATTTCCCAATTAAATGAGAAAAAAGGACTTCAAAGATAGAGATGGTGACTTGACAGGGTGATTCCCCTGGTGTTTACAGAATCAGAATTCCCAGTCCCTGAGCTCAGACTGAATCAGGAGCCACTGGACACAGCAAGCCTTGTAGCCTCTCAGGACAAACGCGAACCTGGGGCACGAAGTCGTCACCTTCTGTGTGTTTGGGAGCTTGATAAGGGTGTAGGACTGTTTACTGGCATTGGGAAAGATTTCAAGTGTTTGTTGTTTCAGACGTAAAGGGCCATCTTTCATGGAACTGTATAGAATACAATGTATAACACAGTAAGACCTGAGGCAATATGGCCCAATAAAAAGTATAGTTCCTGCTAAATTAGAAACAGAACAATAAGGGCCTCATGGATTCTCTTGATCCTGAACAAGGAACCATCCTTGGAGTTGTATAGGAAAGAAGGAGCGCATATTGTTGTGACAATCTACAGAGGCAGGAATTCTGATAGCACCTACGAGTGGAAGAGAAATCGAAGTTACAGAGAAGGTGGGCAATGGGGGGCACCCAGGCGAGGGGCCCTGATGCCCCCACACCCTGTCTTGCTCCCCCTCCCAGGTCTCAGCACCGTCTTCCTCTTCTGGAAGAAGAACTTGTGCTGCAGGACAGGACTTTGCTCTCAGCGGGGAGGCTGTGTCCTGAGGGTGTTCCCATGGAGACCAGAGTTCCAGTGCACAGGAGACTCCCTGTCTCTCTGGAAGCACATCCTGCTCACTCTGAACACATGTCCACTTCTGGACCTAGGACAGCACCTTGCCAATGGGAACTCAACGGAAGCTTGAATAGAGTGAAAGGCGTTAGCCCCAGAAATGAGGCCACAGTGATGGTATAAGGCTGCAGGAGCTGACACAGACAGGACGATCATACACATGCACTCAGTATGGTGGAGCCTGATCCTGAGGACAACAGGCAGCTCTATGCCTCATCAGGAATCCATGACAGATTCAGCCCTCCTGTCACCCTACACCTCACTGCGAACTTGGAAAACTTGGGAAACCCTGTGTGTCAGCTTGGGAGTGTGGTCAGGAGGAAAGTAAGTTCAGCAAAAAGAAGACAAAAATCACGTAGTGAGGCCATTCAGTTCCTCAGGAGAAGATACAGGACAATCATCACTGTGGTGAAATGACCCGAGAGAACTTACTGTGTTTTTTCAGCTCCCTGGCCAGGGCAAAGTTTGTAGCCTCAGCTATGAGAAACTTCTCCTGGAGCTCCCAGCAGTCCTGTTGGCTCTTTGCCAGCTGGGATCGCAATTGCTGGCATTCGAGGTCGTTCAGTTCTGCCAGGGGATCTGATGCAGGGCTGTGGGATCCTGCCATGCTGATGGTGTGTCACTGCAGGACAACAGGGACTGGGGAGAGGAAACCCAAACAGAGGAGAGGTTCAAACACATGACATCCAAGAGTTTCAGGTAGGCTGAGGGGTGACAATAACTGTCAAGCTTCACTTACTGATGTGAAACACCTGACCCACAGCCCGACAACACTGGGAAGTTCTTCTCTGGACAAACAAGGATCAAACTGCCAAAGCCTGGATTGAAGGCACTGCCTGTAGCTCAGTCTCTGCGAGGACTGGCTGTTGTGTGGCAGCTAACGGTCTGCCGTTGCCATCGCAAAGTTAGAAGGTGGAGAGCGTCACGGAATCTTCGGAACTCTGCCTTCCAGGGGCCTAAGTTAGGTTGAGGCACAAGACCCCCACTGGTGGGGACAACCTACCCATCTGCCAGTCTCATAGTTATAGATCCTGCGCTGACACCCCAGACCGTGTCCCCAAATCACCTAAGCATGTATCGCTCTATAGTCATGCATGTGTATGAAAATACCAAGGCAGAACATGTGTCCCAACAAGCCTTCCTTTCTCAGGGCTGGGAGGAAGTCACCCCACCTGCTGTTTAAAGAGATCTCTAGGCTTTTCTACCTGTTTGAAATGTTGAGTTTTCAGCTTCCATAATAAATGCATCATTTCATTTTTCTGAGTGAAATTTTGAGAGCTCTATTAGTTCTCTGTAAAGAATTGTTATGTCAGGTGTAATTTCAAAATGTTTTCTCTCTATGTTGGCCTGTCTATTCATCTTCTTATCAATGACTTTGAACAGGAAATTTGAACATATTGGGACATTTATGAATTTATTCTTTTATTATGTATAGTTTGGGTATAATACCTAAAAATGTAATCTAATTCAAGTTGAAAGACTTTGTACTACTTTTTCTTCTAAGAGGTTGAAATTGGCACAAGCGTTTGGCACAGCAGTTAAGATGCCACCTGGGATGCCCACACCTGGATCAGGTGCCTGGGCCCGAGTCCTTGCTTGGCTCTGCCCTCCACTTCCTGGTGGTGCACACAGCGTGAGGCAGCAGTGCCGGCTCCAGTACTTGTGTCACTGCAGTCTATGTGGGAGATCCTGATGGACCCAGTCCTAGTTCAGCCTGGCTAGGCCCAGGTTAGCTCAGGCCTCCTAGGTTCAAACCAGTCAATAGGAGATCTTTTATGTCTGTCTTTTTGCCCTTTGAATAAAACAAGTAACTTATAAGATGAAACATTTTATAGAAATGAAAATGTTTTTAAATTATACTTATTTGAGATGTAGAGATCCAGATGTAGAGACATACACACAGAGAAACACAACCAAGGCTATGTGTTCCATCGCTATTTCCATCCCCAAATGCATGCAACAGTCAGGCTTGGCCAGGGTGACACTTGGTGTTCAGAACTCCAATTTGTTCTGCCCATGTGGGTGAACAACCTAATGCTTTTTTACAATATATTTATATATAATTAATGCAACTACTTTTATAATGATGGCAAACTTATTTTGAAGAATATGGGTGTTATGGATTTGAAGTATTATTTTTTTTTTGACAGGCAGAGTGGACAGTGAGAGAGAGAGAGAGAAAGGTCTTCCTTTGCCGTTGGTTCACCCTCCAATGGCTGCCGAGGTCGGTGCGCTGCGGCCGGCGCACCGCACTCATCCGATGGCAGGAGCCAGGTGCTAGCTGCTTCTCCTGGTCTCCCATGGGGTCAGGGCCCAAGCACCTGGGCCATCCTCCACTGCACTCCTGGGCCACAGCAGAGGGCTGGCCTGGAAGAGGGGCAACCGGGACAGAATCCGGCGCCCCGACCGGGACTAGAACCCGCTGTGCCGGCGCCGCAAGGCGGAGGATTAGCCTGTTGAGCCACGGCGCCGGCCTGAAGTATTTTTAAAATCAACTTCTTTATTTAATGTTGTATCAATGGCATCAATTCAACGTTAAGAACATAGTCCTTCTTCCCACCTACCTGCCCTCCCACCTATTCTCCCCCTCTTCCTCCTCCAACTCTCCTGTTTAGTCTGAGAAAGAAAAAAAGATAGAATGAAACAACAAAACTAAGAGAACTGTTACTCAACAGCCTAGCAAAGGGCTATCCAAGGTTACTGCTTCTCAAAGGTAGTTTCACTTTTTGCCCCCTTCTGCTATTCCCTTCCTTCTTCCCCCTTCTTTCCTTTTAGAAACTTAATTGTCGCCGGCGCCATGGCTCAACAGGCTAATCCTCCGCCTTGCGGCGCCGGCACACCGGGTTCTAGTCCCGGTCTGGGCGCCGGATTCTGTCCTGGTTGCCCCTCTTCCAGGCCAGCCCTCTGCTGTGGCCCAGGAGTGCAGTGGAGGATGGCCCAGGTGCTTGGGCCCTGCACCCCATGGGGAGACCAGGAAAAGCACCTGGCTCCTGGCTCCTGCCATTGGACGAGCGCGGTGCGCCAGCCGCAGCGCGCCGACCAAGGCGGCCATTGGAGGGTGAACCAACGGCAAAGGAAGACCTTTCTCTCTGTCTCTCTCTCTCACTGTTCACTCTGCCTGTAAAAAAAAAAAAGAAAGAAACTTAATTGTCTTCAAAGAAGAACCCATGGATGATACATCTGCTGTGAGCTCTTAGAATTATAACCTATGAGACACCAGAATATCCTCCATTTAATGCACTAAAAGGAAGTGATTCTGGAGAACAGTTCTACTAGTAAGTCCCTTGGTACAGCTTTTGCGGACAGAGGGCAGTGCACAGTGGCTCTCACTGTGTCTTTAACAAATCACACTCTTATGTCTGACATCAGTGCTCACCCAGTGTGCTTGACATGAGCTTCCTTGGCTACAGAAGCCTTCTGAATCCACCTAGCTCGACAAGGCCATAAGCAAAGAGGACGCTCTCTCCTCCCTTCAGGGAATGTGCATCCTTCATAGTGGTCACTTCTTTCCACTTCAGTCTCACCCACAGGCATCCTATATGTAGGGCAATTTTTGCCAAAGGGTCTTAGATTTCCATGCCTGAAATGCTCTCGTGGGCTTTCCAGCCAGACAGGAATGCCTTATGGGGATATTCTGAGTTCACAGTGCTACTCATTCTGTGAGTCTGCTGTATGGGCCACTTTTCATGCTAGAGCCTCCACTCCTTTGTAATTCTATTATTGTTTCCAAACAATTTGTCCTATTTATACGATCGCTTTAACACTTGATCCTATCTATATGTTCACTTTACCACTTAATCCTGTCCATGTACTCTATATAACACTGAAGCTGCTATTTTTATCAGGCAGCTTAAGGGATTTTGGAGTCCTATGGCAAGTTGTTAAACTGTACCCTTAGAACTAAGAGATCTAATACTTGATCCATCACATGCTGCCTCCTAGGGTGCACGTTAGCAGGAATGTGGACAGGAAACCCTTTGGTGACTCCAGCCCCACAACTCAAATATAGGATGTGAGCATTGCAAAAGCCACTTAACTGCTGAACGAAATGCCAGTCCCAAAAGCTGCAAATTTTAAGGTTTGCCTTTGAGTGGATGATCAGAACTGGGATTTTTTTGAAATTTTAAAATCTGATGTCTCTCCCTCTCAGTGTGTGTGTGTGTTCCTCTCTGTCTGTAACTCTGTTTTTCAAACAGAATAATCAATATTTTAAAATAATTATTAAAATATACAAAAATGATATAGTAATGTACATATCGATAGTGTAATGACTCTAGACCAGTAAATAAAATATTCATCATCTCACAGTTAACCTTTATGTGCCTGCACATGGTAAGAACCCACGAAATCCACTCTTAGAAAATTCTCAGCCTTTCTCATTCTAATAGAGAATAGAATGCTCCACTAATAACTCAGAGTCTCATGCTTAACTTTAGAACCCTAGATTTAGTTCTTCTCTATAACTACTACTTTGTATTCTTGGGTCAACATCTCTCTATTCTTCCCACCAGAATCCACCACCTTGATGACCTCTCTTATATTCTCTGTTTTGACATATTCAACAATTTTCCTTTTTATCCTTCAGACTCCACACATAACAGGCTTCATGCAGTATTATTTTTTCTATATCTGGTTTATTTCACTCACCATAATGTCCTCCAATTTCATCCAGTTTCTCACAAATGACAGGAGTTGCTTTGAGTTGAACAGCATTCCATCATATAAATATATATATTTAATTATAATCATACATCTATCACGTATAATGTGTTGTTACATATTGTATATATATATAAATATCTATACACAGAAATGTATAAGAATGATTCAAAAACTTCAAGTGATTCCAAACTGTCTTGGAAAATCTGCAGTATCCTGTTATTAAAATGTACTTTTCAAGCCATATGTATAGCCAGTAAGATTTCTTAACCAACCGTCTGTTGATGGACATTTAGGCAGTTTGCATCTTGGCTACTGTGAATAAGGCATCAACTAGGGATTGCAGGCATCTCTACTAAATGCTGATACGGTTTTTTGTTTCTTCTTTTTTTGTACATATACCAATAAGGTGGATGAATGGATCATTTGACAGTTCTAGTTTAACATCACAAAAATATTTTAATAATGTTTTCTATAATGGCCATACTACTCAACATTCTCACACATAATGTAAAAGTGTTTCCTTTTCGGTACACCCTTGCCCACATTTATTCTCTTGTCTTTCTGACAGCAGCTGACCATATGGTTCTGAGGGGATATCCCTCTGTAGTTTGCAATGGTGTTTCCCTGATGAGTACTGATAATGGACAACTTGTCATAAACCTGGTAGCAATGCGTATTCCTTTCATGGAGTAATGTCTACTCAGGTCCTTTGCCAATTTCTCAGATGAATGATTAATTATTTTGGCTACTGAGTTGTGAGTGCTTTCACACCATAGCACAGAGTAAGCAAAAGCATTGTGAACAATGTGCATAGGTCTTGGCCCCATGTGGGGATCATGGGGATCCTTACTTTGTGCTGTGGGGCTGCACCACTGCCATTTTAGGATTGTGCAGTGTGTTGCATGGCAGAATTGAGCATGGGTGGGAAAATGTACCTAGCTGAAGAGGGCAGGAAGGGTGTTGTTTCTCTCTCTATCCCCCCCCCCCTTTTTGTTACACTGAAGTTACCAGGATCTCAAGTTTGCATGGAAAGCTTTTGTTCAGCATAAACTTGCTCTAATTCCATCCAGGGATCTCCCTGGCCAGGTGTAGAGCTTCACTCTGGCCTCAGTTTCTCTCCTGAGCTCAGTGCTCATGGAAGGTGGCTCCTTCAGGGGCTGGACAGTGGAGTAGGCCTTTCTGAGTATCCCCTGAGGTTTCTGACTCAGTGTGTCCTTCATCTCACCCACACTTGGTTCACCCTAACATTACCTTGTCATTCTCTGGGTCATTCTCATGTCCCAGAGAGCTGCTCCTCTTCCTTCATCTGCACCTTCAGCTCTGGGTTCTCAGCTCCAGATCGGGGAGGAGACACAGAGGAGGGACTAGGTCTGCTCTCAGCCTCAGTTCCCAGGGCACATGTGGTTCCCCAGGGACTCCGAGGAACCTAAGCAGCAGGACCTCAGAGAGGAACAATGCACACTTTACCTCACTGATGAGGAACCTGAGGCCCAGAGAGACTAAGAGGTTGTCTCAGCACAAGGCACCTGGTGGAAGGAGGGCCACCCCATGAGCTCTGACCTCCAGCTTCCTTGTGCCGAGCATGGCTCTTGTCTTGCAAGAATGCATTGCTGGGTTTTGTGGACTTTGGGTAAAGCACTGCTATTTCTGCTGCTAAAAACAAACACACACAAGTATGAGGGTCATTCCTTGGACACAGCTTTTCCCACGTTTCTATTGTCCCATTATTGATTGTCTGTCTGTTTTCAATCTCTGGGTGATAGAAAGGGAGCAGAGAACACACAAGGTGAATGAGTATTTAACACAGCCCTGGCTGTCCTGTGTGGTCCCTTACCTCTGGAATTCTCCCTCAGGCTTTCTCCTCTGCTGCAATGCTGGAGAGTGTCAGGCCTCATGGAGGTCGTTTCTGCATGGAGACCCATGTTCTTCTTTTTATCTATGGAGCCAGGCAGAGTAGAGATTCCTTCTGGACCTCTGTGCACCCAGCCTTTCTGCTAGGCAATGCTGCTAGTTTCAAAGATAAAAAAGTAAACTCCTCCATGACCATTGGAAATCAGGTCAATACAGATTTTCCTGAAGTGCCTGAGACCGTGAGAACAGCCCCTCGTGGACAGTGGTCAGAGCCAAGCACGGGGCATTGGCAGCTGACTCAGGTAAGGTGTATGCGCAAAACAACCCCGAGAAGGCTGCTGACACCAGGAAGAGGACACACATCAGAGGAGTGTGAGAAGAAAGGACGAGTACTGGCTCGAATGAAGATGGAAGTATCGCAGGCTGAGACCCAGAGGCAAGGCCCCACGTCACAGAGGATTAGTCCTGGGTCTTGAAACCTATCCCAGGAAGTCCTGCTGGATTTGCCAGGAGCCAGGAGCTTCTGCCTGTCTCCCAGACCGGGGCAGGGGCCCAAGGACTAGGGCCATCATCTACTGCGTTCCCAGGCCCCAGCAGAGAGCTGCATAGCCAGTGGAGCAGCCCCCATGGAGGCTGGCTCTGCAGACTGGGGCTCCAACCCTCTGTGCCACCTTCACCCCTACCCTGCCCTTCTGTGCATGCCCTGTACCCCCCACGCTGCAGCTCCTGGGCTCCTCTCCTTAGTGTGACTGCGCCAGCTCGAGCCTCTTAGCCCAAGACAGTGCGGGATGACCAGCAGCCACCTTCACCTCACTTCCTTAACTGCACTTTAACCCTCACAGACTTCTGCCCACAACAAAGTTACAAACTACAAGCCCCCACGCAGGAGGCAAGGCCCCCTCTCTCTAAGAAAAGACAGCAGGATTCGAGCTCCTGGGGGCTGGTAAGTTTCAAGTCAGTTTGTCTACACAGCACAGGAAACGCCGTGGTCCGGCCTGTGCTGGGTCCTGGTGGGCTAAGCCTCTGGCTGCAGGGCCGGCTTCCTCCATGGGCGCTGGGTCCTGTCCCGGCCGCCCCTGTTTGGTTCTGGCTCTCTCCTAATGGGCTGGGGAAGCCCTGCAAGATGGCCCGGGGGCTTGGGGCCTGCTCCTGCCTGGGAGACCCCTTGTAGTGGCCATCTGGAGAGCGAACCAGAGCATGGAAGCCCTTTCTCTCTGCCTCTCCCCTCTCTGTAATTCCCTCTCTCCAATGAATAAACACAACAGGAAGAATGAAAGCCTGGAGCTGAACACAGCAGGAGGCTGTGGTCTGGAGAGCGCCCCTGCCCCTGCCGCCCGGGCTCAGCAGCCCGCGGCCTCCTCCAGGGGGCCCGGCCCTTCCCGCCCTCCCGGGCGCTGTGGGCGCGGCGCCCGCATCCTCCTCCCGAGGAGCGGCGTCCTGAGCCTGGGGCCGGCGCCCGTCCTCCGGGAACCCTGTCCCTGGGCGCGGGTCCGCCCCGCGTGCGCGTGTCCCTTTCTCTCCTCTGACTCCGGTTCCGGGAGGCGGCCCTCAGTGCCCCGCAGCGCCGTCCCCGCTCCGGAGCCCTGGCGCGGGGTCCCCATGGTCCACAGCTCTGGTCTCTGAAGCGGGGTCCGCACCCGGGTTCCCCAGGCCCTCGGCGGCCTGCAGGCCGGGCTGGGGGTCGTGATGGCGCCTCGGGCGCAGGGGCCTGGGCTTCGCGCGGGGCTGAGGGCCGCGGGTGGGTGGGCGGGGCTTGCGGAGGGCGGGGCAGCGCCGGGCCGCGCGGCGGTGGGCGTGGCCTGGGGGAGCGCGGCGGCTCCGGATTGGAGGGCCGCTGGGGGGCCGGGGTGGGGCTCTGGGCGCTCTGGGCCTGGGGAGGAGCGCGGTCCTGCTGAGTGGAGCACGGAGGGGTTTTGTGTGTGTGCTTGTTTGTTTTTTGAAAAGTCTGTCTTTGGAAACTGTCACTGTTCTGGCCCTGAGTGAGGGACGGGCGCTCGTCTCTGCTTTTGAATCAACTTCCCCACACTCGGTGGTTTCCTTGTGTGCACGCCTGGGTCACACACACTGTGCTGTGTGCTCAGAAGGCCCACCCCCACCCGGGGCGCCCCCTACAGACTCAACGATACTCTCACTTTCTTGGCCTCTCAGCTCAGTGTCCTCCTCCCAAAGGGCCCACTGGGCCCATCTTCACCTCCCTCTCCCTCTGTCTTGGAAACTCTCTAAGGACAGTCAGTTGGAGCAATGACAGGGCTCACCCGCTGCGTTCCTGTCATTGGCCTTTTTTCTAGCTGTCAAGGATCTTGAAAATACTCTATTTTGTGTGTTGCTGTTATTTTTAGTTCTTTCAGGCAGGAGAGCTAATTCTTGTTGGTGCGGCACCCCTACTTCAAGACTTCAAAGTTGGGGGTCACTATGGTATCGGGGACAAGTCGCTTCCTGTGACACAGCATCCTGTTTGGGCTCTGGTTCCTGTCCAGCTGCTCCACTTCTGATGTAGCTCCCTGCTAATGGCCTGGGAAGAGCAGCAGATGATGTCTCAAGTGCGTGGTCCTGCCACCCATGTGGGAGACCGGGATAAAGCTCCTGGCTCCTGGCTGTGGCCTGGCCCAGCCTTGGCTGTGCAGTCAATTGGGGAATGAACCAGTGAGTTCAAGATTTTTTTCTCTCTCTCTTTCTGTAACTCAGACGTTCAAATAAATAAACAAATCTTTTAAAAAAGAACTCAAAGTTGGAGAATGCCCATCTGGATTCTGAAAGGGGCTTTCACGGAAAACAGCCACAGCCCGTGTGAAAGCTGTAACTAGGAAGACTTTAAAAAGCACCTCGCTTGTTCTAAGGACATTTTCTGCTTGACCCTATGTGTGTGTGTGTGTGTGGGGGGAGGTGCAGAAGCCCCACCAGCCCTGCCCCAGGAGCTGAGTAGACGTCCCTGTGAGATCCATGGTGAGAGCCTGCCCTTTGGGAGCCGCCCCTCTATGAACCCTCAGCCTTGTTCACGGCTGCTGTCCTAAGGGAAGGAGGAACAATGACTGCAGCAGGCCACATGGACATCTCAACCTCCTCTGAACTTCTTGGGAGATTTTCATGAATAACAACCAGTGCTAAGCTGACCTGTGTTCCCTGGACAGCCAGGGAAGCCACGCCCTTGGCCTTAGGCTTCATCCAGGACCCTCACTGGGTACTCAGAGACCCCTGGAAGAGAAGGTTCCATTCTGAAGGTCTTTCTGTATTGGCAGGAACAATCAAGTGTGTTATTGGCTAAGCTGCAGACCCAGCACTGGGTATTATCTGCAGAGTTGGTGTGATTCCTGTGCCCATGACAGAGGGTCAGAACGGAAGCAGGAGGGAGACGTGGCCAGGTGAGACGTCCGTAACATCTGGCCCAGGTGAGTGAAGACTTGGAGGTGTTTTGCCCCCTTCTGCATAGTGGGGAAGGCTGGGTGAGTGTGAGGAGAGGAGACCCGTGATGGGCGTGCTTACAGAACTCTCAAGGAACTGCAGGCCATGAAAAGTGAAACCACAATTAGAGGAGGAAGAAGGGTAGGAGCGCGGGTGGGAGGGAGGGTAGGATGGGAAGAATCACTGTGTTCCTGAATTTGTATATATGAAATTCATTAGGTTTGTATACCTTAAATAAAAGGTTCAGTGGGTGGGGGGAGCCTATCACTTAAATAAGAAATGTCAGACAAGGGGAAACTCAGCTCCTCCACTACTACACATTTTGCTGGCTCAGACTGCACACAGGTAAGGCCTCTCCTCTGCAGGCAGCAAATTGGAGAATTCTGACTCTCCCAGAGGACACACACATTCCCCTTCCCCCTTATCAACTGTCTTGTTAATAGCCCCCAATCACCCCACACAGCTCTGCCTAGTCAAGTTCTAACAGCATCCCTGGCCTACTTCCACAGCTCTGGGGATTATTGGCCATAAAGTGGCTGCCTAACCAGTAGCCTTGTGCTGCCTGATCAACATCAGACACTCCCCACTGATGACATCCAAGGCCTCTCATTTTCCCCAAGCTACACCCTGCCCTCCACCCACCTCTCCTCTCCACTCTGCACAGCTGCCCCTGTGGAGCACACACCCAAGGGGGCAGTGACATCAACATCTCTACCCACTTCAGGTGCCCAGGCATCCATGGCAAGTTAAAGAGGTTTCTTTCTCTCTTCTTTGGGTGCTTAATCTTTCTCCCAAGTTACACACCAAAGAGAAGCAATCTAAGGTCATCTATTATGCCCATACAAACCTTTTAAGTTCAGAAAAAAAGAATGTGAAACAATGTATAAAAATTATAACATTTCTATGAACAGAATAAAAGTTGATGCGGGGGCTGACGCTGTGGCATAATAGCACATAAAGCCACTTCCTGCAGTGCCGGATCCCAGTGTGGGCAACAATTCGAGTCCCGGCTGCTCCACTTCCAAATTAGCTCTCTGTTATGGCCTGGGAAGGCAGTGGAAGATGGCCCAAGTCCCTGGCAACCTGCATGCATACAGAGACCCAGAAGAAGTTCCTGGCTCCTAGCTTTGGATCTGCTTAGCTCCAGCTGTTGGAACCATTTAGGAAGTGAATCAGCAAATGGAAGACTGTTGCCTCTCTCTCCCTCCCTCCCTCCCTCCCTCCCTCTCTGTGATGCATGAAGGGACCCTGTATGGGTCCAGGGTTATTGCTCAGAGTACCTATGGGTGCATTTTCCATGTGTATCCTTCTTCCTTCTCTCAGTACCCAAGGAAGCATTTTTCCTTTTCTCACCACACAGAACACAAGACATGCAGATTCAGAGAAAGAAGCTGCTAGCTGGAGAAAGGGATAGAGGATGAGTGTTTGCAGAGTGAAGTTAGAGTAATTCTGTCTGTGCCCAAATACTTGGACCTCTGCCATCCACATGGGAGACCTAGATGAAGCTCCTGGCCTTGACCTGACCCAGTGCTGGCCATTGGGGCCATTTGGGGAGTGAACCAGTGGATGGAAAATTCTCTCTCTCTCACTCTCTCACACACACACTCTGACATTCAAATAAATAATTTTTAAAAACAATAAAATAGTAGTGATGTGTGCAGTGCAATTTAACTTATCATCAAGACTGGATATCATCATGATAATTCTGGAAAAGATGAACTTACAAGCCATACTAAGCTGTCCCTTTATTTCTCCACCTGGCCAAGTCTTAGCTGCAGTCCCCAGTGCACACTGAGCACACATCTCAGTCTCCCAGGGACTCAGAGAAAACTGAGCAGAAAAGGCGCCCAGACAGGTCCATTGCCTTATCATACTGACGAGGAATATGACTCCCAGAAAGAAAAAGAGATTTTCCCAAGCCCCTACCACAAAAAGCAGGGATTCTTATCTGCCTTGGTTACCCCATATCCCAGAGCCTCCACAGGAGACTGTGGGAAAATCAATTGATAACTGTCGTATTCATAGCTGACACTCAGCAAGGAGAACACACTTTTTTGTTTGAATAATAAGCATCCCTTTATCTGCTAATGCCATTACAAAAACAGGTTACATTAGCAACAAAGAAGTATTTTCTTGAATTGGAGTCAGAGGCAGTTACTCCCCAAAATGTTAAGTAAGACAGTGCACAACATCAGTATTAAAATGTGAAATTTTACATTGTCTTTACCACAGGTAAAGCCGCTGCATGCAGTGCCGGCATCCATTATGGCCACCAGTTCGAGTCCCGGCTGCTCTTCTTCTGATCCAGCTCTCTGCTAGTGCCCTGGGAAAGCAGTAGAAGATGGCTCAAGTCCTTGGGCCCCTGCACCCATGTGGGAGACCTGGAAGAAGCTCCTGGCTCCTGGCTTTAGATCAGTGCAGTTCCGGCTGTTACAGTCATCTGGGAAGTGAACCAGTGGATGGAAGACCTCTCTCTCACCACCTCTGCAGGACATGAATGTGGGTGAAGCAAGATTAAATTCATTAAGTGTTTGTTTAATAAAAGGCAGAAGTGAAAAACCAATCACCTAGCAAAAGAAACATAAATCTTAGTCAACAAAACTGCCAAACAACTGTTTTAAAATTCACTGTAAATGAAAGAAGTTGAAAATATTTCCATTTGATTATTGTTTTGGGGGCTAGCCTATTGTCCAGCTGAACTATGACCTTTGTACTTTTTATTAGTTGACTCTTTCAACAAGGGAGCATTAAGCATTTGATTATCATGTAAATTGAAACTGTATTATCTCAAAGATATAAAACAATAAGTTGAAAATAAAGCTGCCGAGAGAGCTGCGCATGGTGCTCATGGTCACGGGTTAGTGACAGAGTTGGAACTGGAGTCAGGTCAGGCCACCCGCAAAGCGCACGCTCTCAGCTCTGTGCTGTCGTGCCATGCTCTGTTTAAGGGGCTCCAGGAAACACAGGCTACATTTCCAGGGCAGAGCACTCCAGGGACGTGCAGACAGTGAGGGTGGCTTTTACAGCCAGAAGAATGTGGAGAGCCGTGAGGGTGCAGACAGGGCAGTTGGGCTTCCTGAGTTTACCCCCTGTGACCCCACTCTTGTGGCTGTCATCGCCTGTCCTCCTGCCTTCATTACAAGTGCTTGGAGAACAGAAAACTGGTAGGACTTTATCATGCCTCTGAGGGAGGCCACAGCGCAGGCGTCAGTTCAGTCCTTCAACATCCACAAGGGTCCCCGGATGGACAGGGCTACTGCTGGAAGGTGAAAACATCCCTAGGACCCTGTTCTTGTCAGTGGTTAGAGTTCTATTTTCAACAAACAATGCTGAGATTTGATGATTTAAAAAATCATTAATAGGGGCCGGCACTGTGGTGCAGCAGGTTAACACTCTGGCCTGAACCCTGTCATCCCGTATGGGTGCCAGTTCTAGTCCTGGCTGCTCCTCTTACAATCCAGCTCTCTGCTACAGCCTGGGAAAGCAGTGGAGGATGGCCAAGGTCCTTGGGCCTCTGCACCCACGTAGGAGACCTGGAGGAAGCTCCTGGCTCCTGGCTTCGGATTGGCTCTGCAGCCATCTGGAGTGTGAACCAGCGGATGGAAGACCTCTCTCTCTCTCTCTCTAACTCTGTCTTTCAAATAAATTAAATAAATCTTTTTAAAAAATCATTAATAGTAGTCACCCAATCATAAGTGAGCGAATATCTATTAATAGTTCATCTGACTGAACACCTATGATCATATATAGCTCATGTCTTTGGGACAACTTACCCAGTTCTCACTTTTCTCTCAAGAGGAGTTAAAGAATGTTTTCCTGCTTAGGTGGTATTTTCATCTCAGAAATCCCACAGAACAGTTATTCTAAATGCCTGAAGACTGTGTTTATGCTTCCTGAACCCAAGGGTTGGCCTGTTCCTCATGGGACATGATTTTTAGCTCCTCCCCATCCTGGTTATTATGTGGGAGGGAGACAAGCAAACAAGTGAGAGCCTCAGAAGGGAATCAATGCTATTGTTTACAGGTGTTTGCAGCCACACACAGACAAGAACAACTAAGCCCACCAAAATCCTGTGTTTTACATGAATTTCTTATAGAATGCTCGGGAGAATACTTGACATTACAAGACTTCCATCCTCTGTAAGACAGGGGCATGTCAGGAGCCATAGCTCTGAGCTGAGGGGCAGGTGCTCAGGTGGCAGTGGTTAATGACAGGGTGGTCTAGCCTACCTGCTGTGGAACTTTCTTGCACACTTTGGCTCTGCTATGTACACTTTGGTTTTATGTTACTTCACTGCTGGGCCCACCTGATCTTGATGGTAGGTCTGCAGTAATTTAGATCATGATGGCTATATTTGCTCCGTTGTCACTTAATGTCTTCTGCTTACATATTCTGCCTAACTGGAGCCCTGGTGTACACCAAACTGCTTTTCAAATGGTACAGTGTTTTCTACTGCCAATGGTGTGTCTTTGTTCCAGAACGCTTAGAGGTCTACACTGTGACTCTTTTATTGATGTTTATCATAGAATCCATGTTGAGCTTGTTCTCCTACCATAAGGTTGGCAGGGTTAATGTCACCACAACCAGACCTGCTGGTGGAGCCTGTTCTGGCTCTTAACTAACAAAGCTGCCATCTTTCATGTCACCTACTACAGGGATCGGAGCAATATCCCCAGGTATGGTATGTGCTGCCTCTAGCATCCAAAGTGCCCAGAGAGCACTGGGCTTCCTTGCCGGAGACCAGCTCCAGCCAGTCCAGGGGCCCCAAGGTGTGAGAGGTGTCGGCGCTTGAAGAAAATGAGAGACACTCACAGCAAGGCTGATGGCATGGCTCTGGCTTTTGAGCACCAGACTTTATTTTTATATCATAAGCCACATAATGATTTTTTCTTCTTACAATGAAAGGCCTGTTGTCCATTTTTTCTAATTACAATTTTTTTGATTTTCAAGGGCGTACTCAGAGCATGGGTTACAATCACAGACAGGTGCAAGATAACAGGCTGCCCACACAAGCCAAGGCCTCGAGTGCTGCTAAACTATGCAGAAATTGGCTACATAGGCTAGAATAGTACCTTCCTAATCTAATCTTTGCTAGAAGCCCCAAGTTCAAAGCAGACCCTTTTAAAAATGTGTCCCCTCTTTGCAGTTCTTTCTGTAAATTTTTAAATTTCTTTATTGCACTTATTTAAAGATTCACCTAGCTCTATTCTACAGTTTTTGACATCCTAACCATTGTAGTATTTGTAGCAATTAGTGAATTAAAGCTTTATTAACATCTATCTTTATTCTAGTGGGAAGTATGTACCAGAGAGCCTGTTGCCTTTTAATTCTTTTCTACAAATAGCTCAACCTTGCATAAGGCATTAACCCTTTCTTCTACACTAATAGACTCTGCTTGATTAAAATTCTACAAGACAATGGACATTTTGGAGGTTATGAGACTAAGTGCTCTTCCGTAAAATTAGGAATACTGCAGTCATTAGCAGGACCACCAGGAAGCTCCAGCTTGTAGTTCCCATCAAACCTAAAACCACCAAGAGGACCGCAGCTGTCCTTCTCATGCCTTGCTGAGACAGACCTTCTGCTGTGACCTTGTCAGCCAGCTGAAGTTGCCTTGGCCTCCTCACTTCCTTATTAGTGGCAGGAAGTCTCTGATGCAATATACGTTCCTTTATATTGGAAGGAATGTCCTGTCATGTCACAGTCTACTGGCCCCTAATATCTTCAACGATATAATGGACATCTGAATCCTCAGAGGTATTTTTTTTACCCTTAAGAGCACATGTGTGAAAAATGTGCACTTTAAAAAAATTATTTATTTATTTTAAAGGCAGAGTTTCAGAGAGAAATGGAGAGGGAGAGAGAGAGAGAGAGAGAGAGAGAGAGAGAGAGAGAGAGTTTCAATCTGCTGGTTCATTTCCCAAATGGCTGCAATGGCCAGGGCTGGGCCAGGCTGAAACCAGGAGCCTCATCCAAGTCTCTCACGTGGGTTCAGGGGCCCAAATACTTAGGCCATTTTTCACTGCTTTCCAGGTGTGTTATCAGGGAGCTGGACCAGAAGTAGGGCAGCTAGGAATCAAACTGGTGCCCATATGGGATGGCACTGTCACGGGGGGGGGCTTAGCCCATAATGCCACAATGTCAGCCCTGTGCACACCTCTTTCTATTACATCTTTCAAGGGGCCATCAAAGGATGCACTTTTCTCTGAAGGGAGGAGAGAACTTCCACTTTGCTTATGGCCCTGTCTAAGTACAGACAGAGTTTGTGGTCACAAAATGTTTCTGTAGCCTTGGCCACTCATGGCAAGAGACTTGGGTGATCACTGAGGTCATAAATAAAAGTGTTAATTGTTAAATTAACAACAGGAGTTACTGTGCACTTACTCCACATGTAGGACCTTTGTCATTAATGAGCTGTACTATGAGAATTAATTGCAAAACTTGTTCCCAAACAGTACTTTTTACATTGTGTGTGGGTATGTGTGCAAACTATTGAAATCTTTACTTAGTATAGAGTAGGTCTGCTGTATATAAAGTTAATTAAAAATGAATCTTAAAGAAGAATGAGATGGGAGAGGGAGTAGGAGGTGGGATAGGAGTGGTAGTGGGAGGGTGGGTATGGTTGGGGGGAAACCACTATATTCCCAAAGTTGTGCTTATGAAAATTATATTCACTCAATACAAGATTTTAAAAAATTACATCTTCCATGATTTTTTGAAGTACCTTTGTATTTTTAACCAAGGATTCCAATACATTTGCAACTTTTCTTCTCACTTGTCCAGTTCTACTAACATTCAACATCAACACAGTGGACCAATGTGCAGTTATGATGAATGTGTAGAACAGGAATTCTCAAACATTTTGGTCTCTGGATCCTTTTATATTCTTTAACATTTATTATGCATCCCACAGAGCTTTCTTTGCATGAGTTGCATCTATTTATAGTTACTAGGACATACATTGAAATGGAGAAAACGTAAACATATTTGTGTATTATTAATTCATTAAAGTAAAACAATAAACCCACTGCAAGTTTATATAAATGATTCTTCTTTATGAAAAATAGCTATATTTTCCAAAACCAAAAAATGCATGTGGAATTATTTAACAGTTTTTTCACATCTCTTCAAGGCAACTTGAATCCCATATCTGTTTCTACATTCCATCTGTTGTGATATGTTATTTTGGTTTAAGTTTGTGAGGAAAATCCATCCTCACACAGAGCTAGCTGGAAAGTAATGGAGTATTTTAACAGTCTTTTCAGATAGTTAGGGATATTTTTCTGTGATGCCATGTTAAAATTCAGTGAGTGGCAGTGTCTTAAAGCTTTGCTACAATGTGAAATCTGAAATCATACCATGAACTTTTTGTGCCTGCTAGGCTGTAATTCATTGGTCTTAGGCCTTTTCCCACTTATGATTTTGTGGCAGTATGTCCTGGCCATTTGAATGACATTAGATCACTGAATTGTCCAGATCACCCAGCTGTTGAGGAATCTCATGTACTGCAATATAAAACATCACAGTTTGAATATCACATCCATCTTGTTGGAAAGCTAAGTACTGGGGAGATGTCAACTTCACAATGGTAGAGAGGAGTTTTTCCAAATGCTGATTTTCTACCTGCTGGTTCACTCCCCAAATGACTGCCTTGGAGGGAGCCAGGAGCCAGGAGCTCCTTCTGGGTCTCCCACACAGGTGACAAGGATGGAAGCACTTTAACTATCATCTGCTGTTTCCCATGTGCATCTGCAGGGAGCTAGTTCAGAAGTAGAGTATATGGGATTCAAACCAGCACTCCAATATTGGATGTGGGTATCCCGAATGGTTACTTAACCTGCTGTGCCACAATGCCAGCCCCTGAAAGCTACAATTTTGTCAATTGTTTTCCTTGAAGTGAAGGCTCACTTCATTTTTTAAAAATGGATTGTTTAGGAAATGTTTGCCAAATACTTAAGACCAAATAATGGTAGTTATCTGTTGATGATCCTTTCAAATAAAAATGATTTTATTTTCCTACTTTTAAAAAGATTTATTTATTTGAGAGTTACAGAGAAAGAAGGAAAGACATAGAGATCTTCCATCTGCTAGTTCACTCTCCAAATGGCCATGCAGAAGCCATGAGCCAGGAAGTCTATCCTGGTCTCCCATGTGGGTGGCAGGAGCCTAAGTACTTGGATAATTCTCCATTGCTTTCCCAGGTGCATCAGCAGAGAACTGGATTGAAAGTGGAGCAGCTGGGACCCAAACTGGCACTTATGGGATGCCGGCATCACAGGTGGTGGCTTAACCTGCTATCCACAATGCCAGCCCCTCATTTCCTTTTTTAAGGTTTATTTTATTTTCAGTTGAATGGTGGATTTACAGAAAGGATGAACACACACAAGGTGAGAGTGAGTGTGAGAAGAGAGAGAGAGAATCTTCACCTGCTGGTTCACTTTCCAGATGGCCACAATGTTCTGGGCCCAGCCAAAGTCTGGAGCCTGGAATTCCATCCAGGTTTCTTTGTTTTTTTAAATATTTATTTATTTATTTGAAAGTCAGAGTTACACAGAGAGAGGAGAGGTGGGGTGGGGTCCTCCATCTGCTGGTTCACTCCCCAATTGGCTGCCATGGCCGGAACTGCGCCAATCTGAAGCCAGGAGCCAGGAGCTTCTTCTGGGTCTCCCACGCAGGTGCAGGGGCCCAAGGATTGGGCCATCATCTACTGATTTCCCAGGGCATAGCAGAGAGCTGGATTGCAAGTGGAGCAGCCAGCTCTTGAACCAGCACCCATGAGGGATGCTGGCACTGCAGGTGGTGGCTTAACCTGCTTTGGCACAGCTCCAGCCCCCTCCATCCAGGTTTCTAACATGGGTGGCAGGGCCAAAATACTTCAGCCATCTTCTGCTGATTTCACAGGTGCATTAGCAGGGAGCTGGATCAGAAGTGGGGCAGCCAGGACTGAAATCAGTGCTCATATAGGATGGAGGTGTCACAGGCAGTGGCTAAACCTGCTGTGCCACAACACTGACTCCTAAAATGATTTTAATTTCTATCTCTGCTATTTCACAAGCAGTTTCCCTTAAAATAGGCACCTTCTCTCAATGGGTACTATATGCATACTTTCTAATTTGTTACACAGAATATTAAAAAGATGTACATGTAAATGTTAAGATTGAATATAATCAATAACTTTATTGTTTCATTAAAGACATTTTTAAAAAATTTTTGTTTATTTATTTTGTTTGATTTGAATGGCAGAGAGACCGAGGAAGGGATACAGAGTTCTAGACAGACAGATATCTCTTCTCTCTTCATTCACTCTCCAAATACCTGCAACAGTCTGGGCTGTGCCAGGGCAAAGTCAGGATCCTGAAACTTAGTCCAGGTCTCCCACAGGGCTGGCAGGGATCCAAGTACTTGAGCTATTACCTGCTGCCTCCCAAGGTGTACATTAACACAAAGCTGGAATCGGGAGCAGAACTGGTACTCAAACCTAGGCACCCAATAAGGGATTCTGGTATCTTAACCACAAGACCAGGCAGTGCCACATTAAGGACATGAATAAGTGAAACTGGCAGTTTTCTCTCTTTTTCCCACTGTGTTTGCACAGAAGTGAAGAATGGCAATGATTGCTGTCACAATTTCCTATCACTGCAATGATCTGTGCTAGGCACTCACAGGTTTATTCATCATCACCAATGAGTGTCAGCACAATGAGGCAAGCAAACAATACCTTAATATCATTGTGAAGATTGCTTTGACCTTGCACTGCCTGGGAGATTCCTAGGGACTCATGGACCACACTGAAAACCATTGATCTTTGATCTTTGACATGATACAGGGTTCTTCAGACTATATTATAACAGAGAGAGGGCAAGTTAACACAGTTGTGGAGGAAGAACATCAATGCTTGCCACTGTCTGTGCTAAGTTAGTTCAAACTGCTTCGATTCTCCTTTATGACAGGTGTGGAAAAGGAGTCGGTAGTTGTGTCTGCAATGGCATGCTCGGGACTGAATGCTGTGTTCATCCACTCTAGCAAATGCGATGGCAATTCATCAGGTCCTGCAGATCCTGCACTGTGGTGGTGGTGAATACTTGGTTAAATTCTTTGTTGATCACTGTCTTCTGAAAAGATCCAATCAGTTTTTGCAGGGCAAATTGCATAAAATAGAAAAGCAGTCATCTCTGTGATTTCCCTCAGATTCTCCTCAGTGTTATTGTGATTTATTACTGTGGCTGCCAAAATAAGTTTTTGGAGGCTTCCTCTTGGCCTTCCATATTACAATAACAATATCCAATCTGGGGTTCTGAATCATCCCAATTACATCCTTGAGCACTGGACAAGTATACCCTGTGGGACCACTGACCCAATGCATTCACCATGAGCTGGATTTAGCCCAGGCCTCCATTCATCAGCTGGCCCCTAATAGCCGTTTCTCCTTTAGAGAGACCACATTGGCACTTCGGTTTCCTGAACATCAATGTCAGTCCACTCCTTATCCAGCTCTCTGCCGTGGCCTGGGAAAGCAGCAGAAGATGACTCAAATCCTTGGGCCCCTGCACCTGCATGGGAGACCTGGAAGAAGCTCCTGCTTCAGATTGGCATAGCTCTGGCCATTGCAACCAACTGGGAAGTGAACCAGTGAATGGAAGACCTCTCTCTCTCTGCCTCTCCTTCTCTCCCTGTGTAACTCCAACTTTCAAAGAAATAAATCTTTAAAAAAACAAATTCAGTGTTTCAAATAAATAGAAAACATAGAGCATCACTCTGAGGTTACCAGAAATAAACTTAATTTATATATTGCAATGCTTCTGTTCAGATATCTTTAATAATCTGAGTTGCCTAAATTAAGTACTAAATTACTAGTTGACTCATAAGACAATTTTCTGTGATTTTGTTCTTTCTTAGGTTTATGCCTATACATGTAAAGTTCTCAGTACATTCTCTGTTTGAAACTGAATCTTTTAACAATGGATGTTTTTGGGCCAGCGCCAGTGCAGCGGGTTAAAGCTCTGGCCGCAAGCTCCAGCACCCCACATGGGCACTGGTTCTAGTCTCAGGCTGCTCCTCTTCTGATCCAGCTCTCTGCCATGGCCTGGAATAGCAGTAGAAGATGGCCCAAGTCCTTGGGGCCCTGCACCCATGTGGGAGACCCGGAGGAAGCTCTGGGTTTCTGGCTTCAGATCAGCACAGCTTGGGCCATTGCAGCCATCTGGGGAGTGACCAGCAGATGGAAGACCTTTCTCTCTGTCTCTACCTCTCTCTGTAACTCTTTTAAATATATAAAATAAATCTTTAAAAAAAAGAATGTCTGTTATTTTCTGTGGCTATATAACTTCTGACCAGATTTACTTGTAAATATGTGGGATTTCATGACACTCATTGTGTATGCACTTTAACAAAAATGCTTCTTGCCATTTACTTTCCCTCTTATCATATCTTTTCTTTGTCCCAAGTTCCTATCTATCTTGCTTTCTCTCCATAAAGTATTTTAAATCTCAACTTCTGGGTAGGAGGTTTAGATATCTAATCACTGCTGTGGATAGGTGTCTGTGTAAGTGTGTACATATGGGGGAGTGGTTGGTGCTCCCTCCTGTTCTCACTGAGATGGAGCCTTTCTCACGACTTACATGCAACTTTTCCCTTCATGAGAAGCAAATTTAGTACAGCCTGCTGAAGAGACTTCTCGCCTTCTTTATAATTCCAAGGAAATAGATGAATGTCCTGCCGCAATATTCAGGCTTCTCTGGGAGTAGCCATAACTGCTTTCTTGTGTTTTCTAAGGAAAACAACTCCTTAAGAGAAGCAGCTCAGTGTTGTGTAAGAAGGAAGCAACCATACAAAAACCTCTGGGGAAGAAGTCCACAAGAAGACAAGCACCTACCAGGACTGAGACACCGCTCAAGCGCTCCCGACCACCCTTAGAGGGACGGATGTGGGAGGTGGCTAAAAGGATATTTCAAGGAAAGTTCATTGGTCAACTTGTTCCCCGCAGGGGGCCATTTCATGCAAATCGTGGCAGAACCATGGACAGCACCAAACGGTGCATTAGGGAGGGGAGAGGCCCGACAGAACCAAGGATAGCGCCGCGCACAGGGACGGTGCGCTGCGGGCCCAGAGGTGAGAGGCGAGAGCAGCACCCCGGACAGCGCCAAAACGCGAGGTCCTGGAACCGGGAGGCGGGGAGAGGAGACCTCATCAGCTGACCGCATTACGTAGTGCTCCATAAAGCAGTCCGGGTGGGCGCGCCAACGTTTGCTCTGATCCGCAGCCCCAGACGGAGTGGGGAGGTTGGACTGGACAAAGCGAAAGGCAGGTACCAGAACGCTTGGCTTCCCAGCACTGCGTTGAGGCTGCAGGCGGCCGCCTGGGTAGGGGCAGGTAGGGAAGCCAGGCTGCGAGAGCTACTGCTCTGACGCACCAGCCCTTCTGGCGCTCACACGCTGCGGGGCTGCTCTGCCCTGCTCGGGCGGACATGGGAGCGATCAGACCGCTGTCTCCTCCAGGTGGGGAGTCCTGAGACAGGTGACAGCCTGGGCTGGCCCTGGCCGCGAATCCAGCTCCTCGCCTCAGCTTTCCTAGCCTCTGAGGGCTCCAACGTTAACGCGGCTTACAGCCCAGGGAGCGCCCTCCTCTCCACCACACCATCTCCCAGGTTCGCTCACGGGCGGGCGGGAGGCTGAAGACAAATTCGCAGGCGCTTCCCAGAAACCCCGCCGCTGGCCCGAGGGTGGAAACATCTGGATTGGCTCCGGGCTCTGCTTTCATCTCAAGTCCTCCTGAATGTCCCTTCTGCACACACCCCGAGCCGGCTCCTAATCCAGAGATGGATTTAGCAGTGAACTTAACTTCCTTTTCCCACTTGACTTCCTCTCCTCTGGAGACCAACGGCAGCCTTGGCACAGAAGACCTGCTGCGCCCCAGCCCGCACCTGCTCTCTGTCTTCGGTGTGCTTGTTCTGACCTTGTTGGGCTTTCTGGTGGCGGCTACGTTCGCGTGGAACCTGCTGGTGCTGGCGACCATCCTGCGTGTCCGCACCTTCCACCGTGTGCCACACAACCTGGTGGCGTCCATGGCCGTCTCGGACGTGCTGGTGGCCGCGCTGGTCATGCCTCTCAGCCTGGTGCATGAGCTGTCTGGGCGTCGCTGGCAGCTGGGCCGGCGGCTGTGCCAGCTGTGGATCGCATGCGACGTGCTGTGCTGCACCGCCAGCATCTGGAACGTGACAGCCATCGCCCTGGACCGCTACTGGTCCATCACCCGCCACCTGGAGTACACGCTCCGCGCTCGCAAGCGCGTCTCCAACGTGATGATCGCGCTCACCTGGGCGCTGTCCGCTGTCATTTCGCTGGCCCCGCTGCTTTTCGGCTGGGGGGAGACGTACTCTGAGGGCAGCGAGGAGTGTCAGGTCAGCCGCGAGCCCTCCTACACCGTGTTCTCCACGGTGGGCGCCTTCTACTTGCCGCTCTGCGTGGTGCTGTTCGTCTACTGGAAGATCTACAAGGCTGCCAAGTTCCGCGTGGGCTCCAGGAAGACCAACAGCGTCTCGCCTGTATCTGAAGCTGTGGAGGTGGGTGCTATAGCGATCCTTAAAATACTCTACTTGCATGTGTACAGGCTGTATCCCTGGCGCGCGCACGCGTGCACACATACACACACACACACACCCCGCGTTTGTAGAAGGTGGAACTTTTTGGTTGGCAGGGAGAAGAGACTTTGCTCTGACAGTTGTGTGTCACAGAGATTATCATGTCATTCATCTCCAATGGATTATTTCCTTATCCATAAAATGAGGGGTTTGTGCTACATACCTCTACAGGGTCCGATCTGGCTTCAGAATTCCATGGGTCTGTAACACCCTTTGGGATGTCTAGAGAAGTAGATGGCTGGGGGTATACTGGGGTTAGCACACTGCAAAATATGAAGCTTCCTGCACTTAAAGTAGGAATGTCCACGGAGGAAAGGGAGTGATGGGAGCCTGGCTGACAGGAAGACTGCCACACATTAAGCACAGCAGATTAGAGTTTATTCCAGTCCATGTTCTTCTTTGCAAGTTCTACCAACTGATTTTCCAAAAATATGCCATCTCCTAGGTGACTGTCATTTTGCAGCATCCTGATCCAAGAGTAAAGATGTTGATTAGAGTAGTCTCAGAGCTTGCCTTTGTTACCTGCTTCCATTGCTTTGTGGAACTGCTTTCTGGGTTTTATTTCAATCCCCCACCTCACTGCACTTAGGCTATCCGTGTGACTGAAAACCACCCCAGAAAAAGCTACAGGAGGAAATTAAAAATCCAGGATAGATGATTCCCTAGCTCTCTTCAAGTGTCATTTAATAGATGACAGCCACTACAGTGACAATGAGGGCTCATCTTCTCCACACCTCCACTTTCCTGGTTCTTATTAACTCTTCATCAGCTGACTCTGTGACTCAAGATTCTGAAACTATAGAGAGCTGAGTCTACTGGATGTGAAGGCCGTTCCAATTCTACTCCCACACATTCAGTGCCAGGGATGATTCTATGAAAGTTATTCACATATATAAGTTTGATCAGGAACCTGCACAAGCTGTACTTTCTGTTATTGGCTCTGGAACAATAATCTACATTCAATGAAGCACTGAGTGCATCCTGTGGGCTTGGTGCAGGGGTAAAAGTATGATAAAGACATCATTGTTGCCCATGAAGACTTTGCTGTAGTGATGGAAGCAGGCATGCATTGTGAGCTTTGCAATAATATTGCATTTTCTAATTCTGGCTATACCAGGTCAGTCAGGCTTAAAGAGACCAGCAGTGTAGCTAGAGGAAGGAGGGGGGGCTGCTTTCTAGCAGAGATAAGGAAAAAGATGTGAGGGGCTACCTGTCCTTTTATGTAGAACAATGGTATTCAACCAAGAATGATATTGCACCTAACCCTGAGAACTTTTGGACTATCTGGTGATATTTCTGATTAGAAAAACTTGGACAAAGGGTGCTAATGAAATCGAATGTGCAGAGGTTAGAAGTGCTGCTAAATGGTGCACAATGCACAGCACAGTCCCCCATAACAAAGAATTGTTAAGACCAAAGTGTTAGTCAATCTGAATTTGGATAACTCTGTTCTTGCTAAAATAATCAAGAAGTAAAGATTGATAATAATGGTGGAGTGCCCCCCCCATGCCTGGAGCTCTGTTTCATGTGTGTGAGCCAAGTCAGGGACAAGGCAGCTGGCCTCCTTCAAGGACCCTCCTTACAGGAATCCTCTTCTGCCAGGATGCTTGTCCAGGAAAACATGACTAATACTCAACACCAAACATAGCTTCAAAGAGGGAAATCAGTTATAATTCTCCTCTGGGCTTATCGTCAAAAGGGGAAGGGCTCTCTCATTTCACCATATTGGTGATAGCAGAAGCAAGGTGTTAGGGCATCTTTGTTCTGTCATCTTCTCTCTCTCCCTCTCTCTCTCCACTCACTTCCTATCTCCCTGTCTTTGCTTCTTCCTCTTTCCCTCTCTCCCTCTCTCTCTCCCTCTCCAGACACACACACTACTTCTAGACATTTGTGGAAAATGGAATTATAAAATGTTTATTTGGGTGCAGTATATATACTGATTTCTTTTTTCTCTCTGAAAGATCCCTGTCTTGTGTTCTTAAAATGTTTTATTTACTTATTTATTTGGAGGGGTGAGGGTGAGAGGGAGGAAAGGAGGGGGAGAGAGAGAGAGAGGAGAGACCTTCTAGCCTCAGGTTCACTCCCCAGTGTCTGCAACAGCTAGGGCTGGGACATGCCAAAGACAGGAGCCAGGAACTCCATCCAGGACTCCTACGTGGGTGGCAGGGATCCGGGTACCAGGGACATCACCTACTGTTTTCCACGATCACCAGCAGGAAGGCTCAGATGCACGACTCAGTCTCTGGCCGTCCGGCCTCTGGCATGGGATTCGGGGGTCCCATGTGGCAGCTTAACCTGCTGTGCCACAATGCCTGCTCCTGCCAGATCACTTTCAAAATGAATCCTATGGCTTTGCGGGGCTGCCACATGATCTAGGGTTCTGCATATAACACCAGAGTTGCCTCTGCCCTATGTTTTGCTGAAGAATTAATTCCAAACCAGGCCTCTTGATTTCTCCATGGTAGTGGATGTCAACGTTTCTAAATACAGTTCTATCACTAGCTGTGTCACCTAGGGAAACCATGATATTTCTTTCCTGTTTCTTTGCTGAATTTTATTCAAATACATTCTGAAGCTCTACTTTATGTCAGACATTGAGACGGGAACTGGTATCATAAGACAAATAGGCCTTGTTTTATCAAAGGATAAGACCACTACTAGAGGGAGGTCTGAAATAAAAATATCTTCCACCCATATGGTTCATAACCCAAATGATCACAACAGCTGGGGCTGGGCCAGGCCAAAGTCAGGATCCAGTAACTCTATGTGGGTCTCCCACATGGGTGACAGTGACCCATGCACCTGAGTCATCTTCTGCTGCTTTCCCAGGCACATTAGCAGGGAGCCAGATTGGAAGTGGAGCAGCCAGGAGTAATATGGGATGTAAGTGTCACAGGTGGCATCTTAGCCCACATGGGACCCCCCACATCCCATGCCGGAGGCCGGAGGGTCAGAGACTAAGTTGTGCATCTCTATAGTTTCACCACAGCACTGGCCCAAATTAATTATTTTTGATTCAAATAGAATAGGTTTAAAACTTGTGGGCTGGGGCTGGAATGGAGGCATAGTAGATTAAGCTTCTACCTACAACTGACATCCCATATGGGTGACAGTTCAAGCCCCAGCCACTCCACTTCTGATCCAGCTTCTTGCTAATGCACCTGATTAAAAAAAAAAAAGAGGTAAAGCAGGAAGTCGGTCCAACTGCTTGGGATCCTGCACCCATGTAGGAGACTTGAAAGAAGCCCCTGGCTCCTGGCTTTGGCCTGGCCTAACCCTGGTCATTGTGGCCACTTGGGAAGTGAACCAACAGATGGAGACATCTCTCTCTCTCTCTCTCTTCTTCCCTCCTTCTCTCTCTGTAACTCTGCCTTACAAATACATAAAAACAAATCTTTTTTAAAGGCTTACTTATGTATATGAAAGAATGATACACACACACACAGAGAGAGAGAGAGAGAGAGAGAGAGAGAGAGAGAGAGAGGCCTTTCATCTGCTGGATCACTCCCCAGTGGGCCAACTATGGCTAGTGCTATGCCGATCTGAAGGCAGGAGCCAGGAGCCTCCTCTGGGCCTCCCACGCAGGTGCAGGGGCCCAAGCACTGGGGTCATCCTCCACTACTTTCCCAGTTTATAGCAGAGAGCTGGATCAGAAATGGAGCAGCTGGGACCTGAACTGGCACCCATATGGGATGCAGGCACTGCAGGCTGTGGCTTTATCCACTATGCCACAGAGCCGGCCCCAAAAAATAAATCTTAAAAACAAAAGACAAAAAACTGTGGGCTACAGAACACTCAGTCTTTCCATAATTTTTAAGAAACATTTACTTCTCTGCCCTCCAACTCATTCAGCCAAGCTTCAGGAGAGATCATCAAGGATCATCCCGATTTTCTCTGCTATTGGTTTTCCTGGAAGATAAAATTTCCTCTGTGGAGATCTGATGTTCAGATGGTACATTAGGTCAATAGAATTTTTATCCTGTTTCTTAATCATATATTGAATCATCTGCCAAGGACAGTATTGTTTAGAAGCATGTGAAGTTCTGAAGAGGCCCAGAGCAACTGTGAGACAAACAAGCATAGTTGCAAGGATTATGGGAAGAGACTGGAAGGTCTCCCTAGTTATGACCCAGACTTCTTAGTCCAAAATTTCCTGGCCAGCGCCGTGGCTCAACAGGCTAATCGTCCGCCTTGCGGCGCCGGCACACTGGGTTCTAGTCCCGGTCGGGGCGCCGGATTCTGTCCCGGTTGCCCCTCTTCCAGGCCAGCCCTCTGCTGTGGCCCAGGAGTGCAGTGGAGGATGGCCCAGGTGCTTGGGCCCTGCACCCCATGGGAGACCAGGAAAAAGCACCTAGCACCTGGCTCCTGCCATCGGATGAGCGCGGTGTGCCGGCCGCAGCACGCTTTCTGCGGCAGCCATTGGAGGGTGAACCAACGGCAAAGGAAGACCTTTCCCTCTGTCTCTCTCTCTCTCACTGTCCACTCTGCCTGTCAAAAAAAAAATTTTTCCTTGTGTCTTTAAGAGGTAGCTGGGTTGGTTTTTCTTCCATCTTAAGTATAGATCATTTTCTTCTGTGTTAATTCAGGTACAACATGAAGTATTATCTAGGGGGTAGAGTCTACAGTTGGACAAAAGTAAATTCAAAGCTATTATATTAGTCTGGATTAGTTGGGTTGGGCTATTTAAACTGATTTGTCATAGCCAAAGAACTTTGGGTATAAGGTGTGCTGTGTTAGCCAAACTAAGCATTATTTACTCTGGCAACATTTAATAAAAAGCAATACAAACTTCTAATTATCTAACTACTGTGAATGGGCCCACTATCCTGAGGAATCTTTTCCTTGAAAAAGCTTCATCTTCTGGAGTCTTTGTAAAGGAGACACAGTTCATTAAGGCATTGAAGAGAAACTGCACTATTCATTGTATATTAAATGTCATATTGTTCTTTTTTTAAGATTTTAGTTATTTGAGAAGTAGAGTTACAGAGAGAGGGAGAGACCAAGAGAAAGGTCTTCCATCCACTGGTTCACCCTAGGTGGTCACAATGGTTGGAGCTGAGCTGATCTGAAGCCAGGAGCCAGGAGCTTTTTCTTCTGGGTCTCCTGCACAGGTGCAGGGGCCCCAAGCACTTGAGCCATCTTCAACTGCTTTCCCAGGCCATAGCAGAGATCTGGATTGGAAGAGGAGCGGCCGGGATTTGAACCGGCACTGGTATGGGATTCTAGCTCTGCAGGCGGGGAGGCCTAACTTAATACACAGCATTCCCCCCCCTTTTTTCTTTTTAATATACCATAAACGAATAATATTTATGTGGAATTTGGTCCCAGAGTGTCAGAGTTCTGTTGGAGCAAAGATACTTCAATTATAGGAACACATCATGAGGGTTTTTTCCTTCACTAGCTAAGGATTATATAGTATCGTTACACCAATGGATGGGACTAGGATAAAGAGAAGCAATAATGAATTGTTCATCAATTAGTAGAGAAATGCTGAGCAGTTTTGGTTAGCAGTTGGAAATATTCCATGTGGTAACATAAGAAGGGAGGGGCTGATATAAAATATTCTGAAGATGTGTTAACTAATTGAATTGGTTCCTATACTTTCTCTTTAGCAGGGAGGCAAAGCCTTGGTTACTGAATTGAGAGGTAGGCTTGAAATAGGCCAAGACTCTTTTATAGATGCCATTTTAGCACATTAATCCGCCTAGAGCATGGCCCAGCATTTTTATATTTGTTGAAAAAGGAATGTTCATGGGGCTGGTGCTGTGGCACTGCAGGTTAACCAAACAGCTGCCTGTGAGGCCAACATCCCATATGAGCTCCCATTCGAGTCCTGACTGCTTCACTTCTGATCCAGCTTCTTGCTAATATGCCTAGGAAAGCAACAGAAGATGGTCCAAGTCCTTGGGGCCCTGCATCCATGTGAGAGACCTAGATGAAGCTCCTGGCTCCTGGCTTTGGTCTGGCCCAGCCCAAGCTGTGGGGGGCCTATGGGGAGTGAACCACTACATGGATGATCTTTCTCTCTCTCTCTCTCTCTCTCTCCTTTGTCATTGTAACTGTGAGTCTCAAGTAAATAAATAAACTTTTTTTTAAATAAAAAGAAAATGGTTCATGATAACCTAGGAAAAGTCAACCTGGACTCTTAGGTACTCTACTCCAGTTAATTTTTCTGCTTGTGAATCTCTTGTCCCTAGGGATTCTAAGACCACTGCTGTTTCTCCAGAAATTTCTTCAATTACACACAGAGTAGGTGTTCTCATGTCTAGATCAGCTATAATTTTGTCATGCAGAAGGGCTTCAGGATATTTTATCTGGAAGCAGATTCTACTTATTGAATTTGTAGGTGTATCTCAAAGATTAAAGAAGTATTCTTTTGATAATGATAACCACAATATCAGTGATAAGGCGGCATATAGAATTGTTAAAGATTCTTACTAGTTGGATTTCTCTATTAAATAAAATATATTTTCCACTCAAGACTTTTTGAACTTAACCATATAGCCAAAAATTTGTCTTTCACTATCCTTTCTTGTCATCGAGTGCAAACAATTATTTTATTAAAGAAACTCTTCTGTTTTTTATTTTTTAAAAACTTGTTACAAGTCAGTTTTTTTATTTGTATAGATTTATTTTATTTATTTGAAGGACAGAGTCACAGTGAGAAGTAGGGGGAGAGAGAGAGAGAGAGAGAGAGAGAGAGAGAGAGAGAGATCATTCATCTGCTGGTTCACTCCCCAGATGTCCACAAGGGCCAGAGCTGTGCTGATCCAAAACCAGGAGCCATGAGGTTCTTCCAGCTCTCCCACTGCACCACAGCACTGGCCCCACAAGTCAGTTTGCTTTTCAGACAACTTTAAAATTTCACACTGAAAGATCTATTGTTCTACAGTGGTGGGGTTAAAGCTAGTTACAGTTTAAATAAAAGTTGTATTGTTGTCCCTGTATACTTAGAGATAATTCCTCTTGAACGTTTAGAAGGACAGCTATTTCTAGGCTATAATATCTCCACTGGAGTGACTGCGGTACAGATTTTATGTAGTTGTATTTTGCCTTTTAGTCAGCATGGGAATTGATTCTTTCAAGGACCCTCCTGCTAGTAACATTTACCATGGAACTTTAAAAAGCTGATGGAGGGAGAGTCATTGCTGTGTGGTGGGCTGAACTTCCCCCTGAGATGTCTGCATCCTGTATCAGACCCCATCAGAGTGCCAGTTTGAATCCTGACTCCTCAGCTTCTGATCCAGCTTCTCCCTAATGCAGCTTGGAAGGCAGAGGATAATGGCCCAAGTCCTGGGTTCCTGCCATTCACTTCCAGGAGCCCTGGATGGAGTTCTGGGCTCCTGCTGATGCCTGACCCAGCCCTGTCCACTGTAGGCATTTAAGAAGGGAAACATTAGATGGAAGATCTGTCTAAATATCTCTGTTCCTCTCTCTCTGTGTTACTCTGTTTTTCAAATAAATAAATACTTTAAAAAATAAAGTTCAGGGCCGGTGCTGTGGCTTAGGGGTAAAGCCACCGTCTGCAGTGCTGGCATCCCATATGGGCACTGGTTCGAATCCCAGCTGCTCCACTTCTGATCCAGCTCTCTACTATGGCCTGGGAAAGCAATAGAAGATGACCCAAATCCTTGGGCCCCTGCACCCACATGGGAGACCCAGAAGAAGCACCTGACTTCTGTCTTCGGATCAGTGCAGCTCGGCCATTTGACCATCTGGGGAGTTAACCAATTATGGAAGACTTCTATCTGTCTCTCTCCCTGTCTTTCAAATAAATAAAATAAATCTTTAAAAAAATAAAGTACATGGAAAAAGGAATTAAAAGATAAGTTGTGCAAAAAGCTTTTTGAAATATTTTCCCTAATATGCATTTCCATGAACTTTTTGAAGACCCCTTAGATAAACAGATTTCTATTTTCCATGAACTTTCAAAAGTACCCTTGTGTACACAGGGATCTTTAGTTATTGAATCTTCGAGAACAGAAGCCCTTTTGGATGTTTTGCCTAGAGAATCAGCTTGCACTGATTTCTAGCATTGACTTTCTAAGGCTATCTGGAAAAAAGCAGCCCCACTTTAGATATTTTCTAAGTTGGTAAGTTCAAAAATAATTAATTTTTCAGATTAAACTCACTATTCAAGCTTGAGCCCATTTGTAGGAAGACAGAACAAAAGAATCCAGAATACTGCTGGCAAGTTTTCTCACGTCTGTTTACAACCTTGATTTAGTTTATGATGTTGAGCCTTTATTCAGTCTTCCCTTTTAAGAAGGCTTCTAAAATGTCCTTACATAATGGATTTGCTATTTTTGTATTTAAGTTTTCACACCTGGATCACATAGTTCTCTTTGTTATCCTTCTGCTTTTAAATATTTTTCAATCTTATGAGATTCCAGTCAGACTAACAAGTTTATAAGATTTGTAGTTCAGCACAGCATTCACTTTTTCTTTTTATATTCTAACTAAATTCTTTTTTTTAAAAAAAAAAAAGATTTATTTCTTTACTTGAAAGTCAGAGTTACAGAGAGAGAGAAGGAGAGGCAGAGAGAGAGAGAAGTCTTCCATCCACTTGTTCACTCCCCAGTTGGCCGCAATGGCTGGAGCTGGGCCAATCTGAAGCCAGGAGCCAGGAGCTTCTTCCAGTCTCCCACATGAGTACAGGGGCCCAAGGACTTGGGCCATCTTCTACTGCTTTCCTAGGCCACAGAAGAGAACTGGATCAGAAGTGGAGCAGCTGGGTCTTGAACCGGCACCCATATGGGATGCTGGCACTGCAGGTGGTGGCTTTACCTGCTATGCCACAGTGCTGGCCCCTCTAAATTCTAAATTGCATTTAGAATTTTTTTGCCCTTCTCACTGTAGTTTAGGAAAATTCTTAATTAGTGCCCTTAGCTCTAGACCAGTGTTTTCATTTAAATATTATAAATATGACTTTTGCTTGGCAATTTTACAAGATGATTGCATTTTCCAGAGAAACCCCAAAGGAAGATTAGTTCACATAGTCAGTCAGATAAAGCTGAATAGAAATAACACAAGATAGAGAAATGCAAGGAGGGTAGGTTTTGGAAGCTTGCAAAGTCTTTGATACTATCAAGATTTACTTATTTGTTTGAAAGGCAGAGTTAGAGAGGGAGAGATCTTCCATCTGCTGGTTCACTCCCCAAATGGCTGCAATGGCCAGGGCTCAGCCAAGCTGAAGCCAGAAGCCTGGAATGCCATCCGGATCTTCCATGTAGGTAGCAGGGCCAAAGGACTTGGGCCACCCTCTGCTACTTTTTTCAGGCACAAGACTCAAACAGGGGCTCATATGGATTCTGGCATCACAGGTGGTGGCTTAACCAGCTCTCTTGGGGTTTGTTTCCTATTTTTTGAGAGATTCTCTAAATAAGTTAACTTCGATTTTCATGTCAGAAATTTCTCAGTAAGTAAAACAAACTGCTGGTAGTTGTCATGAAAAGTGCAAAAGAGTTAGCTATTTCTTAAAGGAGAAGAGACTTTCACCCAGATAAACCAACAGGTCACTCTGGTTAGTCAACAGTTTGTGTTTGTGTACAGTGCCTTAGGGTCCCCAACTACAGGTGAAGTAGAGACTTTACAAACACCAATGCAACAATCGGTTGAGCTGGAAAACAGGCTGAACTAAGTGGCATGTTTTCACAAAGTGACCAGTCAGGATTTCCCACACAAAAGTTCTGTATGGTTCTAAAACAAAGTTCCACCAATTGCTTTCACACATTTGTCACTGGTCTAGTGATCCTCAATTCATTAGCCCTCAGACTTGGCTTGGCTTGGATGGGCATCAAGCCTATGCCTTCTAGAATGATGCCCTTTACAATCATCAGAAAGAGATATTCCAGAACAAGACAAAAACCGACCACGTTAAGCTTTGTGTACATTGACAAACAACTGCATCTTAGACTTCTAGTCCCTAGAACCATGAGCTTAATAAACTTCTTTCCTTTATTTTTTATTTTTTAAGAGTTTATTTCTTTACTTGAAAGTTAGAGTTACAGAGAGGCAGAGGCAGAGAGTGAGAGAGAAGTCTTCAATCTGCTGGTTCACTCTCTAGATGGCCACAATGGCCAGAGCTGCACTGATCTGAAGCCAGGAGCCAGGAGCTTCTTCCGGGTCTCCCACCTGGGTGCAGGGGCCCAAGAATTTGGGCCATCTTCCACTGCTTTCCCAGGCCATAGCAGAGAGCTGGAGCAGCCAGGACTTGAACCGACGCCCATATGGGATGCTGGCACTGCAGGCGGCTGCCTTACCTGCTCTGCCACAGCACCGGCCCCAACTTCTTCCCTTTATGATTATCTAGTCTCAAGTGTTCTGGCATATGACATAATAAGGACCAAGACAGTCACAAACTCTAGATAGTAAAACACACTGAGTATCAAGAACCCAGTGGAACTCGTCAGAAGTCAAATTACCAGTATCTCTCTACCTGACTGCAGATCCATTGGGCACCTGGAGCTTAGGGCCCAGTCAATGCACCTGTGTTCCAAGCATTCTATGGTGAGTCAGCGAGTGATCTCAGTAGAATCTCCAGAATGACCACCGTTGAGGATCTAAGATAAAGACACAGCTGTGGTTAAGGCTTAGCACAACAAGAGAAAACTCTGCTTGTGGATACAGTCCCTCAGAGCATAGCAGAATGCTGATTGTCCATGCCTGCTTGGGGCAGCGTGGCGCTCAGGGACTAAATGATGTTCAGAGGGGGAGTGAGCTTACATCACCGTGAAGTGTGGCTCCACAGGTGAGAGTCCTGCTGGCTACTGGTGCTCAGAGGTACAGTTCGGTGGTGAGTCTGCCCTGATGGGCTGACTTTCACAAGTGAGAGCTGACACCAACAATTTAGTTTTGCAAATGTGTATTCATAGAGCTGCATTGTCCTTGATCATTTAGAGAGGTTTAAACAACGAACATGGATCTTTATTGCCACAGCTACAGAATAATCAGACTTTCCTAAGTTTGCAGGAACATTTTTATTCTCACCCTTGCACAGTGGAACCAATGTGTCAGACTATTTCTAGTTTGAATATCCTGAATCTTCCATCAGATTCTTGTGACCCATCATGCATTTTAACAACACATTGCTTTAGCCTGAAAAAATCTCCTGAAACCACACTTCCCAAGTACAAGCTGTTTTTTTAAGACTTATTTTATTTGTTTGTAAGGCAGGATTAGAAAGAGAGAGGGAGAGGTAGAGATACAGAGATCTTCCACCCAGTGGTTCACTCCTCAGATGGCTGCAGTGGCCAGGGCTGGGCCAGACTGAAGCCAAAGCTAAGAGTCAGGAACTCATCCAGGTCTCCCACATGGGTAGCAGGGGCCCAAATACTTGGGTCATGTGCTGCTGCTTATCTGGGCCCAGTGTCAGGGAAGTAGAGCAGAAGTGTAGCAGTGAGAACTTGAACCAGGGCTCCAATATGGGATGCCAGCATTGAGGATTAACCTGCTGTGCCACAGTGACACCTCTGCAGATGTGAGTCTTTGTCCCTTCATTCAAGTAGCTACTATTGATGGAAATCTATTGGTTATCTGAGGTAGTAATAGGAGAGTGAAACAGAATGGTTAGAGAAAATGTAAGAACACAGTAGGTTTGTGATTAATCAGTAAATAATTATACAATATGTAGAAATTTTGAAAGAATGAGCTCTAACACAACTGTCTTCCCCCTGATTTGTAAACGTGTAAAATCTTGGCTTCCAGATATCCTTGTGAAAAAAATCCTCCTACAGCTTCAGACCACATCACCTGCCTGACCCTGTCTAGAATCCCATCTGTAAATTGTCCTATAATAAATTCTATTTTTAAAAGGTTTAGACTTTTTTTTAAAGGAGATTTATACTTATTTATTTTAAAGAGTTACAGAGAGAGGTAAAGAGAGAAAGAGAGGTCTCCCACCCGCTGGTTCACTCCCCAGATGGCCGCAATGGCTGGAGCTGCGCTGATCTGAAGCCAGGAGCCAGGAGCTTCTTCCAGGTCTCCCATGTGGGTGCAGGGGCCCAAGGACTTGGACAATCTTCGACTGCTTTCCCAGGCCATAGAGAGATGGATTGAAAGTGGAGCAGCCGGGTTTCGAACCAGCAGCGCTCATATGGGATGCTGGTGCTTCAGGCTGTGGCTTTAACCCACTGGTGCCAACAGCCCCAGCCCCTATAATAAACTCTTTTATTCTTATATAGAGCTTCCTTCTTCCTTCTTCAGTCCCAGAATTCCTTCTCAGCTCGAGGGACGTTACATATTCCACTAAATTTTAAACATCTACCCACCCTAATTTTCTCATATTTGGGCAGCTCATTCTGAGACTCTCATTAGTTTCTTTTTCCTAAGAGCTAAAAATTGGACTGGAGAAGAACTGCTTCCTGGGAGACAGAAATGAAGCTGTAAAGCCAAATTTTGCAGGAATCTCCTCTCCAGAAGACTTGGGCGCATCCAAGGGGAGAGAGTCTCTGCTTTCTGTAAATGCATGAGTACGGGGGTAGCAAATGGGAACCAGAATATACCGAGACAGGGACAGATGCCGTGGCAAGGGGACTGTCTCAAATAGTAGAACATGTGAGGAAGCACAACGGAAGACAGGTCCTGGGAAGATTCTAGTATGTTAGAGGACCTCACATGAACTTAGAAAGTTATAACGACTTTAGCAAATCTGCTTCTAGGACTGGCATTGTGACATAATGGGTTAAGCCACTGCCTGCAATGCCAGCATCCCATATGGGTACTGGTTCAAGGCCCAGCTGCTCTACTTCCAATCCAGCTCTCTGCTAATGCATCTAGGAAAAAAGCAGCAGAAGATGGCCTAAGTCCTTGGACCCCTGCATGCATGTGGAAGACCTGGATAAAGTTCCTGGCTCCTGGCTTTGGCCTGGCCCAATACCAGCCATTGTGGCCATTTGGGAAGTGAACCAATGAAGGGAAAACCTCTCTCTCTCTCTCTCTCTCTCTCTCTCTCTCTCTCTCTCTTCTTCCTCCATTTAACCTTCTCCTTTTTTGTGTAACATTCAAATAAATAAAGTAAATCTTTAAAAAACACAGAAAATCTCCTAAAAGTGATAATGAGATTTGACAAGGATTTGGCATACTGTTAATTACAAACAGTCCCTAGATTAAGATAGTGCAATATATGATTTCTCAACTCTGATAGTAGAAATTATAGTTGGAGTTTTGAATTTTGATCTTTTCCTGGGCTAGCAAAATGCAGTATGATAGTCTCTTGGCAACAAGCCACAGCTCCCAATCAGCTATGTGGTCTCAGGAGTGAACAACCCATAGTCTACAGTGTAGTGTGTTGTTACGATATGATGTTTGGCAAGTTCGACATATTAAGTGTATTTTTAGCTTATGATATTTTTAACTTATATTTGTTGGCATGTGATCTCATCATAATTTGTGAAGCATCACACTTGTGCATCTTTGCCACTAAACCATACATGCCCTATAATTTGTTTATGAGTGTTTCTGTTGTCCCATGGGTTGAAGTGGCAGCAGTAGGGTATCCATCCTCATCACACTTACCATGCATGCTCCAGTTTTCCCCCCTTTTCTAAGATGTAAACAAGCCCTCCAACTCTGTCACTGTGTTTGCATATCTGAAGTGGAATCCCACGAGGCTGTCAGATTCCTGCACCTAAAAATCCAGGACCTTCCTTTGAAGTGGATGTGCGTGGTCTGGGCCCACCAGCCTGGCCCAAACCTGGCAGTGATCAAGAGGTGGCACTCCACAAGGCTTCTGCTTGTCTTTTACAGGTGAAAGACTCTACTCTGCAGCCACAGATGGTGTTCACGGTCCGCCATGCCACTGTCACCTTCCAGACTGAAGGGGACTCATGGAGAGAACAGAAAGATCAGAGAGCAGCCCTCATGGTGGGCATCCTCATCGGGGTGTTCGTGCTCTGCTGGATTCCTTTCTTCATCACGGAGCTCGTCAGTCCCCTCTGCTCCTGTGACATCCCTGCCATCTGGAAAAGCATTTTCCTTTGGCTTGGCTACTCCAACTCCTTTTTTAACCCTCTGATCTACACAGCCTTCAACAAGAACTACAATAGTGCCTTCAAGAACTTCTTTTCCAGGCAACACTGAGTAAGAGTCCTTGGGGAGACAAAGGAGCTCTTCCAAAAACTCGATGAGATGTCCGGTTTCATCTTTTTCTACACCCCTACCCAACAGCCGCGTGGAAGAGATAACTCCTTCAAGTGCTCCAGGATCACCTTTAGTACTAAACTAGCCCCACTTCTGCACTCCAGTGAAAGATGCGTCTTCACAGGCAGTTTGGTGACTTCACCTGTCTAATTATTTACTATTCCTCACCCTACACTACAGCCACAGAGTTTGCCCACAAAGTGCCCTTTCCTCTGCCAAGCCACTCCAGGATGGTTCTATCTTAAAGAAGTCATGCAAGTCAGACAGGAGGGAGGAGGTAAAACAACATGGGAAGATTGACAATGGATGGAGAAGAATAGATAGGAGATCACAATGGGAATACCTAGGGGTTAGGAGGCCATAATTCCAAGCTTTCTGAACTTCAACTGTTCTGCTTTATGGTCCTAGTAAGTATATCTCAATACATACTGGTATTTTCCAATATTGGACCACTAAATATTGTCCTCAAAAATATTAAAGTATGTCGTGCCATCTGTGAGACCAATGAATCCTGGCTTTGTGTCAAACACACATACACACACAACTATGGAAAAGGCATGTGTTCTAACTGGACAGTTTACTGCAAAATGCAACCCATCAACTTGGAGCAGGCACTAAGAGGCACTTCCATTTTGAAGCAACCATCCAAAAACAGTAGACAAGTCTACTAATGTATCTGCCAAATTTGCTTATTTGCCACGGGTTTCATGTGTATGGAATTTATTCAGGTGTTTCCAGGCCAGAGCCTTTGTCCTCAGATCATGAAGTTAGAGTGCATTAGCTGTCAGGAAGTTATGGATTTCTTAAATACAGCCTGAGGACTAATAACATTGAAAGCAGCTTCACCAAACACTTTCACAGGATGGTTGATTAGTGTGCAAATTGCTATTTGGGTTGGTATGTGAAGGCCTGTTAGGAACACTAGTAAGTGTGAAAAAGACAGAAACGGGGGTGGGGGTGGCAAAGGTGACTTCAGTCTCTACAAATGGTCAGTGTAATTGTTGGGGGAGGATGATGACCTGGTGCTGGAGTGTTTGCATGATCGTCTAAAACCTTGGCAACACCCACTCCCCAGAGCTTTGAGGAAGATCATAGAAGAGTCTGAAGAGAGAGTAGACAATTTTCTTCCCAGACTGGTGTGCATACCAACTTCTTGCCAAGAATAGGGGATGGTCTGCGTCAGCCTTGGGAACCTGCAGAGGAGTGGTGTTGACAGCTTAGCACATTCGACTACCAGCAAAACCCTGACCTATTGACTGGTAGCATCTGCTATTGCCACAGTCGTTGATATGAAAGGAAGGATCAATACTTTAAGTCACACTGATCTATAGTGACAGTTACTTTTTATGATTAATCAGAAATCTTTGCAGAAGGGTTTCCAGCTAGTGAGATCATTCTTGGTAACAGAAAAAAAATAATGGGGTTATACAAGGATCCCTAAAGTGATATAAACCTATGTATTTCTCTGATAAATTAAATGTGCAACTACTATCATCATCAAAAGCTTTTGACTTCAAATAAGGGAGAGGGGTGGGTTTTGGCCTGGTGGTTAGGATGATTGGGACACCAGTGTCCTGTGCCAGCATGGGTGGGTCTGATGCCTGCCTCCAGTTCTTGACTCCAGCTTCCTGCTCTTGAGGTCCCTGGGAGGCCATGATGATGGCTCAAGTAACTGGATCCCAGCCACCCATGTAGGAGCCCTGGATTGAGTCTCTGCTTGTGGGTTCAGCCTCTGTCTGGCCCTAGTCATTGAGGGCGTTTGGGTTTAGTGAACCAGCAGATGGAGACTCTGTCTATCTCTGCCTCACAAATGAATAAAAAAATTTAAATAAACATTTTTAAAGAAGGAGGAATTCTTCAAAAATAGATCCACTGTCCTGGAACACTGGCCTCAGATGAGCAGGCCAGTTACGTGAGAGTTGGGATGTGAATAAATGCTTTCTTATCTCTGCCAGGCTGAAAAGTAAGCAAGGATGCCTTTCTGTCTTGGAGAAAGAGTACCCCACAAATCCATAAACTGCTTTCTCATCACATGGTTTGGTCAAGTTAATTGTTTAACTAAGGGCCTTTTACCTTAGTCAAAACTGACAGAATAAGCAAGAAGAGTCTGAATCCTGTGAGAACAATGCTTGCAAAATGTTCTAGGCTGTGTAAGTTCTGAGCCATTTTACTAACTAACCATTGTCTTTTTGTCAGGAGTCCTCAAGAGTTACAGATCTTATACATTTTTAAGAAATATTTATTTATTTGAAAGAGTGACAGAGAAAGGGAGACAGGGTGGGAGGGAGGGAGGGAGAGAGAGAGAGAATCATCCCTTTGCTGGTTGCAAAAGCTGGCACTGGGCCAGGCAGAAATCAGGAGCAGGAACTCCATCCAGGCCTCCCACAGGGGTATCAGGGGTCCGATTACTTGGGCCATCTTCTGCTGCCTTCCCAGGCACATTAGCAGGGAACCGGATCAGAAGCTGGGTAGCCAGGACTGGAACTGGCATGCCAATATAGGGTATTGGTGTTGCAGGTAGCAACAACTTTGACAAGCTGTGCCACAACACAGGCCCCCAGTTACAAAGCTTAAGGAAAAGGAAAAAACAGCAACGACAAATAGGAATACAATTTTTTTTTCAGTTTTTTCTTTGTAACTTTTACTTTTTAGTGAGTACCTACTAGGCCCTGTGCTAAACATTTTTACATAAATTACTTCATCCTTTCTATCCCAGATTATTTTGACTTCTCTAACACCACTCCTTTCATATTTGATCATTTCACTTATGTCAAGTTTCAGTTTAAAATAAAACAAACTTGGCCATTATAGAAAAGTTTAAAATGATCTTGGGCAATAAATTATCTTGTCTGCTATGCCTCTGATTCTTTGAATGCATGGATTTTAAAATTACGTGTTATAATTATCTATTAATTATTATATCATACATTACAAAATACTTGTACTATATTGTACATAATAAATTATATCAATATTTCCAAAATAGGAAATTTGTGCTAATTTTGGGCGTGGGGTGTTTGGTTTGAAGTTTAGCCTTTAATTTACTGCAAAGACTGTCTTTATCCAAAGAATGTGAACAGATAAGGAAATGTTAGCCATCTGTGAAGTCATGACTTACATGATATGCAGACCCTATGTCTATGCATCCAGGCACATTTGTTGAAGAATTTACTTGGAAAATTGTTTGGTTTTTCTTGTTTCTGCATAAGTACTTGAAGTACTAAAGTCACAAATATGAATACTTAAGAATACATACTGTTCTTGCTCAGTTACTTTTTCCTACTAACGCTTAGAAACAGCAATACCACCAAATGCTGTTAGATTCTAGTGTTTTGTAGTAAGGGAAGTGCTTCAAAAATTTCAGTAAGTGCTCCATAAAAGAAAAGAAGAAACTCAGGGGGTACCTGGAGAGGGGATACCAGAATCAAGGGTAACTTTTTAAAATCCTGAAAAATTTTTCATTCTTCAAGCATTTTTTATTTTTCTTATTGTTAAAAGAAAGCTTCCTTCCCCTTGAAAGGGAAGCTTTGGGAAGATGTGCCACATCTGTCTGGTGCTTTCCGGAAACCCCCACTCCTCCTTCTCCTGGATTGTGCACACCCTCTGTGGAAAAAGAGGCCATTACAATATTCATTCAACCTGAGATTCTTTTTTTTTTTTTAGATTTTATTTAAAGAATATAAATTTCCAAAGTATAGCTTATGGATTCCAATGGCTCCCCCCCCACAACTTCCCTCCCTCCCGCCACCCTCCCCTCTCCCACTCCCTCTCCCCTTCTGTTCACATCAAGATTCATTTTCAATTCTCTTTATACACAGAAGATCAGTTTAGAACATATTATGTAAAGATTTCAACAGTTTGCCCTCACATAGAGACACAAACTGAAATTATTGTTGGAGTACTAGTTATAGTATTAATTCACAATGTACAGTACATTAAAGACAGAGATCCTACATGATTTTTTTTAAAGAATTGATTAATTATCTATGCAATTTCCAATTTAACACCAAGATTTTTTTAATCATTTGCAATTGTCTTTATACACAGAAGATCGATTTAATATTATAGTATGTAAAGATTTCATCAGTTTGCACCCACACAGAAACACAAAGTGTAAAAATACTGTTTCAGTACTAGTAATAGCATTATTTCACATTGGATAACACATTAAGGACAGATCCCTCATGAGACGCAAGTACACAGTGACTCCTGAAGTTGATTTAACAATTTGACACTCTTGTTTATGGCGTCAGTAATCTCCCCAGGCTCTAGTCATGAGTTGCCGAGGCTATGGAAGCGTTTAGGGTTCGCCGACTTCGATCTTAATCTGACAGGGTCATAGTCAAAGTGGAAGTTCTCTCCTCCCTTCAGAGAAAGGTACCTCCTTCTTTGATGGCCCCATTCGTTCCACTGGGATCTCACTCACAGAGATCTTTCATTTAGGTCTTCTTTTTTTTTTGTTTTTCAGAGTGTCCTAGCTTTCCATGCCTAAAATATTCTCATGGGCTCTTGAGCCAGATCCGAGCCTTAAGGGCTGATTCTGAGGCCAGAGTGCTATTTAGGACATCTGCCATTCTATGAGTCTGCTGTGTATCTTGCTTCCCATGTTGGATCATTCTCTCCCTTTTTCATTCTATCAGTTAGTATTAGCAGGCACTAGTCTTGTTTGTGTGAACCCTTTTACTCTTAGACCTATCAGTGTGATCAATTGTGAGCTGAAATTGATCACCTGGACTAATGAGATGGCCTTGGTACATGCCACCTTGATGGGAATGTATTGGAATCCCCTGGCACACTTCTAACTCTATCATTTGGGGCAGTGCCGATTGAGCATGTCCCAAATTGTACATCTCCTCCCTCTCTTATTCCCACTCTTATATTTCACAGGGATCACTTTTCATTTAAAATTTAAACACCTACGGCTAATTGTGTGTTAGTTGCCAGATTCAACCCATAGTACTAGAACGAATACAAACAATAAGGGGAGATACTAAAATGGGTAAAGATTTAGATTGTACATCAACAGTTCAGACAGGAGCTGATCATGTCTTATTTTCTCATAGTGTTCATTTCGTTTCAACAGGCTTCCTCTTTGGTGCTCAGTTAATCATCACCAATCAGGGAAAACAAATGATATTTGTCTCTTTGGGACTGGCTTAATTCACTCAGCATGATGTTTTCCAGATCCCTCCATTTTGTTGCAAATGATCGGATTTCATTGTTTTTGACTGCTGTATAGTATTCTGTAGAGTACATGTCCCATAATTTCCTAATCCAGTCTACTGTTGATGGGCATTTGGGTTGGTTCCAGGTCTTAGCTATTGTGAAATGAGCTGCAATAAACATTAGTGTGCAGACGGCTTTTTGGTTTTCCAATTTAATTTCCTTTGGGTAAATTCCAAGGAGTGGGATGGCTGGGTTGTATGGTAGGGTTATATTCAGGTTTCTGAGGAGTCTCCAGACTGACTTCCATAGTGGTTTAACCAGTTTGCATTCCCACCAACAGTGGATTAGTGTCCCTTTTTCCCCACATCCTCTCCAGCATCTATTGTTGGTAGATTTCTGAATGTGAGCCATTCTGACCGGGGTGAGGTGAAACCTCATTGTGGTCTTGATTTGCATTTCCCTGATTGCCAGTGATCTTGAGCATTTTTTCATGTGTCTGTTGGCCATTTGGATTTCCTCTCTGGAAAAATGTCTATTGAGGTCCTTAGTCCATCTCTTAAGTGGGTTGTTTGTTTTAATGTTGTGTCGTTTCTTGATTTCATTGTAGATTCTCATTATCAGCCCTTTATCTGTTGCATAGTTTGCAAATATTTTTTCCCATTCTGAAGGTTGCCTATTCACTTTCCTGACTGTTTCTTTTGCAGTACAGAAACTTCTCAGTTTGATGCGATCCCAATAGTTAATTTTGGCTTTGAGTGCCTGTGCTTTTGGGGTATTTTCCAAGAAGTCTTTGCCAGTACCTATATCTTGCAGGGTTTCTCCTATGCTCTCCAGTAATTTGATGGTGTCGGGTCGTAGGTTTAAGTTTTTGATCCATGTTGAATGAATTTTTGTGTAAGGTGTAAGGTAGGGGTCTTGCTTCATGATTCTGCAGGTGGAAATCCAGTTTTCCCAGCACCATTTGTTAAATAGACTGTCTTTACTCCAGGGGTTAGTTTTGGGTCCTTGATCAAATATAAGTTGGCTGTAGATGTTTGGATTGATTTCAGGTGTTTCTATTCTGTTCCATTGGTCTATCCATCTGTTTCTGTACCAGTACCATGCTGTTTTGATTACAACTGCCCTGTAGTATGTCCTGAAATCTGGTATTGTCATGCCTCCAGCTTTGTTTTTGTTGTACAAGATTGCTTTAGCTATTCGAGGCCTCTTATTCCTCCATACGAATTTCAGCATCATTTTTTCCAGATCTGAGAAGAAAGCCTTTGGTATCTTGATTGGGATTGCATTGAATCTGTAAATTGCTTTTGGGAGAATGGACATTTTCATGATATTGATTCTTCCAATCCATGAGCATGGGAGATTTCTCCATTTTTTGGTGTCCTCTTCTATTTCTTTCTTTAAGGTTTTATAATTTTCATCATAGAGATCTTTAACATCCTTGGTTAAGTTTATTCCAAGGTATTTGTTTTTGTGGCTATTGTGAATGGGATTGATTTTAGCAGTTCTTCCTCAGCCGTGGCACTGCTTGTGTATATAAAGGCTGTTGATTTTTGTGCATTGATTTTATATCCTGCTACTTTGCCAAACTCTTCTATGAGTTCCAATAGTCTCTTAGTAGAGTTTTTTGGGTCCCCTAAATAAAGAATCATATCATCTGCAAAGAGGGATAGTTTGAGTTCTTCCTTCCCAATTTGTATCCCTTTGATTTCTTTTTCTTGCCTAATAGCTCTGGCTAAGACTTCCAGCACTATATTGAATAGCAGTGGCGAGAGTGGGCATCCTGTTTGGTGCCAGATCTCAGTGGGATTGCTTGCAGCTTTTCCCCGTTCAATAGGATAGTGGCCATGGGTTTTTCATAAATTGCTTTGATTATATTGAGGAATGTGCCTTCTATACCCAGTTTGATTAGGGTTTTCATCATGAAAGGGTGTTGTATTTTATCAAATGCTTTCTCCGCGTCTATTGAAATAATCATATGGTTTTTCTTCTGCTGTCTGTTAATGTGGTGTATCACGTTGATTGTTTTGCGAACGTTGAACCATCCCTGCATACCAGGGATGAACCCCACTTGGTCTGGGTGGATGATCTTTCTGATGTGTTGTTGTATTCTATTGGCAAGAATTTTATTGAGGATTTTTGCATCTATGTTCATCAGGGATATTGGTCTGTAATTCTCTTTCAATACTGCATCTTTTCCTGGTTTAGGAATTAAGGTGATGCTGGCTTCGTAGAAAGAATTTGGGAGGATTCCCTCTTTTTCGATTGTTCTGAATAGTTTGAGAAGGATTGGAGTTAGTTCTTCTTTAAATGTCTGGTAGAATTCAGCAGTGAATCCGTCTGGTCCTGGGCTTTTCTTTGTTGGGAGAGCATTTATTACTGTTTCAATTTCCGTCTCAGTTATGGGTCTGTTTAGGTTTTCTATGTCTTCCTGGTTCAGTTTAGGTAGGTTGTATGTGTCCAGGAATCTATCCATTTCTGATAGGTTTTCCTGTTTGCTGGCATACAAGTCCTTGTAGTAATTTCTGATGATTCTTTTGATTTCTGTGGTGTCTGTTGTTACGTTTCCTTTTTCGTCTTTGATATTATTAATTTGGGTCTTTTCTCTTCTTTTTTTTTGTTAGTTTGGCCAATGGGGTGTCAATTTTGTTTATTTTTTCAAAAAACAAGCTCCTCGATTGGCTGATTTTTTGTAATTTTTTTTTTGGATTCAATCCTGTTGATTTATTCTCTGATTTTGATTATTTCTCTTCTCCTACTAGCTTTGGGTCTGGTTTGCTGTTGATTTTCTAGATCCTTGAGATGAACTGAAAGCTCATCTATTTGGTGCCTTTCCAATTTCTTGATGTAGGCACCTATTGATATAAATTTTCCTCTTAACACTGCTTTTGCTGTATCCCATAGGTTTTGGTATGATGTGCTGTTATCTTCATTTACTTCCAGGAAATTTTTAATTTCTCTTTTGATTTCTTCTATGACCCATTGTTCATTCAGGAGCATGTTGTTCATTCTCCATGTGTTTGCATATGCTCTAGAGATTCCTGAGTTGCTAATTTCCAACTTCACACCCTCGTGGTCTGAGAAGTTGCATGGTATGATTCTTATTCTTTTGAATTTGCTAAGGCTTGCTTTATGACCTAGTATGTGGTCTATCCTGGAGAAGGTTCCATGTACTGCTGAAAAGCATGTAAATTCTTTTTCTGTGGGATAAAAAGTTCTGAAGATATCTGTTAGGTCCATTTGGGCTATAGTGTCGTTTAAATCTACTGTCTCCTTGTTAATCCTCTGTCTTGGTGATCTGTCTATCTCTGAGAGTGGAGTGTTGAAATCTCCCAGTACTATTGTATTGGGGTCTAAATCTCCCTTTAAGTCCCTTAACAGGTCTTTTAAATAGACCGGTGCCCGGTAATTAGGTGCATATACATTGATAATCGTTATATCTTCCTGTTGAATGGATCCCTTAATCATTATATAGTGCCCCTCTTTGTCTCTCTTAATAGTTTTTGTGGTAAAATTTATGTTATCTGATATTAAGATGGCTACGCCCGCTCTTTTTTCATTTCTGCTCGCATGGTATATATTTTTCCAACCTTTCACTTTGAGACTGTATGGATCTTTGTTGGAAAGATGTGTTTCTTGTAGGCAGCAAATAGCTGGGTTTTGTTCCCTCATCCAGTCAGTAAATCTTTGCCTTTTTTTTTTTTTAACAGGCAGAGTGGACAGTGAGAGAGAGAGACAGAGAGAAAGGTCTTCCTTTTGCCGTTGGTTCACCCTCCAATGGCCGCCGCGGTCGGCGCGCTGCGGCCGGCGCACTGCGCTTGTCCGATGGCAGGAGCCAGGAGCCAGGTGCTTTTCCTGGTCTCCCCATGGGGTGCAGGGCCCAAGCACCTGGGCCATCCTCCACTGCACTCCTGGGCCACAGCAGAGGGCTGGCCTGGAAGAGGGGCAACCGGGACAGAATCCGGTGCCCCGACCGGGACTAGAACCCGGTGTGCTGGCGCCGCAAGGCGGAGGATTAGCCTGTTGAGCCACGGCGCCAGCCAATCTTTGCCTTTTAATAGCACAGTTCAAACCATTCACGTTCAATGTGACTATCGATAAGTAGTATCTTTGCCCTACCATTTGCCAATGATTTTCTTATGTATGCTTTGAGTTTCTTATGATCTTTTGCTGTGAGATTTCCTTCCTTTAGCTTCTTTCAAATTGATGACCATGTTTCTGTGTTTCTGCGTGTAGCACATCTTTAAGGATCTTTTGCAGGGCTGGACGAGTGGCAACAAATTCTTTCAGTTTCTGTTTGCAATGAAAGGTCTTTATCTCACCTTCATTCACAAATGAGAGCTTTGCAGGGTATAATATTCTGGGCTGGCAGTTTTTCTCTCTTAGTACCTGGGCTATATCTCGCCATTCCCTCCTGGCTTTTAGGGTTTCAGATGAGAAATCTGCTGTGAGTCTGATTGGAGATCCTTTGAGGGTAATCTGACGTTTCTCTCTTGTGCATTTTAGGATCTTTTCTTTCTGTTTCACTGTGGTGAGTTTAATTACAATGTGTCGTGGTGAGGATCTCTTTTGGTCATGTTTGTTAGGGGTTCTATGAGCTTCCTGTACTAGGATTTCTCTGTTCTTCTCCAAACCTGGGAAATTTTCTGTTAGTATCTCACCAAAAAGGCCTTCTAGTCCTTTCTCTCTCTCCATGCCTTCAGGAACTCCTAGAATCCGAATGTTAGGTTTTCTAATAGTATCCTGTAGATTCCCGACAATATTTTTTAGATTTCTAATTTCCTCTTCTTGTCCTTGGTTTGACTGTTTCCTTTCCTGTTCTCTGTCTTCTAAGTCCGATATCCTCTCTTCTGCTTCACCCATCCTGGTTTTAAGGCTCTCTAGTGTGCTTGTCATGTGATCAATTGAATTCTTCACTTCATTAAGATTTTTTGTCACTATCGTAGCTTCTTGTTCTACTAGTTGCTTCGTTTCATTCTGATTCTTCCTTAATAATTCATTTTCGCGAGAGAGGTTTTCTATCTTATCCATTAAAGATTTCTGTAGTTCAAGTATTTGTTTTTGTGAACTTCTTAATGTTCGTATCAATTTTTTGAGATCCGCTTCTTGCATCTCTTCTATCTCATCTTCTTCATAATCTTGAATTGGGGTGTCTTTTTCCTTTTGGGTCATCATAGTGTCTTACTTGCTCTTGTTAGGTCGGTGTCTGCTTTTGTTTGGCATTTCTCCACTCTGTCTCACCGGGTTGTCGATGTAACGGAGCTGTCTACAAGTTGGGATCCCTGGCTGCAGCACCCCCTCAGATTTATGCAGCTTCACTGCTTTAGAGGCGGGCAGGCTGCGCAGGGGCCTGCTTCCGAGGCGACGGGGGGGGGGGAGCGAGCGGGCGGGGCGCCCGAGGGCCTGCTTCCGAGGCGACCGGCGCGGGCGGGCGGGCGCGCGCCTGCTTTAATGGCGGGCTGGCGCCGTTGCACCCCTCCTTGTCCTGCTAGACTTTCCAAGGTGAGCAAAGGGGGAGTCTAGTGACAGTGTTGGTTCCCCCTATTTATTCGTTTTTTATTTTTTGATGCACTATCCCCAGTGGGGTCTGTCTCTTCCCGCCAATGTCTCGAGCTACCGAGGGATCTCCTGCTCACCTCCCCCTCCGGCGCTGGCGCACGGATTCCGCGGCTGCGTTCCCCTTCGCGTCTCCTTTCCCGTGGCACGGCGAGTCCGTTCTCCTCTGCGTCAAGTCCACTGGATCAGGGAGAGTATCCCCCGCATTGTTTCTCGAAGTCTTCACCTGGGGCTACCGTAACTCCACTTTTATTAAACTATCCTTTCCCGGACTGTTTGTGTGCGCCCTCACTATTCCGCCATCTTGGCTCCGCCCCCTCAACCTGAGATTCTTACTAATATTTTCACAAGAGGAATGAGTCCATTACTATTCCAATATGTATTTACCATCTCCAAGATATATCACTTAATTGCCCATTGTATAAAATGTTCTGTACATATGCTACCTAGAGCCAAAAACACTGTACATGAGAAGGAAGAAATGGCAATTAATGAATTATTTTGTTTCCAATCAAATACCAAAAGTTGTTTACATCCAGGGAAAAATATTACAAGACAGAGACAGCATTGATTGAATTGAATCTCTAATGTACAATTCAAATATTTATGAAACCCTTCCTTACTTCTAACTGTTAATATTTCACCAAGTTAGCAATGAGCGTGAATCACAGACAGAAATCAACTTAAAAACATTGGCCCCTATTCCTTGTGTCACATGGGAACAGCCACCTGTATCAGAGCAGTGCCTATCACAGGCGGGAGGCTTCCTTGCAAGTCCTCTCTAGGTGGTTAACACTAGCCATGCGAAAGTCCTTCAAAATGCAAAATAGGAGAAGGAAAGAGACGTGGGAGTGTGGGTGGGAGGGCAGGTACGATGGGAAGAACCATTATGTTCTTAAAGTTGTACTTAGGAAATGCATGAAGCTTGTATTCCTTAAATAGAAGGTTTCTGAAAGAAAAAAAAATCCAAACCCAGCTTTCTCCACTCTGTTTTGTGAGTACAGAAACTGGGGCTCTATACACGTACAACCATATTTCTCCCTTGACAGCTGGCTCCCTGTCAGCAGCTGCCAGTGGGGAGGAGGCACTGGAGGGAGAAGCGACTTACTCCCCTGTCAGCATGAGGGCCAGGAAACCCTGGCAGCAGCAGCGACTTCCGGGTCCACTTCCTCAGCTGTATCAGAATGGGCTGGCTGGGTCAGATGCCTGGGTCTGCCACGGGGCTGGAGGTCCTCCTCTGAGCTCCTGAGGTCCCAAGAAAGCTGACGACAGCTGCTCCCTGCAGTTCTAGCTCCGCAGAAACTCAGCGTCCTCTCATTCTGTTTTCTGTTACTCACTCAACCAAGCCCTCTCATTAAATTATGCCATAAAAGGTACAACACCAGCTGCATACCTAAAGGTAACTTACTAAGGAGACAATCCTCTCATGACTGATGACTTTACACACCCTCAAAGTCATTTTGAGTTCTGTGTTTTCATTGCACAGCAGTGAAAGGTGGGTGGTAGATGCTTCTGAATCTGTATTGACATTAGGTTATTTTGTGGGAATTAATTTTGCTTAAAGATCTATTTATTTAAAGTCAGAGTTACAACGAGAGAGGGAGAGACAGAGAGATCTTCCATCTGCTGGTGCACTCCCTAGATGGCTGCACAGCCAGGGCTGTGCCAGGCTGAACTCAGGAGTTTCATCAAGGTCTTCCATGTTGGCGGCCAACTTCTGCTGCTTTTCCCAGGCCATCAGTAGGGAGCTGGATAGGAAGCAGAGCAACTGGGACAGGAACCAGTGCTCATGTGGGATGCTGGCATACCTGCCATGCCACAAGGCCAGCCCTGGGAATTAGCTCTTGAGACAAGCTCAGTATTTGGTCTTCCTCCTAAAGGGAGCACATTTGTCTCTGTGTGGATTCTATTGGGTCATAACGCTCTTCTCATAGCCAAAGATGCTATGGATGCAGAAATAGGCAACTGTTCTGTGAAAGAGAAGATATGCAGAGTAAATTTATGCTTGCCAAGCATGGATTTGATTAGTATGAGGGAAACGTCTCTGTCCTGTGTTAGGCCAGCAGAGCACCTGTGTTGCTTCTGGGCTTGCCCTACCTGGGCCAGTCGGCTGGACCTTGATTAATTGCTGAGCTGGCACCTTGTGGTCTACGAATGACCCCACTCAGGACTGTGGCACCCCATGCATCCAGCGACAAGAGGGTGGAAGTCCTGTCTGTTAGCAGATTAAGGAGCTCTGTAAAGAACTATCAGTTCTGCAGGCGACCTTTTGGTGCAGTGGTCAACTGGCCCGTGGGATGCTTGCATCCAATAAGGGAGTGCCAGGTTCAAGTCCAATGTTACCCCGAGAAGCGGCAGACGATGGCTCAGTTACTTGTGTTCCTGCCACTCATGTGGGAGATTCTGGATTGAGTTCCCAATGTCTAACCTAGCTGTTTCAGGCATTTGAAGAGTGAACTAGCAGGTAGAAGATTTCTCTCCACCTGTTTCACTCTCTCTGCATCTCTGCCTTTCAAAAAAAAAAAAAAAAGAGAGAGAGAGAGAGAGAGAAAATGGGGCCAGTACTGTGGTGCAGTAGGTTATTCCTCTGCCTGTGGCAATGGCATTCCATATGGGTGCTAGTTCTAGTCCTGGCTGCTCCTCTTCCAATCCAACTCTCTGCTATGGCCTGGGAAAGCAGTAGAAGATGGCCCAAGTGCTTGGGCCCCTGCACCCACATGGGAGACCCAAAAGAAGCTCCTGGCTTCAGATAGGCTCAGCTCTGGCCACTGAGGCCATTTGAGAAGTGACCCAGGCCTGTGCCATGGCTCAACAGGCTAATCCTCCGCCTTGCAGCGCCGGCACACTGGGTTCTACTCCCGGTCGGGGCGCCGGATTCTGTCCCGGTTGCCCCTCTTCCAGGCCAGCCCTCTGCTGTGGCCCAGGAGTGCAGTGGAGGATGGCCCAGGTGCTTGGGCCCTGCACCCCATGGGAGACCAGGAAAAAGCACCTAGCACCTGGCTCCTGCCATCGGATGAGCGCAGTGCGCCGGCCGCAGCGCGCCATCCGCGGCAGCCATTGGAGGGTGAACCAACGGCAAAGGAAGACCTTTCTCTCTGTCTCTCTCTCTCTCACTGTCCACTCTTCCTGTTAAAAAAAAAAAAAAAAGAGAAGTGACCCAGTGGATGGAAGACCTTTCTCTCTGTCTCTCCCTCTCACTGTCTGTAACTCTACCTCCCAAATAAATAAATAAATAAATAAAATCTTAAAAAGAAGAAGAGGAAGAAAAGGAACCATGTTAGTCCCACAGAGACCTTTTCTAGCAGTTCTGTGGCCCTCTGGCCCAGCTACATTCAAGCTCGTATCTCCCTCTTTCTCCTCCTGAAAAGAATTTGCCTTTCCATCTGGCTTTATTGTAAAAACCCATGATCACATCTACCCGGGCCTCCTTTGGGAGAGGTTAGGCCAGCTGCTTGCTGTGTGTAGTGTGGTCTGGCTCAAGGCACAGAGGTACACAAGGGAAGCAGGAATTCACAGGACAAGAAGTGGCTAATTTAATAAGCTCTCCTCATTATCAAGAGGTATGCCACACAAGGAGAAATAATTAATAATTGCTAAACACTTCCTACACATAAGGTAGCTAGCACTTTATACGTACCACATTCTGAGATGGTATAGGGATTTAACACCAAAGTCCTTTGAGTCTTATAAAAATAAAAGCATTTATCCAAGATGAAGCAGCTAATAAATCACAGAGCCAAGAACAAAACTCAAGATCAGGTGGCAACCCCAGCCCTTCAACTCTGTAACAGTGTACAAAAGCAGCCCTGAAGAGTGGGAAGTAATCTACAGGATCCAGATGATGGCAGAATCCCATCTTCTCCACCAAGTGCAGCCCACACATTAGCTGCAAAATGACCAGCTTTCAGAGGAAACCCTGGAGTGGCGTTCTTTCCCTTTATGTCATTTGGTGACTGTGTATCCACCACTGGGTGACTCCTGCTTCCGGATCAGCACTGCTGTGTGCATCCGACACCAGATCCTCTCTGCTTCAATCCCAGCCGATCAACAACTGCATCTGGACAGAGTGGTGCCCAATAGGACGCAGGAGAGGAAAATAACTCTGCCCACAAGGACTAATGAAGGGAAGACACTGAGATGAATTTATATGCACTATTAGCGCATAAATCACATCACTCGCAGCCAGTATGCTGGGCCGCCCTTCCCATTGTCTGTAAAACGATGGGCTTGGAGCTGATTATACCAACTTCCCGTGTTGGGGCACTGCTTGGAGTCCTGGCTACTCTGATCCAGCTCCCTGCCAATGCTTCTGGGAAAGCAGAACATCATGGCCCTTGGCACCCATGCAGGAGACCTGGATGGAGTACCTGGCACTTGGTTTCAGCCTGAGTCAATCCTGGTTCTTGAGGCCATTTGGAGAGTGAACCAGCAGGTGGAAGCTCTCTCTCTGTGTATCTCCCTCCCTATTTCTCTGCCTTTCTTTTTTTAAAGATTTTTTTTTATTTGAATGCAGAATGAGAGAGAGAGAGAGAGAGAGAGAGAGAGAGAGAGAGAGAGAGATCTTCCATTCTCTGGTTTACTCCCCAAATGGCCACAATAGCTGGGGATGGGTCATGCCAAAGCCAGGAGCCTGGAACTCCATCCAGGTCTCCCATGTGGGTAGCAGAAGCCAACTTCCTCTGCTTGGCCAGGTGCATTAAAGAGAACTGGTTTGGAAGCAGAGCAGCTGGGACTCTAGTAGGCACTCTGATATGGGATGCTGGTGTCAGTTAGCAGCTTAATCCACTGCACCACAATGTGTCCCCCATCACTCTGCCTTCTAAATAAACCTTTAAAAAACAAACAATCAAAAAAGATGGGCTTGATGTTCTCCCCAGTGCCTTCTGTAAACGACTCACCTTGCACACACACTGCTGGGGAGAGAGAGGTCACGCTTCGCTTGGCCGGCAGACCCCGCAGACACTTCCCATGTCACTAGCCCCTCTCTGTGGGGCTCTGCCCATGGGGTCCCTGGAGACAGGCAGTGGGAAGAGCAGCGTCTTCAGGCAGCAGCAGGAACAGTCGTCTCCAGTTTGCTTTTATCCTCAAAGGTACCTGCCCCAGCCAACAGCCAGCCCCACCTTGGCAACAGCTTGATCCTACCTCTACAGAGCCGGCCCTGCCAGGCCCTGGGGGAGCAGTGCGAGTCGGGAAATCAGTCAGGGGGTCCTATAGGACAGGCACTGGCTCAACCCGTCCCTGCTTGGAGGTCTCAGCCTCTCAGCAGGGCTGCTCCCCTAAGGTTCAGGATTTTAGTGATCCTTGTGCTCCGTGCAGCCGAAGGCCCAGTAGGGCGGCTGCCCAGACTCTGAACATTGGGAGGGGATGGGAGGCCACAGTTGCGCAGGGTGTGCCCGCCAGGGTCCCGAGGGCCTCTCCCGTGAGGATGGTGTGTTGGAGCGCGATCCTTTGGAACTCAGCGCTGCGCCACTTCCCCTCGGATAATCCGACAGAAAAGCGGCGCCGCCTAGTGCCCGAGCTGGCTGAGGTTTTCAGAGATAGTAGACTGGGATCGCCCCCAGAGCGGGGGCCGTCAGGGACGGGGGGGGGGGGGGGGGGGGGCAGTGGTCCTCCTCTCCCCAGACTGTGGGCAGTGTTTTCTCCCTCTTCTCTCATCGCTTAAAAATTCTGCCTTTGCTTCTCTCCATGAGGCAGTTTTATTAACTGCGCACCTTACATCTAAACAGTTTGTGAGCAAAGAGTTTGCACGCCAAAATCAGTTTGTAAAACAGCTGGGGGTGCCTCGCCCCACACCTTTCCTTCAGTGGTGGGAAACCTTTGGTTTGGAAAGTCAGCTGTCCCCTTCCCCAGCCTTTAGTGTAGCTCACTGAAAACAAATCCTCCCAGTAAGACTTGCTGAAAACTAAACAAAAAACAACAACAAACCTGATGAATGTTTTCGAGTTTTTCCATGAGGTTCATTTGGCTGAGATGTTGGCATTGAACTCTGCAGCCAGATGGAGAACATTTTTACTATGGCTGCAGCAAGATTTCCTCAGGGTTAAAATTGCCTCCCCCTCTCCCCCTCCCTCTCCCCCTCCCCCTTCCTCTCCCCTCCCCCTCCCCCTCCCTGTCTCTCCAATTTCAAGGTTGGTTTTGTTTCTTCTGCTTTTAGTAGCCCTTGGGGCTTCTTTATGGGTAACTGTGCTGGCGAGCACACATGAGGTCACAGAAGAATGGTATAAAATTCTGACCTAATCCCTAAAAGAGGACATGGAATTCAGGTCTTTTTTTTTTTTTTTTTTGACAGGCAGAGTGGACAGTGAGAGAGAGAGACAGAGAGAAAGGTCTTCCTTTGCCGTTGGTTCACTCTCCAATGGCCGTCACGGCCGGCACACTATGGCGCACCGCGCTGATCCGAAGGCAGGAGCCAGGTGCTTTTCCTGGTTTCCCATGCAGGTGCAGGGCCCAAGCACTTGGGCCATCCTCCACTGCACTCCCGAGCCACAGCAAAGAGCTGGCCTGGAAGAGGGGCAACAGGGACAGAATCCGGCGCCCCGACCAGGACTAGAACCCCGGGTACTGGTGCCCCAGATGGAGGATTAGCCTATTGAGCCATGACACCAGGCCTTTACTGCCTCTTAAAGAAGCAATATGCCGTGGTCCCTGGGTACACCTGCACATGCTTGCCGACTGGGCCAAGAATGCAAGAGTGCTTGGTTCTCTGCTGGTGATGCTTGTCTGCCTGCAGAGACAAACTCAAGGGAGGAGGTTCCACCCTGAAACTTCCCAACAGGAATACGTGCAGAAGCTGCTGTCAGGGCATAGTAGGTAAGGCTACCGCCTGTGGCACCAGTACCCCATATGGGCACCAATTCAAGTTCCAGCAGTTCCACTATTGATCCAGCTCTCTGCTAATGGCCTGGGAAAGCAGAGGAGGATGGCCCAAGTGTTTGGGCCCCTACACCCATGTGGGAGACCCAGATAAAGCTCCTGGCCCCTGGCTTCAGCCTGGCCCAGCCCTGGCCATTGTGGCCATCTGGGGAATGAATTAGTGGATAGAAGATTGATCTCTCTCTCTCTCTGCCTTTCAAACAAATAAATAAATCTTAAAAAAATGAAACAAACAAACAAAAAACTGGAATGGGTGCTTCTACTTGCTACAAAGGCAAGGGATTCTTCAAGCTCAATATTTTCCCCCTGTAACTCAGTCTGCTGCATGTGTAGCATCCATTTAAGCTCACCTATGTCATTCTCTTAGAATTTCTTAAAAATATAGATCACTCATTTCATTTATCTTTCTGGCTGAACAAGTACACATCATATATTTGGATATCAATTTGTGAATTAATATGGAATTTTTAAAAAAGATTTTATTTAATTTTTTTGAGAGGTAGAGTTACAGAGAAAGGGATAGAGAGAGATCTTCCATCCACTGGTTCATTCCCCAAATGGCCATAACAGTTGGAACTGTGCTAATCCGAAGCCAGGAGCTTCTTCCTGATCTCCCACATGGGTTGCAGGGGCCCAAGAGCTTGGGCCATCTTCCACTGTTTTTCCAGGCCATAGCAGGGAGCTGGATCAGAAGTGGAGCAGCCGGGACTGGAACTGACGTCCATATGAGTCACTGGCAACATAGGTGGATGCTTAGCCTACAGCAGCACAGCATCGCTCCCCCATTATAACTCCTAAAGTGTCCCAGATAATGCAAATTTAAATTACTTAAAATACACTAAATGCACTTTTATTGATAGGACAAATGAAAATTATTTGTCTTTTGATAATGCTGCCGGTTTTCATTTTTATAGTGTAAAGAGGACTTTACCACTTCTGAGTCATGCTAGCCTTTACGACGCCAACTAAGAAAATGTATTTCTGCCGGCGCCGTGGCTCAACGGGCTAATCCTCCGCCTTGCGGCGCCGGCACACCGGGTTCTAGTCCCGGTCGGGGCGCCGGATTCTGTCCCGGTTGCCCCTCTTCCAGGCCAGCCTTCTGCTGTGGCCCAGGAGTGCAGTGGAGGATGGCCCAGGTGCTTGGGCCCTGCACCCCATGGGAGACCAGGAGAAGCACATAGCACCTGGCTCCTGCCATCGGATGAGCGTGGTGCGCCGGCCGCAGCGCGCTGTCCGCGGCAGCCATTGGAGGGTGAACCAACGGCAAAGGAAGACCTTTCTCTCTGTCTCTCTCTCTCTCACTGTCCACTCTGCCTGTCAAAAAGAAAAAAAAAAAAGAAATACATTTTCTTTTTTCTTTTTTTTTTTTCTTTTTGACAGGCAGAGTGGACAGTGAGAGAGAGAGAGACAGAGAGAAAGGTCTTCCTTTTACCGTTGGTTCACCCTCCAATGGCCCCTGTGGCCGGTGTACCGCGCTGATCTGAAGCCAGGAGCTAGGTCCTGGTCTCCCATGGGGTGCAGGGCCCAAGCACCTGGGCCATCCTCCACTCTACTCCCGGGCCACAGCAGAGAGCTGGACTGGAAGAGGGGCAACCGGGACAGAATCCGGCTCCCTGACCGGGACTAGAACCTGGTGTGCTGGCGCTGCAAGGCAGATGATTAGCCTATTGAGCCATGGCACCAGCCAGCAAATGTATTTCCAAAGCAAGGATTGTACATGCTGTGTGTCACACTCTAAGGATACAAAACTAAGTAATCTTGACTATAAACTTTTATAACCTTTGCTTAGATTAGTGGTTTCTCAGTCTGTGCTGCTACAACAGCACCATAGACAGGACAATGTATAAAGAAATTGCTTCTCAGGGTCTGGGCCTGGTAAGTTCAAGATCAAGGCCTTGGTAGGTTGGTTGTCAGCTGAGGGTCCCACCTCTGCTTCCAACATGATGCCTTGTTGCTACGTTCTTCAGAGGGGAGAAGCGTTGTGTCCTTACATGGTGGAAGGAGAGAAGGCAAGAGAACTGAATGCATCCTGAGGCCTCAGTGCCATTTGCAAGGGAGAAGCCTCTTAGCCTAATCACTTCTTAAAGACCACCTCTTAATACCATTATCTTCTCAACACCTGAATTCTGGAGGAAACACATTCAAATCAGAGAAGTAGTTCATGGCTAATTGTCATGGAAAACCTAAAACACCTGCTAAGATCCTGTTATCTCATTAATAGGCCACCTGTGTTGTAAAACACAAGCCAGTTTTATATATACTTGTATTAAACATAAAACATTGAAAAGTGTAATCACCCAGCTTGGAGGACGTAGAAGAGCTGCCAGGCATTCAATCTTTAATCCAGCAAGGTTATGAGGAGTTAGGAATGTATTAGGACAATGAATGAAGAGAAAAACATGAAATCCTGGATTTTGCTTTGCTTTTGTCGTGAATAAGAAAATCACTTTTCTCTGGTGCACAAGTCTTGTGTTTACTGCCAGCATCAAGAAACAGTCCCTGGATAGCTAAGGCTTACAAAGAACCCTTCCCAGTTCCCAGTGACTAAGTCATGAGAATGAGAGGTTGGCACAAATATCACTGGCTTGCTTGCTTGCTTTCTGTTAAATATTTATTTATTTATTTGGAAAGCAGAGTAACAGAGGGGGAAGGAGAGAAAGATCTTCCATCTGCTGGTTCACTCCCCAGATGGCCACAATGATAAGGGCTGGGCCAGGCTGAAGCCAGGAGCCAGGAACTCCATCTGGGCCTCCCATGTGGGTGGCAGGGGCCCAAGTACTTGGGCTCTTTCACTGCTTTCCCAGGTGCAGTAGCAGGGAGCTGGATAGAGACATAGCAGGTGCTCAAACCAGCGCTCAGATATGGGATAGTGGTGTCACAAGTGCTGGCTTAGCCTGCTGAGTGGCAACACCAGGCCCCATAGACATGGCTTTCTGAAGGGACAGGGCATGGTCCTCTGTGAGACGAGGTAGGGAGTGAGAGGTCGCTCCCCAGCGTCTGTTTACAAATACCCTCTCCAAGTGGTAGGAGAGGTGGGAACTGCCTGCCTTTTAGAGAATGAGATGGGCGATGGGTGACAGCATTAGAATAAGCCATCTGCACAGTGTTGTTTGCTGCTTACCCTCTCCTGCAACGAGGAGAAAGAGATGTTACGGTGTCAGTGGGTACAATTAGCCACCCCTGGTCCCAATCAAGGACAATACAACTGTGACGTTAAGAAGTCAGGCCCTGAGCCCATGCAGTCCCTTGAAGCTGGGGTTGCTCTGGGGTGGGGGGGAGGGGGGAGGGGATAGAATGCTGCCCACCCTAGAGTAGGGAGCCAAGAAGACAAGGAGTCCCCATGCTCTGGCTGCCCCAGAATCCTGCTCCCTGAGCTCTGGGTCAGCAGAGACCATGACGCCCGGCAGCTGTGGTGACGTGGTGAATGCGTGCTGATTCCTCTACCTGGGTACCCTCAGGAGCAGAGGGGCCTATTCACAGCCCTCGGTAGGAAGACGGGGCCCAAGAGACCGTGGGTGCGATTTTTTTCAAAGATTTATTTTATTTGAGAGGCAGAGAGGCAAAGAGAAATCTTCGTCTGCTGGTTCACTCCCCAAAGGGCCGCAAAGGCAGGAGCTGGGCTGATCTGAAGCCGGGAGCTTCTTCCCGGTCTCCCATGCGAGTGCAGGGGCCCAAGGACTTGGATCATCCTCTACTGCCTTCCCAGGCCATAGCAGAGAGCTGCATTGAAAGTTGAGCAGCCGGGACTCGAACTTTGATGTAAATAGTAAGGAAAATACAGGACGTCCAAATACAGATCTGTGGGGTAGAGCGAGCCTTGGACTTGAGAATCATGGTTCAGTTCCTTGCATCCATGGAAACAGGAGAAAACCAGCCCCTTGTTGAAACAGGAAACGCATGAACCAGAAATGTCATGACTGCTCCCTTCAGAAGGGAGTCACCTCTCAGTTCAGGGGAAGAGTGCAGCAAGTCAGAGCACTCTGGATTGTGTCCGTGCTGTCGAGGAGGCTAAACGTAGTCTAGTGAACTAACACTCAGGATGAAGCCCAGGTGCAGGGCACACCCAGGCCACTGAGGATGCAGTCTGCAGCACACGAGAGGTTTTCTGGTTTCCTCCATTTGATGTGAAGGCAAGAGGATTCCCGTAGAAGGAAATAGGATGATGGCATTTGGCTTAACTGTCTTAGACCTTGAAACAGGGCTCGGCGCTGTGGTATTTTTGGGAAGTGATCCAGCAAGTGGAACTGAGGGAGGGAGACAGGCCTTATAAAGGGTGGATCAAGGAGTGGGTGACCCATGTGGGCAACTGGGCACCTCTCTGGGGACCCACTGGAGACCTGTATAGAATGCACCTCAGAATTGACCCACCAAGGGGCAGGGAATGTATCTGTGACCCTGGTTACCCTTGGCATGGAATCCCTGATGCTTCCCGGGTGAGCTAAGCAAACTCCTTCGCTGGGTTTGATGAAAACAGGCAGAGCAGCTGGAAGATGCAGGAATAGCTCTAGATGCTGCTGATGTGCAATTGTATTGTCCAGGGTAGGACAGGGGGACCCCGGGTGGGCTGAGGTTCTGTGGGGCTGGGCATGAGCCCACCTGGTGCCAGGATACCTCACTACTGCTTCCAGATAGATGAAAGCTAATTTGCCAAAACAAGCTTGCTCCAGATTGGTGCCTCCCCCGGGATCTCTGTAAAGTTTCAAATCCATCACGGTGAGGATCCAAGCAGCTAAGGGTATGGAATTTAATATGTGACTTAACGAACAAGTGGCCCAGACAGGATTCTTTTGGAACCAAGCTGGGCGACTCACAGGGGGAAGACATTGGCTACAGCACTTCCCAGCACTTGGTGGGGGGCAGTGTCAAAGTCACCAACACCAGAGTGTGTCAGCACGCCAGCAGTTATACAAACTGTGAAAGGAATGCGAAAGTTTTCAGAAAAAAAAATTAGTCACTTGTTCCAAATGCAGTAATAAATAAATAAATAAAGCTGGGAGGTATGAAGGAAGAGTTTTTATACGTGATCGCCTGAAAGTAGGCAAAACAAACGACTACCAGGAGCACAAGCTGGCCCAGCGGCCGCTGCAACCTTGCACGGAAAATGCTTCCACAAGGACACACGCCAGCAGCTGTCAGTCCAGTCTCAGGTCGTCCTCAGCCCGGGTGGTAAGCACTGTGGTGGAAGATCATTGTTTCACAAGATCGGGTATGATCCTCCCCACTCCAGCCTTTAAACACTCGCCCTTGGCTCAAACACTTTGAATATGCCTGCAGGTTCTACGGTGTGTATATCCCCATTGAGTGCTCTACTTTTCCCAAATAAATATCTCACTCCTGGAGAGTCATTCTCTCATTGTTTTCTTTCATTTCTGTTGACAGAATCATCTTTCCCATAGATCATCCCTACTCTGTGTTGACAACCCCTGGGTGCTGGGCCCAGGTCTAGCCCTTGGGGGAGAAAGAAGCGGAAGTAGGTAGACAGGTCTCTCCCAGGGTTGCCCCCAAAGAACCCTGACTCTGGCCTTGTAAGATACACAAGGACTTGCTGCTTAGGGAGAACTCCCCCAAGGTGACTGGGGAATAAGAGCCCGAGATCTCGCTGATGCCAACAGAAAGAGTAGCCAGAATTTCACCTGAAGTCAACAGTCCATGGATTTGAACAGAGCATGAGGTAAAGCATGTATTTAGGGAAAAGTTGTATCTCACTCACAGCCCCGCATCCAGGTTTTTCTTGAGTCCTGGCTGAGTAAAACGTGGGAAAGGAAGGTGGGAGAGGTGCCTTCCCCTCCTAGCTCAGGGCCTTATTTTCCGAGTGGATTCCGGTGTTGCTCTCTAGACAGGAGATCACTAGCCCAGGTGGTCGGCTTGCACATTGATTTAGCAGGAAGCCCCTTCCGTCAAGCACATGCATTCTCCAGAGGACAGAACAGAAGAGGTTGCAGCTGGGTGTCTGATGAAGATGCCAATTTCGCTCTTTTTCCTTTTACTGGACAGCAAAGAGCCGTGAAGCATGCTGGCTGTTACTGCCTCACCAGTATCAAGTGTGTTCTCTGCTCGGTGGAGCCAAGGCCCCAGTGACGGGACTTTGAAAATTGCCTATCTCCTTCCTCAATCCACAGATAAAGTAGCCTCTGATAGAAATGCCTGAGAAAGGGAAGAACTAGCCTGAACCTGATTTTCTCCCCGGGGTGAACTGACTGCTTTAAAAAATAATAAACATATTTCATTCATGACTTCCCACCCTGGCTGCACCTCTATGCACTAATTGCAGTGTGAAGTTCACACGCACACGAAATCATCGTTGCCTTCCACAGGTCCGTGGAAGACTTAGAGGCAGCTTCTCAGAAGCCGAAGAAGAAAATAATTGTTGTCCCAATACCAGCAAGCACTTTAGAAGCCTTGTCTATGTCCACAAGGACTAATTGCTTTCTGAAGATATAAAAGGTGCTGACCTCATGGTTCTTTCCCTTCACAAATTCTGAGGAGTTAGAATAAGAGGAGGTGCTGTCAACAACCCCCATGCCAAGTTGTTTTGAGAGCTGCCTTTGTGAATAAATGGAATTGTTGGTGCCCAGAGTGTAGCCAGCATCGCTGTGACTGAGTCCAGGAAATGCACTTGACCTTGAGGAACTATCATTTTATATTCCTCAACCATGGGAAGCAGTTTTCACTCCTGCCAGGGAGAAAATCAGCTGAACTCCTACTTCTCAGTTGCTGCTGGGGCCACATTTCTCCAGTTCCTGCAGGTACTCAGGCCATAAGCAATAGGCTGGCAGACCCTGTTTATCTCAAAAGCATTGGACCTTAGATGATTTTCTCTCAAAACTGAGAGCATCATTGGTAGCTGAGATCCTAATTAGAGATTATGCCATGGCTTGCACATCTATTGCTCTGACAAATAGCTTATCAGTGGCCTATCCTCCCATGCAGAACTGTGGGAACTCTTAATTAACCAGAGATTTGAGCTCAATGAATCTTTGTTTTAACAATGATGGGTTTGTTGTTTTTGAACTAATCGCATATGCACAATGAAATTTTACTTTCAAAAAAGTTGGAGCACAAACTTAATCTCTGATGCTGGAGATTACTTTCTGTAGTGGCCATCAGGGCTGGTTCAAGAAAAGACAAAAATAAGACTTCACTTAAATGCAGTGTTTCCTGCATCTTGTCTATATCTGTATCCTCTAGTTTCCCAAATTTCACTTTTAAACTTTTCTCCTAAGGTGCAGACCCCACTGTTATGGGGGGAACATGTCTCCTGCGAAATTCATTGTTGTAGTTCCAACCCCATTGTGATGGTATTTGGAGATGAGGCCTTTAGGAGAAAATTAGGGTTATGTGAGATCATAAGTGTGAGCTGCTCTATATTTATTTTTAAATATTTTATCTATTTGAAAGACAGTTGCAGAGAGAGAGAGAGAGAGAGAGAGAGAAAGAGAGAGAGAGAGAGGTCTTCCATCTGCTGGTTCACTCCCTAAATGGCTGCAATGGCCAGAGATGAGCTGATGCAAAAGTTAGAAGCCAGGAGCTTCTTCCAGGTCTTCCACATGGGTTCAGGGACCCAAACACTTGGGCCATCCTCCGTTGTTTTCCCAGGCACATTAGCAAGGGATTGGATCAAAAGTGGAGCAGCCAGGACTTGAACTGCCACCCATATGGGAGGCTGGCACTGCAGACTAGGGTTTAACCTGCTGTGCCACAGCGCCAGCCCCATGATTTATAAGAAGAGACAACAGAGAGGTTTCTCTTTCTCTCCACGTGTGTAGAAAGAAGACAGCATATGAGGACACACTGAGAAGTCCACTGTCCAGCAACCAGGAAGAAAGCCCCCTCCAGGCACCTTGAACTGGGACTCCTGGCTTCCAGAATTAGGAGAAAATAAGTATCTCCTATGTAAGGCATCCAGTCTACAGTATTTGTTATGGCATTTGCTTACTCAAAGTGCAAATTCTAGTGTGATTTGGTCTACTTCCAAGTGTTCCAGTGCCTTATTCTCGTGCTGCATAGCCAGGCACACAGCCTTCTCCCTAGTCACCAGAGGCATCCATCTGGCATGACTGGATGGCAGGACTGCTAAGAGAAGGAATGGCTGGAGCAGTTTGGTTCTGACCAACAAATGGGAGTCTTGAGAAGACAGTATCCATCTCGAAAGCTTCGGTGGGAAGGGACTTTCTGGATTTCCCTGACTCTGTCTTTGGAGTGTAATAACTGGGCATGAGAGACCCTGATGGTTTCATCTGTATGGAGAGGCTGTGATAGCCAGGATTCCCTAGAGAGACAGAGCCAACAGGGGGTGTGTGTGTTGGGGGGTGGGGAGGTGGAGAAGAGGAGTTTAAGGAAATGGCTCACAGGATTGTGGAAGCTGGCAAGTCCAGAATCTGCAGGGATAGTCTAGGAGGTTGAAACATCCAGGGGGATCCGGTGTTGCTGATGGAGTTCCTGCTGGCACATTGCTGCCTCCTGGGGGAGCTCAGGCTTCTGGATTAAGGGCTTCAGCTGACTACATGAGCTCACCTCCATTACAGAGGGAGATCTGCTTCATTCAAAGTCTACTGACCTAAATGTTAATCTGGTTGGAAAACCCCTACATGGAAACCCTTAGAATACTTTTCTGGGTCTTGTGGTCTACCCGGTCAGGTAGGCATGAAATTAATCATTACAGAAGCTAACTCTCCTGTCTATGGGAACTGTACCATGAGACTCATTGCCTTACAGCAAAGGCGGTTTGTAGTACTAAGTTCTCCCCTGCAGTGCCAACAGGAATCTCTTTAGTGTCTGGAATGCAGGAGGCAGGCAAATGTATTTTGAATGCAAATGGAAAGGCCAAAGCCCACCATTCCACTGGAGACACACTTGCAGGTATTCCAGCCTCTCCTTGGATTATCACGAAGAAGGTTCAGTTCCATTTGTGTGCAACCTTAGGCATTGGTTGGATGCTGTGTGCAACATGGAGCCATGGTGGCAGAATGGAGCGGTTAGGGTCAGTACCTGATGGAATGTGTAGGAACAGGATCCCCTGGTGTGAAAAAGGGCTGAGAAGGAGGATGATCTGACAGAGACATGGGTGAAGATTGCCAGCTGAGAGGTGATTGGCTGAGGTGGCAGGCCCAAGAGGTCAGCTCCAGGTGCCAGCACATGACCTTGAGAGTCAAGATGTGGCCAGTCTGATTCAGAAGTGAGTGGTCCAGGAAGAAAGCCAGTTAGCCCTTCCATAGCAGAAACATGCGTGTATCCAGAGGGTGCCTGCTGGACCCGAGACCACCCTCCACCAGGAATGCCATCTCCAAAGGGAAGGACTTGGAAGGTCACGTGCTGACGGAGTGGGCATCGGTCAACTAAAAGGGTAATTAAGTCAGCTGTGGTGGAGACGGAACTTTAAATGGACCGCAGACTGAAAGATGCTGCAGGAGTAAGCTTTTCCCACCATTCCCTGCAATACCTTTTGCCCCAACCGTTCCCCCCCATACCCCTCCCTAAGCCCGCATTGTCCACACAAGCTACTAAGCCTTGCCCCTTGTCTTGCTGCCTGTGGGCTTAGGTTTCTCCACGCTTTTGAGAATTTGTGTAGTGAACAGTCTCAGAGACAGAGCTGGACTTTGACAGGTTTTCTGCCAAGGTTGGAAATTTCTTGTCTGTAAAAGGTGAGACAGTAAGCAGTTTAAGCTTTGTGGATTATATGGTGTCTGCATGTCATCAATATGTGTGTGTGTGTGTGTGTGTGTGTGTGAGTGACTTTAACTGAAATGCCCCGCTTGATGGGAATGGGGGAGAAGCTTTACTTTGGCTTATAGTTTGCAGTTTCACCAGCAAAACCTGGGTGGCCCCACTAGCCTGGCTTCTGATGGAGGATGTGCAGAGGGACAATCACACGTGAGCCAGGAAGCAGAGAGAGAGATGTCCAGGAAGCATGCTTGGCTAGATAACCGGCCCCCTCCCAAGAACGACCTGCCGAGGACAACATCCCCCCACCCCCACCCCATGACTTAATGACCTCCCCCCAGGCCCACATGCCAGAGGCCATAATTAGATCAAGTCTCCACACTTCATCCATCAACTGTTAACATAAGACTGCAGGGTTCAAACATCTATACGTGCATTGGAGCCAATCCTTGTATGGTTCATAACACTATAATAACTACCAGCTCTGCCACTGTAGCACAAAAGCAGCCATAGGCAATACAAAAATCAATGATGAGGCTGCGTTCCTATAAAAATTTAGTTATGGACATGGAAATTTGAATTTGATACAATTTTCATGTGCCATGAACTATTTTTTTCTATCAAGTTAAAAATGGAAAAAGTAATTTTAATGGATCACAGAAAAATAGAGGCATATTGTCTCACAGGAAGTAATTTATTGAAACCTTTCTAATCATTAGAAATCTTTAAACTTCTTGTTCCCTGAGGAATAGTAATCTTGAACTGTTTCCTTGATGCAAACTTTTAATAAAGGTGCATTTTTCCTTCACTTTCTTGCAATGTTACTCAATTTTTGCCTCCTGTGTAATAGTTTCTTATTCTCTAAGTGACCTGCCTAGAAGGAATGATTTTCTTCTTTAATATTTATCCTATTGGGTTACATTTCACAGTGGACATATCAATTTTTCCCAGGTACATAGTGGGATCTCTTAATGTGGAGATTCAGGGGTTTTTTTTGTCTCAGAAAAACTTCCTTGTTTTAAATATTAAATATTTTCTTCCATTGTTTTAGTTTATTTACTTATTTTTAACAATTAAACCCACAATCTTCTACATTCATCGTACTCTCATGTCAGTGAAAAATCACCAAGTATTACAAAAGCAGGAGAAATGATACCACCAAAGAACCAAACAATGAAACAAACAACTTCATAAAATATATATATTCCACTATGGAAAGGACTGCTCTCCAGGTGTCGTCACAGTCTCCACTTCTGTCTACTGGTGTCCAACACTTTTTAATTTATTTTGGCAGACAGTGTTAGACAGTGAGAGGGAAACAGAGAGAAAGGTCTTCCTTCCACTGATTCATCCCCAACATGGATGCTAAGGCCGGCACTGCGCTGATCTGATACCAGGAGCCAGGTGCTTCTCCTGGTCTCCCATGGGGTGCAGGGCCCAAGCACTTGGGCCATCCTCCACTGCACTCCCGGGCCACAGCAGAGAGCTGGCCTGGAAGAGGGGCAAATGGGACAGAATCCTGTGCCCCAACCGGGACTAGAACCCAGGGTGCCGGCGCCACAGGTGGAGGATTAGCCAAGTTAGCCCCAGCACCTGCTAACACTTTTTAACTGAAACAGGATAAACAAGAGTCCAGGAGTTTTGTCTTGTTTTGTTTTGTTTTTGTTTTTTTTTAAAGACACCAAAGTTCTTCCCTGCTGGACTCAGTGTTTGGTGTTAAACAAACTGGGTCACTGTTTCCACGGATAAATGCGCCCCACACTTCCCCTTCCACTGTCCATTTCCACATTCTCTGTCTGCTCCAGGGCTATATCGGGTAGCCACCCAGGCAAGCCCGGACCCCGCGCTAGTCGCTCCCGAATTTACTTTTACAACTGGGCGGCGCTTTAGGAAGTCGCTGGGGTTGCTCTGAGACTCATTTTCCCAATCACGGGAGGCAGGAACCTGAGTTCCACCCCAGCTCTGCTCTGAGTTACTGTGACTGGGATAGCATCATCTCACCTCTCACTCATCTCTCGCCGGGATCCTGAACTCCCACTCCAGGAGCCCCAAGCCCGGCCTCCAGGGACATCTCAGCGAAAACCGAACCGCGGAGGAAGGCCTGGTGTCATGAAGACAGGAGTCCTTGTGAGTTCTCCATCATCAGCCTCCCGCTGGTCACCTTCTTCTTCCCTCTGACGTTTCTCCTCTCTCTCCTTTACGCTCTGTGTGGTGCTCCTGGTTCTCTCTCTCCTCTGCTGTTTACTGTGGCAATTTTGTCTTTATGTATGAGATGAGTCGATCTTATTCCTATATATCTTCCCTGAGTCTGGCCAATTTCCACATCGTGCCATAACATTCCCCTATTTATCTCCTGGGTTTCTGAGTTCTAGATTCTTGGTAATCTTAACTGCTCATTTTATTGCATCTAATCTACATTAGGTTGTCATAACCCTTTACATTAAATGTCTTTGTAAAAATTTATTTATTTGAAGACAGAGTGATAGAGAGAAGGAAAGGCAGAGGCAGAGAGAAAGATCTTCCACCCACTGGTTCACTCCCAAGCGGCCACAACCACCAAGGCTGGTCCAGGCTGACGCCAGGAGACATGAACTCCATCCGGGTCTCCCACAGGAGTGGCCCAAGCACCTGAGCATCTACTGCTGCTTTAGCAGGGAACTGATCAGAAGCAGAACACCTGGCACTTGAACTGGTGCTTACAGGTGATGGCCTAACCCACTGGGCCACAATGCCGACCCCTATATGAAATCTTTAAAATATTTATTTATTTACTTGAGAGGCAGGGTTATAGACAGAGAGAGGGAGAGCCAGAGAGAGAGAGGTCTTCCATCCGCTGGTCCACTCCCCAGATGGCCACAATGGCCAGATCTGGGCCTATCGAAGCCAGGAGCCAGGAGCTTCTTCTGGGTCTCCCACATGGTTGCAGGGGCCCAAGCACATCTTCTCCTGCTTTCCCAGGCCTTCAGCAGGGAACTGGATTGGAAGAGAGGCAGCCAGGACACGAACAGGCACCCATATGGGATGCCAGTGCCACAGGTGAATCCTTACCTATTTTGCCACAATGCTGGCCCCCACTAAATGTCTTATACAAGAAAATATCTGAATATAAAATTGATGTGAAAATGTGAGTAGGCAACCCCCAAATTTACATCTGACCAATAAGAAAATCAATGTTATTATTATAAATATTAAAATTATATTATTTAAATAATATTCAATATTAAAGTTTAAAAACTGGAAAATTGCTAAAATGGGCTATGCCCAGTGATGGGATGGTTATGAGAGACCTCCTTCCACGCTAGTGAGGATTGTCTCATTTTGGAAGGCCATTCGGCTGTATTTAACAGGAGCCTAGACTATGTGTTTAATCTGGAGAGCTTCAAGGTGCTCTTCTCATCTGCACGTTAATGCGTCTCCCAAAAGTTCAGAAAGTAAGACTTCCATCACAGACTGTTTTGAAAGATGAGAGTTGCATTGGAGTACTTTGATCTCAAGCCAGCTAAGAAACTGACCTAGAATTATTGAAGTCTTTAAGAATTTATCTCCTGGCTCATCTGGGTTGGTTGGTCTTCTGTGTTGCTGAGGGTCCAAGCGGGATTCCACCTGGGGGCAGGGCCCCCATTTCTCTGGAAAGTGTCTTTGGCTGTTCAGTTAAAAAGGAAAATAATGTCCTGAAGCGAATACCCAGGAGTTTAAGTAATCTCACATCATAATGCAGGACAGTTCCTAAGATGCACAGGTGAAGATGATAACTTATTGGTTTGCTTCATATGCTGAAAGAGAAAGGATTGAAGAAGTGGGAGCTGGTACTGTGGCGTAGCAGGTAAAGCTGTCACCTGCAGTGCCGGTATCCCATATGGATGCCAGTTCGAGTCCCAGCTGCTCCACACCCAATCCAGCTCTCTGCTATGGCCTGGGAAAGCAGTGGAAGGTGGTCCAAGTCCTTGGGCTCCTGCCCCGACATGGGAGATCCGGAAGAAGCTCCTGGCTCCTGACTTCGGATTGGTGCTGCTCTGGCTGTTGCAGCCAATTGGAGAGTGAACCAGTGGATAGAAGACCTCTCTCTCTCTTCCTGCCACTCTGTGTAACTCTGACTTTCAAATAAATAAGTAAATCTTTAAAAAAATAATTGAAGTGGAGAATCATTGTTATCAGAGATTCTGCTTTTATAAAGACAAGCTCCTGAAATACGGCCACAGAAGAATGGATCTCAGTTAGGAATCCTGCCTCAGAAGGTCCACGGTCAATGGACTCAAGCCAGAAGCCGCGGTGGAATCTGATTTTCAAGGAAATTATTAGAAGAAAAGAAACTTTCCCAAAAATGCCGATGAGCTCCATGGAGTGGAGGGGCCAGAGCAGACCCTGTCCTCGTAGGATAGCTGAGGGACAGTGTATCTGGGAGACACCAGAGAGACACTGTGTCCTTGCAGTACAGCAGGTGGAACGAGCGCCCCCTGGCGGGAAGCAGGGGGATCAGGGAAGCAGTGCAGGCTGGCAGGGGCTCTAGCAATGGGGTGGGGTGCTCCTCTCCCCACGATGGCCTTGCTGCGCTGCCTACCTGGGCTGCCGAGGGCCCTGACATCCCCCACCTCTGCCACCCATGCATCCTGTGTTATAAATGCCTCAGGAAACCATCTGGTGGGACAGGTGTTGTAGCAGCAGCCAAGATCCTGCTCGGGAGGGAAAATCCATATGCAAGTACCTGGTTTGCGTCCCAGTTCTGCTTCTGATTCCAGGTCCCTGTTAGTATGCACCATGAGAGGCACCGTGACGGCTTAAGTACTCGAGTCCCTGAGCCCCACACGGGGAGACTCAATTCTAAACTCCTCGCTTCACCCGGGTCCAGTCCTGGCTATTGTGAGAACGCGGGGAGTGAACCAGTGGGTGGAAGATCTGCCCGTCTGTCTGTCTCTGTCTATCGCTCTATGGCTCTCTGCCTTTCAAGTAAAATGAAAATAAATAGATACCAATTGTTTAAAAAGGGAAGGCATCTTCAGCCTTTTAACTCCAGGAAAACCCTGCGCTGATTTTCTTACCCAACAAAGACCCAGAGCTGATGCTCCCGCCCTCAGGCCCCCAGCTGGACAAGTCCCCACCACAGAGGCTCCTCTGGGTTCCCCGAGGGCGACGCTGCCACCAAGTTCTCAGCTGTTTCTCTGAGCAAGACACTGGCCCTCAGGGAATCAGCTGGGCTCGGCTCTCCCACTGTGCATGCTCACTGCTCTGCCTCTGTCTAGACCTGGAGGGAAAAAACACGAACTGCAGGAAGCAAGCTCTGAGCGAAGGGCAGTGATAGGACAAGGTGCCCTTCAGTCAGGAAGGGGGTGGGGAGACAGGAGGAGAAGAAGTCACTTTCAAGACAGGGGGACACCGGAGTCCTAAGTACAGGATGGTTTTTTGTTTTTGCTTTTTTAATAACAGCTAAAAGTAGATGCAACTTTAGTACGTGTTAACCAGCAGAGAGATGGAGACGATGTCACAGAGTGATACATACACTGAAAGGGCGTGAAGCCATTGCATGGTGTGTGTGTGTGTGTGTGTGTGTGTGTGTGCGTGCATGTGGGTAAGAGGGTACGTTAGGGGCGGGGCATTTGGCACAGCAGTTACCATGCCACGGAGCTTGTCCATATCTCATATCAGACGGAGTGCTTGGGTTCAAGTCTTGTTCCACTTCTGATTCCAGTTTCCGACTATGTGCACCCAGGGAGCGCAGGTGATGTCTCAAGTCCTTTGGTCCCTGTTGCCCATGTGGGAGACCCAGGCTGACAGCCTGGCCAATTCCCAGCTGTTGTGGGCATTTGAGGAGTGAACCAACAATCTCTGCCTCTCCCTCCCTCTGTCTCTCTGTATCTTTCTGTTAATTTTCTCTCTCCTCTTCAAATAAATGAACATAAATGAAAATAAGTTATAGAAAATTAGGACTACAATATGATACCACTTTTTAAAACAGATTTTATTTATTTATTTCAGACGTAAAGTTACAGACAGAGAGGGGGAGAGACAGAGAATCTTCTATCCACTGGTTCATGTCCCAAATGGCTGTAATGGCTGGAGCTGAGCCCATCCGAAGTCAGGAGCCAGGAGCTTCTTCCAGACCTCCCATTCAGGTGCAGGGACCCAAGGACTTGGGCCATCTTCTTCTGCTTTCTCAGGCCATCATCAGGGAGCTGGATCAGCAAAGGAGCAGCTGGGACACAAACTGGCACCCACATGGGATATCAGCACTGCAGCAGGCTTAGCCTACCACGCCACAGCGCCGGCCCCACAACACCACTCTTGTAGGTGTGTATTTATATATAGGCTTGTCTATCCCAGAAGACTATAACGCAAAAGGTGCCTTGTCTCGGTGTCAAAATTAAAAATGACCTCATCTTTTAATTTTGTAATATTTTCTGATACCCTGGCAATGAGAGGAATATAATTTATCATCAGAAATTAAGGGGTTTGCAATTTTGAAAGCATATGAGCTGAAGATAACGCTAAATTTGAGAGACAGAAAAAAACTTCTTTATGTATTTTAAATAGGCTACTTTGGCAACGATATTTGGCACCATGATGACAAAAGCAGCTAAATGTTCCTCCTAGAAGTTTGGCCAGAAAAGCAGTGCTTTCTCCCCAATTATTTTCCCCTGCGAGTTATTCAAGTAATGAAGACTTGCTACAGAATATTCCACAAAGTGCGTTATACTGTCTTTCACAGGGTGGTCCAAACAAGGCGTGTGGCTCCCCATCTGTCTGCCGAGGTTCAGGGATTCCAGGGTGAGGGGAGGCGGGTGCGTTCCCCCTTCTTCCTTGCTTGTGTAGCCCTTGTTGATGGGTAGACATTACTGTGTGTGATGAATTATTAATGGAAGAAGCTGTGCAGCCATAAATATTCAAGGGGAGGCATCTGGTCCCGATGCTTTATGTAAGGCAGGAAAAGTACATTTTTACTGAGCAGAACAACTTGTCAACCCCAAATCTCTCGCTTACCTGGACCCAAGCATTACAAGAAGGAAAAAGCGTCTTTTGACATGTCACATGAAATTCCTGCTGAGCCCCACTGGTGTGTGTGTCGTGTGCAGCATTTGGCCTGGAACAGACAGTATGAACCAATAAAGCCACCAAACTCCCTTCACTGGATGTGAGGCTCTCTGCGGCCATTGGGTAGGGAGGGGACTTTCCCACAGCATCGTCATACAGGAGAAAATTGCAGCCTTAGGAAAGGACTAAGGGGGCCGGTGCTGTGGCACAGTGGGTTAAAGCCCTGGCCTGAAGCGCCAGCATCCCACATGGGTGCCAGTTCTAGTCCAGGCTGCTCCTCTTCTGATCCAGCTCTCTGCTGTGGCCTGGGAAAGCAGTAGAGGATGGCTCAAGTCCTTGGGCCCCTGCACCCACAGGGAAGATCCAGAAGAAGGTGCTGGCTGCTGGCTTCAGATCAGTGCAGCTCCGCCTGCTTCAGCCATCTGGGGAGTGAACCAGCACATGGAAGACCTCTCTGTGTGTCTCTACCTTTCTCTGTAACTCTGTCTTTCAAATAAATAAAATATATCTTTAAAAAAAAAAAAGAAAAGGACAAAGGAGGAGGAGGTACACCTAAGGGGCTCTTGAGAAGAGCGGGGCCCATAGGGCTGGGGGACTTGGGAGCCACCAGGGCTCGTCCAGGTGGCCCCTCCCAGAGTTCTCACTCGGGAAATACCACAAATTGTCCAGACGTGAGTGTGTCATCTCCAGGGCACATCTGCTTCTAATGCTCACTTAAGAAGCAGATGGTCTAAGAAGCAGTTACGGAGTGAAAGAGGCCCACTCCTGCTCAGCTGAGCCTTGGGCACGTCCTCCACGTAACCCATGCAGTGCTGTTCACCTGCCGTGCCCCTCCATGAGGACCCCTACAAATGGAGCACTTCTTAAACCAGCCTGCTCAAGGTGTGTTGCATCCAACCCCAGTTCCAAGGAATGCTAATGGAAAGATCTGGAGAAGTCACAGTGAATTCCAGTGAAGCCTAACAGATATGCAAGTAGGCATCCTTGGTTGTAGACCACAAGAACTTGTAAAAAGAAAGCAAAATGAAAACCCCCATTGGAAGGCAAGTGCCAGAAATTGAGAAGAGAGGGCTTTCTGTATGGATGAAGAGAAGTGAGAGGAATGGATGGAGATGGATGGGGCCACATGAGGGAGTGTGAGGGCATCCCTGGGGGGTAAGGCATGAGGCTAGGGGGCCTGGAAGAGCGAGCCAGCAAGGCAGCCGTGGGTGGAAATGACGCGTTTTAGGGGAGTCTTAGTGGGGAAAATTGTGGGGGGGAGGGCAAAGACGTGAAAGAAGAACTGTTTAGTTCTATCTGCTTACAAATTGTTTGGTCCAAGGGTTTTTGTTTTGTTTTGTTTTGTTTTTTTTTTATAAAGCCCTGCACTATTCAGTCTTGAATTAAGAATACCAAAAGCAGAGTGATGCTAGGGTGAACACATGCAATGTTGCAGTAGATGCTCCAGGGAACATCAAGTTGTTGGAGCAAACTTGGAAATGACCAGTAGCTCTGTTTAAGTTCGTGTCTGAACAGGATGCCATCAGCATGTCCATTTTTTGGTATTAGGCAACTGACACAAACGTAGAGTAATCCAGTAGTGAGCCAATGTTGGGGTCTGCTTCCTGAACAATGTGAAAACTGCTCTCTTCTTTGCCTTTTCAGGGATAGCAGTTTTCCTGATTTCCTGGGAACCTGGCCGCACTTGGCCATCCCTCCTTAGTGAGCTGGATCCCATTGCATGTCCCTTTCTGAACCAATTTATCCTAGGAAAGCAACTTCATGGGCTGATCAGCTGCTCCCTCCCGGTTAAATTGAAATAGTGTGTCCTGAGACAGAAACCAGTTCCTGATTAAGCTGAGCCCTTTAGGAGGGAGGAAGCGAGGATCCACATGGCAGGCAGGCATCCGGCAATGCCTGGTATCCACTCCCGGCTCCTTTATTTCTCAGACGGTCTAGAATGCTTACTGAACAGAGCAGAAAAGCCACCAGGTGAAAGGGGCTTAGTAAGAGTGAAATTTCCCATTGCAATTCTATGTGGCTGGTCTCTTGTTCATTGAGAACTGGTGTTTAAAAATAGGCTTCTATTTTCAGTGATTAAAATTTTAGACATTTTTGTGTTGGAAATAATGGAAGGAAGTTAGAAAATCTTCACAGGTTTTTTTTTTAAATCTTTTATTAATTTATTGGAAAGACAAAGAGACAAGGAGAGAGACAAAGACCAATCTCTCATTTGTTGGGTCATCCCCCAAATATCCACAACAGCCGGATCTGCGTCAGATTCAGTTAGGAGCCCAGAACTTAATCTGGGTTTTCCACTTGGGTAACAGGGACCCAAGCACTTGGGCCATGACCTCCTGCCTTCCGGGGTGCCCAGGGGCAGGGAGGTGGAATCAGGAGGGAAGCTGGACTCAAAGCCAGAGGCTCTGATGGTCTGCAGGCCTGGAAAGCCTCTCCTTAACGCCTGTGCCAAACGCCCCCCCCCCCCCCCCCCGCAGGATGTTTTAACCCAGCTAGAACTTACACATCCTTGGGCTGTCTGCTTTACTGAAGAGAAGCTTCTTACAGATATGCATTGTTTATTGTTAAGCTTTCATGCTCCAAGGTGACCAACACATAAAAGACAACTCTTCGTTTTTTTAAAAGATTTATTTAGTTATTTGAAAGGCAGAGTTGCTGAGTGACAGAGGCAGAGAGAAGTCTTCTATCCACTGGTTCACTCTCCAAATGGCTGCAATGGCTGGAGCTGTGCCGACCCCAAACCAGGAGCCAGGAGCTTCTTCCAGGTCTTCCCACACAGGTGCAGGAGCCCAAGGACTTGGGTCACCTCCTACTGCTTTCCCAGGCCATAGCAGAGAGCTGGATCAGAAGTGGAGCAGCTGGGATTAGAACCGGTGCCCATATGGGATGCCAGCACTGCAGGCAGCAGCCTCACCCACTATGCCACAGTGCTGGCCCCTTAAATTGTTTTGAAGACTGCAGCACATTCTCATTCTCAGTAGGACTTAAGCTCCCTGAAGGCACTGTGAACACTGAATCAGTGAGTGCTGAACTGTCTTTTCTTGGATACATATACCGTGAGGTTCCTGCAAGTCTCTGATCACACAGATTTCTTCATCAAAATGCTGTTTGTATGACGTAGTTTCTACATATAAAACAAGCATCGGCTTTGAAGTTTCCTGCACAACCTTTTCCTGTGTAATGAACAGGCATTTAAAGTTTTCCCACAGCCTCCTGGCCTGCAGGAAGTGCCTCACCTGCAAGTTCCATTTTTTTTTCACACCACCTCATCTTGTGAAATGTGTGAGCCAGCACCGGCCAAGTGGGATTTCACATTTTCCTGACTCTGGATCATGTGGCCATGCATGTCTCTGACTTTCAGCCTCACGACAGCACTCTCCACTGTGCTATTTTTGATCCGTGTCCTCTCGTAAGCCCACAAGTCTGGCAGAATTTCCATTCCTTCCATCGCTTCATCAAACACTGTAGATGTCACTCTAGCATTTTGCGAACGGCCTTACATGCAGAGTGACCCATTAGCTCCTCTTTGTCTGGATCTATGGTGCTGTCAATCATTAGCATTGAAGTCATGGCCAACCGCGCTGTAACTCACCCTCAGGGAGGCTTGTCTAACACACGTATTTTCTTTGTAAGACGCATCACAACCTTCACTCCTAGGAACACCAGACAACGGTTCACCATTGCACTTGGCAGCCATTTTAAACAGCAGAACTACCTCCTGAGAGCACAGAAATGTTAAAATGTGGCACAAACTAGACCCTCAAGAGGACACTTGTCTACAGTGTGAGCTGGAACAGGAGGTCAGAGCATGCCTTGTTCCGTCCCAGCTGGGACCACGTGCACTGTGCACCTGCAGTGTCTCATCTCGGCTTGTTTCTGAGGCCACAAAAATGTTATGAGTGTCGGGGTTTACAAATAAATGGTGGCGAGAAGGAAAATGCAAATATGAAATCTGTAATGAGGAGACTGTATTATGTAAAATGAACACATTAAATTTTTCTTTGATTATTAATGAGTGAACAAGCAGTGTCAAAACTGGAGGGCAACCAAAGATAGCAATAGACATTTTTTCATTTATTTTATTGTTAAGATTTATTTATTTATTTGAAAGGTAGAGTTACAGACACACACACACACACACACAGAGAGAGAGAGAGAAAGAGAGAGAGGGAAGAAGAGAGAGATCTTCCACCTGCTGGTTCACTCCCCAGATGGCCTCATTGGACTGGGTCAAGCAAAAGCCATGCTGACCTCCCATATGGGAGGCCAAATTATTTTTTAAAGTTCACTTGTAATCACACACACACACACACACACACACACACACACACACGGAGGGAGGGAAGGAGGGAAGGAGAGGAAGAGAGAGAGAGAGAGAGAGAAATTTTCCACCTACTAGTTCATTGCCCACAACACCCAACAGCCAGCGCTGGACTAGGCCTAGGTCAGGAGCCAGGAGCTCCATCTGGGTCTCCCACTTGGGTCCAGACACTTCTTAAGCACAGGGTGGAGGCCATCAGAACATGGACAGGCACAGTGGTGTTTCCTGCCAGAGTGCCAAGTCCTGGGGACCAAGGCTGTTTTCTCTCTAGGTCACTGTAGCGGTGCCAGTGCTTAGAACAGTGGGAGCCACTTGGCAGAGACTGGCTGCATTGAGCACACTGCATGAGTAAAATGGTAGCCCGGATCCTATTCTCCTTGGCAGGAATGGCTCCCTGCAGGGATGTCTCAGTGTGAATAAGCATGTATGGGATCAGGATGTGGAGAGGATCTATAGCACCAGGGGGCTCAAGTCACGTTCCAGGCATGCTCAGAATATCTCCTTGACTAACATTCAAAGCTGCTCTCTCTGGTTGGGTGGCTCCCTTCAGCTGCCAAGCTGCCATGTCACCCTCCCTCCCCGGGTGCCAGGGAATGGGCTGTACCCATCAGGAATTAGCCAGGGTCCACTTGGGTATCAGGTTATCAGTGAGACACCCCTGTCCTGGGGAGCCAGGGTCCATGTGCCCAGCCTCTCCCTCCCCCTGTGACACACTTGGTATATGGAGATCTCCCTCCCCTCTTCTGTCAGTGGGTCTCAGACCTAGCTCCAAGTTCACGTCATCTGGAAGGCTTTTTAAAAAATACTGATACTTGGCCCTGATCATTTGTCTGATTTAAAATGATCAAAAAAGTCACTTTTTAAAAATTGAGATGAAATTCACATAACAGAAATCTAACTGTTTTAGAGTGAACAACACTGTGACATCAAGTATATTCACAAGACTGGAAAGGCATCAGCCCCATCTAGTTCTAAAACATTCTCATCACCCCAGCATAAAATCCTGTATCCAGTAGGCAGTGAATCCTGCTCCCCAACCCGCACCCCTCATAACCCACTGACTGGTTGTGTGTGTGGATCTGTCTACTCTGAATATTCTGTATGAATGAAATCACGTGTGACCTTTCATGTGTGACTGTTTTGACTTCAATGCTTTTTTAGTTCATCTGTATCTACACTTGTCTCACTATGGCTTCATTCCTTTTTAAGGCTGTGTAAGATTCCATTTTGTGATATGTCATAATGTATCCGTTTCTTTACTGACAGACACGTGGGTTGTATTCACTTGTTGGCTATTGTGAATCCTGCTGCTATGAACATTTATGCACAGGAATAGGAGCACCCGTTTTCAATTCTGTTTGGTGTATACCTATCAGTGCAGTTTCTGGGTCACATGGCAATCCTGCATTTAACCATTTGGGGAAACACCACACTGTTTATCCATGGCTGAACCATTTTGCATTCCTATTAGCAGGAATGTTCCCATTTCACCACATCCTCACCCACAGTTTCCATTTTCTGGGTTTGCTTGTTTGTTTGATCATGTCCTTTGTTACGCAAAACCTTTCACTTTTGTTGAAATCCAGATTATCTATTTTTTCTTATACTGTTTAGGAATTCTATGTCACATCTAAAAATATGTTTCCAAGTCCAATATCATTAAAATTTATGCTATCTTTTTTCTTCTACAAGTTCATATTTTTACCTCTTGGTTACACTAGGTAGCTTTTGTATGGGATGAAGTCATGGTGCCACTTAATCTTTTGCATGGGGAGATCCAATTGTCCTGGCACCTTGGGGTCCAGTGTTTACATAGCACCTCTCGTGCGGTTCTAACACATGGTGGCCAGAGGGAGCTGTCTGGAGCAGTGTGGGGAAGCTGGGCAGCTCGTTCACCCCAGTTCCTGTGGAGTACTGGGGCTTGGAAGCAACAAAGATTCAGGGGCTCCCTCTCTCTACTGCCAGTCTGTATCCATTTTTCCCTTGAGGCAATGATCTTGGTCGGAGTCGGGCCACTGCTGGCTCTGAGGTGGGCATTTGCTGGACTTCCGCCTCACTGGAGCTGAGCTGGGACTACTCACCTGGGCCAAGCAGAAGTTCAGAAACAGACTTGGGTACTTGGAAATGCGATCGCCAATAAATTCAGCATTTTGGGTCATCAGGAACAATTGCCTATTCATTTAAGGGAAAAAATACAGACTATAGCCTCAAATAATCTAAGAGTAGAGAAAAGTGTGCACACATGAAAACAGGGGCAGAAACCATTAGCAATGGTACATATAACTGTTTTTAAAGATGTATTTATTTGCAAGTCAGTTACATGGAGAGAGGAGAGTGAGAGAGAGGAGAGGCAGAGAGAGAGAGAGAGGTAGAGAGGCCTTCCACCTGCTGATTCACTCCCCAATTGGCCTCAATGGCCAGAAAAGTGCCAGAAGCCAGGAGCCGGGAGCTCCCTCCAGGTCTCCTATATGGATGTAGGGGTGCAAGGGCTTGGGCCATCTTATACTGCTTTCCCAGGCCATAATAGAGAGTTGGATCAGAAGTGGAGCATCCGGGAATCAAACTGGTGCTCATATGGGATGCTGGCAATGCAGGCGGTGGCCCCACCCACCACACCACAGAACCAGCCCCACATATAACTTTTATATACTGACAGCACCATAAACAAAATGAATAGTTACTGCTTTGAATTTTAAGGGGTCTTTATACAGTCATATCCTTCCAATATTTTCCATGGATTGTTATCCTATTTCTCAGTTGGAAAGGTAACAATTCTATTTGGGGTTTCAATTGTTATTTACCTGGTTACTATTGCATGACCATAAATGATCTCTTTGAGTGCTCTCCTCCCTTTGCCAGTGTATCTATTCACTTAATAAGAAAGACTGGAGACCTTGATAGATACCATACAACTCTGCTGGTGACAAGAAAGGAGCAGATCAATAGCTGAAAGGGATTTCTGTTGTATTGTTATGTGAAAATAATGCAGTGCACAGAAAAGCATATTATATAATCTATAAAATGATGATTGCATATATAATTCAATATTCATATATAAAATACCTCCAAAAGTTCACTGAAAATGAAAATTAAAAGCTATTTATTTTTGTGCAAAACCACTCTGAAATCCATGCACTGCTTTTTCATGAACTTTTTGAAGACTGCTGGAGGATATGCATGAACTTCAAAAAATTTTGCGTCAAAGCAAATTTGCCTTTTAATTATACTTCTCAGGAGTGGGCGTCTTGCCTAGAAGTTAAGCCTGCTACAGCCCACATCAGGGTGCCTGGGTTCAATTCCCACCTCTGCTCCTGGCTCCAACTTCCTGCCAATGTAGTTCCTGCCATTATCTGGAAGACCTGGACTGTGTTCCTGGCTCCTGGCTCCCACCCTGGCCTAGACCTAGATTTTGTGGGCTTTGGGGAATGAACCAATGTGTGAGAGTGCCCTCTCTCTCTCTCTTTCTCTCAAACAAATTTTCAAAAATTAAGAAAATCTTACTTTGCACAAGTTTTTTTGAGATACCCTCACACCTTTGTGTGACCCTAGAGAAAGAAATGGATAGAAAATGCACTCCAGATGGACTTCATGGTCAACTGGAAAAGTAGATTGTGAGAGTAGGAAGGGTGAGGGCATTGAAATGAGGAGGAAGATAATTTTCATGACAGATGAAACCATGCTCGCATTTCTGTAACATGATATTTATGTGACATCAAGAAAAACTGAGTATGAGACTTGGAGTTGTAGATGCTTGAAGGGCAAGTCATCAAAATGTCAGTGATGATAACCATTGAGCACTTGAATTTAAAAAAAAATATTTTATTGGGGACGGCGCTGTGGCATAGCAGGTAAAACCACCACCTGCAGTGCCGGCATCCCTTAGGGGTGCCAGTTTGAGTCCCGGATGCTCCACTTCCGATCCAGCTCTCTGCTGTGACCTGGGAAAGCAGTATCAAATGGCCCAAGTCCTTGGGCCTCTGACCCACGTGGGAGACCTGGAAGAAGCTCCTGGCTCCTGGCTTCGGATCAGTGCAGCTCCGGCTGTTGCAGCCAATTGGGGACTGAACCAGTGGGTGGAAGACCTCTTTCTCTCTCTCTCTCTAACTCTGACTTTCAAATAAAATAATAAATCTTTAAAAATATGTTTTATTTATTTATTTGAAAGGCAGCACATCAGAGACAATAGGAGAGACAGATGGGGAGAACTTCCATCTGCTGGTTCACACCCCAAATACCCACAAGAGCCATGGAGAAGCCAGGCGGAAGCCTATACTCCATCCAGGGCACCCACGTGAGTGACAACAATGCAAGTACTTGGCCATCATCTGTGGGTTCTCAGGGTGCAGTTAGCAGTGAGCTGGATTTGGAATGCAGAGGAGTCTTGGTCACAGGAGCTTGAATGTGGGATGTAGGCGTCCCAAGCAGCAGCTAAGCCTGTTGTGCTACAGTGCCTGCATGGAATTTCTCTTTAAAGATTTAGCTATTCATTTATTTATTTGAAAATCAGAGAGAGAGAGAGAGAGAGAGAGAGAGAGAAAGAGAGAGGGGGGGTAACTCTATATGGAAGACCAGCACCCCTCTGAAGTACTCTTTTTTTAAGATTTATTTTTATTTATTTGAAAGAGTTACAGAAAGAGGTAGATTCAGAGAGAAAGAGGTCTTCCATCCACTAGTTTTCACTCCCCAGTTGGCTGCAATGGCCAGAGTTGAGCTGATCTCAAGCCAGGAGCCAGGAGCCTCTTCCTGCTCTCCCACATGGGTGCAGGGGCCCAAGGACTTGGGACATCTTCCACTGCTTTCCCAGGCCATAGCAGAGAGCTGGATCAGAAGTGGAGCAGCTGGGATTAGAACCAGCACCTATGAGGGATGCTGGCACTGCAGGCCAGGGCTTTAACCCACTGTGCCACAGTGCCGGCCCCTCTGAAGTACTCTTGAACCAGAAAGTTAACAGTAGTTACTGCAATTTCTATGGGCAGTTTAAAAAATTTCGGAGACCTTAATTTTCCACATTGGATATCAATTGATTTTTGTTTGAATTTTTAAGTCCCCTAAACTCTCTTCAGTTTAAAAGTTTAGCTTGTCAAGTGAACAGAAGCCTTTCTTAGGGGCCCTGGTGTCCTTGGGGAGCGTATGCATCACTGTCACCCATGAACACTGACCCCAAGAGCTGCGTAAGGGCACCGACCAGCACAGCAGAGCTGCCAGATGTGTGCAAAAAATAAAATAAAATTTTTTTAAATCTGCTCTCTCATGTCACCAAGTGCTAACTGAATAGAATTGATCTGTGTCAAACAAAATCTCTCCTGAACCTCTGTTGACTTCCGTTTGAACACTGCAAAACGCGTAATGAAGTAAACATGAAACCAGGATAAGCTCTTGTGTTTCTGGCTTTTGCACAGTTACAGCACAAAGACCAGCATATTCCTTGAAATAAGGCCCCGCACAAGGGTCAGAGCCTGTGTCTTTTCTCTCTGGGAGAAGATCCGAGAAACAGTCTAAGGAGGAGGGAGGTGAGACAGGGCAGGATGCAGAGACTGTAACTGGGCCACTCGGACGACCAGCAGCACAGGCACTCTGGGCCGAAGTGCAGCCCCCCAGGTGGGTGGTGATCCCCCCAGGTAGCACACAGAGCCACCAGAGTGCACCCTCCAGGAGGGAATGTGCCCCCCAGGGGGACAGAGACCCCCAGAGTAGAATGAGCCCCCTCCCCCACCCGCACACACTCCCCAGGGGAACTCAGACTCCCGTCGGCCCTGCGTGGAACAGTCCTCAGTGGGGCGGTCACCTCTGACCTGGCCCATGACAGCACGTCAGGCCCGAAGAAGGCCCCAGGGCCCTCACAACACAGACGCTGCAGCCGGGCGTCCAGCAAAGCGGCACTAAGCTGGCGAGGGGGTGTGGACAGGGGGCCGGAAGGATCTGCTGCCGCCAGCAAGCGTGCGGTGCGCAAGGAACGTGATGGCCCCGTGGATGGTGCCTGGGATGCTCAGAAGCTAAAGTGCCAGTGCTAGATTTTGTACTAAAAGAAAAAGTTCAATTCTGTCTGTAGTTTGCATCTTTTATTTATCTACTTATTTATTTTTGACAGGCAAAGTGGACAGTGAGAGAGAGAGACAGAGAGAAAGGTCTTCCTTTGCCATTGGTTCACCCTCCAATGGCCGCCGCAGCCAGCGCACTGTGGCCGGCGCATCGTGCTGATCCAAAGCCAGGAGCCAGGTGCCTCTCCTGGTCTCCCATGGGGTGCAGGTCCCAAGCACTTGGGCCATCCTCCACTGCACTCCTGGGCCACAGCAGAGAGCTGGCCTGGAAGAGGGGCAACTGAACAGAATCCGGCACCCTGACCAGGACTAGAACCGAGTGTGCCGGCGCCGCAGGTGGAGGATTAGCCTATTGAGCCGCCTTGTAGTTTACATCTTAATATTAACTTTGATTTTGAAAGCTTGCAAAGTGGTAATTTTTGCTTTTTTTTTTTATTAATGGAGATTTTTCTTTTTGAGAAACGTAAGACTTGGGTACATCAAAGAAAGCCGGCGCCGTGGCTCAACAGGCTAATCCTCCGCCTTGCAGCGCCAGCACACCAGGTTCTAGTCCCGGTCGGGGCGCCGGATTCTGTCCCGGTTGCCCCTCTTCCAGGCCAGCCCTCTGCTGTGGCCCAGGAGTGCAGTGGAGGATGGCCCAGGTGCTTGGGCCCTGCACCCCATGGGAGACCAGGAGAAGCACCTAGCACCTGGCTCCTGCCATCGGATGAGCGCGGTGCGCCAGCCGCAGCGCGCCGGCCGCGGCAGCCATTGGAGGGTGAACCAACGGCAAAGGAAGACCTTTCTCTCTGTCTCTCTCTCTCACTGTCCACTCTGCCTGTCAAAAATAATTAATAAATAAATAAATAAATAAATAAATAAATAAATAAAAAGAAAGAAAACCAATTTCCGCCCGGCGCCATGGCTCAATAGCCTATCCTCCACCTTGCGGCGCCGGCACACCGGGTTCTAGTCCCGGTCGGGGCGCCGGATTCTGTCCCGGTTGCCCCTCTTCCAGCCCAGCTCTCTGCTGTGGCCCAGGAGTGCAGTGGAGGATGGCCCAAGTGCTTGGGACCTGCACCCCATGGGAGACCAGGAAAAGCATCTAGCACCTGGCTCCTCCCATCAGATGAGCGCGGTGCGCCGGCCGCAACGCGCCGGCCGCGGCAGCCATTGGAGGGTGAACCAACGGCAAAAGGAAGACCTTTCTCTCTATCTCTCTCTCTCACTGTCCACTCTGCCTGTCAAAAAATAAATAAATAAATAAATAAATAAATAAATAAAAATTAAAAAAAATAAAAAGAAAACCAATTTCTAGGGAAGGGAAAAAAAGAAAATCAAAACCCACAATAGAAAAAAGTTCACACTGCCTGGGCCGAAGCACAAGCCAGAGAATACAGTCGTATAATTGAAGAATTCTAGGTGCTTCATTGATTGACTTTTTGGTACAAAATGACTATTAAATTTGCAATTTGTGTTCTTGGTGTTGAGGTCCATAGGACAAGCTACAAAGTCTTCAATCCTTGAGCTGAACTCCACGAGAGGTTATCTGGCTTTGGAATCGGTTTTTCCGTGTCTAAGAGGCAGCAGCAGCAAGAGCGCCCACCTTCTGGGTGGCTTCTTTCTTGGCGTGATGAGCTTGTAACACTGCCACAGCCTCAGCCACCTTGGAGCAGAGAGACTCAGGGGACCCAGCATGGGCGGCAGCTCCGAGGTGTCCATCTCCAGGGCATGCCTGGGCCCTTCCCCGCCAGGTTCAAGGGCATTGTTTGGGTGAGTGGGAACAATCACTCTCCCAGCATCTGTTTATATTCCGGGGGGAAGGGGGAGCAGTGCTGCAGCCAGCATGGACGCAGACAAGAGCTCCTGCCCATGCACATGGACAGCAGGCTGGGTGCCTGCAGAGGCTGTATGGCCGGGTGAGGGCTGTGGACACTGGACGCATGTTTGTACGGAGCGTGAGGGGCAGCAGCAGCAACGGCAGCACTGGGCGCTAGATCTGCACAGCTGTGGGCACGCCCACTCTCTGAGTGCTAGAAAGGAGGCCACGAGAGGCCGGAGCAATACCAGTTGGAGCCAGGTGGCGAAGAGTTGGACGAGGCCCAGCCCAGTGAATAGCACTTGACATTCCGTGGAAGCCTCAGGCCTCATCTGTGCTAACTGGTTAGGGCTGTAATAAGGAGGTCTCCCCTGGGCCTGTGCTACTGCTGGCACAAAGTAGCCACCAGCTGCAGGCTGGAACTGATTTAAGATGGTGCTGGGCAGGCGGTGATTGTATGGTGGCCTGGGGCCTCACCCCTGGGTCAGAAGGGGACAAGTGGAGGGCCTGGGATGAATGAACTGCAGGTTGCAGAATGGCTGACAGAGGCTAAGTTAGTAGGGCAGGGGGTGGGGAGCTCTCAGGGAGGCAGGATCAGAATAAAGGTTTCAGAGTCAGCTCGGCTGTCTATGGCCAAGGGCATGGACACGGAGTAGGGGGCTACGATGGGGCAGGGGACAAGGTCATCAGAGGTCAAGAGACAGAGGGCAGTGGGAAGGAGGCACATGAGGATGCTGGTGACATCGAGGGTGGTGGCCCCCAGTGCCCAGGGCTGATGTGAGGAGTCCACCAGGAAGGTCAGCAAGTGGGAGTCACTGGGGTGGCTTGGGAGGAGGGTGGAGAAAACAGCTGTCACTCAAAGGCTCAGGGGAGGCGTGGGGCGAACGATGTGAGATATCCTCTTTGGTTGAAAACAGTTTCGATTCCGTTATTTGGACTCTGCACTTCCTGCACATCTAGTACTGGTTCTGAAACGGAGCAGGAAACTTCTGTCCCATTCGTTACTGCCCTTATGTCATGAAACTGCATCAGCCTGGGCGCTGTGCTCTGTGGGCTGGGCGATGACTCGGCTCTCGGCACGTTGCCTGCACAGCACACCCCGCCCTCGGTGTCCTCTTGGGGAAAGCGGATTCCAGAGATGCCCACTGCTGCCCAGAGATGCTCGTGGAAACATTCGATGACTGTCAAGAAGGAAAGACGTGCCACGGGCAGGAGCTGCCAGTCGAGAGCAGTTGTTTAAGAAGGCAAGCATTTTCATGTTCAGAACATCAGCTTAGATGCGATTCTAAGGCTTTGCTCCCTTAGGGTGGAGGGAAATTCAACTTGTCATTTTCTTCCTCCTCTTCCCTCAGCATCAGCCCCTGGAGTCATACATGGGACCCTGGAGCAAACTGTTGTATACACACTGCACCATACCCATGCATATACACACCTATGCACATGCACACATCACTTGTCACACAGGTGCACTGCACATGTGCCCAGGTCACATATATACAAACATGGACATCCAAGCACATAATACACACATGTGCAAACAGATGCACACGGTGGCCCAGAACATGACCCCTCTGTGACCTCACAGCCTGGACCCAGCGACTCCCAGCCAGACTGGAGTCCGTGGGTCCTGAGGGGATAGCCTGTGGTTGATCTCTAGGGAGTGTCTGGGTAGCACACCAGGGAGGCCTGTACACTTGCCAAAGATTCCTGCCCCCCACAAGAACACACAGCACACCCATGCAAACACGTGAGCACCTCAGTGGCAAGGAAAATGAACCATGGCAGAGCAACCTCTCAAATGCCTGAACCTCAATCCATAAATAATTACTAATAAGCAATTAATAACAACAATGATAGAGATGGTAAAACAAGCATCTGCATACTGCTGAGGGATTTTTTGCTACCCAGATTTAACAAATGTTAATGCTATTCCATATTTGCTAAAGGGGTTTTCATAAATATGCATGTTCTATTGACATATAGTTTTGTGTTTTAATTTATGTAAGTGGTACAATGAGACTAACTCCATGTGATTTGTTTGTTTCCCTCTCAACTTTATGTTTAAGGCTTTGTCCTATTACCAGATATAGGAAAGGTCCATTCACTTTAATGGCTCTGAAGTGCCCTACTGTGTGTACGACTGTCTCCTGGTTTATTTACACATGCCCTGCTGAGAGTCAGGTTCCTCCAGTTTTTCTCTGCTCCCGAGTGAAGCAGCTTCCTGCATGGCAGGAGTGCTCTTGGATGCTTTCTGATGCAGCAGTGCAGTTTACAAGGCGTGTGTGGCAGGTGCCATGGGTTGGGGGTCTTGGGGACACAGTCTGGGATGGAGATGGGCATGTGGGACATTTCCTGGCTGTGCCCTTGCAGTCAGCCCTGATGGGAAGTGAAGGAGCAGGTGGGTTCAGGGAGGAGATGAGCTGCTAGGCATCTCAGCAAAGGCTCAGCCTATCCCATAGGGCCTCTGGACCCAGGGTGGCCCCATAGACTCATCCTGATTTGGGGTCTGGGTGGGGAGGCAGAACGTTCTATTCCTGGCTCGGTAAAGAATATCACTTCACCCAGAGAGAAGTCTGGGTTTTGCCCATGGCTCCTGGGAGGTGATCCTTGAGGCCTGCCTGGCAGAATGTCTCTGTTTATGAGGGGCCCTGAGCCATGCTGGATATGTGAGCTAAAATGTGATTTGTGTGGGGTCTTCGGTTCCATGAGGATGGGAGGCTAGAGACAGAAAGCCAGCCAGGTAGGTCCTCAGGATGACATGTGTGTGTGACAGAGCTCCCACAGAGACTGCAGCCTCCAAATTTCAGGTGAGCTTCCCTGGTTGGCCATACTCCACATGTATCATCACAGGCCACTGTGAGTAAGTGAGTGCTGTACACACAAACCCGTAGGGAGAATCAGCTGCAAGGCCCATGCTGGAATTCCTCCAGACCCTTCCCCATGCACCTTCTCTTGGTTGAAAAAAAAAAGATTTATATATTTCTTTGAAAGGCAGGGTTAGAGAGAGAGAGAGTGAGAGAGAGAGAGAGAGGGGAGTTGATTATAACTGCCCTGTAATATGTCTTGAAATTATGAATTCTTCAGTCTCCAACTTTCTTTCTTTCTTTTTTTTTTTTTTTTTGACAGGCAGAGTGGACAGTGAGAGAGAGAGATAGAGAGAAAGGTCTTCCTTTGCCATTGGTTCACCCTCCAATGGCTGCCGCGGCCGGCGCGCTGCGGCCGGCGCACTGTGCTCATCCGTTGGCAGGAGCCAGGTGCTAGGTGCTTTTCCTGGTCTCCCATGGGGTGCAGCGCCCAAGCACCTGGGCCATCCTCCACTGCACTCCTGGGCCACAGCAGAGGGCTGGCCTGGAAGAGGGGCAACCGGGACAGAATCCGGCGCCCTGACGGGACTAGAACCCGGTGTGCCGGCGCAGCAAGGCGGAGGATTAGCCTGTTGAGCCACGGCGCCGGCCCAACTTTCTTTTTATTATTTATGATTGCTTTAGCTATCTGGGACTTCTCGTGATTCCATGTGAATTTTAATGTAATTTTTTCCAGATCTGAGAACATTTTTGATTTTTTGATTGAGATCACATTGAATCTGTAAGTTGCTTTTGATAGTATGCACATTTTGATGATGTTAATTCTTCCAAACATGGAAGATTTACCCATTTACCCATTTTTCAGTTTCTCTTCTATTTATTTCCTTTATATATTGTAATTTTCATTGAACAGATTTTTTACATCCTTGGTTAAATTTATCCCAAGATATTTAAATTTTTCATAGCTATTGTGAATGGTACTGATCTTACAAGCTCAATTCAATGCCATGGCATTGTTTGTGTATACAAATGCAATTGATTCTGTGTGTTAATTTTATATCCTGCAACTTTACCAAACTCTTTAAGAGTTCCAATAATCTCTTAGTAGGGTCTTTTGGTTCCCCTACATATAAGATCATGTCATCTGCAAACAGAGATAATTTGACTTCCTCTTTTCCCATTTATATACCTTCAATTTCTTTTCCTTGCCTGATGGCTCTGGCTAAAACTTCTGAAACTATTTTGAATAGTAATGGTGAGAGTGGGCATCCTTGCCTGGTTCTGGATCTTGGGTGGAAATACTTTCAACGTTCCCCATTCAATATGATGCTGGCTTTGGGTTTGTTGTATATTACCTGGATTGTGTTGAGGGATGCTCCTTCTATACCCAATTTACTTAAGGTTTTTATCATGAAAGGACATGTTGCTTTATCAAATGCTTTCTCTGCATGTATTGAGATAATCATATCATTTGAATTCCTCAGTTTGTTAGTGTGAAATATCACATTTGTTGATTTGCATATGTTGAACCATCCCTGCATACCAGAGATAGGTCCCACTTTGTCCAGCAGAGTAATCTTTCTGATGTGTTGTTGAATTTTATTTGCTAGTACTTTATTGAGCATTTTTGCATCTATGTTCATCAGGGATGTTATTGTATTGATCTCTTTCTTTCTTGTAACTTTTTCTGGTTTTGTAATTAATGTGATGCTGGTTTCATAGAAGGAGTTTGGGAGGATTCCCTCCCTTTCAATTGTTTTGAATAGTTTGAGAATTATTTGGATTAGTTCTTATTTAAAAGTTTGGTAGAATTCAGCAGTGAAGCCATCCAGTCCTGGGTTTTCTTTCTCCCAAAATTGAATTAATTTTGCACATACGTTAAGAATGGTATAATTGGTAGATAGTGGGCTTCAAGATTATTCTATTTGACAGACTGGAGCAATACTGAAACAGCTCCCATGGGAACAGAGTATTTGTAGCAGCTTAATCACATGATATCTGAGTGCAGATGGTAATACTGGGCCCTGCCAGCTCCTGCTAACTGTCCCTTGGGTTGTTCAGTTACTGCTAAGAAAGTGGAACAAACTTGAACCATCCTGCATTATCAGCCAAGCCACCACAGAGGGGAGTTAAGGTCTCTCAGGTCTCCATGACGTCTTGGGACCATTTGCAGAGTCCCTGTTGTCCTGCCATGACTAAGGGGAGGAGACCAGCCCCCCTACCCTCAGGACTCTTACTTTCCCAGGGACAAAAGTACAAAATATCCTGGTGTTGCGCACCCCGGCCTTCTCCTACTGCCCCCACTCTGCAACATGACTGTTTCTGTGAACGCACACACCCCTGAGACACACCCACTTCTTTTAGAATTGACATTCTCATACGTCTACACAATGAACTGCAATTATCGCTAAATTTTTAGAGAAAAGGTAAAACTAGCATTTGATTCACTGACAGAAAATGTATGAGTCTTACTGACATGTGTCCTTGGAATTGTGAGGAAATGGAAAATTTCTTTGCTTTTCCCCATTTCCACTCAGGGAACACTGACCTGTGTGTGCACTTGACCTCATCTCTGCAGTGGGATTGTGTTGTGCACCTTCCGATTAGGCTGAGTGTGTAAGTTATGGTCCTAGCCAGGAGGCTGATGAGAAGGAGGAGAATGATGCTCAGAGACCATGACAATAAGGGCTCTGGAGCCTCAGGGTTTCAGAGTGACTTCCTGCATGTTGTGTACAATGGGCTGAACAATCTAGACTGGAGGAAATGAAAGCTCAGTTTCCCAGGGTGTCTCACTTCCCTAGGCTCACCCAAGAAAGGTATGTCGAATGTGGGGCTCTGCTGGGCAGGCAGGTTAGGTCTGGGTGTCAGTGGAGGGGACATCACCCACCTCTGTAGGGAGAACATGGGAAAGCAGCCCAGTCAGGGGGCCAGGCAGTCTGTGTTTGAGGTGTCAGTGGCTTAGAGGGGATGCCTGGGATGCCACCTGGTTGGCACCTGGAGTCCGGGCCCTTGGGAGTTGCAAGATGGTGACAGGAGGAAGAGTTCACTCTCTGGAAGGAATCAGAAGCCCCTGATACCTGCTGGTTGGGTTCCAGGTGGTCCAGAAGAGCACTTGAGGCCACTTCCGGAGAGTTTTCTCATTTCAGGATGAGCTTGTAGTTGTAAATGGCAAATGCTGTAAACTGCCTTGGGTGCCCCGAGCATGATGACCCCTGTGAGAAGGCTTGAGAGTGGATTGCAGAATGGAGAGGACATTTAGAACCCAGGTGGGCAGGAGGGCAGGCCTCAGGGGATCTCTGTGAGTCTGAGCAGCAGAAAAATTGCTGTTTCCCCCAGGGCCCTGATGAATTAGTTCAAACTATTTTTGAGTCACCATATTGTCACTCTACATGAGCTAGGAATTGTAGGGTGAAGTATAGGGTTAGCTTGGGTCACATGCCTGCCCTTTGGCCATTGATGAACCTGGATCTTAGTTTATCTCTCTGCCTGACCACACTCAAGAGAAGGAGATTTACCTTAAAGGAAAATCTCACTTATTTTACCAGCAGAAGACAGAATGCACACCAAGTGGCAAAAACAAAGAAGCAAATAACCTCCCCTCAAGCCCCTGCCACCAAAAAAAAAAAAAAAAAAAAAAAGCAGCAAAAATGCCTATGTCTTTTCTTAGAAGGCTCTGCATAGTGTATACCATGAGAATTTTTCACAGCTGGTGGCTGGCATTATAGCACAATTCACCTCTTGGATTGCCAGCATCCCATACCAGAGGGCTGATCTAAGTCCTGGCTGCTCCACTTCCAATCCAGCTAATGTGCCTGAGGAGGCAGTCAAAGATGGCCCAAGCACTTGGGCTCCTGCCAGCCATGTGGGACTCCTGGCTTCAGACTGTCCCAGCCCCAGCTGTTGCAGCCATCTGGGGAGTAAACCAGCAGGTGGAAGATATCCATACCTCTCCCCATTCCTCCCATCATTCTGTAGTTCAAATGAAAAAATAATTTTTTGAAAGTGAGTTTGTGGGGCCAGTGCTGTGGCGCAGTGGGTTAACGCCCTGGTCTGCAGCACCGGCATCCCATATGCTGCTGGTTTGAGACCTGGCTTCACCACTTCTGATCCAGCTCTCTGCTATGGCCTGGAAAAGCAGTGGAAGATGGTCCAAGTTCTTGGGCCCCTGCACCCACGTGGGAGACCTGGAGGAAGCTCCTGGCTCCTATCTTTGGATCAGCGCAGCTCTGGCCGTTGTGGCCAATTGGGGACTGAGCAATCGGACGGAAGACCTCTCTCTCTCCCTCCCTCCTTCCCTCCCTCCCTCTCTTCTCTCTGTGTAACTCTGACTTTCGAACAAATAAATAAATCTTAAAAAAAACAGAGATGGAGAGTTTGGCACAGCTGACCCAGGGAAGTTACGGAGGAAGTTGCAAAGGACAGGAAACGTGGTTGTGCCTAAGAGAAGATAGGTGGGAAGGTGGGTGGAGAGAAATACTCATGCAGGCAAAGACTGAAGCAAGGAGGAGTCTGGCAAGTTTTGGGGATGGAGGGAAGCAGCTCTGTGGGTTAATCCTCTGCCTATGGCGCTGGTTCAAATCCCAGCTGCTCCTCTTGTAATCCAGCTCTCTACTGTGGCCTGGGAAAGCAGTAGAAGATGGCCCAAGTCCTTGGGCCTTTGCATCCATGTGGGAGACCTGGAAGAAGCTCCTGGCTCCTGGCTTGGGATTGACCCAGCTTCAGCTATTGTGGCCATCTGGGGAGTGAACCAGCAGATAGAAGACCTTTCTCTCTGTCTGTCTGTAACTCTCTCTATCAAATAAATTAATTAAATCTTAAGAAAAAAAGTCACTACTTGGGGGGTGTTGCCATTTGAGAAGCCTGCACCCCATATCGGACAGCCTGGTTTCAGCCCTGGCTACTCCACTTCTGATCCACCTTACTGCTAATGGGAAATAGCAGGTATTAGCTTAAAGTCGAGTCCCTGATATTCACATATCCACACATATCTATGTGTTATTCACATAGCCAGGTTCTTGGCTTTGGCCTGGCCCAGTCCCAGAAATTGTGGGCATTTTGGAAATGGGACAGCAAAATGGAGGGTCTCTCCTCTCTCTCTATCACTTTGCCTTTTGAATAAACAAAGACAAATAAGTAAACTCAAGGAAAGCCCCTACCCCAGTGTGATGATGTTGGGAGCTGGGCTCTTTGGGAGGTGATTAGATCCTAAATGCAGAGCTCCCGTGAATGGGATTAGTGTCCTCACAGAAGAGACCCCAGAGAGCTCCCAGGTCCCTTCTCCCTCGTGACGATGCAACGACAAGGTACATCTGTGGACTGGAAGACTCCCCTCCCCCCCAGACTCTGAGAGTGCTGTTGCCTTGGTCTGTGCTTCTTGGCCTCCTGAACTGTGAGAAATAAGCTTTGTTTACAAGCCCCCCAATGTGTGATGTGATGTTTTGTATTGGAAGCTGAGAGGCCTGAGTCGCCACCACCTCCACCACCTCCACCTCCACCTCCACCACCATCACCTCCACCACCACCACCTCCACCTCCACCATCACCATAACCACCACCAGCATCACCTCCACCTCCACCACCATCACCTCCACCACCTCCACCACCTCCATCACCACCATCACCACCTCCACCTCCACCTCCACCAGCACCCCCATGCCTCCACATCTCCTTCGTCTGCTGCACACACTGCTGGCTTCAGATCCACCCTCTTCATCTCTCCCTGGATGATGGCAATGGCTTCTTGACCCCGTCCTCGCCCTCTCTGTCACCCCCTGCTGCGGTCCTTGTGACCTTTACTTTTGTCTTTTAAGTGGGTGGCATCCTGTCCTTGGAGGACTCTCAGGGGCTCCTGCACCTCAGGGCCAGTCCAGCACCCTTGGGGTACATGGGGTAACCAGGAACCCTCTAGGGGCTTCCCACATCTGCTCCTCAGCATTTATTTCCAGCTGTGTGAGCTCCTGGTGGTTCCTCCAACCCCCGTGTGTCATTTCTTTTGTCTTGTCAAGTCTTCACAACCCTTCCACCTGTGCCTGAATGTGGCTTCCACTATGCGTAGTTCTCACTTCCTGAGAACCCAGTACAGATGTAGCCTCATCCAGCAGGCTTGCATCTTTCACACACATGTACTTCTGCATGTCCCTCTTAAGTTTGCCTGGATACCTTGTACCCAGGTGCAGAGCTGCACCCCCATGTCTGGTGATTTGTCTTTGTCCCACTTGGAGGTAGAAACGATGTCTTTCTCATATTTAGTACTCAGGGCTCAGCATGGGAAGAGTTCACTCACATAAAGAGTTTAGTATATACACACTAAGAGCATAATGAATGAATAGTGGGTGTGTAGAAGAATATCTCAGCATATGCCTTAGCTTGGGGCATAATATCCCGGGAAATAACTGTAGAAATGGAAAGTTAATGTACAAAGGCAACAGACTTAGATGATTTAGCATCCATCCCTGCCCAATGATCTGGTTCAGCTAGCAGTATGACCCTGGGTGTGGGCTCCTGCAAGGAGCCAGTAGAATGGGACGATGGGGAACTGGATTGAAAGCTTCAGACCAGAAACCCTGACCTCCTTGTCTTCCTCTCCAGCCTCAGGAGGAAGCTCCTCAATTATTTTCATTCAGTTTATATTTTATGCGCAGGGCCCAAACCCATTTGTCACTTCCATCATGATTTGATTATTGCAGGAGGACAGGCCACACAGGGAGACAGACAAGGGCGTAGAATGTTCCACAAGCACACTTAACTTAATATGTCCAGTAGAAGGATAGTGATGCAATTGTGCTGTCTGCAGCTGAATGTGGGAGAATGGACATCTATAACCATTGCCCACAGACTGCCTAGAGTGGCTGCCCAGTGAGCAGAGACCCAGGGAGAGCGCCATGCAGGGCTGGAGTTCCCGCACTCCACCCACAGGGACTGCAGGTTTGCACCTCAGCGCCATGGCATTGCTGTAGTTTCCTTCCTTTACACTCATTCATACTCACAGAGACAAAATAAGATTCATTCTATTTAAAAGATCCATCCTATTTAAAACGTATTCTATTTAAAAGGCTAAGATTATTTTTAGGGGACTTATATTTTGTGAACTACCTTAAATGCTATTTTCCATGAAAAACCTTGGGGCTCACATAAAAAATGGATCAATAAGGGAACAAAACTGCATTGCAATACCCCTGCCAGCAAGTGATAGAATGGGGGGCCCTTGGGGCTGGTGCTGTGGGTAGTAGGTAAAGCCACCGGCTGCAGTGCCAGCATCCAATGTGGACACAGGTTCGAGTCCCAGCTGCTTCACTTCTGATCCAGCTCTCGGCTATGGCCTGGGAAAGCAGGGGAGGATGGCCCATGTCCTTGGACCCCTGACCCACATGGGAGACTTGGAGGAAGCTCCTGGCTCCTGGCTTCGGATCAGCACAGTTCCAGCTGCTGCGGCCATCTGGAGAGTGAACCAGCAAATGGAAGATGTTTCTCTCTTCCTCTGCATCTGCCTCTCTGTAACTCTGCTTTTCAAGCAAATAAATAAATCTTTAAGAAATCAACAAATCTTTAAGAAATAAATAAATCTTTAAGGCTTTGTAAATGACGTGAGCATTTAGTCAGAGCTGAGCCAGTCTGAAGCCAGGAGCTGGGAGTTTCCTCCGGGTCTCCCACACGGGTACAGGGGCCCAAGCACTTGGGCCATCTTCCACTGTCCTCCCAGGGCATAGCGGAGAGCTGAATCGGAAGAGGGGCAGCTGGGACACGAACTGGAATCCATACAGGATGCCAGTGCCATAGGCGGAGACTTAGCCTCCTGCGTCACAGTGCTGGCCCCCTAAACCATATGGTTCTAATACCAAAATAATTTTTTCTTTCTATACAGTGACTTATTTGAGTGAATCAATCTCCAGTTACAAAACGTTTAATTCAATAGTCTTCAAAAAAATACAGAAATGCAGCTTTATAGCAATTCAAACAGCTGTCAAAGATTCTATCCTGACGCAAGGTGAATGAACTTGGCCTGATGACTGGTTCTGTAAGTGGTTATGCCCACGTTGAACAGCTGTTTGCATGATCCTGAGAGCAGAGAAATTCTACCCAGACAAGCTCTGCAGGAAGCAGGAAGGGGGTGCTTCTTTGTAACAGTTCTTTGTGGAACTGCTACAAAGACGGTATCACGCATGTCTCCCTTGGTTTCATCCTCACTACAGCTCTGTGAGCTAGATTGTCCTCATTTTGTGTAGAAGGAAACCAAGGCTCAAAGAGGTCAGCCAAGGTGCCTGAGGTCACACAACCAATAAACAGGACACCAGAATGCAAGGAGTCCCCACCTGCACCCTTCTGACTCTGCCAGTCAGCGGCTGTGAGCCTAGGTAGGTGTAGACCAGCAGCTCCTCTCAGTGTCAGATGGAGAGAAGTCACCAGTTGCATGACTGGTCTATCGCCTCCTTCACTGATGGGTTTTGAAGCCCCAGTTGTCTTATATTAATCAGCGCAACTCCACAAATGTGACAACTCCAAAATGTAATTAACAGTTCATCTTTTTTTTTAATCAGCAAAGTGAATGATCTTTATTTTCGTTTTCAGTTTTCTTTCAGAAATATTCTCAGCTTATCAAGGAAAAAGGTTTTCAAAAGAATTATATCACATAACATTGGGGTGTCTGAAAAACAATTTTAAAGGTAAAATTAATGTACCTGCAGTTCAGTTGCTGACTATACACTATGTAAGGATCCCAAATCATGTTTTCCATAAGATTTCTAGGTAGGTCATACCAGGAGTGTAGTCTTATGATCACTTTAAGATACAAGTGTATAATTGCATAGGATCTAAAATTCCTATGTATATCTTAATTTGACTATGCAAGGAAATAGACTTAATTGAGAAAAAGAGCACATTGCTATTAGATATTTATTTATTTATTTATTTGAAAGTCAGAGTTACCCAGATAGGAGAGAGACAGAGAGAGAGATTTTCTCCCAGTTGCCCATCTGAAGCCAGGAGCCAGGAGCCTCCTCTGGGTCTTCCATGTCAGTGCAGGGGCCCAAGCCCTTGGCCCATCTTCTACTACTTTCCCAGGCCATAGCAGAGAGCTGGACCGGAAGTGGAGCAGCCAGGTCTCGAACCAGGGCCCATATAGGATACCGGCACCTCAGGCCAGGGCATTAGCCCACTGCATCACAGTGCCGGCCACACTATTAGATTTTTTTCAGCATTCACTTTGTGATTCTGTGGTATATACTTGCTCATTTTCCCACATATCAGTTAAAGACATGTGATTAAAAGGACAATGATAGTTTTATTATGAATACAAATTATTGAGACATTTAAAATTAATGAATTATTTTTAAGAATAGAAGTTTGTATTCCTTAATAAAATTTAAAAATATGGATGACAACCAAACAGCAAAAAAAAGTATATATATAGAAAATTGAGGTACTAATCAGATCGATCCCATTTCAGCCTCACCTTGCACAATGTCGTCCATTAATGACAATTTACATAAATGCTGTACCTTGTTATAACTAAGGTACCAATATTGATATGCAAATTTTCCCCAGAAACCTTTTATTTATGGAATACAGACTTCATGCATTTCATAAATACAACTTTAGAAATGTAGTTTTGATTTCTGTGTGTTGATCTTATATCCTACTTTACCAAACTCTTCTGAGTGCCAATAGTTTCTTAGTGGAGTCTTTTGAATCCCCTGTATAGAAAATAATCAGAACTCACTACAAAGAGCTGTATGCCAAAGAATTAGGAAACCTAGAAGAAATGGATAGATTTCTGGACACATACAACCTACCTAAATTGAACCATGAAGACACAGAAAACCTAAACAGACCAGTAACCAAGATGGAAATTGAATGAGGAATAAAGACCCTCCCAGCAAAGAAAAGCCCAGGATTGGATGGCTTCACTGCTGAATTCTACCAGACATTTAAAGGAGAACTCACTCCAATTCTTCTCAAGATATTCAAAACAATGGAAAGGGAGGGAATGCTCCCAAACTCCCTCTATGAAGCCAGCATCACCTTAAACCCTAAACCTGAAAAAGATACAACAAAGAAAGAGAACTACAGACCAATTTCCCTGATGAGTATAGATGCAAAAATCCTCAATAAAATCCTAGCCAATAACACATCAGAAAGATCATTCATCTGAACCAAGTGGGATTTATCCCAGGTATCCAGGGATGGTTCAACATTCGCAAATCAATCCATGTGATACATCACCTTAATGAATTGAAGAACAAAAACCATATGATTATCTCAGTGGAGGCAGAGAAAGCATTTGATAAAATACAACACTCTTTCATGATGAAAACTCTTAAGTAAATTGGGTATAGAGAGAATATTCCTCAACACAATCAAGGCAATTTATGACAAACCCATGGCCAGCATCCTACTGACTGGGGAAAAGTTGGATGCATTCCCTTTGAGATATGGAACCAGACAAGGATGCCCACTTCACCACTGCTATTCAGTACAGCCCTGGAGGTTTTAGCCAGAACCATTAGGCAAGGCAAAGAAATCAAAGAGATTCAAACTGGGAAGGAGAAGTCAAACTACCCCTATTTGGAGATGACATGATTCTACATACAGTTCATCTTTAAACTGATTTCCACATCTGCAAAGTGACAATCATATAGCAGTATTCTTATGGAAATTATGATAGCACAGCTGGGGTTTAACCAGACCTTTTGGTATAAAGCATTGGACTGGGTGCTCCCCATGTGTTACCTCCCATCTTGGTAAAAACTCCCAGGTGTAAATGGTGTTATCCTCATGATAAATGTAAGAAGACAGAGACTCAGAGTGTACATGGCCTGGGCAGACAGATGGCAAAGCTCAGTGCATTAATTATCAAGTGCTATGCAACACCAACTCAAAAGATTGGAAACAGAACATGTGCTATCTCACAATGTTTGCAAGTCAGGAATCCAGGAGTCTCTCAGCTAGGTGGTTCTGCTTGGGGTCATTTATGAAACTGAGGCTGGCAGAAAATGTAGGCATTTCAGCATTCAATGGGGGAGATACTTCTTCCAAGCTCATTCACATGGTTTTTTGCAAAGCCTCAGAAGATCCGCTTCCAGACTTACTCATGTGGCCCCTGCACTGGGCTTCCTCAAGACATGGGAGCTGGTTTCCTTCAGCATGAGCAAGGCAAAAAAGAGCCCACAAGAGTGCACAAGTGGTCAGCCACAGTCTTCATGAGAAGTGAAGTAGTGGGGGGCCAGCACTGTGGCATAGTGGGTAAAGCCCTGGCCTGCAGTGCCAGCATCCCATATGGGTGCCAGTTCAAGTCCTGGCTGCTCCACTTCCGATCCAGCTCTCTGCTATGCCATGAGAAAGCAGTAGAAGATGGCCCAAGTCCTTGGGCCCCTGCACCCACATGGGAGACCCAGAAAAAGCTCCTGGATTCACACTGGCACACCTCCGGCGGTTGCGTCCAACTGGGGAGTGAACCAGTAGAGGGAAGACCTCTCTCTCTCTGCCTCTCCTTCTCTCTCAATCTAACTCTGACTTTCAAATAGACAAATAAATCTTCAATGAAAGGAAGGAAGAGGAAGGAAGGAAGAAGGAAGGAAGGAAGGGAGGGAGGGAAGAAGGAAGGAAGAAGGAAGGAAGGAAGGAAGGAAGGAAGGAAGGAAGGAAGGAAGGAAGGAGCCTCTGCCTTCCCTGGTGTTGGCGTGCCAGCTGCACCACTTCCAGACCAGCTTCCTGCTGATGCGCACCCTGAGAGGCAGCACCTGATGGCCCTGGTTCCGAGGTCCCTGCCACCCGTGTGGGAGACCTAGATGCAGTGCCTGGCTCTCGGCATAGTCCTCACCAGCCCTGGTTGTTGCAGCATTGGGGAGTGAGCCAGCAAACAGGACGTGTCCCTCACTCTCTTTTTCTCTTTGTCTCTGTTGCTCTGCCTTCCAATAACTGAAGAAGCAGCAGCAGCAGCGGCAGCAGGGAGCCTGACCACACTCAAGGGAGGAGGATGATACAGGCTGTAAATCCCAACATGCGGGGTCACTGTGGCCCCACCACAGCCAGAAACTCCCCCTCCTCTGAGGAGGATGCTTAGTCCCTCCTGAAAGCCCCCTCCCTGCAGTCCAGGCTGAAAGCTCCACGGGCTACGTCTCTTGTGAAGTTATCGACTCACTTTTTTCTAAGAAATTGAACTTTTCATAAAGAAACTGAGAATTCTGGATCCATGCGATGTGAGTATGGAGACTTTGAGGTTAAATTTTGTCTGCAAAGTTTTTAAAAAGAGGAGAGTCCCTGAGAATGGCGAGCAGCTTTGGTTTCACTCTAACAACACTAGGAACACTGCACATTGGTCCAGTCATGTTTGAATTGCTGGAAGAGCCGACATTCTTAACCTTCGCTGGAAAGAGATGAGAAATGTGAACACTTTGCAGCATCGATGCTATCCACATCTTTATGTGAGCAAATGTATTCATTGCTTAGGTTTCTCTTTGATTTCCACTAAAGGCAAAGCACCATATTCTGCCCACTGAGAGACTCTATTGGCCTGCGTTTCTCTTTAGCTGAACATAGGATCTGATAGTGCAGAGGCTCCTCCTCACCCTTTTTGTAAAATCTTCTCAGTATGCACAGGGTCCCCAACTTACATTAGTTTGCCTCACAGTTTTTCCTGACTTCACCATGGTGTGAAAGTGGAATACATTCAGCAGAAACCGCAGTTGAACTTAAAGTCTTTTCCGGCCTCTTGGGCAGCATTGGTGGGCTGCAGCTCCTAGCCATGCAAAAACAAGGGCAACAATGAATCCTCTAAGTTTACTGTATTGTCAGTGTTCTCTGGATATAGATACTCAATTCACCATGTGAGGTATCCAGTAATGTATTAGAAGTAGGCTTTCTGTTAGGTGACATTGGCCAACTGCAGGTTAATGTCAGTGTTCTGAGCACATTTAAGGCAGGCCAGGCTAAGTGATGCTTGCTAGACTAGATGTATTGAATGCATTTTGTACTTACAATGTTTTCAAGCTACAAGGGGTTTGAGGAACCCTATTGCACATTGAGGAGCAGCTGGATGAGGAAATGAGCTAGGAAAACTTTTGAAAGAGTTAATTCCTGTCCTGTCTGATGCTCTTAGTTCTCTCGTGATTGTTTATCTAAAAAGATGCTATAAATGGGGTGGGGAGGGGAAGGTTCTGGTTCATTCTTATTTGGACAACCGCAACATTAAAAGCAATTCTTTAGATTTGTCTCGAAACACTCACTTTTTTTTGGAGAGAGTGACTAGCTAGCCAACACCCAAGCAGTGGAAGCCAGCTCTCATCTGAGAAGCGTGATCACTTAACTGTGTATAAGGACTTGCGGCAGGTGGACTCGGTTCAGTTCTGCCTTGTTGTGTTCTGTTGTTAACAGCATTAGTTTAGAGCGTCACTCTTAACAGAACACTTCCTTGTCTAGGGTGAAGAGGTCTGTCCTACGTTTATCCCAGATAATATGTGGTAAATGCCTCACACCATGCACCCTGACAGCCTTTGTTTCCTGTACTGTGCTCTGCCAGGCACAGGGTGTGTGTGTGTGTGTGTGTGTGTGTGCACGTGCAGGCCACCATTCTGGAAGGAACACTGCATGTCTTCCTCCACAATGGCCATGTGTTCTGAGTTCTCCAGGACAGTTTCAGTTTCTATGTGTGCATATTTCTCGTTCAGAGTTTATGGGGAGGCTACACCTGGAGGCCTCATGTGTTTAACATGGAGCTCTTATTCATGTATGTTTTGGGATAGGAGACTCTAAGCACCTGTCGGGAAGTGGAGTAATTTAACCACACTGAGAGGTTAGCCACATGGCCAAGGGCATCACCCAGCAGCTCCTCCCAATAATAAACCTGGCGGACTTCCTAGGCTGCCAACACCATGCGGGCCTGAGTGTCATGAGGCAGGGCCCTCACCTGCCAGCAGAGGGCAGCTGAATGCCGGATCCCAGGACAGCACTGCAGTGATGTGGTCCACCTGAGGCAGCCCAGGCCTGCTCCCCAGCACGTGCGTATCCCAGCAGTCATTATCACTCAGAGACTCTCCCAGTAGAGAATAAAGCACTTTGCAATCTTTGGTCATGAAGCACTTACCACACGTTTACACCCCTGAGCCACATCCTCAAGAGCCCACCAAGAGTGTGGCGGATCAGGCTCCCTGCTGGGCAGAAAATCCTGTCACTCAGCAGCGAGTCCTTGGGGTCTAACAGTCTTTTTCTATTACAGTTATCTGTGAGTACATCCATAATATACGTCTATTGATTCAAATAAAGAAGTAAATGTGAATGTTTATAGCAGTGTAGATGCTTTCTTTGACGTTGCTGGAAACAAATACAGCTTGTCTTCCCAACAGTCTCCATCTGCCCCCCAGGTCCATTCTTTACCTCCTGATCTCACTTCTCCCTTCTACACCCACTAAGGAGTCCCATTGCCCTTGCTGACCATGTCTACCCAAGAATTAAGTAGATACAAAGAGGGAGCAGAGGCCAGGAGTGAGAAATACCTGTGACATGGGGTAAGCCCATGGATCCACACCTGCCAAAAGCCAGCCCCACACCTGGGCCTTCCAACAGAGCAAGCACAAGCTCTCCTTTTCCATTGGAGTTCCTTTGATCCATCTGCAACCTAAATAGTCTGAATTTACAGATCCTGGGGAAGTTACTCCAAGAAGTCACACAATATGATCTTGCTGGAGCTTATTTGTGTCTACCTGTCCTTTGTACAGATGAGATGACCCTACGGAGTAACTGAGAGCTATCTACCTCTGGCCTTAGATTATGATGTCTTTTTAAAAAAGATTTATTTATTTATTTATTTATTTATTTGAAAGTCAGAGTTACACAGAGAGAGGAGAGGCAAAGAGAGACAGAGACAAAGACAGAGGCCTTCCATCCACTGGTTCACTCCCAATTGGCTGCAACAGCTGGAGTTGTGCCAATCCGAAGCCAGGAGCTAGGAAGCTCTTTTAGGTCTCCCACATGGGTGCAGGGGCCCAAGGGCATGGGTTATCTTCCACTGCTTTCCCAGGCCATAGCAGAGAGCTGGATCAGAAGTGGAGCAGCCAGGACCTGAACTGGCACCCATATGGGGTGCCGGCGCTTCTGGCCAGGGTGTTAACCCACTGCACCATGGGGCCAGCCCCTCTTATGATGTCTTTGCTTCTACATCCTCATCCACCCTGTCCTAGGACAGAACCTCCTTCCTCAGCATCCTGGATCACTGAACAATGTCCGTTCTCTGCATAGAGGTCTCTGGCATCCCAGGATGGAGTCAGCTCCTTGCAGCCACCCTCAGACTTGTGGGCTCTTCCTCAGCCAGGAACCATGTCCCAGACAGATTTGTCTTTCCTGCTGGAGAGGCTAGAACAATGTTAAGGAGGATTCTTGTCCTACTTGCTGCTATGTTTCTCTTCTGCTATCCTGGTTCCAAGCTTTCTGTGCCCCTGAATGTAAACGCCAGTGAGTGAAATATACATTAAACGATCACCATTTTCTCTCCAAAGTGCCAAATGGTCCTGCGGGGCTCCTTCTCCTACTGAGGTGGCCCCTCCTGTGGTCTCTGTCACATTCTAGCAAGGGAAGTTTTAAGCAGGATATTAGCCAATCACCTGTGGTCTTAGGTGCTGTCTGATCTTTTCTCCTCCTTCCCTCACCCTGATCTTGACTGACCCAAACACAGCCACCTCTCCCACCTCCCCCAAATCAGAAGTGACTGCACTCGTGGGCAGAGAGCTGTGATTTTCATTTTCTTGGACAGTGACAGATGATGCTGCAGTATCTGAGAAAATTAAGTCATCAACTCCCAGGCACCCTTGACATCATCAAAAATATCTAGGCTAGAGAGCCACAGGCTTTCAATTTATTATTGGAAATAATGGGCAAAAGGTGAGCAATTACGTGTTGACGTTGGACAATGCCATGGTGAAGGGGTGGAGAAGTGAAATTCCTGCCCTTGGGTCATATCAAGATTTGCAACCACAGCCCTATATGAAATAACATAAACTAAAATGACTGATTAGATCAGGTGTCATTTAGAGTTCCTCTCTCTGAACTGCCCATAAACCCCTGCAGGTTATAATCTAATGCACAATAATTGCACCAATTTCTGGGAGGCCATTGGGGTGGATGTACAGTAGGTGACAGATGCTTCGAGCCTTGCCTGGGCTCACCCTCCTGCCTGTAAGTCCTCTTATTTCCTGGCCCCTTCATTGCTGCCCGTCATGCCAGTCACAGTCACTGGCCCAAGGTAGGCCCTTGATCATGAAGGAAGATGATCATAACCAGATGTGCCCATTAGAGGACCTAGACGAATGTCACGGATGAGGACATAGTGACATGAAGGCCAGCAGTGTGCAAGGAGACAGAAGTCTGCTTCCTCATTGCCAACTCCAGAAACTTGGGCAGGGCCAGATACAACAGACAGCACAGAGACAGGATGAAAATGACAGTGATGGGGATCTGGGCCCGGCCACGACTTAGGCCAGCTCAAACGTGTGGAGGTTAAGTGTCCAGAATAAGGACCAGGCTGGCACACTACAGGCCTTTCTCCTACGCCCTTGGGCGCAGGGCCTCGTGAAATATTTCCCAGGCTTTCAGGTGCTGTTGGCTCCTTTAACAATTTGATTCATGGAGAGAGAATTTCCCACGGTGGGGCAGCCCTTTGCCTTGTTGATGCTTCCCTCCTACTAGTCAGCATCTCTTGTCATGCCTGCCCTTCCTCTATGACCTCGTGGCACCCTTCTTGCCATGTATGTGAGTCCTGGCCTGGGCCTGAGCCCTTCTGAGAGCCAAAGCACATGAGACAAGGTCAACAAGAGGCCCTGCGTGGGCCCATCCCATAGCCCCCTAAGGTCTCCTTCCTGCCCAGCTCCACCACCTCCAGGGAGCAGGTGCCATCGCTGCACCACCCACAACCACCTCAGAATGTGTGTAGACTTCTCTGGACCTCTACCCTACCTTTTCCTTTCTTCCAAACAGATTTATTTATTTATTCCAAACTCAGAGTTACAGAAAGAGAGGGAGACATGGACAAAGAGAGGTCTTCCATCTGCTATTTCATTCCCCAAATGATCCCAACAGCCAGGGCTGAGCCAGAGAGAAGCCAGGAGCCAGGAACGTCATCCAGGTCTCTCACATGACGGCGGGGCCCAGGCACTCGGGTCTCTTCTGCTGCTTTTCTCAGGCTATTAGCAGGGAACTGGATTGGAAATGGAGCAGCCGGGACATGCACTGGTGGGATGCTGGGACATGAGCATATGGGATGCTGGCGTCACAGGTGCTGGCTTTACCTGCTACACGCTGGCCCCACTTTCCTTTTCTTTGCTCATTTAAGAAATATCCACGCAAACAGGATGCCAGTCACCATTCTTGGCTCTCAGAATATACTGATGAGCACAGTGAGGTGCCTGTCCTTATAGGGCTTCCGTCTTGTCCTGGGGAAACAAAAATAAAATAAGATAACAAAGAAAACACTGATCAGTGACTTAAGACAGCAGTGCACATCAAAGTGGTGAAGAGTAATGGGATTAGATGTATGAAATAAGAGACAATTATTTGATATTGATTTCAATGGCAGAGCACATTTATTTATATGGGTCTTTTAAAATTTTATTTTATTTAAGTTATACAAATTTCATGTATTTCATATATACAGATTTAGGAACATAGTCCTACTTTTCCCACTACCCTCCCTCTCGCCCATGTTCCAACTCTTCTTCCTTCTCCTTCTCCCATTCCACTCTTTTTTTTTTTTGACAGGCAGAGTGGACAGTGAGAGAGAGAGAGAGACAGAGAAAAAGGTCTTCCTTTTGCCATTGGTTCACCATACAATGGCCGTTGCGGCTGGTGTGCTGCGGCCGGCGCACTGCGCTGATCCAATGGCAGGAGCCAGGTGCTTCTCCTGGTCTCCATGGGGTGCAGGGCCCAAGCACTTGGGCCATCCTCCACTGCACCCCCTGGCCACAGCAGAGAGCTGGCCTGGAAGAGGGGCAACCGGGACAGAATCCAGCACCCTGACCAGGACTAGAACCCAGTGTGCTGGCACCGCAAGGCAGAGGATTAGCCTAGTGAGCTGCGGCGCCAGCCCCCACTCTTAATTTTTACAAAGATCTACTTTCAGTTTACTTAATGATCATAAAGTTAACCCTACACTAAGTAAAACAGTTCAACAAATAGTATGAAGGAAAAAAACACTATTCCTCAACAGAAGAGACAAGGGCTTAAACAATCATCAAATTTCAAAATGTCCATTTCACTCCAATATGTTACATTTTAGCTTCCCTTTTAGTTACTGTGGATCAGGGGAAACATATGGTATCTGCCTTTTGGGGACTAGCTTATTTCACTAAGAATAATGGTTTCCAGTTGTGTCCATTTTGTTGCAAAGGGCAGGATTTCAATTTTTTAACAGCTGAGTAGTACTCTATGGTGTATATATACCATAATTTCTTTATCCAGTCAACCGTTATTGGACATCTGGGTTGATTGTTATACAGGTATTTTGTATATTCTCGTGTGTGTCAGTTTGTAAGGCATGCATGTCCTCTTGCTTCCATCTGCTGAAGTAGGAATTAGTACACACAAGAAATCATGAGTCGCTTCTGGAAGCTGAAGACAGATCAGCAGAACTCAGTGTCATGTAAAATAACCAGGTGAGCAAAGGCTCCACAGGGAGCTCCAGATGTGTCAGTCACATGTCCCAGAGGAGGGCCAATGTCATTTTCAAGGAGATACAAACTTTAGATATCCCTGTTAGCAATAAGCCCAACTGGCACTGTGGTGCAGCGGGTAAAGCTGCCACCTGCAGTGCCGGCATCCCATATGGGTGCCTTTTCGAGTCCCAGCTGCTTCTCTTCTGATCCACCTCTCAACTATGGCCTGGGATAGCAGTGGAAGAAGGCCTAAGGCCTTGGGCCCCTGCAACTACATGGGAGACCCAGAAGAAGCTCCTGGCTCCTGGCTTCAGATTGGTGCAGCTCCGGCCGTTGTGGCCATCTAGGGAGTAAGCCAGTAGATGGAAGACCTCTCCCTCTCTCTCTGCCTCTCCTCTCTCTGTGGAGAGAAGTCCCAAAAGATTTGTCTACCCAGAATCTGCAGGTGACCGTATTTGGGAAAAGCTCTTTGTACACAGTTAAGAAACTCAAGATTAGATCATCCTGAATGAGGGTGGACCTTAAAGCCAAAGGTCGATATCCTTATAAAAGAAGAAGAGGAGAAGATATACAGGCCTGGATCTTCCCCTGAAAAGAAACAAACCTAGAAGCTAGAGCTGTGGCATAGCAGGTAAAACTGCCACCTGCAGTGCTAGCATCCCATATGGGCACCAGTTCGAATCTTGCCTGCTCCACTTCTGATCCAGTCCTCTGCTATGGCCTAGGAATGCAAAAAAAAAAAAAAAAAAAAAAGATGGCCCAAGTCCTTGAGCCCCTGCACCCAAGTGGGAGACCCAGAAGAAGCTCCTGGTTCCTGGCTTTGGAACAGCACAGCTCCAGCCATTGCGGCCAACTGGAGAGTGAACCAGCAGATGGAAGACTCCCTCCCTTTCCTTCTCTTTGTGTGTAACTCTGAGTGCACACATCCGGAAGGCAGGATAGCCACAGGAATCCTTACTTGGGATATTAGCCCTGAGTTCAAGGGCCCTACTACCTCCTCCAGGTTTGATGACCTCATAGAATGACCCAGAGAACTCAAGCAAGCATTCTCCTTAACTAAGACACTAAGACAGGGTCATTAGGAAAAAAAAAAGGATTCAAATTGGAACCAGCCAAGAAAAAATCAGGAGGCAGAATCTGGGAGGATCTGATAAGGAGCTCCTGGCCACCCTCTCCTTGGGAGTCCGGGGGTGATACCTATCCCAGCAATGACCTACAACAACATGATGCATTATCATCAACCTGGCAGCTCCCCTGAGCCTCCGCTGCTGAGTTGCTATTGGAGTGAGACTGTGTGCTACCTGTGTGACTGACCTCGAGTCTCCCTTCCTTCCAGAGGTCAGAGCTAAGGGCAAGTCCCAAAGCCCCACTGTAAGTCACACTTACAGTGAGATGGTCCAGTGGCCGAAGTTCCCAGGCAAAGACACTTGTTTGTAGCAGGACATCACAGGGGGCTGGGGGACCACCAGGTCAAGGCCAAAGCCACCTTCTCTTTAGGTCAGGTTAACTCTGCCCCACACAGTCTCCACTCCCCCCGTTTGAGAACTGGAGACCAGATGACAGCACCTATTTTCATTCTGCTTTTCTGAATTCTCTGCCTTAATGATTGTCACTTGTCTAATTCCAGTTAACAAGAGTGTGAGGTGGGTGCCCCAGCCAGGCCTGTAAGTACAAGGAGGCCATCTCATGGAGATGCATGTCCCCTCCCCACACTCACCAAGAGGGGCCACTGACTGGCAGCTGGCCTCTTGACTGCCCGGGGTCACTCCCAAACCTTTGCCCCTGCTTGGTCTAGGCAAATCCTCTCATCCCTGTTGTCCCTGCTTGGTCTAGGCAAATTCTACTCAGCCCTGAAGGTCCCCTCTAGTGCATGACACAGCGGGACACCTGCCCTGATGGTCCCTCCCTGTCCCTGCCCCGTGTCAGATGAGACAGAGCAGCAGCCAATCTGTCGGAATCACCTGCACACAGTTATCACCTGACTGCCCCAGAGGCTCCAGCTCCCTGACTTGTGCTTGAGCTCACTAGGAATCCACACCTCCAGACCCAGGCCACTGGGGGCCACGTACTTCCTCTTAGTCCCTGATGCACCTGGCAGATTGGGAATGGGCGGGTGCCAAGTTCTCAGCAGATATCAGCTGCCTTGAAAACTGAGCCATGTCTTCATTGGCATCGTCTCCTCTTGCAGGGCTGCACCTGCTGTGGGTGTGGGAGATGAGTCCAGCCCTTCCACAAAACCAGAGGCCACAGAGACCACAGCCTGCCGTGGAGGCAGCGATCTCCAAGCTGGCAGGGACAGTCTTCGTGTCTGGGAAAGAGGGTCTGGCTGGAGCTTCCCAGACAGCAGCCCCAGCCCAGTCGGGGCCCCCTAAGCTCACAGCAAAGCCCTTTCCAGCTGGTGAGGCACATGCTCTGGTTTTCCACCAAGAAGCAGCCCATTTCCAAACACTTGGCACTGTCAGAGCAGGCTCTGTCCTCCATAAACAACGGAGAGGCCTCCTCCTGAGCACCCCCCCCCCTTACGCTGGATGCCGAGGAAAGAAAGCTCTTAGAAGAGATGTGGGGAATGAGGCGAGAGGGCCGGGGGTCCATGTCCTCCTGCCACCGCCCGCCACTTCCTGTCTCTGCTTGGATGTTTGACAGCTGTGATCCACACATGCTCCTCCATGGGTGGCTCTGTTGCAGGCCCAGCAGGGACAGCAAATGAAAGCACATGTCTTAAGGTGCCATGATTAAAGCGGTCTCCAGGATATTCACCCCAACCCCTCCCAGGAAGCCTCCTCCCTCCTCCAACTCCCCTATGAGCTGCAGTACCCAGAGCACCAGATGCAGCCTTTTGGGGAAGGGGTCTTCAGCTGTGCCTCCAGGCAGGTGAGAGCCACCCTGGCCACGCTCACCCTGAGAGTCCATCTTCCACGCGGGGCCCAGCTGGAGAGGGTACTGCTCAGGTCTGGAGCACAGGGTGGGAGGTGGCGTCAGACAACACCAGCAGTGCGCATCCAGGTGGTCTGGCACAGAGCCCAGGACCTCAGGCCTCTGCACCACACTGGGCCAGACGTGGCATGGGCACTGCAGCTGGGGAGGGTCCCAGGGCCACTGAGCTGACAGAGGCTTCGACTTCCCAACATGCCAGGGAGCCCGAGAGTGATGGAGGACTGTCCCACGGCCCTCCGCTGTCCCCTCTGACTTTGGGGTGCTAAATATTCTGGAACCGAGAAAGCATGAGGGGCCCAAAGGAGGAGGCACCCAACATATTCCCAGATTGTTCTGTGCAAAACCACTCAGCACGTGTGTGGCCATCAGAGGACCTCATTTTGCTTTTTAAACGGTCGGCTGGGGCCTGGTTCATGCATGCTCCCCATCGGTGGATCCCAGGAGCCTCTCCCTCCCTCTCTCCCTCTCTCTTGTCCTGCACCCCTGAGTCTTGCTTTCCCCCACCCCCTCACACACTTTCTCTTGTTATCTTGTGGCCCTTCTCTGCCTGGCATCCAATCAGCCGGCTTCCTCACAGCCTTTGGAGGGGTGGGTTTGTGCCTGGGGTGCTGTCCGGGTCTTCACTGCAATCCCTAACAGACATTTAAGGCAATGTTGTGGACACCCTGAATGACGGGATGCGGTCAGATGACCTTTTATTCCCTTGCTTGATGGAAAATCATTGACCTTCATGCTTTTCTAGAACCAAGAGAAGTGTGACCCGGGCTTTGCGGCTCCTGTCTCTGGAAAGGATTAGGGGGTCACACATGCAGAAAACCAGCAGCCCGCCCCCCAGCAAATCAAAACAAACCCCACCCTCTTCCCTCTGGCTTCTTGATCCTGTGGACACAGACCTGCTGCCATAAGGTGTACAGATCACCTGGTTCTCAAGTCCTGCTTCCAATCCCCCTGAGTGGCTTTCTTTTTTCTTTTTCTCTTTTTCTTTTTTCTTTTTAAGATTTGTGGCACAGCAGGTTAATGCCCTGGCCTGAAGCACTGGCATCCCATATGGGCGCCAGTTCTAGTCCCAGCTGCTCCACTTCCTGTCCGGCTCTCTGCTGTGGCCTGGGAAAGCAGTAGAAGATGGCCCAAGTCCTTGGGCCCCTGCACCTGAATGGGATAGAAGCTCCTGGCTCCTGGTTTCAGATTGGCTCAGCTCCTGCCATTGTGGCCATCAGGGGAGTGAGCCGGCAGATGGAAGACCCCTCTCTCTCTCTCTCTCTGCCTCTCCTCTCTGTGTAACTCTGACTTTCGAATAAATAAATAAATATTTTTTTAAAAAAAGGGGAAAGAGAACTGGGGATGGGAGCAAAGAAAGAGAGAGAGAGAGAGAATTTTCCATTTGTGGTTTCACTCCCCAGATGCCTGAAATGGCCAGGGCTGGGCCAGGCTGAAGCCAGGAGACAGAAGCTTCATCCAGGTCTCCCACATGGGTGCAGGGGCCCAAGCATGTGGGCCACCCTCCAAGGCTTTCCCAGGTGCATTAGTAGGAGCTGGATTGGGTGTGGAGGAGCTGATTCTCAAACCGGCACCCATATGGGATACTGGCATTGCAGACAGTGGCTTTACCAGGTATGTGACAATGCGGACCATGAGACAGCTTTCTGATCACGATTGTGCTGCTTTGTCTGGGGACTTTGAGTGTTCCTTTGGGGACAGGTATTTCCCTCGTGAGAGAAGGAAGTTCTCCTAAGGCTGCCTTGCATGCTTGGCCATTGTGAGTCATGTGTGAGATGCAGAGCCCCTGCCAGCATCGGCGTTAGGACTGACTGAGCCAGGCACATGGGTGTCCCTTGAGGGTCTCGGCCTCTTGTTTTCCTCTAACTCACCCCTTCCCCAAGTGCCTTGGCCTCAGGCTCACATCTCCATTCCTCCACATCAGTCTCCCTCTCTCCTTTCAGGCCCAGGTTTCTTCCCCCTCCGAGGGTCGAGGTCTCTCCCTGCCTTTTCCTAGTCCTGGGTCTCCCCTGGTCCTTTCCTAGACACACGAAGGTGCTTGGGAAAGTCAGCAATGTTGATTACAGGTGCGTCACGGCCAAGTTCACAGCCCTTCTGTGCAGCAAGCTGTGAGGTATGGGGGCCAGGACCCCAGGAGGAAGGGCTGTCAGAGCTGGGGACCGGGAATGCCCCGCTCGGAGAGGCCTGCTAAATCTGATCTTTTTTTTTTTTTTTTTTTTACAGGCAGAGTGGACAGTGAGAGAGAGAGACAGAGAGAAAGGTCTTCCTTTTGCCATTGGTTCACCCTCCAATGGCCGCCGCGGTCGGCGCACCGCGCTCGTCCGATGGCAGGAGCCAGGAGCCAGGAGCTTTTCCTGGTCTCCCCCTGGGGTGCAGGGCCCAAGCACCTAGGCCATCCTCCACTGCACTCCTGGGCCACAGCAGAGGGCTGGCCTGGAAGAGGGGCAACCGGGACAGAATCTGGTGCCCCGACCGGGACTAGAACCCGGTGTGCCGGCGCCGCAAGGCGGAGGATTAGCCTGTTGAGCCACGGCGCCGGCCATAAATCTGATCTTTAAACATAAAGTTGGTTCTGCTGTAAAAATCCACTCACTCATGCAACTACATGAGCTTCATCAAGTTTAATGAGGACTGAGCAAAATCTTATGAAGGAAGCAGTTGGCCTTTGTTGAGCTAGAAGTGGAGCCCACTCTTGTGGGCAGGGACACCATTCCCACTCATATTTGGAGGCTAATCCCCCAGGACACATAAAGTGACAGTGGGGGCTGGCACTGTGGTATAGCAGGTTAAGCCCTCACCTGTGACGCCAGCATTTCGAATACGGCCACTGGTTCTAATTCTGGCTGCTCTGCTAATGACCCTGCTCCTTGCTGGTGGCCTTCAAAAGCAGCGGAAGGTGGCCCAAGTGCTTGGGCCCCTGTGCCTTTATGGGAGACCCAGGAAGAAGCTCCAACTCTTGGGTTCAGATCGGCTCGGCTCTGGACATTGAGGCCATTTAGGGGGTGAACCAGAAGATGGAAGACCTTTCCCTCTCTCTCTTTCTGTAACTCTGTCTTTCAAATATAATAAATAAATGTTAAAAGAAGAAAGAAAGTGACAGTTGCTACACACTGGTGATAATGACTTGTGTTGTCATGGCCTACATCTCCTGACAATGCATTGTGCCCTCTGGAGTATGCCTAGAACAGTTACAGCAGAGCTGGTTAGCAGTGAAAATTCCAGACCCCACCCCAGATGGACCAAGTCAGAGCCACAGGGCAGACCCAGCCCTGTGTGTTGCAACGAGCCTGGCAGGGTCTGGTGCACGTTCAAGTTTCAGAACAGCTTGCCCAGACAGCGCACCTGGCTCCTGCAGCCCTCGTGCATGCCGGGAGTCTTTCCATCTCGTGTCCTGTGCAGAAACCGGGGCAGCTGGAGGGAGACGAGCAAGGCCCTTTAGCAACCTGTGGGGTGACAAGACTCCTGTCTCAGGCCCCATTGGGGCCATGATCTGACGCTGCCTCTGTGTGAACTTCAGCAAGCCAGAGTTTCCCGGAGCCTCAGTTGCTTAGCTATAAAATGGGCCATCGGCTACTGTAAGGACAGAACTGTGTCCTCCAAAAATCACAGGTTGCAGCCCTAACCCCCACGTGACTTTACTTGGTGACAAGACTTCTAAGGAGGAGGAGTTAAGTGGGGTCGTAAGGGCGGGGCCTGACTGCAGCCACATAGGAGGAGGGGAAGTGATTTATCTTTCCAACCCAAGCAGGTGCACGCTAGGAAGCCAGGCGTCAGGGGACACCAGTGCTGATGGCCCCTGGCTGCTGGACACCCCGACTCTAGAACTGCGAGGAAATGAAGGCCTGCTGTGGAAGGTGCCCAGCCTGGGATGTGTCCCTGTGGCAACCCTAGTGGAAACTCTCTTCTAGTTATTGTCTGCAAGTCTCTTGCCTTCCAGGTGTTTGATGGATCCCAGTTATTATATCTAAGCACGTGTCTCAGGAAGACAAGGTTTTCTTGCAAAGATTGCCTGCCCTGACTTGGTGAACCGGAAATGTTACCGGACACAGGGCTCCATCTGCTGGGGGTGTCGCGGATGAATCAGCCTCAAGTGGGCGTCGCTCAGAGGAGGAAAGCTCCATGTACCTGGCACAGGTAAAGGTGACAGGGCTACGCCAGGGGTAGGGGAGTGTCTGGGATACAGCAAAAGCGCAGGGGGCCGCCCCTCCTGCCCATGCACACCAGCCACACGCATCTCCCTACATTGTCTGTTCAGAAAATGGTGGCTGTCTCCTCTCGGGCAGATGATGTACTGTAAGGAAGACAGTTCAATTTAGGTCACAGAGATCTCACTCCAGTGGGCTTCCTGGTGGTCTAACTGCTCCCGGGGGGTGGTGGTCTGACCCCTGTGAGTGCAATGTTGAAGACAAGCTCTCCCACAGCATGCTCGGAAAAGCAGGCTCCAGAGTTGGGATTCTCTGTGGCTGTTCTGTGTCCCTTGTTTGCTCAATCCTCCAGTCTTGGTTACAGAATGGAACACACACACACACACCCAGACTTCTGCCCACTGTTTTCATCTATGTAGTCTCTCCTTAGATGCCTGCCCCCACCAAAAAAAAAAAAAAAAAAAAATTGTTGGAAAACTCAAGCAAGAGCACACATGAAGGTGCCCGAATGTTTTCAAATCCCAGCGGGACCCTGCAGTACCAGACACGGCCACTGAGTGGCAGTCACACCAAGCAGAGCCTGCTCCCACCAGACCCGCTGCAGGGAGTCTGGAAAGGGTAAACTGCCTGGCTGGAAACCAAAATTTTAATTCTGGCAAATTTAAACTGACAGAAGCAGTGAAAGTCACTTTCCCTTTAAATGCGTTTGCATTGTTCTTTGGGACTACGATTCACGTTGGTGCTTGAAAATGGGGCATCGGAACTGGCAGGTGCTATGGCTATACATCGCAGGGACACACTGGATCTTAAAGAATCAGTGCCCCCGAAAGTGCACCGGTCCCTGGCACATTTTGCATGAATTACCTGTGGGGAGGGTCATGTGCTGGCAACAGTGCAACCAGCTGCGTCGTTGAAGCGAGTATCACCTATTTCCTTTTACTTTTTGCATTTGGCAAACCAGACCATTGGCTGGTATAGGTTTCCTATGGGGTGGGGCTGACCTGGGGCCTCAGTCCAGGGAGCTGGGGTTTGCTGAGCAAGGGTGGAGGGCCGGCCAGGCCGAGCCTGGAGCTCACAAGTCAGGGCTGCCCAGGGCCTCAGAGGGGGAGGGGTCAACACAGACCTCCTGGTGCTGAGGGAGAACACTGAGGGCCCAAGCTCAGGGTGGCCCTCCTGCCAGTCTCTCAAACCTACATCCTTGGCCTCTGTTTATAGGGCGGGTCCTTTATCAACTCAACCAACACCTACAGAGCAGTGACTGCACAGGCCCTGGGTGGGCTGGAGAGGCAGGGACATGAAGGGCAGGAGACAGACTGGCAGAGCTCAGGGGGACAGGGAGCAGTACATGGGGGCTGTGGGCACTGGGGAGGCCCCTCCTCATGGGGTCGGGGGCTCTGGGCCAGGCCCACCCCCCCAGGGGCAAGGACACCTGCCCCTTGGTGCAGGCTGGCAGAGCTCAGGGGGACAGGGAGCAGTACATGGGGGCTGTGGGCACTGGGGAGGCCCCTCCTCATGGGGTCGGGGGCTCTGGGCCAGGCCCACCCCCTAGGGGCAAGGACACCTGCCCCTTGGTGCAGGCTGGCAGAGCTCAGGGGGACAGGGAGCAGTAGATGGGGGCTGTGGGCACTGGGGAGGCCCCTCCTCATGGGGTCGGGGGCTGTGGGCCAGGCCCACTCCCTAGGGGCAAGGACACCTGCCCCTTGGTGCAGGCTGGCAGAGCTCAGGGGGACAGGGAGCAGTACATGGGGGCTGTGGGCACTGGGGAGGCCCCTCCTCATGGGGTCGGCCAAGCCCACTCCCTAGGGGCAAGGACACCTGCCCCTTGGTGCAGGCTGGCAGAGCTCAGGGGGACAGGGAGCAGTACATGGGGGCTGTGGGCACTGGGGAGGCCCCTCCTCATGGGGTCGGGGGCTCTGGGCCAGGCCCACCCCCCCAGGGGCAAGGACACCTGCCCCTTGGTGCAGGCTGGCAGAGCTCAGGGGGACAGGGAGCAGTACATGGGGGCTGTGGGCACTGGGGAGGCCCCTCCTCATGGGGTCGGGGGCTCTGGGCCAGGCCCACCCCCTAGGGGCAAGGACACCTGCCCCTTGGTGCAGGCTGGCAGAGCTCAGGGGGACAGGGAGCAGTAGATGGGGGCTGTGGGCACTGGGGAGGCCCCTCCTCATGGGGTCGGGGGCTCTGGGCCAGGCCCACCCCCCCAAGGGCAAGGACACCTGCCCCTTGGTGCAGGCTGGCAGAGCTCAGGGGGACAGGGAGCAGTACATGGGGGCTGTGGGCACTGGGGAGGCCCCTCCTCATGGGGTCGGGGGCTGTGGGCCAGGCCCACCCCCTAGGGGCAAGGACACCTGCCCCTTGGTGCAGGCTGGCAGAGCTCAGGGGGACAGGGAGCAGTACATGGGGGCTGTGGGCACTGGGGAGGCCCCTCCTCATGGGGTCGGCCAAGCCCACTCCCTAGGGGCAAGGACACCTGCCCCTTGGTGCAGGCTGGCAGAGCTCAGGGGGACAGGGAGCAGTACATGGGGGCTGTGGGCACTGGGGAGGCCCCTCCTCATGGGGTCGGGGGCTCTGGGCCAGGCCCACCCCCCCAGGGGCAAGGACACCTGCCCCTTGGTGCAGGCTGGCAGAGCTCAGGGGGACAGGGAGCAGTACATGGGGGCTGTGGGCACTGGGGAGGCCCCTCCTCATGGGGTCGGGGGCTCTGGGCCAGGCCCACCCCCTAGGGGCAAGGACACCTGCCCCTTGGTGCAGGCTGGCAGAGCTCAGGGGGACAGGGAGCAGTACATGGGGGCTGTGGGCACTGGGGAGGCCCCTCCTCATGGGGTCGGGGGCTCTGGGCCAGGCCCACAGGGGCAAGGACACCTGCCCCTTGGTGCAGGCTGGCAGAGCTCAGGGGGACAGGGAGCAGTACATGGGGGCTGTGGGCACTGGGGAGGCCCCTCCTCATGGGGTCGGGGGCTCTGGGCCAGGCCCACCCCCTAGGGGCAAGGACACCTGCCCCTTGGTGCAGGCTGGCAGAGCTCAGGGGGACAGGGAGCAGTACATGGGGGCTGTGGGCACTGGGGAGGCCCCTCCTCATGGGGTCGGGGGCTCTGGGCCAGGCCCACCCCCCCAGGGGCAAGGACACCTGCCCCTTGGTGCAGGCTGGCAGAGCTCAGGGGGACAGGGAGCAGTACATGGGGGCTGTGGGCACTGGGGAGGCCCCTCCTCATGGGGTCGGGGGCTGTGGGCCAGGCCCACCCCCTAGGGGCAAGGACACCTGCCCCTTGGTGCAGGCTGGCAGAGCTCAGGGGGACAGGGAGCAGTACATGGGGGCTGTGGGCACTGGGGAGGCCCCTCCTCATGGGGTCGGGGGCTCTGGGCCAGGCCCACCCCCCCAGGGGCAAGGACACCTGCCCCTTGGTGCAGGCTGGCAGAGCTCAGGGGGACAGGGAGCAGTACATGGGGGCTGTGGGCACTGGGGAGGCCCCTCCTCATGGGGTCGGCCAGGCCCACCCCCCAGGGGCAAGGACACCTGCCCCTTGGTGCAGGCTGGCAGAGCTCAGGGGGACAGGGAGCAGTACATGGGGGCTGTGGGCACTGGGGAGGCCCCTCCTCATGGGGTCGGGGGCTCTGGGCCAGGCCCACCCCCCCAGGGGCAAGGACACCTGCCCCTTGGTGCAGGCTGGCAGAGCTCAGGGGGACAGGGAGCAGTACATGGGGGCTGTGGGCACTGGGGAGGCCCCTCCTCATGGGGTCGGGGGCTCTGGGCCAGGCCCATCCCCCAGGGGCAAGGACACCTGCCCCTTGGTGCAGGCTGGCAGAGCTCAGGGGGACAGGGAGCAGTAGATGGGGGCTGTGGGCACTGGGGAGGCCCCTCCTCATGGGGTCGGGGGGGCTCTGGGCCAGGCCCACAGGGGCAAGGACACCTGCCCCTTGGTGCAGGCTGGCAGAGCTCAGGGGGACAGGGAGCAGTACATGGGGGCTGTGGGCACTGGGGAGGCCCCTCCTCATGGGGTCGGGGGCTCTGGGCCAGGCCCACCCCCTAGGGGCAAGGACACCTGCCCCTTGGTGCAGGCTGGCCGAGCTCAGGGGGACAGGGAGCAGTAGATGGGGGCTGTGGGCACTGGGGAGGCCCCTCCTCATGGGGTCGGGGGCTGTGGGCCAGGCCCACTCCCTAGGGGCAAGGACACCTGCCCCTTGGTGCAGGCTGGCAGAGCTCAGGGGGACAGGGAGCAGTACATGGGGGCTGTGGGCACTGGGGAGGCCCCTCCTCATGGGGTCGGCCAAGCCCACTCCCTAGGGGCAAGGACACCTGCCCCTTGGTGCAGGCTGGCAGAGCTCAGGGGGACAGGGAGCAGTACATGGGGGCTGTGGGCACTGGGGAGGCCCCTCCTCATGGGGTCGGGGGCTCTGGGCCAGGCCCACCCCCCCAGGGGCAAGGACACCTGCCCCTTGGTGCAGGCTGGCAGAGCTCAGGGGGACAGGGAGCAGTACATGGGGGCTGTGGGCACTGGGGAGGCCCCTCCTCATGGGGTCGGGGGCTCTGGGCCAGGCCCACCCCCTAGGGGCAAGGACACCTGCCCCTTGGTGCAGGCTGGCAGAGCTCAGGGGGACAGGGAGCAGTACATGGGGGCTGTGGGCACTGGGGAGGCCCCTCCTCATGGGGTCGGGGGCTCTGGGCCAGGCCCACCCCCCCAAGGGCAAGGACACCTGCCCCTTGGTGCAGGCTGGCAGAGCTCAGGGGGACAGGGAGCAGTACATGGGGGCTGTGGGCACTGGGGAGGCCCCTCCTCATGGGGTCGGGGGCTGTGGGCCAGGCCCACCCCCTAGGGGCAAGGACACCTGCCCCTTGGTGCAGGCTGGCAGAGCTCAGGGGGACAGGGAGCAGTACATGGGGGCTGTGGGCACTGGGGAGGCCCCTCCTCATGGGGTCGGCCAAGCCCACTCCCTAGGGGCAAGGACACCTGCCCCTTGGTGCAGGCTGGCAGAGCTCAGGGGGACAGGGAGCAGTACATGGGGGCTGTGGGCACTGGGGAGGCCCCTCCTCATGGGGTCGGGGGCTCTGGGCCAGGCCCACCCCCCCAGGGGCAAGGACACCTGCCCCTTGGTGCAGGCTGGCAGAGCTCAGGGGGACAGGGAGCAGTACATGGGGGCTGTGGGCACTGGGGAGGCCCCTCCTCATGGGGTCGGGGGCTCTGGGCCAGGCCCACCCCCTAGGGGCAAGGACACCTGCCCCTTGGTGCAGGCTGGCAGAGCTCAGGGGGACAGGGAGCAGTACATGGGGGCTGTGGGCACTGGGGAGGCCCCTCCTCATGGGGTCGGGGGCTCTGGGCCAGGCCCACAGGGGCAAGGACACCTGCCCCTTGGTGCAGGCTGGCAGAGCTCAGGGGGACAGGGAGCAGTACATGGGGGCTGTGGGCACTGGGGAGGCCCCTCCTCATGGGGTCGGGGGCTGTGGGCCAGGCCCACCCCCTAGGGGCAAGGACACCTGCCCCTTGGTGCAGGCTGGCAGAGCTCAGGGGGACAGGGAGCAGTACATGGGGGCTGTGGGCACTGGGGAGGCCCCTCCTCATGGGGTCGGGGGCTCTGGGCCAGGCCCACCCCCCCAGGGGCAAGGACACCTGCCCCTTGGTGCAGGCTGGCAGAGCTCAGGGGGACAGGGAGCAGTACATGGGGGCTGTGGGCACTGGGGAGGCCCCTCCTCATGGGGTCGGGGGCTGTGGGCCAGGCCCACCCCCTAGGGGCAAGGACACCTGCCCCTTGGTGCAGGCTGGCAGAGCTCAGGGGGACAGGGAGCAGTACATGGGGGCTGTGGGCACTGGGGAGGCCCCTCCTCATGGGGTCGGGGGCTCTGGGCCAGGCCCACCCCCCCAGGGGCAAGGACACCTGCCCCTTGGTGCAGGCTGGCAGAGCTCAGGGGGACAGGGAGCAGTACATGGGGGCTGTGGGCACTGGGGATGCCCCTCCTCATGGGGTCGGCCAGGCCCACCCCCCAGGGGCAAGGACACCTGCCCCTTGGTGCAGGCTGGCAGAGCTCAGGGGGACAGGGAGCAGTACATGGGGGCTGTGGGCACTGGGGAGGCCCCTCCTCATGGGGTCGGGGGCTCTGGGCCAGGCCCACCCCCCCAGGGGCAAGGACACCTGCCCCTTGGTGCAGGCTGGCAGAGCTCAGGGGGACAGGGAGCAGTACATGGGGGCTGTGGGCACTGGGGAGGCCCCTCCTCATGGGGTCGGGGGCTCTGGGCCAGGCCCATCCCCCAGGGGCAAGGACACCTGCCCCTTGGTGCAGGCTGGCAGAGCTCAGGGGGACAGGGAGCAGTAGATGGGGGCTGTGGGCACTGGGGAGGCCCCTCCTCATGGGGTCGGGGGGGCTCTGGGCCAGGCCCACAGGGGCAAGGACACCTGCCCCTTGGTGCAGGCTGGCAGAGCTCCGGAGGCACCTGGCCCTGCCACCTGCCGTGCCTGCTCAGGCTCAGATTTACTTGCAGAAAGAGGGGGGAATGTGCAAGTTGTGTTCTCAAGCTTTCTCACTTGGGGACGCTTTCGAAAAGAGAGGGCCCCGAAGAGTCTGATTGTACCTCTCAGTATGGGCCGCGTCAGAAAGGAAAATTGAGACACCAAAAATATCCATAGCTAAACCCTTGCTGAAGAACGCCCATTGCTTACCACATGTAACATTATGCAGAGTAAGCACTTTTCCACAACAGAGAAGAATGGAGCTGCTTCTCCTTCTTCGCAAATCCATCACCCTTGAGCGGGTTGGGCTGTGGTCAGGTCCTGCATCTTTCAGCCTCTGGAAAGTCCAGCGGATGGACATGTGTGACAGAGAGGAGGCAAGTGATACCGAGGCATGTTCATGGCCATGAGTTTGAGCTCTGCGAGGGTCTCAGGAGCCCCTGCACGGCACCCTGAGCCCACTGTGCTCAGCTCCGAGAATGTGGGGTGGGCTGATCTTCCGGTAAGAAGGGTGGAGACACTGAACCCACAGGGGGAGTGGGGAGGAGCCCGCAGCAGGCTCCAGGGAGACGTGTGTGTCAGCCGAGCTTATCTTATCCTCGCTCTGCCCCTACCCTGCTGGCCTGTGAGGGCCTTTAGAACGAGCAGGACTGACATTTGCTGATACGGTACACATTTCCCAGTGTCCCCTGCTGCCTGCAGACCCTCCCTTCCTGAGGTCCCAGAACACCTGTGCAAGTCAGGGCTCTCCCTGGAAAGAGAACCCGTAGGGCGTGTGCATGTGTGCATGTGTGTGTGTGTGTGTGTGCACGCATGCAGAGAAGAGCGAGTGGGGAATTGGCTCGTGTGCTTATGCTAGAGACCCAGGGAAGCATGGATGTTGCAGTTTGTGCCTGAAGCCCCTTTGCTGGCTGAATTCCTCTTTCTCAGGCTGCATTTATATATAAGTATATATAGTATATGAGTGTGTGTATACATATATGTATACATATATATGAATATACATATATATGAATATATGTATACATACATATATATATATATATACACACATACTGTTTCTTAAGGTCATTGTCTGACTGAAGCCCAGCCATGTTAGAAACAGTCATCTGCTCTACTACATGTCCACTGATGGAAATGTCAAGCTCATCTCTCTGCATGGTAAGAACCAGACAAGTGTTTCATGGCTCCCCTGGGTGCAGTGGCCTAGCCACGCTGACACATAAAATGAGCCCTCACACACCCATCATCCAGAAACCAGAGTTGGCACCAGTTGCCACGGGGCTGTGGGTGCACCCTCCGTGCAGCCTGCTGGTCTTCATTATCGCCATGCAGTCTGGAAGCCAGCCCTGGTAGGGTCCCTGATCCACGCTGCCTCTCTGGCTTCTGTTCCTTAGAAATCAGCTCCAAGCAGCCTCCCCCGGGTAGGAGGGATTTGGCAAGGACACATTTGGTCAACGTTTTGTGGTCTAACAAGGGACACAGTCCCATGGGACACTGTCCAGAGCAGAACCACCCACCTGAGTCATAGAATCTCAAAAAAGCAGGTGCTGTTGCTCTAAGCTGTTGCAGGGCTGGATGGTTTATTATGAGAAGTGTACAGCTTTGGGTGACCCTGACGTCCTGGGCTGGTGGTCACAACCACGCTGGTGACAACACAGCAGGCGGCCCTCACTGAGCACAGGCTGGTGATGGCACCCACTGCTCTCTGGCCTGGTGGTGGGCCTGCAGCTGGGCTGGGGGCTCTGGAGACAACCCTGCCCCTGGGAGCTGGCCGGGGATGTGGTCATCTGCTGGTGGTGCCTGGAGCCCAGACTTTTCCCCCGTAGGAAGGATGTGAACAGAGTGCACCACTAACGTCGTAGGAAGACGTCAGTTAATCCACCCCACAAGCTGAGAAGCAGAAACGTTAGCTCCTGCTGATGCTTCCCCTGGACAGATGAGGGAAGGGAGGCTCAGGCAAGCTAGAGGGACTGGGATATGCATCACGAGACCATTGAACCGAGATCTGCACTCAGGGTGTAATTATTTATTAATGAACTTACAAAATATTTCTTAGAAAGCACATTTTTTTAAACAGAGCTTTTTTTCTTTAAAAGGTTTATTTATTTATTTGAAAGTCAGAGTTAGGAGAAGAAGAGAGAGAGAGAGAGAGAGAGAGAGAGAGAGGTCTTCCATCCGATGGTTTACTCCCCAATTAGCTGCAATGGCCAGAGTTGAGCTGATCCAAAACCAGGAGCCAGGAGCTTCTTCTGGGTCTCCCACACGGGTGCAGGGGCACCATCCCATAAAATGGGATGCCAGTGCATCAGGCTAAGGCATTAACCTGCTGTGCTACAAATCTTAAAAAGAAAAAAAAATAGAGAAAAAGAAAAAGGAAAGACATTCAGGGCAATTGGAGCAGAACGTGGGAACCAGGGGATCTGTACACCTGGTGGCAGCAGAAATCCGGGCCTGAAAGGAGAGGGGGGACTGACGTGGAGGAATGGAGATGTGAGCCTGAGGCCACGGCACTTGGGGAAGGGGTGAGTTAGAGGAAAACAAGAGGCCGAGACCTTCAAGGGACACCCATGTGCCTGGCTCAGTCAGTCCTAACGCCGGTGCTGGCGGGGGCTCTGCATCTCACACATGACTCACAATAGCCAAGCATGCAAGGCAGCCTTAGGAGAACTTCTTTCTCTCACGAGGGAAATACCTGTCCCCAAAGGAACACTCAAAGTCCCCAGACAAAGCAGCACAATGGTGATCAGAAAGCTGTCGCGTGGTCGGCATTGTCGCATAGCTGGTAAAGCCACTGTCTGCAATGCCAGTATCCCATATGGGTGCCTGTTTGAGAACCGGCTCCTCCACTCTCAATCCAGCTCCTACTAAGGCACCTGGGAAAGCCTTGGAGGGTGGCCCAAATGCTTGGACCCCTGCACCCACGTGGGAGACCCAGATGAAGCTCCTGTTTCCTGGCTTCAGCCTGGCCCAGCCCTGGCCATTTCAGCCATCTGGGGAGTGAAACCACAAATGGAAAATTCTCTCCCCCCCGCCTATCCCCAGCTCTCTTTCCTCCTCTCTCTGTAACTCCAATTTTCAAATAAATAAAGAAATCTGTATTTAAGATTTATTTATTTATTCAAAAGTCAGAGTTACACAGAGAGGAGAGGCAGAGAGAGAGAGAGAGAGAGAGAGAGAGAGAGGTCTTTCATCCGTCGGCTCACTCCCCAGATGTCCAAATGGCCAGAGCTGCGCCAGTCTGAAGCCAGGAGCCAGGAGCTTCTTCTGGGTCTCCCATGTGGGTGCAGGGGCCCAAGGACTTGGGCCATCTTCTATTGCTTTCCCAGGCCACAGCAGAGAGCTGGATCGGAAGTGGAGCAGCCGGGAGTAAAACCGGCACACACATGGGATGCCGGCACTTCAGGCCAGGACATTAATCCACTGCACCACAGCGCCAGCCCCAGCACGTGGTTTTTCAAAGGATTCTGACATCTCCTGCATCTCTTTGTTCTCTGAATAGTCCTGAGATGCAGATGGGGCTGGGGAGGTTGTCTCTGTGCTACAGATCAGGGCTGGGGACCAAGAACACTACTTCCCTTTGTCCTACCCAAAAGGTCGTGAGTGCTGGAGGGCTCTTGGCTCACCTGGGGAGTGATGAGGAGAAGAGCCTCGTGCTCCAGTTGACATCAGGGGCCCTGGGAATGACCAGAGACGAGCAGGTGAGGCTGGAGGCTGTTTGAGGGGAGAAGGCAGCGACACCTGTCACGCCAGAGAGACGCTGGCTGCTTCACATCGCTGTTCAGGGAACACCTGTGGAACTTCCAGAAAAGGTGCTTCCCCCAGTCCTCTCTCCCATCCTTGGCATTTGGGGAGCTTCCCATTACACCCCAAATTCCCCACACATCCAAGCCTGCTCTTGCAGCGTTCCGACAGCTGTCACTGAACTGTCCCACGGCTATGCAATGCAAGGATTCTTTTTCCTGACTCTGACCTCTCCCTCTGGGAGAAAGCACTCTGGTTTCTGTGCAATGAATTTCAGGGAGCCTTGGGGAGACCCATGGCGCAGGGCAGGAGCGGGGCTGGCTGGGCTCTGGGCCCTGGCGTTCACACCCAGGAAGCTGGACTCATGTGTCCTACATTTACATAAGGAAAACCCCCCAACACTCGGCAGCAGTAAGGCTGCTGTAATGGCTGTCCACACCCCAGCACCCAGTTTCACCCTGGAACCTAAACTGGCCTGCACACAGGCCATAGCTTGCTTAATTATCAAAAATCCCTTAATTTGACTTGCTATTGACTATTGATTGGACTTTCTGAAGTTACACGCTAATTTGCAGACTCTTTGTCAATAGAGACACAAATTATTTCTGTCTGAAACAGAAGACAGCCCCAAAGCCTGCAGTGTTATTTCCCTGCAGGGCACGGATCATGTCTGCCCCTCACTTAGCAGGCTGCCTTTACCACGCCTGCCTGTGCTGAGGAAACAAAATCTGTTCCCCCAGTCCCTCTGTTTGGACAAACGCCACTATTTTGGTAGTTCCCGGATTGATAAATCTGAAATGCATTGATTCCGTATTTGTATGAGAGGCTTGGTTTTGTATTTTATTTTAAAGATGTATTTATTTATTTGAAAGTCATATTTACACAGAAAGAGAAGGAGAGGCAGAGAGAGAGGAGACAGAGAGAAAGGACTTCCATCCATTGGTTCACTCCCCAGATGGCTGCAATGGCCAGAGCTGTGCCGATCCAAAGCCAGGAGCCAGGAGCTTCTTCTGGGTCTCCCATGTGGGTGCAGGGGCCCAAGGAACTGCTTTCCCAGGCCACAGCAGAGAGCTGGGTCAGAAGTGGAGCAGCTGGGTCTTGAACCTGCGTCCATATGGCCATATGCAGGCGGCGCCTCTACCCACTATGCCACAGCGCCAGAGGCTTGGATTTAACATTCTAAGGATGCACTTGGCCTTGTAAGACTTACTTCAGTAGGTGAGGGAGTCTGGAGAGAAGATTGCAATGTCTGAAGGTAACCTCTGGGAAAATGACAAGCCCATCAGCAGGTGGAAGGGGTGAGCAGGGAGATGGGGGCACACACATGCAGACGGAAGAGAGCTGGAAGACCCCCCCCCCCCAATCTGGAGAGATGAAGACTGAGAGAGCCAGTTACACCTACAAGGTAACACGGAGCAGCAGAGAGAAGCAGCGAAGCTTTTCCCCAAATCTAAGAAGGGTGAGCCTCTTGCTGGTGGGCGGGAATGGCTGCGGGGGAGAAAGAAAGTCTCCCCTGCAAGGACATCAGGAACCAGAGACCCGTTGACGGAGGCTTCTTGAGCAATCGTCTCCGTGTGCCCAGCAGTCGTTACAGAACGAGCTGTGTGAGAGACAGCCCCTGTGCCGGGGAGGGTAAGCTCCAGCCGGGGCTACAGATTAAACATTGTAACACAGCTTTCAGGAAATGGGTGGACAGCTTCGAGTGGTGCTCAGAACTCAAAGGAAGTAGCGACAATGGGGCTGGAGTGTGCTACCTTCTATGGCAAGAGATGTGATTACGTTAAAGACCTTGTGGAGAATTGCTCATCCTGGATAATCTGGCTAGTGCAACCATCTACTTCAAAAACTTCATGAAAAGTGGAATTGAAAGATAAGTCTGCCGGCGCCGTGGCTCAACAGGCTAATCCTCCACCTTGCGGCGCCGGCACACCAGGTTCTAGTCCCGGTCGGGGCACCGGATTCTGTCCCGGTTGCCCCTCTTCCAGGCCAGCCCTCTGCTGTGGCCCAGGAGTGCAGTGGAGGATGGCCCAGGTGCTTGGGCCCTGCACCCCATGGGAGAGCAGGTAAAAGCACCTAGCACCTGGCTCCTGCCATCAGATGAGCGTGGTGTGCCGGCCGCAGTGCGCTGTCCGTGGCAGCCATTGGAGAGTGAACCAACGGCAAAGGAAGACCTTTCTCTCTGTCTCTCTCTCTCACTGTCCACTCTGCCTGTCAAAAAAAAAAAAATTTACAGGATCTTTCTTGGTGTGTAAGTCCATCCAGTGAACTGATTTGCAAAGATCTCCAAGTCCTTCTCTTGCATGAAAAAGCTGAGCTACACACCAGTCTGTGTTAGAGGAGCCCATCAATGCAAAATCAAAAAAGGTGGCGCTGAATTTTGCTTCAGTTTAATGATCCATGGTGTCTCTGCAAAACGCCAGGTAGGAGAAAAAGCCACACGGCTCATGATGGCACTTTCAGGAGAGAAGAGCAGATGGCAGCTAGAGGAGAAGGACTTTTACTTTGCCCTGCACATGTCTGTACAGTTGGAAGCTTTTACAGTGGCCCTTGTTGATTGTGTAACTTTTTTTGTTTTTTGTTTTGTTTTGTTTTTGTTTTTTTGACAGACAGAGTTAGACAGTAAGAGAGAGACAGAGAGAAAGGTCTTCCTTCCATTGGTTTACCCCCTAAATTGCTGCTATGGCCGGTGCTGCGCCTATCCGAAGCCAGGAGCCAGGTGCTTCCTCCTGAACTTTTTGTTTCTTTAAGAATGGAATGGGGCCAAGGCTGTGATGTAGCTGGTTCAGCTTCCACCCGCAGGGCTGGCGTCCCATATGAGTGCCAGTTGGAGTCTGAGCTGCTCCACTTCCCATCTTGCTCCCTACTAATGCACCTGGGAGAGTAGTGGAAGATGGCTAAAGTCCTTGAGCCCCTGCACCCATGTGGGAGACCTGGAGGAAGCTCCTGGCTCCTGGCTTCAGCCTGACCCAGCCCTTTCTGTTGGCTGCCATTTTGGGAGTGAACCAGTGGACAGAGAATCTGCGTGTGTGTGTGTGTGTGTGTGTGTGTGTATGTACGTGTGTGCATGTGTCTGTCTGTCTGTCTCTCTCTGTCTCTCTGCCTCTTCCTTTCTCTCTGTAACTCTGTCTTTTAAATAAATATTTTTAAAAAGAAGAGAAGGAGTTGGGGGGGGGATGAAGTGAAAGTTAAATGCCTGGCCCAGCTGGGTGGTCTCTCAGGGAGAAGGCAGGAGTTTGAGGTAATGGTCAGGCATCAGGAGATTTGGAGTGACAATAAAAGCCACGCCCCCGGGACACACTTTCTGACCCCGCCTCGTGGTCGTCATGCCCTTGCTACTCTCTAACGACTTCTGAAGGCAGGAAGCTGCAGAACTCCCTCTCAGATGCGCAGACAGGCTCAGGCAGATGTCGGGAGAGGAGTGGAGCTTCCCAAACCACCTTCTCGTGCTTCTCCCTCAGAGAGGTTCCCTACTGTGGTTGCCAGGGTGCCAGACAGACCACAGGCAGGCATGCATGTGAGGGAGGGTACAGCACCACTCCAGGCCCAGCCAGGCCCACCGCCAGAATTGCGGTCCAAGCTGGTTTTAATTGCAGTGTCCCCATAGCAACCTCATCACCATGGCAACTGGCAACTGGTCCAATCAGCCATCCTTATGGCGCAGGAGAGCAGAAGACATCTTGAGATCATCGGGTATCAACTCAACACTTCGCAGACAGGGAAATGGGAGCTGAGGACGGTGTTTTATTCATCATCAATGGTAAGTATCAACGCTAACTCCGGTGATATAAAGAGCTGCTTTAGGACAGGGGCTGTGCATTGCAGCTCAGCTTCAGGACCGCCCATTGTACACGTGAGAAAACAGGATGAGGAAACACCGGGGCTTGCCCAAGCTCCAACTGCTGGTTCGTGAGGGAGCAGAACTTGAACCCACACTCGCAGGATTTGCAACCAGTGCCCTTAGCCACCTCACCAGCAGAACAGAGGAAGTCACACGTCCTGTCTGTCTCTGCACTGCACAGTAGGACCTTCTGAGGATCCCACCACACGTCCCAGGAGTTCTTGGAGCCCAGTAGGATCCGGGCAACTTGGGCCCAGCTGGGAGACACTGAGCAGTCATCCACCCCCCTCAATTGGCATCATTCTTGTAGCACTCCTTGGACCAAGATCAGCACTCTCCTGCTCCTGCCTGGGCTGCGAACAGCTACATTCACTTTTATAAACCAGCACCTAAGACCCCACCTGATACACACCAGTATTGACCTAGTCTACGAGTGCTGAGTGGATGGATGTCTGAGGCGCATGCCCTTGGGCTGCTGTGTCCTTGATGTGTGCCTTCCTCCTTGTGCTAGAATGTCCGCACATGCACAAACCACACACACACACACACACACACACACACGCAAAAGTGACTCCTGACCCCAGAGGGGTGGACCCGCAGCTTCTCCCTTCTTCAGAACTGGGGATACAGGAGCCTGAGAACACATGGTACAATTTGCTGAACCCTGGGAAGAACTCTGATCCGCTGGGTACAATCTCCCAGAAAATTAGCCTGGGACATTTCCCCAGCTCTTGGCCCATGTGTTTTGTGTCTTTGGGTCACCTCCCCAGCAGCTCATCCTGTGAGTGAGAACATCCCCTGAGAGCATTGTCTGGGTCCTAGGACTTGTCAGTGTAGCTCCTCTTCACACCACTGAAAATTCCTCTTAGGAAAAATGACAACCTTCCTCCTCATCGACATTCGTCCTTTTAAACAAATTATTTTCATTTTCTTTGAAAAACAGAGACATAGAGACAGACAGAAAGAATCTTCCACATGCTGATTTGCTCCCCAAATGCCCACAATGGCTAGAACTGGGTCAGGCTGAATCTACCATCCGGGTCTCCTGCATGAGAGGCAGGACCCAAGTACATGAGCCACCACCTGCTGCCCCCCAGAATTTGCATTACAGGAAGCTGGATTGACCATTGCACCAAATGTCCATTCAACACTTGCTCTTTGTGTCTAATCAGAATCTGAGCCAATTCACGAATCCTTCACTTACTCAGCCAAACAACAGTAGCAACAACACTAAAGGCCACCAACCCCGAAACATTGACTGAGAGCCCTTCCACAGGCAGGGTACTCGGATGTGGGGTGCATCAGTGAGCCGGACAAGCATGGTCCCTCTTCTCCGAATGCATAGCAGCAGAGGTGTGCCCAGTGTCCCCCTGGTCTCCACAGACACCCTCTGCAGCTCCTTCTCCTCCCAAGGTCACTGTCCCAGGTCAGGCTCCTAGGGACTGGCCAGCGGGGCTGAAATGTAAGGGAGTTTCCCGGGAAGCGCTCTGGGGAACCCCACCCATGGGGCGGCAGGGAACTGGGACAGGTGGAAGGAGCAGCTGAGCAGCCTCCACCAGGCCTCTGGTCGTATGGGGAGCTCAGAAGTGGGGACGGCCCCTCGGAGGATAGGGAACCAAGCCTCTACCTCCCATGCATCAGTGGCTGGACACAGAGGGCAGCTCCCTCCGTCTCATGGCGATCCCAGAAAGGGGCCCGTGGTGGGCAGCCAGCAGCCACACTCCCACAGAAGGAGGCCCGGACCTCAGGGCTGGGGGATCCTGAGCAGCGCCCCAGCCTTCAGGCACCTGCCCCGCCGGCCGCTTTAACTGCGTGTTTCGAGCATGGCATCGCCTGCGGCACAGGTAACCCCTCCTAGGGGACAGCCCGCCTCCCAAGCACCTGAGGGTAACCAAGTCCCAGGTGTGCAGACAACTCAGTGCTCACAGGCCCTTAGACCCAGACCCTGTGAGTGTCAGGATCCTCAGCAAAACACTTTACACGGAAAGCTACTTAGCACGGAGAAACCAGGAGCTTTCAAAAGAAGCCGAGGCCTGGAATTCCCCGGCTGATGTTCGGGTAGAATTGACTGGTGTGGGGAGCGCCCAGCATCTGTTTCACACCTCCAGGTGTGAAAATCACCAGGTCAGGAATCCCCACTCTGGTGACAAACTTACTAGACTGATAAGCAGGAAGCCAGAGCGACCGTGACCTTCAGCAGGGCAGCTTCAACAGCCTCAGGGTCTCCCCCACCAGCGGGAGTTGGAATGAGGCAGCATTCACAGACACATCCCCAGACCTTGGGCACAGGGCCCGCCCCTTCAGCCTTGAAGGGTGTCTGGTCTTTCCCAATCACAGAGGGGGACATTGGTGGGCAGAATCGCCCAGGCTTCCCTTCTGGTTTCTTTTCTATGGTCGTCTTTTCCTAAGGCTTGTCACCTACTACAAGTCCTCCTAAGCAAACAATCAATCCTGCCTCAGTGCCTGCAAAGGCTGGCAAAGAAGTGTGCAGTGCTGGGGCCGTGGTCTCTGGCCTCCTCCACATGCGGGGCTGGGGTGGTGCCCTGCCTGCCGCAAGGTGCAGCGCACGCACCGTGTTGCTATGGACAAGGCGAAGCCCAGCAAACGGGGACCTGGTGCCCTTTCAGCTGGAAGTTTCTGTTCGGGTGACCTCTCAGTCAACACTGTGAGCAAATGGATTGCTGGCTTATTCTGGGATCCTAATCCAGCTTTCGGGGGCGGGTCCTCGGTTTACACTAGTGAGCTCCTTGGTGATCAAGAACCTCTTCCCAGCCCACAGTGTGGGCACCCTGTATAAATCTATGAGCACATCTCCCAGTTCTAGTTCACTGTGGAAAGGGCCAGACACACCTAATAAAGACATTGGGGGACCGGCGATGCGCTGGAACACGCAGATCTCAACTTCCAATTCAGGCCGTGCTGTCCCTCGGGGTAACTACTTGGTATTTAAGTTCTGTCAATATTTACCTCTTCAGTCGATAAAGTTTGATGTCTATGTCAGGGCACTGATATCTACTTCGAGTTTATTTCTCACTTCCTGCTTTTGCTCTATCAGCCTGGGGAGGAGAATGGGGTTTGGCTGGGGGGAATGGTTCCTAGATGCCCTGGTGTGGGATGGGGCCGTAGTTCCATTTCTCCCCCTTGTGCCTCGGCGTCCTGGGTGGCTACAGAGGTCCCTTGACTGCTGACATCTGATGCCTCCATCCTTGAGTATCTAGAAGGATAAGGTAGGTGAATCAGGCAAGTTTTGCAGGTGGCAAGTCGGGAAGAGAAAACATCATTTTCCACTGGGATAGACTAGAGAACAGTGTTTGCACTGACTCCCACTGCACCTGCTTGGAAGCAGATTTCTGCAGAACACCATGCAAACGTTGACAGGGCCTTCAAACTGGGACTCAGGAGGCCAGACCCTATCAGAGGACTGTGGGCCCTGTGGTAGGGCCTGATGGAGGCCCCTGCGAGGCCTCCCAGCCCGGAGCCTGAGTTCTCTCTGATCCAATGCCCTGGCCAGCAGCTGCAGAAGGGACCAGCACCCATGTTCACCCCAGCCACGCTCTGCAGCGCTGTTCAGGGGTCAACGCCTGTGGTACAAGAGCTGTGAGGGTGACTGGCCCAAAGCTTCCCCTAGAGCAAGGGCACAGCTAATCAACTCCCAAGTGAGGCCTGGAGCTTGGGCCTCCTGCCTTCCCAGGGCTGTATCTTCCCTTAGCTCTCCATGGAAACAATAAAACTGGGTTGGATGCTGCATGCACTCTGCCCTGTTCTAGGAAGGAAGCAACTCAGACAGTTGTCACCAGCTGTAGCAGTTCATGCCAGGGTGTGCACCCGCCTGGGACCCAAGGACGCTTCCACAAGAGACTAGCATTAGAATCTGTTGCCTGAAGAAAGGCAGGCCCCTCCCAGTAAAGAGAGCCTCCCAACGTGGGTGGGAGTCATCCAATCAGCTGGGGGTCTGGGTGGAACAAGAGGCACAAGAAAGGAGAGTTGTCCCGCTCTGCCTGTTTCTCTGCAACCTGGGACATTGGCCCTCCCCTTCCTTCAGAGTGGAACTCTCATCCTCTGCTCTCCTGGGTCTCCAGTTTGCTGACTGAAGATCTTTGCACTTACCCTCCCCAATAAATGTGAGCGGTCCCCTGTAGCCTCTCTCCTTCCCTCTCTGTACGTGTATGTTTGTATAAGCATGTGTATATATACAGTCACTCTGAGATAAAAAGTATAGTGAGGTTAACAAGGTAAACAGTTACATAGCCATTCACTGTCATTATCAAGTATTATCCACTGTAGATAATTGCATTGCTACACTTCTTTTTTTAAAATATAATAGATTATGTATGGTGTTTTTCAAGACATTTTAATGATAGATTTTCAAAAGTCAAAGTTTTTTTTTAAAGAGAGAATTTTGAAAATATCAAGAAACAAGTCATGCATCTTTTCTCTTTCGAGGTCTTTACAGGGATTTAATACCCCATCCTATGTACAACTTCTTATTTTTGCTAAGAAATAGGTGGATTTCTCAGAAGAAATCTTGCAGGATAATAGACTATGGAAGAATATAATCAAGGTGCTGAAAGAAAAATAACAAAAGATGCAGCGTAGATTATTCCCAACATGGCACACTAGACACAAAAGAAAGACAAACACTTGTTCATGAAATCAAAGCATAGAAATGTTGTCATTATTCAAACTTCATTTTTGTTTTGCTTTTGTTTTGTGATATATATATTTATTTAATTTTATTAATATGAATCGTATTTCATGTATTTCATAGGTGTGATTATAAGAAGATAACCATATTTTTCCCCTCCCTGAACCTCTCTCCTTCTATCCTCTTTTTTGAATTTTTGCAAAAACATGATGGGGTTCTTGACATTGAAACAAAAGGACAGAAGTTACTACATGAAAATATCAAAGTCCGCGGTAAAGGTAAGACTGTGAGTCAGTTCAGAATATTCCAAAACTGCAATGTTGGAGCCAAAATTATTTTTAACAACATTAGAAAAATTACAAGATAAAATATTAAAAAGCTATACTTGCAATAATTAAATATGAATAGTTATAAAATTACAAAATATGGTCGGAAGAGAAGTCAAAATGTGAGTTTTTGCATGCAGTTGGCATTTAAGTTGTTAAGAATTCAAAGTAGACCATTACAACCATTAAATGTTTTATGTTTGTTTCATTGTAATCAGGAATAAAACAAACCTGAAGTAGATAAAGAAATCAGAGTATATACCCACCAAAAAAACCTCACTAAATCACAAGGAAGATATCTGGCAAGAAAGGAAGAAACAGTAAAGCAGATGCAAAAAACAGGAATCAATTAACAATAAGAAAAATGTCCTTATCTATCAATGTTTATATCGTGAACGCCGGCCTGCGCCTCACTCCCCCACCCCCGTTCCGGCTCCCGGGCTCCCGTGGACATTTGCCCCTGCCGGTCTGCCCGCCTCTGGCCTCTCCCCGCCCGGCCCAAGGAGTCCTGGAATCCGGGCGGGCCGGGGAGTCCTGGGCGCGGGCAGCGAGCGGCGCTGAAGCCGGAGACGCGCGCCCAGCGCCCACGGAGGCGGGCGGCAGCGGCGGTAAAAGACATGAAGTTGACTGGATAAAGTTTTAAAATTTAATTGTATGTTGGCTAAAAGTGATCCATTTTAGTGATAATAACGCAAGATGAAAGTAACATGATGTAAAAAGATGTTCCATCCCACTGCCAGCAAAAGAAACAGAAGTGTTCTATAATGGATCTAGGGGCAAAATAAACCCTCAATGAATTCACATTGAATTTGTAATTCATAAGAAACTTTACTTGTCAAAATATAATTTATATAAAAATTGATGAGTAATCATCACAGTTTTCATTAATTTTGATTTGGTTACAGGATAGATCATCCTGATCATTTGCTCATTTTAGAGCTAATCATATCTTTTTATCTGTGATGCTGATCTTTGTAGAACATGATGTATTTGAAATTCCAGACAGCCCAACTCAAACTAGTATAAACAGACAAAATTACCTTTCTAGTTCTCCTCTTTCTTCACTGACCTCAGCCCTTCTAGCTGACATTATTTTTCCCCATTAAGGTAGCATAGTTCTTTTCTTTTGAATAAAGTATAAGGTAGAAGAATTTGAGTCTATTATATAATATGTTGGATCCCCAGAATTTTGCCTTTTCAAAAAACCTAAAACCTGAAACTAAAAACAACAACAAATTTAAAACAAGGAACCTTAAAAGTTTGCCCCAATTCCAGATGTATAAAGGCCTTTTTATAGGCACAAGTAGCTTATTGTTTTTTCATGACATTTAAGCTAATTTTATGGAATACAAAGACAAGAAAAGTCATTAGAAAAAAGTCAAACATAATTTTTAATGAAAATACACACCCATTTTATTATTTTGTGAGGGAAATCTCTTCTTGTGTATGGATAATAATGTGTATTTTATGTCAACTATACTATCATGTAGTAAAACGTTACTATTAACTGTACTCTAATGTGTTCAATTACCTTTCTTTGGTAATAAACTTAATTTCAGTCTAGAGCTAAAAACAGATGTTAGTAGCAGCCATTAACTTTTACCTTCTCCTGAGTTACACATGAGATACAATTAGTTAACTTGCTCATTGTTCATCTTAGACCTGGGGGGCTATCATTTCAAGTAATCGCAAAGAAAATCTGGGTAAATTCCTTTAGAGAACACATCAAAAACACTAACCATGTGACTTCAACAAAAGTGAGGTCAAAAGACAATAACAGCAGCAGTGTTCATGGTGCAGTTCAAACAGAAACGAGGAAACCTGTTGCACAACATCCCTGAAGAATCCAGATTAATCTGGATGTTTGTTGAGCGATGAATCTGGGTTAATCTAATGAGACCAGTCCCCATCTCAATGTCTGACATGTTAGGGCTTCAGAATGTATTTGTATAAAATTCAGCAAAGAAACAGGAAGGAAATATTATGGTTTCCCTAGGTGACAGAGCTAGAGATAGAACTATATTTAGAAACTTTGACACCCACTACCATGGAGAAATCAAGTGGCCTGGTTTGGAATTAATTCTTCAGCAAAACATAGGGCAGAGGCAACCCTGGTGTTATATGCAGAACCCTAGATCATGTGGCAGCCCCGCAAAGCCATAGGATTCATTTAGAAAGTGACCCGGCAGGAGCAGGCATTGTGGCACAGCAGGTTAAGCTGCCACATGGGACCCCCACATCCCATGCCAGAGGCCGGAGGGCCAGAGACTGAGTCCTGCATCTAAGCCTTCCTGATGGTGATCGTGGAAAACAGTAGGTGATGTCCCTGGTACCCAAATCCCTGCCACCCACGTAGGAGTCCTGGATGGAGTTCCTGGCTCCTGGCTTTGGCATGTCCCAGCCCTAGCTGTTGTAGACACTGGGGAGTGACACAGGGCTGTCTGGAATTTCAAATACATCATGTTCTACAAAGATCAACATCACAGATAAAAAGATATGATTAGCTATAAAATGAGCAAATGATCAGGACGATCTATCCTGTAACAAAATCAAAATTAATGAAAACTGTGATGATTACTCATCTCTCTCTCTCTCTCTCTCTCTCTCTCCCTCTCTCCCTCTCTCCCTCTCTCCCTCCCACCCTCATCCCTCCAAATAAATAAGTAAATAAAACATTTTATTTATTTTTTTTTTATTTTTGACAGGCAGAGTGGACAGTGAGAGAGAGAGACAGAGAGAAAGGTCTTCCTTTTGCCATTGGTTCACCCTCCAATGGCCGCCGCGGCCGGCGCGCTGCGGCCGGCGCACCGCGCTCATCCGATGGCAGGAGCCAGGAGCCAGGTGCTTTTCCTGGTCTCCCCATGGGGTGCAGGGCCCAAGCACCTGGGCCATCCTCCACTGCACTCCCGGGCCACAGCAGAGGGCTGGCCTGGAAGAGGGGCAACCGGGACAGAATCCGGCGCCCCGACCGGGACTAGAACCCAGTGTGCCGGCGCCGCAAGGCGGAGGATTAGCCTGTTGAGCCACGGCGCCGGCTTAAATAAAACATTTTAAAAACATAAGAGAGTGGGGAGCCATTGTAATCCATAAATTGTACTTTGGAAATTTATATTAACTAAATAAAAAAATTTAAAAAATAGTTTTTTTAAAAAAAAGAAAAAAATGATGCAAATGAACTGTCACATAGCACTTGTATATATTTTCATTTCAGGTGGTCATGTATATAACACAAAGGTAACTCTCAGGTGTGTGGAATAAATGAAATGGAAAGTTAAAAAAAAAAAAAGAAATAAAACCCAGAAAGCAGTTCCACAAAGCAATGGAAGCAGGTAACAAAGGCAAGCTCTGACACTACTCTAATCAACATCTTTTCTCTTGGATCAGGATGCTGCAAAATGACAGTCACCTAGGAGGTGGCATATTTTTGCAAAACCAGTTGGCAGAACTTGCAAAGAAGAACACGGACTGGAATAAACACTAATCTGCTGTGCCTGATGTGTGGCAATCTTCCTGTCAGCCAGGCCCCCATCACTCCCTTTCCCCCGTGGACATTCCTACTTTAAGTGCAGTAAGTTTCATATTTTTCAGTGTGCTAACCCCAGTGTACCCCCAGCCACCAACTTCTCCAGATGTTCCAAAGGGTGTTACAGACCCATGGAATTACAAGCCGGTGCTGAGGCTCACTAGGCTAATCCTCCGCCTTGCAGCGCTGGCACACAAAGTTCTAGTCCCGGTCGGGGCACTGGATTCTGTCCCGGTTGCCCCTCTTCCAGGCCAGCTCTCTGTTGTGGCCAGGGAGTGCAGTGGAGGATGGCCCAAGTGCTTGGGCCCTGCAACCATGGGAGACCAGGATAAGCACCTGGCTCCTGCCATCGGAGCAGCGCGGTGCACTGGCCACAGTGGTCATTGGGGGGTGAACCAACGGAAAAGGAATACCTTTCTCTCTGTCTCTCTCACTGTCCAGACCCATGGAATTCTGGAGCCAGAGAGTAGAGTTATGTGGCTCAAATGCCTCATGTTATGTATAAGGAAATAATCCACTGGTGATGAATGCATTTTATGGATAAGGAAATAATCCATTGGAGATGAATAACATGATTAGCTCTGTGACACACAACTGTCAGAGCAAAGTCTCTTCTCCCTGCCAACCAAAAAGTTCCACTTTCTACAAACGCGGTGTGTGTGTGTGTATGTGTGTGTGTGCGCGCGCGTGCGCTGGGGGTACAGCCTGTACACATGCAAGTAGAGTATTTTAAGGATCGCTATAGCACCCACCTCCACAGCTTCAGATACAGGCGAGACGCTGTTGGTCTTCCTGGAGCCCACGCGGAACTTGGCAGCCTTGTAGATCTTCCAGTAGACGAACAGCACCACGCAGAGCGGCAAGTAGAAGGCGCCCACCGTGGAGAACACGGTGTAGGAGGGCTCGCGGCTGACCTGACACTCCTCGCTGCCCTCAGAGTACGTCTCCCCCCAGCCGAAAAGCAGCGGGGCCAGCGAAATGACAGCGGACAGCGCCCAGGTGAGCGCGATCATCACGTTGGAGACGCGCTTGCGAGCGCGGAGCGTGTACTCCAGGTGGCGGGTGATGGACCAGTAGCGGTCCAGGGCGATGGCTGTCACGTTCCAGATGCTGGCGGTGCAGCACAGCACGTCGCATGCGATCCACAGCTGGCACAGCCGCCGGCCCAGCTACCAGCGACGCCCAGACAGCTCATGCACCAGGCTGAGAGGCATGACCAGGACGGCCACCAGCACGTCCGAGACGGCCATGGACGCCACCAGGTTGTGTGGCACACGGTGGAAGGTGCGGACACGCAGGATGGTCGCCAGCACCAGCAGGTTCCACGCGAACGTAGCCGCCACCAGAAAGCCCAGCAAGGTCAGAACAAGCACACCGAAGACAGAGAGCAGGTGCGGGCTGGGGCGCAGCAGGTCTTCTGTGCCAAGGCTGCCGTTGGTCTCCAGAGGAGAGGAAGTCAAGTGGGAAAAGGAAGTTAAGTTCACTGCTAAATCCATCTCTGGATTAGGAGCCGGCTTGGGGTGTGTGCAGAAGGGACATTCAGGAGGACTTGAGATGAAAGCAGAGCCCGGAGCCAATCCAGATGTTTCCACCCTCGGGCCAGCGGCGGGGTTTCTGGGAAGCGCCTGCGAATTTGTCTTCAGCCTCCCGCCCGCCCGTGAGCGAACCTGGGAGATGGTGTGGTGGAGAGGAGGGCGCTCCCTGGGCTGTAAGCCGCGTTAACGTTGGAGCCCTCAGAGGCTAGGAAAGCAGAGGCGAGGAGCTGGATTCGCGGCCAGGGCCAGCCCAGGCTGTCACCTGTCTCAGGACTCCCCACCTGGAGGAGGCAGCGGTCTGATCGCTCCCATGTCCGCCCGAGCAGGGCAGAGCAGCCCCGCAGCGTGTGAGCGCCAGAAGGGCTGGTGCGTCAGAGCAGTAGCTCTCGCAGCCTGGCTTCCCTGCCTGTCCCTACCCAGGCGGCCGCCTGCAGCCTCAGCGCAGTGCTGGGAAGCCAAGCGTTCTGGTACCTGCCTTTCGCTTTGCCCAGTCCAACCTCCCCACTCCGTCTGGGGCTGCGGATCAGAGCAAACGTTGGCGCGCCCACCCGGACTGCTTTATGGAGCACTACGTAATGCGGTCAGCTGATGAGGTCTCCTCTCCCCGCCTCCCGGTTCCAGGACCGTGCGTTTTGGCGCTGTCCGGGGTGCTGCTCTTGCCTCTCACCTCGGGACCTCAGCGCACCGTCCCTATGAGCGGCGCTATCCTTGGTTCTGTAGGGCCTCTCCCCTCCGCAATGCACCGTTTGGTGCTGTCCATGGTTCTGCCACGATTTGCTGAAATGGCCCCCTGCGGGGAACAAGTTGACCAATGAACTTTCCTTGAAATATCCTATTAGCCACCTCCCACATCCGTCCCTCTAAGGGTGGTCGGAACGCTTGAGCGGTGTCTCAGTCCCGGTAGGTGCTTGTCTTCTTGTGGACTTCTTCCCCAGAGGTTTTTGTATGGTTGCTTCCTTCTTACACAACACTGAGCTGCTTCTCTCAAGGGGCTGTTTTCCTTAAAAGAGAAAAGACAAGACAGCAGTTACGGCTGCTCCCAGAGAAGCCTGAATATTGCGGCAGGACATTCATCTATTTCCTTGGAATTATAAAGAAGGTGAGAAGTCTCTTCAGCAGGCTGTACTAATTTGCTTCTCATGAAGGGAAAAGTTGCATGTAAGTCGTGAGAAAGGCTCCATCTCAGTGAGAACAGGAGGGAGCACCAACCACTGCCCCATATGTACACACTTACACAGACACCTATCCACAGCAGTGATTAGATATCTAAACCTCCTACCCAGATGTTGAGATTTAAAGTATTTCATGGAGAGAAAGCAAGATAGATAGGAACTTGGGACAAAGAAAAGATATGATAAGAGGGAAAGTAAATGGCAAGAAGCATTTTTGTTAAAGTGCATACACAATGAGTGTCATGAAATCCCACATATTTACAAGTAAATCTGGTCAGAAGTTATATAGCCACAGAAAATAACATTCTTTTTTTTTTTTTTTTGACAGGCAGAGTGGACAGTGAGAGAGAGAGATACAGAGAGAAAGGTCTTACGTTGCCGTTGGTTCACCCTCCAATGGCCGCCGCTGACCGCGCTCGTCCGATGGCAGGAGCCAGGAGCCAGGTGCTTTTCCTGGTTTCCCCATGGGGTGCAGGGCCCAAGCACCTGGGCCATCCTCCACTGCACTCCCGGGCCACAGCAGAGGGCTGGCCTGGAAGAGGGGCAACCGGGACAGAATCCGGCGCCCCGACCGGGACTAGAACTTTGTGTGCCGGCGCCGCAAGCGGAGGATTAGCCTGTTGAGCCACGGCGCCGGCCCAGACATTCTTTTTTTTAAAGATTTATTTTATATATTTAAAAGACAGAGTTACAGAGAGAGGTAGAGACAGAGAGGTCTTCCATCTGCTGGTCACTCCCCAGATTGCCACAATGGCCCGAGCTGTGCCGATTCGAAGCCAGGAACCCAGAGCTTCCTCTGGGTCTCCCACATGGGTGCAGGGCCCCAAGGACTTGGGCCATCTTCTACTGCTATTCCAGGCCATGGCAGAGAGCCGGATCAGAAGAGGAGCAACCAGAGAGTAGAACCAGTGCCCATATGGGATGCCGGCACTTGCAGCCAGAGCTTTAACCCGCTGCACTGGCGCTGGCCCAAAAACATCCATTGTTAAAAGATTCGGTTTCCAACAGAGAATGAACTGAGAACTTTACATGTATAGGCATAAACATAAGAAAGAACAAAATCACAGAAAATTGTCTTCTGAGTCAACTAGTAATTTAGTACTTAATTTAGGCAACTCAGATTATTAAAGATATCTGAACAGAAGCATTGCAATATATAAATTAAGGTTATTTCTGGTAATCTCAGAGTGATGCTCTATGTTTTCTATTTATTTGAATGACTGAATTTATTTTTTTAAAGATTTATTTCTTTGAAAGACAGAGTTACACAGGGAGAGAAGGAGAGGCAGAGAGAGATAGAGGTCTTCCATTCACTGGTTCACTTCCCAGTTGGTTGCAATGGCCAGAGCTATGCCAATCTGAAGCAGGAGATTCTTCCAGGTCTCCCATGCAGGTGCAGGGGCCCAAGGATTTGGGTTATCTTTTACTGCTTTCTCAGGCCACAGCAGAGAGCTGGATAAGGAGTGGACTGACATTGATGTTCAGGAACCCGAAGTGCCAATGTGGTCTCTCTAAAGGAGAAACGGCTATTAGGGGCCAGCTGATGAATGGAGGCCTGGGCTAAATCCAGCTCATGGTGAATGCATTGGGTCAGTGGTCCCACAGGGTATGCTTCTCCAGTGCTCAAGGATGTAATTGGGATGATTCTGAACCCCACATTGGATATTGTTATTGTGATATGGAATGAACACAGCATTCAGTACCGAGTTTTCCATTGCAGATATGGCTACCGACTCCTTTTCCACACCTGTCATAAAGGAGAATCAAAGCAGTTTGAACTAACTTAGCACAGACAGTGGCAAGCTTTGATGTTCTTCCTCCACAACTGTGTTAACTTGCCCTCTCTGTTATAATATAGTCTGAAGAACCCTGTATCATGTAAAAGATCAAAGATCAATGGTTTTCAGTGTGGTCCTTGAGTCCCTAGGAATCTCCCAGGCAGTGCAAGGTCAAAGCAATCTTCACAATGATATTGAGATATTGTTTGCTTGCCTCATTGTGCTGACACTCATTGGTGATGATGAATAAACCTGTGAGTGCCTAGCACAGATCATTGCAGTGATAGGAAATTGTGACAGCAATCATTGCCATTCTTCACTTCTGTGCAAACACAGGGGAAAAAAGAGAGAAAACTGCCATTTTCACTTATTCATGTCCTTAATGTGGCACTGCCTGGTCTTGTGGTTAAGATACCAGAATCCCTTATTGGGTGCCTAGGTTTGAGTACCAGTTCTGCTCCCGATTCCAGCTTTGTGTTAATGCACACCTTGGGAGGCAGCAGGTAATAGCTCAAGTACTTGGTTCCCTGCCACCCCTGTTGGAGACCTGGACTAAGTTTCAGGATCCTGACTTTGCCCTGGCACAGCCCAGGCTGTCGCAGGTATTTGGAGAGTGAATGAAGAGAGAAGAGATATCTGTCTGTCTAGAACTCTGTATCCCTTCCTCGGTCTCTCTGCCATTCAAATCAAACAAAGCAAATAAATAAATAAACAAAAATTTTAAAAGAATGTCTTTAATGAAACAATAGTTATTATATTAAATCTTAACATTTGCATGTACATTTTTTAATATTCCATGTAACAAATTAGAAAGTATGCATACAGTGCTCATTGAGAGAAGGTGCCTATTTTAAGGGAAAGTGCTTGTGAAATAGCAGAGGTAGAAATTAAAATCATTTTAGGAGTCAGTGTTGTGGGACAGCAGGTTTAGCCACTGCCTGTGACCTCTCCATCCTATGTGAGCACTGATTTGAGTCCCAGCTGCCACACTTCTGATCCAGCTCCCTGCTATTGCACCTGCAAAATCAGTAGAAGAATTTTGGCCCTGCCACCCATGTTAGAAACCTGGATGGCGGGGGCTACTGCTGTGGCGCAGCAGGTTAAGCCACCGCCTGCAATGCTATCATCCCATATGGGTGCTGGTTCGAGACCCAGCTACTCCACTTGCAATCCAGCTCTCTGCTATGGCCTGGGAAAGCAGTAGATGATGGCCCAATCCTTGGGCCCCTGCACCCACGTGGGAGACCTGGAGGAAACCCCTAGCTCCTGGCTTTGGATTGGTGCAGCTCTGGCTGTTGTGGCCAATTAGAGAGTGAACCAGCAGATGGAGGACCCCTCCCTCTGCTTCTTCTCTCTCTATGTAACTCTGATTTACAAATAAATAAATAAATCTTTTTAAAAAAAACCTGGATAGAGTTCCAGGCTCCAGGTTTTGGCTGGGCCCAGAACATTGTGGCCATCTGGGAAGTGAACCAGCAGGTGAAGATTCTCTCTCTCTCTTCTCACACTCACTCTCACCTTGTGTGTGTTCATCCTTTCTGTAAATCCACCATTCAATTGAAAATAAAATAAACCTTAAAAAAGGAAATGAGGGGCTGGCATTGTGGATAGCAGGTTAAGCCACCACCTGTGATGCCAGCATCCAATGGGTGCCAGTTTGGGTCCTGGCTGCTCCATTTTCAATCCACCTCTCTGCTGATGCACCTGGGAAAGCAATGGAGAATAGTCCAAGTACTTAGGCTCTTGCCACCCACATGGGAGACCAGGATAGAATTCCTGGCTCATGGCTTCTGCCTGGACATTTGGAGAGTAAACTAGCAGATGGAAGATCTGTATGTTTTTCCTTCTTTCTCTGTAACTCTGCCTTTCAAATAAATAAATAGATATTTTTAAAAGTAGGAAAACAAAATCATTTTATTTAAAAGGATTATCAACAAATAACTATCATTATTTGGTCTTAGGTATTTGGAAAACATTTTCTGAACAATCCATTTCTAAAAAAATGAATGAAGTGAGCCTTCACTTCAAGGAAAACAATTGACAAAATTGGAGCTTTCAGGGGCTGGCATTGTGGCACAGCAGGTTAAGTCACCACTCGGGACACCAACATCCAATATCGGAGTGCTGGTTTCAATCCCATATACTCTACTTCTGAACTAGCTCCCTGCAAATGCACATGGGAAACATCAGATGATAGTTAAAGTGCTTCCATCCTTGTCACCTGTGTGGGAGACCCAGAAGGAGCTCCTGGCTCCTGGCTCCCTCCAAGGCAGTCATTTGGGGAGTGAACCAGCAGGTAGAAAATCAGCGTTTGGAAAAACTCCTCTCTACCATTGTGAAGTTGACATCTCCTCAGTACTTAGCTTTCCAACAAGATGGATGTGATATTCAAAACAGTGATGTATTTATATATTGTAGTATGTGAGATTCCTCAACAGCTGAGGAGTTGGGCTGATCTTAAGCAGGGAGCTAGGAGCTTCCTCCAGGTCTCCTACGTGGGTGCAGAGGCCCAAGGACCTCAGCCATCCTCCACTGCTTTCCCAGACTGTAGCAGAGAGCTGGATTGTAAGAGGAGCAGCCAGGACTAGAACCAGCACGATATGGGATGCCAGCAGTTCAGGCCAGAGTGTTAACCCGCTGCACCACAGTGCCGGCCCCTATTAATGATTTTTTAAATCATCAAATCTCAGCATTGTTTGTTGAAAATAGAACTCTAACCACTGACAAGAACAGGGTCCTAGGGATGTTTTCACCTTCCAGCAGTAGCCCTGTCCATCCGGGGACCCTTGTGGATGTTGAAGGACTGAACTGACGCCTGCGCTGTGGCCTCCCTCAGAGGCATGATAAAGTCCTACCAGTTTTCTGTTCTCCAAGCACTTGTAATGAAGGCAGGAGGACAGGCGATGACAGCCACAAGAGTGGGGTCACAGGGGGTAAACTCAGGAAGCCCAACTGCCCTGTCTGCACCCTCACGGCTCTCCACATTCTTCTGGCTGTAAAAGCCACCCTCACTGTCTGCACGTCCCTGGAGTGCTCTGCCCTGGAAATGTAGCCTGTGTTTCCTGGAGCCCCTTAAACAGAGCATGGCACGACAGCACAGAGCTGAGAGCTTGCGCTTTGTGGGTGGCCTGACCTGACTCCAGTTCCAACTCTGTCACTAACCCGTGACCATGAGCAACATGCGTAGCTCTCTCGGCAGTTTTATTTTCAACTTATTGTTTTATATCTTTGAGATAAGGTAGTTTCAATTTACATTATAGTCAAAGGCTTAATGCTCCCTTGTTGAAAGAGTCAACTAATAAAAAGTACAAAGGTCATAGTTCAGCTGGACAATAGGCTAGCCCCATAAACAATAATCAAATGGAAATATTTTCAACTTCTTTCATTTACAGTGAATTTTAAAACAGTTGTTTGGCAGTTTTATTGACTAAGATTTATGTTTCTTTTGCTAGGTGATTGGTTTTTCACTTCTGCCTTTTATTAAACAAACACTTAATGAATTTAATCTTGCTTCACCCACATTCATGTCCTGCAGAGGTGGTGAGAGAGAGGTCTTCCATCCACTGGTTCACTTCCCAGATGACTGTAACAGCCGGAACTGCACTGATCTAAAGCCAGGAGCCAGGAGCTTCTTCCAGGTCTCCCACATGGGTGCAGGAACCCAATGACTTGAGCCATCTTCTACTGCTTTCCCAGGGCATAGCAGAGAGCTGGATGGGAACTGGAGGAGTCAGGACTCAAACTAGTGGCCATAATGGATGCTGGCACTGCATGCAGCAGCTTTACCTGTGGTAAAGACAATGTAAAATTTCACATTTTAATACTGATGTTGTGCACTGTCTTACTTAACATTTTGGGGAGTAACTGCCTCTGACTCCAATTCAAGAAAATACTTTTTTGTTGCTAATGTAACCTGGTTTTGTAATGGCATTAGCAGATAAAGGGATGCTTATTATTCAAACAAAAAAGTGTGTTCTCCTTGCTGAGTGTCAGCTATGAATACAACAATTATCAGTTGATTTTCCCACAGTCTCCTGTGGAGGCTCTGGGATATGGGGTAACCAAGGCAGAGAAGAATCCCTGCTTTTTGTGGTAGGGGCTTGGGAAAATCTCTTTTTCTTTCTGGGAGTCATATTCCTCGTCAGTATGATAAGGCAATGGACCTGTCAGGGTGCCTTTTCTGCTCAGTTTTCTCTGAGTCCCTGGGAGACTGAGATGTGTGCTCAGTGTGCACTGGGGACTGCAGCTAAGACTTGGCCAGGTGGAGAAATAAAGGGACAGCTTAGTATGGCTTGTAAGCTAATCTTTTCCAGAATTATCATGATGATATCCAGTCTTGATGATAAGTTAAATTGCACTGTACACGTCACTACTGTTTTATTGTTTTAAAAAAATTATTTATTTGGACGTCAGCGTGAGAGACAGACAGAATTTTCCATCCACTGGCAAACTCCTCAGATGGCCCCAATGGCCAGTGCCAGGCCAGGCCAAGGCCAGGAGCTTCATCTAGGTCTCCCAGGCGTGCACACAAGGAAACCACCGAGTGTGGGGAAGTTGTTTCAAAAGCAGAGACGAGCGCCCGTCCCTCACTCAGGGCCAGAACAGTGACAGTTTCCAAAGACAGACTTTCTCAAAAAACAAGCACACACACACACAAAACCCCTCCATGCTCCACTCAGCAGGACCGCGCTCCTCCCCAGGCCCAGAGCGCCCAGAGCCCCACCCCGGCCCCCCAGCGGCCCTCCAATCCGGAGCCGCCGCGCTCCCCCAGGCCACGCCCACCGCCGCGCGGCCCGGCGCTGCCCCGCCCTCCGCAAGCCCCGCCCACCCACCCGCGGCCCTCAGCCCCGCGCGAAGCCCAGGCCCCTGCGCCCGAGGCGCCATCACGACCCCCAGCCCGGCCTGCAGGCCGCCGAGGGCCTGGGGAACCCGGGTGCGGACCCCGCTTCAGAGACCAGAGCTGTGGACCATGGGGACCCCGCGCCAGGGCTCCGGAGCGGGGACGGCGCTGCGGGGCACTGAGGGCCGCCTCCCGGAACCGGAGTCAGAGGAGAGAAAGGGACACGCGCACGCGGGGCGGACCCGCGCCCAGGGCCAGGGTTCCCGGAGGACGGGCGCCGGCCCCAGGCTCAGGACGCCGCTCCTCGGGAGGAGGATGCGGGCGCCGCGCCCACAGCGCCCGGGAGGGCGGGAAGGGCCGGGCCCCCTGGAGGAGGCCGCGGGCTGCGGAGCCCGGGCGGCAGGGGCAGGGGCGCTCTCCAGACCACAGCCTCCTGGTGTGTTCAGCTCCAGGCTTTCATTCTTCCTGTTGTGTTTATTCATTGGAGAGAGAGAATTACAGAGAGGGGAGAGGCAGAGAGAAAGGGCTTCCATGCTCTGGTTCGCTCTCCAGATGGCCACTACAAGGGGTCTCCCAGGCAGGAGCAGGCCCCAAGCCCTCGGGCCATCTTGCAGGGCTTCCCCAGCCCATTAGGAGAGAGCCAGAACCAAACAGGGGCAGCCTGGACAGGACCCAGCGCCCATGGGGGAAGCCGGCCCTGCAGCCAGAGGCTTAGCCCACCAGGACACAGCACAGGCCAGACCATGGCGTTTCTGGTGCTGTGTAGACAAACTGACTTGAAACTTACCAGCCCCCAGGAGCTCGAATCCTGCTGTCTTTTCTCTTAGAGAGAGGGGGCCTTGCCTCCTGCGTGGGGGCTTGTAGTTTATAACCTTGTTGTGGGCAGAAGTCTGTGAGGGTTAAAGTGCAGTTAAGGAAGTGAGGTGAAGGTGGCTGCTGGTCATCCCTCACTGTCTTGGGCTCAGAGGCCCAGGAGCTGCAGCGTGGGGGGTAAAGGGCGTGCACAGAAGGGCAGGGTAGGGGTGAAGGCGGCACAGCGGGTTGGAGCCCCAGTCTGCAGAGCCAGCCTCCATGGGGGCTGCTCCACTGGCTATGCAGTTCTCTGCTGGGGCCTGGGAACGCAGTAGATGATGGCCCTAGTCCTTGGGCCCCTGCACACACGTGGGAGACAGGCAGAAGCTCCTGGCTCCTGGCAAATCCAGCAGGACTTCCTGGGATAGGTTGCAAGGCCCAGGACTAATCCTCTGTGACGTGGGGCCTTGCCTCTGGGTCTCAGCCTGCAATACTTCCATCTTCATTCGAGCCAGTACTCATCCTTTCTTCTCACACTCCTCTGATGTGTGTCCTCTTCCTGGTGTCAGCAGCCTGCTCAGGGTTGTTTTGCGCATACACCTTACCTGAGTCAGCTGCCAATGCCCCGTGCTTGGCTCTGACCACTGTCCACGAGGGGCTGTTCTCACGATCTCAGGCACCTCAGGAAAATCTGTATTGACCTGATTTCCACTGGTCATGGAGGAGTTTACTTTTTTATCTTTGAAACTAGCAGCATTGCCTAGCAGAAAGGCTGGGTGCACAGAGGTCCAGAAGGAATCTCTACTCTGCCTGGCTCCATAGATACAAAGAAGAACATGGGTCTCCATGCAGAAACGACGTCTATGAGGCCTGACACTCTCCAGCACTGCAGCAGAGGAGAAAGCCTGAGGGAGAATTCCAGAGGTAAGGGACCACACAGGACAGCCAGGGCTGTGTTAAATACTCGTTCACCTTGTGTGTTCTCTGCTCCCATTCTATCACCCAGAGATTGAAAACAGACAGACAATCAATAATGGGACAATAGAAACGTGGGAAAAGCTGTGTCCAAGGAATGACCCTCATACTTGTGTGTGTTTGTTTTTAGCAGCAGAAATAGCAGTGCTCTACCCAAAGTCCACAAAACCCAGCAATGCATTCTTGCAAGACAAGAGCCATGCCCGGCACAGGGAAGCTGGAGGTCAGAGCTCATGGGGTGGCCCTCCTTCCATCAGGTGCTGTGGTGCTGAGACAACCTCTTAGTCTCTCTGGGCCTCAGGTTCCTCATCAGTGAGGTAAAGTGTGCATTGTTCCTCTCTGAGGTCCTGCTGCTTAGGTTCCTCGGAGTCCCTGGGGAACCACACGTACCCCGGGAACTGAGGCTGAGAGCTGACCTAGTCCCTCCTCTGTGTCTCCTCCCAGATCTGGAGCTGAGTCCACATCCTGAGAACCCAGAACTGAAGGTGCAGATGAAGGAAGAGGAGCAGCTCTCTGGGACATGAGAATGACCCAGAGAATGACAAGGTAATGTTAGGGTTAACCAAGTGTGGGTGAGATGAAGGACACACTGAGTCAGAAACCTCAGGGGATACTCAGAAAGGCCTACTCCACTGTCCAGCCCCTGAAGGAGCCACCTTCCATGAGCACTGAGCTCAGGAGAGAAACTGACTCCACGGTGAAGCTGTGCACCTGGCCAGGGAGATCCCTGGATGGAATCAGAGCAGGTTTGTGCTGAACAAAAGCTTTCCATGCAAACTTGAGATCCTGGTAACTTCAGTGTAACAAAAAAAAGGGGGATAGAGAGAGAAACCACACCCTTCCTGCCCTCTTCAGCTAGGTACATTTTCCCACCCATGCTCAATTCTGCCATGCAACACACTGAACAATCCTAAAATGGCAGTGGTGCAGTCCCACAGCACAAAGTAAGGATCCCCATGATCCCCACGTGGGGCCAAGACCCATGTAGATTGTTCACAATGCTTTTGCTTTCTCTGTGCTATGGTGTGAGAGCACTCACAACTCAGTAGCCAAAATAATTAATCATTCATCTGAGAAATTGGCAAAGGACCTGAGTAGACATTACTCCATGAAAGGAATACGCATTGCTACCAGGTTTATGACAAGTTGCCCATTATCAGTACTCATCGGGGAAACACCATTCCAAACTACAGAGGGATATCCCCTCAGAACCATATGCTTAGCTGATGTCCCAAAGTCAAGAGAGAATAAATGTGGGCAAGGGTGTACCGAAAAGGAAACACTTTTACATTATGTGTGAGAATGTTGAGTGGTATGGCCATTATAGAAAACACTATTGAAATATTTTTGAAACGTTAAACTAGAACTGTCAAATGATCCATTCATCCTCCTTATGGGTATATATACAAAAAAAGAAGAAACAAAAAACCGTATCAGCATTTAGTAGAGATACCTGCAATCCCTAGTTGATGCCTTCTTCACAGTAGCCAAGATGCAAACTGCCTAAATGTCCATCAACAGAAGGTTGGTTAAGAAATCTTGCTGGCTCTACATATGGCTTGAAAAGTGTATTTTAATAAAAGGATACTACAGACTTTCCATGACACTTTGGAATCACTTGAAGATTTTGAATCATTCTTATACATTTCTGTGTATATATATTTATATATATAATGTATAACAATACATTATGCATTGTAGATGTATTTATACTTAAACATATATATTTATATGATGGAATGCTGTTCAACTCAAAGATAAAGGAACTACTGTCATTTGTGAGAAACTGGGTGAAATTGGAGGACACTCTCTTGAGTGAAATAAACCAGATATAGAAGTAATAATACTGCATGAAGTCTCAATACAATATAATTTTTGAATATTTTAATAATTATTTTAAAAGATTTATTATTCTATTTGAAAAGCAGAGTTACAGACAGAGAGGAACACACACACACTGAGAGGGAGAGACCTTGCGTCTTCTGTTTCATTCCCCAAGTGCCTACAACAGCCAGGGATGAGCCAGGCCAAAGTCAGGGGCCCAAAATGCCATCTGGGTATCTCACAAGAGCTCAAGGGCCAAGGACATAAGCCATGTTCCACTGCTTTTCCTGGCACATCAACAGGGAGCTGGGTCAGCTCAAAGTGGAGCCGCTGAGACTCCACCAGCACTCATAGAGGAGGCCAGTGTCTCAAGTGGTGGCTTAACCCACTATGCCACAGTGGCGACTCCTACATCTATTTAGACATCAGATTTTAAAATTTCAAAAAAATCCCAGTTCTGATCACCCACTCAAAGGCAAACCTTAAAATTTGCAGCGTTTGGGATTTCATTCAGCAGTTAAGTGGCTTTAGCAATGCTCACATCCTATATTTGAGTGGCGGGGCTTGAGTCACCAAAGGGTTTCCTGTCCAGATTCCTGCTAACGTGCACCCTAGGAGGCAGCATGTGATGGATCAAGTATTAGATCTCTTAGTTCTAAGGGTGCAGTTTAACAACTTGCCATAGGACCCCAAAATCCCTTAAGCTGCCTGATAAAAATAGCAGCTTCATTGTTATATAGAGTACATGGACAGGATTAAGTGGTAAAGTGAACATATAGATAGGATCAAGTGTTAAAGTGATCATATAATAGGACAAAGTGTTTGGAAACAATAATAGAATTCAAGAGGAGTGGAGACTCTAGCATAAAAAGTGGCCCATACAGCAGACTCATAGAATGAGTAGCACTGTGAACTCAGAATATCCCCATAAGGCATTCCTGTCTGGCTGGAAAGCCCACGAGAGCATTTCAGGCATGGAAATCTAAGACCCTTTGGAAAAAATGCCCTACATATAGGACGCCTGTGGGTGAGACTGAAGTGGAAAGAAGTGGCCACTATGAAGGATGCACATTCCCTGAAGGGAGAAGAGAGCTTCCTCTTTGCTTAATGCCTCGTCGAGCTAGGTGGATTCAGAAGGCTTCTGTAGCTGAGGCAGCTCATGTCAAGCACACTGGGTGAGCACTGATGTCAGACATAAGAGTGTGATTTGGTTTTTTTTTTTTTTTTTTTTTTTTTTTGACAGGCAGAGTGGACAGTGAGAGAGAGAGACAGAGAGAAAGGTCTTCCTTTGCCGTTGGTTTACCCTCCAGGAGCCAGGTGCTAGGTGCTTTTTCCTGGTCTCCCATGGGGTGCAGGGCCCAAGCACTTGGGCCATCCTCCACTGCACTCCTGGGCCACAGCAGAGGGCTGGCCTGGAAGAGGGGCAACCGGGACAGAATCCAGTGCCCCGACCGGGACTAGAACCCGGTGTGCCGGCGCCGCAAGGCGGAGGATTAGCCTGTTGAGCCACGGCGCCGGCCAAGAGTGTGATTTGTTAAAGACACAGTGAGAGCCACTGTGCACTGCCTTGTGCCCTCAAAGTTGTACCAAGGGACTTACTAGTAGAACTGTTCTCCAGAATCACTTCCTTTTAGTGCATTAAATGGAGGATAGTCTGATGTCTCATAGGTTATAGTTCTGTCTAAGAGCTACAACAGACGTATCATCCATGGGGTCTTCTTTGAAGACAATTAATTTTCTTTTTTTTTTAACTTTTATTTAGAATATAAATTTCCAAGGTACAACTTATGGATTACAATGGCTTTCCCCCCATACTTTCCCTCTCCCCCCGCAACCCTCCCCCTTGCCCACTCCCTCCACCCTTTCATTCACATCCAGATTCATTTTCAATTCTCTTTGTATATAGGAGATCAGTTTAGCATGTGTTAAGTAAAGAATTTGTCCATTTGCCCTCATATAGTAACACAACGTGAAATATTCTATTTGAGTACTCGTTATAGCATTGAATCACATTGTACATCACATTAAGGACAGAGATCCAACATGATATATATATATATATATTTGAAATTGATTTTTTGATGCAATTTCCAACGTAGCACTGAGTTTTTTTATTTTCAGTTATCTTTATTTTTTATTTTTTTATTTTTTATAACGCTTTTATTTAAAGAATATAAATTTCCAAAATACAGCTTAGAGATTACAATGGCTTCCCCCCCCATAACTTCCCCCCCACCCGCAACCCTCCCCTTTCCCACTCCCTCTCCCCTTGCTTTACATCAAGATTCATTTTCAATTCTCTTTATATACAGAAGATCAGTTTACTATATATTAAGTAAAGATTTCAACAGTTTGCCCTCACATAGCAACACAAAGTGAAAAATACTGTTGGAGTACTAGTTATAGTATTAATTCACAATGTATAGCACATTAAGGACAGAGATCCTACATGATATATTTTTTAAAAAAATTGATTAATTTTCTAGGCAATTTCCAATTTCACACCAAGATTTTTTTTTCATTTTTAATTATCTATATACAGAAGATAGATTCAGTATATACTAAGTAAAGATTTCATCAGTTTGCACCCACACAGAAACACAAAGTGTAAAAATACTGTTTCAGCCAGCGCCGTGGCTCAACAGGCTAATCCTCCACCTTGCGGCGCTGGCACACTGGGTTCTAGTCCCAGTCGGGGCGCCAGATTCTGTCCCGGTTGCCCCTCTTCCAGGCCAGCCCTCTGCTGTGGCCCGGGATTGCAGTGGAGGATGGCCCAAGTGCTTGGGCCCTGCACCCCATGGGAGACCAGGAAAAAGCACCTAGCACCTGGCTCCTGCCATCGGATGAGCGCGGTGCACCGGCCGCAGTGCGCCGGCCGCGGCAGCCATTGGAGGGTGAACCAACGGCAAAGGAAGACCTTTCTCTCTCTCTCTCTTTCTCACTGTCCACTCTGCCTGTCAAAAAATAATAAAAAAAAATACTGTTTCAGTACTAGTTATAGCATTACTTCACATTGGACAACACATTAAGGACAGATCCCACATGAGACATAAGTACACAGTGACTCCTGAAGTTGATTTAACAATTTGACACTCTTGTTTATGGCGTCAGGAATCTCCCTAGGCTCTAGTCATGAGTTGCCAAGGCTATGGAAGCCTTTAGGGTTCGCTAACTTCAATTTTATTCCAACAGGGTCATATTCAAAGTGGAGGTTCTCTCCTCCCTTCAGAGTAAGGTACCTCCTTCTCTGAAGGCCCCATTCGTTCCACTGGGATCTCACTCACAGAGATCTTTCATTTAGGTCTTCTTTTTTTTCCAGAGTGTCTTGGCTTTCTATGCCTAGAATATTCTCATGGGCTCGTGAGCCAGATCTGAATGCCTTAAGGGCTAATTCTGAGGCCAGAGTGCTATTTAGGACATCTGCCATTCTATGAGTCTGCTGTGTATCTCGCTTCCCATGTTGGATCATTCTCTCCCTTTTTGATTCTATCAGTTAGTATTAGCAGACACTAGTCTTGTTTGTGTGATCCCTTTGACTCTTAGACCTATCAGTGTGATCAATTGTGAACTGAAATTGATCACTTGGACTAGTGAGATGGCCTTGGTACATGCCACCTTGATGGGATTGTATTGGAATTCCCTGGCACATTTCTAACTCCATCATTTGGGGCAGTTCCGATTGAGCATGTCCCAAATTGTACATCTCCTCCCTCTCTTATTCCCACTCTTATATTTCACAGGGATCACTTTTCAGTTAAAATTTAAACACCTAAGAATAATTGTTTGTTAATTACAGAGTTCAACCAATAGTACTAGAATAAGAAAATTACTAAAATGGATAAAGTATTACATTGTACAACAACAGTCATCACAAGAGCTGATCAAGTTACTGTTTCTCATAGTGTCCATTTCACTTCAATAGGTTTCACCTTTGGTGCTCAATTAGTTGTCACCGATTGGGAGAACATATGATATTTGTCCCTTTGGGACTGGCTTAATTCACTCAGAATGATATTTTCCAGATTCCTCCATCTTATTGCAAATGACCGGATTTCATTGTTTTTGACTGCTGTATAGTATTCTATAGAGTACATGTCCCATAATTTCTTTATCCAAATGTATGCTTTGAATTCCCTGTGATCTTTTGCTGTGAGGTTCCCTTTGTTTACCTTCTTTCATGTTGATGGCCGTGTTTCTGTGTTTCTGTGTGTAACACATCTTTAAGTATCTTTTGCAGGGCTGGACGAGTGGCAACAAATTCTTTCAATTTTTGTTTGTTACGAAAGGTCTTTATTTCACCTTCATTCACAAATGAGAGCTTTGCAGGATATAATATTCTGGGCTGGCAGTTTTTCTCTCTAAGTACCTGGGCTATGTCTCGCCATTCCCTTCTAGCTTGTAGGGTTTCTGATGAGAAGTCTGCTGTGAGTCTAATTGGAGATCCTCTGAGTGTAATTTGACGTTTCTCTCTTGCGCATTTTAGGGTCTTTTCTTTCTGTTTCACTGTGGTGAGTTTAATTACAACGTGTCGTGGTGAGGACCTCTTTTGGTCATGTTTACTAGGGGTTCTATGAGCTTCCTGTACTAGGATGTCTCTGTCCTTCTCCAAACCTGGAAATTTTCTGCTATTATCTCACTAAAAAGGCATTCTAATCCTTTCTCCCTCTCCATGCCTTCAGGAACTCCTAGAACTCGAATGTTGGGTTTTTTAATAGTATCCTGTAGATTCCCAACAATATTTTTTAGATTTCTAATTTCCTCTTCTTGTCTTTGGTTTGACTGTATAGTTTCCTGTGCTCTGTCTTCTAAGTCCAATATCCTCTCTTCTGCCTCACCCATTCTGTTTGTAAGGCTCTCTGATGTGTTTTTCATTTGATCTATTGAATTCTTCACTTCATTATGATTTCTCGTCACTATCACAGTTTCATGTTCTACTAGTTGTTTCATTTCAGCTTGATTTCTCCTTAATATTTCATTTTCACGAGAGAGATTTTCTACCTTGTCCATTAAGGATTTCTGTAGTTCAAGAATTTGTTTTTGAGTACTTCTTAGTGCTCTTATCAATTTTTTGAGATCTGCTTCTTGCATCTCTTCTATCTCATCATCTTCGTAATCTTGAATTGGGGTGTCTTTTTCATTTGGGGATGCCATAGTGTCTTCCTTGTTCTTATTACCTCGGTTTTTGCGTTTGTTGTTTGGCATATTGGTTTCTTCACTGTGGTGTTTTTTTCTTGTTATACTATGACTCTAGATTAAGTGGACTGTCTGCTTTTGATGGAGCCTTAGAGGCTTGAGATGGGTGTGGCCTGAGAGCTCTGTTTGGTTCCTCAGGGTTGAGGGTGTGTCAAAGGAGACACTCCCAGGTTAGGCGTGGTAAATCTCTCTCTGTTACTTTTTTTTTTTTTTGGTTCAAATGGGAAGTAATTCCACACAGCTGAATGGAATTGGGGGTGGTTAGCAGGCGAATGATATACCCACAGGAGCCAGAGATCGGAAGCTCTTTCCCAAGGACCAGAGAGGGAATGTTTGCGGCCCTTTGTGTGGGCTGCCAAGGATACTGAACTGTAGCGTCTCTGGAGAGTACTCACATGAATTCGTGATTTCCGTGAGTTCTCTCCCCCACCATCTCTTTTTTCACAGTCTCAGTTCATTAGCACCACACATTCATTAGGTTCTAATCTCCTGTTATTTCACCCCCACGCCCAGAGTCAGGTTTTTCTGCTAGGCTTGGGGCCGGTGCCGACCCGAGGTCGCCTGCTTATGACGTATTCCAAAATGGTGCCTGCTCTTTGTCTTGCTCACCTTTGAGAGGTGAGCGGAGAGAGAGAAGCTCGTGTCCGTATGGGTCACGTTTTTTTTTTTCCCTCTCTCTCTCTCTCTCTCTCTCTTCTAGTTAGCCTGGTGAACTTTTCCCCGCAGGGTTTCAAGCCTTGTTCGCTCTAGGCTCCCTTTTCCGCTTCCCTGCTGGTAATTCGGGCTATTGATGTTCTGCTCATCTCGCGTTCCAGCGCTGGTGTGTTGAATCTGCTGCTGGTGTCCCAAACTGCGGGCTCCCACGCTCTCCACGCGGGTCCACTGTGAATCTCCAGTTCCGGAAGGGTTTTCTCTGCTGTATCTTCCCCTACTCTTCCTTGAACCTGCAGTATCTCCACTTTTATTAAACTGTCTCTCCCCAGACTATCGGTGAGCTCCCTTCCTATTCCGCCATCTTGCCCCAATTCTATAAATAGAAATTCTATTTTCAGTTATCTTTATATAGAGAAGATTGGTTCAGTGTGTATTAAGTAAAGATTATATCAGTTTGCATCTACACAGAAATACAAAGTGTAAAAATACTGTTTCAGCACTAGTTACAGCGTTACTTCACATTAGATAACATATTAAGGACAGATCCCACATGGGATATAAGTACACAGTGACTCCTGGTGTTGATTTAACAATTTGACACTCTTATTTATGGCGTCAGGAATCTCCCTAGGCTCTAGTCATGAGTTGCTGAGGCCATGGAAGCCTTAAGGGTTCGCCGACTTCGATCCTATTCCGACAGGGTCACAGTCAAAGTGGAAGTCCTCTCCTCCCTTCGGAGAAAGGTACCTTCTTCTTTGGTAGCCCCGTTCCTTCCACTGGGATCTCACTCGCTGAGGTCTTCCATTTAGGTCTTCTTTTTTTTTTCCTTTTCCAGAGTGTCTTGGCTTTCCATGCCTAAAATACTCTCATGGGCTCTTGAGCCAGATCTGAATGCCTTAAGGGCTGATTCCGAGGCCAGAGTGTTATTTAGGGCATCTGTCATTCTATGAGTCTTCTGTGACTCTGTTTCCCACGTTGGATCATTCTCTTCCTTTCTGGTCCTATCTGTTTGTATTGGCAGAAACTAGTCTTGTTTGTGTGTTCCCTTTGACTCTTAGACCTATCAGTGTGATCAATTGTGAACTAAAATTGAATTTTCTAAAAGGAAAGAAGGGGGAAGAAGGAAGGGAATAGCAGAAGGGGGCAAAAAGTGAAACTACCTTTGAGAAACAGGTCCTTGGATAGCCCTTTGCTAGGCTGTTGAGTAACAGTTCTCTTAGTTTTCTTATTCCATTCTGTCTTTTTTTTTTCTTTCTCAGACTAAACAGGAGAGTTGGAGGAGGAAGAGGGGGAGAATAGGTGGGAGGGCAGGTAGGTGGGAAGAATGACTATGTTCTTAATTTTGCGTTTATGACATACATATGACATTAAATAAAGAAGTTAATTAAAAAACTATGTCAAATATATAACACACATATTCCTCAAAATAAGTATGCCAAAATTATGTAAATAGTTGAAATAATTATATATAAATATATTATAAAAAGCAGTCCAGCACCATGGCGTACTAGGCTAATCCTCTGCCTGCGGCGCCCGCACCCCAGGTTCTAGTCCCAGTTGGGGTGCTGGATTCTGTCCCATTTGCCCCTCTTCCAGTCCAGCTCTCTGCTGTGGCCCGGGAGTGCAGTGGAGGATGGCCCAAGTGCTTGGGCCCTGCACCCCATGGGAGACCAGGAGGAAAGAAGCACCTGGCTCCTGGCTTCAGATCAGCACAGTGCACTGACTGCAATGCGCTGGCCATAGGGGCAACTTGGGGGGTGAACAAACAGAAAAAGGGAGACCTCTCTCTCTCTCTCTCTCACTGTCTAACTCTGCCTGTCAAAAAAATAAAAAATAAAAAAAAAGATTAGGTTCTTCCCACACATTGGTAGAACAAATTGGAGTTCTGGACACCAAGTGTCACCCTGGCCAAGCCTGACTGTTGCATGCATGTGGGGAGTGAAATAGCGATGGAACACATAGCCTTGGTTGTGTTTCTCTGTGTGTATGTCTCTCTACATCTGCATCTCTACATCTCAAATAAGCATAATTGAACAAAATCATTTTCATAAAATGTTTCATCTTATAAGTTACTTGTTTTATTCAAAGGGCAAAAAGACAGAGAAAAGAGATCTATTGACTGGTTTGAACCTAGGAGACCTGAGGTAACCTGGGCCTGGCCAGGCTGAACTAGGACTGGGTCCATCAGGATCTCCCACACAGACTGCAGTGACACAAGTACTGGAGCCGGCACTGCTGCCTCACGCTGTGTGCACCACCAGGAAGTGGAGGGGAGAGCCAAGCAAGGACTCGGGCCCAGGCACCTGATCCAGGTGTGGGCATCCCAGGTGGCATCTGATCTGCTGTGCCAAACGCTTGTGCCAATTTCAACCTCTTAGAAGAAAAAGTAGTACAAAGTCTTTTTTTTTATTGCCAGGCAGAATTAGATAGTGAGAGAGAGAGAGAGAGAGAGACAGAGAGAGAGAGTTTTAGACAGTGAGAGTGAGACAAAGAGAAAGGTCTTCTTCCATTGGTTCACTCCTATAATGGCCACTATGGCCGGCACTGCACTGATCCAAAGCCAGGAGCTGGGTACCTCCTCCCAGTCTCCCATGTGGTTGCAGGGACCCAAGGACTTGGGCCATCCTCCGCTGCCCTCTCGGGCCACAGCAGAGAGATGGACTGGAAGAGAAGCAACCAGGACTAGAACCGGGGGTGCTGGTGCCACAGGCAGAGGATTAGTCAAGTGAGCCATGGCCTCGGTCCTTAGTCTTTTCAACTTGAATTAGATTACATTTTTTAGGTAAGATGCCCAAACTATATGTAATAAAAGAATAAATTCATAAATGTCCCAATATGTTCAAATTTTCTGTTCAAAGTCATTGATAAGAAGATGAATATACAGGCCAACATAGGGAGAAAACATTTTGAAATTACATACATGATAAAACTATTCAGAGTACTAAAAGGGCTCTCAAAATTCCTTTCTATGAAAATAAAATGACCCATTTATTATGGAAGCTTAAAACTCAACATTTCAAACAGGTAGAAAAGCCTAGAGATCTCTTTAAACAGCAGGTGGGGTGACTTCCTCCCAGCCCTGAGAAAGGAAGGCTTGTTGGGACACATGTTCTGCCTTGGTATTTTCATACACATGCATGACTATAGAGCGATACATGCTTAGATGATTTGGGGACACGGTCTGTGGTGTCAGCGCAGGATCTATAACTATGAGACTGGCAGATGGGTAGGTTGTCCCCACCAGTGGGGGTCTTGTGCCTCAACCTAGCTTAGGCCCCTGGAAGGCAGAGTTCCGAAGATTCCGTGACGCTCTCCACCTTCTAACTTTGCGATGGCAACGGCAGACCGTTAGCTGCCACACCACAGCCAGTCCTCGCAGAGACTGAGCTACAGGCAGTGCCTTCAATCCAGGCTTTGGCAGTTTGATCCTTGTTTGTCCAGAGAAGAACTTCCCAGTGTTGTCGGGCTGTGGGTCAGGTGTTTCACATCAGTAAGTGAAGCTTGACAGTTATTGTCACCCCACAGCCTACCTGAAACTCTTGGTTGTCATGTGTTTGAACCTCTCCTCTGTTTGGGTTTCCTCTCCCCAGTCCCTGTTGTCCTGCTGTGACACACCATCAGCATGGCAGGATCCCACAGCCCTGCATCAGATGCCCTGGCAGAACTGAATGACCTCGAATGCCAGCAATTGCGATCCCAGCTGGCAAAGAGCCAACAGGACTGCTGGGAGCTCCAGGAGAAGTTTCTCATAGCTGAGGCTACAAACTTTGCCCTGGCCAGGGAGCTGAAAAAACACAGTAAGTTCTCTCGGGTCATTTCACCACAGTGATGATTGTCCTGTATCTTCTCCTGAGGAACTGAATGGCCTCACTGCGTGATTTTTGTCTTCTTTTGGCTGAACTTACTTTCCTCCTGACCACACTCCCAAGCTGACACACAGGGTTTCCCAAGTTTTCCAAGTTCGCAGTGAGGTGTAGGGTGACAGGAGGGCTGAATCTGTCATGGATTCCTGATGAGGCATAGAGCTGCCTGTTGTCCTCAGGATCAGGCTCCACCATACTGAGTGCGTGTGTATGATCATCCTGTCTGTGTCAGCTCCTGCAGCCTTACACCATCACTGTGGCCTCATTTCTGGGGCTAACGCCTTTCACTCAATCCAAGCCTCTGTTGAGTTCCCATTGGCAAGGCGCTGTCCTAGGTCCAGAAGTGGACATGTGTTCAGAGTGAGCAGGATGTGCTTCCAGAGAGACAGGGAGTCTCCTGTGCACTGGAACTCTGGTCTCCATGGGAACACCCTCAGGACACGGCCTCCCCGCTGAGAGCAAAGTCCTGTCCTGCAGCACAAGTTCTTCTTCCAGAAGAGGAAGACGGTGCTGAGACCTGGGAGTGGGAGCAAGACAGGGTGTGGGGGCATCAGGGCCCCTCGCCTGGGTGCCCCCCATTGCCCACCTTCTCTGTAACTTCGATTTCTCTTCCACGCATAGGTGCTATCAGAATTCCTGCCTCTGTAGATTGTCACAACAACATGCGCTCCTTCTTTCCTATACAACTCCAAGGATGGTTCCTAGCTCAAGATCAAGAGAATCCATGAGGCCCTTATTGTTCTGTTTCTAATTTAGCAGGAACTATACATTTATTGGGCCATATTGCCTCAGGTCTTACTGTGTTATACATTGTCTTCTACACAGTTCCATGAAAGATGGTCCTTTAAGTCTGAAATAACAAACACTTGAAATCTTTCCCAATGCCAGGAAACAGTCCTACACCCTTATCAAGCTCCCAAACACACAGAAGGTGACGACTTCGTGCCCAGGTTTGCGTTTGACCTGAGAAACTACAAGGCTTGCTGAGTCCAGTGGCTCATGATTCAGTCTGAGCTCAGGGACTGGGAATTCTGATTCTGTAAACACCAGGGGAATCACCCTGTCAAGTCACCATCTCTATCTTTGAAGTCCTTTTTTCTCATTTAATTGGGAAATAGCAGGGCCAGCGCTGTGGGTTAGCAGGTAAAGCCACTGCCTGCGGTGCTGGCATCCCGTATGGGTACTAGTTCGATTCCAGCTGGTCCACTACCAATCCAGCTCTCTGCTATGGCCTAAAAAGCAGTAGAAGATGACCCACGTGCTTAGGCCCCTGCATCCACATGGGAGACCTAGAAACAGCTCTTGGCTCCTGGCTTCAGATTTCAGATTGGTGCAGCTCCAACCTGGCAGCCATTTGGGGAGTGAACCAGCTGATGGAGTCTCTCTCTCTCTCTCTCTCTCTCTCTCTCTCTCTGCCTATATCTCTCTGTAACTCTGCCTTTCAAATAAATAAATAATTCTTTTAAATATGGAAATTTCAGATGCTATGTAGTGAGGTGATGAAATACAGATGTGAAACCCCCAATCTGGAGCCTGGCCCTGGAGTGCTTTTGGTCTTCAGCAGGCACTGACTACAAAAGCACCTCCCTGAGTTCTGCATGTCTGTCTTTCCCCAGATTGTGACAAGTTGAAAAACATCATTGAGTCCATACTGACCAAAAAGCTCCATGTTGAGGAGCCGCTGGCAGAGAAGCCCACGGTCCCAGAGTTGCTCAGGTACGGGTCTCTGTGGGGGGCAGGCAGGTGGGGAGGTGTGTGGGTGTCTCCAGGGGGGCAGCTCAGAAGGGAGAACTGAGGCATCTCAGGCATGGAAAGCCAAGGCACTGTGGCACAATGTTCTCCATGTAGGATCACTGGGGACCCGGACAAAGAAGTGGCCATCAAAGGAGGATGCACTGTTCTCTAAGGGAGGAGAGAACTTCCACTTTGCTCATGGCCTTGTCTAAATACGGACAGAGTTTTCAAAATGCTTCCATAGCCTAGTCAGCTCGTGCCATGAGCCTTGTGTGGTCCCTGACAACACACAGAGGAGTGCTAATTGTTAAATTAACAGCAGGAGTCAGTGTGCACTGACTCCCCATGCAGGACCTCTGTCTTCAATGAGTTGTATTAAAAGAGAGTTACAGTGAAACATTTCTCAAACAGTTTTTATTTTTGTGGGTGTGTGTGTGTGAATTGTTGAAATTGTTACTTAATATAGAGTTGGTCTTCTGTGTACAAAGTTCATTGAAAATGCATCTTAATGGAGAATGAGATTGAGAAGTAGAGGGGGAAGAGGAGCTGGGCTGGGAGTGTGGGTGGTACCCTGGGTATGGGGAGAAAATAACTATATTCCTAAAGTTGTATTATGAAATGTATATTCCTTAAAATAAATGAATGAATAAATTTTTAAAAATAAATGGTAAAAATTAAATTTACAATGAAAGTAAAAGTGAATAGGTACTTTGAAAAAATTCTCCCTTCGGGAGAAATGAAAATGAAAATACATTTTTCCCTCCACAATTACTGTTTATTTCCCAAATAAAATGATATGAATAGATAATAATAAAAAAAGACATGGAGTCCATGTTGACCAAGAAGCTACAGGTGGAGAGCCCCTGCCAAAGCAGCCCAGGTCTGCTGAGCTGCTCAGGTAAGGCTCTCTGTGTAGGGCAGGCAGGTGGGGCTGTGTTTCACTAGTGGGCAGCCCAAATCAAACACTGAGCCAGCCTCTGCCAAACAAGGCCAGAGAGTTACAGCAAAGCCCTGTGTCCCAGATGTTATGAAACAAGGAGGGAGCAGAGGAATCTGAATTCAGAGCTACAAGTGCGGAGAGTCTGTAAGTAAGGTGTCCAGGTGGATGGGCTCCCATGGGCCTCCTGCAACAGGAATTCCCAGTCACTGGTTAGCTTTGGTCCTCTGTAGGTGGTGCTATGCCTGTTCTCTATTCCTCCCGTGTTCTCGTGGTTCCCTTAGTGTGGAGGTGCTTTTCTTTTCTGTGGGCGCTCACCTCGAGGTGAATCTGCACTGGGTCTTCTCGGGGGAGGAGAGGATGCTGGGCTCTTCTGTTTGGTCATCTTGCAATCAATCCTCATTTACCCTTGGTCACCATCACTTCCTGATATAGAAGACTGATGCTTAGCTTGGCCCTGCCAGACCTTCATTCTTGTTTCTTGCCATGTAACCCCTGCATGCACCATGATTCCCAGTCACTGCACTGTACACTGTGTGTCTTCCTACATGGAAATGCCTGTGGCTGGAAGGAGGAACTGAATTAGCACCTTTATGAAGGTGAGGAAGGAAGAATCCTTGCACTGTTGATAGAACATGACCCGAATGGAATCTCAGGAAGTGTGACAAGATCTTTCTCTAAACGTGGGAGTGAGGCCTTGTGTTGCCCTTTGCTTTTCTTGGCACAGGTATTTCTCCAAACCTGAGGGGTGATGCTGGTGGAGGGCTCTATAAGGCATTGTTATGAAAATCCATGGAAACACAGAGAACTTAACACTCATCCCTTCCCATCTAGAACCTTCTCCACTCTTGCACCTTAGGCATTGCCGTGGCATCCTTGAAGACCAGGACCAAGAACTTTCCCAGTTACGTCCCAAGGTCCAAAGGGGGAGAAATCTAGCCCACATCCTACAGCAGTACCTGAAGGACGTGCTCACCGTGCATGACCCTGAGACCTGTAAGGGGCAGGGCTTCCGACGACTCCTCACTGAGGCTGTCCGGCTGTCAGCGTGCCTTGAGGACCTGCTTGGAGCAGGTAAGCTGGGCCCAGGCTGTCCCTGGAGAAAGCCTCAAGGGTTCAGATGCATTCATCTCTCTGCCATGGGCATTTGCCTCAGCTCTTCTTGGTACTGAACATGTGTGCCATGACAAGGTCAGCACTGCTTGGGAAAAACAGATAGGGGCAGATAAGCCTTTCAAGTTGCAGTCTCCCAAAGGTCTCCTCCCTTCCTGATTGTGGTTGGCCTTTGGGGCAAGAGGCAGTGTCCATCCTCACATCAGACCAGAAAGACCTTGTGAAGTGAGGCCACTGTTCGACTGAACAAAGTCACTGAGCTAAGTAAGAATGGAAGCCTCCAGCTCTGTGCTCAGTGTGGTTTTCAAGCTGTAGACAGGTGATTGCTTTCTCCATCCAGGATTTCTCTCTCCTCATTCACTAAATAGACCAAAAAATCTGGGGCAGTGCAGATGTAACCATCAAAGGTGGAAGCTGTTTCTGGTATGTTTCCCAATAGGGCAAAAGCCCTCCTCTCCCTGGGAGTGTCAGACCAGGCTCTAGAGTTAGTAGAACTTCTGTGAAGAAAGCTGTTGAGAAGGGAACTCGTAACACAGAGAGAATTTCCTCTAATGATACAGCTAGAGAAAACTTGGAGGGCCTGTGAGGGAGGATGCAAGTCCGGTTCTTTGCTTCTTCATGACAGATGGAGGTTCTCTGTGAGACCCATGGGAACATAGAACCCATGCCTTGGGCTCCCACTAGTGGCAGCATGAGGGATGACAGGCAGAAGTCCCAGGAAAGCTTGAGAAGCTTCCAGTGATATGGGGGGAAAGGATGTTGGCCTAGTTTCAAGGCAGAATCTGCCATGATTCTGATCTCCAAGTGCAGAGACACAAAGCCTGATGGACCACAAGGGAATGGCAAGGCGTTTCTTTAAACACAGAACATTTGAAGTTTTTGTCCACTATTGGCCCATATGTAGATATTCATATGCACACAGAGGCCACCTTGATTGTAGTGGGGGGGTGATAATCTCTGATTGGACATTTCTGAATTTGTTGACAGAAAATATTGAAGAGGAGGAAACACCAGCACAAGGACCTGTTGCTGACAGGTAATAGTGAATGATGAAGAGATGGCACCAAATGGGTGAAGGAGGCACAGGGTCTCCTAAAGAACAGAAAAGGGGCCGAGACAGTCATGGGGTTGAGATGCACGCATACACACAACTGCAGGTTGTGTTGAGTCCTTCCTGGCCAACTAGGAAACCCCCCTGTTAAAGTAGTTGTCTGTTGTCCTGGTCCTAGTTGCTGATAGTATCCTTCATGAACTCACAGCCTTAGGTGTTGCCTGCACACAAAGGGAACCCCTGTTCTCTGCTTTCTGGAAAACAGAGGAAGATGTGCATCTGCTTTCTATAGGGTTAGCTGAAGTTCTCATCAGAGAAAAGTAGCCAAGAGGCAATGTGCAAAGGGAGCAGTTAGGAAGAATCCAGCCAAGTTCAACTGCTGAAAAGCAATTCTAAAACCATGTTTGCTGTCCTGTGACTTGGTTAAGAGAAGGCCCAGAAGGTAGCACATGTCTAGAATCTGCCCAGCCCCTAGAACCTTGATCACATGGCTGCAGGACACTGCCACAACCCAACCTGAGCACAGGGTGTCAGCCCGGCGGCTGTCAGTGTGTGCTTGTGCTGTGACTGCACCATGCAGCGACAGTGGAGGCTGCTTCCTCAGTAGCTGCTGTGTATTGAGTGTGATGAGCAGAGGCTGATCTCTTCCCAGGCCCTGTCCCGCTAGGCAGCCACACGGTGTCCAGAGTGGAGGGAACAGCCTCTATGCTCTCTATGACCGATCCCTTATGCACCCCATCCAAACCAGCCAACTCCCTGGTGTCTCTTCCTTCTTGGTTTAATCTCTGTCATCCTTATCCCACCTGGCTTCTCAGGGAGCTCTTGGAAGTGGATGAAATGGAAACCCCACAAAGTTCACAGCAGGAAACATCTATTACTGGTGCTGTTGACCACCTGCTGAGTGACTCCTGCCTGCCTGAGGGCACTGTGCAATTGACTCGTGATGCTGAGGACACCCACGGTGTGCTAGGTGTAGACGGGGACCACGCTTGTTCACACAAGAAAGAAGAACCTGTCACCGTTCTCCCAGGTAGAATCTCCATTCTCTGGACACAAGGGCTCTCAGGTTGAGGGTTGCTTTTGAGCACAGGCCCTGCAGACACAAGTTGGTTTCAATCAGGGTCCAGGTTGTGGTACTGAACATAGACATCAGGAGAGTCAAGGAGCTTCCCTCCCTCAGATGCTGTTGGTCTCACTGCACCCTAGCCTGTGGGCACATACAGAGGCCCTGTGTAGGAAGTGCCTGTCAGACACTCTAACTTAGAAATAATGCCTGCTGTCACCTGCAGCGATATCATTCTGTTCTACTACTGCATCCCTGGAGTTCTAGCCCCATGCAGGCTTTTGGGAACACTTCCCATGTGTGGGCCAAGTTGTGATCCTAGTATTGCTACTTCCATCCCTAGTCTTTATCTCCTTGAAGACAGCTTATCTTACCTATGCAATCATCTCAAAACCAGGACATAAAGTCTCTTATACTGTACTTCCTGTATGGTTCCAAAAAAAAAAAAAAACATAGCTGAATCCAGGAACATCCCTACAACATCAAACTTCAATGTTTCTCTCTAACTGCATAGATTTATTTATGCGAGGGGTTGTGGAGTTCATTCATCCTTCTATAGAAACTCCTCTACCCTTATTCACCATGATCAGTCTGATAGGATGATCAGTATATAGCAACACTCATAGATTTCAGATAACTAAATCCTAAAGGGCCTGGGGGAGAGAGCCCTGATGGCTAAGACTCAGGACAGAGGACATTGGGATGGGGTTCTGTCTTATCAGTTTCATTGGCCCTATGGAACAGGCAAGCCAACCCAGTGAATCTCAGAGGTGTCAGGCTGAGGCTCAGAGAATTTCTCTCACAGCCCTTACTACCCTGAGTATGCTAATGCCCCTGTGTAAAGCTTAGACGGAGGACTGGGAATGTGTGCAGTGAGCTAGAGGTTATGTCACTGGATTCTTTATATTTGCAGAAAATGATAGTGATACTGAAGAAGGGAAAGGAGATCAACTTGCTGCCAGGTAATGTGGAAAACCATGGGCTGTTCATTCCCTGGTGACCTCTATACAACTACTAACCAGAGATTTAAGAAAGTGATGAAATTACATATTTCCCCCAGCCAGAAAAGCACATCATGTAAAAGAGTCTTCGATGTTGTCACTGTTCTACTTGTCTATTTTCACATTTTTTTTTACATCTCACGTGTAGTCAATAACATCAGTTGACATTTTGAACATCAGTACACCTAGAGATGTGCTGGGAACATATCTGCTCAGTTCTTATGGCTTATGAAACACCACTAGGATTGGGCTGTTTGGCATTAGCGTGTATGCAAAGAACTCACAGCAAGAAAGTTAGGTAGACCAAAGATATTTTTCTACCATTAATAATCTTAAGATGAAAAAGACTTAAAGGTGCTGGTATCTAGGCCAATAGAAAGCCTCCAAATACATTTAACTGATTGCTACATGAATGCAATGTAATTGAGCAACAGTTATAAAACCTCTATTTGTGATGTAATGTGCAAGGCACCAAGATTGCTCTAGGCTACACAGTCAGTGTCTCTGCTCAGGAAAAAGGACATTGGAGCAGCGTGTTGAGTACTTCATGCCATCTTGCTCTCACATGTTTTAACCTGTAGTCTGATGACAACATCACTTCTGCACCTGTGATGTGTGTCTTCAGTGTCTCTGCCCTCCCATCTCAGCAGGGAGCTCCCAGAGCAGCAAGAGCAGGAAGACTCAGACGACCGGCTGGACGAGTGCTACCTCACTCCCTCGATTTCTCCAGTCGTTTCTGAGCTTGACCATTCCACGTGCAGCAGCTGGTGCTCCCTGGAGCATCAGGATGTGCTCTCTGTTCCAGATGCAGAAGGTGAGTCCCCACTGTGAGGTGATACAACCCCCTCTGCTTGCCAAGGAGCCCGCACTATCCTTGCACTCATCACTCCCACCTGACTGAGAGGCTCCTGCACAGGGGAGGGTCTAGGACGTTCTCATCATCTGTTCTTTCTCAACCAGTCTGTTGCACAGGTGTGGTGGCCCATCCAGCCTTGCTGTCTTCCCTTTCCTCGTGTGACTTTGTCACTCAGGTTCCAGTGCTCAGTCATTGCCAGAAGAATGTGACAGATTCACACCAACCGAAGCAGCACATCTCATGCTTGCTCTGCCATCCGTTCATAATGAAGCAGGCCCCTCTGCCCCCTGAGGTGTTGATCACAGGAGTCATTCCCCGTCCCTGCCATGTGACATTGTTTCCTGTCAGAGCCAGCAGCTTCCTCATCTCCATTGCAGTCAAGATACTCCCCCTGTTTCATTGAACCCAACCACGTTGTCTGTCCCTTCAAAGTTGGCTTCATTTCACCTACCCCACGTACAGAAGGTTCTGCCATTCCTTCAGTAGTGTGTCCCCAGGCTGCAAGTCTGAGACCTGTGCTTAGAGATTCCATGAGCAGCCAAGTTTTCTCTAGTGCTGCACACATTCACTCTGATCCCCAGAACTGAAAATCACCTGTTCCAATTTTATCTTATCCTCAATGTACAAAATATGGTAAACCACAATCTACCAAGCTCCAAGCTAGCTTGTTTGAGAACCATGGCACTGCACTTCCTCTCATGGAAAGGAATCACACTAGCAACCAAGCCTCCTGAGAATATGATTTTAGATTTGATTTTATCTTATGAAAGTCAGAATTAGAGAAAGAGAGAGAGAGAGAGAGAGAGAGGCAACTCTTGCATACTCTGGCCTGCTCCCCACATGGCCACAATGGCATTGACTGGACCAGGCCCAGGGAGGAACTAGGAGTTTCCTCCAGGTCTGCTATGTGGGTGCAGGACCCAAGTACTGGGCCATCTTCTACTGCATTCCCAGGTTCATTAGAGGCATCTGGATCAGAAGTAGAACAACCAGGACTTGAACCGGCATTGACATGGGATCCTGGGGTTAAAGGCAGCAGCTTTACCTGCTATGCCGCAGCATCCGCACTTGGGAAAATTTGTTTCATTTGTGTAGGGAATCAGGTCAGCGATTATTGGTGTGATGACTGGAGGACTAGGGAGGTTTACCTCATGTGTCAAGAACAATGAACCAGCTAGTTCCCTCAGAAATGACCTCAACCCTCTAGACAATTCCTAGCTGAGGAGTCGGCAGTGACCCTGAGGACACTGGTGTGCTGTGCTAGCGCTGGACAGCACATTGTGCAGGCTCTGAGGGGATCATCCTAGATGACTGTGCCTATTTCATTCATTTGCAGCAAAGGAAAATGACAATGATGAAGTGCAAGAGGAAGCACTAGCCCTGTCACACTCCAGGTGAGTCTTAGGAACCCTGGGCAGTGAGCTGAGTGCTGACATGGGCAGACTCCAGATCCAGAGAAGAAGAGCAGAGCCACTGTGCATCTCCCATCCATTGAGCCAACCCTGGGGTACCCCGTCAGCACTGCTGTCTGCCATCATTAGGGGACTAGTCTGGGTTTCCACTTCTCCCTGCCTTTTCCACGTAGTGACCTGCAGCAGGCTGACTCCATGAAGGAGCCTCTCCAGCGATTCCTTGCCATCATTGCATCTCTCGTGTGCAGTGAAGGGCAGGGTGCTGCTCACAGGTCTCCTCTTCTCATGAGCTCCTCTGCCCCCATTAATCACGTGAAACCACCCGAGAGAAACTAGTGCCTCAGCATTGAGAGTAAGACTGACGGCTAAAGCCATGATAGTCTCCAGTATCCCCAAAGGGGAATTCACTGACTCTGCATGTAATTTACATAAATCTGTTGAAGCCAGTTTCCGTTTTCCAAATACTCATGGGTACTAGTGAACCAACTGAGAGTCATTTCTCCAGGCTGAGTCCCTAATGACGTCATCACAGAGGCAGCCCTCTGTTTCTCTCTGCTTCTGTCCCCATGCCCTTTCAATAGCTCTGCTGCTCACCTATCACCTCAAACCTAACACTCTTTCTCCAGGAGATGAGAGTTCTGTTTGCCTGTTTACTTTATAATGACTTCAAGCAGTACAAATAAGCGTAAAGAAATCTAGAACCACACATAAATTTAATGATATTTAATCTTTGGCTGCAGTTGATTCGTGTGTAAATATTATATATCTACACACACATACTATTCTCAGTGCAGGCAGTGGGGTTTCATTTTACCTTGCTTTCTCTTGGCCATTTGCTTCATATGAGCACTTCATTTTTTCTCACATGGAATCTGCCCTGTGTTAACGTTCAGTTCGTCTACTCCAGGTAGTTCAGCAAGGAGCTTCCTCAAATGGAAGACATTGCATTCTCTGAACAGTTAGAAGCCAGTCTTCCCCAGATAGGGAAAAAGGTGTGGGTGGCCCATTGCTCAGCCCAGCCACTTCTGGAAGCCTCCTCTTAGGAACAGATTGGAAAGGGGCTTTCTGTTCCCTTTCTGTTTCTCACCCACCTTTCCCTCCCTCCAGTCTCACCATGGAGATTCCAGAATTTGAAGATCAAGACGTCTCAGAAGACTCTCACGATACGTATTTGACTCCTGCACTTCTTCCGGAAGCTTCTGACTGGTCCCATTCTAGGAGCACCTGGTCCTCACTGGAGAAACAGCCTGTCTGCTCTGCTCTTGTTGTAGACAGTGAGTGCTCCATTGTGAACGGGAACACTCCACTGCTCTCTCAGGTGGCCTCTGTCTGCTTGGGTTGCTGCACCTGTGTTGGGTGATACAGACCACTGTGCACTCAGGCACTGGGGACTTCTCTCGGTCTGGATGTGGCTGTTAGATGGAGTTTGTTCATAGTCATCAAACGGGGGAAACCCTTGGCTGTCACCAGACCCACTTCAAGGTGCAGCTTGTGACGTCAAGACAGGGAAGGAGGGGATGGGAAAGCATGATGGCAAACACCGAGCCACCACCATCTCTCTTGGAGAGGCTTCTTTAACAAGTCACTGTGATGTTTTAACAACAGTTGCAATATTAACAGCATCCTCCAAACTTCTCAGGCTTAAAGCTTTGGAGTCTGTACAATGTTTCCTTAGTTATCTGATACTAGGTATCCTTGGTAGGCAGATTCTCTGTTTTCTCTGAAGCAGCTTGGTGCTAAGCACAGCAGTCCAGTCCTCCACCTGTGTCCATGGTATGGTTTTCCTCTTCTGCTTAACAGCACTGATTTGTGCTCATATGTGGTCTGTAGTTTTAATCCAGTGTCTAAACTCGGCATTTTTTTCTCATGAAAGCCTCCATAACCTTGCACCAGGACAGGAATCTATTCAGTATCTGAATGAGGCTGAGGTTTTCCTCATGTCATCACAAGCAGAGTGCCTCTTGTTGAGTATGAACCCTGGAGTATGACTTCATAGGGAGCAGAGAAGTCCATTTTTCTTGAATCTGGGCTTCAATGAGGTTTTACACTTTCACTCAGGAAGAATCTTTGGGGTTTGAGGCAGCTTCACTCATCAAATCCTTCTGTAGGAAAATCAAGAAATCCTGATGCCCTTCCCTGTTTCTCAATGTTCTGCAGTAGAATTGGCAATGACAGTTGTCCCCCCAATGCTATAGATCAGCAGGCACCGTTTCTTGTTGAGACCATGTGCTTTTCCTCTGTACAGAGGTAGAGAAATGTGCAGAGTCATCCCAGGTCACAACGATTCACACCCAGCTATGAAGGCCACTCTCATGGGCATCTATGCTGTGCAAGACCCTGTCTCGTCATGATCCATGCAACCCTCACTGGACCTCTCCTGGTGGAGATTCTGTCCCCACCTTGGAGTGCAGATCCTGAGGCTCAACAAGGTCACTCTCCAAGTTCAGATCACCCCACCTTGTGTGCATTGCATTCATAGACCACTCCTTTGCCTGCCCCTTCTCTGTAGGCTCAGCCCACTTGTTTTCAGCAGACATGCCAGTGATGTGGCTGGTATGGATGTTCTCACTTAAAATTTTACTTCTGTAACAAATTGTGTTGAGAGACTTTCAAATATCAGTAGAAAAGTTCGAGGCTGCGAACAAGAACTTCTAAAGGCCGTGCACAACATCTCCCGCTAGGAAGACGGTGTGCTTCATCCCTGAGCAGCGTCAGCACCTCATTGAGGTTCTCAGATAGAACTCCAGCTCAGGAGTGCCCCATGGCCTGAAAGTCCCTGGTCTCTCACCTCAGGCTTTTTGCACTCAGCATCCCAGTGAGGCATGCCCATCTCCATTTCTGTCAAAAATGGTTGCTGTTTCACAGAACAGAGTTCCCTGGATGAACATGTCTAGGCTCTAGTAGGGCCTGGGATGTCTGACTGCAAGCATTCAGGAGCTGCTTATGCTCATGAAGCCAGAGCAGTTTGGTTGGCAGTTGATGTGCAGAATGATCCCTTTTGAGAGTAGGTAAACCTTCATCTCTGCCCCTGGTGACTGCTCTGTCCTTGTACTCCTATCCCCACTGAGGATGAGTGAAGTCATTGCTACGTGTCAGACCTACAGACTTGTGGTTGTAGACTCACAATCCTGAATTGAGCTGGAAGCAGGAGTTAGACCTCATGATTGTTCATTTGTTCTGGAACAGAGTTGTGACCATTTCACAGCAAGCTCAGCAGCATGTGCCCAGGTGGCGTTTGCTCCCTCCTGGATGGAACCTTGGAGGATGACTGTCGCCACTTGCTTACTTTTTATTCAATCCCAAACCTCAGCTCTGCCCTTTGACATCCATGCTTGTCCAGGCCACAGCATCCATATAGGCATCTCTGTCCTTCATGTTCTCAGTGGTGTTTCCATTTGAAGATGAATAGACTAGGGAAGAGTTCATCCAGAAATACATGCTCTTGAATGCCTTGTATTGTTCCCATAGACAAGAGGGAGATTATTCATGAGCAAGTCTTAGAATAGCCAAGATTCTGTGTGGCATCAGACTGTTTCAATTCCAGGGCATGCAGACTCCATGCATAGCTCTCTCCCAGTGTTCTACCTCCCCTCCACAGTCAGCAACCTGGTCCTTCAATGAGAGCAGCCAGACGACTGCAGTTTGCCTCCTAGAAAGTTCTTGGGCTGTGAGCTTAGAACCCCTGAGGACCATTGCAGGCTGTTTCTAAGTGTTCCTGACAGAGGGTATTGAGATGGTGATCCAACTGTGAACAGGGAGATTTGACCCCTAGCCCAGGATGGCTCACCAAGCCCATCTCCTGATGTCGACTTAGTCCTCCTGGAGGATTTCTGTCAGAGTCTCCTGTTCTCACACCAGAACACTCTGTCCCCTTGGTAGTAGTGGCCATTGGATATCCATATCTGACCCAAAACCTGTTTAACCTGGTGAATCTCTCTGAATTTGTTTGCAGAAAATCAATATCATGAAGTGGAGTTACAGGAGCAAGATGTGTCATACACTTCCAGGTAACTCGGAGGCAGAGCAGACAGTGTAGCATGGACTACTAGGAAATTAGTAGCCAGTCTCCCCCGGATAGGGACAAAGGTGTGGGTGGGCCATTGCTCAGCCCAGCCACTTCTGGAAGCCTCCTCTTAGGAACAGATTGGAAAGGGGCTTTCTGTTATCTTTATGTGTCTCACCCACCTTTCCCTCCCTCCAGTCTCACCATGGAGATTCCAGAATTTGAAGATCAAGACGTCTCACAAGACTCTCACGGTACGTATTTGACTCCTGCACTTCTTCTGGAAGCTTCTGACTGGTCCCATTCTAGGAGCACCTGGTCCTCACTGGAGAAACAGCCTGTCTGCTCTGCTCTTGTTGTAGACAGTGAGTGCTCCATTGTGAACGGGAACACTCCACTGCTCTCCCAGGTGGCCACTGTGTGCTTGGGTTGCTGCACCTGTGTTGGGTGAGACAGACCACTGTGCTCTCAGGCCCTGGGGACTTAGTCTGGATGTGGCTCTTGGATGGAGTTTGTTCATAGTCATCAAACGGGGGAAACCCTTGGCTGTCACCAGGCCTACTTTCAAGGTGCAGCTTGTGACGTCAAGACAGGGAAGGAGGGGATGGGAAAGCATGATGGCAAACACCGAGCCACCACCAATCTCTCTTGGAGAGGCTTTTTTAACAAGTCACTGTGAAGTTTTAACAACAGTTGCAATTGTAAACAGCATCCTCCAAACTTCTCAGGCTTAAAGCTTTGGAGTCTGTACAATGTTTCCTTAGTTATCTGATACTAGGTATCCTTGGTAGGCAGATTCTCTGTTTTCTCTGAAGCAGCTTGGTGCTAAGCACAGCAGTCCAGTCCTGCACCTGTGTCCATGGTGTGGTTTTCATCTTCTGCTTAACAGCACTAATTTGTGCTCATATGTGGTCTGTAGTTTTAATCCAGTGTCTAAACTCGGCATTTTTTTCTCATGAAAGCCTCCATAACCTTGCACCAGGACAGGAACCTATTGATTATCTGAGTGTGGCTGAGGTTTCCCTCATGTCATCACAAGCAGAGTGTCTCTTGTGCAGTAGGAGCCCTGGTGTATGTCTCACAGGGGGGCAGAGAAAAGTCCAAATTTCTTGAATCTGGGCTTCAATGAGGTTTTACACTTTCACTCAGGAGGAATCTTTGGGGTTTGAGGCAGCTTCACTCATCAAATCCTTCTGTAGGAAAATCAAGAAATCCTGATGCCCTGCCCTGTTTCTCAATGTTCTGCAGTAGAATTGGCAATGACAGTTGTCCCCCCAATGCTATAGATCAGCAGGCACCGTTTCTTGGTGAGACCGTGTGCTTTTCCTCTGTACAGAGGTACAGAGATGTGCAGAGTCATCCCAGGGCACAGTGATTCACACCCAGCTATGAAGGCCACTCTCACTGGCATCTGTGCTGTGCTAGACCCTGTGCTGTCGTGATCCATGCAACCCTCACTGGACCTCTCCTGGTGGAGATTCTGTCCCCACCTTGGAGTGCAGATCCTGAGGCTCAACAAGGTCACTCTCCAAGTTCAGATCACCCCACCTTGTGTGCATTGCATTCATAGACCACTCCTTTGCCTGCCCCTTGTCTGTAGGCTCAGCCCACTTGTTTTCAGCAGACATGCCAGTGATGTGGCTGGTATGGATGTTCTCACTTAAAATTTTACTTCTGTAACAAATTGTGTTGAGAGACTTTCAAATATCAGTAGAAAAGTTCGAGGCTGCGAACAAGAACTTCTAAAGGCCGTGCACAACATCTCCCGCTAGGAAGACGTTGGTGTGCTTCATCCCTGAGCAGCGTCAGCACCTCATTGAGGTTCTCAGATAGAACTCCAGCTCAGGAGTGCCCCATGGCCTGAAAGTCCCTGGTCTCTCACCTCAGGCTTTTTGCACTCAGGGTCCCAGTGAGGCATGCTCATCTCCATTTCTTCCAAAAATGGTTGCTGTTTCACAGAACAGAGTTCCCTGGGTGAACATTTCTGCTCCAGTTGGGTCTGGGATGTCTGACTGCCTGCATTCAGGAGCTGCTTGTGCTCATGAAGCCAGAGCAGTTTGGTTGGCAGTTGATGTGCAGAAGGATCCCTTTTGAGAGTAGGTAAACCTTCATCTCTGCCCCTGGTGACTGCTCCGTCTTGTACTCCTATCCCCACTGAGGATGAGTGAAGTCATTGCTACGTGTCAGACCTACAGACTTGTGGTTGTAGACTCACAATCCTGAATTGAGCTGGAAGCAGGAGTTAGACTTCATGATTGTTCATTTGTTCTGGAACAGAGTTGTGACCATTTCACAGCAAGCTCAGCAGCATGTGCCCAGGTGGCGTTTGCTCCCTCCTGGATGGAACCTTGGAGGATGACTGTCGCCACTTGCTTACTTTTTATTCAATCCCAAACCTCAGCTCTGCCCTTTGACATCCATGCTTGTCCAGGCCACAGCATCCATATAGGCATCTCTGTCCTTCATGTTCTCAGTGGTGTTTCCATTTGAAGATGGATAGACTAGGGAAGAGTTCATCCAGAAATACATGCTCTTGAATGCCTTGTATTGTTCCCATAGAGAAGAGGGAGATTATTCATGAGCAAGTCTTAGAATAGCCAAGATTCTGTGTGGCATCAGACTGTTTCAATTCCAGAGCGTGCAGACTCCATGCATAGCTCTCTCCCAGTGTTCTACCTCCCCTCCACAGTCAGCAACCTGGTCCTTCAATGAGAGCAGCCAGACGACTGCAGTTTGCCTCCTAGAAAGTTCTTGGGCTGTGAGCTTAGAACCCCTGAGGACCATTGCAGGCTGTTTCTAAGTGTTCCTGACAGAGGGTATTGAGATGGTGATCCAACTGTGAACAGGGAGATTTGACCCCTAGCCCAGGATGGCTCACCAAGCCCATCTCCTGATGTCGACTTAGTCCTCCTGGAGGATTTCTGTCAGAGTCTCCTGTTCTCACACCAGAACACTCTGTCCCCTTGGTAGTAGTGCCCATTGGATACCCATATCTGACCCCAAAACCTGTTTAACCTGGTCAATCTCTCTGAATTTGTTTGCAGAAAATCAATATCATGAAGTGGAGTTACAGGAGCAAGATGTGTCATACACTTCCAGGTAACTCGGAGGCAGAGCAGACAGTGTAGCATGGACTACTAGGAAATTAGTAGCCAGTCTCCCCCGGATAGGGACAAAGGTGTGGGTGGGCCATTGCTCAGCCCAGCCACTTCTGGAAGGCCTCCTCTTAGGAACAGATTGGAAAGGGGCTTTCTGTTATCTTTATATGTCTCACCCACCTTTCCCTCCCTCCAGTCTCACCATGGAGATTCCAGAATTTGAAGATCAAGACGTCTCACAAGACTCTCACGGTACGTATTTGACTCCTGCACTTCTTCTGGAAGCTTCTGACTGGTCCCATTCTAGGAGCACCTGGTCCTCACTGGAGAAACAGCCTGTCTGCTCTGCTCTTGTTGTAGACAGTGAGTGCTCCATTGTGAACGGGAACACTCCACTGCTCTCCCAGGTGGCCTCTGTCTGCTTGGGTTGCTGCACCTGTGTTGGGTGAGACAGACCACTGTGCTCTCAGGCCCTGGGGACTTAGTCTGGATGTGGCTCTTGGATGGAGTTTGTTCATAGTCATCAAACAGGGGAAACCCTTGGCTGTCACCAGGCCTACTTTCAATGTGCAGCTTGTGACGTCAAGACAGGGAAGGAGGGGATGGGAAAGCATGATGGCAAACACCGAGCCACCACCAATCTCTCTTGGAGAGGCTTCTTTAACAAGTCACTGTGATGTTCTTAATTTTAGTATATTTTAGTAATTGTGCTGCCAAAGCGAGCACCTTAATTTTAACAACAGTTGCAATTGTAAACAGCATCCTCCAAACTTCTCAGGCTTAAAGCTTTGGAGTCTGTACAATGTTTCCTTAGTTATCTGATACTAGGTATCCTTGGTAGGCAGATTCTCTGTTTTCTCTGAAGCAGCTTGTTGCTAAGCACAGCAGTCCAGTCCTCCACCTGTGTCCATGGTATGGTTTTCATCTTCTGCTTAACAGCACTAATTTGTGCTCATATGTGGTCTGTAGTTTTAATCCAGTGTCTAAACTCGACATTTTTTTCTCATGAAAGCCTCCATAACCTTCAGCAGGACAGGAATCTATTGATTATCTGAGTGAGGCTGAGGTTTCCCTCACATCATCACAGGTAGAGTGCCTCTTGTGCAGTAGGAGCCCTGGAGTATGGCTTCATAGGGAGCAGAGAAAAAGTCCAATTTCCTTGAATCTGAGCTTTGGTGAGGTTTTACACTTTCACTCAGGAGGAATCTTTGGGGTTTGAGGCAGCTTCACTCATCAAATCATTCTGTAGGAAAATCAAGAAATCCTGATGCCCTTCCGTGTTTCTCAATGTTCTGCAGTAGAATTGGCAATGACAGTTGTCCCCCCGATGCTATAGATCAACAGGCACCATTTCTTGGTGAGACCGTGCGCTTTTCCCCTGTACAGAGGTACAGAGATGTGCAGAGTCATCCCTGGTCACAGTGATTCACACCCAGCTATGAAGGCCACTCTCACTGGCATCTGTGCTGTGCTAAGCCCTGTCTCGTCATGATCCATGCAACCCTCACTGGACCTCTCCTGGTGGAGATTCTGTCCCCACCTTGGAGTGCAGATCCTGAGGCTCAACAAGGTCACTCTCCAAGTTCAGATCACCACACCTTGTGTGTATTGCATTCATAGGCCACTCCTTTGCCTGCCCCTTGTCTATAGGCTCAGTCCACTTGTTTTCAGCAGACATGCCAGTGATGTGGCTGGTATGGATGTTCTCACTTAAAATTTTACTTCTGTAACAAATTGTGTGGAGAGAATTTCAAATATCAGTAGAAAAGTTCGAGGCTGCGAACAAGAACTTCTAAAGACCCTGCACAACATCTCCCACTAGGAAGACGTTGGTGTGCTTCGTCCCTGAGCAGCGTCAGCACCTCATTGAGGTTCTCAGATAGAACTCCAGCTCAGGAGTGCCCCATGGCCTGAAAGTCCCTGGTCTCTCACCTCAGGCTTTTTGCACTCAGGGTCCCAGTGAGGCATGCTCATCTCCATTTCTGTCAAAAATGGTTGCTGTTTCACAGAACAGAGTTCCCTGGATGAACATTTCTGCTCCAGTTGGGCCTGGGATGTCTGACAGCCTGCATTCAGGAGCTGCTTGTGCTCATAAAGCCAGAGCAGTTTGGTTGGCAGTTGATGTGCAGAAGGATCCCTTTTGAGAGTATGTAAACCTTCATCTCTGCCCCTGGTGACTGCTCCGTCCTTGTACTCCTATCCCCACTGAGGATGAGTGAAGTCATTGCTACGTGTCAGACCTACAGACTTGTGGTTGTAGACTCACAATCCTGAATTGAGCTGGAAGCTGGAGTTAGACTTCATGATTGTATATTTGTTCTGGAACAGAGTTGTGACCATTTCACAGCAAGCTCAGCAGCATGTGCCCAGGTGGCGTTTGTTCCCTCCTGGATGGAACCTTGGAGGATGACTGTCGCCACTTGCTTACTTTTTATTCAATCCCAAACCTCAGCTCTGCCCTTTGACATCCATGCTTGTCCAGGCCACAGCATCCATATAGGCATCTCTGTCCTTCATGTTCTCAGTGGCGTTTCCATTTGAAGATGGATAGACTAGGGAAGAGTTCATCCAGAAATACATGCTCTTGAATGCCTTGTATTGTTCCCATAGAGAAGAGGGAGATTATTCATGAGCAAGTCTTAGAATAGCCAAGATTCTGTGTGGCATCAGACTGTTTCAATTCCAGAGCGTGCAGACTCCATGCATAGCTCTCTCCCAGTGTTCTACCTCCCCTCCACAGTCAGCAACCTGGTCCTTCAATGAGAGCAGCCAGACGACTGCAGTTTGCCTCCTAGAAAGTTCTTGGGCTGTGAGCTTAGAACCCCTGAGGACCATTGCAGGCTGTTTCTAAGTGTTCCTGACAGAGGGTATTGAGATGGTGATCCAACTGTGAACAGGGAGATTTGACCCCTAGCCCAGGATGGCTCACCAAGCCCATCTCCTGATGTCGACTTAGTCCTCCTGGAGGATTTCTGTCAGAGTCTCCTGTTCTCACACCAGAACACTCTGTCCCCTTGGTAGTAGTGCCCATTGGATACCCATATCTGACCCCAAAACCTGTTTAACCTGGTCAATCTCTCTGAATTTGTTTGCAGAAAATCAATATCATGAAGTGGAGTTACAGGAGCAAGATGTGTCATACACTTCCAGGTAACTCGGAGGCAGAGCAGACAGTGTAGCATGGACTACTAGGAAACTAGTAGCCAGGCTCCTCCAGATAGGGACAAAGGTGTGGGTGGGCCATTGCTCAGCCCAGCCACTTCTGGAAGGCCTCCTCTTAGGAACAGATGGGAAAGGGGCTTTCTGTTATCTTTATGTGTCTCACCCACTTTTCCCTCCCTCCAGTCTCACCATGGAGATTCCAGAATTTGAAGATCAAGACGTCTCACAAGACTCTCACGGTACGTATTTGACTCCTGCACTTCTTCTGGAAGCTTCTGACTGGTCCCATTCTAGGAGCACCTGGTCCTCACTGGAGAAACAGCCTGTCTGCTCTGCTCTTGTTGTAGACAGTGAGTGCTCCATTGTGAACGGGAACACTTCACTGCTCTCCCAGGTGGCCTCTGTCTGCTTGGGTTGCTGCACCTGTGTTGGGTGAGACAGACCACTGTGCTCTCAGGCCCTGGGGACTTAGTCTGGATGTGGCTCTTGGATGGAGTTTGTTCATAGTCATCAAACAGGGGAAACCCTTGGCTGTCACCAGGCCTACTTTCAATGTGCAGCTTGTGACGTCAAGACAGGGAAGGAGGGGATGGGAAAGCATGATGGCAAACACCGAGCCACCACCATCTCTCTTGGAGAGGCTTCTTTAACAAGTCACTGTGATGTTCTTAATTTTAGTATATTTTAGTAAATGTGCTGCCAAAGCGAGCACCTTAATTTTAACAACAGTTGCAATTGTAAACAGCATCCTCCAAACTTCTCAGGCTTAAAGCTTTGGAGTCTGTACAATGTTTCCTTAGTTATCTGATACTAGGTATCCTTGGTAGGCAGATTCTCTGTTTTCTCTGAAGCAGCTTGTTGCTAAGCACAGCAGTCCAGTCCTCCACCTGTGTCCATGGTGTGGTTTTCCTCTTCTGCTTAACAGCACTAATTTGTGCTCATATGTGGTCTGTAGTTTTAATCCAGTGTCTGAACTCGGCATTTTTTTCTCATGAAAGCCTCCATATCCTTGCACCAGGATCGGAATCTATTGATTGATCTGAGTGAGGCTGAGGTTTCCCTCACATCATCACAGGTAGAGTGCCTCTTGTGCAGTAGGAGCCCTGGAGTATGGCTTCATAGGGGGCAGAGAAAATTCCAAATTTCTTGAATCTGGGCTTCAATGAGGTTTTACACTTTCACTCAGGAAGAATCTTTGGGGTTTGAGGCAGTTTCACTCATCAAATCATTCTGTAGGAAAATCAAGAAATCCTGATGCCCTGCCCTGTTTCTCAATGTTCTGCAGTAGAATTGGCAATGACAGTTGTCCCCCCGATGCTATAGATCAACAGGCACCATTTCTTGGTGAGACCGTGCGCTTTTCCTCTGTACAGAGGTACAGAGATGTGCAGAGTCATCCCAGGGCACAGTGATTCACACCCAGATATGAAAGCCACACTCATGGGCATCTGTGATGTGCTAGGCCCTGTGCTGTCATGATCCATGCTACCCTCACTGGACCTCTCCTGGTGGAGATTCTGTCCCCACCTTGGAGTGCAGATCCTGAGGCTCAACAAGGTCACTCTCCAAGTTCAGATCACCACACCTTGTGTGCATTGCATTCATAGACCACTCCTTTGCCTGCCCCTTGTCTATAGGCTCAGTCCACTTGTTTTCAGCAGACATGCCAGTGATGTGGCTGGTATGGATGTTCTCACTTAAAATTTTACTTCTGTAGCAAATTGTGTTGAGAGACTTTCAAATATCAGTAGAAAAGTTCCAGGCTGCGAACAAGAACTTCTAAAGACCCTGCACAACATCTCCCACTAGGAAGACGTTGGTGTGTCTTGTCCCTGAGCACCTTCAGCACCTCATTGAGGTTCTCAGATAGAACTCCAGCTCAGGAGTGCCCCATGGCCTGAAAGTTCCTGGTCTCTCACCTCATGCTTTTTAATGCACTTAGGATCCCAGTGAGGCCTTGAACTTGCCTTTGCCACAGACCAGTGGTTGTGTGGCTTTGTCTCAGAAACACCCAGTGCCAGGGCTGGGCAGTCATGAGGAGGTGGCAGGTGCACAGACACCGTCTCAGGAGGGAGATATGTGTGCTGGGCCAAAGCAATGCCTTACCTCCCACCTGGGATTTCTTCCTGACTTTTGTGTTTCACCTTAGCGTGTCTCTCCATTTTCAGGTGCCTGTAACTGGGTTCCCACTTCAACTGTCCAGAAATGTGATAGCCACATCATATATATAATTATCCAGATGACATGCACTGAAGGCATATACCCTATGAGTAGATGTGCCTGGTGTATGTTCAGCAAAGCATGTGCACGTATGAAATGCATTTGTTCTTGTGCTAGGTGTGTCCATTCGAGCTGTTAGTGGTACCCTGTCCTTGTCTCTCATTACAATGCCCTCCAGGTTTGATGATCCTGCTCCATCCCTCTAAACCTTCAACAGATATCCAGTGTGGGTTCTGTGCCTTAAAAGCTTAAGAGCTGTGTGTTTTATTAGTCCAACTTTGTTGAATATTGTGATCATCTGAGCCATGTTTATTACTTTTGCCTAGTGATAAATGATCAGGGAATATGTATAAAATCAACCCGAATGAACACCTTTTAGTGTCTGTGCAGATTTCATCTCCCACTTTGGACATGACTGTCCAGGGCCCCTTTCCTTACTTGTTGTCCCTCTGCTGCAGTCCTGACTGCCAGAGAGAGAGCATGAGTACCACTCCTGATGGCTGTGCTTCTATTTCAGAACTGAGTTTTGGTGCTGCCCCTGAGAGGAAGACCTGTGCCCAGCTGGAGGGAGGTCCTCACAAAGATCCCATCACCAGCATGTGTGAGAGTCACAGCATCAGGCCCAGCGATGTCCCAAGTACCCCAAAAGCAAGTGTTATCAAAGGAAAACAGAAGCCCAGGAAATGGGAACTGGCCTGCCGATTCCCTGGCCAGGAGATGAAGGGCAAAGCACAGCCCAAGAAGAGGAAAATCGCATGCCGATTCCTTGGCCAGGAGATGAAGGACAAACCACAGGCCAACATGTGGGCACTGACCTTCAGATTCCTGGGCCTTCACGCCTAGACAGAGGTAATCCTGTGTGTGTGTCTTAGATGTACTTATTCCTTCTTACACTGCGCACAGATTATAGCTCATTTCTGTTGGTTCAGATAGGGTAGAACTGTAACCTCTCTGTTTGCATCAATAATTTGAAATAGAAGATACAGGAAGAAATCCTTGTCATGTAGAAACCTGACCCACAAAATAGGATACCTCCCCTCCTAGTCAAGTGAAAATGTTTAAAGTTGAACTTCTCTCCCTAAAACATGCTGTTCACCATCCACTCACTTGATTGCAAGTCCTCTATTGGGTTGAGAAATATACATTGAACAATCAGATTTTATCTGATTTTATTCCTAGGCCCATTTCCAATGCAGATTCTTAGGTCTCATTCTCCCATTTTTGTCCTTCCCTCTGACCGGTATACAAACAAGATACTCTCAAAAAGAAAATTTCTTAGGGGAAGTGAAAAAAAAAGTGGGGAACTCTAGGATGACTACAGAGTGCCTGTTTTAAAGTGAATGTTCCCTTCAGAGTTGAGTGAGTGAGCTATTAGGCACACAGCAGAATGGTCCTAGGTGTAACTAGATGTGGAATCATCTTCAGAGAAACCTGGTGTCTGTGCTATTGACATGAGTTGTGCTGTGGTTACACTCCCGGCTCTCTTTGCTTACTGCAGAAAACTAATCCATTTCTACTTGAACAGAGAGCAGGAGGACCTGGGGTGACTTCACTCACTCCTGGTTAGGAGAGGTCAAGGTCTCTGGTTCCCCAGCACTGCAGAGCTGGGCTGGAGTTCAGGACAGGACTCTGCTCATTTGGCTGCCACTTCCCTCTCAGCAGCCCAGGGCTCCCCTTCAGACAGTCTCCCCACTGGAATTGAGTTTGCCCCTCCTCTCCCCACTGTGGCCCAGATGCAGGCTCAGCTCTCACCTGGACCTGACCCAGCTCTCCTTTGATTTTTCTTCTCTCCCTCTTTCAGATCCCAAGTACAGTTGGAAGTACAGAACAGTGGTGCTGATTGTAACATCCCCACCGCTTCAAAACATCTAACACAGGAGCTCCGCTTCAACAGCAACCAGAACACCAAGAACGCAATTTCATCACCATGAACTGCCCTCGGCTATTGTTATCCACTAGGCTGATCCCTGAGAGCTGGCACAGCCTTCCACCTCCAACCCGAGTAAACACCGAAGGAGACCCAGGCCTGACTCCACAGCTGCTCTGGAGAGAACACCACCTGGCCCTCTCCAACTGCCTCCTGTAGCGATCTGAGGTCAGGAGGAGCTGGAAGCAGACAGCACAGGACCCTGGGCACACACTGCCTTTGGATGGGGCGAGCTCGGTGTGGGCAGTTCAGAGACACAGCGCCCTGCACACAAGGCTGCATGTGAGCAGAGGAGAGGATCAGACTCCTCAGGACGTGGACCCTGACCCAGACGGCTGGCCCTCCCCGTCACACAGCCAGCGTTCCGCATGGAGGACAGCAGGAGGAGGAGACTTTGGGGCTCAAAAGGACAGGAAGGGTCTCCTTCCTCCTGTTGAACCCCAACCATCTCCCCCCTCTGCTGTCTTCCATGATGGGAATGCTGACTGTGTGAAGGAGGCAGGCCAGGTGTCTGGCTCGGGGTCTGCATCCTGAAGATCTCTGATGCTTTCCTCAATTTTCCACTCAGCCTCACTCTCTGGCCAAGCACCCGATGCAGGGAATGCTGTGTGCTCCCTCCCACACCCCCGCAGGAGGCAGAGAACATCTTGTGTGCCCATCAGGTCCCCTGACCCTGGCATCGGTCAGTGGGTGAAAGCTGTCTGCTGATCTGTACATCCTAAAGATGCGCTCCTTCCTCGGTATTCCTAACAACTGCGGAGAGGGTGACCCCTCAGAGCCTGAGCAAAAAGGGAGTGAGCAGCGGCCGTGGCAGAGGTCTGGTCATGAACCCAGGAGGTGGCCGTGGATGGGCGTGATAACAGCAAGTTCATGGTGATGAATGCAGCAGTGTGGCCAGGAGGGCCCAGGTGGGCGAGGTGGACTGAGCCTGCATCAAGGAACCGGACACCTCTCTGAACACTCCTCTCTCCACATCCATGGTCAGGCAGCGCAGATGCGGGCAGGACCTCATCACGAGGACGCTCATCTCCTACAGCTGCTGGTCCTGCCAACTCCACTCAGTGTTGCAGGAGAACTGGGGGCTCCTGATGCAGGACGTGGGCCAAGGCATCCAGAGCCCCAGCAAACAGCAAGGCTGTGTTCCTGCCGGCCTGAGGCAGCTGCAGGACGAGGAGGGGCCATATGCCTGCCCCCGTCATGGAAAACTGAGTTCTCGCAGATGCTGGATGCCCGCTGCTTAGTAGGTGTTCCTGGTCAAAGAACAAACCGAGCCAATGGCACCGCTGTCCTGTGGTGGACCGGTTTCTCACAGCTACCATTCTTACTTCCACTGTTTTCATGCCTGTGATAAAGACAATTGTTTTCCTTCATGAAAATTGGGATCCTAGGGAGGGAATGATGTTTGCACCTGAGTGTGCCTCCTCTCAGTGTGACAGCTGCCTTAGACATCCTGCCAGCACATCTTGGGCATCCTGAAATCTACACCTTCTCATTCAGATATCGCTGTCCAGGCCCAGAAGTGTCTCCAATGTCCTGGGGTGTAACTGGGATCTCAAACATTTTGATTCAGATCGCAATATGTATTCCGTGTTTCAGTTAAGTGTTTTGAAAAAGAAAAATTCCAAAAAAATTTAAAAATTTAAAAAGTAAAAAAAAAGTTAAGGTAAAAATAGAAAAGAAAAATGGTACTGCATTGTTTTTTTAAAAAGGAAAAAGATTTAAAAACTTAAAAATTTAAAACGTGGTAAAAAATTTAAAAGGAAAAAATTAGAAAAAATGTTATTTAAGTGTTTTTGAAAGTAAAATACTGAAAAAATTAAAATTAAAAATTTTAAAAACTTTAAAAACAATAAAAAACAAAAATAGGAAAATACTAATAGGAAAATTAAAATACCACTTCATTTTAGTAACTTTTTAAATAGGGAAAATTTAGAAATATAGATAAATTATAATTTTTTAAAAAATTGGAACTCAGCAAATAAAAGTAAAATTCCATTTCTGTTCAGTGTTTTTGTAAATACAAAAATGCTAAAAATTTTAAATTTAAAAATGATTATACTTTACAAATGACAAAAGAGAAAAAGAATTATTCAGAACAAGTGTAAAATGTCATTCCTATTCACTGTTTCATTTATGGAGAAAATGCCAAATAATTACAATTTAACAACTTTGCAAAAACTTAAAACTTAAAACAAAAAAAGCAATACTAAAGAAACAACATGCAATGCAATTTCAGTTAATTATCTTTTTAAATAATAAATGCTAAAAAGAAATGAAAAAATTTCAAAACAAAAAGAAATTACTGAGAAGAAAAAAATAAATGCCGCTGCAGTAAAATGCCACAGTGCAACAACAAAACAATGTAAACTTTTTGTTGCTTTGTTTGACAACTCGAATTGGTTCTGAACAACTGACCAGTGATGAGGACAACTTATTCAGTGCCTCCAGAACAAACGCCTGGTAATTTATGCCAAGAGACAGATCAGCAGTCATCTAGGTTTTACCTTGGATACCACTTTCACCAGCCCTGACTTAGGTGAAACTCTCTGCAGAAATTTTACACACTCTTTGCTGATTTTCCTACCTGCTTTTACTTTTGTTCTGTATAAGCATCATACACTTTGGATAATAAAATTTCAGAGTTGAAATAAAAAACTTTGGAGAGTGCTGCTTGGAGGATGTATAAATATCCTGTTTGATAATGGCCTTCCTTTCACAATTTTACCATGCATTAACCATTCATGCCTGGGTCAGTTATTATATTCAAGTTTAATACTAGATTTCTAATAGAATTCTTCCTGAAGACTGGATCCTGGCATCCTGTAGTTCAAAAGCATTCTCACCCCAACGTGGAATGTTATTCCAAATATCGTGTTAGCCCATACCACTGAATTTTTTTCTCTATCACTTGGATTTTTTAAAATTCCAGTGTTATAATACATTGCATCTCATATTGGGTGTGCCGATTTTTTACTCTCTCTCTCTCTCTCTCTCTCTCTCTTTATTTGTATATGAAGTAGATTGCTTTTCTCAAGCTATTGCAGAGAGCCAGATCAGAAGAGGAACAGTCGGGTCTTGAACCAGAGTCCACATGGGAAGCAGGCACTGTAGGCAGAGGCATAACCCACTATACCACAGTGCCAGAACTAGGTTTACCAATTTTTAAAGAGATTGATTTATTTATCTGCAAGCAAACAGGAGAGAGTGGGAGAGCTAGATAGAATGAAACGCACACACAGAGATGTTCCATCTGATTCACGTCTCAAATGTCTGCGGCAGCCATGTCTGTACCAGGTTGAAGTAAGGAATCCAACAACTTAAGCCATCTGCTGCCTCCCATTACAACAAGAAATATGGCTTAGAAGCATCTGGGTCTTGAACCAGGCACTCTGACACGGATGCCGCTGTCATACTGATGGCTTTACCCATGGTCCCATGATGTCAGCACCTGCCTTCTTAAAAAAAAATCATTGAAAAGCAGCATTACAGTGAAGAGGCAGAGGATGAACAGTGGGAGAAAAGGGAGAGGGAGGTGGTAGTGCTGGGTGGAGAGAGAGAGAGAAATACCTTCCATCTACTGGTTCACTCCCCAAACGCCTGCAAAGTCAGGGAACCCTCCTGGCTGCCTTGAATATTTCCATTCCTGCACTTTGGACTCCAGGCCAGAATCAAAGTGTCTCTCCTGGAAGGCCAGCCATCTGCCAGCAGGTCGTGGGACTTCCTAGCCTACATGACCACATGACACAGTGCCTTATCCCATGATGCCCTTGGGATCCACGGGACCACAAGTGCAGATAACATTCACGGTGATTTTGGAAATGGAAAAAGAATGCATCTGTACTGTCCATATACCATCTTTTTCCTCCTGAATTATTCTACACACAGTATACCATTTGCATCACAGTCTCTTTAGGTATTATAAGATATCTAGGGACAACTGAAAGCATATGGGAGAATATTTGGTCCAATGCGAATGCTACAGGACTTTAGCAACGGTGACTTTAGTGCCTGCAAGTGATCCCAGACCCCATCTGATACAGAGCTTCATGGACAACTGTCCATATTCCATAAGTCCTTGCAGGGTCTCACCTGACACACATTATCATCCTGAGACTTGGGAGCAGGTCTAATGAATTCCTGCAAGGACAGAAGGAGCTTTACCCCTGGGGAACAAGTCCCCACTGGAGGCGTTTGCAGATGCACACTGAGCTATGGATGGGAATGGGGATCCTGGTGAGGTCTGCAGTGGAAATGAGGAATAGATGTGATGGAAGACCAGGAACAAGGTGAACCTTCTTTGTAAGAGGCAGGGAACTTGGTTTCTGGCATGTTTTCTAGAAGGTATAACTTGCCAGGAGTGAAACTGGATATTCAATGGAGGTAAATTAAAGTGCTGATTCTGGGGCTTGCCTTCTGGCAGTGCTGCAAAAGAATTTATTTGAAAGGGAGAGATACAGACATACTGGGAGAGAGATTTTCATCTGCTGGGTCAATCCCCAATAGCTAGGGCAGGGTCAGGCCAAAGCCAGGAGCCAGGAGCTCCTTCAGGTGTGTGTGGGGGCCCGAGCAAGTGGTCCAACTTCCATTTAATTTCCAGGCACCTTAGCATGGAGTTGGATACGAAGTGGAGCAGCTTGGACTTGAACTGGTGCCCATACGTGATGCTGACACTGCAGGTGGGGACTTGGGCTTCTCCGTCACAGCACTGGCCAATGGCCATCTGACCCTTTATAGTAACGTCCAAAACGAGAATCTAATTTCTGGGAATTCTGAACAAAAGAAACTAGAATTTGAAGATGTGGAAAGTCGGGTCTATCCATATTGCAACCAATGAAATGTGTTCTGGAAGAGAACACCAGGGTGTGGCTAGACCGTGCCTTGAAAAAGATGCTTGTATGACACGGACAGAATCAGCAGGTTTAACCAAGGGTGAGCGGAATGGTGTTGAAATGAAAGTGGGCTGACGGCCTTCCTGGATGGAAAGGACGGAGTACTGCAGTGCGTCAGTTGACAATATGCAGCTTTTGTCAAGAAGAATGAAGGTGACCCTGAAGGGGATTCCAAGATAATCAGGGCTCCTGCACCTGTTCCCCGAGGCTGACAGGCAAGACAGAAGCCATGGGGCACTGCACTGACCAGCAGTAGAGGCTCCGGAGATGTTTGGGATAATGCTGCCACCCTCCTGGGCCCAGATGGCAGAGTTTGAACCAAAGAGAATTATCATGGAGAGGCAGAGACAGAGAGAAGGCCTTCCATTCACTGGTTCACTTCTCAATTGGAAACAATGGCCAGAGCTGGGCCGTTTTGAAGCCATAAACCAGTAGTTTTCTCTGTGTCTCCCACATGAGTGCAGGAGTCCAAGGACTTGGACAATCTTCCACTGCTTTCCCAGGCCATATCTGAGCTGGATCAGAGGACGGGCAGTCAGGACTCAAACAGGTGTCCATATAGGATGCCGGCATTCCAGGCGAATGCTTCGGCTAGTAAACCACTGCTCCACCACAGAAAAACTTTGCTTGATAAAGAGAGACGGAGAGAGTACTGCCACCCTCCATTTCAGTCCTCGAATGTGTGCACCTGCCTGGCTGGACTGAGGCCAAAGTCAGGAGCAGGGAATTCAATCCAGGTCTCCCTGTGTGGGTGGCAGGAACCCAAGCACTTGATATTCTGGGGACGGGTTGTTCACAGACATATGTGGGGGGAGGCTGGGCACCTTTGGGGTTGTATTTCTACTTGTGTGCAGAAGGCCTCCTGCAGAGGTGGCCACCTCAGGGCGCTTTGTCCAACCAAGGAAAAACCCCTTCCCAAGTGTGATGAACGTCCTACGTTCTGAACACTGAGGGCCCCACACCTGTTTTCTTGGTTTCCCTGGATCCACCATGTAGGAAGATCTCCATGGACTGGCTTTCTGACACAGTGACACCAGCTCTTGATGTGAAAGGAGAGACCCACCGAGCAGGCACCGGGAAAATCCATGCTGGCCCCTGGAACATAATTCTAGCCCATCTCAAGATCCTCACAGTGCCCAGGGACAGCAGAACCCTGTGCACGGGCAGTGTCTAGTTCCCAGGGCCAGTGGTGTCACCTGGGCAGCCCAGGGTCTGTCCCTCAGGGTGGGCTCACGTGTCCTCCAATTGGGGGCTGCAGTGCCTGCTGGTCTGTGTGAGTGCACTCGGGTCTCCTTCCTGTCTCCAGTTCCTGGTGCACTGGGTCCCTGAAGATCCTCTGTGCAATGACTGTCGCCTTCACACAGCAGATGTCAGACAAGCTCAGCCAGACTCCAATTCTGTTCCCTGCCTAGCAAGAAACAGAGAGGGGAGAGCCCAGCGGTTCTCTCTGAGGCAGCTGTGTGCTGAGGGCTCTTCCCAGGCCTCCAGGATTCTCCTGATGAGCATGCCCCTCCCTGCCCTCTGCACTCCAGGACAGCCCCAGAGACACAGGGACTCCATGCCTCTGTCAGTGGGTTTCCCCTCCCCCATCCCTCTCCAGGCCCAGGTCTAACCCAGTCCTGGAGGCCACAGAAAACCACAGGAAAAGCACACTATGTTGCATTTTCAAAGCACCCAGCCCTAGCAACCTCCATGAAACTCTGGGAAGCTGAGTTTCCCCGTGGGCACTTGGGGTCACTCCTCCACCTTCTGAGAGAGCTCTCTGGACAGCAGCAGATGAGATGAGCCGGCAGAGGCGGCTCCCACAGGGCGGGTATGCACCCTGGACCTCAGAGGGTCGTCTCTGCACACTGCTCATCGGGTCCCCAGGAAATGCCCTGTGAACATGTAGCAGGCTCTTTTTTAGACAATTTTTATTCTTTTCTAAATTTTATTTATTTATTATAATTTTTTGACAGGCAGAGTGGACAATGAGGGAGTGAGAGAGACAGAGAAAGGTCTTCCTTTTCCGTTGGTTCACTCCACAATGGCCGCTGCAGCCGGCGCACCGCGCTGATCTGATACAGGAGCCAGGTGCTTCTCCTGGTCTCCCATGGGGTGCAGGGCCCAAGCACTTGGGCCATCCTCCACTGCCCTCCCGGGCCACAGCAGAGAGCTGGACTGGAAGAGGAGCGACCAGGACAGAATCCGACGCCCAGACCCAGCCTAGAACCTGGGTGCCGGCGCTACAGGTGGAGGATTGGACTAGTGAGCTTGGCGCTGGCCATTGCAGGCTTTTAAATACAGCCTCCAGCAGCTTCCTCACTCATGGCTCCAGCCTGCCTCTGCACTGTGCTCTGCACCTGCGTCTTTAACAACATTACCACCGGCAGGGCAGGGCAGTGGGTTAAGTCCCCACGTGTGATCCCAACTCCCCAATCAACGCATGCAACAGGGAAATAACGGGACACATGCTGTGGTTTACGGCACTGGTGATTGGGGTCAGGGACTAACGACTTCCTAATCAATACATTTCCGTGAGGAAAGTGCGTGGACGCGCATGCGCGCGCACACACACACACACACACACACACACACACACACACACACACGCTGGAGTCCAGGGCGCCACAGCCTGACAGCAACAGCAGCTCAGAGGGGGGCCAGGGCCCAGGGGACACAAAGAGCTCCCCCAGGGCAACGCTGGTTTCTCCTCCGGACTCTGCTGCTCCCTCAGGATCCGGCCAGAGGGACCCCGGGAAGAGTGGTCCACGGGCAGGGGAGGAAGGGTCGGGATCCCAGAGAGAAGAAGGGAAGCCGGAGCGCCAGGTGGCAGAGCGATCAGTGAATCCACAGAGGGGAAACCGCACAGGCCACAGCGCCACGACCCGCTCCTCCGTCAGCGCCCACGCAGCTGGGAAGGGCGGGGACGCGGACACGCGGGACCACCCCGCACCAGACCCTGGGCTCCCCAGGCCACGCCCACCGCCGCGCGGCCCGGCGCTGCCCCGCCCTCCGCAAGCCCCGCCCACCCACCCGCGGCCCTCAGCCCCGCGCGAAGCCCAGGCCCCTGCGCCCGAGGCGCCATCACGACCCCCAGCCCGGCCTGCAGGCCGCCGAGGGCCTGGGGAACCCGGGTGCGGACCCCGCTTCAGAGACCAGAGCTGTGGACCATGGGGACCCCGCGCCAGGGCTCCGGAGCGGGGACGGCGCTGCGGGGCACTGAGGGCCGCCTCCCGGAACCGGAGTCAGAGGAGAGAAAGGGACACGCGCACGCGGGGCGGACCCGCGCCCAGGGCCAGGGTTCCCGGAGGACGGGCGCCGGCCCCAGGCTCAGGACGCCGCTCCTCGGGAGGAGGATGCGGGCGCCGCGCCCACAGCGCCCGGGAGGGCGGGAAGGGCCGGGCCCCCTGGAGGAGGCCGCGGGCTGCAGAGCCCGGGCGGCAGGGGCAGGGGCGCTCTCCAGACCACAGCCTCCTGCTGTGTTCAGCTCCAGGCTTTCATTCTTCCTGTTGTGTTTATTCATTGGAGAGAGGGAATTACAGAGAGGGGAGAGGCAGAGAGAAAGGGCTTCCATGCTCTGGTTTGCTCTCCAGATGGCCACTACAAGTAGGGGTCTCCCAGGCAGGAGCAGGCCCCAAGCCCTCGGGCCATCTTGCAGGGCTTCCCCAGCCCATTAGGAGAGAGGCAGAACCAAACAGGGGCTCCGGGACAGGACCCAGCGCCCATGGGGGAAGCCGGCCCTGCAGCCAGAGGCTTAGCCCACCAGGACACAGCACAGGCCGGACCACGGCGTTTCTGCTGCTGTGTAGACAAACTGACTTGAAACTTACCAGCCCCCAGGAGCTCGAATCCTGCTGTCCTTTCTCTTAGAGAGAGGGGGCCTTGCCTCCTGCGTGGGGGCTTGTAGTTTATAATTTTGTTGCGGGCAGAAGTCTGTGAGGGTTAAAGTGCAGTTAAGGAAGTGAGGTGAAGGTGGCTGCTGGTCATCCCGCACTGTCTTGGGCTCAGAGGCTCTGGAGCTGGCGCAGTCACACTAAGGAGAGGAGCCCAGGATCTAATCTGCAGCGTGGGGTGTACAGGGTGTGCACAGAAGGGCAGGGTAGGGGTGAAGGCGGCATAGCGGCTTGGAGCCCCAGTCTGCAGAGCCAGCCTCCATGGGGGCTGCTCCACTGGCTATGAAGTTCTCTGCTGTGGCCTGGGAACGCAGTAGATGATGGCCCTAGTCCTTGGGCTCCTGCCCTGGGCTGGGAGACCTGGCAGAAGCTCCTGGCTCCTGGCAAATCCAGCAGGACTTCTTGGAATAGGCTTCAAGGCCCAGGACTAATCCTTGGTGACGTGGGGCCTTGCCTCTGGGTCTCAGCCTGCGATACTTCCATCTTCATTCGAGCCAGTACTCGTCCTTTCTTCTCACACTCCTCTGAAGTGTGTCCTCTTCCTGGTGTCAGCAGCCTTCTCGGGGTTGTTTTGCGCATACACCTTACCTGAGTCAGCTGCCAATGCCCCGTGCTTGGCTCTGACCACTGTCCACGAGGGGCTGTTCTCACGATCTCAGGCACCTCAGGAAAATCTGTATTGACCTGATTTCCATTGGTCATGGTGGAGTTTACTTTTTTCTCTTTGAAACTAGCAGCATTGCCTAGCAGAAAGGCTGGGTGCACAGAGGTCCAGAAGGAATCTCTACTCTGCCTGGCTCCATAGATAAAAAGAAGAACATGGGTCTCCATGCAGAAACGACCTCCATGAGGCCTGACACTCTCCAGCATTGCAGCAGAGGAGAAAGCCTGAGGGAGAATTCCAGAGGTAAGGGACCACACAGGACAGCCAGGGCTATGTTAAATACTCGTTCACCTTGTGTGTTCTCTGCTCCCATTCTATCACCCAGAGATTGAAAACAGAGAATCAATAATGGGACAATAGAAACGTGGGAAAAGCTGTGTCCAAGGAATGACCCTCATACTTGTGTGTGTTTGTTTTTAGCAGCAGAAATAGCAGTGCTTTACCCAAAGTCCACAAAACCCAGCAATGCATTCTTGCAAGACAAGAGCCATGCTCGGCACAGGGAAGCTGGAGGTCAGAGCTCATGGGGTGGCCCTCCTTCCACCAGGTGCCTTGTGCTGAGACAACCTCTTAGTCTCTCTGGGCCTCAGGTTCCTCATCAGTGAGGTAAAGTGTGCATTGTTCCTCTCTGAGGTCCTGCTGCTTAGGTTCCTCGGAATCCCTGGGGAACCACATGTGCCCTGGGAACTGAGGCTGAGAGCAGACCTAGTCCCTCCTCTGTGTCTCCTCCCAGATCTGGAGCTGAGAACCCAGAGCTGAAGGTGCAGATGAAGGAAGAGGAGCAGCTCTCTGGGACATGAGAATGACCCAGAGAATGACAAGGTAATGTTAGGGTGAAACCAAGTGTGGGTGAGATGAAGGACACACTGAGTCAGAAACCTCAGGGGATACTCAGAAAGGCCTACTCCACTGTCCAGCCCCTGAAGGAGCCACCTTCCATGAGCACTGAGCTCAGGAGAGAAACTGAGTCCAGAGTGAAGCTGTGCACCTGGCCAGGGAGATCCCTGGATGGAATCAGAGCAGGTTTATGCTGAACAAAAGCTTTCCATGCAAACTAGAGATCCTGGTAACTTCAGTGTAACCAAAAAAGGGGGGATAGAGAGAGAAACAACACCCTTCCTGCCCTCTTCAGCTAGGTGCATTTTTCCACCCATGCTCAATTCTGCCATGCAACACACTGCACAATCCTAAAATGGCAGTGGTGCAGTCCCACAGCACAAACTAAGGATCCCCATGATCCCCACATGGGGCCAAGACCTATGCACATTGTTCACAATGCTTTTGCTTACTCTGTGCTATGGTGTGAAAGCACTCACAACTCAGTAGCCAAAATAATTAATCATTCATCTGAGAAATTGGCAAAGGACCTGAGTAGACATTACTCCATGAAAGGAATACGCATTGCTACCAGGTTTATGACAAGTTGCCCATTATCAGTACTCATCGGGGAAACACCATTCCAAACTACAGAGGGATATCCCCTCAGAACCATATGGTCAGCTGCTGTCAGAAAGACGAGAGAATAAATGTGGGCAAGGGTGTACCGAAAAGGAAACACTTTTACATTATGTGTGAGAATGTTGAGTGGTATGGCCATTATAGAAAACATTATTGAAATATTTTTGTGATGTTAAACTAGAACTGTCAAATGATCCATTCATCCTCCTTATGGGTATATGTACAAAAAAAGAAGAAACAAAAAACTGTATCAGCATTTAGTAGAGATGCCTGAACTCCCTAGTTGATGTCTTATTCACAGTAGCCAAGATGCAAACTGCCTAAATGTCCATCAACAGAAGGTTGGTTAAGAAATCTTACTGGCTATACATATGGCTTGAAAAGTACATTTTATTTTATTTATTTTTTTTTTTTTTACAGGCAGAGTGGACAGTGAGAGAGAGAGACAGAGAGAAAGGTCTTCCTTTGCCGTTGGTTCACCCTCCAATGGCCGCCGCGGCCGGCGCGCTGCGGCCGGCGCACCGCGCTCGTCCGATGGCAGGAGCCAGGAGCCAGGAGCCAGGTGCTTTTCCTGGTCTCCCCATGGGGTGCAGGGCCCAAGCACCTGGGCCATCCTCCACTGCACTCCTGGGCCACAGCAGAGGGCTGGCCTGGAAGAGGGGCAACCGGGACAGAATCCGGTGCCCCGACCGGGACTAGAACCCGGTGTGCCGGCGCCGCAAGGCGGAGGATTAGCCTGTTGAGCCACGGCGCCGGCCTGAAAAGTACATTTTAATAACAGGATACTACAGACTTTCCATGACACTTTGGAATGACTTGAAGCTTTCGAATCATTCTTATATATTTCTGTGTATATATATTTATATATACATACAATATGTAACAACACATTATACATGATAGATGTATGATTATACTTAAAAATATATATTTATATGATGGAATGCTGTTCAACTCAAAGGAACTCCTGTCATTTGTGAGAAACTGGATGAAATTGGAGGACATTATGGTGAGTGAAATAAACCAGATATAGAAATAATAATACTGCGTGAAGCCTGTTATGTGTGGAGTCTGAAGGAAAAAAAGGAAAATTGTTGAATATGTCAAAACAGAGAATATAAGAGAGGTTATCAAGGTGGTGGAGTCTGGTGGGAAGAATAGAGAGATGCTGACCCAAGAATACAAAGTAGTAGTTATAGAGAAGAACTAAATCTAGGGTTCTGAAGTTAAGCATGAGACTCTGAGTTATTAGTGGAACATTCTGTTCTCTATTAGAATGAGAAAGTCTGAGAATTTTCTAAGAGTGGATTTCGTGGGTTCTTACCATGTGCAGGCACATAAAGGTTAACTGTGAGATGATGAATATTTTATTTACTGGTCTAGAGTCATTACACTATGGATATGTACATTACAATATCATTTTTGTATATTTTAATAATTATTTTAAAAGATTGATTACTCTATTTGAAAAGCAGAGTTACAGACAGAGAGGAACACACACACACTGAGAGGGAGAGACCTTGCGTCTTCTGTTTCATTCCCCAAGTGCCTACAACAGCCAGGGATGAGCCAGGCCAAAGTCAGGGGCCCAAAATGCCATCTGGGTATCTCACAAGAGCTCAAGGGCCAAGGACATAAGCCATGTTCCACTGCTTTTCCTGGCACATCAACAGGGAGCTGGGTCAGCTCAAAGTGGAGCCGCTGAGACTCCACCAGCACTCATAGAGGAGGCCAGTGTCTCAAGTGGTGGCTTAACCCACTATGCCACAGTGGCGACTCCTACATCTATTTAGACATCAGATTTTAAAATTTCAAAAAAATCCCAGTTCTGATCATCCACTCAAAGGCAAACCTTAAAATTTGCAGCGTTTGGGAATGGCATTTCGTTCAGCAGTTAAGTGGCTTTTGCAATGCTCACATCCTGTATTTGAGTGGCGGGGCTTGAGTCACCAAAGGGTTTCCTGTCCAGATTCCTGCTAACGTGCACTCTAGGAGGCAGCATGTGATGGATCAAGTATTAGATCTCTTAGTTCTAAGGGTGCAGTTTAAAAACTTGCCACAGGACCCCAAAATCCCTTAAGCTGCCTGATAAAAATAGCAGTTTCAGTGTTATATAGAGTACATGGACAGGATTAAGTGGTAAAGTGAACATATAGATAGGATCAAGTGTTAAACCAATCGTATAAATAGGACAAAGTGTTTGGAAACAATAATAGAACTGCAAAGGAGTGGAGGCTCTAGCATAAAAAGTGGCCCATACAGCACACTCACAGAATGAGTAGCACTGTGAACTCAGAATATCCCCATAAGGCATTCCAGTCTGGCTGGAAAGCCCACGAGAGCATTTCAGGCATGGAAATCTAAGACCCTTTGGCAAAAATTGCCCTACATATAGGATGCCTGTGGGTGAGACTGAAGTGGAAAGAAGTGGCCACTAGGAAGGATGCACATTCCCTGAAGGGAGGAGAGAGCTTCCTCTTTGGTTATGGCCTTGCCGAGCTAGGTGGATTCAGAAGGCTTCTGTAGCTGAGGCAGCTCATGTCAAGCGCACTGGGTGAGCACTGATGTCAGACATAAGAGTGTGATTTGTTAAAGACACAGTGAGAGCCACTGTGCACTGCCTTCTGTCCTCAAAAGCTGTACCAAGGGACTTACTAGTAGAACTGTTCTCCAGAATCACTTCCTTTTAGTGCATTAAATGGAGGATATTCTGATGTCTCATAGGTTATAGTTCTGTCTAAGAGCTCACAGCAGATGTATCATCCATGGGTTCTTCTTTGAAGACAATTAAGTTTCTAAAAGGAAAGAAGGGGGAAGAAGGAAGCAGTAACCTTGGACAGCCCTTTGCTAGGCTGTTGAGTAACAGTTCTCTTAGTTTTCTTGTTTCATTCTGTCTTTTTTTTCTTTCTCAGACTAAACAGGAGAGTTGGAGGAGGAAGAGGGGGAGAATAGGTGGGAGGGCAGGTAGGTGGGAAGAAGGACTATGTTCTTAACGTTGCATTGATGCCATTGATACAACATTAAATAAAGAAGTTGATTTTAAAAATACTTCAAATACGTAACACTTATATTCTTCCAAATAAGTTTGCCATCATTATAAAAGTAGTTGCAATAATTATATGTAAATAAATTGTAAAAAATCATTAGGTTGGTCACACACATTGGCAGAACAAATTGGAGTTCTGAACACCAAGTGTCACCCTGGCCAAGCCTGCCTGTTGCATGCATGTGGGGATGGAAATAGCGATGGAACACATAGCCTTGGTTGTGTTTCTCTGTGTGTATGTCTCTACATCTGGATCTCTACATCTCAAATAAGTATAATTTAAAAACATTTTCATTTCCATAAAATGTTTCATCTTATAAGTTACTTGTTTTATTCAAAGGGCAAAAAGACAGAGAAAAGAGATCTATTGACTGGTTTGAACCTAGGAGACCTGAGCTAACCTGGGCCTGGCCAGGCTGAACTAGGACTGGGTCCATCAGGATCTCCCACACAGACTGCAGTGACACAAGTACTGGAGCCGGCACTGCTGCCTCACGCTGTGTGCACCACCAGGAAGTGGAGGGGAGAGCCAAGCAAGGACTCGGGCCCAGGCACCTGATCCAGGTGTGGGCATCCCAGGTGGCATCTTAACTGCTGTGCCAAACGCTTGTGCCAATTTCAACCTCTTAGAAGAAAAAGTAGTACAAAGACTTTCAACTTGAATTAGATCACATTTTTAGGTACTATACCCAAACCATACATAATAAAAGAATAAATTCATAAATGTCCCAATATGTTCAAATTTCCTGTTCAAAGTCATTGGTAAGAAGATGAATAGACAGGCCAACATAGGGAGAAAACATTTTGAAGTTACGCCTGAAATAACAATTCTTTCCAGAGGACTAAAAGAGCTCTCAAAATTTCATTCAGAAAAATGAAATGATACATTTATTATGGAAGCTTAAAACTCAACATTTCAAACAGGTAGAAAAGCCTAGCGATCTCTTTAAACAGCAGGTGGGGTGACTTCCTCCCAGCCCTGAGAAAGGAAGGCTTGTTGGGACACATGTTCTGCCTTGGTATTTTCATACACATGCATGACTATAGAGCGATACACGCTTAGGTGATTTGGGGACACGGTCTGGGGTGTCAGCGCAGGATCTATAACTATGAGACTGGCAGATGGGTAGGTTGTCCCCACCAGTGGGGGTCTTGAGCCTCAACCTAGCTTAGGCCCCTGGAAGGCAGAGTTCCGAAGATTCCGTGACGCTCTCCACCTTCTAACTTTGCGATGGCAACGGCAGACCGTTAGCTGCCACACAACAGCCAGTCCTCGCAGAGACTGAGCTACAGGCAGTGCCTTCAATCCAGGCTTTGGCAGTTTGATCCTTGTTTGTCCAGAGAAGAACTTCCCAGTGCTGTCGGGCTGTGGGTCAGGTGTTTCACATCAGTAAGTGAAGCTTGACAGTTATTGTCACCCCTCAGCCTACCTGAAACTCTTGGATGTCATGTGTTTGAACCTCTCCTCTGTTTGGGTTTCCTCTCCCCAGTCCCTGTTGTCCTGCTGTGACACACCATCAGCATGGCAGGATCCCACAGCCCTGCATCAGATGCCCTGGCAGAACTGAATGACCTCGAATGCCAGCAATTGCGATCCCAGCTGGCAAAGAGCCAACAGGACTGCTGGGAGCTCCAGGAGAAGTTTCTCATAGCTGAGGCTACAAACTTTGCCCTGGCCAGGGAGCTGAAAAAACACAGTAAGTTCTCTCGGGTCATTTCACCACAGTGATGATTGTCCTGTATCTTCTCCTGAGGAACTGAATGGCCTCACTGCGTGATTTTTGTCTTCTTTTGGCTGAACTTACTTTCCTCCTGACCACACTCCCAAGCTGACACACAGGGTTTCCCAAGTTTTCCAAGTTCGCAGTGAGGTGTAGGGTGACAGGAGGGCTGAATCTGTCATGGATTCCTGATGAGGCATAGAGCTGCCTGTTGTCCTCAGGATCAGGCTCCACCATACTGAGTGCGTGTGTATGATCATCCTGTCTGTGTCAGCTCCTGCAGCCTTACACCATCACTGTGGCCTCATTTCTGGGGCTAACGCCTTTCACTCAATCCAAGCCTCCGTTGAGTTCCCATTGGCAAGGCGCTGTCCTAGGTCCAGAAGTGGACATGTGTTCAGAGTGAGCAGGATGTGCTTCCAGAGAGACAGGGAGTCTCCTGTGCACTGGAACTCTGGTCTCCATGGGAACACCCTCAGGACACGGCCTCCCCGCTGAGAGCAAAGTCCTGTCCTGCAGCACAAGTTCTTCTTCCAGAAGAGGAAGACGGTGCTGAGACCTGGGAGTGGGAGCAAGACAGGGTGTGGGGGCATCAGGGCCCCTCGCCTGGGTGCCCCCCATTGCCCACCTTCTCTGTAACTTCGATTTCTCTTCCACTCGTAGGTGCTATCAGAATTCCTGCCTCTGTAGATTGTCACAACAACATGCGCTCCTTCTTTCCTATACAACCCCAAGGATGGTTCCTAGCTCAAGATCAAGAGAATCCATGAGGCCCTTATTGTTCTGTTTCTAATTTAGCAGGAACTATACATTTATTGGGCCATATTGCCTCAGGTCTTACTGTGTTATACATTGTCTTCTACACAGTTCCATGAAAGATGGTCCTTTAAGTCTGAAACAACAAACACTTGAAATCTTTCCCAATGCCAGGAAACAGTCCTACACCCTTATCAAGCTCCCAAACACACAGAAGGTGACGACTTCGTGCCCAGGTTCGCGTTTGACCTGAGAGGCTACAAGACTTGCTGTGTCCAGTGGCTCATGATTCAGTCTGAGCTCAGGGGCTGGAAATTCTGATTCTGTAATCACCGGTGGAATCACCCTGTCAAGTCACCTTCTGTATCTTTGAAGTCCTTTTTTCTCATTTAATTGGGAAATAGCAGGGCCAGCGCTGTGGGTTAGCAGGTAAAGCCACTGACTGCGGTGCTGGCATCCCATATGGATACTAGATCGATTCCAGCTGGTCCACTACCAATCCAGCTCTCTGCTATGGCCTAAAAAGCAGTAGAAGATGACCCACATGCTTAGGCCCATGCATCCACATGGGAGACCTAGAAACAGCTCTTGGCTCCTAGCTTCAGATTGACACAGCTCCAGCCTGGCAGCCATTTGGGGAGTGAACCAGCTGATGGAGTCTCTCTCTCTCTCTCTCTCTCTCTCTCTCTCTCTCTGCCTATATGTCTCTGTAACTCTGCCTTTCAAATAAATAAATAATTCTTTTAAAAATGGAAATTTCAGATGCTATGTAGTTAGGTGATGAAATACAGATGTGCAACCCCCAATCTGGAGCCTGGCCCTGGAGTGCTTTTGGTCTTCAGCAGGCACTGACTACAAAAGCACCTCCCTAGTTCTGCGTGTTTGTCTTTCCCCAGATTGTGACAAGTTGAAAAACATCATTGAGTCCATACTGACCAAGAAGCTCCACATTGAGGAGCTGCTGGCAGAGAAGCCCACGGTCCCAGAGTTGCTCAGGTACGGGTCTCTGTGGGGGGCAGGCAGGTGGGGAGGTGTGTGGGTGTCTCCAGGGGGGCAGCTCAGAAGGGAGAACTGAGGCATCTCAGGCATGGAAAGCCAAGGCACTGTGGCACAATGTTCTCCATGTAGGATCACTGGGGACCCGGACAAAGAAGTAGCCATCAAAGGAGGATGCACTGTTCTCTAAGGGAGGAGAGAACTTCCACTTTGCTGATGGCCTTGTCTAAATACGGACAGAGTTTTCAAAATGCTTCCATAGCCTAGTCAGCTCGTGCCATGAGCCTTGTGTGGTCCCTGACAACACACAGAGGAGTGCTAATTGTTAAATTAACAGCAGGTGTCACTGTGCACTGACTCCCCATGCAGGACCTCTGTCTTCAATGAGTTGTATTAAAAGAGAGTTACATTGAAACATTTCTCAAACAGTTTTTATTTTTGTGGGTGTGTGTGTGTGAATTGTTGAAATCGTTACTTAATATAGAGTTGGTCTTCTGTGTACAAAGTTCATTGAAAATGCATCTTAATGGAGAATGAGATTGAGAAGTAGAGGGGGAAGAGGAGCTGGGCTGGGAGTGTGGGTGGTACCCTGTGTATGGGGAGAAGAGTAACTCTATTCCTAAAGTTGTGTTATGAAATGTATATTCCTTAAAATAAGTGAATGAATGAATTTTTAAAAAGAAATGGTAAAAATTAAATTTACAATGAAATTAAAAGTAATAGGTACTTTGAAAACATTCTCCCTTCAGGAGAAATGAAAATGAAAATACATTTTTCCCTCCTCAATTACTGTTTATTTCCCAAATAAAATGGTACGAATAGATAATAATAAAAAAAAGGCATCATGGAGTCCATGTTGACCAAGAGGCTACATGTGGAGAGCCCCTGCCAAAGCAGCCCAGGTCTGCTGAGCTGCTCAGGTAAGGCTCTCTGTGTAGGGCCGGCAGGTGGGGCTGTGTTTCACTAGTGGGCAGCCCAAATCAAGCACTGAGCCAGCCTGTGCCAAACAAGGGCAGAGAGTTACAGCAAAGCCCCGTGTCTCAGATGTTATGAAACAAGGAGGGAGCCGAGGAATCTGAATTCAGAGCTGCAAGTGCAGAGAGTCTGTAAGTAAGGTGTCCAGGGGGATGGGCTCCCGTGGGGCCTCCTGTTTACTCTCTTCTGCAACAGGAAATCCCCGTGGCTGTGTTTCTGGGAATCCAGTCACTGGTTAGCTTTGGTCCTCTGTAGGTGGTGCTATGCCCGTTCTTTCTTCCTCCCGTGTTCTCATGGTTCCCTTAGTGTGGAGGTGCTTTTCGGTGGGCGCTCACCTCGAGATGAATCTGCACTGGGTCTTCTCGGGGGAGGAGAGGATGCTGGGCTCTTCTGTTTGGTCATCTTGCAATCAATCCTCATTTACCCTTGGTCACCATCACCTCCTGATATAGAAGACTGATGCTTAGCTTGGCCCTGCCAGACCTTCATTCTTGTTTCTTGCCATGTAACCCCTGCATGCACTATGATTCCCAGTCACTGCACTGTACACTGTGTGTCTTCCTACATGGAAATGCCTGTGGCTGGAAGGAAGAACTGAATTAGCACCTTTATGAAGGTGAGGAAGGAAGAATCCTTGCACTGTTGATAGAACATGACCCGAATGGAATCTCAGGAATTGTGACAAGATCTTTCTCTAAACGTGGGAGTGAGGCCTTGTGTTGCCCTTTGCTTTTCTTGGCACAGGTATTTCTCCAAACCTGAGGGGTGATGCTGGTGGAGGGCTCTATAAGGCATTGTTATGAAAATCCATGGAAACACAGAGAACTTAACACTCATCCCTTCCCATCTAGAACCTTCTCCACTCTTGCACCTTAGGCATTGCCGTGGCATCCTTGAAGATCAGGACCAAGAACTTTCCCAGTTACGTCCCAAGGTCCAAAGGGGGAGAAATCTAGCCCACATCCTACAGCAGTACCTGAAGGACGTGCTCACCGTGCATGACCCTGAGACCTGTAAGGGGCAGGGCTTCCGACGACTCCTCACTGAGGCTGTCCGGCTGTCAGCGTGCCTTGAGGACCTGCTTGGAGCAGGTAAGCTGGGCCCAGGCTGTCCCTGGAGAAAGCCTCAAGGGTTCAGATGCATTCATCTCTCTGCCATGGGCATTTGCCTCAGCTCTTCTTGGTACTGAACATGTGTGCCATGACAAGGTCAGCACTGCTTGGGAAAAACAGATAGGGGCAGATAAGCCTTTCAAGTTGCAGTCTCCCAAAGGTCTACTCCCTTCCTGATTGTGGTTGGCCTTTGGGGCAAGAGACAGTGTCCATCCTCACATCAAAACCAGAGAGACCTTGTGAAGTGAGGCCACTGTTCGGCTGAACACAGTCACTGAGCTAAGTAAGAATGGAAGCCTCCAGCTCTGTGCTCAGTGTGGTTTTCAAGCTGTAGACAGGTGATTGCTTTCTCCATCCAGGATTTCTCTCTCCTCATTCACTAAATAGACCAAAACATCTGGGGCAGAGCAGATGTAACCATCAAAGGTGGAAGCTGTTGCTTGTATGTTTTGCAATAGGACAAAGGCCCTCCTCTCCCTGGGAGTGTCAGACCAGGCACTAGAGTTAGTAGAACTTCTGTGAAGAAAGCTGTTGAGAAGGGAACTCGTAACACAGAGAGAATTTCCTCTAATGATACAGCTAGAGAAAACTTGGAGGGCCTGTGAGGGAGGATGCAAGTCTGGTTCTTTGCTTCTTCATGACAGATGGAGGTTCTCTGTGAGACCCATGGGAACATAGAACCCATGCCTTTGGCTCCCACTAGTGGCAGCATGAGGGATGACAGGCAGAAGTCCCAGGAAAGCTTGAGAAGCTTCCAGTGATATGGGGGGAAAGGATGTTGGCCTAGTTTCAGGCAGAATCTGCCATGATTCTGATCTCCAAGTGCAGAGACACAAAGCCTGATGGAACACAAAGGAATGGCAAGGCGTTTCTTTAAACACAGAACATTTGAAGTTTTTGTCCACTATTGGCCCATATGTAGATATTCATATGCACACAGAGGCCACCTTGATTGTAGTGGGGGGGTGATAATCTCTGATTGGACATTTCTGAATTTGTTGACAGAAAATATTGAAGAGGAGGAAACACCAGCACAAGGACCTGTTGCTGACAGGTAATAGTGAATGATGAAGAGATGGCACCAAATGGGTGAAGGAGGCACAGGGTCTCCTAAAGAACAGAAAAGGGGCCGAGACAGTCATGGGGTTGAGATGCACGCATACACACAACTGCAGGTTGTGTTGAGTCCTTCCTGGCCAACTAGGAAACCCCCCTGTTAAAGTAGTTGTCTGTTGTCCTGGTCCTAGTTGCTGATAGTATCCTTCATGAACTCACAGCCTTAGGTGTTGCCTGCACACAAAGGGAACCCCTGTTCTCTGCTTTCTGGAAAACAGAGGAAGATGTGCATCTGCTTTCTATAGGGTTAGCTGAAGTTCTCATCAGAGAAAAGTAGCCAAGAGGCAATGTGCAAAGGGAGCAGTTAGGAAGAATCCAGCCAAGTTCAACTGCTGAAAAGCAATTCTAAAACCATGTTTGCTGTCCTGTGACTTGGTTAAGAGAAGGCCCAGAAGGTAGCACATGTCTAGAATCTGCCCAGCCCCTAGAACCTTGATCACATGGCTGCAGGACACTGCCACAACCCAACCTGAGCACAGGGTGTCAGCCCGGCGGCTGTCAGTGAGTGCTTGTGCTGTGACTGCACCATGCAGCGACAGTGGAGGCTGCTTCCTCAGTAGCTGCTGTGTATTGAGTGTGATGAGCAGAGGCTGATCTCTTCCCAGGCCCTCTCCCCCTAGGCAGCCCCACGGTGTCCAGAGTGGAGGGAACAGCCTCTATGCTCTCTATGACTGATCCCTTATGCACCCCATCCAAACCAGCCAACTCCCTGGTGTCTCTTCCTTCTTGGTTTAATCTCTGTCATCCTTATCCCACCTGGCTTCTCAGGGAGCTCTTGGAAGTGGATGAAATGGAAACCCCACAAAGTTCACAGCAGGAAACATCTATTACTGGTGCGGTTGACCACCTGCTGAGTGACTCCTGCCTGCCTGAGGGCACTGAGCAATTGACTCGTGATGCTGAGAACACCCACGGTGTGCTAGGTGTAGACGGGGACCACGCTTGTTCCCACAAGAAAGAAGAACCTGTCACCGTTCTCCCAGGTAGAATCTCCATTCTCTGGACACAAGGGCTCTCAGGTTGAGGGTTGCTTTTGAGCACAGGCCCTGCAGACACAAGTTGGTTTCAATCAGGGTCCAGGTTGTGGTACTGAACATAGACATCAGGAGAGTCAAGGAGCTTCCCTCCCTCAGATGCTGTTGGTCTCACTGCACCCTAGCCTGTGGGCACATACAGAGGCCCTGTGTAGGAAGTGCCTGTCAGACACTCTAACTTAGAAATAATGCCTGCTGTCACCTGCAGCGATATCATTCTGTTCTACTACTGCATCCCTGGAGTTCTAGCCCCATGCAGGCTTTTGGGAACACTTCCCATGTGTGGGCCAAGTTGTGATCCTAGTATTGCTACTTCCATCCCTAGTCTTTATCTCCTTGAAGACAGCTTATCTTACCTATGCAATCATCTCAAAACCAGGACATAAAGTCTCTTATACTGTACTTCCTGTATGGTTCCAAAAAAAAAAAAAAAACATAGCTGAATCCAGGAACATCCCTACAACATCAAACTTCAATGTTTCTCTCTAACTGCATAGATTTATTTATGCGAGGGGTTGTGGAGTTCATTCATCCTTCTATAGAAACTCCTCTACCCTTATTCACCATGATCAGTCTGATAGGATGATCAGTATATAGCAACACTCATAGATTTTAGATAACTAAATCCTAAAGGGCCTGGGGGAGAGAGCACTGATGGCTCAGACTCAGGACAGAGGACATTGGGATGGGGTTCTGTCTTATCAGTTTCATTGGCCCTATGGAACAGGCAAGCCAACCCAGTGAATCTCAGAGGTGTCAGGCTGAGGCTCAGAGAATTTCTCTCACAGCCCTTACTACCCTGAGTATGCTAATGCCCCTGTGTAAAGCTTAGACGGAGGACTGGGAATGTGTGCAGTGAGCTAGAGGTTATGTCACTGGATTCTTTATATTTGCAGAAAATGATAGTGATACTGAAGAAGGGAAAGGAGATCAACTTGCTGCCAGGTAATGTGGAAAACCATGGGCTGTTCATTCCCTGGTGACCTCTATACAACTACTAACCAGAGATTTAAGAAAGTGATGAAATTACATATTTCCCCCAGCCAGAAAAGCACATCATGTAAAAGAGTCTTCGATGTTGTCACTGTTCTACTTGTCTATTTTCACATTTTTTTTTACATCTCACGTGTAGTCAATAACATCAGTTGACATTTTGAACATCAGTACACCTAGAGATGTGCTGGGAACATATCTGCTCAGTTCTTATGGCTTATGAAACACCACTAGGATTGGGCTGTTTGGCATTAGCGTGTATGCAAAGAACTCACAGCAAGAAAGTTAGGTAGACCAAAGATATTTTTCTACCATTAATAATCTTAAGATGAAAAAGACTTAAAGGTGCTGGTATCTAGGCCAATAGAAAGCCTCCAAATACATTTAACTGATTGCTACATGAATGCAATGTAATTGAGCAACAGTTATAAAACCTCTATTTGTGATGTAATGTGCAAGGCACCAAGATTGCTCTAGGCTACACAGTCAGTGTCTCTGCTCAGGAAAAAGGACATTGGAGCAGCGTGTTGAGTACTTCATGCCATCTTGCTCTCACATGTTTTAACCTGTAGTCTGATGACAACGTCACTTCTGCACCTGTGATGTGTGTCTTCAGTGTCTCTGCCCTCCCATCTCAGCAGGGAGCTCCCAGAGCAGCAAGAGCAGGAAGACTCAGATGACAGGCTAGACGAGTGCTACCTCACTCCCTCGATTTCTCCAGTCGTTTCTGAGCTTGACCATTCCACGTGCAGCAGCTGGTGCTCCCTGGAGCACCAGGATGTGCTCTCTGTTCCAGATGCAGAAGGTGAGTCCCCACTGTGAGGTGATACAACCCCCTCTGCTTGCCAAGGGCCCACACTATCCTTGCACTCATCACTCCCACCTGACTGAGAGGCTCCTGCACAGGGGATGGTCTGAGACATTCTCATCATCTGTTCTTTCCAACCAGTCTGTTGCACAGGTGTGGTTGGCCCATCCAGCTTTGCTGTCTTCCCTTTCCTCGTGTGACTTTGTCACTCAGGTTCCAGTGCTCAGTCATTGCCAGAAGAATGTGACAGATTCACACCAACCGAAGCAGCACATCTCATGCTTGCTCTGCCATCCGTTCATAATGAAGCAGGCCCCTCTGCCCCCTGAGGTGTTGATCACAGGAGTCATTCCCCGTCCCTGCCATGTGACATTGTTTCCTGTCAGAGCCAGCAGCTTCCTCATCTCCATTGCAGTCAAGATACTCCCCCTGTTTCATTGAACCCAACCACGTTGTCTGTCCCTTCAAAGTTGGCTTCATTTCACCTACCCCACGTACAGAAGGTTCTGCCATTCCTTCAGTAGTGTGTCCCCAGGCTGCAAGTCTGAGACCTGTGCTTAGAGATTCCATGAGCAGCCAAGTTTTCTCTAGTGCTGCACACATTCACTCTGATCCCCAGAACTGAAAATCACCTGTTCCAATTTTATCTTATCCTCAATGTACAAAATATGGTAAACCACAATCTACCAAGCTCCAAGCTAGCTTGTTTGAGAACCATGGCACTGCACTTCCTCTCATGGAAAGGAATCACACTAGCAACCAAGCCTCCTGAGAATATGATTTTAGATTTGATTTTATCTTATGAAAGTCAGAATTAGAGAAAGAGAGAGAGAGAGAGAGAGAGAGAGAGAGAGAGGCAACTCTTGCATACTCTGGCCTGCTCCCCACATGGCCACAATGGCATTGACTGGACCAGGCCCAGGGAGGAACTAGGAGTTTCCTCCAGGTCTGCTATGTGGGTGCAGGACCCAAGTACTGGGCCATCTTCTACTGCATTCCCAGGTTCATTAGAGGCATCTGGATCAGAAGTAGAACAACCAGGACTTGAACCGGCATTGACATGGGATCCTGGGGTTAAAGGCAGCAGCTTTACCTGCTATGCTGCAGCATCCGCACTTGGGAAAATTTGTTTCATTTCTGTAGGGAATCAGGTCAGCGATTATTGGTGTGATGACTGGAGGACTATGGAGGTTTACCTCATGTGTCAAGAACAATGAACCAGCTAGTCCCCTCAGAAATGACCTCAACCCTCTAGACAATTCCTAGCTGAGGAGTCGGCAGTGACCCTGAGGACACTGGTGTGCTGTGCTAGCGCTGGACAGCACATTGTGCAGGCTCTGAGGGGATCATCCTAGATGACTGTGCCTATTTCATTCATTTGCAGCAAAGGAAAATGACAATGATGAAGTGCAAGAGGAAGCACTAGCCCTGTCACACTCCAGGTGAGTCTTAGGAACCCTGGGCAGTGAGCTGAGTGCTGACATGGGCAGACTCCAGATCCAGAGAAGAAGAGCAGAGCCACTGTGCATCTCCCATCCATTGAGCCAACCCTGCGGTACCCCGTCAGCACTGCTGTCTGCCATCATTAGGGGACTAGTCTGGGTTTCCACTTCTCCCTGCCTTTTCCACGTAGTGACCTGCAGCAGGCTGACTCCATGAAGGAGCCTCTCCAGCGATTCCTTGCCATCATTGCATCTCTCGTGTGCAGTGAAGGGCAGGGTGCTGCTCACAGGTCTCCTCTTCTCATGAGCTCCTCTGCCCCCATTAATCACGTGAAACCACCCGAGAGAAACTAGTGCCTCAGCATTGAGAGTAAGACTGACGGCTAAAGCCATGATAGTCTCCAGTATCCCCAAAGGGGAATTCACTGACTCTGCATGTAATTTACATAAATCTGTTGAAGCCAGTTTCCGTTTTCCAAATACTCATGGGTACTAGTGGACCAACTGAGAGTCATTTCTCCAGGCTGAGTCCCTAATGACGTCATCACAGAGGCAGCCCTCTGTTTCTCTCTGCTTCTGTCCCCATGCCCTTTCAATAGCTCTGCTGCTCACCTATCACCTCAAACCTAACACTCTTTCTCCAGGAGATGAGAGTTCTGTTTGCCTGTTTACTTTATAATGACTTCAAGCAGTACAAATAAGCGTAAAGAAATCTAGAACCAACATAAATTTAATGATATTTAATCTTTGGCTGCAGTTGATTCGTGTGTAAATATTATATATCTACACACACATACTATTCTCAGTGCAGGCAGTGGGGTTTCATTTTACCTTGCTTTCTCTTGGCCATTTGCTTCATATGAGCACTTCATTTTTTCTCACATGGAATCTGCCCTGTGTTAACATTCAGTTCGTCTACTCCAGGTAGTTCAGCAAGGAGCTTCCTCAAGTGGAAGACATTGCATCCTCTCTGAACAGTTAGAAGCCAGTCTTCCCCAGATAGGGACAAAGGTGTGGGTGGCCCATTGCTCAGCCCAGCCACTTCTGGAAGCCTCCTCTTAGGAACAGCTTGGAAAGGGGCTTTCTGTACCCTTTATGTGTCTCACCCACCTTTCCCTCCCTCCAGTCTCACCATGGAGATTCCAGAATTTGAAGATCAAGACGTCTCACAAGACTCTCACGGTACGTATTTGACTCCTGCACTTCTTCCGGAAGCTTCTGACTGGTCCCATTCTAGGAGCACCTGGTCCTCACTGGAGAAACAGCCTGTCTGCTCTGCTCTTGTTGTAGACAGTGAGTGCTCCATTGTGAAGGGGAACACTCCACTGCTCTCTCAGGTGGCCTCTGTCTGCTTGGGTTGCTGCACCTGTGTTGGGTGAGACAGACCACTGTGCACTCAGGCACTGGGGACTTCTCTCGGTCTGGATGTGGTTGTTAGATGGAGTTTGTTCATAGTCATCAAACAGGGGAAACCCTTGGCTGTCACCAGACCCACTTCAAGGTGCAGCTTGTGACGTCAAGACAGGGAAGGAGGGGATGGGAAAGCATGATGGCAAACACCGAGCCACCACCATCTCTCTTGGAGAGGCTTCTTTAACAAGTCACTGTGATGTTTTAACAACAGTTGCAATATTAAACAGCATCCTCCAAACTTCTCAGGCTTAAAGCTTTGGAGTCTGTACAATGTTTCCTTATTTATCTGATACTAGGTATCCTTGGTAGGCAGATTCTCTGTTTTCTCTGAAGCAGCTTGGTGCTAAGCACAGCAGTCCAGTCCTCCACCTGTGTCCATGGTATGGTTTTCCTCTTCTGCTTAACAGCACTGATTTGTGCTCATATGTGGTCTGTAGTTTTAATCCAGTGTCTAAACTCGGCATTTTTTTCTCATGAAAGCCTCCATAACCTTGCAACAGGACAGGAATCTATTCAGTATCTGAATGAGGCTGAGGTTTCCCTCATGTCATCACAAGCAGAGTGCCTCTTGTTGAGTATGAACCCTGGAGTATGACTTCATAGGGAGCAGAGAAGTCCATTTTCCTTGAATCTGGGCTTCAATGAGGTTTTACACTTTCACTCAGGAAGAATCTTTGGGGTTTGAGGCAGCTTCACTCATCAAATCCTTCTGTAGGAAAATCAAGAAAACCTGATGCCCTGCCCTGTTTCTCAATGTTCTGCAGTAGAATTGGCAATGACAGTTGTCCCCCCAATGCTATAGATCAGCAGGCACCGTTTCTTGGTGAGACCGTGCGCTTTTCCTCTGTACAGAGGTACAGAGATGTGCAGAGTCATCCCAGGTCACAGCGATTCACACCCAGCTATGAAGGCCACTCTCACGGGCATCTGTGCTGTGCTAGACACTGTGCTGTCGTGATCCATGCAAACCTCACTGGACCTCTCCTGGTGGAGATTCTGTCCCCACCTTGGAGTGCAGATCCTGAGGCTCAACAAGGTCACTCTCCAAGTTCAGATCACCACACCTTGTGTGCATTGCATTCATAGACCACTCCTTTGCCTGCCCCTTGTCTGTAGGCTCAGCCCACTTGTTTTCAGCAGACATGCCAGTGATGTGGCTGGTATGGATGTTCTCACTTAAAATTTTACTTCTGTAACAAATTGTGTTGAGAGACTTTCAAATATCAGTAGAAAAGTTCGAGGCTGCGAACAAGAACTTCTAAAGGCCGTGCACAACATCTCCCGCTAGGAAGATGGTGTGCTTCATCCCTGAGCAGCGTCAGCACCTCATTGAGGTTCTCAGATAGAACTCCAGCTCAGGAGTGCCCCATGGCCTGAAAGTCCCTGGTCTCTCACCTCAGGCTTTTTGCACTCAGGGTCCCAGTTAGGCATGCCCATCTCCATTTCTGTCAAAAATGGTTGCTGTTTCACAGAACAGAGTTCCCTGGATGAACATTTCTGCTCCATTTGGGCCTGGGATGTCTGACTGCCTGCATTCAGGAGCTGCTTATGCTCATGAAGCCAGAGCAGTTTGGTTGGCAGTTGATGTGCAGAAGGATCCCTTTTGAGAGTAGGTAAACCTTCATCTCTGCCCCTGGTGACTGCTCCGTCCTTGTACTCCTATCCCCACTGAGGATGAGTGAAGTCATTGCTACGTGTCAGACCTACAGACTTGTGGTTGTAGACTCACAATCCTGAATTGAGCTGGAAGCAGGAGTTAGACCTCATGATTGTTCATTTGTTCTGGAACAGAGTTGTGACCATTTCACAGCAAGCTCAGCAGCATGTGCCCAGGTGGCGTTTGCTCCCTCCTGGATGGAACCTTGGAGGATGACTGTCGCCACTTGCTTACTTTTTATTCAATCCCAAACCTCAGCTCTGCCCTTTGACATCCATGCTTGTCCAGGCCACAGCATCCATATAGGCATCTCTGTCCTTCATGTTCTCAGTGGCGTTTCCATTTGAAGATGAATAGACTAGGGAAGAGTTCATCCAGAAATACATGCTCTTGAATGCCTTGTATTGTTCCCATAGAGAAGAGGGAGATTATTCATGAGCAAGTCTTAGAATAGCCAAGATTCTGTGTGGCATCAGACTGTTTCAATTCCAGGGCATGCAGACTCCATGCATAGCTCTCTCCCAGTGTTCTACCTCCCCTCCACAGTCAGCAACCTGGTCCTTCAATGAGAGCAGCCAGACGACTGCAGTTTGCCTCCTAGAAAGTTCTTGTGCTGTGAGCTTAGAACCCCTGAGGACCATTGCAGGCTGTTTCTAAGTGTTCCTGACAGAGGGTATTGAGATGGTGATCCAACTGTGAACAGGGAGATTTGACCCCTAGCCCAGGATGGCTCACCAAGCCCATCTCCTGATGTCGACTTAGTCCTCCTGGAGGATTTCTGTCAGAGTCTCCTGTTCTCACACCAGAACACGCTGTCCCCTTGGTAGTAGTGGCCATTGGATATCCATATCTGACCCAAAACCTGTTTAACCTGGTCAATCTCTCTGAATTTGTTTGCAGAAAATCAATATCATGAAGTGGAGTTACAGGAGCAAGATGTGTCATACACTTCCAGGTAACTCGGAGGCAGAGCAGAGAGTGTAGCATGGACTACTAGGAAATTAGTAGCCAGTCTCCCCCGGATAGGGACAAAGGTGTGGGTGGCCCATTGCTCAGCCCAGCCACTTCTGGAAGCCTCCTCTTAGGAACAGCTTGGAAAGGGGCTTTCTGTTATCTTTATATGTCTCACCCACCTTTCCCTCCCTCCAGTCTCACCATGGAGATTCCAGAATTTGAAGATCAAGACGTCTCACAAGACTCTCACGGTACGTATTTGACTCCTGCACTTCTTCTGGAAGCTTCTGACTGGTCCCATTCTAGGAGCACCTGGTCCTCACTGGAGAAACAGCCTGTCTGCTCTGCTCTTGTTGTAGACAGTGAGTGCTCCATTGTGAACGGGAACACTCCACTGCTCTCCCAGGTGGCCACTGTCTGCTTGGGTTGCTGCACCTGTGTTGGGTGAGACAGACCACTGTGCTCTCAGGCCCTGGGGACTTAGTCTGGATGTGGCTCTTGGATGGAGTTTGTTCATAGTCATCAAACGGGGGAAACCCTTGGCTGTCACCAGGCCTACTTTCAAGGTGCAGCTTGTGACGTCAAGACAGGGAAGGAGGGGATGGGAAAGCATGATGGCAAACACCGAGCCACCACCAATCTCTCTTGGAGAGGCTTCTTTAACAAGTCACTGTGAAGTTTTAACAACAGTTGCAATTGTAAACAGCATCCTCCAAACTTCTCAGGCTTAAAGCTTTGGAGTCTGTACAATGTTTCCTTAGTTATCTGATACTAGGTATCCTTGGTAGGCAGATTCTCTGTTTTCTCTGAAGCAGCTTGGTGCTAAGCACAGCAGTCCAGTCCTGCACCTGTGTCCATGGTGTTGTTTTCATCTTCTGCTTAACAGCACTGATTTGTGCTCATATGTGGTCTGTAGTTTTAATCCAGTGTCTAAACTCGGCATTTTTTTCTCATGAAAGCCTCCATAACCTTGCACCAGGACAGGAACCTATTGATTATCTGAGTGTGGCTGAGGTTTCCCTCATGTCATCACAAGCAGAGTGTCTCTTGTGCAGTAGGAGCCCTGGTGTATGTCTCACAGGGGGGCAGAGAAAAGTCCAAATTTCTTGAATCTGGGCTTCAATGAGGTTTTACACTTTCACTCAGGAGGAATCTTTGGGGTTTGAGGCAGCTTCACTCATCAAATCCTTCTGTAGGAAAATCAAGAAATCCTGATGCCCTGCCCTGTTTCTCAATGTTCTGCAGTAGAATTGGCAATGACAGTTGTCCCCCCAATGCTATAGATCAGCAGGCACCGTTTCTTGGTGAGACCGTGTGCTTTTCCTCTGTACAGAGGTACAGAGATGTGCAGAGTCATCCCAGGGCACAGTGATTCACACCCAGCTATGGAGGCCACTCTCACTGGCATCTGTGCTGTGCTAAGCCCTGTGCTGTCGTGATCCATGCAACCCTCACTGGACCTCTCCTGGTGGAGATTCTGTCCCCACCTTGGAGTGCAGATCCTGAGGCTCAACAAGGTCACTCTCCAAGTTCAGATCACCACACCTTGTGTGCATTGCATTCATAGACCACTCCTTTGCCTGCCCCTTGTCTGTAGGCTCAGTCCACTTGTTTTCAGCAGACATGCCAGTGATGTGGCTGGTATGGATGTTCTCACTTAAAATTTTACTTCTGTAGCAAATTGTGTTGAGAGAATTTCAAATATCAGTAGAAAAGTTCCAGGCTGCGAACAAGAACTTCTAAAGACCCTGCACAACATCTCCCACTAGGAAGACGTTGGTGTGCTTCGTCCCTGAGCAGCGTCAGCACCTCATTGAGGTTCTCAGATAGAACTCCAGCTCAGGAGTGCCCCATGGCCTGAAAGTCCCTGGTCTCTCACCTCAGGCTTTTTGCACTCAGGGTCCCAGTTAGGCATGCTCATCTCCATTTCTTCCAAAAATGGTTGCTGTTTCACAGAACAGAGTTCCCTGGATGAACATTTCTGCTCCAGTTGGGCCTGGGATGTCTGACTGCCTGCATTCAGGAGCTGCTTGTGCTCATAAAGCCAGAGCAGTTTGGTTGGCAGTTGATGTGCAGAAGGATCCCTTTTGAGAGTAGGTAAACCTTCATCTCTGCCCCTGGTGACTGCTCCGTCTTGTACTCCTATCCCCACTGAGGATGAGTGAAGTCATTGCTACGTGTCAGACCTACAGACTTGTGGTTGTAGACTCACAATCCTGAATTGAGCTGGAAGCAGGAGTTAGACTTCATGATTGTTCATTTGTTCTGGAACAGAGTTGTGACCATTTCACAGCAAGCTCAGCAGCATGTGCCCAGGTGGCGTTTGCTCCCTCCTGGATGGAACCTTGGAGGATGACTGTCGCCACTTGCTTACTTTTTTTTTTTTTTTTTTTTTTTTTACAGGCAGAGTGGACAGTGAGAGAGAGAGACAGAGAGAAAGGTCTTCCTTTTGCCGTTGGTTCACCCTCCAATGGCCGCCGCGGACGGCGCGCTGCGGCTGGCGCACCGCGCTCGTCCGATGGCAGGAGCCAGGAACCAGGTGCTTTTCCTGGTCTCCCCATGGGGTGCAGGGCCCAAGCACCTGGCCCATCCTCCACTGCACTCCTGGGCCACAGCAGAGGGCTGGCCTGGAAGAGGGGCAACCGGGACAGGATCCGGTGCCCCGACCGGGACTAGAACCCGGTGTGCCGGCGCCCCAAGGCGGAGGATTAGCCTGTTGAGCCACGGCGCCGGCCCACTTGCTTACTTTTTATTCAATCCCAAACCTCAGCTCTGCCCTTTGACATCCATGCTTGTCCAGGCCACAGCATCCATATAGGCATCTCTGTCCTTCATGTTCTCAGTGGCGTTTCCATTTGAAGATGAATAGACTAGGGAAGAGTTCATCCAGAAATATATGCTCTTGAATGCCTTGTATTGTTCCCATAGACAAGAGGGAGATTATTCATGAGCAAGTCTTAGAATAGCCAAGATTCTGTGTGGCATCAGACTGTTTCAATTCCAGGGCATGCAGACTCCATGCATAGCTCTCTCCCAGTGTTCTACCTCCCCTCCACAGTCAGCAACCTGGTCCTTCAATGAGAGCAGCCAGACGACTGCAGTTTGCCTCCTAGAAAGTTCTTGGGCTGTGAGCTTAGAACCCCTGAGGACCATTGCAGGCTGTTTCTAAGTGTTCCTGACAGAGGGTATTGAGATGGTGATCCAACTGTGAACAGGGAGATTTGACCCCTAGCCCAGGATGGCTCACCAAGCCCATCTCCTGATGTCGACTTAGTCCTCCTGGAGGATTTCTGTCAGAGTCTCCTGTTCTCACACCAGAACACTCTGTCCCCTTGGTAGTAGTGCCCATTGGATACCCATATCTGACCCCAAAACCTGTTTAACCTGGTCAATCTCTCTGAATTTGTTTGCAGAAAATCAATATCATGAAGTGGAGTTACAGGAGCAAGATGTGTCATACACTTCCAGGTAACTCGGAGGCAGAGCAGACAGTGTAGCATGGACTACTAGGAAATTAGTAGCCAGTCTCCCCCGGATAGGGACAAAGGTGTGGGTGGGCCATTGCTCAGCCCAGCCACTTCTGGAAGGCCTCCTCTTAGGAACAGATTGGAAAGGGGCTTTCTGTTATCTTTATATGTCTCACCCACCTTTCCCTCCCTCCAGTCTCACCATGGAGATTCCAGAATTTGAAGATCAAGACGTCTCACAAGACTCTCACGGTACGTATTTGACTCCTGCACTTCTTCTGGAAGCTTCTGACTGGTCCCATTCTAGGAGCACCTGGTCCTCACTGGAGAAACAGCCTGTCTGCTCTGCTCTTGTTGTAGACAGTGAGTGCTCCATTGTGAACGGGAACACTCCACTGCTCTCCCAGGTGGCCTCTGTCTGCTTGGGTTGCTGCACCTGTGTTGGGTGAGACAGACCACTGTGCTCTCAGGCCCTGGGGACTTAGTCTGGATGTGGCTCTTGGATGGAGTTTGTTCATAGTCATCAAACAGGGGAAACCCTTGGCTGTCACCAGGCCTACTTTCAATGTGCAGCTTGTGACGTCAAGACAGGGAAGGAGGGGATGGGAAAGCATGATGGCAAACACCGAGCCACCACCATCTCTCTTGGAGAGGCTTCTCTAACAAGTCACTGTGATGTTCTTAATTTTAGTATATTTTAGTAATTGTGCTGCCAAAGTGAGCACCTTAATTTTAACAACAGTTGCAATTGTAAACAGCATCCTCCAAACTTCTCAGGCTTAAAGCTTTGGAGTCTGTACAATGTTTCCTTAGTTATCTGATACTAGGTATCCTTGGTAGGCAGATTCTCTGTTTTCTCTGAAGCAGCTTGTTGCTAAGCACAGCAGTCCAGTCCTCCACCTGTGTCCATGGTATGGTTTTCATCTTCTGCTTAACAGCACTAATTTGTGCTCATATGTGGTCTGTAGTTTTAATCCAGTGTCTAAACTCGACATTTTTTTCTCATGAAAGCCTCCATAACCTTCAGCAGGACAGGAATCTATTGATTATCTGAGTGAGGCTGAGGTTTCCCTCACATCATCACAGGTAGAGTGCCTCTTGTGCAGTAGGAGCCCTGGAGTATGGCTTCATAGGGAGCAGAGAAAAAGTCCAATTTCCTTGAATCTGAGCTTTGGTGAGGTTTTACACTTTCACTCAGGAGGAATCTTTGGGGTTTGAGGCAGCTTCACTCATCAAATCATTCTGTAGGAAAATCAAGAAATCCTGATGCCCTTCCCTGTTTCTCAATGTTCTGCAGTAGAATTGGCAATGACAGTTGTCCCCCCGATGCTATAGATCAACAGGCACCATTTCTTGGTGAGACCGTGTGCTTTTCCCCTGTACAGAGGTACAGAGATGTGCAGAGTCATCCCAGGTCACAGTGATTCACACCCAGCTATGAAGGCCACTCTCACTGGCATCTGTGCTGTGCTAAGCCCTGTCTCGTCATGATCCATGCTACCCTCACTGGACCTCTCCTGGTGGAGATTCTGTCCCCACCTTGGAGTGCAGATCCTGAGGCTCAACAAGGTCACTCTCCAAGTTCAGATCACCACACCTTGTGTGCATTGCATTCATAGGCCACTCCTTTGCCTGCCCCTTGTCTATAGGCTCAGTCCACTTGTTTTCAGCAGACATGCCAGTGATGTGGCTGGTATGGATGTTCTCACTTAAAATTTTACTTCTGTAACAAATTGTGTTGAGAGAATTTCAAATATCAGTAGAAAAGTTCGAGGCTGCGAACAAGAAATTCTAAAGATCCTGCACAACATCTCCCACTAGGAAGACGTTGGTGTGCTTCGTCCCTAAGCAGCGTCAGCACCTCATTGAGGTTCTCAGATAGAACTCCAGCTCAGGAGTGCCCCATGGCCTGAAAGTTCCTGGTCTCTCACCTCAGGCTTTTTAATGCACTCAGGGTCCCAGTGAGGCCTTGAACTTGCCTTTGCCACAGACCAGTGGTTGTGTGGCTTTGTCTCAGAAACACCCCGTGCCAGGGCTGGGCAGTCATGAGGAGGTGGCAGGTGCACAGACACAGTCTCAGGAGGGAGATGTGTGTGCTGGGCCAAAGCAATGCCTTACCTCCCGCCTGGGATTTCTTCCTGACTTTTGTGTTTCACCTTAGTGTGTCTCTCCATTCTTCAGGTGCCTGAAACTGGGTTCCCACTTCAACTGTCCAGAAACGTGATAGCCACATCATATATATAATTATCCAGTTGACATGCACTGAAGGCATATACCCTATGAGTAGATGTGCCTGGTGTATGTTCAGCAAAGCATGTGCACGTATGAAATGCATGTGTTCTTGTGCTAGGTGTGTCCATTCGAGCTGTTAGTGGTGCCCTGTCCTTGTCTCTCATTACAATGCCCTCCAGGTTTGATGATCCTGCTCCATCCCCCTAAACCTTCAACAGATATCCAGTGTGGGTTCTGTGCCTTAAAAGCTTAAGAGCTGTGTGTTTTATTGTCCAACTTTGTTGAATATTGTGATCATCTGAGCCATGTTTATTACTTTTGCCTAGTGATAAATGATCAGTGAATATGTATAAAATCAACCCGAATGAACACATTTTAGTGTCTGTGCAGATTTCATCTCCCACTTTGGACATGACTGTCCAGGGCCCCTTTCCTGACTTGTTGTCCCTCTGCTGCAGTCCTGACTGCCAGAGAGATAGCATGAATACCACTCCTGATGGCTGTGCTTCTATTTCAGAACTGAGTTTTGGTGCTGCCCCTGAGAGGAAGACCTGTGCCCAGCTGGAGGGAGGTCCTCACAAAGATCCCATCACCAGCATGTGTGAGAGTCACAGCATCAGGCCCAGCGATGTCCCAAGTACCCCAAAAGCAAGTGTTATCAAAGGAAAACAGAAGCCCAGGAAATGGGAACTGGCCTGCCGATTCCCTGGCCAGGAGATGAATGGCAAAGCACGGCCCAAGAAGAGGAAAATCACATGCCGATTTCTTGGCCAGGAGATGAAGGACAAACCACAGGCCAACATGTGGGCACTGACCTTCAGATTCCTGGGCCTTCACGCCTAGACAGAGGTAATCCTGTGTGTGTGTCTTAGATGTACTTATTCCTTCTTACACTGCGCACAGATTATAGCTCATTTCTGTTGGTTCAGATAGGGTAGAACTGTAACCTCTCTGTTTGCATCAATAATTTGAAATAGAAGATACAGGAAGAAATCCTTGTCATGTAGAAACCTGACCCACAAAATAGGATACCTCCCCTCATAGTCAAGTGAAAATGTTTAAAGTTGAACTTCTCTCCATAAAACATACTGTTCACCATCCACTCACTTGATTGCAAGTCCTCTATCGGGTTGAGAAATATACATTGAACAATCAGATTTTATCTGATTTTATTCCTAGGCCCATTTCCAATGCAGATTCTTAGGTCTCATTCTCCCATTTTTGTCCTTCCCTCTGACCGGTATACAAACAAGATACTCTCAAAAATAGATTTTCTCAGGGGAAGTGAAAAAAAAAATGGGGAACTCTAGGATGACTACAGAGTGCCTGTTTTAAAGTGAATGTTCCCTTCAGAGTTGAGTGAGTGAGCTATTAGGCACACAGCAGAATGGTCCTAGGTGTAACTAGATGTGGAATCATCTTCAGAGAAACCTGGTGTCTGTGCTATTGACATGAGTTGTGCTGTGGTTACACTCCCGGCTCTCTTTGCTTACTGCAGAAAACTAATCCATTTCTACTTGAACAGAGAGCAGGAGGACCTGGGGTGACTTCACGCACTCCTGGTTAGGAGAGGTCAAGGTCTCCGGTTCCCCAGCACTGCAGAGCTGGGCTGGAGTTCAGGGCAGGACTCTGCTCATTTGGCTGCCACTTCCCTCTCAGCAGCCCAGGGCTCCCCTTCAGCCAGTCTCCCCACTGGAATTGAGTTTGCCCCTCCTCTCCCCACTGTGGCCCAGATGCAGGCTCAGCTCTCACCTGGACCTGACCCAGCTCTCCTTTGATTTTTCTTCTCTCCCTCTTTCAGATCCCAAGTACAGTTGGAAGTACAGAACAGTGGTGCTGATTGTAACATCCCCACCTCTTCAAAACATCTAACACAGGAGCTCCGCTTCAACAGCAACCAGAACACCAAGAACGCAATTTCATCACCATGAACTGCCCTCGGCTATTGTTATCCACTAGGCTGATCCCTGAGAGCTGGCACAGCCTTCCACCTCCAATCCGAGTAAACACCGAAGGAGACCCAGGCCTGACTCCACAGCTGCTCTGGAGAGAACACCACCTGGCCCTCTCCAACTGCCTCCTGTAGCGCTCTGAGGTCAGGAGGAGCTGGAAGCAGACAGCACAGGACCCTGGGCACACACTGCCTTTGGATGGGGCGAGCTCGGTGTGGGCAGTTCAGAGACACAGCGCCCTGCACACAAGGCTGCATGTGAGCAGAGGAGAGGATCAGACTCCTCAGGACGTGGACCCTGACCCAGACGGCTGGCCCTCCCCTTCACACAGCCAGCGTTCCGCATGGAGGACAGCAGGAGGAGGAGACTTTGCGGCTCAAAAGGACAGGAAGGGTCTCCTTCCTGCTTTTGAACCCCAACCATCTCCGCCTTCTGCTGTCTTCCATGATGGGAACGCTGACTGTGTGAAGGCGGCAGGCCAGGTGTCTGGCTCGGGGTCTGCATCCTGAAGATCTCTGATGCTTTCCTCAATTTTCCACTCAGCCTCACTCTCTGGCCAAGCACCCGATGCAGGGAATGCTGTGTGCTCCCTCCCACACCCCCGCAGGAGGCAGAGAACATCTTGTGTGCCCATCAGGTCCCCTGACCCTGGCATCGGTCAGTGGGTGAAAGCTGTCTGCTGATCTGTACATCCTAAAGATGCACTCCTTCCTCGGTATTCCTAACAACTGCGGAGAGGGTGACCCCTCAGAGCCTGAGCAAAAAGGGAGTGAGCAGCGGCCCTGGCAGAGGTCTGGTCATGAACCCAGGAGGTGGCCGTGGATGGGCGTGATAACAGCAAGTTCATGGTGATGAATGCAGCAGTGTGGCCAGGAGGGGCCAGGTGGGCGAGGTGGACTGAGCCTGCATCAAGGAACCGGACACCTCTCTGAACACTCCTCTCTCCACATCCATGGTCAGGCAGCGCAGATGCGGGCAGGACCTCATCACGAGGACGCTCATCTCCTACAGCTGCTGGTCCTGCCAACTCCACTCAGTGTTGCAGGAGAACTGGGGGCTCCTGATGCAGGACGTGGGCCAAGGCATCCAGAGCCCCAGCAAACAGCAAGGCCGTGTTCCTGCCGGCCTGAGGCAGCTGCAGGACGAGGAGGGGCCATATGCCTGCCCCCGTCATGGAAAACTGAGTTCTCGCAGATGCTGGATGCCCGCTGCTTAGTAGGTGTTCCTGGTCAAAGAACAAACCGAGCCAATGGCACCGCTGCCCTGTGGTGGACCGGTTTCTCACAGCTACCATTCTTACTTCCACTGTTTTCATGCCTGTGATAAAGACAATTGTTTTCCTTCATGAAAATTGGGATCCTAGGGAGGGAATGATGTTTGCACCTGAGTGTGCCTCCTCTCAGTGTGACAGCTGCCTTAGACATCCTGCCAGCACATCTTGGGCATCCTGAAATCTACACCTTCTCATTCAGATATCGCTGTCCAGGCCCAGAAGTGTCTCCAGTGTCCTGGGGTGTAACTGGGATCTCAAACATTTTGATTCAGATCCCAATATGTATTCTCTGTTTCAGTTAAGTGTTTTGAAAAAAAAAATTCCAAAAAAATTTAAAAATTTAAAAAGTAAAAAAAAAGTTAAGGTAAAAATAGAAAAGAAAAATGGTACTGCATTGTTTTTTTAAAAAGGAAAAAGATTTAAAAACTTAAAAATTTAAAACGTGGTAAAAAATTTAAAAGGAAAAAATTAGAAAAAATGTTATTTAAGTGTTTTTGAAAGTAAAATACTGAAAAAATTAAAATTAAAAATTTTAAAAACTTTAAAAACAATAAAAAACAAAAAATAGGAAAATACTAATAGGAAAATTAAAATGCCACTTCATTATAGTAACTTTTTAAATAGGGAAAAGTTAGAAATATAGATAAATTATAATTTTTAAAAAATTTAAACTCAGCAAATAAAAGTAAAGTTCCATTTCAGTTCAGTGTTTTTGTAAATACAAAAATGCTAAAAAATTTTAAATTTAAAAATGATTATACTTTACAAATGACAAAAGAGAAAAACAATTATTCAGAACAAGTGTAAAATGTCATTCCTATTCACTGTTTCATTTATGGAGAAAATGCCAAATAATTACAATTTAACAACTTTGCAAAAATTTAAAACTTAAAACAAAAAAAAATACTAAGGAAACAACGTACAATGCCATTTCAGTTAGTTATCTTTCTAAATAAGAAAATTCTAAAAAGAAATGAAAAAATTTCAAAACAAAAAGAAATTACTAAGAAAAAAAATGCCGCTTCAATAAAATGCCACAATGCAACAACAAAAAAATGTAAACTTTTTGTTGCTTTGTTTGACAACTCGAATTGGTTCTAAACAACTGACCAGTGATGGGGACAACTTATTCAATACCCTCAGAACAAACTGCCTGGTAATTTATGCCAAGAGACAGATCAGCAGTCATCTAGGTTTTACCTTGGATACCACTTTCACCAGCCCTGACTTAGGTGAAACTCTCTGCAGAATTTACAAACTCTTTGCTGATTTTTATACCTGCTTTTACTTTTGTTCTGTAAAAATCATAAACTTTGGATAATAAAATTTCAGAGTTGAAATAAAAAACTTTGGAGAGTGCTGCTTGGAGGATGTATAAATAGCCTGTTTGATAATGGCCTTCCTTTCACAATGTTACCATGCATTAATCATTCATGCCTGTGTCAGTTATTATATTCAAGTTTAATACTAGATTTCTAATAGAATTCTTCCTGAAGACTGTGGATCCTGGCATTCTGTAGTTCAAAAGCATTCTCACCCCAACGTGGAATGTTATTCCAAATATCGTGTTAGCCCATACCATTGAATTTTTTTTCTCTATTATTTGGATTTTTTAAAATTTCAGTGTTATAATACATTGCATCTTCAATTGGGTGTGCCGATTTTTTACCCTTGTATCTATCTACCTATCTATCATCTATCTATTTATATATGAAGTAGACTGCTTTTCCAAGGTATAGCAGAGAGGTGGATCAGAAGAGAAATAGCCGGGTCTTTTTTTTTTTTTTTTTGACAGGCAGAGTGGACAGTGAGAGAGAGAGAGAGAGAGAGAGAGAGAGAAAGGCCTTCCTTTGCCATTGGTTCACCCTCCAATGGCCGCCATGGCCGGCACGCTGTGGCCGGCGTGCTGCAGCTGGCACATCATGCTGATCCAAAGCCAGGAGCCAGGTGCTTCTCCTGGTCTCCCATGCAGGTGCAGGGCCACAGCTCTGGCTCAATAGCCGGGTCTTGAACCAGAGTCCACATGGGAAGCAGGCACTGCTGCCACAGGATTAGCCCACTATCCCACAGTGCCAGAACCAGGTTCTCCAATATTTAAAGAGATTTATTTATTTTTCTGCAAGGCAAACATAAGAGAGAGGGAGAGCTATGAAACACACACAGAGAGATGTTCCATCTGATTCACGTCTCAAATGCCTACGGCAGCCACAGCTAAACCAGGCTGAAGTAAGGAATCCAACAACTTAAGCCATCTGCTGCCTCCCATTACTACAGGAAATATGGCTTAGAAGCATCTGGGTCTTGAACCAGGCACTCTGGCATGGATACCGCTGTCATACTGATGGCTTTACCCATGGCCCCACGATGTCAGCACCTGCCTTCTTAAAAAAAAAAAAAGTTTATTGAAAAGCAGCATTACAGTGAAGAGGCAGAGGATGAACAGTGGGAGAAAAGGGAGAGGGAGGTGGTGGTGCTGGGTGGAGAGAGAGAGAAAAATACCTTCCATCTACTGGTTCACTCCCCAAACGCCTGCAAAGTCAGGGAAACCTCCTGGCTGCCTTGAATATTTCCATTCCTGTACTTTGGACTCCAGGCCAGAATCAAAGTGTCTCTCCTGGAAGGCCAGCCATCTGCCAGCAGGTCTTGGGACTTCCTAGCCTACAAGACCACATGACACAGTGCCTTATCCCATGATGCCCTTGGGATCCACGGGACCACAAGTGCAGATTCCATTCACAGTGATTTTGAAAATGGAAAAAGAATGCATCTGTACTGTCCATATACCATCTTTTTCCTCCTGAATTATTCTACACACAGTATACCATTTACATTGTAGTTTCTTTAGGTCTTATAAGACATCCAGGGACAACTGAAAGCATATGGGAGAATATTTGGTCCAATGCGAATGCTACAGGACTTTAGCAACGGTGACTTTAGTGCCTGCAAGTGATCCCAGACCCCATCTGACACAGAGCTTCATGGACAACTGTCCATATTCCATAAGTCCTTGCAGGGTCTCACCTGACACAGATTATCATCCTGAGACTTGAGGTGCAGGTCTAATGAATCCTGCAAGTACGGAAGCAGCTTTGCCCTTGGGGAACAGGTCCCCACTGGAGGTGTTTTCAGATTCACACCGAGCTATGGATGGGAATGGGGATTCTGGTGAGGTCTGCAGTGGAAATGAGGAATAGATGTGATGGAAGACTAGAAAAAAGGTGAGGGGCTGGCGCCGTGGATCAGTTGGTTCGTCCTCCATCTGCACTGCCAGCATCCCATGTGGGCGCCGGGTTCTAGTTCCAGTTGCTCCTCTTCCAGTCTAGCTCTCTGCTGTGGCCCAGGAAGGCAGTGGAGGATGGCCCAAGTGCTTGGTCTCCTTTACCCACAAGGGAGTCCAGGAGGAAACACCTTGCCCTGGCTTCGGATCAGCATAGCTCCTGCCATAGCGGCCATTTGGGGGGTAAACCAACAGAAGAAAGACCTTTCTCTCTGTCTCTCTCTGTCTCACTGTCTAACTCTATCTGTCAAATTAAAAAAAAAAAAAAGATAAGCCTTGTTTGTAAGAGGCAGGGAACTTGGTTTCTGTCATGTTTTCTAGAAGGTATAAATTGCCAGGGATGAAACTGGACATTAAATGGAGGTAAATTCTCAGCAATGCATTGAAGGTGAGGCTGGCTTTCTGGCATTTTTCAAAAAGAATTATTTATTTATTTGAATGGCATAGATACAAAATAAGAGAGACTTTCATTTTGTTACTCCCCAATGGCTAGGGTGGGATCAGGCCAAAGCCAGGAGCCAGGAGCTTCTTCCAGGCAGGTGCGGGTGCCCAAGCATGTGGGCCAACTTCTACTGATTTCCCAAGATGTTAGCAGGGAGATGGATCAGAAGTGGAGCAGCTGGGACCTGAACTGGTGCCCATATGGGATGCCAACATTGCAGGTGAGGACTTAGGCTTCTACGTCACAGCACCAGCCACTGGCTTTCTGACTATTCATACTAATGTCAAAAAAGAGAAATTAATTTCTGGGAATTCTTAACAAAAAGGAACTAGAATTTGAAGATTTGGAAAACTGGGTCTATCCATATTACAACAGATGAAATGAGCACCACATGAATGCAAGACACCAATACTGGTGGGAATTTGTTCTGGGGATACAGAGCATGGGGGAACTCTCTCTAATTCCTGCTGCTCAGTTTGTCCTCTAATAGATTGCTGTTCTATGAATAAGTGTTACATTTTACAAAGAATGTGACAGGCTCAAATAAATGGTGGCATTCTGTGATGGTGTGGTTAATACAAATTATTGAAGTGACCAACATGAGTCACAACCATTGGTGATCTCTATGCCTGTGCATTCAGCCTGTGATCTTGGAGATCATCTTAGAATCGAGACAGCAGATCAGTTAGGTCAAGGTCAAGGTCTAGGTCTCTGTCCCTGATGGAAGCTGTGAAAGTCACATGGCTGTGCCCCTTTGGACCTAGCAGCTCTCCACACCTGCACACTTCAGCCGAGGTGATTCTTTATGCATGGCATGAGGAGAAATCAGCACTGAGAGGCAGAGACTCCACCAGAAGACCTTAAACATGGGAGTTATCAGTGTTCCTAGGATGGAGAACAAGAGCCTGAGGTGCTGAGGCTTTCCAAGCTTCCAGGAAGACAGGAAAGGGCCACTCCTCCTGGGCGCTTAGGTCCTGGTGCACCTGAGTCTGAAAGTGATGCTTCCTTGGTTTTCTTTGTTCCTGCACAGCTAGGAGGCCTGAGTGCCTGCATCCCCCCAGGTGGTATCCCTCCAGTCACCACAAGGAGGGGCTGTGATCCTTCCACATGGCACTGGCTGGCAAAGCCCAGTGTTCCCTTTGGTTTGGCTGTTGCCAGGCATTTTCACTTTCTGGAACTGGAACTTGCCTATTTTGGTGAGCCCAGGTATGGAGCTGTCTTGGATTAGCCAATCCAGCCCAGGCCTGAGGTCTGTCTGAGGAACCTCGGCCACTCAGGCTGGAAGTCCAGCACCTGTATATTCTGTCATCTCCCTCAGCCTCCCCAGCAAAAACCCAAGGCACTCCTCTTCCTCTCAGAATGCAGCAGCCCCTTCCTGTCAAGGGGGTGGGGGTGGGGGTGGGGGTAGGAGGAGACTGAGGGGAGGGAGGAGGAGCTGCATCCAAGGAGAGACAGGAGGAGGTGGTGGAGGTGATGTGCTGGGGAGCTGAGCAGAGTGGAATGAGTGAGGCGAGGGCCCTGTGGTGGGAGTAGTTCACGCAGCACCTGCGAGGCATGCATCCCATATGGGGCCTCCTAAGAGCAAGAGTTCAAGTCCAGTTGGGGACACTTCCATTCCCGCTGCCTGGGAAAGCAGTGGAGAGTGACCCAAGTGGTTGGACCCCTGTCACTGACTTGGGCCACCTGGGTGGAGTTCCAGGCTCCTGGCCATTTAGGGATTAAACCAGCAGAGGGAAGGTCAATCTCTCTCCCTCTCTCTAACTCTGCCCCTCAAATAGATAAATGTTTTTTCTTTTGTCTTTTTAATGACTGGAGGAAGAAATCCGGGAAGACCAGGAGCATTGAGGGGGGAGGTGGTGGAGGAGGGGGCATTCCTGAATCACAAATGTTTCACATCTCTCAGAGCCCCCTGAGCAGAGGGAAGGGAGCACTATGCAGAGTGGGGCAGAACTTTACCTGTGGGTGGGAACCTGGCAACCCAGGCCAGAGGCTGAAAGCTCTTCTCTGTCCCTGAGCCCAAGCTCATTCTCCTGGGCAGAAGACTGAGGGGGCGGAGCAACAGGGACTCCGGGGTGCCTCCTCCGGATATGGATTAAGGGTCCTGGGCGACCTGCCTGTCACTGGAAGGGCCTGCTAGGAGTCCCCAGGAAGAGCAGGGCCCACGGAGGCGCGGTGTCCTCTGCTGAGCCGACGTGCCCGAGCTGGTGTCCGGGGTCCAGGGAGCACCTGCGGCGTGTGCGCTCTCAGGAGCCCCAGTCCACGGAGTCTGAACGCAGCCATCTTCTCGGAGTGCTGCCTGCAGAGCGCTTCCTCTCGAGGCTGAGCTCTGTGTATTTCCAAGGAGCCCACCTCAGACAGAGGGAACCTCTGAGGCGTCCCTCTCCTGGAGCACGTGGTACAAGGGACCCGGTGTCCCCTCTCCTGTCCCACATCCGGGTTTAGGGACAGGAAGTCTCTGGACCCAGAAGGAAGCTCTGCGGGCCACTCCAGTCCCCTTGTCACTCCTGCCCCCACTGTAGCTGGGACCTCACAGCAGTGACCCCTGTCAATTTCCACCTCCCTCCCCCATCCAGGAGTCTTGATCCAAAAAGCTGGTACTGAGAGTGGCAAAATCTTCCCTACATGTAACCTGGTGACAGAGCTGGGGGTCGTGGTCCACTGCGAGTCCTCCTGGCTGGCTCACTGGTGCCCCCAGGTGTCCTCTGAGATCCAGTCCCCACTGCCCACCGGCCCTAAGACCAACAAGTCCGGGAATGGGTCTGCAGGATGACCCCCAGGGGGAAGGCCTTCTCTGCTAAAAGAGCCACCGCTTCCAGATCCCAGGTCCCAGCATTCCTCTCCTGGAACCCTTGTCACCTGGGGATGCCAGGAGTCCAAGGACAGCTGCCCGCTGACAGGCAGAGTGGACAATGAGGGAGTGAGAGAGACAGAGAAAGGTCTTCCTTTTCCGTTGGTTCACTCCACAATGGCCGCTGCAGCCGGCGCACCGCGCTGATCTGATACAGGAGCCAGGTGCTTCTCCTGGTCTCCCATGGGGTACAGGGCCCAAGCACTTGGGCCATCCTCCACTGCCTTCCCGGGCCACAGCAGGGAGCTGGACTGGAAGAGGAGCAACCAGGACAGAATCCGACGCCCAGACCCAGCCTAGAACCCGGGTGCCGGCGCCACAAGAGGAGGATTAGCCTAGTGAGCTTGGCGCTGGCCATTGTAGGCTTTTAAATACAGCCTCCAGCAGCTTCCTCACTCATGGCTCCAGCCTGCCTCTGCACTGTGCTCTGCACCTGCGTCTTTAACAACATTACCACCGGCAGGGCAGGGCAGGGCAGTGGGTTAAGTCCCCACGTGTGATCCCAACTCCCCAATCAACGCATGCAACAGGGAAATAACGGGACACATGCTGTGGTTTACGGCACTGGTGATTGGGGTCAGGGACTAACGACTTCCTAATCAATACATTTCCGTGAGGAAAGTGCGTGGACGCGCATGCCTACACACACACGCTGGAGTTCAGGGCGCCACAGCCTGACAGCAACAGCAGCTCAGCGAGGGGCCAGGGCCCAGGGGACACAAAGAGCTCCCCCAGGGCAACGCTGGTTTCTCCTCCGGACTCTGCTGCTCCCTCAGGATCCGGCCAGAGGGACCCCGGGAAGAGTGGTCCACGGGCAGGGGAGGAAGGGTCGGGATCCCAGAGAGAAGAAGGGAAGCCGGAGCGCCAGGTGGCAGAGCGATCAGTAAATCCACAGAGGGGAAACCGCACAGGCCACAGCGCCACGACCCGCTCCTCCGTCAGCGCCCACGCAGCTGGGAAGGGCGGGGACGCGGACACGCGGGACCACCCCGCACCAGACCGTGGGCTCCCCAGGCCACGCCCACCGCCGCGCGGCCCGGCGCTGCCCCGCCCCCCGCAAGCCCCGCCCACCCACCCGCGGCCCTCAGCCCCGCGCGAAGCCCAGGCCCCTGCGCCCGAGGCGCCATCACGACCCCCAGCCCGGCCTGCAGGCCGCCGAGGGCCTGGGGAACCCGGGTGCGGACCCCGCTTCAGAGACCAGAGCTGTGGACCATGGGGACCCCGCGCCAGGGCTCCGGAGCGGGGACGGCGCTGCGGGGCACTGAGGGCCGCCTCCCGGAACCGGAGTCAGAGGAGAGAAAGGGACACGCGCACGCGGGGCGGACCCGCGCCCAGGGCCAGGGTTCCCGGAGGACGGGCGCCGGCCCCAGGCTCAGGACGCCGCTCCTCGTGAGGAGGATGCGGGCGCCGCGCCCACAGCGCCCGGGAGGGCGGGAAGGGCCGGGCCCCCTGGAGGAGGCCGCGGGCTGCGGAGCCCGGGCGGCAGGGGCAGGGGCGCTCTCCAGACCACAGCCTCCTGCTGTGTTCAGCTCCAGGCTTTCATTCTTCCTGTTGTGTTTATTCATTGGAGAGAGGGAATTACAGAGAGGGGAGAGGCAGAGAGAAAGGGCTTCCATGCTCTGGTTTGCTCTCCAGATGGCCACTACAAGTAGGGGTCTCCCAGGCAGGAGCAGGCCCCAAGCCCCCGGGCCATCTTGCAGGGCTTCCCCAGCCCATTAGGAGAGAGGCAGAACCAAACAGGGGCTCCGGGACAGGACCCAGCGCCCATGGGGGAAGCCGGCCCTGCAGGCGGAGGCTTAGCCCACCAGGACACAGCACAGGCCGGACCATGGCGTTTCTGGTGCTGTGCAGACAAACTGACTTGAAACTTACCAGCCCCCAGGAGCTCGAATCCTGCTGTCTTTACTCTTAGAGAGAGGGGGCCTTGCCTCCTGCATGGGGGCTTGTAGTTCTAACTTTGTTGTGGGCAGAAGTCTGTGAGGGTTAAAGTGCAGTTAAGGAAGTGAGGTGAAGTTGGCTGCTGGTCATCCCTCACTGTCTTGGGCTCAGGGTTCTGGAGCTGGCGCAGTCACACTAAGGAGAGGAGCCCAGGAGCTGCAGCGTGGGGGGTACAGGGCGTGCACAGAAGGGCAGGGTAGGGGTGAAGGTGGCACAGCGGGTTGGAGCCTCAGTCTGCAGAGCCAGCCTCCATGGGGGCTGCTCCACTGGCTATGCAGCTCTCTGCTGGGGCCTGGGAACGCAGTAGATGATGGCCCTAGTCCTTGGGCCCCTGCACACACGTGGGAGACAGGCAGAAGCTCCTGTCTCCTGGCAAATCCAGCAGGACTTCCTGGGATAGGCTTCAAGGCCCAGGACTAATCCTCTGTGACGTGGGGCCTTGCCTCTGGGTCTCAGCCTGCGATACTTCCATCTTCATTCGAGCCAGTACTCGTCTTTCTTCTCACACTCCTCTGAAGTGTGTCCTCTTCCTGGTGTCAGCAGCTTCTCCTGGTTGTTTTGCGCATACACCTTACCTGAGTCAGCTGCCAATGCCCCGTGCTTGGCTCTGACCACTGTCCACGAGGGGCTGTTCTCACGATCTCAGGCACCTCTGGAAAATCTGTATTGACCTGATTTCCACTGGTCATGGTGGAGTTTACTTTTTTCTCTTTGAAACTAGCAGCATTGCCTAGCAGAAAGGCTGGTGCACAGAGGTCCAGAAGGAATCTCTACTCTGCCTGGCTCCATAGATAAAAAGAAGAACATGGGTCTCCATGCAGAAACGACCTCCATGAGGCCTGACACTCTCCAGCACTGCAGCAGAGGAGAAAGCCTGAGGGAGAATTCCAGAGGTAAGGGACCACACAGGACAGGCAGGGCTGTGTTAAATACTCGTTCACCTTGTGTGTTCTCTGCTCCCATTCTATCACCCAGAGATTGAAAACAGACAGACAATCAATAATGGGACAATAGAAACGTGGGAAAAGCTGTGTCCAAGGAATGACCCTCATACTTGTGTGTGTTTGTTTTTAGCAGCAGAAATAGCAGTGCTTTACCCAAAGTCCACAAAACCCAGCAATGCATTCTTGCAAGACAAGAGCCATGCTCGGCACAGGGAAGCTGGAGGTCAGAGCTCATGGGGTGGCCCTCCTTCCACCAGGTGCCTTGTGCTGAGACAACCTCTTAGTCTCTCTGGGCCTCAGGTTCCTCATCAGTGAGGTAAAGTGTGCATTGTTCCTCTCTGAGGTCCTGCTGCTTAGGTTCCTCGGAATCCCTGGGGAACCACACGTGCCCTGGGAACTGAGGCTGAGAGCAGACCTAGTCCCTCCTCTGTGTCTCCTCCCAGATCTGGAGCTGAGAACCCAGAGCTGAAGGTGCAGATGAAGGAAGAGGAGCAGCTCTCTGGGACATGAGAATGACCCAGAAAATGACAAGGTAATGTTAGGGTGAACCAAGTGTGGGTGAGATGAAGGACACACTGAGTCAGAAACCTCAGGGGGACACTCAGAAAGGCCTACTCCACTGTCCAGCCCCTGAAGGAGCCACCTTCCATGAGCACTGAGCTCAGGAGAGAAACTGAGGCCAGAGTGAAGCTCTACACCTGGCCAGGGAGATCCCTGGATGGAATTAGAGCAAGTTTATGCTGAACAAAAGCTTTCCATGCAAACTTGAGATCCTGGTAACTTCAGTGTAACAAAAAGGGGGTGGGGGGATAGAGAGAGAAACAACACCCTTCCTGCCCTCTTCAGCTAGGTACATTTTTCCACCCATGCTCAATTCTGCCATGCAACACACTGCACAATCCTAAAATGGCAGTGGTGCAGTCCCACAGCACAAAGTAAGGATCCCCATGATCCCCACATGGGGCCAAGACCTATGCACATTGTTCACAATGCTTTTGCTTTCTCTGGCTATGGTGTGAAAGCACTCACAACTCAGTAGCCAAAATAATTAATCATTCATCTGAGAAATTGGCAAAGGACCTGAGTAGACATTACTCCATGAAAGGAATACGCATTGCTACCAGGTTTATGACAAGTTGCCCATTATCAGTACTCATCGGGGAAACACCATTGCAAACTACAGAGGGATATCCCCTCAGAACCATATGGTCAGCTGCTGTCAGAAAGACGAGAGAATAAATGTGGGCAAGGGTGTACCGAAAAGGAAACACTTTTACATTATGTGTGAGAATGTTGAGTGGTATGGCCATTATAGAAAACATTATTGAAATATTTTTGTGATGTTAAACTAGAACTGTCAAATGATCCATTCATCCACCTTATTGGTATATGTACAAAAAAAGAAGAAACAAAAAACCGTGGCCGGCGCCGTGGCTCAACAGGCTAATCCTCTGCCTTGCGGCGCCGGCACACCGGGTTCTAGTCCCGGTCGGGGCACCGGATTCTGTCCCGGTTGCCCCTCTTCCAGGCCAGCCCTCTGCGTGGCCCAGGAGTGCAGTGGAGGATGGCCCAAGTGCTTGGGCCCTGCACCCCATGGGAGACCAGGTAAAAGCACCTACCACCTGGCTCCTGCCATCGGATGAGTGCGGTGCGCTGGCCGCAGCGCGCCATCCGCAGCAGCCATTGGAGGGTGAACCAACGGCAAAGGAAGACCTTTCTCTCTGTCTCTCTCTCTCACTGTCCACTCTGCCTGTCAAAAAAAAAAAAAAAAAACCGTATCAGCATTTAGTAGAGATGCCTGCAATCCCTAGTTGATGCCTTATTCACAGTAGCCAAGATGCAAACTGCCTAAATGTCCATCAACAGAAGGTTGGTTAAGAAATCTTACTGGCTATACATATGGCTTGAAAAGTACATTTTAATAACAGGATACTGCAGATTTTCCATGACAGTTTGGAATCACTTGAAGTTTTTGAATCATTCTTATACATTTCTGTGTATAGATATTTATATATATATATATATATATACAATATGTAACAACACATTATACGTGATAGATGTATGATTATAATTAAATATATATATTTATATGATGGAATGCTGTTCAACTCAAAGGAACTCCTGTCATTTGTGAGAAACTGGATGAAATTGGAGGACATTATGGTGAGTGAAATAAACCAGATATAGAAAAAATAATACTGCATGAAGCCTGTTATGTGTGGAGTCTGAAGGATAAAAAGGAAAATTGTTGAATATGTCAAAACAGAGAATATAAGAGAGGTCATCAAGGTGGTGGATTCTGGTGGGAAGAATAGAGAGATGTTGACCCAAGAATACAAAGTAGTAGTTATAGAGAAGAACTAAATCTAGGGTTCTGAAGTTAAGCATGAGACTCTGAGTTATTAGTGGAGCATTCTATTCTCTATTAGAATGAGAAAGGCTGAGAATTTTCTAAGAGTGGATTTCGTGGGTTCTTACCATGTGCAGGCACATAAAGGTTAACTGTGAGATGATGAATATTTTATTTACTGGTCTAGAGTCATTACACTATCGATATGTACATTACTATATCATTTTTGTATATTTTAATAATTATTTTAAAATATTGATTATTCTGTTTGAAAAACAGAGTTACAGACAGAGAGGAACACACACACACACTGAGAGGGAGAGGCATCAGATTTTAAAATTTCAAAAAAATCCCAGTTCTGATCATCCACTCAAAGGCAAACCTTAAAATTTGCAGCGTTTGGGACTGGCATTTCGTTCAGCAGTTAAGTGGCTTTTGCAATGCTCACATACCTATATTTGAGTTGTGGGGCTGGAGTCACCAAAGGGTTTCCTGTCCAGATTCCTGCTAACGTGCACTCTAGGAGGCAGCATGTGATGGATCAAGTATTAGATCTCTTAGTTCTAAGGGTACAGTTTAACAACTTGCCATAGGACTCCAAAATCCCTTAAGCTGCCTGATAAAAATAGCAGCTTCAGTGTTATATAGAGTACATGGACAGGATTAAGTGGTAAAGTGAACATATAGATAGGATCAAGTGTTAAAGCGATCGTATAAATAGGACAAAGTGTTTGGAAACAATAATAGAATTACAAAGGAGTGGAGGCTCTAGCATGAAAAGTGGCCCATACAGCAGACTCACAGAATGAGTAGCACTGTGAACTCAGAATATCCCCATAAGGCATTCCTGTCTGGCTGGAAAGCCCACGAGAGCATTTCAGGCATGGAAATCTAAGACCCTTTGGCAAAAATTGCCGTACAATATAGGATGCCTGTGGGTGAGACTGAAGTGGAAAGAAGTGGCCACTATGAAGGATGCACATTCCCTGAAGGGAGGAGAGAGCGTCCTCTTTGCTTATGGCCTTGTCGAGCTAGGTGGATTCAGAAGGCTTCTGTAGCCAAGGAAGCTCATGTCAAGCACACTGGGTGAGCACTGATGTCAGACATAAGAGTGTGATTTGTTAAAGACACAGTGAGAGCCACTGTGCACTGCCCTCTGTCCGCAAAAGCTGTACCAAGGGACTTACTAGTAGAACTGTTCTCCAGAATCACTTCCTTTTAGTGCATTAAATGGAGGATATTCTGGTGTCTCATAGGTTCTAATTCTAAGAGCTCACAGCAGATGTATCATCCATGGGTTCTTCTTTGAAGACAATTAAGTTTCTTTCTTTCTTTTTTTTTTTTTTTTACAGGCAGAGTGAACAGTGAGAGAGAGAGACAGAGAGAAAGGTCTTCCTTTGCCGTTGGTTCACCCTCCAATGGCCGCCTTGGTCGGCGCGCTGCGGCTGGCGCACTGCGCTCCTCCGATGGCAGGAGCCAGGAGCCAGGTGCTTTTCCTGGTCTCCCCATGGGGTGCAGGGCCCAAGCACCTGGGCCATCCTCCACTGCACTCCTGGGCCACAGCAGAGGGCTGGCCTGGAAGAGGGGCAACCGGGACAGAATCCGGCGCCCAGACCGGGACTAGAACCCGGTGTGCCGGCGCCGCAAGGCGGAGGATTAGCCTGTTGAGCCATGGCGCCGGCGACAATTAAGTTTCTAAAAGGAAAGAAGGGGGAAGAAGGAAGGGAATAGCAGAGGGGGCAAAAAGTGAAACTACCTTTGAGAAGCAGTAACCTTGGACAGCCCTTTGCTAGGCTGTTGAGTAACAGTTCTCTTAGTTTTCTTGTTTCATTCTATCTTTTTTTCTTTCTCAGACTAAACAGGAGAGTTGGAGGAGGAAGAGGGGGAGAATAGGTGGGAGGGCAGGTAGGTGGGAAGAAGGACTATGTTCTTAACGTTGCATTGATGCCATTGATACAACATTAAATAAAGAAGTTGATTTTAAAAATACTTCAGGCCGGCGCCGTGGCTCAACAGGCTAATCCTCCGCCTTGCGGCGCCGGCACACCGGGTTCTAGTCCCGGTCGGGGCGCCGGATTCTGTCCCGGTTGCCCCTCTTCCAGGCCAGCCCTCTGCTGTGGCCCGGAGTGCAGTGGAGGATGGCCCAGGTGCTTGGGCCCTGACCCCATGGGAGACCAGGAGAAGCAGCTAGCACCTGGCTCCTGCCATCGGATGAGCGCGGTGCGCCGGCCGCAGCGCGCCGACCTCGGCAGCCATTGGAGGGTGAACCAACGGCAAAGGAAGACCTTTCTCTCTGTCTCTCTCTCTCACTGTCCACTCTGCCTGTCAAAAAAAAAATAATACTTCAAATACATAACACCCATATTCTTCAAAATAAGTTTGCCATCATTATAAAAGTAGTTGCATTAATTATATATAAATATATTGTAAAAAAGCATTAGGTTGTTCACCCACATTGGCAGAACAAATTGGAGTTCTGAACACCAAGTGTCACCCTGGCCAAGCCTGACTGTTGCATGAATGTGGGGAGTAATAGCGATGGAACACATAGCCTTGGTTGTGTTTCTCTGTGTGTATGTCTCTACATCTGGATCTCTACATCTCAAATAAGTATAATTTAAAAACATTTTCATTTCCATAATATGTTTCATCTTATAAGTTACTTGTTTTATTCTAAGGGCAAAAAGACAGAGAAAAGAGATCTCCTATTGACTGGTTTGAACCTAGGAGGCCTGAGCTAACCTGGGCCTGGCCAGGCTGAACTAGGACTGGGTCCATCAGGATCTCCCACATAGACTGCAGTGACACAAGTACTGGAGCCGGCACTGCTGCCTCACGCTGTGTGCACCACCAGGAAGTGGAGGGGAGAGCCAAGCAAGGACTCGGGCCCAGGCAACTGATCCAGGTGTGGGCATCCCAGGTGGCATCTTAACTGCAGTGCCAAATGCTTGTGCCAATTTCAACCTCTTAGAAGAAAAAGTAGTACAAAGTCTTTCAACTTGAATTAGATTACATTTTTAGGTATTATACCCAAACTATACATAATAAAAGAATAAATTCATAAATGTCCCAATATGTTCAAATTTCCTGTTCAAAGTCATTGATAAGAAGATGAATAGACAGGCCAACATAGGGAGAAAACATTTTGAAATTACGCCTGACATAACAATTCTTTACAGAGAACTAATAGAGCTCTCAAAATTTCACTCAGAAAAATGAAATGACACATTTATTATGGAAGCTGAAAACTCAACATTTCAAACAGGTAGAAAAGACTAGAGATCTCTTTAAACAGCAGGTGGGGTGACTTCCTCACAGCCCTGAGAAAGGAAGGCTTGTTGGGACACATGTTCTGCCTTGGTATTTTCATACACATGCATGACTATAGAGCGATACATGCTTAGGTGATTTGGGGACACGGTCTGGGGTGTCAGCGCAGGATCTATAACTATGAGACTGGCAGATGGGTAGGTTGTCCCCACCAGTGGGGGTCTTGTGCCTCAACCTAGCTTAGGCCCCTGGAAGGCAGAGTTCCGAAGATTCCGTGACGCTCTCCACCTTCTAACTTTGCGATGGCAACGGCAGACCGTTAGCTGCCACACAACAGCCAGTCCTCGCAGAGACTGAGCTACAGGCAGTGCCTTCAATCCAGGCTTTGGCAGTTTGATCCTTGTTTGTCCAGAGAAGAACTTCCCAGTGCTGTCGGGCTGTGGGTCAGGTGTTTCACATCAGTAAGTGAAGCTTGACAGTTATTGTCACCCCTCAGCCTACCTGAAACTCTTGGATGTCATGTGTTTGAACCTCTCCTCTGTTTGGGTTTCCTCTCCCCAGTCCCTGTTGTCCTGCTGTGACACACCATCAGCATGGCAGGATCCCACAGCCCTGCATCAGATGCCCTGGCAGAACTGAACGACCTCGAATGCCAGCAATTGCGATCCCAGCTGGCAAAGAGCCAACAGGACTGCTGGGAGCTCCAGGAGAAGTTTCTCATAGCTGAGGCTACAAACTTTGCCCTGGCCAGGGAGCTGAAAAAACACAGTAAGTTCTCTCGGGTCATTTCACCACAGTGATGATTGTCCTGTATCTTCTCCTGAGGAACTGAATGGCCTCACTGCGTGATTTTTGTCTTCTTTTGGCTGAACTTACTTTCCTCCTGACCACACTCCCAAGCTGACACACAGGGTTTCCCAAGTTTTCCAAGTTCGCAGTGAGGTGTAGGGTGACAGGAGGGCTGAATCTGTCATGGATTCCTGATGAGGCATAGAGCTGCCTGTTGTCCTCAGGGTCAGGCTCCACCATACTGAGTGCGTGTGTATGATCATCCTGTCTGTGTCAGCTCCTGCAGCCTTACACCATCACTGTGGCCTCATTTCTGGGGCTAACGCCTTTCACTCAATCCAAGCCTCCGTTGAGTTCCCATTGGCAAGGCGCTGTCCTAGGTCCAGAAGTGGACATGTGTTCAGAGTGAGCAGGATGTGCTTCCAGAGAGACAGGGAGTCTCCTGTGCACTGGAACTCTGGTCTCCATGGGAACACCCTCAGGACACGGCCTCCCCGCTGAGAGCAAAGTCCTGTCCTGCAGCACAAGTTCTTCTTCCAGAAGAGGAAGACGGTGCTGAGACCTGGGAGGGGGAGCAAGACAGGGTGTGGGGGCATCAGGGCCCCTCGCCTGGGTGCCCCCCATTGCCCACCTTCTCTGTAACTTCGATTTCTCTTCCACTCGTAGGTGCTATCAGAATTCCTGCCTCTGTAGATTGTCACAACAACATGCGCTCCTTCTTTCCTATACAACTCCAAGGATGGTTCCTTGTTCAGGATCAAGAGAATCCATGAGGCCCTTATTGTTCTGTTTCTAATTTAGCAGGAACTATACATTTATTGGGCCATATTGCCTCAGGTCTTACTGTGTTATACATTGTATTCTATACAGTTCCATGAAAGGTGGCCCTTTACGTCTGAAACAACAAACACTTGAAATCTTTCCCAGTGCCAGGAAACAGTCCTACACCCTTATCAAGCTCCCAAACACACAGAAGGTGACGACTTCGTGCCCAGGTTCGCGTTTGACCTGAGAGGCTACAAGACTTGCTGTGTCCAGTGGCTCATGATTCAGTCTGAGCTCAGGGGCTGGAAATTCTGATTCTGTAATCACCGGTGGAATCACCCTGTCAAGTCACCTTCTGTATCTTTGAAGTCCTTTTTTCTCATTTAATTGGGAAATAGCAGGGCCAGTGCTGTGGGTTAGCAGGTAAAGCCACTGCCTGCGGTGCTGGATCCCATATGGGTACTAGATCGATTCCAGCTGGTCCACTACCAATCCAGCTCTCTGCTATGGCCTAAAAAGCAGTAGAAGATGACCCACATGCTTAGGCCCATGCATCCACATGGGAGACCTAGAAACAGCTCTTGGCTCCTAGCTTCAGATTGACACAGCTCCAGCCTGGCAGCCATTTGGGGAGTGAACCAGCTGATGGAGTCACTCTCTCTCTCTCTCTCTTTCTCTCTCTCTCTCTGCCTATATGTCTCTGTAACTCTGCCTTTCAAATAAATAAATAATTCTTTTAAAAATGGAAATTTCAGATGCTATGTAGTTAGGTGATGAAATACAGATGTGCAACCCCCAATCTGGAGCCTGGCCCTGGAGTGCTTTTGGTCTTCAGCAGGCACTGACTACAAAAGCACCTCCCTAGTTCTGCGTGTTTGTCTTTCCCCAGATTGTGACAAGTTGAAAAACATCATTGAGTCCATACTGACCAAGAAGCTCCACATTGAGGAGCCGCTGGCAGAGAAGCCCACGGTCCCAGAGCTGCTCAGGTAAGGGTCTCTGTGGGGGGCAGGCAGGTGGGGAGGTGTGTGGGTGTCTCCAGGGGGGCAGCTCAGAAGGGAGAACTGAGGCATCTCAGGCATGGAAAGCCAAGGCACTGTGGCACAATGTTCTCCATGTAGGATCACTGGGGACCCGGACAAAGAAGTGGCCATCAAAGGAGGATGCACTGTTCTCTAAGGGAGGAGAGAACTTCCACTTTGCTGATGGCCTTGTCTAAATACGGACAGAGTTTTCAAAATGCTTCCATAGCCTAGTCAGCTCGTGCCTTGAGCCTTGTGTGGTCCCTGACAACACACAGAGGAGTGCTAATTGTTAAATTAACAGCAGGTGTCAGTGTGCACTGACTCCCCATGCAGGACCTCTGTCTTCAATGAGTTGTATTAAAAGAGAGTTACATTGAAACATTTCTCAAACAGTTTTTATTTTTGTGGGTGTGTGTGCGTGAATTGTTGAAATTGTTACTTAATATAGAGTTGGTCTTCTGTGTACAAAGTTCATTGAAAATGCATCTTAATGGAGAATGAGATTGAGAAGTAGAGGGGTAAGAGGAGCTGGGCTGGGAGTGTGGGTGGTACCCTGTGTATGGGGAGAAGAGTAACTCTATTCCTAAAGTTGTGTTATGAAATGTATATTCCTTAAAATAAGTGAATGAATGAATTTTTAAAAATAAATGGTAAAAATTAAATTTACAATGAAATTAAAAGTAATAGGTACTTTGAAAACATTCTCCCTTCAGGAGAAATGAAAATGAAAATACATTTTTCCATCCTCAATTACTGTTTATTTCCCAAATAAAATGGTACGAATAGATAATAATAAAAAAAAGGCATCATGGAGTCCATGTTGACCAAGAGGCTACATGTGGAGAGCCCCTGCCAAAGCAGCCCAGGTCTGCTGAGCTGCTCAGGTAAGGCTCTCTGTGTAGGGCAGGCAGGTGGGGCTGTGTTTCACTAGTGGGCAGCCCAAATCAAGCACTGAGCCAGCCTGTGCCAAACAAGGGCAGAGAGTTACAGCAAAGCCCCGTGTCTCAGATGTTATGAAACAAGGAGGGAGCCGAGGAATCTGAATTCAGAGCTGCAAGTGCGGAGAGTCTGTAAGTAAGGTGTCCAGGGGGATGGGCTCCCGTGGGGCCTCCTGTTTACTCTCTTCTGCAACAGGAAATCCCCGTGGCTGTGTTTCTGGGAATCCAGTCACTGGTTAGCTTTGGTCCTCTGTAGGTGGTGCTATGCCCGTTCTTTCTTCCTCCCGTGTTCTCATGGTTCCCTTAGTGTGGAGGTGCTTTTCGGTGGGCGCTCACCTCGAGATGATCTGCACTGGGTCTTCTCGGGGGAGGAGAGGATGCTGGGCTCTTTTGTTTGGTCATCTTGCAATCAATCCTCATTTACCCTTGGTCACCATCACCTCCTGATATAGAAGACTGATGCTTAGCTTGGCCCTGCCAGACCTTCATTCTTGTTTCTTGCCATGTAACCCCTGCATGCACCATGATTCCCAGTTACTGCACTGTACACTGTGTGTCTTCCTACATGGAAATGCCTGTGGCTGGAAGGAGGAACTGAATTAGCACCTTTATGAAGGCAAGGAAGGAAGAATCCTTGCACTGTTGATAGAACATGACCCGAATGGAATCTCAGGAATTGTGACAAGATCTTTCTCTAAACATGGGAGCAAGGCCTTGTGTTGCCCTTTGCTTTTCTTGGCACAGGTATTTCTCCAAACCTGAGGGGTGATGCTGGTGGAGGGCTCTATAAGGCATTGTTATGAAAATCCATGGAAACACAGAGAACTTAACACTCATCCCTTCCCATCTAGAACCTTCTCCACTCTTGCACCTTAGGCATTGCCGTGGCATCCTTGAAGATCAGGACCAAGAACTTTCCCAGTTACGTCCCAAGGTCCAAAGGGGGAGAAATCTAGCCCACATCCTACAGCAGTACCTGAAGGACGTGCTCACCGTGCATGACCCTGAGACCTGTAAGGGGCAGGGCTTCCGACGACTGCTCACTGAGGCTGTCCGGCTGTCAGCGTGCCTTGAGGACCTGCTTGGAGCAGGTAAGCTGGGCCCAGGCTGTCCCTGGAGAAAGCCTCAAGGGTTCAGATGCATTCATCTCTCTGCCATGGGCATTTGCCTCAGCTCTTCTTGGTACTGAGCATGTGTGCCATGACAAGGTCAGCACTGCTTGGGAAAAACAGATAGGGGCAGATAAGCCTTTCAAGTTTGCAGTCTCCCAAAGGTCTCCTCCCTTCCTGATTGTGGTTGGCCTTTGGGGCAAGAGGCAGTGTCCATCCTCACATCAAGACCAGAGAGACCTTGTGAAGTGAGGCCACTGTTCGGCTGAACACAGTCACTGAGCTAAGTAAGAATGGAAGCCTCCAGCTCTGTGCTCAGTGTGGTTTTCAAGCTGTAGACAGGTGATTGCTTTCTCCATCCAGGATTTCTCTCTCCACATTCACTAAATGGACCAAAATATCTGGGGCAGTGCAGATGTAACCATCAAAGGTGAAGCTGTTGCTTGTATGTTTCCCAATAGGGCAAAAGCCCTCCTCTCCCTGGGAGTGTCAGACCAGGCTCTAGAGTTAGTAGACCTTCTGTGAAGAAAGCTGTTGAGAAAGGAACTCGTAACACAGAGAGAATTTCCTCTAATGATACAGCCAGAGAAAACTTGGAGGGCCTGTGAGGGAGGATGGAAGTCGGGTTCTTTGCTTCTTCATGACAGATGGAGGTTCTCTGTGAGACCCATGGGAACATAGAACCCATGCCTTGGGCTCCCACTAGTGGCAGCATGAGGGATAACAGACAGAAGTCCCAGGGAAGCTTGAGAAGCTTCCAGTGATATGGGGGGAAAGGATGTTGGCCTAGTTTCAGGCAGAATCTGCCATGATTCTGATCTCCAAGTGCAGAGACACAAAGCCTGATGGACCACAAGGGAATGGCAAGGTGTTTCTTTAAACACAGAACATTTGAAGTTTTTGTCCACTATGGGCCCATATGTAGAATTCATATGCACTCAGAGGCCACCTTGATTTTCGTGGGGGTGGGGGTGATAATCTCTGATTGGACATTTCTGACTTTGTTGACAGAAAATATTGAAGAGGAGGAAACACCAGCACAAGGACCTGTTGCTGACAGGTAATAGTGAATGATGAAGAGATGGCAACAATTGGGTGAAGGAGGCACAGGTTCTCCTAAAGAACAGAAAAGGGGCCGAGACAGTCATGGGGTTGAGATGCACGCATACACACAACTGCAGGTTGTGTTGAGTCCTTCCTGGCCAACTAGGAAACCCCCCTGTTAAAGTAGTTGTGTGTTGTCCTGGTCCTAGTTGCTGATAGGATCCTTCATGAACTCACAGCCCTAGGTGTTGCCTGCACACAAAGGGAACCCCTGTTCCCTGCTTCCTGGAAAAGCAGTGGAAGATGCGCACCTGCTTTCTATAGGGTTAGCTGAAGTTCTCATCAGAGAAAACTAGCCAAGAGGCAATGTGCAAAGGAGCAGTTAGGAAGAATCCAGCCAAGTTCAACTGCAGAAAAGCACCTCTAAAAACCATGTTTGCTGTCCTGTGACTCGGTTAAGAGAAGCCCCAGAAGGTAGCACATCTCTGGAATCTGCCAAGCCCCTAGAACCTTGATCACATGGCTGCAGGACACTGCCACAACCCAACCTGAGCACAGGGTGTCAGCCCGGCGGCTGTCAGTGTGTGCTTGTGCTGTGACTGCACCATGCAGCGACAGTGGAGGCTACTTCCTCAGTAGATGCTGTGTATTGAGTGTGATGAGCAGAGGCTGATCTCTTCCCAGGCCCTCTCCCCCTAGGCAGCCACACGGTGTCCAGAGTGGAGGGAACAGCCTCTATGCTCTCTATGACCGATCCCTTATGCACCCCATCCAAACCAGCCAACTCCCTGGTGTCTCTTCCTTCTTGGTTTAATCTCTGTCATCCTTGTCCCACCTGGCTTCTCAGGGAGCTCTTGGAAGCGGATGGAATGGAAACCCCACAAAGTTCACAGCAGGAAACATCAATCACTGGTGCTGTTGACCACCTGCCAAGTGACTCCTGCCTGCCTGAGGGCACTGAGCAATTGACTCGTGATGCTGAGAACACCCACGGTGTGCTAGGTGTAGACGGGGACCACGCTTTTTCCCACAAGAAAGAAGAAACCTGTCACCGTTCTCCCAGGTAGAATCTCCATTCTCTGGACACAAGGGCTCTCAGGTTGAGGGTTGCTTTTGAGCACAGGCCCTGCAGACACAAGTTGGTTTCAATCAGGGTCCAGGTTGTGGCACTGAACATAGACATCAGGAGAGTCAAGGAGTTTCCCTCCCTCAGATGCTGTTGGTCTCACTGCACCCTAGCCTATGGGAACATACAGAGGCCCTGTGTAGGAAGTGCCTATCAGACACTCTAACTTAGAAATAACGCCTGCTGTCACCTGCAGTGATATCATTCTGTTCTGCTACTGCATCCCTGGAGTTCTATCCCCATGCAGGCTTTTGGGAACACTTCCCATGTGTGGGCCAAGTTGTGATCCTAGTATTGCTACCTCCATCCCTAGCCTCTATCTCCTTTAAGATAGCTTATCTTACCTATGCAAACATCTCAAAACCAGGACATAAAGTCTCTTATACTGTACTTCCTATATGGTTCAAAAAAAGAAAAAAACATAGCTGAATCCAGGAACATCCCTACAACATCAATGTTCACTGTTTCTCTCTAACTGCATAGATTTATTTATGCGAGGGGTTGTGGAGTTCTTTCAGCCTTCTATAGAAACTCCTCTACCCTTATTCACCATGATCAGTCTGATAGGATGATCAGTATATAGCAACACTCATAGATTTTAGATAACTAAATCCTAAAGGGCCTGGGGAGAGAGCCCTGATGGCTCAGACTCAGGACAGAGGACATTGGGATGGGGTTCTGTCTTATCAGTTTCATTGGCCCTATGGAACAGGCAAGCCAATGCAGTGAATCTCAGAGGTGTCAGGCTGAGGCTCAGAGAATTTCTCTCACAGCCCTTACTACCCTGAGTATGCTAATGCCCTGTGCAAAGCTTAGACGGAGGACTGGGAATGTGTGCAGTGAGCTAGAGGTTATGTCACTGGCTTCTTCTTTATATTTGCAGAAAATGATAGTGATACTGAAGAAGCGAAAGGAGATCAACTTGCTCCCAGGTAATGTGGAAAAACCATGGGCTGTTCATTCCCTGGTGACCTCTATACAACTACTAACCAGAGATTTAAGAAAGTGATGAAATTACATATTTCCCCCAGCCAGAAAAGCACATCATGTAAAAGAGTCTTCGATGTTGTCATTGTGGTACTTGTCTATTTTCACATTTTTTTTACATCTCACGTGTAGTCAATAACATCAGTTGACATTTTGAACATCAGTACACCTAGAGATGTGCTGGGAACATATCTGCTCAGTTCTTATGGCTTATGAAACACCACTAGGATGGGGCTGTTTGGCATTAGCATGTATGCAAAGAACTCACAGCAAGAAAGTTAGGTAGACCAAAGATATTTTTCTACCATTAATAATCTTAAGATGAAAAAGACTTAAGAGTGCTGGTATCTAGGACAATAGAAGCCTCCAAATACATTTAACTGATTGCTACATGAATGCAATGTAATTGAGCAACAGTTATAAAACCTCTATTTGTGATGTAATCTACAAGGCACCAAGATTGCTCTAGGTTACACAGTCAGTGTCTCTGCTCAGGAAAAAGGACATTGGAGCAGCGTGTTGAGTACTTCATGCCATCTTGCTCTCACATGTTTTACCCTGTAGTCTGATGACAACGTCACTTCTGCACCTGTGATGTGTGTCTTCAGTGTCTCTGCCCTCCCATCTCAGCAGGGAGCTCCCAGAGCAGCAAGAGCAGGAAGACTCAGACGACCGGCTGGACGAGTGCTACCTCACTCCCTCAATTTCTCCAGTCGTTTCTGAGCTTGACCATTCCACGTGCAGCAGCTGGTGCTCCCTGGAGCACCAGGATGTGCTCTCTGTTCCAGATGCAGAAGGTGAGTCCCCACTGTGAGGTGACACAACCCCCTCTGCTTGCCAAGGAGCACACCATGTCCTTGCACTCATCACTCCCACCTGACTGAGAGGCTCCTGCACAGGGGATGGTCTGAGACATTCTCATCATCTGTTCTTTCTCAACCAGTCTGTTGCACAGGTGTGGTGGCCCATCCAGCCTTGCTGTCTTCCCTTTCCTCGTGTGACTTTGTCACTCAGGTTCCAGTGCTCAGTCATTGCCAGAAGAATGTGACAGATTCACATCAACCGAAGCAGCACATCTCATGCTTGCTCTGCCATCCGTTCATAATGAAGCAGACCCCTCTGCCCCCTGAGCTGTTGATCACAGGAGTCATTCCCCATCCCCGTCATGTGACATTGTTTCCTGTCAGAGCCAGCAGCTTCCTCATCTCCACTGCAGTCAAGATACTCCCCCTGTTTCTTTGAACCCAACCACGTTGTCTGTCCCTTCAAAGTTGGCTTCATTTCACCTACCCCACGTACAGAAGGTTCTGCCATTCCTTCAGCAGTGTGTCCCCAGGCTGCAAATCTGAGACCTGTGCTTAGAGATTCCATGAGCAGCCAAGTTTTCTCTTGTGCTGCACACATTCACTCTGATCCCCAGAACTGAAAATTCACCTGTTCCACCTTTTATCCTCAATGTACAAAATATGGTGAACCACAAACTACCAAGCTAGCTTGTTTGAGAACCATGGCACGGCACTTCCTCTCATGGAAAGGAATCACACTAGGAACCAAGCATCTCCAGAGAATATTATTTTAGATTTGATTTTATCTTATGAAAGGCAGAATTAGAGAGAGAAACAGGGATAGAGAGAAAGAGAGAGGGAGGGAGAGAGAGAGAGAGAGAGAGAGAGAGAGAGAGAGAGAGAGAGAGGCAACTCTTGCATACTCTGGACTGCTCCCTACATGGCCGCAATGGCATTGACTGGACCAGGCCCAGGGAGGAACTAGGAGTTTCCTCCAGGTCTCCTATGTGGGTGCAGGGCCCAAGTACTGGGCCATCTTCTACTGCATTTCCAGGTGCATTAGAGGCATCTGGATCAGAAGTAGAACAACCAGGACTTGAACCGGCATTGACATGGGATCCTGAGGTTAAAGGCAGCGGCTTTACCTGCTATGCTGCAGCACCCGCACTTGGGAAAATTTGTTTCATTTGTGTAGGGAATCAGGTCAGCGATTATTGGTGTGATGACTGGAGGACTAGGGAGGTTTACCTCATGTGTCCAGAACAATGAACAAGCTAGTTCCCTCAGAAATGACCTCAACCCTCTAGACAATTCCTAGCTGAGGAGTCGGCAGTGACCCTGAGGACACTGGTGTGCTGTGCTAGCGCTGGACAGCACATTGTGCAGGCTCTGAGGGGATCATCCTAGATGACTGTGCCTATTTCATTCATTTGCAGCAAAGGAAAATGACAATGCTGAAGTGCAAGAGGAAGCACTAGCCCTGTCACACTCCAGGTGAGTCTTAGGAACCCTGGGCAGTGAGCTGAGTGCTGACACGGGCAGACTCCAGGTCCAGAGAAGAAGAGCAGAGCCACTGTGCATCTCCCATCCATTGAGCCAACCCTGCGGTACCCCGTCAGCACTGCTGTCTGCCATCGTTAGGGGACTAGTCTGGGTTTCCACTTCTCCCTGCCTTTTCCACGCAGTGACCTGCAGCAGGCTGACTCCATGAAGGAGCCTCTCCAGCGATTCCTTGCCATCATTGCCTCTCTCGTGTGCAGTGAAGGGCAGGGTGCTGCTCACAGGTCTCCTCATCTCATGAGCTCCTCTGCCCCCATTAATCACGTGAAACCACCTGAGAGAAACTAGTGCCTCAGCATTGAGAGTAAGACTGACAGCTAAAGCCATGATAGTCTCCAGTATCCCCAAAGGGGAATTCACTGACTCTGCATGTAATTTACATAAATCTGTTGAAGCCAGTTTCCGTTTTCCAAATACTCATGGGTACTAGTGGACCAACTGAGAGTCATTTCTCCAGGCTGAGTCCCTAATGACGTCATCACAGAGGCAGCCCTCTGTTTCTCACTGCTTCTGTCCCCATGCCCTTTCAATAGCTCTGCTGCTCACCTATCACCTCAAACCTAATACTATTTCTCCAGGAGATGAGAGTTCTGTTTGCCTGTTTACTTTAAAATGACTTCAAGCAGTACAAATAAGCGTAAAGAAGTCTATAACCACATATAGATTTAATCACATTTAATACTTGGCTGTAGTTGATTCGTGTGTAAATATTATATATCTACACACACATACTATTCTCAGTGCAGGCAGTGGGGTTTCATTTTACCTTGCTTTCTGATTGCCATGTGCTTCATATGAGCATTTCATTTTCCTTACATGAAGTCGGCCATGTGTTAATATTCAGTTCTTCTACTCCAGGTGGTTCAGCAAGGAGACTCCTCAAATGGAAGACATTGCATTCTCTGAACAGTTAGAAGCCAGTCTTCCCCAGATAGGGAAAAAGGTGTGGGTGGCCCATTGCTCAGCCCAGCCACTTCTGGAAGCCTCCACTTAGGAACAGATTGGAAAGGGGCTTTCTGTTCCCTTTCTGTTTCTCACCCACCTTTCCCTCCCTCCAGTCTCACCATGGAGATTCCAGAATTTGAAGATCAAGACGTCTCAGAAGACTCTCACGATACGTATTTGACTCCTGCACTTCTTCCGGAAGCTTCTGACTGGTCCCATTCTAGGAGCACCTGGTCCTCACTGGAGAAACAGCCTGTCTGCTCTGCTCTTGTTGTAGACAGTGAGTGCTCCATTGTGAAGGGGAACACTCCACTGCTCTCCCAGGTGGCCTCTGTCTGCTTGGGTTGCTGCACCTGTGTTGGGTGAGACAGACCACTGTGCTCTCAGGCCCTGGGGACTTAGTCTGGATGTGGCTCTTGGATGGAGTTTGTTCATAGTCATCAAACGGGGGAAACCCTTGCTGTCACCAGGCCTACTTTCAAGGTGCAGCTTGTGACGTCAAGACAGGGAAGGAGGGGATGGGAAAGCATGATGGCAAACACCGAGCCACCACCAATCTCTCTTGGAGAGGCTTCTTTAACAAGTCACTGTGAAGTTTTAACAACAGTTGCAATTGTAAACAGCATCCTCCAAACTTCTCAGGCTTAACCCTTTGGAGTCTGTACAATGTTTCCTTAGTTATCTGATACTAGGTATCCTTGGTAGGCAGATTCTCTGTTTTCTCTGAAGCAGCTTGGTGCTAAGCACAGCAGTCCAGTCCTCCACCTGTGTCCATGGTGTGGTTTTCATCTTCTGCTTAACAGCACTGATTGGTGCTCATATGTGGTCTGTAGTTTTAATCCAGTGTCTGAACTCGGCAAATTTTTCTCATGAAAGCCTCCATAACCTTGCACCAGGACAGGAACCTATTGATTATCTGGGTGTGGCTGAGGTTTCCCTCATGTCATCACAAGCAGAGTGTCTCTTGTGCAGTAGGAGCCCTGGTGTATGTCTCACAGGGGGGCAGAGAAAAGTCCAAATTTCGGCCGGCGCCGTGGCTCAACAGGCTATTCCTCCGCCTTCGGCACCGGCACACCGGGTTCTAGTCCCGGTCCGGGCACCGGATTCTGTCCCGGTTGCCCCTGTTCCAGGCCAGCCCTCTGCTGTGGCCCGGGAGTGCAGTGGAGGATGGCCCAGGTGCTTGGGCCCTGCACCGCATGGGGAGACCAGGAAAAGCACCTAGCACCTGGCTCCTGCCATCGGACGAACGCGGTGCGCCGGCCGCCGCACGCCATCCGCGGCGGCCATTGGAGGGTGAACCAACGGCAAAAGGAAGACCTTTCTCTCTGTCTCTCTCTCTCACTGTCCACTCTGCCTGTCAAAAATAATAATAATAAAAAAGAAAAAAAAAGAAAAGTCCAAATTGCTTGAATCTGGGCTTCAATGAGGTTTTACACTTTCACTCAGGAGGAATCTTTGGGGTTTGAGGCAGCTTCACTCATCAAATCATTCTGTAGGAAAATCAAGAAATCCTGATGCCCTTCCCTGTTTCTCAATGTTCTGCAGTAGAATTGGCAATGACAGTTGTCCCCCCGATGCTATAGATCAACAGGCACCATTTCTTGGTAAGACCGTGCGCTTTTCCTCTGTACAGAGGTACAGAGATGTGCAGAGTCATCCCAGGTCACAGTGATTCACACCCAGCTATGAAGGCTACTCTCACTGGCATCTGTGCTGTGCTAAGCCCTGTCTCGTCATGATCCATGCTGCCCTCACTGGACCTCTCCTGGTGGAGATTCTGTCCCCACCTTGGGGAGAGGATGCTGAGGCTCAACAAGGTCACTCTCCAAGTTCAGATCACCCCACCTTGTGTGCATTGCAGTCATAGACCACTCCTTTGCCTGCCCCTTGTCTGTAGGCTCAATCCACTTGTTTTCAGCAGACATGCCAGCGATGTGGCTGGTATGGATGTTCTCACTTAAAATTTTACTTCTGTAACAAATTGTGTTGAGAGAATTTCAAATATCAGTAGAAAAGTTCCAGGCTGCGAACAAGAACTTCTAAAGACCCTGCACAACATCTCCCACTAGGAAGATGTTGGTGTGCTTCGTCCCTGAGCAGTGTCAGCACCTCATTGAGGTTCTCAGATAGAACTCCAGCTCCGGAGTGCCCCATGGCCTGAAAGTCCCTGGTCTCTCACCTCAGGCTTTTTGCACTCAGGGTCCCAGTGAGGCAAGCTCATCTCCATTTCTGTCAAAAATGGTTGCTGTTTCACAGAACAGAGTTCCCTGAATGAACATGTCTAGGCTCCAGTAGGGCCTGGGATGTCTGACTGCAAGCATTCAGGAGCTGCTTGTGCTCATAAAGCCAGAGCAGTTTGGTTGGCAGTTGATGTGCAGAAGGATCCCTTTTGAGAGTAGGTAAACCTTCATCTCTGCCCCTGGTGACTGCTCCGTCCTTGTACTCCTATCCCCACTGAGGATGAGTGAAGTCATTGCTACGTGTCAGACCCACAGACTTGTGGTTTTAGACTCACAATCCTGAGTTGAGCTGGAAACAGGAGTTAGACTTCATGATTGTTCATTTGTTCTGGAACAGAGTTGTGACCATTTCACAGCAAGCTCAGCAGCATGTGCCCAGGTGGCGTTTGCTCCCTCCTGGATGGAACCTTGGAGGATGACTGTCGCCACTTGCTTACTTTTTATTCCATCCCAAACCACAGCACTGCCCTTTGACATCCATGCTTGTCCAGGCCACAGCATCCATATAGGCATCTCTGCCCTTCATGTTCTCAGTGGCGTTTCCATTTGAAGATGAATAGACTAGGGAAGAGTTCATCCAGAAATACATGCTCTTGAATGTCTTGTATTGTTCCCATAGACAAGAGGGAGATTATTCAAGAGCAACTCTTAGAATAGCCAAGATTCTGTGTGGCATCAGACTGTTTCAATTCCAGGGTATGCAGACTCCATGCATAGCTCTCTCCCAGTGTTCTACCTCCCCTCCACAGTCAGCAACCTGACCCTTCAATGAGAGCAGCCAGACGACTGCAGTTTGGCTCCTAGAAAGTTCTTGGGCTGTGAGCTTAGAACCCCTGAGGACCATTGCAGGCTGTTTCTAAGGGTTCTGGACAGAGGCTATTGAGTTGGTGATACAACTGTGAACAGGGAGATTTGACCCCTGGCCCAGGATGGCTTACCAAGCCCATCTCCTGATGTCGACTTAGTCCTCCTGGAGGATTTCTGTCAGAGTCTCCTGTTCTCACACCAGAACACTCTGTCCCCTTGGTAGTAGTGGCCATTGGATACCCATATCTGACCCAAATACCTGCTTAACATGGTGAATCTCTCTGAATTTGTTTGCAGAAAATCAATATCATGAAGTGGAGTTACAGGAGCAAGATGTGTCATACACTTCCAGGTAACTCAGAGGCAGAGCAGACAGTGTAGCATGGACTACTAGGAAATTAGTAGCCAGTCTCCTCCAGATAGGGAAAAAGGTGTGGGTGGCCCATCGCTCAGCCCAGCCACTTCTGGAAGCCTCCTCTTAGGAACAGATTGGAAAGGGGCTTTCTGTTATCTTTATGTGTCTCACCCACCTTTCCCTCCCTCCAGTCTCACCATGGAGATTCCAGAATTTGAAGATCAAGACGTCTCACAAGACTCTCACGGTACGTATTTGACTCCTGCACTTCTTCTGGAAGCTTCTGACTGGTCCCATTCTAGGAGCACCTGGTCCTCACTGGAGAAACAGCCTGTCTGCTCTGCTCTTGTTGTAGAGAGTGAGTGCTCCATTGTGAAGGGGAACACTCCACTGCTCTCCCAGGTGGCCTCTGTCTGCTTGGGTTGCTGCACCTGTGTTGGGTGAGACAGACCACTGTGCACTCAGGCCCTGGGGACTTCTCTTGGACTGGTATTGGCCCTTGGATAGAGTTTGTTCAAATTATCATCAAACAGGGGAAACCCTTGGCTGTCACCAGGCCTACTTTCAAGGTGCAGCTTGTGACGTCAAGACAGGGAAGGAGGGGATGGGAAAGCATGTTGGCAAACACTGAGCCACCACCATCTCTCTTGGAGAGGCTTCTTTAACAAGTCACTGTGAAGTTTTAACAACAGTTGCAATATTAAACAGCATCCTCCAAACTTCTCAGGCTTAACCCTTTGGAGTCTGTACAATGTTTCCTTAGTTATCTGATACTAGGTATCCTTGGCAGAAAGATTCTCTGTTTTCTCCAAAGCAGCTTGGTGCTAAATGCAGCAGTCCAGTCCTGCACCTGTGTCCATGGTGTGGTTTTCCACTTCTGCTTAACAGCACTGATTTGTGCTCATATGTGGTCTGTAGTTTTAATCCAGTGTCTAAACTCGGCAAATTTTTCTCATGAAAGCCTCCATAACCTTGCACCAGGACAGGAACCTATTGATTATCTGAGTGTGGCTGAGGTTTCCCTCATGTCATCACAAGCGGAGTGTCTCTTGTGCAGTAGGAGCCCTGGTGTGTGTCTCACAGGGGGGCAGAGAAAAGTCCAAATTTCTTGAATCTGGGCTTCAATGAGGTTTTACACTTTCACTCAGGAGGAATCTTTGGGGTTTGAGGCAGCTTCACTCATCAAATCATTCTGTAGGAAAATCAAGAAATCCTGATGCCCTTCCCTGTTTCTCAATGTTCTGCAGTAGAATTGGCAATGACAGTTGTCCCCCCGATGCTATAGATCAGCAGGCACCGTTTCTTGGTGAGACCATGTGCTTTTCCTCTGTACAGAGGTACAGAGATGTGCAGAGTCATCCCAGGGCACAGTGATTCACACACAGCTATGAAGGCCACTCTCACTGGCATCTGTGCTGTGCTAAGCCCTGTCTCGTCATGATCCATGCTACCCTCACTGGACCTCTCCTGGTGGAGATTCTGTCCCCACCTTGGAGTGCAGATGCTGAGGCTCAACAAGGTCACTCTCCAAGTTCAGATCCCCACACCTTGTGTGCATTGCAGTCATAGAGCACTCCTTTGCCTACCCCTTGTCTGTAGGCTCAGTCCACTTGTTTTCAGCAGACATGCCAGTGATGTGGCTGGTATGGATGTTCTCACTTAAAATTTTACTTCTGTAACAAATTGTGTTGAGAGAATTTCAAATATCAGTAGAAAAGTTCCAGGCTGCGAACAAGAACTTCTAAAGACCCTGCACAACATCTCCCACTAGGAAGACGTTGGTGTGCTTCGTCCCTAAGCAGCGTCAGCACCTCATTGAGGTTCTCAGATAGAACTCCAGCTCAGGAGTGTCCCATGGCCTGAAAGTCCCTGGTCTCTCACCTCAGGCTTTTTGCACTCAGGGTCCCAGTGAGGCATGCTCATCTCCATTTCTGTCAAAAATGGTTGCTGTTTCACAGAACAGAGTTCCCTGGATGAACATTTCTGCTCCAGTTGGGCCTGGGATGTCTGACTGCCTGCATTCAGGAGCTGCTTGTGCTCATAAAGCCAGAGCAGTTTGGTTGGCAGTTGATGTGCAGAAGGATCCCTTTTGAGAGTAGGTAAACCTTCATCTCTGCCCCTGGTGACTGCTCCGTCCTTGTACTCCTATCCCCACTGAGGATGAGTGAAGTCATTGCTACGTGTCAGACCTACAGACTTGTGGTTGTAGACTCACAATCCTGAATATAGCTGGAAACAGGAGTTAGACTTCATGATTGTTCATTTGTTCTGGAACAGAGTTGTGACCATTTCACAGCAAGCTCAGCAGCATGTGCCCAGGTGGCGTTTGCTCCCTCCTGGATGGAACCTTGGAGGATGACTGTCGCCACTTGCTTACTTTTTATTCCATCCCAAACCACAGCTCTGCCCTTTGACATCCATGCTTGTCCAGGCCACAGCATCCATATAGGCATCTCTGCCCTTCATGTTCTCAGTGGCGTTTCCATTTGAAGATGAATAGACTAGGGAAGAGTTCATCCAGAAATACATGCTCTTGAATGTCTTGTATTGTTCCCATAGACAAGAGGGAGATTATTCAAGAGCAACTCTTAGAATAGCCAAGATTCTGTGTGGCATCAGACTGTTTCAATTCCAGGGTATGCAGACTCCATGCATAGCTCTCTCCCAGTGTTCTACCTCCCCTCCACAGTCAGCAACCTGACCCTTCAATGAGAGCAGCCAGACGACTGCAGTTTGGCTCCTAGAAAGTTCTTGGGCTGTGAGCTTAGAACCCCTGAGGACCATTGCAGGCTGTTTCTAAGGGTTCTGGACAGAGGCTATTGAGTTGGTGATACAACTGTGAACAGGGAGATTTGACCCCTGGCCCAGGATGGCTTACCAAGCCCATCTCCTGATGTCGACTTAGTCCTCCTGGAGGATTTCTGTCAGAGTCTCCTGTTCTCACACCAGAACACTCTGTCCCCTTGGTAGTAGTGGCCATTGGATACCCATATCTGACCCAAATACCTGCTTAACATGGTGAATCTCTCTGAATTTGTTTGCAGAAAATCAATATCATGAAGTGGAGTTACAGGAGCAAGATGTGTCATACACTTCCAGGTAACTCAGAGGCAGAGCAGACAGTGTAGCATGGACTACTAGGAAATTAGTAGCCAGTCTCCTCCAGATAGGGAAAAAGGTGTGGGTGGCCCATCGCTCAGCCCAGCCACTTCTGGAAGCCTCCTCTTAGGAACAGATTGGAAAGGGGCTTTCTGTTATCTTTATGTGTCTCACCCACCTTTCCCTCCCTCCAGTCTCACCATGGAGATTCCAGAATTTGAAGATCAAGACGTCTCACAAGACTCTCACGGTACGTATTTGACTCCTGCACTTCTTCTGGAAGCTTCTGACTGGTCCCATTCTAGGAGCACCTGGTCCTCACTGGAGAAACAGCCTGTCTGCTCTGCTCTTGTTGTAGAGAGTGAGTGCTCCATTGTGAAGGGGAACACTCCACTGCTCTCCCAGGTGGCCTCTGTCTGCTTGGGTTGCTGCACCTGTGTTGGGTGAGACAGACCACTGTGCACTCAGGCCCTGGGGACTTCTCTTGGACTGGTATTGGCCCTTGGATAGAGTTTGTTCAAATTATCATCAAACAGGGGAAACCCTTGGCTGTCACCAGGCCTACTTTCAAGGTGCAGCTTGTGACGTCAAGACAGGGAAGGAGGGGATGGGAAAGCATGTTGGCAAACACTGAGCCACCACCATCTCTCTTGGAGAGGCTTCTTTAACAAGTCACTGTGAAGTTTTAACAACAGTTGCAATATTAAACAGCATCCTCCAAACTTCTCAGGCTTAACCCTTTGGAGTCTGTACAATGTTTCCTTAGTTATCTGATACTAGGTATCCTTGGCAGAAAGATTCTCTGTTTTCTCCAAAGCAGCTTGGTGCTAAATGCAGCAGTCCAGTCCTGCACCTGTGTCCATGGTGTGGTTTTCCACTTCTGCTTAACAGCACTGATTTGTGCTCATATGTGGTCTGTAGTTTTAATCCAGTGTCTAAACTCGGCAAATTTTTCTCATGAAAGCCTCCATAACCTTGCACCAGGACAGGAACCTATTGATTATCTGAGTGTGGCTGAGGTTTCCCTCATGTCATCACAAGCAGAGTGTCTCTTGTGCAGTAGGAGCCCTGGTGTGTGTCTCACAGGGGGGCAGAGAAAAGTCCAAATTTCTTGAATCTGGGCTTCAATGAGGTTTTACACTTTCACTCAGGAGGAATCTTTGGGGTTTGAGGCAGCTTCACTCATCAAATCATTCTGTAGGAAAATCAAGAAATCCTGATGCCCTTCCCTGTTTCTCAATGTTCTGCAGTAGAATTGGCAATGACAGTTGTCCCCCCGATGCTATAGATCAGCAGGCACCGTTTCTTGGTGAGACCATGTGCTTTTCCTCTGTACAGAGGTACAGAGATGTGCAGAGTCATCCCAGGGCACAGTGATTCACACACAGCTATGAAGGCCACTCTCACTGGCATCTGTGCTGTGCTAAGCCCTGTCTCGTCATGATCCATGCTACCCTCACTGGACCTCTCCTGGTGGAGATTCTGTCCCCACCTTGGAGTGCAGATGCTGAGGCTCAACAAGGTCACTCTCCAAGTTCAGATCCCCACACCTTGTGTGCATTGCAGTCATAGAGCACTCCTTTGCCTACCCCTTGTCTGTAGGCTCAGTCCACTTGTTTTCAGCAGACATGCCAGTGATGTGGCTGGTATGGATGTTCTCACTTAAAATTTTACTTCTGTAACAAATTGTGTTGAGAGAATTTCAAATATCAGTAGAAAAGTTCCAGGCTGCGAACAAGAACTTCTAAAGACCCTGCACAACATCTCCCACTAGGAAGACGTTGGTGTGCTTCGTCCCTAAGCAGCGTCAGCACCTCATTGAGGTTCTCAGATAGAACTCCAGCTCAGGAGTGTCCCATGGCCTGAAAGTCCCTGGTCTCTCACCTCAGGCTTTTTGCACTCAGGGTCCCAGTGAGGCATGCTCATCTCCATTTCTGTCAAAAATGGTTGCTGTTTCACAGAACAGAGTTCCCTGGATGAACATTTCTGCTCCAGTTGGGCCTGGGATGTCTGACTGCCTGCATTCAGGAGCTGCTTGTGCTCATAAAGCCAGAGCAGTTTGGTTGGCAGTTGATGTGCAGAAGGATCCCTTTTGAGAGTAGGTAAACCTTCATCTCTGCCCCTGGTGACTGCTCCGTCCTTGTACTCCTATCCCCACTGAGGATGAGTGAAGTCATTGCTACGTGTCAGACCTACAGACTTGTGGTTGTAGACTCACAATCCTGAATATAGCTGGAAGCAGGAGTTAGACTTCATGATTGTTCATTTGTTCTGGAACAGAGTTGTGACCATTTCACAGCAAGCTCAGCAGCATGTGCCCAGGTGGCGTTTGCTCCCTCCTGGATGGAACCTTGGAGGATGACTGTCGCCACTTGCTTACTTTTTATTCAAACCCAAACCACAGCTATACCATTTGACATCCATGCTTGTCCAGGCCACAGCATCCATATAGGCATCTCTGTCCTTCATGTTCTCAGTGGCGTTTCCATTTGAAGATGAATAGACTAGGGAAGAGTTCATCCAGAAATACATGCTCTTGAATGTCTTGTATTGTTTCCATAGACAAGAGGGAGATTATTCATGAGCAACTCTTAGAATAGCCAAGATTCTGTGTGGCATCAGACTGTTTCAATTCCAGGGTATGCAGACTCCATGCATAGCTCTCTCCCAGTGTTCTACCTCCCCTCCACAGTCAGCAACCTGGTCCTTCAATGAGAGCAGCCAGACGACTGCAGTTTGCCTCCTAGAAAGTTCTTGTGCTGTGAGCTTAGAACCCCTGAGGACCATTGCAGGCTGTTTCTAAGTGTTCTGGACAGAGGCTATTGAGTTGGTGATCCAACTGTGAACAGGGAGATTTGACCCCTAGCCCAGGATGGCTCACCAAGCCCATCTCCTGATGTCGACTTAGTCCTCCTGGAGGATTTCTGTCAGAGTCTCCTGTTCTCACACCAGAACACTCTGTCCCCTTGGTAGTAGTGCCCATTGGATATCCATATCTGACCCAAAACCTGCTTAACATGGTGAATCTCTCTGAATTTGTTTGCAGAAAATCAATATCATGAAGTGGAGTTACAGGAGCAAGATGTGTCATATACTTCCAGGTAACTCAGAGGCAGAGCAGACAGTGTAGCATGGACTAAGAGGAAATTAGTAGCCAGTCTCCTCCAGATAGGGAAAAAGCTGTGGGTGGCCCATTGCTCAGCCCAGCCACTTCTGGAAGCCTCCTCTTAGGAACAGATTGGAAAGGGGCTTTCTGTTATCTTTATGTGTCTCACCCACCTTTCCCTCCCTCCAGTCTCATCAGTGAGATTCCAGAATTTGAAGATCAAGATGTCTCACAAGACTCTCAAGGTACGTATTTGACTCCTGCACTTCTTCCGGAAGCGTCTAACTGGTCCCATTCTAGGAGCACCTGGTCCTCACTGGAGAAACATCCTGTCTGCTCTGCTCTTGTTGTAGACAGTGAGTGCTCCATTGTGAACGGGAACACTCCACTGCTCTCCCAGGTGGCCTCTGTCTGCTTGGGTTGCTGCACCTGTGTTGGGTGAGACTGACCACTGTGCTCTCAGGCCCTGGGACTTAGTCTGGATGTGGCTCTTGGATGGAGTTTGTTCATAGTCATCAAACGGGGGAAACCCTTGGCTGTCACCAGGCCTACTTTCAAGGTGCAGCTTGTGATGTCAAGACAGGGAAGGAGGGGATGGGAAAGCATGATGGCAAACACCGAGCCACCACCATCTCTCTTGGAGAGGCTTCTTTAACAAGTCACTGTGATGTTCTTAATTTTAGTATATTTTAGTAATTGTGCTGCCAAAGCGAGCACCTTAATTTTAACAACAGTTGCAATTGTAAACCGCATCCTCCAAACTTCTCAGGCTTAAAGCTTTGGAGTCTGTACTATGTTTCCATAGTTATCTGATACTAGGTATCCTTGGTAGGCAGATTCTCTTTTTTCTCTGAAGCAGCTTGGTGCTAAGCACAGCAGTCCAGTCCTCCGCCTGTGTCCATGGTGTGGTTTTCATCTTCTGCTTAACAGCACTAATTTGTGCTCATATGTGGTCTGTAGTTTTAATCCAGTGTCTAAACTCGGCATTTTTTTCTCATGAAAGCCTCCATAACCTTGCACCAGGACAGGAATCTATTGATTATCTGAGTGAGGCTGAGGTTTCCCTCACATCATCACAGGCAGAGTGCCTCTTGTGCAGTAGGAGCCCTGGAGTATGGCTTCATAGGGAGCAGAGAAAAAGTCCAATTTCCTTGAATCTGAGCTTTTGTGAGGTTTTACACTTTCACTCAGGAGGAATCTTTGGGGTTTGAGGCAGCTTCACTCATCAAATCATTCTGTAGGAAAATCAAGAAATCCTGATGCCCTTCCCTGTTTCTCAATGTTCTGCAGTAGAATTGGCAATGACAGTTGTCCCCCCGATGCTATAGATCAACAGGCACCATTTCTTGGTAAGACCGTGCGCTTTTCCTCTGTACAGAGGTACAGAGATGTGCAGAGTCATCCCAGGTCACAGTGATTCACACACAGCTATGAAAGCCACACTCATGGGCATCTGTGATGTGCTAGGCCCTGTGCTGTCATGATCCATACTACCCTCACTGGACCTCTCCTGGTGGAGATTCTGTCCCCACCTTGGGGAGAGGATGCTGAGGCTCAACAAGGTCACTCTCCAAGTTCAGATCCCCACACCTTGTGTGCATTGCAGTCATAGAGCACTCCTTTGCCTGCCCCTTGTCTGTAGGCTCAGTCCACTTGTTTTCAGCAGACATGCCGGTGATGTGGCTGGTATGGATGTTCTCACTTAAAATTTTACTTCTGTAACAAATTGTGTTGAGAGAATTTCAAATATCAGTAGAAAAGTTCCAGGCTGCGAACAAGAACTTCTAAAGACCCTGCACAACATCTCCCACTAGGAAGACGTTGGTGTGCTTCGTCCCTAAGCAGCGTCAGCACCTCATTGAGGTTCTCAGATAGAACTCCAGCTCAGGAGTGTCCCATGGCCTGAAAGTCCCTGGTCTCTCACCTCAGGCTTTTTGCACTCAGGGTCCCAGTGAGGCATGCTCATCTCCATTTCTGTCAAAAATGGTTGCTGTTTCACAGAACAGAGTTCCCTGGATGAACATTTCTGCTCCAGTTGGGCCTGGGATGTCTGACTGCCTGCATTCAGGAGCTGCTTGTGCTCATAAGGCCAGAGCAGTTTGGTTGGCAGTTGATGTGCAGAAGGATCCCTTTTGAGAGTAGGTAAACCTTCATCTCTGCCCCTGGTGACTGCTCCGTCCTTGTACTCCTATCCCCACTGAGGATGAGTGAAGTCATTGCTACGTGTCAGACCTACAGACTTGTGGTTGTAGACTCACAATCCTGAATATAGCTGGAAGCAGGAGTTAGACTTCATGATTGTTCATTTGTTCTGGAACAGAGTTGTGACCATTTCACAGCAAGCTCAGCAGCATGTGCCCAGGTGGCGTTTGCTCCCTCCTGGATGGAACCTTGGAGGATGACTGTCGCCACTTGCTTACTTTTTATTTAATCCCAAACTTCAGCTATACCCTTTGACATCCATGCTTGTCCAGGCCACAGCATCCATATAGGCATCTCTGTCCTTCATGTTCTCAGTGGCGTTTCCATTTGAAGATGAATAGACTAGGGAAGAGTTCATCCAGAAATACATGCTCTTGAATGTCTTGTATTGTTTCCATAGACAAGAGGGAGATTATTCATGAGCAACTCTTAGAATAGCCAAGATTCTGTGTGGCATCAGACTGTTTCAATTCCAGGGTATGCAGACTCCATGCATAGCTCTCTCCCAGTGTTCTACCTCCCCTCCACAGTCAGCAACCTGACCCTTCAATGAGAGCAGCCAGACGACTGCAGTTTGCCTCCTAGAAAGTTCTTGGGCTGTGAGCTTAGAACCCCTGAGGACCATTGCAGGCTGTTTCTAAGAGTTCTGGACAGAGGGTATTGAGATGGTGATCCAACTGTGAACAGGGAGATTTGACCCCTAGCCCAGGATGGCTCACCAAGCCCATCTCCTGATGTCGACTTAGTCCTCCTGGAGGATTTCTGTCAGAGTCTCCTGTTCTCACACCAGAACACTCTGTCCCCTTGGTAGTAGTGCCCATTGGATATCCATATCTGACCCAAAACCTGCTTAACATGGTGAATCTCTCTGAATTTGTTTGCAGAAAATCAATATCATGAAGTGGAGTTACAGGAGCAAGATGTGTCATATACTTCCAGGTAACTCAGAGGCAGAGCAGACAGTGTAGCATGGACTAAGAGGAAATTAGTAGCCAGTCTCCTCCAGATAGGGAAAAAGCTGTGGGTGGCCCATTGCTCAGCCCAGCCACTTCTGGAAGCCTCCTCTTAGGAACAGATTGGAAAGGGGCTTTCTGTTATCTTTATGTGTCTCACCCACCTTTCCCTCCCTCCAGTCTCATCAGTGAGATTCCAGAATTTGAAGATCAAGATGTCTCACAAGACTCTCAAGGTACGTATTTGACTCCTGCACTTCTTCCGGAAGCGTCTAACTGGTCCCATTCTAGGAGCACCTGGTCCTCACTGGAGAAACATCCTGTCTGCTCTGCTCTTGTTGTAGACAGTGAGTGCTCCATTGTAAACGGGAACACTCCACTGCTCTCCCAGGTGGCCTCTGTCTGCTTGGGTTGCTGCACCTGTGTTGGGTGAGACTGACCACTGTGCTCTCAGGCCCTGGGACTTAGTCTGGATGTGGCTCTTGGATGGAGTTTGTTCATAGTCATCAAACGGGGGAAACCCTTGGCTGTCACCAGGCCTACTTTTAAGGTGCAGCTTGTGATGTCAAGACAGGGAAGGAGGGGATGGGAAAGCATGATGGCAAACACCGAGCCACCACCATCTCTCTTGGAGAGGCTTCTTTAACAAGTCACTGTGATGTTCTTAATTTTAGTATATTTTAGTAATTGTGCTGCCAAAGCGAGCACCTTAATTTTAACAACAGTTGCAATTGTAAACCGCATCCTCCAAACTTCTCAGGCTTAAAGCTTTGGAGTCTGTACTATGTTTCCATAGTTATCTGATACTAGGTATCCTTGGTAGGCAGATTCTCTGTTTTCTCTGAAGCAGCTTGGTGCTAAGCACAGCAGTCCAGTCCACCACCTGTGTCCATGGTGTGGTTTTCATCTTCTGCTTAACAGCACTAATTTGTGCTCATATGTGGTCTGTAGTTTTAATCCAGTGTCTAAACTCGGCATTTTTTTCTCATGAAAGCCTCCATAACCTTCAGCAGGACAGGAATCTATTGATGATCTGAGTGAGGCTGAGGTTTCCCTCACATCATCACAGGTAGAGTGCCTCTTGTGCAGTAGGAGTTCTGGAGTATGGCTTCATAGGGAGCAGAGAAAAAGTCCAATTTCCTTGAATCTGAGCTTTTGTGAGGTTTTACACTTTCACTCAGGAGGACTCTTTGGAGTTTGAGGCAGCTTCACTCATCAAATCATTCTGTAGGAAAATCAAGAAATCCTGATGCCCTTCCCTGTTTCTCAATGTTCTGCAGTAGAATTGGCAATGACAGTTGTCCCCTCGATGCTATAGATCAACAGGCACCGTTTCTTGGTGAGACCGTGTGCTTTTCCTCTGTACAGAGGTACAGAGATGTGCAGAGTCATCCCAGGTCACAGTGATTCACACACAGCTATGAAAGCCACACTCATGGGCATCTGTGATGTGCTAGGCCCTGTGCTGTCATGATCCATGCTACCCTCACTGGACCTCTCCTGGTGGAGATTCTGTCCCCACCTTGGGGAGAGGATGCTGAGGCTCAACAAGGTCACTCTCCAAGTTCAGATCCCCACACCTTGTGTGCATTGCAGTCATAGAGCACTCCTTTGCCTGCCCCTTGTCTGTAGGCTCAGTCCACTTGTTTTCAGCACACATGCCAGTGATGTGGCTGGTATGGATGTTCTCACTTAAAATTTTTCTTCTGAAGCAAATTATATTGAGAGAATTTCAAATATCAGTAGAAAAGTTCCAGGATGCGAACAAGAACTTCTAAAGACACTGCACAACATCTCCCACTAGGAAGATGTTGGCGTGTTTTTCCCTGAGCAGCGTCAGCACCTCATTGAGGTTCTCAGATAGAACTCCAGCTCCGGAGTGCCCCATGGCCTGAAAGTCCCTGGTCTCTCACCTCAGGCTTTTTAATGCACTCAGGGTCCCAGTGAGGCCTTGAACTTGCCTTTGCCACAGACCTGTGCTTGTGTGGCTTTGTCTCAGAAACACCCCGTGCCAGGGCTGGGCAGTCATGAGGAGGTGGCAGGTGCACAGACACAGTCTCAGGAGGGAGATGTGTGTGCTGGGCCAAAGCAATGCCTTTCCTCCCGCCTGGGATTTCTTCCTGACTTTTGTGTTTCACCTTAGTGTGTCTCTCCATTCTCCAGGTGCCTGTAACTGGGTTTCCACTTCAACTGTCCAGAAACGTGATGGCCACATCATATATATAATTATCCAGATGACATGCACTGAAGGCATATACCCTATGAGTAGATGTGCCTGGTGTATGTTCAGCAAAGCATGTGCATGTATGAAATGCATGTGTTCTTGTGCTAGGTGTGTCCATTCGAGCTGTTAGTGGTGCCCTGTCCTTGTCTCTCATTACAATGCCCTCCAGGTTTGATGATCCTGCTCCGTCCCCCTAAACCTTCAACAGATATCCAGTGTGGGTTCTGTGCCTTAAAAGCTTAAGAGCTGTGTGTTTTATTAGTCCAACTTTGTTGAATATTGTGATCATCTGAGCCATGTTTATTACTTTTGCCTAGTGATAAATCATCAGGGAATATGTATAAAATCAACCCGAATGAACACATTTTAGTGTCTGTGCAGATTTCATCTCCCACTTTGGACATGACTGCCCAGGGCCCCTTTCCTGACTTGTTGTCCCTCTGCTGCAGGCCTGACTGCCAGAGAGATAGCATGAATACCAATCCTGATGGCTGTGCTTCTATTTCAGAACTGAGTTTTGGTGCTGCCCCTGAGAGGAAGACCTGTGCCCAGCTGGAGGGAGGTCCTCACCAAGATCCCATCACCAGCATGTGTGAGAGTCACAGCATCAGGCCCAGCGATGTCCCAAGTACCCCAAAAGCAAGTGTTATCAAAGGAAAACAGAAGCCCAGGAAATGGGAACTGGCCTGCCGATTCCCTGGCCAGGAGATGAAGGGCAAAGCACAGCCCAAGAAGAGGAAAATCGCATGCCGATTCCTTGGCCAGGAGATGAAGGACAAACCACAGGCCAACATGTGGGCACTGACCTTCAGATTCCTGGGCCTTCACGCCTAGACAGAGGTAATCCTGTGTGTGTGTCTTAGATGTACTTACTTATTCCTTCTTACACTGCGCACAGATTATAGCTCATTTCTGTTGGTTCAGATAGGGTAGAACTGTAACCTCTCTGTTTGCATCAATAATTTGAAATAGAAGATACAGGAAGAAATCCTTGTCATGTAGAAACCTGACCCACAAAATAGGATACCTCCCCTCATAGTCAAGTGAAAATGTTTAAAGTTGACCTTCTCTCACTAAAACATGCTGTTCACCATCCACTCACTTGATTGCAAGTCCTCTGTTGGGTTGAGAAATATACATTGAACAATCAGATTTTATCTGATTTTATTCCTAGGCCCATTTCCAATGCAGATTCTTAGGTCTCATTCTCCCATTTTTGTCCTTCCCTCTGAGCGGTATACAAACAAGATACTCTCAAAAAGAAAATTTCTTAGGGGAAGTGAAAAAAAAAGTGGGGAACTCTAGGATGACTACAGAGTGCCTGTTTTAAAGTGGATGTTCCCTTCAGAGTTGAGTGAGTGAGCTATTAGGCACACAGCAGAATGGTCCTGGGTGTAACTAGATGTGGAATCATCTTCAGAGAAACCTGGTGTCTGTGCTATTGACATGAGTTGTGCTGTGGTTACACTCCCGGCTCTCTTTGCTTACTGCAGAAAACTAATCCATTTCTACTTGAACAGAGAGCAGGAGGACCTGGGGTGACTTCACGCACTCCTGGTTAGGAGAGGTCAAGGTCTCCGGTTCTCCAGCACTGCAGAGCTGGGCTGGAGTTCAGGGCAGGACTCTGCTCATTTGGCTGCCACTTCCCTCTCAGCAGCCCAGGGCTCCCCTTCATCCAGTCTCCCCACTGGAATTGAGTTTGCCCCTCCTCTCCCCACTGTGGCCCAGATGCAGGCTCAGCTCTCACCTGGACCTGACCCAGCTCTCCTTTGATTTTTCTTCTCTCCCTCTTTCAGATCCCAAGTACAGTTGGAAGTACAGAACAGTGGTGCTGATTGTAACATCCCCACCTCTTCAAAACATCTAACACAGGAGCTCCGCTTCAACAGCAACCAGAACACCAAGAACGCAATTTCATCACCATGAACTGCCCTCGGCTATTGTTATCCACTAGGCTGATCCCTGAGAGCTGGCACAGCCTTCCACCTCCAATCCGAGTAAACACCGAAGGAGACCCAGGCCTGACTCCACAGCTGCTCTGGAGAGAACACCACCTGGCCCTCTCCAACTGCCTCCTGTAGCGATCTGAGGTCAGGAGGAGCTGGAAGCAGACAGCACAGGACCCTGGGCACACACTGCCTTTGGATGGGGCGAGCTTGGTGTGGGCAGTTCAGAGACACAGCGCCCTGCACACAAGGCTGCATGTGAGCAGAGGAGAGGATCAGACTCCTCAGGACGTGGACCCTGACCCAGACGGCTGGCCCTCCCCTTCACACAGCCAGCGTTCCGCATGGAGGACAGCAGGAGGAGGAGACTTTGGGGCTCAAAAGGACAGGAAGCGTCTCCTTCCTGCTTTTGAACCCCAACCATCTCCCCCTTCTGCTGTCTTCCATGATGGGAACGCTGACTGTGTGAAGGCGGCAGGCCAGGTGTCTGTCTCGGGGTCTGCATCCTGAAGATCTCTGATGCTTTCCTCAATTTTCCACTCAGCCTCACTCTCTGGCCAAGCACCCGATGCAGGGAATGCTGTGTGCTCCCTCCCACACCCCCGCAGGAGGCAGAGAACATCTTGTGTGCCCATCAGGTCCCCTGACCCTGGCATCGGTCAGTGGGTGAAAGCTGTCTGTGGATCTGTGCATCCTAAAGATGCGCTCCTTCCTCGGTATTCCTAACAACTGCGGAGAGGGTGACCCCTCAGAGCCTGAGCAAAAAGGGAGTGAGCAGCGGCCGTGGCAGAGGTCTGGTCATCAACCCAGGAGGTGGCCGTGGATGGGCGTGATAACAGCAAGTTCATGGTGATGAATGCAGCAGTGTGGCCAGGAGGGCCCAGGTGGGCGAGGTGGACTGAGCCTGCATCAAGGAACCGGACACCTCTCTGAACACTCCTCTCTCCACATCCATGGTCAGGCAGCGCAGATGCGGGCAGGACCTCATCACGAGGACGCTCATCTCCTACAGCTGCTGGTCCTGCCAACTCCACTCAGTGTTGCAGGAGAACTGGGGGCTCCTGATGCAGGACGTGGGCCAAGGCATCCAGAGCCCCAGCAAACAGCAAGGCCATGTTCCTGCCGGCCTGAGGCAGCTGCAGGACGAGGAGGGGCCATATGCCTGCCCCCCGTCATGGAAAACCGAGTCCTCGCAGATGCTGGACGCCCGCTGCTTAGTAGGTGTTCCTGGTCAAAGAACAAACCGAGCCAATGGCACCGCTGCCCTGTGGTGGACCGGTTTCTCACAGCTACCATTCTTACTTCCACTGTTTTCATGCCTGTGATAAAGACAATTGTTTTCCTTCATGAAAATTGGGATCCTAGGGAGGGAATGATGTTTGCACTTGAGTGTGCCTCCTCTCAGTGTGACAGCTGCCTTAGACATCCTGCCAGCACATCTTGGGCATCCTGAAATCTACACCTTCTCATTCAGATATCGCTGTCCAGGCCCAGAAGTGTCTCCAATGTCCTGGGGTGTAACTGGGATCTCAAACATTTTGATTCAGATCTCAATATGTATTCCGTGTTTCAGTTAAGTGTTTTGAAAAAGAAAAATTCCAAAAAAATTTAAAAATTTAAAAAGTAAAAAAAAAGTTAAGGTAAAAATAGAAAAGAAAAATGGTACTGCATTGTTTTTTTAAAAAGGAAAAAGATTTAAAAACTTAAAAATTTAAAACGTGGTAAAAAATTTAAAAGGAAAAAATTAGAAAAAATGTTATTTAAGTGTTTTTGAAAGTAAAATACTGAAAAAATTAAAATTAAAAATTTTAAAAACTTTAAAAACAATAAAAAACAAAAATAGGAAAATACTAATAGGAAAATTAAAATACCACTTCATTTTAGTAACTTTTTAAATAGGGAAAAGTTAGAAATATAGATAAATTATAATTTTTTAAAAAATTGGAACTCAGCAAATAAAAGTAAAATTCCATTTCTGTTCAGTGTTTTTGTAAATACAAAAATGCTAAAAATTTTAAATTTAAAAATGATTATACTTTACAAATGACAAAAGAGAAAAACAATTATTCAGAACAAGTGTAAAATGTCATTCCTATTCACTGTTTCATTTATGGAGAAAATGCCAAATAATTACAATTTAACAACTTTGCAAAAACTTAAAACTTAAAACAAAAAAAGCAATACTAAAGAAACAACATGCAATGCAATTTCAGTTAATTATCTTTTTAAATAATAAATGCTAAAAAGAAATGAAAAAATTTCAAAACAAAAAGAAATTACTGAGAAGAAAAAAATAAATGCCGCTTCAGTAAAATGCCACAGTGCAACAACAAAACAATGTAAACTTTTTGTTGCTTTGTTTGACAACTCGAATTGGTTCTGAACAACTGACCAGTGATGAGGACAACTTATTCAGTGCCTCCAGAACAAACGCCTGGTAATTTATGCCAAGAGACAGATCAGCAGTCATCTAGGTTTTACCTTGGATACCACTTTCACCAGCCCTGACTTAGGTGAAACTCTCTGCAGAAATTTTACACACTCTTTGCTGATTTTCCTACCTGCTTTTACTTTTGTTCTGTATAAGCATCATACACTTTGGATAATAAAATTTCAGAGTTGAAATAAAAAACTTTGGAGAGTGCTGCTTGGAGGATGTATAAATAGCCTGTTTGATAATGGCCTTCCTTTCACAATGTTACCATGCATTAACCATTCATGCCTGGGTCAGTTATTATATTCAAGTTTAATACTAGATTTCTAATAGAATTCTTCCTGAAGACTGGATCCTGGCATCCTGTAGTTCAAAAGCATTCTCACCCCAACGTGGAATGTTATTCCAAATATCGTGTTAGCCCATACCACTGAATTTTTTTTCTCTATCACTTGGATTTTTTAAAATTCCAGTGTTATAATACATTGCATCTCATATTGGGTGTGCCGATTTTTTACTCTCTCTCTCTCTCTCTCTCTTTATTTGTATATGAAGTAGATTGCTTTTCTCAAGCTATTGCAGAGAGCCAGATCAGAAGAGGAACAGTCGGGTCTTGAACCAGAGTCCACATGGGAAGCAGGCACTGTAGGCAGAGGCATAACCCACTAGACCACAGTGCCAGAACTAGGTTTACCAATTTTTAAAGAGATTGATTTATTTATCTGCAAGCAAACAGGAGAGAGTGGGAGAGCTAGATAGAATGAAACACACACACAGAGATGTTCCATCTGATTCACGTCTCAAATGTCTGCGGCAGCCATGTCTGTACCAGGTTGAAGTAAGGAATCCAACAACTTAAGCCATCTGCTGCCTCCCATTACAACAGGAAATATGGCTTAGAAGCATCTGGGTCTTGAACCAGGCACTCTGGCATGGATACTGCTGTCAACTGATGGCTTTACCCATGGTCCCATGATGTCAGCACCTGCCTTCTTAAAAAAAAAAATCATTGAAAAGCAGCATTACAGTGAAGAGGCAGAGGATGAACAGTGGGAGAAAAGGGAGAGGGAGGTGGTAGTGCTGGGTGGAGAGAGAGAGAGAAATACCTTCCATCTACTGGTTCACTCCCCAAACGCCTGCAAAGTCAGGGAACCCTCCTGGCTGCCTTGAATATTTCCATTCCTGCACTTTGGACTCCAGGCCAGAATCAAAGTGTCTCTCCTGGAAGGCCAGCCATCTGCCAGCAGGTCGTGGGACTTCCTAGCCTACATGACCACATGACACAGTGCCTTATCCCATGATGCCCTTGGGATCCACGGGACCACAAGTGCAGATTCCATTCACAGTGATTTTGAAAATGGAAAAAGAATGCATCTGTACTGTCCATATACCATCTTTTTCCTCCTGAATTATTCTACACACACTATACCATTTGCATCACAGTCTCTTTAGGTATTATAAGATATCTAGGGACAACTGAAAGCATATGGGAGAATATTTGGTCCAATGCGAATGCTACTGCATTTATGTACAGGACTTTAGCAACGGTGACTTTAGTGCCTGCAAGTGATCCCAGACCCCATCTGATACAGAGCTTCATGGACAACTGTCTATATTCCATAAGTCCTTGCAGGGTCTCACCTGACACAGATTATCATCCTGAGACTTGGGAGCAGGTCTAATGAATTCCTGCAAGGACAGAAGGAGCTTTACCCCTGGGGAACAAGTCCACACTGGAGGCGTTTGCAGATGCACACTGAGCTATGGATGGGAATGGGGATCCTGGTGAGGTCTGCAGTGGAAATGAGGAATAGATGTGATGGAAGACCAGGAACAAGGTGAACCTTCTTTGTAAGAGGCAGGGAACTTGGTTTCTGGCATGTTTTCTAGAAGGTATAACTTGCCAGGAGTGAAACTGGACATTTAATGGAGGTAAATTAAAGCGCTGATTCTGGGGCTTGCCTTCTGGCAGTGCTGCAAAAGAATGTATTTGAAAGGGAGAGATACAGACATACTGGGAGAGAGATTTTCATCTGCTGGGTCAATCCCCAATAGCTAGGGCAGGGTCAGGCCAAAGGCAGGAGCCAGGAGCTCCTTCAGGTGTGTGTGGGGGCCCGAGCAAGTGGTCCAACTTCCATTTAATTTCCAGGCACCTTAGCATGGAGTTGGATACGAAGTGGAGCAGCTTGGACTTGAACTGGTGCCCATACGTGATGCTGACACTGCAGGTGGGGACTTGGGCTTCTCCGTCACAGCACTGGCCAATGGCCATCTGACCCTTTATAGTAACGTCCAAAACGAGAATCTAATTTCTGGGAATTCTGAACAAAAGAAACTAGAATTTGAAGATGTGGAAAGTTGGGTCTATCCATATTGCAACCAATGAAATGTGTTCTGGAAGAGAACACCAGGGTGTGGCTAGACTGTGCCTTGAAAAAGATGCTTGTATGACACGGACAGAATCAGCAGGTTTAACCAAGGGTGAGCGGAATGGTGTTGAAATGAAAGTGGGCTGACGGCCTTCCTGGATGGAAAGGACGGAGTAATGCAGTGCGTCAGTTGACAATATGCAGCTTTTGTCAAGAAGAATGAAGGTGACCCTGAACGGATTCCAAGATAATCAGGGCTCCTGCACCTGTTCCCCGAGGCTGACAGGCAAGACAGAAGCCATGGGGCACTGCACTGACCAGCAGTAGAGGCTCCGGAGATGTTTGGGATAATGCTGCCACCCTCCTGGGCCCAGATGGCAGAGTTTGAACCAAAGAGAATTATCATGGAGAGGCAGAGACAGAGAGAAGGCCTTCCATTCACTGGTTCACTTCTCAATTGGAAACAATGGCCAGAGCTGGTCCGTTTTGAAGCCATAAACCAGTAGTTTTTTATGTGTCTCCCCCATGCGTGCAGAAGCCCAAGGACTTGGACCATCTTCCATTGCTTTCCCAGGCCATAGCAGAGAGCTGGATCAGAGGACGAGATCAGGACTCGAACAGGTGTCCATCTAGGATGCCGGCATTCCTGGCAAATGCATAGCCTAGCAAATCACTGCTCCAGCACAGAAAAACTTTGCTTGATAGAGAGAGACAGAGAGAGTACTGCCACCCTCCGTTTCAGTCCTCGAATGTGTGCACCTGCCTGGCTGGACTGAGGCCAAAGTCAGGAGCAGGGAATTCAATCCAGGTCTCTCTGTGTGGGTGGCAGGAACCCAAGCACTTGATATTCTGGGGACGGGTTGTTCACAGACATATGTGGGGGGAGGCTGGGCACCTTTGGGGTTGTATTTCTACTTGTCTGCAGAAGGCCTCCTGCAGAGGTGGCCACCTCAGGGCGCTTTGTCCAACCAAGGGCATGCTGTTGCCAAACCCCTTCCCATGTGTGATGAATGTCCTACGTTCTGAACACTGAGGGCCCCACACCTGTTTTCTTGGTTTTTCTGGTGCCACCAAGTAGGAAGATCTCCATGGACTGGCTATCTGACACAGTGACACCAGCTCTTGATGTGAAAGGAGAGACCCACCGAGCAGGCACCGGGAAAATCCATGCTGGCCCCTGGAACATAATTCTAGCCCATCACAAGATCCTCACAGTGCCCAGGGACAGCAGAACCCTGTGCACGGGCAGTGTCTAGTTCCCAGGGCCAGTGGTGTCACCTGGGCAGCCCAGGGTCTGTCCCTCAGGGTGGGGTCACCTGTCCTCCAATTGGGGGCTGCAGTGCCTGCTGGTCTGTGTGAGTGCACTCGGGTCTCCTTCCTGTCTCCAGTTCCTGGTGCACTGGGTCCCTGAAGATCCTCTGTGCAATGACAGTCACCTTCACACAGCAGATGTCAGACAAGCTCAGCCAGACTCCAATTCTGTTCCCTGCCTAGCAAGAAACAGAGAGGGGAGAGCCCAGCGGTTCTCTCTGAGGCAGCTGTGTGCTGAGGGCTCTTCCCAGGCCTCCAGGATTCTCCTGATGAGCATGCCCCTCCCTGCCCCTCTGCACTCCAGGACAGCCCCAGAGACACAGGGACTCCATGCCTGCTGTCAGCTGGGTTTCCCCTCCCCCATCCCTCTCCAGGCCCAGGTCTAACCCAGTCCTGGAGGCCACAGAAAACCACAGGAAAAGCACACTATGTTGCATTTTCAAAGCACCCAGCCCTAGCAACCTCCATGAAACTCTGGGAAGCTGAGCTTCCCCGTGGGCACTTGGGGTCACTCCTCCAACTTCTGAGAGGGCTCTCCGGACAGCAGCAGATGAGATGAGCAGGCAGAGGCGGCCCCCAAAGGGCGGGGATGCACCCTAGACCGCACAGGGACGTCTCTGCACACTGCTCATCGGGTCCCCAGGAAATGCCCTGAGAACTTGTAGCAGGCTCTTTTGTTAGAGAATTTTTATTACTTTTTAAATTTTATTTATTTATTATAATTTTTTGACAGGCAGAGTGGACAATGAGGGAGTGAGAGAGACAGAGAAAGGTCTTCCTTTTCCATTGGTTCACTCCACAATGGCCGCTGTAGCCGGCGCACCGCGCTGATCTGATACAGGAGCCAGGTGCTTCTCCTGGTCTCCCATGGGGTGCAGGGCCCAAGCACTTGGGCCATCGTCCACTGCACTCCCGGGCCACAGCAGGGAGCTGGACTGGAAGAGGGGCAACCAGGACAGAATCCGACGCCCAGACCCAGCCTAGAACCCGGGTGCCGGCGCCACAAGAGGAGGATTAGCCTAGTGAGCTTGGCGCTGGCCATTGCAGGCTTTTAAATACAGCCTCCAGCAGCTTCCTCACTCATGGCTCCAGCCTGCCTCTGCACTGTGCTCTGCACCTGCGTCTTTAACAACATTACCACTGGCAGGGCAGTGCAGTGGGTTAAGTCCCCACGTGTGATCCCAACTCCCCAATCAAAGCATGGAACAGGGAAATAACGGGACACATGCTGTGGTTTACGGCACTGGTGATTGGGGTCAGGGACTAACGACTTCCTAATCAATACATTTCCGTGAGGAAAGTGCGTGGACGCGCATGCCTACACACACACACGCTGGAGTTCAGGGCGCCACAGCCTGACAGCAACAGCAGCTCAGAGGGGCCAGGGCCCAGGGGACACAAAGAGCTCCCCCAGGGCAATGCTGGTTTCTCCTCCGGACTCTGCTGCTCCCTCAGGATCCGGCCAGAGGGACCCCGGGAAGAGTGGTCCACGGGCAGGGGAGGAAGGGTCGGGATCCCAGAGAGAAGAAGGGAAGCCGGAGCGCCAGGTGGCAGAGCGATCAGTAAATCCACAGAGGGGAAACCGCACAGGCCACAGCGCCACGACCCGCTCCTCCGTCAGCGCCCACACAGCTGGGAAGGGCGGGGACGCGGACACGCGGGACCACCCCGCACCAGACCATGGGCTCCCCAGGCCACGCCCACCGCCGCGCGGCCCGGCGCTGCCCCGCCCCCCGCAAGCCCCGCCCACCCACCCGCGGCCCTCAGCCCCGCGCGAAGCCCAGGCCCCTGCGCCCGAGGCGCCATCACGACCCCCAGCCCGGCCTGCAGGCCGCCGAGGGCCTGGGGAACCCGGGTGCGGACCCCGCTTCAGAGACCAGAGCTGTGGACCATGGGGACCCCGCGCCAGGGCTCCGGAGCGGGGACGGCGCTGCGGGGCACTGAGGGCCGCCTCCCGGAACCGGAGTCAGAGGAGAGAAAGGGACACGCGCACGCGGGGCGGACCCGCGCCCAGGGCCAGGGTTCCCGGAGGACGGGCGCCGGCCCCAGGCTCAGGACGCCGCTCCTCGTGAGGAGGATGCGGGCGCCGCGCCCACAGCGCCCGGGAGGGCGGGAAGGGCCGGGCCCCCTGGAGGAGGCCGCGGGCTGCGGAGCCCGGGCGGCAGGGGCAGGGGCGCTCTCCAGACCACAGCCTCCTGCTGTGTTCAGCTCCAGGCTTTCATTCTTCCTGTTGTGTTTATTCATTGGAGAGAGGGAATTACAGAGAGGGGAGAGGCAGAGAGAAAGGGCTTCCATGCTCTGGTTCGCTCTCCAGATGGCCACTACAAGGGGTCTCCCAGGCAGGAGCAGGCCCCAAGCCCTCGGGCCATCTTGCAGGGCTTCCCCAGCCCATTAGGAGAGAGGCAGAACCAAACAGGGGCTCCGGGACAGGACCCAGCGCCCATGGGGGAAGCCAGCCCTGCAGCCAGAGGCTTAGCCCACCAGGACCCAGCACAGGCCGGACCATGGCGTTTCCGGTGCTGTGTGGAGAAACTGACTTGAAACTTACCAGCCCCCAGGAGCTCGAATCCTGCTGTCTTTTCTCTTAGAGAGAGGGGGCCTTGCCTCCTGCGTGTGGGCTTGTAGTTATAACCTTGTGCGGGCAGAAGTCTGTGAGGGTTAAAGTGCAGTTAAGGAAGTGAGGTGAAGGTGGCTGCTGGTCATCCCGCACTGTCTTGGGCTCAGAGGCCCTGGAGCTGGCGCAGTCACACTAAGGAGAGGAGCTCAGGAGCTGATCTGCAGCGTGGGGGCGACAGGCCTTGCACAGAAGGGCAGGGTCGGGGTGAAGGTGGTATAGCGGGTTGGAGCCCCAGTCTGTAGAGCCAGCCTCCATGGGGGCTGCTCCATTGGCTATGCAGCTCTCTGCTGTTTCCCGGGGAAGCAGCCAAAGATGGGCCTAGTCCTTGGGCCCCTGCTCCGGTCTGGGAGACCTGGCAGAAGCTCCTGGCTTCAAATCAGCTCAGCTCTGGCCATTGTGGTCATTGAGGGAGTGAACCAAAGACTTCTCTCTCTCTCAGGCTCCACCTCTCTCTGTAACTCTGTCTTTCATATAAAATAAAATAAGTATTAAGAAAGAAGAAGAAGAAGGGTGGTGTCTTTTCCCCTGGGCCACACTAGTTCACTCATCTCTTCCCTGAGAGGTTGCTGGGCTCAAGCCAGCTCCGCCCCAGGGGTTTGAGTCATTCACTTTGTTCTGCACCTGTTATGTGTGTGTGTGTGTGTGTGTGTGTGTGTGTGTGTGTGATTGATTGATTGATTTATGGGTTAGCAGTACAGAGAGAGGGAGAGACAGAGAAAAAGGGCTTCCATCTGCTGGTTCACCACCGACATGGCCTCAATGCCTTGCTCTGCGCTGATCTGAAGCCAGGAGTTTATCTGGGCCTCCCACAAGGGTGCAGGGCCCAAGCACTGGGGCCATCTTCCACTGCTCTCCTAAGCGATAAGCAGAGAGCTGTATTGGAAGAGCAGCAGCCAGGACATAAACTGGCTCCCACATGGGATCCTGGCCCGGCTGAAGGAGGCTTCCCCTACAAAGCCACAGCCAGGCCCTATCTCCTTCGACTTGAAATCAGATGTGGAGAAATCCTGCCTGAACCCCATGCTCACATGAATGAGACTGCAGGGATGTGTGGGAAGGATCCCTCCTTCAATAGGGGTGAAACAAGACCTGTGTCTCTGTGCTATTTCTACATACATTCTTAGGTGCTTTTTCTAGTTATATGAATAATGTGCTTCATATTTTTGTGGGTATTGCTTTGAATTTGTAAATTACATTGCATAGAGTAGACTTTTTCACCATGTTAATTCTTGTAATCCGTTGACATGGATGTCTTTCTAGGGTTTGTGTCTGCTTCAGGTTCTTTCACTGGTGTTTTAGAATAGTCATGGTAGAGAAAACACTAAGAAATGGACAAGGAGGAGTACTTTCAACATGGCTTGGCAAACGGTTTAATGAGATGTGGGGGCAAAGCATCGAGGCCTGTGTCTAGCACACAGTAACTGCTCAGTCACATTAGTTCTTACCAGTCCATCACCATCTGCTCTTTCAGAATCTTCTCATTGCCTTAGACACATGGATAACGGTTCATGGTGTGATGGACCATTCTATTCACATATGGTAATGTTCCTCAAATGATTCAAATGTTTACATTATAATATAATGTTTATATTATTAATGATGTCAAGGGGCATCATCTACATATATTTGGTATGTCCCTTATTGATTGTGAAAGTTCTTCTCCAGGTTGTATCCTGTAAAGGGAATTGCAAGATCAAAGTTCTGGTACATTCCTGATGGTGCTGTTCTGGCCCCATTGCCTGGCAAGAAGATTTTCCCATTCACATTCGCAGCCACTGATGAGAATGACCTTCTCTATACCCTCTTGCAGAAACTAGACAGCCCGTGTTACCTTCTGTTGACTTTTATCAGCACTTAACTCTTTATTGGGAGATTTTATCAAATCAGGTTGCACTCAATAGGCCTGGAAAGGCCTAGATCCATAGGATGGTCTGTGTTCTCTTGTATTTGATGACTGCTCTGCTCTGAGATAATCAGACAACAGCAATGCGAGCACACGAGTCTTGCATGGTGAATGCCACTGCATGTTGGGTTCCTGCAGTGTTCTGGATTTTGTGTGTGAGGCCCTCGTTTCTCTGTCACTCTTTCCTTTCTTTCTGCTTGCATCTTTATTCTTTGTTTCCTCTGCTCTTGTTTTACTAGGATTTTTGAGATACTTTGTTAGGTTATTGGAAGTCTTTCTAATTATTTCATGTAGGAACTTAATCCCATAACATTTCCTGTGAGTACTACTTTTAGAATTTCCCACCAGATTCAGGGTGTTGTGCTTCCATTTTAATCAGTTTCAGGGAATTTTTAAATTTCCCTCTTGGTTTTTTTTTTTTTTTTTGACAGGCAGAGTGGACAGTGAGAGAGTGAGAGAGAGACAGAGAGAAAGGTCTTCCTTTGCCGTTGGTTCACCCTCCAATGGCCGCTGCGGTCGGCGCACTGCGACCAGCGCACCGCGCTCATCCGATGGCAGGAGCCAGGTGCCAGGTGCTTTTCCTGGTCTCCCATGGGATGCAGGGCCCAAGCACTTGGGCCATCCTCCACTGCACTCCCAGGCCACAGCAGAGGGCTGGCCTGGAAGAGGGGCAACCGGAACAGAATCCGGCGCCCTGACCGGGACTAGAACCCCCTGTGCCGGTGCCGCAAGGCGGAGGATTAGCCTGTTGAGCCATGGCGCCGGCCCCCCTCTTGGTTTCTTATCCAGCCTTTATGCATTTGCATAACTTTGGGGGCTCTTGGGTTGTTGATTTCTAGTATTATAGCATCCATGGTCCATGTGTAGATGAAAAGAATGTGTGTTCTGCAGCTGTGGAGTGAAATATTCTGTAGTCATCTGTTATGGCCATTTGGTCTGTAGTAGTTTCTCTCTGATGTTGGTTAATTTTTGTCCAGGTGATCTCTTCCTGTTGAAGAAAGGTGAGTGTTGAAGTCCCTCATTATTACAGCATTAGAAATCATGTGTCCTTTAGATGGAATAATTTTGTTTTACAAATTAGTGTGCTGCAGCAATGGGTGCATGTGCACTTACCATATTTTTTAACAGATAAAACCTGTTTTATCTGATCCAACTGAAGGTACTCTTGCTCACATCTGATATCCATTAGCATGAAACATCTTTTCCTATATTTTCCCTTTCAGTCTCTGCCTTTACTGATGTGTTTCTTGTAGGCAACTGTGGTTGGCTCTTGGTTTTCATCCTGTCTATATCTTGTAACTGGGTAATGTTGTCTGTTGGCATTCACAGTTATTTTGGATAAAGGATGGGTTAGAACTTCATTTTTAAAAATTTCATCATTTTGTTGTGAGTATCCTATGTTCTTTTTCCAGTGGGTTTTATATCATGCGTCTTGATGGTGGCAGTGACTCCTTACTCCAAGTCACTTGCAGAGGCCATGGGGACAGGAACTGCACAAGGCAGACAGTGCTCCTGTCTCAGGAAGACCATTTTCCGGCATAGGAGCCTGATGGTCTAGAGGTGGTCACAGAAACTCATTCTGTGTCTGACTGCGATCACTACTTGATCCTTTCAGGGTTCTTTGCTCCTGCTGTGTCACCCAGGGATCAAACTGACTGAATAGCAATGACAGATCTTAGTACCAGAGTGACTCATGGGGGAAGCACATTCTCCAAATGGCCAAATGATGTCCCTGAAAAACAAATGAGGAGAATTCCTAAGTTCCTTGGATGTCACAGCATCAGGTGCACTCACCCAACTGGTAAAACATTTCAACCTGTGCAGAAACTTGTTGGATTGATAACATCAGATTTTTCCAATTGGTTTTTATTGTCCGTGTTCTTGTGGTCTTAGCCCAAAAACTGTGTTGACTCTGCCTATGTCTTAGAGCATTTGCTCTTGTTTTCCTCTGTTAGTTTCATAGTTTCAGATCTTACATTTAGCTCATGATCCATTTTGAGTTGATTTTTGTAAATTAAAATCCAATTTTCCCAGTCCCTTTAAAATAGATGTGCATATCTCCAGGAATGTTTTTCACACCTTCGTCAAAATTAAGTGGGATGCAGGTGCGTGAATTTTTAGGGGTTCTCTTTTGTTCCATTGTCCTATGTGTCTATTGCTATGCTGGTACCATACTGTTTTGGTCTCAGTAGCCTTGAGGCATATCTTTAATTTTGAACTGTGGTGCGTTCAGCTTTGGCTTCATTACGTTAAGAATATTTTGAGTATTCAGAGATTTCTGTGTTTTTGTAAGAATGTTGAGATTTTTTTTCCTAACTCTGTGAGGATGTCATCAATATTTTGATGGGGACTATACTGAATCTCTAAATTGTTTTGGGTAGTTTTCATATTTTAATAGTATTAATTCTTCTAAATCAAGAACCTATGAAGAAATTCCATTATTTTGTGTCTGCTTCATTTGCTTTCATTAGATTCAATGTGTTTGAATTTTCATTGAAGAGGACTTTCACATCCTGGTGAACTTATCACAAGGTATTTCATTTTTGTATCTGTATAGAATTGGATAGCACTTAGCAATTCTCATCAAGATGGTTGAGTATATAATAAGGCCGTTGATTTTGGAATTCCACACTGTGTAGCTAATAGAGAATTACTAATCCAGAACACATAAGGAATGGAAACACTTCCCCTGTCAGGTGGAGGCCTCATAGCAGGAATGTGGAGTTTCTCTGGGTCATGAAGGGGGATGTGAATGAGGGGTTGGAGGCGTTTGTTACGTGTAGATGCTGTGTGTGATCCCTTCCATCTGTGCTACTCTGACATTAAACACACTGCTTATCTGTCCCCATGTGCAGGGGACATAGGGTGACAATGACAGTGACTCTAATTCAGCAAGGGCAAAAATGGAGGCTACAAGGAAGTCACGGATCCAAAAGTTTTCAAGGTGAGATGGAGAAATCCAGCAGGACTTCCTGGGATAGGCTTCAAGGCCCAGGACTAGTCCTCTGTGACGTGGGGCCTTGCCTCTGGCTCTCAGCCTGCAATACTTCCATCTTCATTCGAGCCAGTACTCGTCCTTTCTTCTCACACTCCTCTGATGTGTGTCCTCTTCCTGGTGTCAGCAGCCTTCTCGTGGTTGTTTTGCGCATACACCTTACCTGAGTCAGCTGCCAATGCCCCGTGCTTGGCTCTGACCACTGTCCACGAGGGGCTGTTCTCACGATCTCAGGCACCTCAGGAAACTCTGTATTGACCTGATTTCCATTGGTCATGGTGGAGTTTACTTTTTTCTCTTTGAAACTAGCAGCATTGCCTAGCAGAAAAGCTAGATATACAGAAGCCCAGAAGGAATCTCTACTCTCCTTGGCTCCAGGAGAAAAAGAAGAAGAACATGGGTCTCCGTGCAGAAACGACCTCCATGAGGTCTGACACTCTCCAGCATTGCAGCAGAGGAGAAAGCCTGAGGGAGAATTCTGGAGGTAAGGGCCCACACGGGACAGGCAGGGCTGTGTTAGATACTCGTCCACCTTGTGTGTTCTCACTCAGTGATTGAAAACACACAGAGAATAACTACTGGGACGATAGAATTGTGAGAAAAGATGTGTCCAAGGAATGACCCTCATACTTTGTTTTTAGCAGCAGAAATAGGAGTGCTTTATCCAAAGTCCACAAAACCCGGCAATGCATTTCTGGAAGACAAGTGCCAAGATTGGGATAGGGAAGCTGGAAGTCAAAGCTCATGGGGTGGCCCTCCTACCGTCAGGTGCTGTGGTGCTGAGACAACCTCTTAGTCTCTATGGACCTTAGGTTTCTCATCAGTGGGGTAAAGTGTGTATTGTATCTCTCAGGTGTTCTGCTCAGGTTTCTGAGTCCCTGGGGAACCACACGTGCCCTGGAAACTGAGGCTGAGAGCTGACCTAGTCCCTCCTCTGTGTCTCCTCCCAGATCTGGAGCTGAGTCCACATCCTGAGAACCCAGAACTGAAGGTGCAGATGAGGGAAGAGGAGCAGCTCTCTGGGACATGAGCATGACCCAGAGAATGACAAGGTAATGTTAGGGTGAAACCAAGTGTGGGTGAGATGAAGGACACATTGTGTCGGAAACCTCAGGGGATACTCAAAAGGCTACTCCACTGTCCAGCCCCTTAAGGAGCCACCTTCCATGAGTGCTGAGGTCAGGAGAGAAACTGACTCCACAGTGAACCTGTGCACTTGGCCAGGGAGATCCCAGGATGGAATCAGAGCAGGTTTGTGCTGAACAAAAGCTTTCCGTGCAATCTAGAGACTCCTGTTTATTCAGTTCTAGCAAGGAAAAAGAGAAAAACACACACACCCTCACCCCTTGAGCTTGTTAAAATTTGCCAGCCATGTTGGCAAAGCACATGAGTATACATTTCTCCAGGAAAGGGCTACACATTGCTACCAGGTTTAGGAAAGCTACCTGACATCAGTACTCATCAGGGAAATATAACGGAAAACCACAGAGGGATATCACCTCAGATCCATGGGGTTAGCTGTTGCTACAAACACAAGAGAGAATAAATGTGGACAAGGGTGTACAGAAATGGAAACACTTCAACATTATATGTGAGAATGTTGATTGGTATGACCATTATAGAAAACAATATTGAACTATTTTCAAAAATTTAAATTAGAACTGTCAACTGACCCATCCATCCTTCTTATGGCTATAGTTAAAAAAAAAAGAAAAAGAAAAAAAATCAGCTTTTAGTACAGATATCAGCAATCCCTATCACAGTAGCCAAGATGAAAACTGCCTAATTGTCCATCAACAGATGACTGGATAAGATATCTTGCTGGCTATATATATGGCTTGAAAAGTGTGCTTTAACAGAAGGTACTAAGGGTTATCCATGGCACTTTGGAATCCCTTGAACCTTTCGAATCATTCTTATACAAACCTGTATAAAGATATTAGTGTGTGTGAGTGTATATATATATATATATATATATATATATACATATATATATACATATATATGTATTACAAGTACCAATAGATTAAACATGATAGATGTATGATTATATGTATATATATATATATATTTATATGATGGAGTGCTGCTCAACTCAAAGATAAAGGAACTAATGTCATTTGTAGTAAACTGAACAGCCCTTTTCTAGACTGATGAGTGAGAGTTCTCTTAGTTTTCTTATTCCATTCTTTCTTTTCTCTTTCTCAGACTAAACAGGAGAGTTGGAGGAGGAAGCAGGGGAGGTAGGTGGGAGGGCAGGTATGGTGGGAAGAGTTACTAAGCTTTTAATGTTGGATTTATGGGATGCATACGACATTAAGTTAAATTTAAATTAGAAACTACTTCAAATAAGTAACGCATCGTCTTCAAAATAAATATGCTATTAATACATAAATAGTTGAAAAAACTATATATAAATGTAAGAAAGCATTAAGTCTTTCTAACCCATGTGACTGAACCAATTGGAGTTCTGGACACAAAGCATCAGCCTGGCCAAGCCTGACTGTTGTATACATTTGGGGAGTGAAATAGTGGATGGAATACATATCCTTTTGTCATGTATCTCTGTGTGTATGTCTCTCTACATCTCTCTATCTCTCTACATCTCAAATATATAGAATTTTTAAAAAAGTAAACATTTAATTTTCATGAAATGTTTAATTTTTAAATTTATTTATTTCTTGTGTTTGAAGGGCAAAAACACAGAGAAAGACACAAAGACTTCCTATTCATTGGTTTGCTCCCCAAGTGGCCTGAGCTAACCTGGGCCTGGCCAGGCTGAACTAGGACTGGGTCCATCAGGATCTCCCACATAGACTGCAGTGACACAAGTACTGGAGCCGGCACTGCTGCCTCACGCTGTGTGCACCACCAGGAAGTGGAGGGGAGAGCCAAGCAAGGACTCGGGCCCAGGCAACTGATCCAGGTGTGGGCATCCCAGGTGGCATCTTAACTGCTGTGCCAAACGCTTGTGCCAATTTCAACCTCTTAGAAGAAAAAGTAGTACAAAGTCTTTCAACTTGAATTAGATCACATTTTTAGGTACTATACCCAAACCATACATAATAAAAGAATAAATTCATAAATGTCCCAATATGTTCAAATTTCCTGTTCAAAGTCATTGGTAAGAAGATGAATAGACAGGCCAACATAGGGAGAAAACATTTTGAAGTTACGCCTGAAGTAACAATTCTTTCCAGAGGACTAAAAGAGCTCTCAAAGTTTCATTCAGAAAAATGAAATGATACATTTATTATGGAAGCTTAAAACTCAACATTTCAAACAGGTAGAAAAGACTAGAGATCTTTTTAAACAGCAGGTGGGGTGACTTCCTCCCAGCCCTGAGAAAGGAAGGCTTGTTGGGACACATGTTCTGCCTTGGTATTTTCATACACATGCATGACTATAGAGCGATACATGCTTAGGTGATTTGGGGACACGGTCTGGGGTGTCAGCGCAGGATCTATAATTATGAGACTGGCAGATGGGTAGGTTGTCCCCACCAGTGGGGGTCTTGAGCCTCAACCTAGCTTAGGCCCCTGGAAGGCAGAGTTCCGAAGATTCCGTGACGCTCTCCACCTTCTAACTTTGCGATGGCAACGGCAGACCGTTAGCTGCCACACAACAGCCAGTCCTCACAGAGACTGAGCTACAGGCAGTGCCTTCAATCCAGGCTTTGGCAGTTTGATCCTTGTTTGTCCAGAGAAGAATTTCCCAGTGTTGTCGGGCTGTGCGTCAGGTGTTTCACATCAGTAAGTGAAGCTTGACAGGTATTGTCACCCCTCAGCCTACCTGAAACTCTTGGATGTCATGTGTTTGAACCTCTCCTCTGTTTGGGTTTCCTCTCCCCAGTCCCTGTTGTCCTGCTGTGACACACCATCAGCATGGCAGGATCCCACAGCCCTGCATCAGATCCCGTGGCAGAACTGAACGACCTCGAATGCCAGCAATTGCGATCCCAGCTGGCAAAGAGCCAACAGGACTGCTGGGAGCTCCAGGAGAAGTTTCTCATAGCTGAGGCTACAAACTTTGCCCTGGCCAGGGAGCTGAAAAAACACAGTAAGTTCTCTCGGGTCATTTCACCACAGTGATGATTGTCCTGTATCTTCTCCTGAGGAACTGAATGGCCTCACTACGTGATTTTTGTCTTCTTTTTGCTGAACTTAACTTTCCTCCTGACCACACTCCCAAGCTGACACACAGGGTTTCCCAAGTTTTCCAAGTTCGCAGTGAGGTGTAGGGTGACAGGAGGGCTGAATCTGTCATGGATTCCTGATGAGGCATAGAGCTGCCTGTTGTCCTCAGGATCAGGCTCCACCATACTGAGTGCATGTGTATGATCATCCTGTCTGTGTCAATTCCTGCAGCCTTACACCATCACTGTGGCCTCATTTCTGGGGCTAACGCCTTTCACTCAATCCAAGCTTCCGTTGAGTTCCCATTGGCAAGGCGCTGTCCTAGGTCCAGAAGTGGACATGTGTTCAGAGTGAGCAGGATGTGCTTCCAGAGAGACAGGGAGTCTCCTGTGCACTGGAACTCTGGTCTCCATGGGAACACCCTCAGGACACGGCCTCCCCGCTGAGAGCAAAGTCCTGTCCTGCAGCACAAGTTCTTCTTCCAGAAGAGGAAGACGGTGCTGAGACCTGGGAGTGGGAGCAAGACAGGGTGTGGGGGCATCAGGGCCCCTCGCCTGGGTGCCCTCCATTGCCCACCTTCTCTGTAACTTCGATTTCTCTTCCACGCATAGGTGCTATCAGAATTCCTGCCTCTGTAGATTGTCACAACAACATGCGCTCCTTCTTTCCTATACAACTCCAAGGATGGTTCCTAGCTCAGGATCAACAGAATCCATGAGGCCCTTATTGTCCTGTTTCTAATTTAGCAGGAACTATACTTTTTATTGGGTCATATTGCCTCAGGTCTTACTGTGTTATACATTGACTTCTATACAGTTCCATGAAAGGTGGTCCTTTACGTCTGAAATAACAAACACTTGAAATCTTTCCCAGTGCCAGGAAACAGTCCTACACCCTTATCAAGCTCCCAAACACACAGAAGGTGACGACTTCGTGCCCAGGTTCACGTTTGACCTGAGAGGCTACAAGGCTTGCTGTGTCCAGTGGCTCATGATTTAGTCTGAGCTCAGGGGCTGGGAATTCTGATTCTGTAATCACCGGTGGAATCACCCTGTCAAGTCACCTTCTGTATCTTTGAAGTCCTTTTTCTCATTCTATTGGGAAATAGCAGGGCCAGCGCTGTGGGTTAGCAGGTAAAGCCACTGCCTGCGGTGCTGGCATCCCGTATGGGTACTAATTCGATTCTGGCTGGTCCACTATCAATCCAGCTCTCTGCTATGGCCTAAAAAGCAGTAGAAGATGACCCACGTGCTTAGGCCCCTGCATCCACATGGGAGACCTAGAAACAGCTCTTGGCTCCTGGCTTCAGATTGGTGCAGCTCCAACCTGGCAGCCATTTGGGGAGTGAACCAGCTGATGGAGTCACTCTCTCTCTCTCTCTCTCTCTCTCTCTCTCTCTTTTTCTCTCTCTCTCTGCCTATATGTCTCTGTAACTCTGCCTTTCAAATAAATAAATAATTCTTTTAAAAATGGAAATTTCAGATGCTATGTAGTGAGGTGATGAAATACAGATGTGCAACCCCCCATCTGGAGCCTGGCCCTGGAATGCTTTTGGTCTTCAGCAGGCACTGACTACAAAAGCACCTCCCTAGTTCTGCATGTCTGTCTTTCCCCAGATTGTGACAAGTTGAAAAACATCATTGAGTCCATCCTGACCAAGAAGTTCCACATTGAGGAGCCGCTGGCAGAGAAGCCCACGGTCCCAGAGCTGCTCAGGTACGGGTCTCTGTGGGGGGCAGGCAGGTGGGGAGGTGTGTGGGTGGCTCCAGGGGGGCAGCTCAGAAGGGAGAACTGAGGCATCTCAGGCATGGAAAGCCAAGGCACTGTGGCACAATGTTCTCCATGTAGGATCACTGGGGACCCGGACAAAGAAGTGGCCATCAAAGGAGGATGCACTGTTCTCTAAGGGAGGAGAGAACTTCCACTTTGCTCATGGCCTTGTCTAAATACGGACAGAGTTTTCAAAATGCTTCCATAGCCTAGTCAGCTCGTGCCATGAGCCTTGTGTGGTCCCTGACAACACACAGAGGAGTGCTAATTGTTAAATTAACAGCAGGTGTCAGTGTGCACTGACTCCCCATGCAGGACCTCTGTCTTCAATGAGTTGTATTAAAAGAGAGTTACATTGAAACATTTCTCAACAGTTTTTATTCTTGTGTGGGTGTGTGTGCGTGAATTGTTGAAATCGTTACTTAATATAGAGTTGGTCTTCTGTGTACAAAGTTCATTGAAAATGCATCTTAATGGAGAATGAGATTGAGAAGTAGAGGGGGAAGAGGAGCTGGGCTGGGAGTGTGGGTGGTACCCTGTGTATGGGGAGAAGAGTAACTCTATTCCTAAAGTTGTGTTATGAAATGTATATTCCTTAAAATAAGTGAATGAATGAATTTTTAAAAAGAAATGGTAAAAATTAAATTTACAATGAAATTAAAAGTAATAGGTACTTTGAAAACATTCTCCCTTCAGGAGAAATGAAAATGAAAATACATTTTTCCCTCCTCAATTACTGTTTATTTCCCAAATAAAATGGTACGAATAGATAATAATAAAAAAAAGGCATCATGGAGTCCATGTTGACCAAGAGGCTACATGTGGAGAGCCCCCGCCAAAGCAGCCCAGGTCTGCTGAGCTGCTCAGGTAAGGCTCTCTGTGTAGGGCAGGCAGGTGGGGCTGTGTTTCACTAGTGGGCAGCCCAAATCAAGCACTGAGCCAGCCTGTGCCAAACAAGGGCAGAGAGTTACAGCAAAGCCCCGTGTCTCAGATGTTATGAAACAAGGAGGGAGCCGAGGAATCTGAATTCAGAGCTGCAAGTGCGGAGAGTCTGTAAGTAAGGTGTCCAGGGGGATGGGCTCCCGTGGGGCCTCCTGTTTACTCTCTTCTGCAACAGGAAATCCCCGTGGCTGTGTTTCTGGGAATCCAGTCACTGGTTAGCTTTGGTCCTCTGTAGGTGGTGCTATGCCCGTTCTTTCTTCCTCCCGTGTTCTCATGGTTCCCTTAGTGTGGAGGTGCTTTTCGGTGGGCGCTCACCTCGAGATGAATCTGCACTGGGTCTTCTCGGGGGAGGAGAGGATGCTGGGCTCTTCTGTTTGGTCATCTTGCAATCAATCCTCATTTACCCTTGGTCACCATCACCTCCTGATATAGAAGACTGATGCTTAGCTTGGCCCTGCCAGACCTTCATTCTTGTTTCTTGCCATGTAACCCCTGCATGCACTATGATTCCCAGTCACTGCACTGTACACTGTGTGTCTTCCTACATGGAAATGCCTGTGGCTGGAAGGAAGAACTGAATTAGCACCTTTATGAAGGCAAGGAAGGAAGGATCCTTGCACTGTTGATAGAACATGACCCGAATGGAATCTCAGGAATTGTGACAAGATCTTTCTCTAAACGTGGGAGCAAGGCCTTGTGTTGCCCTTTGCTTTTCTTGGCACAGGTATTTCTCCAAACCTGAGGGGTGATGCTGGTGGAGGGCTCTATAAGGCATTGTTATGAAAATCCATGGAAACACAGAGAACTTAACACTCATCCCTTCCCATCTAGAACCTTCTCCACTCTTGCACCTTAGGCATTGCCGTGGCATCCTTGAAGATCAGGACCAAGAACTTTCCCAGTTACGTCCCAAGGTCCAAAGGGGGAGAAATCTAGCCCACATCCTACAGCAGTACCTGAAGGACGTGCTCACCGTGCATGACCCTGAGACCTGTAAGGGGCAGGGCTTCCGACGACTCCTCACTGAGGCTGTCCGGCTGTCAGCGTGCCTTGAGGACCTGCTTGGAGCAGGTAAGCTGGGCCCAGGCTGTCCCTGGAGAAAGCCTCAAGGGTTCAGATGCATTCATCTCTCTGCCATGGGCATTTGCCTCAGCTCTTCTTGGTACTGAACATGTGTGCCATGACAAGGTCAGCACTGCTTGGGAAAAACAGATAGGGGCAGATAAGCCTTTCAAGTTGCAGTCTCCCAAAGGTCTACTCCCTTCCTGATTGTGGTTGGCCTTTGGGGCAAGAGACAGTGTCCATCCTCACATCAAAACCAGAGAGACCTTGTGAAGTGAGGCCACTGTTCGGCTGAACACAGTCACTGAGCTAAGTAAGAATGGAAGCCTCCAGCTCTGTGCTCAGTGTGGTTTTCAAGCTGTAGACAGGTGATTGCTTTCTCCATCCAGGATTTCTCTCTCCTCATTCACTAAATAGACCAAAACATCTGGGGCAGAGCAGATGTAACCATCAAAGGTGGAAGCTGTTGCTTGTATGTTTTGCAATAGGACAAAGGCCCTCCTCTCCCTGGGAGTGTCAGACCAGGCACTAGAGTTAGTAGAACTTCTGTGAAGAAAGCTGTTGAGAAGGGAACTCGTAACACAGAGAGAATTTCCTCTAATGATACAGCTAGAGAAAACTTGGAGGGCCTGTGAGGGAGGATGCAAGTCTGGTTCTTTGCTTCTTCATGACAGATGGAGGTTCTCTGTGAGACCCATGGGAACATAGAACCCATGCCTTGGGCTCCCACTAGTGGCAGCATGAGGGATGACAGGCAGAAGTCCCAGGAAAGCTTGAGAAGCTTCCAGTGATATGGGGGGAAAGGATGTTGGCCTAGTTTCAGGCAGAATCTGCCATGATTCTGATCTCCAAGTGCAGAGACACAAAGCCTGATGGAACACAAAGGAATGGCAAGGCGTTTCTTTAAACACAGAACATTTGAAGTTTTTGTCCACTATTGGCCCATATGTAGATATTCATATGCACACAGAGGCCACCTTGATTGTAGTGGGGGGGTGATAATCTCTGATTGGACATTTCTGAATTTGTTGACAGAAAATATTGAAGGGGAGGAAACACCAGCACAAGGACCTGTTGCTGACAGGTAATAGTGAATGATGAAGAGATGGCACCAAATGGGTGAAGGAGGCACAGGGTCTCCTAAAGAACAGAAAAGGGGCCGAGACAGTCATGGGGTTGAGATGCACGCATACACACAACTGCAGGTTGTGTTGAGTCCTTCCTGGCCAACTAGGAAACCCCCCTGTTAAAGTAGTTGTCTGTTGTCCTGGTCCTAGTTGCTGATAGTATCCTTCATGAACTCACAGCCTTAGGTGTTGCCTGCACACAAAGGGAACCCCTGTTCTCTGCTTTCTGGAAAACAGAGGAAGATGTGCATCTGCTTTCTATAGGGTTAGCTGAAGTTCTCATCAGAGAAAAGTAGCCAAGAGGCAATGTGCAAAGGGAGCAGTTAGGAAGAATCCAGCCAAGTTCAACTGCTGAAAAGCAATTCTAAAACCATGTTTGCTGTCCTGTGACTTGGTTAAGAGAAGGCCCAGAAGGTAGCACATGTCTAGAATCTGCCCAGCCCCTAGAACCTTGATCACATGGCTGCAGGACACTGCCACAACCCAACCTGAGCACAGGGTGTCAGCCCGGCGGCTGTCAGTGAGTGCTTGTGCTGTGACTGCACCATGCAGCGACAGTGGAGGCTGCTTCCTCAGTAGCTGCTGTGTATTGAGTGTGATGAGCAGAGGCTGATCTCTTCCCAGGCCCTCTCCCCCTAGGCAGCCACACGGTGTCCAGAGTGGAGGGAACAGCCTCTATGCTCTCTATGACCGATCCCTTATGCACCCCATCCAAACCAGCCAACTCCCTGGTGTCTCTTCCTTCTTGGTTTAATCTCTGTCATCCTTGTCCCACCTGGCTTCTCAGGGAGCTCTTGGAAGTGGATGAAATGGAAACCCCACAAAGTTCACAGCAGGAAACATCTATTACTGGTGCTGTTGACCACCTGCTGAGTGACTCCTGCCTGCCTGAGGGCACTGTGCAATTGACTCGTGATGCTGAGGACACCCACGGTGTGCTAGGTGTAGACGGGGACCACGCTTGTTCCCACAAGAAAGAAGAACCTGTCACCGTTCTCCCAGGTAGAATCTCCATTCTCTGGACACAAGGGCTCTCAGGTTGAGGGTTGCTTTTGAGCACAGGCCCTGCAGACACAAGTTGGTTTCAATCAGGGTCCAGGTTGTGGTACTGAACATAGACATCAGGAGAGTCAAGGAGCTTCCCTCCCTCAGATGCTGTTGGTCTCACTGCACCCTAGCCTGTGGGCACATACAGAGGCCCTGTGTAGGAAGTGCCTGTCAGACACTCTAACTTAGAAATAATGCCTGCTGTCACCTGCAGCGATATCATTCTGTTCTACTACTGCATCCCTGGAGTTCTAGCCCCATGCAGGCTTTTGGGAACACTTCCCATGTGTGGGCCAAGTTGTGATCCTAGTATTGCTACTTCCATCCCTAGTCTTTATCTCCTTGAAGACAGCTTATCTTACCTATGCAATCATCTCAAAACCAGGACATAAAGTCTCTTATACTGTACTTCCTGTATGGTTCCAAAAAAAAAAAAAAAACATAGCTGAATCCAGGAACATCCCTACAACATCAAACTTCAATGTTTCTCTCTAACTGCATAGATTTATTTATGCGAGGGGTTGTGGAGTTCATTCATCCTTCTATAGAAACTCCTCTACCCTTATTCACCATGATCAGTCTGATAGGATGATCAGTATATAGCAACACTCATAGATTTTAGATAACTAAATCCTAAAGGGCCTGGGGGAGAGAGCACTGATGGCTCAGACTCAGGACAGAGGACATTGGGATGGGGTTCTGTCTTATCAGTTTCATTGGCCCTATGGAACAGGCAAGCCAACCCAGTGAATCTCAGAGGTGTCAGGCTGAGGCTCAGAGAATTTCTCTCACAGCCCTTACTACCCTGAGTATGCTAATGCCCCTGTGTAAAGCTTAGACGGAGGACTGGGAATGTGTGCAGTGAGCTAGAGGTTATGTCACTGGATTCTTTATATTTGCAGAAAATGATAGTGATACTGAAGAAGGGAAAGGAGATCAACTTGCTGCCAGGTAATGTGGAAAACCATGGGCTGTTCATTCCCTGGTGACCTCTATACAACTACTAACCAGAGATTTAAGAAAGTGATGAAATTACATATTTCCCCCAGCCAGAAAAGCACATCATGTAAAAGAGTCTTCGATGTTGTCACTGTTCTACTTGTCTATTTTCACATTTTTTTTTACATCTCACGTGTAGTCAATAACATCAGTTGACATTTTGAACATCAGTACACCTAGAGATGTGCTGGGAACATATCTGCTCAGTTCTTATGGCTTATGAAACACCACTAGGATTGGGCTGTTTGGCATTAGCGTGTATGCAAAGAACTCACAGCAAGAAAGTTAGGTAGACCAAAGATATTTTTCTACCATTAATAATCTTAAGATGAAAAAGACTTAAAGGTGCTGGTATCTAGGCCAATAGAAAGCCTCCAAATACATTTAACTGATTGCTACATGAAAAATGCAATGTAATTGAGCAACAGTTATAAAACCTCTATTTGTGATGTAATCTACAAGGCACCAAGATTGCTCTAGGCTACACAGTCAGTGTCTCTGCTCAGGAAAAAGGACATTGGAGCAGCGTGTTGAGTACTTCATGCCATCTTGCTCTCACATGTTTTAACCTGTAGTCTGATGACAACGTCACTTCTGCACCTGTGATGTGTGTCTTCAGTGTCTCTGCCCTCCCATCTCAGCAGGGAGCTCCCAGAGCAGCAAGAGCAGGAAGACTCAGATGACAGGCTAGACGAGTGCTACCTCACTCCCTCGATTTCTCCAGTCGTTTCTGAGCTTGACCATTCCACATGCAGCAGCTGGTGCTCCCTGGAGCATCAGGATGTGCTCTCTGTTCCAGATGCAGAAGGTGAGTCCCCACTGTGAGGTGATACAACCCCCTCTGCTTGCCAAGGAGCCCGCACTATCCTTGCACTCATCACTCCCACCTGACTGAGAGGCTCCTGGACAGGGGAGGGTCTAGGACGTTCTCATCATCTGTTCTTTCTCAACCAGTCTGTTGCACAGGTGTGGTTGGCCCATCCAGCCTTGCTGTCTTCCCTTTCCTCGTGTGACTTTGTCACTCAGGTTCCAGTGCTCAGTCATTGCCAGAAGAATGTGACAGATTCACACCAACCGAAGCAGCACATCTCATGCTTGCTCTGCCATCCGTTCATAATGAAGCAGGCCCCTCTGCCCCCTGAGGTGTTGATCACAGGAGTCATTCCCCGTCCCTGCCATGTGACATTGTTTCCTGTCAGAGCCAGCAGCTTCCTCATCTCCATTGCAGTCAAGATACTCCCCCTGTTTCATTGAACCCAACCACGTTGTCTGTCCCTTCAAAGTTGGCTTCATTTCACCTACCCCACGTACAGAAGGTTCTGCCATTCCTTCAGTAGTGTGTCCCCAGGCTGCAAGTCTGAGACCTGTGCTTAGAGATTCCATGAGCAGCCAAGTTTTCTCTAGTGCTGCACACATTCACTCTGATCCCCAGAACTGAAAATCACCTGTTCCAATTTTATCTTATCCTCAATGTACAAAATATGGTAAACCACAATCTACCAAGCTCCAAGCTAGCTTGTTTGAGAACCATGGCACTGCACTTCCTCTCATGGAAAGGAATCACACTAGCAACCAAGCCTCCTGAGAATATGATTTTAGATTTGATTTTATCTTATGAAAGTCAGAATTAGAGAAAGAGAGAGAGAGAGAGAGAGAGAGGCAACTCTTGCATACTCTGGCCTGCTCCCCACATGGCCACAATGGCATTGACTGGACCAGGCCCAGGGAGGAACTAGGAGTTTCCTCCAGGTCTGCTATGTGGGTGCAGGACCCAAGTACTGGGCCATCTTCTACTGCATTCCCAGGTTCATTAGAGGCATCTGGATCAGAAGTAGAACAACCAGGACTTGAACCGGCATTGACATGGGATCCTGGGGTTAAAGGCAGCAGCTTTACCTGCTATGCCGCAGCATCCGCACTTGGGAAAATTTGTTTCATTTGTGTAGGGAATCAGGTCAGCGATTATTGGTGTGATGACTGGAGGACTAGGGAGGTTTACCTCATGTGTCAAGAACAATGAACCAGCTAGTTCCCTCAGAAATGACCTCAACCCTCTAGACAATTCCTAGCTGAGGAGTCGGCAGTGACCCTGAGGACACTGGTGTGCTGTGCTAGCGCTGGACAGCACATTGTGCAGGCTCTGAGGGGATCATCCTAGATGACTGTGCCTATTTCATTCATTTGCAGCAAAGGAAAATGACAATGATGAAGTGCAAGAGGAAGCACTAGCCCTGTCACACTCCAGGTGAGTCTTAGGAACCCTGGGCAGTGAGCTGAGTGCTGACATGGGCAGACTCCAGATCCAGAGAAGAAGAGCAGAGCCACTGTGCATCTCCCATCCATTGAGCCAACCCTGGGGTACCCCGTCAGCACTGCTGTCTGCCATCATTAGGGGACTAGTCTGGGTTTCCACTTCTCCCTGCCTTTTCCACGTAGTGACCTGCAGCAGGCTGACTCCATGAAGGAGCCTCTCCAGCGATTCCTTGCCATCATTGCATCTCTCGTGTGCAGTGAAGGGCAGGGTGCTGCTCACAGGTCTCCTCTTCTCATGAGCTCCTCTGCCCCCATTAATCACGTGAAACCACCCGAGAGAAACTAGTGCCTCAGCATTGAGAGTAAGACTGACGGCTAAAGCCATGATAGTCTCCAGTATCCCCAAAGGGGAATTCACTGACTCTGCATGTAATTTACATAAATCTGTTGAAGCCAGTTTCCGTTTTCCAAATACTCATGGGTACTAGTGAACCAACTGAGAGTCATTTCTCCAGGCTGAGTCCCTAATGACGTCATCACAGAGGCAGCCCTCTGTTTCTCTCTGCTTCTGTCCCCATGCCCTTTCAATAGCTCTGCTGCTCACCTATCACCTCAAACCTAACACTCTTTCTCCAGGAGATGAGAGTTCTGTTTGCCTGTTTACTTTATAATGACTTCAAGCAGTACAAATAAGCGTAAAGAAATCTAGAACCACACATAAATTTAATGATATTTAATATTTGGCTGCAGTTGATTCGTGTGTAAACATTATATATCTACACACACATACTATTCTCAGCGCAGGCAGTGGGGTTTCATTTTACCTTGCTTTCTCTTTGCCATGTGCTTCATATGAGCACTTCATTTTTTCTCACATGGAATCTGCCCTGTGTTAACGTTCAGTTCGTCTACTCCAGGTAGTTCAGCAAGGAGCTTCCTCAAGTGGAAGACATTGCATCCTCTCTGAACAGTTAGAAGACAGTCTTCCCCAGATAGGGACAAAGGTGTGGGTGGCCCATCGCTCAGCCCAGCCACTTCTGGAAGCCTCCTCTTAGGAACAGATTGGAAAGGGGCTTTCTGTTCCCTTTCTGTTTCTCACCCACCTTTCCCTCCCTCCAGTCTCATCAGTGAGATTCCAGAATTTGAAGATCAAGACGTCTCACAAGACTCTCAAGGTACGTATTTGACTTCTGCACTTCTTCTGGAAGCTTCTGACTGGTCCCATTCTAGGAGCACCTGGTCCTCACTGGAGAAACAGCCTGTCTGCTCTGCTCTTGTTGTAGACAGTGAGTGCTCCATTGTGAACGGGAACACTTCACTGCTCTCTCAGGTGGCCTCTGTCTGCTTGGGTTGCTGCACCTGTGTTGGGTGAGACAGACCACTGTGCTCTCAGGCCCTGGGGACTTATCTCCGTCTGGATGTGGCTCTTGGATGGAGTTTGTTCATAGTCATCAAACGGGGGAAACCCTTGGCTGTCACCAGACCCACTTCAAGGTGCAGCTTTTGACATCAAGACAGGGAAGGAGGGGATGGTAAAGCATGATGGCAAACACCGAGCCACCACCATCTCTCTTGGAGAGGCTTCTTTAACAAGTCACTGTGATGTTTTAACAACAGTTGCAATTGTAAACAGCATCCTCCAAACTTCTCAGGCTTAAAGCTTTGGAGTCTGTACTATGTTTCCTTAGTTATCTGATACTAGTATCCTTGGTAGGCAGATTCTCTGTTTTCTCTGAAGCAGCTTGGTGCTAAGCACAGCAGTCCAGTCCTCCACCTGTGTCCATGGTGTGGTTTTCATCTTCTGCTTAACAGCACTAATTTGTGCTCATATGTGGTCTGTAGTTTTAATCCAGTGTCTAAACTCGGCATTTTTTTCTCATGAAAGCCTCCATAACCTTGCACCAGGACAGGAATCTATTCAGTATCTGAATGAGGCTGAGGTTTCCCTCATGTCATCACAGGCAGAGTGCCTCTTGTTGAGTATGAACCCTGGAGTATGACTTCATAGGGAGCAGAGAAGTCCATTTTCCATGAATCTGAGCTTCGGTGAGGTTTTATACTTTCACTCAGGAAGAATCTTTGGGGTTTGAGGCAGCTTCACTCATCAAATCATTCTGTAGGAAAATCAAGAAAACCTGATGCCCTTCCCTGTTTCTCAATGTTCTGCAGTAGAATTGGCAATGACAGTTGTCCCCCCAATCCTATAGATCAGCAGGCACCGTTTCTTGGTGAGACCATGAGCTTTTCCCCTGTACAGAGGTACAGAGATGTGCAGAGTCATCCAGGGCACAGCGATTCACACCCAGCTATGAAGGCCATTCTCACTGGCATCTGTGCTGTGCTAGACCCTGTGCTGTCGTGATCCATGCTACCCTCACTGGACCTCTCCTGGTGGAGATTCTGTCCCCACCTTGGAGTGCAGATCCTGAGGCTCAACAAGGTCACTCTCCAAGTTCAGATCACCACACCTTGTGTGCATTGCAGTCATAGACCACTCCTTTGCCTGCCCCTTGTCTGTAGGCTCAGCCCACTTGTTTTCAGCAGACATGCCAGTGATGTGGCTGGTATGGATGTTCACACTTAAAATTTTACTTCTGTAACAAATTGTGTTGAGAGAATTTCAAATATCAGTAGAAAAGTTCCAGGCTGCGAACAAGAACTTCTAAAGGCCGTGCACAACATCTCCCGCTAGGAAGACGTTGGTGTGCTTCATCCCTGAGCAGCGTCAGCACCTCATTGAGGTTCTCAGATAGAACTCCAGCTCAGGAGTGCCCCATGGCCTGAAAGTCCCTGGTCTCTCACCTAAGGCTTTTTGCACTCAGGGTCCCAGTGAGGCATGCCCATCTCCATTTCTGTCAAAAATGGTTGCTGTTTCACAGAACAGAGTTCCCTGGATGAACATGTCTAGGCTCCAGTTGGGCCTGGGATGTCTGACTGCCTGCATTCAGGAGCTGCTTATGCTCATGAAGCCAGAGCAGTTTGGTTGGCAGTTGATGTGCAGAAGGATCCCTTTTGAGAGTAGGTAAACCTTCATCTCTGCCCCTGGTGACTGCTCCGTCCTTGTACTCCTATCCCCACTGAGGATGAGTGAAGTCATTGCTATGTGTCAGACCTACAGACTTGTGGTTGTAGACTCACAATCCTGAATTGAGCTGGAAGCAGGAGTTAGACTTCATGATTGTTCATTTGTTCTGGAACAGAGTTGTGACCATTTCACAGCAAGCTCAGCAGCATGTGCCCAGGTGGCGTTTGCTCCCTCCTGGATGGAACCTTGGAGGATGACTGTCGCCACTTGCTTACTTTTTATTCAATCCCAAACCTCAGCTCTGCCCTTTGACATCCATGCTTGTCAAGGCCACAGCATCCATATAGGCATCTCTGTCCTTCATGTTCTCAGTGGCGTTTCCATTTGAAGATGAATAGACTAGGGAAGAGTTCCTCCAGAAATACATGCTCTTGAATGTCTTGTATTGTTCCCATAGACAAGAGGGAGATTATTCATGAGCAAGTCTTAGAATAGCCAAGATTCTGTGTGGCATCAGACTGTTTCAATTCCAGGGTATGCAGACTCCATGCATAGCTCTCTCCCAGTGTTCTACCTCCCCTCCACAGTCAGCAACCTGGTCCTTCAATGAGAGCAGCCAGACGCCTGCAGTTTGCCTCCTAGAAAGTTCTTGGGCTGTGAGCTTAGAACCCCTGGGGACCATTGCAGGCTGTTTCTAAGTGTTCCTGACAGAGGGTATTGAGATGGTGATCCAACTGTGAACAGGGAGATTTGACCCCTAGCCCAGGATGGCTCACCAAGCCCATCTCCTGATGTCGACTTAGTCCTCCTGGAGGATTTCTGTCACAGTCTCCTGTTCTCACACCAGAACATTCTGTCCCCTTGGTAGTAGTGCAATTGGATATCCATATCTGACCCAAAACCTGTTTAACATGGTGAATCTCTCTGAATTTGTTTGCAGAAAACCAATATCACGAAGTGGAGCTACAGGAGCAAGATGTGTCATACACTTCCAGGTAACTCGGAGGCAGAGCAGACAGTGTAGCATGGACTACTAGGAAATTAGTAGCCAGTCTCCTCCAGATAGGGAAAAAGGTGTGGGTGGGCCATTGCTCAGCCCAGCCACTTCTGGAAGGCCTCCTCTTAGGAACAGATTGGAAAGGGGCTTTCTGTTATCTTTATGTGTCTCACCCACCTTTCCCTCCCTCCAGTCTCACCATGGAGATTCCAGAATTTGAAGATCAAGACGTCTCACAAGACTCTCACGGTACGTATTTGACTTCTGCACTTCTTCTGGAAGCTTCTGACTGGTCCCATTCTAGGAGCACCTGGTCCTCACTGGAGAAACAGCCTGTCTGCTCTGCTCTTGTTGTAGGCAGTGAGTGCTCCATTGTGAAGGAGAACACTCCACTGCTCTCCCAGGTGGCCTCTGTCTGCTTGGGTTGCTGCACCTGTGTTGGGTGAGACAGACCACTGTGCTCTCAGGCCCTGGGGACTTAGTCTGGATGTGGCTCTTGGATGGAGTTTGTTCATAGTCATCAAACGGGGGAAACCCTTGACTGTCACCAGGCCTGCTTTCAAGGTGCAGCTTGTGACGTCAAGACAGGGAAGGAGAGGATGGGAAAGCATGATGGCAAACACCGAGCCACCACCATCTCTCTTGGAGAGGCTTCTTTAACAAGTCACTGTGATGTTCTTAATTTTAGTATATTTTAGTAATTGTGCTGCCAAAGTGAGCACCTTAATTTTAACAACAGTTGCAATTGTAAACAGCATCCTCCAAACTTCTCAGGCTTAAAGCTTTGGAGTCTGTCTATGTTTCCTTAGTTATCTGATACTAGGTATCCTTGGTAGGCAGATTCTCTGTTTTCTCTGAAGCAGCTTGGTCTAAGCACAGCAGTCCAGTCCTCCACCTGTGTCCATGGTGTGGTTTTCATCTTCTGCTTAACAGCACTAATTTGTGCTCATATGTGGTCTGTAGTTTTAACCCAGTGTCTGAACTCGGCATTTTTTTCTCATGAAAGCCTCCATAACCTTCAGCAGGACAGGAATCTATTGATTATCTGAGTGAGGCTGAGGTTTCACTCACATCATCACAGGTAGAGTGCCTCTTGTGCAGTAGGAGCCCTGGAGTATGGCTTCATAGGGAGCAGAGAAAAAGTCCAATTTCCTTGAATCTGAGCTTTGGTGAGGTTTTACACTTTCACTCAGGAGGAATCTTTGGGGTTTGAGGCAGCTTCACTCATCAAATCCTTCTGTAGGAAAATCAAGAAATCCTGATGCCCTTCCCTGTTTCTCAATGTTCTGCAGTAGAATTGGCAATGACAGTTGTCCCCCCGATGCTATAGATCAACAGGCACCATTTCTTGGTGAGACCGTGCGCTTTTCCTCTGTACAGAGGTACAGAGATGTGCAGAGTCATTCCAGGTCACAGTGATTCACACCCAGCTATGAAAGCCACACTCATGGGCATCTGTGATGTGCTAGGCCCTGTGCTGTCATGATCCATGCTACCCTCACTGGACCTCTCCTGGTGGAGATTCTGTCCCCACCTTGGAGTGCAGATCCTGAGGCTCAACAAGGTCACTCTCCAAGTTCAGATCACCCCACCTTGTGTGCATTGCATTCATAGACCACTCCTTTGCCTGCCCCTTGTCTGTATGCTCAGCGCACTTGTTTTCAGCAGACATGCCAGTGATGTGGCTGGTATGGATGTTCTCACTTAAAATTTTACTTCTGTAACAAATTGTGTTGAGAGAATTTCAAATATCAGTAGAAAAGTTCCAGGCTGCGAACAAGAACTTCTAAAGACCTTGCACAACATCTCCCGCTAGGAAGACGTTGGTGTGCTTCGTCCTTAAGCAGCGTCAGCACCTCATTGAGGTTCTCAGATAGAACTCCAGCTCAGGAGTGCCCCATGGCCTGAAAGTCCCTGGTATCTCACCTCAGGCTTTTTGCACTCAGGGTCCCAGTTAGGCATGCTCAATCCATTTCTGTCAAAAATTTTTGCTGTTTCACAGAACAGAGTTCCCTGGATGAACATTTCTGCTCCAGTTGGGCCTGGGATGTCTGACTGCCTGCATTCAGGAGCTGCTTGTGCTCATAAAGCCAGAGCAGTTTGGTTGGCAGTTGATGTGCAGAAGGATCCCTTTTGAGAGTAGGTAAACCTTCATCTCTGCCCCTGGTGACTGCTCCGTCCTTGTACTCCTATCCCCACTGAGGAAGAGTGAAGTCATTGCTACGTGTCAGACCTAAAGACTTGTGGTTGTAGACTCACAATCCTGAGTTGAGCTGGAAGCAGGAGTTAGACTTCATGATTGTTCATTTGTTCTGGAACAGAGTTGTGACCATTTCACAGCAAGCTCAGCAGCATGTGCCCAGGTGGCGTTTGCTCCCTCCTGGATGGAACCTTGGAGGATGACTGTCGCCACTTGCTTACTTTTTATTCCATCCCAAACCTCAGCTCTGCCCTTTGACATCCATGCTTGTCCAGGCCACAGCATCCATATAGGCATCTCTGTCCTTCATGTTCTCAGTGGCGTTTCCATTTGAAGATGAATAGACTAGGGAAGAGTTCATCCAGAAATACATGCTCCTGAATGTCTTGTATTGTTCCCATAGACAAGAGGGAGATTATTCATGAGCAAGTCTTAGAATAGCCAAGATTCTGTGTGGCATCAGACTGTTTCAATTCCAGAGCGTGCAGACTCCATGCATAGCTCTCTCCCAGTGTTCTACCTCCCCTCCACAGTCAGCAACCTGGTCCTTCAATGAGAGCAGCCAGATGACTGCAGTTTGCCTCCTAGAAAGATCTTGGGCTGTGAGCTTAGAACCCCTGAGGACCATTGCACGCTGTTTCTAAGGGTTCTGGACAGAGGGTATTGAGATGGTGATCCAACTGTGAACAGGGAGATTTGACCCCTAGCCCAGGATGGCTCACCAAGCCCATCTCCTGATGTCGACTTAGTCCTCCTGGAGGATTTCTGTCAGAGTCTCCTGTTCTCACACCAGAACACTCTGTCCCCTTGGTAGTAGTGGCCATTGGATAACCATATCTGACCCCAAAACCTGCTTAACATGGTGAATCTCTCTGAATTTGTTTGCAGAAAATCAATATCATGAAGTGGAGTTACAGGAGCAAGATGTGTCATACACTTCCAGGTAACTCGGAGGCAGAGCAGACAGTGTAGCATGGACTACTAGGAAATTAGTAGCCAGTCTCCTCCAGATAGGGAAAAAGGTGTGGGTGGGCCATTGCTCAGCCCAGCCACTTCTGGAAGGCCTCCTCTTAGGAACAGCTTGGAAAGGGGCTTTCTGTTATCTTTATGTGTCTCACCCACCTTTCCCTCCCTCCAGTCTCACCATGGAGATTCCAGAATTTGAAGATCAAGACGTCTCACAAGACTCTCACGGTACGTATTTGACTTCTGCACTTCTTCTGGAAGCTTCTGACTGGTCCCATTCTAGGAGCACCTGGTCCTCACTGGAGAAACAGCCTGTCTGCTCTGCTCTTGTTGTAGACAATGAGTGCTCCATTGTGAACGGGAACACTCCACTGCTCTCCCAGGTGGCCTCTGTCTGCTTGGGTTGCTGCACCTATGTTGGGTGAGACAGACCACTGTGCTCTCAGGCCCTGGGGACTTAGTCTGGATGTGGCTCTTGGATGGAGTTTGTTCATAGTCATCAAACAGGGGAAACCCTTGGCTGTCACCAGGCCTACTTTCAAGGTGCAGCTTGTGACGTCAAGACATGGAAGAAGGGGATGGGAAGGCATGATGGCAAACACCGAGCCACCACCATCTCTCTTGGAGAGGCTTCTTTAACAAGTCACTGTGATGTTCTTAATTTTAGTATATTTTAGTAATTGTGCTGCCAAAGCGAGCACCTTTTTTTAACAACAGTTGCAATTGTAAACAGCATCCTCCAAACTTCTCAGGCTTAAAGCTTTGGAGTCTGTCTATGTTTCCTTAGTTATCTGATACTAGGTATCCTTGGTAGGCAGATTCTCTGTTTTCTCTGAAGCAGCTTGTTGCTAAGCACAGCAGTCCAGTCCTCCACCTGTGTCCATGGTGTGGTTTTCATCTTCTGCTTAACAGCACTGATTTGTGCTCATATGTGGTCTGTAGTTTTAATCCAGTGTCTGAACTCGGCATTTTTTTCTCATGAAAGCCTCCATAACCTTCAGCAGGACAGGAATCTATTGACTGATCTGAGTGAGGCTGAGGTTTCACTCACATCATCACAGGTAGAGTGCCTCTTGTGCAGTAGGAGCCCTGGAGAATGGCTTCATAGGGGGCAGAGAAAAGTCCAAATTTCTTGAATCTGGGCTTCAATGAGGTTTTACACTTTCACTCAGGAGGAATCTTTGGGGTTTGAGGCAGCTTCACTCATCAAATCCTTCTGTAGGAAAATCAAGAAATCCTGATGCCCTTCCCTGTTTCTCAGTGTTCTGCAGTAGAATTGGCAATGACAGTTGTCCCCCCGATGCTATAGATCAACCGGCACCATTTCTTGGTGAGACCGTGCGCTTTTCCTCTGTACAGAGGTACAGAGATGTGCAGAGTCATCCCAGGTCACAGTGATTCACACCCAGCTATGAAAGCCACACTCATGGGCATCTGTGATGTGCTAGGCCCTGTGCTGTCATGATCCATGCTACCCTCACTGGACCTCTCCTGGTGGAGATTCTGTCCCCACCTTGGGGAGAGGATGCTGAGGCTCAACAAGGTCACTCTCCAAGTTCAGATCACCCCACCTTGTGTGCATTGCATTCATAGGCCACTCCGTTGCCTGCCCCTTGTCTGTAGGCTCAGTCCACTTGTTTTCAGCAGACATGCCAGCGATGTGGCTGGTATGGATGTTCTCACTTAAAATTTTTCTTCTGAAGCAAATTATATTGAGAGAATTTCAAATATCAGTAGAAAAGTTCCAGGCTGTGAACAAGAACTTCTAAAGACCCTGCACAACATCTCCCACTAGGAAGACGTTGGTGTGCTTCGTCCCTAAGCAGCGTCAGCACCTCATTGAGGTTCTCAGATAGAACTGCAGCTCAGGAGTGCCTCATGGCCTGAAAGTTCCTGGTCTCTCACCTCAGGCTTTTTAATGCACTTAGGATCCCAGTGAGGCCTTGAACTTGCCTTTGCCACAGACCACTGGTTGTGTGGCTTTGTCTGAGAAACACCCCGTGCCAGGGCTGGGCAGTCATGAGGAGGTGGCAGGTGCACAGACACAGTCTCAGGAGGGAGATGTGTGTGCTGGGCCAAAGCAATGCCTTTCCTCCCGCCTGGGATTTCTTCCTGACTTTTGTGTTTCACCTTAGCGTGTCTCTCCATTCTTCAGGTGCCTGAAACTGGGTTCCCACTTCAACTGTCCAGAAACGTGATGGCCACATCATATATATAATTATCCAGATGACATGCACTGAAGGCATATACCCTATGAGTAGATGTGCCTGGTGTATGTTCAGCAAAGCATGTGCATGTATGAAATGCATGTGTTCTTGTGCTAGGTGTGTCCATTCAAGCTGTTAGTGGTGCCCTGTCCTTGTCTCTCATTACAATGCCCTCCAGGTTTGATGATCCTGCTCCATCCCTCTAAACCTTCAACAGATATCCAGTGTGGGTTCTGTGCCTTAACAGCTTAAGAGCTGTGTGTTTTATTAGTCCAACTTTGTTGAATATTGTGATCATCTGAGCCATGTTTATTACTTTTGCCTAGTGATAAATGATCAGGGAATATGTATAAAATCAACCCGAATGAACACCTTTTAGTGTCTGTGCAGATTTCATCTCCCACTTTGGACATGACTGTCCAGGGCCCCTTTCCTTACTTGTTGTCCCTCTGCTGCAGTCCTGACTGCCAGAGAGATAGCATGAATACCACTCCTGATGGCTGTGCTTCTATTTCAGAACTGAGTTTTGGTGCTGCCCCTGAGAGGAAGACCTGTGCCCAGCTGGAGGGAGGTCCTCACCAAGATCCCATCACCAGCATGTGTGAGAGTCACAGCATCAGGCCCAGCGATGTGCCAAGTACCCCAAAAGCAAGTGTTATCAAAGGAAAACAGAAGCCCAGGAAATGGGAACTGGCCTGCCGATTCCCTGGCCAGGAGATGAAGGGCAAAGCACAGCCCAAGAAGAGGAAAATCGCATGCCGATTCCTTGGCCAGGAGATGAAGGACAAACCACAGGCCAACATGTGGGCACTGACCTTCAGATTCCTGGGCCTTCACGCCTAGACAGAGGTAATCCTGTGTGTGTGTCTTAGATGTACTTATTCCTTCTTACACTGCGCACAGATTATAGCTCATTTCTGTTGGTTCAGATAGGGTAGAACTGTAACCTCTCTGTTTGCATTAATAATTTGAAATAGAAGATACAGGAAGAAATCCTTGTCATGTAGAAACCTGACCCACAAAATAGGATACCTCCCCTCCTAGTCAAGTGAAAATGTTTAAAGTTGAACTTCTCTCCCTAAAACATGCTGTTCACCATCCACTCACTTGATTGCAAGTCCTCTATTGGGTTGAGAAATATACATTGAACAATCAGATTTTATCTGATTGTATTCCTAGGCCCATTTCCAATGCAGATTCTTAGGTCTCATTCTCCCATTTTTGTCCTTCCCTCTGAGCGGTATACAAACAAGATACTCTCAAAAAGAAAATTTCTTAGGGGAAGTGAAAAAAAAAGTGGGGAACTCTAGGATGACTACAGAGTGCCTGTTTTAAAGTGAATGTTCCCTTCAGAGTTGAGTGAGTGAGCTATTAGGCACACAGCAGAATGGTCCTAGGTGTAACTAGATGTGGAATCATCTTCAGAGAAACCTGGTGTCTGTGCTATTGACATGAGTTGTGCTGTGGTTACACTCCCGGCTCTCTTTGCTTACTGCAGAAAACTAATCCATTTCTACTTGAACAGAGAGCAGGAGGACCTGGGGTGACTTCACGCACTCCTGGTTAGGAGAGGTCAAGGTCTCTGGTTCCCCAGCACTGCAGAGCTGGGCTGGAGTTCAGGGCAGGACTCTGCTCATTTGGCTGCCACTTCACTCTCAGCAGCCCAGGGCTCCCCTTCAGCCAGTCTCCCCACTGGAATTGAGTTTGCCCCTCCTCTCCTCACTGTGGCCCAGATGCAGGCTCAGCTCTCACCTGGACCTGACCCAGCTCTCCTTGGATTTTTCTTCTCTCCCTCTTTCAGATCCCAAGTACAGTTGGAAGTACAGAAGAGTGGTGCTGATTGTACATCCCCACCTCTTCAAAACATCTAACACAGGAGCTCTGCTTCAACAGCAACCAGAACACCAAGAACGCAATTTCATCACCATGAACTGCCCTCGGCTATTGTTATCCACTAGGCTGATCCCTGAGAGCTGGCACAGCCTTCCACCTCCAATCCGAGTAAACACCGAAGGAGACCCAGGCCTGACTCCACAGCTGCTCTGGAGAGAACACCACCTGGCCCTCTCCAACTGCCTCCTGTAGCGATCTGAGGTCAGGAGGAGCTGGAAGCAGACAGCACAGGACCCTGGGCACACACTGCCTTTGGATGGGGCGAGCTCGGTGTGGGCAGTTCAGTGACACAGCGCCCTGCACACAAGGCTGCATGTGAGCAGAGGAGAGGATCAGACTCCTCAGGACGTGGACCCTGACCCAGACCGCTGGCCCTCTCCTTCACACAGCCAGAGTTCCGCATGGAGGACAGCAGAAGGAAGAGACTTTGGGGCTCAAAAGGACAGGAAGGACACCCTTCTTGTCCTTTTGAACCCCAACCATCTCCGCCTTCTGCTGTCTTCCATGATGGGAACGCTGACTGTGTGAAGGAGGCAGGCCAGGTGTCTGGCTCGGGGTCTGCATCCTGAAGATCTCTGATGCTTTCCTCAATTTTCCACTCAGCCTCACTCTCTGGCCAAGCACCCGATGCAGGGAATGCTGTGTGCTCCCTCCCACATCCCCGCAGGAGGCAGAGAACATCTTGTGTGCCCATCAGGTCCCCTGACCCTGGCATCGGTCAGTGGGTGAAAGCTGTCTGTGGATCTGTACATCCTAAAGATGCGCTCCTTCCTCGGTATTCCTAACAACTGCGGAGAGGGTGACCCCTCAGAGCCTGAGCAAAAAGGGAGTGAGCAGCGGCCCTGGCAGAGGTCTCGTCATGAACCCAGGAGGTGGCCGTGGATGGGCGTGATAACAGCAAGTTCATGGTGATGAATGCAGCAGTGTGGCCAGGAGGGGCCCAGGTGGGCCAGGTGGACTGAGCCTGCATCAAGGAACCGGACACCTCTCTGAACACTCCTCTCTCCACATCCATGGTCAGGCAGCGCAGATGCGGGCAGGACCTCATCACGAGGACGCTCATCTCCTACAGCTGCTGGTCCTGCCAACTCCACTCAGTGTTGCAGGAGAACTGGGGGCTCCTGATGCAGGACGTGGGCCAAGGCATCCAGAGCCCCAGCAAACAGCAAGGCCGTGTTCCTGCCGGCCTGAGGCAGCTGCAGGACGAGGAGGGGCCATATGCCTGCCCCCGTCATGGAAAACCGAGTCCTCGCAGATGCTGGATGCCCGCTGCTTAGTAGGTGTTCCTGGTCAAAGAACAAACCGAGCCAATGGCACCACTGTCCTGTGGTGGACCGGTTTCTCACAGCTACCATTCTTACTTCCACTGTTTTCATGCCTGTGATAAAGACAATTGTTTTCCTTCATGAAAATTGGGATCCTAGGGAGGGAATGATGTTTCCACCTGAGTGTGCCTCCTCTCGGTGTGACAGCTGCCTTAGACATCCTGCCAGCACATCTTGGGCATCCTGAAATCTACACCTTCTCATTCAGATATCGCTGTCCAGGCCCCGAAGTGTCTCCAATGTCCTGGGGTGTAACTGGGATCTCAAACATTTTGATTCAGATCGCAATATGTATTCCCTGTTTCAGTTAAGTGTTTTGAAAAAGAAAAATTCCAAAAAAATTTAAAAATTTAAAAAGTAAAAAAAAAGTTAAGGTAAAAATAGAAAAGAAAAATGGTACTGCATTGTTTTTTTAAAAAGGAAAAAGATTTAAAAACTTAAAAATTTAAAATGTGGTAAAAAATTTAAAAGGAAAAAATTAGAAAAAATGTTATTTAAGTGTTTTTGAAAGTAAAATACTGAAAAAATTAAAATTAAAAATTTTAAAAACTTTAAAAATAATAAAAAACAAAAATAGGAAAATACTAATAGGAAAATTAAAATGCCACTTCATTTTAGTAACTTTTTAAATAGGGAAAAGTTAGAAATATAGATAAATTATAATTTTTTAAAAAATTGGAACTCAGCAAATAAAAGTAAAATTCCATTTCCGTTCAGTGTTTTTGTAAATACAAAAATGCTAAAAATTTCAAATTTAAAAATGACTATACTTTACAAATGACAAAAGAGAAAAAGAATTATTCAGAACAAGTGTAAAATGTCATTCCTATTCACTGTTTCATTTATGGAGAAAATGCCAAATAATTACAATTTAACAACTTTGCAAAAACTTAAAACTTAAAACAAAAAAAGCAATACTAAAGAAACAACATGCAATGCAATTTCAGTTAATTATCTTTTTAAATAATAAATGCTAAAAAGAAATGAAAAAATTTCAAAACAAAAAGAAATTACTGAGAAGAAAAAAATAAATGCCGCTTCAGTAAAATGCCACAGTGCAACAACAAAACAATGTAAACTTTTTGTTGCTTTGTTTGACAACTCGAATTGGTTCTGAACAACTGACCAGTGATGAGGACAACTTATTCAGTGCCTCCAGAACAAACGCCTGGTAATTTATGCCAAGAGACAGATCAGCAGTCATCTAGGTTTTACCTTGGATACCACTTTCACCAGCCCTGACTTAGGTGAAACTCTCTGCAGAAATTTTACATACTCTTTGCTGATTTTCCTACCTGCTTTTACTTTTGTTCTGTATAAGCATCATACACTTTGGATAATAAAATTTCAGAGTTGAAATAAAAAACTTTGGAGAGTGCTGCTTGGAGGATGTATAAATATCCTGTTTGATAATGGCCTTCCTTTCACAATGTTACCATGCATTACCCATTCATGCCTGGGTCAGTTATTATATTCAAGTTTAATACTAGATTTCTAATAGAATTCTTCCTGAAGACTGGATCCCGGCATCCTGTAGTTCAAAAGCATTCTCACCCCAACGTGGAATGTTATTCCAAATATCGTGTTAGCCCATACCACTGAATTTTTTTTCTCTATCACTTGGATTTTTTAAAATTCCAGTGTTATAATACATTGCATCTCATATAGGGTGTGCCGATTTTTTACTCTCTCTCTCTCTCTCTCTCTCTCTCTCTCTCTCTCTTTATTTGTATGTGAAGTAGATTGCTTTTCTCAAGCTATTGCAGAGAGCCAGATCAGAAGAGGAACAGTCGGGTCTTGAACCAGAGTCCACATGGGAAGCAGGCACTGTAGGCAGAGGCATAACCCACTATACCACAGTGCCAGAACTAGGTTTACCAATTTTTAAAGAGATTGATTTATTTATCTGTAAGCAAACAGGAGAGAGTGGGAGAGCTAGATAGAATGAAACACACACACAGAGATGTTCCATCTGATTCACGTCTCAAATGTCTGCGGCAGCCATGTCTGTACCAGGTTGAAGTAAGGAATCCAACAACTTAAGCCATCTGCTGCCTCCCATTACAACAGGAAATATGGCTTAGAAGCATCTGGGTCTTGAACCAGGCACTCTGGCATGGATGCCGCTGTCATACTGATGGCTTTACCCATGGTCCCACGATGTCAGCACCTGCCTTCTTAAAAAAAAAATCATTGAAAAGCAGCATTACAGTGAAGAGGCAGAGGATGAACAGTGGGAGAAAAGGGAGAGGGAGGTGGTGGTGCTGGGTGGAGAGAGAGAGAGAAATACCTTCCATCTACTGGTTCACTCCCCAAACGGCTACAAAGTCAGGGAACCCTCCTGGCTGCCTTGAATATTTCCATTCCTGCACTGTGGACTCCAGGCCAGAATCAAAGTGTCTCTCCTGGAAGGCCAGCCATCTGCCAGCAGGTCTTGGGACTTCCTAGCCTACATGACCACATGACACAGTGCCTTATCCCATGATGCCCTTGGGATCCACGGGACCACAAGTGCAGATTCAATTCGCAGTGATTTTGAAAATTGAAAAAGAATGCATCTGTACTGTCCATATACCATCTTTTTCCTCCTGAATTATTCTACACACACTATACCATTTGCATCACAGTCTCTTTAGGTATTATAAGATATCTAGGGACAACTGAAAGCATATGGGAGAATATTTGGTCCAATGCGAATGCTACTGCATTTATGTACAGGACTTTAGCAATGGTGACTTTAGTGCCTGCAAGTGATCCCAGACCCCATCTGATACAGAGCTTCATGGACAACTGTCCATATTCCATAAGTCCTTGCAGGGTCTCACCTGACACAGATTATCATCCTGAGACTTGGGAGCAGGTCTAATGAATTCCTGCAAGGACAGAAGGAGCTTTACCCCTGGGGAACAAGTCCCCACTGGAGGCGTTTTCAGATGCACACTGAGCTATGGATGGGAATGGGGATCCTGGTGAGGTCTGCAGTGGAAATGAGGAATAGATGTGATGGAAGACCAGGAACAAGGTGAACCTTCTTTGTAAGAGGCAGGGAACTTGGTTTCTGGCATGTTTTCTAGAAGGTATAACTTGCCAGGAGTGAAACTGGATATTCAATGGAGGTAAATTAAAGTGCTGATTCTGGGGCTTGCCTTCTGGCAGTGCTGCAAAAGAATTTATTTGAAAGGGAGAGACAAAGACATACTGGGAGAGAGATTTTCATCTGCTGGGTCAATCCCCAATAGCTAGGGCAGGGTCAGGCCAAAGCCAGGAGCCAGGAGCTCCTTCAGGTGTGTATGGGAGCCCGAGCAAGTGGTCCAACTTCCATTTAATTTCCAGGCACCTTAGCATGGAGTTGGATACGAAGTAGAGCAGCTTGGACTTGAACTGGTGCCCATACGTGATGCTGACACTGCAGGTGGGGACTTGGGCTTCTCCGTCACAGCACTGGCCAATGGCCATCTGACCCTTTATAGTAACGTCCAAGAAGAGAATCTAATTTCTGGGAATTCTGAACAAAAGAAACTAGAATTTGAAGATGTGGAAAGTCGGGTCTATCCATATTGCAACCAATGAAATGTGTTCTGGAAGAGAACACCAGGGTGTGGCTAGACCGTGCCTTGAAAAAGATGCTTGTATGGCACGGACAGAATCAGCAGGTTTAACCAAGGGTGAGCGGAATGGTGTTGAAATGAAAGCCGGCTGACAGCCTTCCTGGATGGAAAGGACGGAGTAATGCAGTGCGTCAGTTGACAATATGCAGCTTTTGTCAAGAAGAATGAAGGTGACCCTGAAGGGGATTCCAAGATAATCAGGGCTCCTGCACCTGTTCCCCGAGGCTGACAGGCAAGACAGAAGCCATGGGGCACTGCACTGACCAGCAGTAGAGGCTCCGGAAATGTTTGGGATAGTGCTGCCACCCTCCTGGGCCCAGATGGCAGAGTTTGAACCAAAGAGAATTATCGTGGACAGGCAGAGATAGAGAGAAGGCCTTCCATTCACTGGTTCACTTCTCAATTGGAAACAATGGCCAGAGCTGGGACGATCTGAAGCCATAAACCAGTAGTTTTCTCTGTGTCTCCCACATGAGTGCAGGAGCCCAAGGACTTGGACCATCTTCCATTGCTTTCCCAGGCCATATCTGAGCTGGATCAGAGGACGGGCAGTCAGGACTCAAACAGGTGTCCATATAGGATGCCGGCATTCCTGGCAAATGCATAGCCTAGCAAATCACTGCTCCAGCACAGAAAAACTTTGCTTGATAGAGAGAGACAGAGAGAGTCCTGCCACCCTCCGTTTCAGTCCTCGAATGTGTGCACCTGCCTGGCCGGATTGAGGCCAAAGTCAGGAGCAGGGAATTCAATCCAGGTCTCTCTGTGTGGGTGGCAGGAACCCAAGCACTTGATATTCTGGGGACGGGTTGTTCACAGACATATGTGGGGGGAGGCTGGGCACCTTTGGGGTTGTATTTCTACTTGTCTGCAGAAGGCCTCCTGCAGAGGTGGCCACCTCAGGGCGCTTTGTCCAACCAAGGGCATGCTGTTGCCAAACCCCTTCCCATGTGTGATGAATGTCCTACGTTCTGAGCACTGAGGGCCCCACACCTGTTTTCTTGGTTTTTCTGGTGCCACCACGTAGGAAGATCTCCATGGACTGGCTTTCTGACACAGTGACACCAGCTCTTGATGTGAAAGGAGAGACCCACCGAGCAGGCACCGGGAAAATCCATGCTGGCCCCTGGAACATAATTCTAGCCCATCACAAGATCCTCACAGTGCCCAGGGACAGCAGAACCCTGTGCACGGGCAGTGTCTAGTTCCCAGGGCCAGTGGTGTCACCTGGGCAGCCCAGGGTCTGTCCCTCAGGGTGGGCTCACCTGTCCTCCAATTGGGGGCTGCAGTGCCTGCTGGTCTGTGTGAGTGCACTCGGGTCTCCTTCCTGTCTCCAGTTCCTGGTGCACTGGGTCCCTGAAGATCCTCTGTGCAATGACTGTCGCCATCACACAGCAGATGTCAGACAAGCTCAGCCAGACTCCAATTCTGTTCCCTGCCTAGCAAGAAACAGAGAGGGGAGAGCCCAGCGGTTCTCTCTGAGGCAGCTGTGTGCTGAGGGCTCTTCTCAGGCCTCCAGGATTCTCCTGATGAGCATGCCCCTCCCTGCCCTCTGCACTCCAGGACAGCCCCAGAGACACAGGGACTCCATGCCTGCTGTCAGCTGGGTTTCCCCTCCCCCATCCCTCTCCAGGCCCAGGTCTAACCCAGTCCTGGAGGCCACAGAAAACCACAGGAAAAGCACACTATGTTGCATTTTCAAAGCACCCGGCCCTAGCAACCTCCATGAAACTCTGGGAAGCTGAGCTTCCCCGGGGGCGCTTGGGTTCACTCCTCCACCTTCTGAGAGGGCTCTCTGGACAGCAGTAGATGAGATGAGCGGGGCAGAGGCGGCTCCCACAGGGCGGGTATGCACCCTAGACGGCACAGGGACGTCTCTGCACCCTGCACATCAGGTCCCCAGGAAATGCCCTGAGAACATGTGGCAGGCTCTTTTGTTAGAGAATTTTTATTACTTTTTAAATTTTATTTATTTATTATAATTTTTTGACAGGCAGAGTGGACAATGAGGGAGTGAGAGAGACAGAGAAAGGTCTTCCTTTTCCATTGGTTCACTCCACAATGGCCGCTGCAGCCGGCGCACCGCGCTGATCTGATACAGGAGCCAGGTGCTTCTCCTGGTCTCCCATGGGGTGCAGGGCCCAAGCACTTGGGCCATCCTCCACTGCCCTCCAGGCCCACAACAGAGAGCTGGACTGGAAGAGGGGCAACCAGGACAGAATCCGACGCCCAGACCCAGCCTAGAACCCGGGTGCCGGCGCTACAGGTGGAAGATTGGACTAGTGAGCTTGGCGCTGGCCATTGCAGGCTTTTAAATACAGCCTCCAGCAGCTTCCTCACTCATGGCTCCAGCCTGCCTCTGCACTGTGCTCTGCACCTGCGTCTTTAACATTACCACCGGCAGGGCAGTGCAGTGGGTTAAGTCCCCACGTGTGATCCCAACTCCCCAATCAACGCATGCAACAGGGAAATAACGGGACACATGCTGTGGTTTACGGCACTGGTGATTGGGGTCAGGGACTAACGACTTCCTAATCAATACATTTCCGTGAGGAAAGTGCGTGGACGCGCATGCCTACACACACACACGCTGGAGTTCAGGGCGCCACAGCCTGACAGCAACAGCAGCTCAGCGAGGGGCCAGGGCCCAGGGGACACAAAGAGCTCCCCCAGGGCAACGCTGGTTTCTCCTCCGGACTCTGCTGCTCCCTCAGGATCCGGCCAGAGGGACCCCGGGAAGAGTGGTCCACGGGCAGGGGAGGAAGGGTCGGGATCCCAGAGAGAAGAAGGGAAGCCGGAGCGCCAGGTGGCAGAGCGATCAGTAAATCCACAGAGGGGAAACCGCACAGGCCACAGCGCCACGACCCGCTCCTCCGTCAGCGCCCACACAGCTGGGAAGGGCGGGGACGCGGACACGCGGGACCACCCCGCACCAGACCTTGGGCTCCCCAGGCCACGCCCACCGCCGCGCGGCCCGGCGCTGCCCCGCCCTCCGCAAGCCCCGCCCACCCACCCGCGGCCCTCAGCCCCGCGCGAAGCCCAGGCCCCTGCGCCCGAGGCGCCATCACGACCCCCAGCCCGGCCTGCAGGCCGCCGAGGGCCTGGGGAACCCGGGTGCGGACCCCGCTTCAGAGACCAGAGCTGTGGACCATGGGGACCCCGCGCCAGGGCTCCGGAGCGGGGACGGCGCTGCGGGGCACTGAGGGCCGCCTCCCGGAACCGGAGTCAGAGGAGAGAAAGGGACACGCGCACGCGGGGCGGACCCGCGCCCAGGGACAGGGTTCCCGGAGGACGGGCGCCGGCCCCAGGCTCAGGACGCCGCTCCTCGTGAGGAGGATGCGGGCGCCGCGCCCACAGCGCCCGGGAGGGCGGGAAGGGCCGGGCCCCCTGGAGGAGGCCGCGGGCTGCAGAGCCCGGGCGGCAGGGGCAGGGGCGCTCTCCAGACCACAGCCTCCTGCTGTGTTCAGCTCCAGGCCTCTCATTCTTCCTGTTGTGTTTATTCATTGGAGAGAGGGAATTACAGAGAGGGGAGAGGCAGAGAGAAAGGGCTTCCATGCTCTGGTTCGCTCTCCAGATGGCCACTACAAGGGGTCTCCCAGGCAGGAGCAGGCCCCAAGCCCTCGGGCCATCTTGCAGGGCTTCCCCAGCCCATTAGGAGAGAGGCAGAACCAAACAGGGGCTCCGGGACAGGACCCAGCGCCCATGGGGGAAGCCGGCCCTGCAGGCGGAGGCTTAGCCCACCAGGACACAGCACAGGCCGGACCACTGCGTTTCCTGTGCTGTGTAGACAAACTGACTTGAAACTTACCAGCCCCCAGGAGCTCGAATCCTGCTGTCTTTTCTCTTAGAGAGAGGGGGCCTTGCCTCCTGCGTGGGGGCTTGTAGTTTATAATTTTGTTGCGGGCAGAAGTCTGTGAGGGTTAAAGTGCAGTTAAGGAAGTGAGGTGAAAGTGGCTGCTGGTCATCCCGCACTGTCTTGGGCTCAGGGGCTCTGGAGCTGGCGCAGTCACACTAAGGAGAGGAGCCCAGGAGCTGATCTGCAGAGTGGGGGGTACAGGGCATGCACAGAAGGGCAGGGTAGGGGTGAAGGTGGCACAGCGGGTTGGAGCCCCAGTCTGCAGAGCCAGCCTCCATGGGGGCTGCTCCACTGGCTATGCAGTTCTCTGCTGGGGCCTGGGAACGCAGTAGATGATGGCCCTAGTCCTTGGGCTCCTGCCCTGGGCTGGGAGACCTGGCAGAAGCTCCTGGCTCCTGGCAAATCCAGCAGGACTTCCTGGGATAGGTTTCAAGACCAAGAACTAATCCTTGGTGACGTGGGGCCTTGCCTCTGGGTCTCAGCCTGCGATACTTCCATCTTCATTCGAGCCAGTACTCGTCCTTTCTTCTCACACTCCTCTGATGTGTGTCCTCTTCCTGGTGTCAGCAGCCTTCTCGGGGTTGTTTTGCGCATACACCTTACCTGAGTCAGCTGCCAATGCCCCGTGCTTGGCTCTGACCACTGTCCACGAGGGGCTGTTCTCACGATCTCAGGCACCTCAGGAAAATCTGTATTGACCTGATTTCCACTGGTCATGGAGGAGTTTACTTTTTTATCTTTGAAACTAGCAGCATTGCCTAGCAGAAAGGCTGGGTGCACAGAGGTCCAGAAGGAATCTCTACTCTGCCTGGCTCCATAGATAAAAAGAAGAACATGGGTCTCCATGCAGAAACGACCTCCATGAGGCCTGACACTCTCCAGCATTGCAGCAGAGGAGAAAGCCTGAGGGAGAATTCCAGAGGTAAGGGACCACACAGGAAGCCAGGGCTATGTTAAATACTTGTTCACCTTGTGTGTTCTCTGCTCCCATTCTATCACCCAGAGATTGAAAACAGACAGACAATCAATAATGGGACAATAGAAACGTGGGAAAAGCTGTGTCCAAGGAATGACCCTCATACTTGTGTGTGTTTGTTTTTAGCAGCAGAAATAGCAGTGCTTTATCCGAAGTCCACAAAACCCAGCAATGCATTCTTGCAAGACAAGAGCCATGCTCGGCACAGGGAAGCTGGAGGTCAGAGCTCATGGGGTGGCCCTCCTTCCACCAGGTGCCTTGTGCTGAGACAACCTCTTAGTCTCTCTGGGCCTCAGGTTCCTCATCAGTGAGGTAAAGTGTGCATTGTTCCTCTCTGAGGTCCTGCTGCTTAGGTTCCTCGGAGTCCCTGGGGAACCACACGTACCCCGGGAACTGAGGCTGAGAGCTGACCTAGTCCCTCCTCTGTGTCTCCTCCCAGATCTGGAGCTGATTCCACATCCTGAGAACCCAGAACTGAAGGTGCAGATGAAGGAAGAGGAGCAGCTCTCTGGGACATGAGAATGACCCAGAGAATGACAAGGTAATGTTAGGGTGAAACCAAGTGTGGGTGAGATGAAGGACACACTGAGTCAGAAACCTCAGGGGGACACTCAGAAAGGCCTACTCCACTGTCCAGCCCCTGAAGGAGCCACCTTCCATGAGCACTGAGCTCAGGAGAGAAACTGAGTCCAGAGTGAAGCTGTGCACCTGGCCAGGGAGATCCCTGGATGGAATCAGAGCAGGTTTGTGCTGAACAAAACTTTCCATGCAAACTTGAGATCCTGGTAACTTCAGTGTAACGAAAAAAGGGGGATAGAGAGAGAAACCACACCCTTCCTGCCCTCTTCAGCTAGGTACATTTTCCCACCCATGCTCAATTCTGCCATGCAACACACTGCACAATCCTAAAATGGCAGTGGTGCAGTCCCACAGCACAAAGTAAGGATCCCCATGATCCCCACGTGGGGCCAAGACCTATGCACATTGTTCACAATGCTTTTGCTTTCTCTGGCTATGGTGTGAAAGCACTTACAACTCAGTAGCCAAAATAATTAATCATTCATCTGAGAAATTGGCAAAGGACCTGAGTAGACATTACTCCATGAAAGGAATACGCATTGCTACCAGGTTTATGACAAGTTGCCCATTATCAGTACTCATCGGGGAAACACCATTCCAAATTACAGAGGGATATCCCCTCAGAACCATATGCTTAGCTGATGTCCCAAAGTCAAGAGAGAATAAATGTGGGCAAGGGTGTACCGAAAAGGAAACACTTTTACATTATGTGTGAGAATGTTGAGTGGTATGGCCATTATAGAAAACACTATTGAAATATTTTTGAAACATTAAACTAGAACTGTCAAATGATCCATTCATCCTCCTTATGGGTATATGTACAAAAAAAGAAGAAACAAAAAACCGTATCAGCATTTAGTAGAGATACCTGCAATCCCTAGTTGATGCCTTCTTCACAGTAGCCAAGATGCAAACTGCCTAAATGTCCATCAACAGAAGGTTGGTTAAGAAATCTTGCTGGCTCTACATATGGCTTGAAAAGGATACTACAGACTTTCCATGACAGTTTGGAATCACTTGAAGTTTTTGAATCATTCTTATACATTTCTGTGTATATATATTTATATATATAATGTATAACAATACATTATGCATTGTAGATGTATTTATACTTAAACATATATATTTATATGATGGAATGCTGTTCAACTCAAAGATAAAGGAACTCCTGTCATTTGTGAGAAACTGGGTGAAATTGGAGGACACTATCTTGAGTGAAATAAACCAGATATAGAAGTAATAATACTGCATGAAGTCTCAATACAATATAATTTTTGAATATTTTAATAATTATTTTAAAAGATTGATTATTCTATTTGAAAAGCAGAGTTACAGACAGAGAGGACCACACACACACTGAGAGGGAGAGACCTTGCATCTTCTGTTTCATTCCCCAAGTGCCTACAACAGCCAGGGATGAGCCAGGCCAAAGCCAGGAGCCCAAAATGCCATCTGGGTATCTCACAAGAGCTCAAGGGCCAAGGACATAAGCCATGTTCCACTGCTTTTCCTGGCACATCAACAGGGAGCTGGGTCAGCTCAAAGTGGAGCCGCTGAGACTCCACCAGCACTCATAGAGGAGGCCAGTGTCTCAAGTGGTGGCTTAACCCACTATGCCACAGTGGCGACTCCTACATCTATTTAGACATCAGATTTTAAAATTTCAAAAAAATCCCAGTTCTGATCATCCACTCAAAGGCAAACCTTAAAATTTGCAGCGTTTGGGAATGGCATTTCGTTCAGCAGTTAAGTGGCTTTTGCAATGCTCACATCCTATATTTGAGTGGCGGGGCTTGAGTCACCAAAGGGTTTCCTGTCCAGATTCCTGCTAATGTGCACTCTAGGAGGCAGCATGTGATGGATCAAGTATTAGATCTCTTAGTTCTAAGGGTACAGTTTAACAACTTGCCATAGGACCCCAAAATCCCTTAAGCTGCCTGATAAAAATAGCAGCTTCAGTGTTATATAGAGTACATGGACAGCATTAAGTGGTAAAGTGAACATATAGACAGGATCAAGTGTTAAAGTGATCATATAATAGGACAAAGTGTTTGGAAACAATAATAGAATTCAAGAGGAGTGGAGACTCTAGCATAAAAAGTGGCCCATACAGCAGACTCACAGAATGAGTAGCACTGTGAACTCAGAATATCCCCATAAGGCATTCCTGTCTGGCTGGAAAGCCCACAAGAGCATTTCAGGCATGGAAATCTAAGACCCTTTGGCAAAAAATGCCCTACATATAGGACGCCTGTGGGTGAGACTGAAGTGGAAAGAAGTGGCCACTATGAAGGATGCACATTCCCTGAAGGGAGAAGAGAGCTTCCTCTTTGCTTAATGCCTCGTCGAGCTAGGTGGATTCAGAAGGCTTCTGTAGCTGAGGCAGCTCATGTCAAGCACACTGGGTGAGCACTGATGTCAGACATAAGAGTGTGATTTGTTAAAGACACAGTGAGAGCCACTGTGCACTGCCCTGTGTCCTCAAAGTTGTACCAAGGGACTTACTAGTAGAACTGTTCTCCAGAATCACTTCCTTTTAGTGCATTAAACGGAGGATATTCTGATGTCTCATAGGTTATAGTTCTGTCTAAGAGCTCACAACAGATGTATCATCCATGGGTTCTTCTTTGAAGACAATTAATTTTCTTTTTTTTTTTTAACTTTTATTTAGAATATAAATTTCCAAGGTACAACTTATGGATTACAATGGCTTTCCCCCCATACTTTCCCTCTCCCCCCGCAACCCTCCCCCTTGCCCACTCCCTCCACCCTTTCATTCACATCCAGATTCATTTTCAATTCTCTTTGTATATAGGAGATCAGTTTAGCATGTGTTAAGTAAAGAATTTGTCCATTTGCCCTCATATAGTAACACAACGTGAAATATTCTATTTGAGTACTCGTTATAGCATTGAATCACATTGTACAGCACATTAAGGACAGAGATCCAACATGATATATATATATATTTTTTGAAATTGATTGATTTTTTGATGTAATTTACAACGTAGCACTGAGTTTTTTTTATTTTCAGTTATCTTTATTTTTTTATTTTATTTTATTTTTTTATAACGCTTTTATTTAAAGAATATAAATTTCCAAAATACAGCTTAGAGATTACAATGGCTTCCCCCCCCATAACTTCCCCCCCACCCACAACCCTCCCCTTTCCCACTCCCTCTCCCCTTGCTTTACATCAAGATTCATTTTCAATTCTCTTTATATACAGAAGATCAGTTTACTATATATTAAGTAAAGATTTCAACAGTTTGCCCTCACATAGCAACACAAAGTGAAAAATACTGTTGGAGTACTAGTTATAGTATTAATTTACAATGTATAGCACATTAAGGACAGAGATCCTACATGATATATTTTTTTAAAAAATTGATTAATTTTCTAGGCAATTTCCAATTTCACACCAAGATTTTTTTTTTCATTTTTAATTATCTATATACAGAAGATAGATTCAGTATATACTAAGTAAAGATTTCATCAGTTTGCACCCACACAGAAACACAAAGTGTAAAATACTGTTTCAGTGCTAGTTATAGCATTACTTCACATTGGACAACACATTAAGGACAGATCCCACATGAGACGTAAGTACACAGCGACTCCTGAAGTTGATTTAACAATTTGACACTCTTGTTTATGGCATCAGTAATCTCCCTAGGCTCTAGTCATGAGTTGCCAAAGCTATGGAAGCCTTTAGGGTTCACTAACTTCAATCTTATTCCGACAGGGTCATATTCAAAGTGGAGGTTCTCTCCTCCCTTCAGAGAAAGGTACCTCCTTCTTTGATGGCCCCATTCGTTCCACTGGGATCTAACTCGCAGAGATCTTCATTTAGGTCTTCTTTTTTTTCCAGAGTGTCTTGGCTTTCCATGCCTAGAATATTCTCATGGGCTCTTGAGCCAGATCTGAATGCCTTAAGGGCTAATTCTGAGGCCAGAGTGCTATTTAGGACATCTGCCATTCTATGAGTCTGCTGTGTATCTCGCTTCCCATGTTGGACCATTCTCTCCCTTTTTGATTCTATCAGTTAGTATTAGCAGACACTAGTCTTGTTTGTGTGTTCCCTTTGACTCTTAGACCTATCAGTGTGATCAATTCTGAACTGAAATTGATCACCTGGACTAGTGAGATGGCCTTGGTACATGCCACCTTGATGGGATTGTATTGGAATTCCCTGGCACATTTCTAACTCCATCATTTGGGGCAGTTCCGATTGAGCATGTCCCAAATTGTACATCTCCTCCCTCTCTTATTCCCACTCTTATATTTCACAGGGATCACTTTTCAGTTAAAATTTAAACACCTAAGAATAATTGTTTGTTAATTACAGAGTTCAACCAATAGTACTAGAATAAGAAAATTACTAAAATGGATAAAGTATTACATTGTACAACAACAGTCAGCACAAGAGCTGATCTAGTCACTGTTTCTCATAGTGTCCATTTCACTTCAATAAGTTTCACCTTTGGTGCTCAATTAGTTGTCACCGATTGGGAGAACATATGATATTTGTCCCTTTAGGACTGGCTTAATTCACTCAGAATGATGTTTTCCAGATTCCTCCATCTTATTGCAAATGACCGGATTTCATTGTTTTTGACTGTTGTATAGTATTCTATAGAGTACATGTCCCATAATTTCTTTATCCAAATGTATGCTTTGAATTCCCTGTGATCTTTTGCTGTGAGGTTCCCTTTGTTTACCTTCTTTCATGTTGATGGCCGTGTTTCTGTGTTTCTGTGTGTAACACATCTTTAAGTATCTTTTGCAGGGCTGGACGAGTGGCAACAAATTCTTTCAATTTTTGTTTGTTATGAAAGGTCTTTATTTCACCTTCATTCACAAATGAGAGCTTTGCAGGATATAATATTCTGGGCTGGCAGTTTTTCTCTCTAAGTACCTGGGCTATGTCTCGCCATTCCCTTCTAGCTTGTAGGGTTTCTGATGAGAAGTCTTCTGTGAGTCTAATTGGAGATCCTCTGAGTGTAATTTGACGTTTCTCTCTTGCGCATTTTAGGATCTTTTCTTTCTGTTTCACTGTGGTGAGTTTAATTACAACGTGTCGTGGTGAGGACCTCTTTTGGTCATGTTTACTAGGGGTTCTATGAGCTTCCTGTACTAGGATGTCTCTGTCCTTCTCCAAACCTGGAAATTTTCTGCTATTATCTCACTAAAAAGGCATTCTAATCCTTTCTCCCTCTCCATGCCTTCAGGAACTCCTAGAACTCGAATGTTGGGTTTTTTAATAGTATCCTGTAGATTCCCAACAATATTTTTTAGATTTCTAATTTCCTCTTCTTGTCTTTGGTTTGACTGTATAGTTTCCTGTGCTCTGTCTTCTAAGTCTGATATCCTCTCTTCTGCCTCACCCATTCTGTTTGTAAGGCTCTCTGATGTGTTTTTCATTTGATCTATTGAATTCTTCACTTCATTATGATTGCTCGTCACTATCACAGTTTCATGTTCTACTAGTTGTTTCATTTCAGCTTGATTTCTCCTTAATATTTCATTTTCACGAGAGAGATTTTCTACCTTGTCCATTAAGGATTTCTGTAGTTCAAGAATTTGTTTTTGAGTACTTCTTAGTGTTCTTATCAATTTTTTGAGATCTGCTTCTTGCATCTCTTCTATCTCATCATCTTCGTAATCTTGAATTGGGGTGTCTTTTTCATTTGGGGATGCCATAGTGTCTTCCTTGTTCTTATTACCTCGGTTTTTGCGTTTGTTGTTTGGCATATTGGTTTCTTCACTGTGGTGTTTTTTTCTTGTTATACTATGACTCTATATTAAGTGGACTGTCTGCTTTTGATGGAGCCTTAGAGGCTTGAGATGGGTGTGGCCTGAGAGCTCTGTTTGGTTCCTCAGGGTTGATTGTGTGTCAAAGGAGACACTCCCAGGTTAGGCGTGGTAAATCTCTCTCTGTTACTTTTTTTTTTTTTTTGGTTCAAAAGGGAAGTAATTCCACACAGCTGAATGGAATTGGGGGTGGTTAGCAGGCGAATGATATTCCCACAGGAGCCAGAGATCAAAGCTCTTTCCCAAGGACCAGAGAGGGAATCTTTGCGGCCCTTTGTGTGGGCTGAGATTCTCCTGTAGTCTCCCACTGGGCTGCCAAGGCTACTGAACTGTAGCGTCTCTGGAGAGTACTCACATGAATTCGTGATTCCCGTGAGTTCTCTCCCCCACCGTCTCTTTTTTCACAGTCTCAGTTCATTAGCACCACACATTCATTAGGTTCTAATCTCCTGTTATTTCACCCCCACGCCCAGAGTCAGGTTTTTCTGCTAGGCTTGGGGCCGGTGCCGACCCGAGGTCGCCTGCTTATGACATATTCCAAAATGGTGCCTGCTCTTTGTCTTGCTCACCTTTGAGAGGTGAGCGGAGAGAGAGAAGCTCGTGTCCGTATGGGTCACGTTTTTTTTTTCCCTCTCTCTCTCTCTCTCTCTCTCTTCTAGTTAGCCTGGTGAACTTTTCCCCGCAGGGTTTCAAGCCTTGTTCGCTCTAGGCTCCCTTTTCCGCTTCCCTCCTGGTAATTCGGGCTATTGATGTTCTGCTCATCTCGCGTTCCAGCGCTGGTGTGTTGAATCTGCTGCTGGTGTCCCAAACTGCGGGCTCCCACGCTCTCCACGCGGGTCCACTGTGAATCTCCAGTTCCGGAAGGGTTTTCTCTGCTGTATCTTCCCCTACTCTTCCTTGAACCTGCAGTATCTCCACTTTTATTAAACTGTCTCTCCCCAGACTATCGGTGAGCTCCCTTCCTATTCCGCCATCTTGCCCCAATTCTATAAATAGAAATTCTATTTTCAGTTATCTTTATATAGAGAAGATTGGTTCAGTGTGTATTAAGTAAAGATTACATCAGTTTGCATCTACACAGAAATACAAAGTGTAAAAATACTGTTTCAGCACTAGTTACAGCGTTACTTCACATTAGATAACATATTAAGGACAGATCCCACATGGGATATAAGTACACAGTGACTCCTGGTGTTGATTTAACAATTTGACACTCTTATTTATGGCGTCAGGAATCTCCCTAGGCTCTAGTCATGAGTTGCTGAGGCCATGGAAGCCTTAAGGGTTCACCGACTTCGATCCTATTCCGACAGGGTCACAGTCAAAGTGGAAGTCCTCTCCTCCCTTCGGAGAAAGGTACCTTCTTCTTTGGTATCCCCGTTCCTTCCACTGGGATCTCACTCGCTGAGGTCTTCCATTTAGGTCTTCTTTTTATTTCCTTTTCCAGAGTGTCTTGGCTTTCCATGCCTAGAATATTCTCATGGGCTCTTGAGCCAGATCTGAATGCCTTAAGGGCTGATTCCGAGGCCAGAGTGTTATTTAGGGCATCTGTCATTCTATGAGTCTTCTGTGACTCTGTTTCCCACGTTGGATCATTCTCTCCCTTTCTGGTCCTATCTGTTTGTATTGGCAGAAACTAGTCTTGTTTGTGTGTTCCCTTTGACTCTTAGACCTATCAGTGTGATCAATTGTGAACTAAAATTGAATTTTCTAAAAGGAAAGAAGGGGGAAGAAGGAAGGGAATAGCAGAAGGGGGCAAAAAGTGAAACTACCTTTGAGAAACAGGTCCTTGGATAGCCCTTTGCTAGGCTGTTGAGTAACAGTTCTCTTAGTTTTCTTATTCCATTCTGTCTATTTTTTTCTTTCTCAGACTAAACAGGAGAGTTGGAGGAGGAAGAGGGGGAGAATAGGTGGGAGGGCAGGTAGGTGGGAAGAATGACTATGTTCTTAATTTTGCGTTTATGACATACATATGACATTAAATAAAGAAGTTAATTAAAAAACTATGTCAAATATATAACACACATATTCCTCAAAATAAGTATGCCAAAATTATGTAAATAGTTGAAATAATTATATATAAATATATTATAAAAAGCAGTCCAGCACCATGGCGTACTAGGCTAATCCTCTGCCTGCGGCGCCCGCACCCCAGGTTCTAGTCCCAGTTGGGGTGCTGGATTCTGTCCCATTTGCCCCTCTTCCAGTCCAGCTCTCTGCTGTGGCCCGGGAGTGCAGTGGAGGATGGCCCAAGTGCTTGGGCCCTGCACCCCATGGGAGACAAGGAGGAAAGAAGCACCTGGCTCCTGGCTTCAGATCAGCACAGTGCACTGACTGCAATGCGCTGGCCATAGGGGCAACTTGGGGGGTGAACAAACAGAAAAAGGGAGACCTCTCTCTCTCTCTCTCTCACTGTCTAACTCTGCCTGTCAAAAAAATAAAAAATAAAAAAAAAGATTAGGTTCTTCCCACACATTGGTAGAACAAATTGGAGTTCTGGACACCAAGTGTCACCCTGGCCAAGCCTGACTGTTGCATGCATGTGGGGAGTGAAATAGCGATGGAACACATAGCCTTGGTTGTGTTTCTCTGTGTGTATGTCTCTCTACATCTGCATCTCTACATCTCAAATAAGCATAATTGAACAAAATCATTTTCATTTTCATAAAATGTTTCATCTTATAAGTTACTTGTTTTATTCAAAGGGCAAAAAGACAGAGAAAAGAGATCTCCTATTGACTGGTTTGAACCTAGGAGACCTGAGGTAACCTGGGCCTGGCCAGGCTGAACTAGGACTGGGTCCATCAGGATCTCCCACATAGACTGCAGTGACACAAGTACTGGAGCCGGCACTGCTGCCTCATGCTGTGTGCACCACCAGGAAGTGGAGGGGAGAGCCAAGCAAGGACTCGGGCCCAGGCACCTGATCCAGGTGTGGGCATCCCAGGTGGCATCTTAACTGCTGTGCCAAACGCTTGTGCCAATTTCAACCTCTTAGAAGAAAAAGTAGTACAAAGTCTTTTTTTTTTTATTGCCAGGCAGAATTAGATAGTGAGAGAGAGAGAGAGAGAGAGAGAGAGAGAGAGAGAGAGAGTTTTAGACAGTGAGAGTGAGACAAAGAGAAAGGTCTTCTTCCATTGGTTCACTCCTATAATGGCCACTATGGCCGGCACTGCACTGATCCAAAGCCAGGAGCTGGGTACCTCCTCCCAGTCTCCCATGTGGTTGCAGGGACCCAAGGACTTGGGCCATCCTCCGCTGCCCTCTCGGGCCACAGCAGAGAGATGGACTGGAAGAGAAGCAACCAGGACTAGAACCGGGGGTGCTGGTGCCACAGGCAGAGGATTAGTCAAGTGAGCCATGGCCTCGGTCATTAGTCTTTTCAACTTGAATTAGATTACATTTTTTAGGTAAGATGCCCAAACTATATGTAATAAAAGAATAAATTCATAAATGTCCCAATATGTTCAAATTTTCTGTTCAAAGTAATTGATAAGAAGATGAATATACAGGCCAATATAGGGAGAAAACATTTTGAAATTACATACATGATAAAACTATTCTTTTCAGAGTACTAAAAGGGCTCTCAAAATTCCTTTCTATGAAAATAAAATGACCCATTTATTATGGAAGCTTAAAACTCAACATTTCAAACAGGTAGAAAAGACTAGAGATCTCTTTAAACAGCAGGTGGGGTGACTTCCTCCCAGCCCTGAGAAAGGAAGGCTTGTTGGGACACATGTTCTGCCTTGGTATTTTCATACACATGCATGACTATAGAGCGATACATGCTTAGGTGATTTGGGGACACGATCTGGGGTGTCAGCGCAGGATCTATAACTATGAGACTGGCAGGTGGGTAGGTTGTCCCCACCAGTGGGGGTCTTGTGCCTCAACCTAGCTTAGGCCCCTGGAAGGCAGAGTTCCGAAGATTCCGTGACGCTCTCCACCTTCTAACTTTGCGATGGCAACGGCAGACCGTTAGCTGCCACACAACAGCCAGTCCTCGCAGAGACTGAGCTACAGGCAGTGCCTTCAATCCAGGCTTTGGCAGTTTGATCCTTGTTTGTCCAGAGAAGAACTTCCCAGTGTTGTCGGGCTGTGGGTCAGGTGTTTCACATCAGTAAGTGAAGCTTGACAGGTATTGTCACCCCTCAGCCTACCTGAAACTCTTGGATGTCATGTGTTTGAACCTCTCCTCTGTTTGGGTTTCCTCTCCCCAGTCCCTGTTGTCCTGCTGTGACACACCATCAGCATGGCAGGATCCCACAGCCCTGCATCAGATCCCGTGGCAGAACTGAACGACCTCGAATGCCAGCAATTGCGATCCCAGCTGGCAAAGAGCCAACAGGACTGCTGGGAGCTCCAGGAGAAGTTTCTCATAGCTGAGGCTACAAACTTTGCCCTGGCCAGGGAGCTGAAAAAACACAGTAAGTTCTCTCGGGTCATTTCACCACAGTGATGATTGTCCTGTATCTTCTCCTGAGGAACTGAATGGCCTCACTGCGTGATTTTTGTCTTCTTTTTGCCGAACTTACTTTCCTCCTGACCACACTCCCAAGCTGACACACAGGGTTTCCCAAGTTTTCCAAGTTCGCAGTGAGGTGTAGGGTGACAGGAGGGCTGAATCTGTCATGGATTCCTGATGAGGCATAGAGCTGCCTGTTGTCCTCAGGATCAGGCTCCACCATACTGAGTGCATGTGTATGATCATCCTGTCTGTGTCAGCTCCTGCAGCCTTATACCATCACTGTGGCCTCATTTCTGGGGCTAACGCCTATCACTCAATCCAAGCTTCCGTTGAGTTCCCATTGGCAAGGTGCTGTCCTAGGTCCAGAAGTGGACATGTGTTCAGAGTGAGCAGGATGTGCTTCCAGAGAGACAGGGAGTCTCCTGTGCACTGGAACTCTGGTCTCCATGGGAACACCCTCAGGACACGGCCTCCCCGCTGAGAGCAAAGTCCTGTCCTGCAGCACAAGTTCTTCTTCCAGAAGAGGAAGACGGTGCTGAGACCTGGGAGTGGGAGCAAGACAGGGTGTGGGGGCATCAGGGCCCCTCGCCTGGGTGCCCCCCATTGCCCACCTTCTCTGTAACTTCAATTTCTCTTCCACGCATAGGTGCTATCAGAATTCCTGCCTCTGTGGATTGTCACAACAACATGCGCTCCTTCTTTCCTATACAACTCCAAGGATGGTTCCTAGCTCAGGATCAACAGAATCCATGAGGCCCTTATTGTCCTGTTTCTAATTTAGCAGGAACTATACTTTTTATTGGGCCATATTGCCTCAGGTCTTACTGTGTTATACATTGTCTTCTACACAGTTCCATGAAAGGTGGCCCTTTAAGTCTGAAATAACAAACACTTGAAATCTTTCCCAATGCCAGGAAACAGTCCTACACCCTTATCAAGCTCCCAAACACACAGAAGGTGACGACTTCGTGCCCAGGTTCGCGTTTGACCTGAGAGGCTACAAGGCTTGCTGAGTCCAGTGGCTCCTGATTCAGTCTGAGCTCAGGGGCTGGGAATTCTGATTCTGTAATCCCGGTGGAATCACCCTGTCAAGTCACCTTCTGTATCTTTGAAGTCCTTTTTTCTCATTTAATTGGGAAATAGCAGGGCCAGCGCTGTGGGTTAGCAGGTAAAGCCGCTGCCTGGGGTGCTGGATCCCATATGGGTAATAGTTCAATTCCGGCTGGTCCACTACCAATCCAGCTCTCTGCTATGGCCTAAAAAGCAGTAGAAGATGACCCATGTGCTTAGGCCCATGCATCCACATGGGAGACCTAGAAACAGCTCTTGGCTCCTGGCTTCAGATTGACACAGCTCCAACCTGGCAGCCATTTGGGGAGTGAACCAGCTGATGGAGTCGCGCGCTCTCTCTCTCTCTCTCTCTCTGCCTATATCTCTCTGTAACTCTGCCTTTCAAATAAATAAATAATTCTTTTAAAAATAGGAAATTTCAGATGCTATGTAGTGAGGTGATGAAATACAGATGTGCAACCCCCAATCTGGAGCCTGGCCCTGGAGTGCTTTTGGTCTTCAGCAGGCACTGACTACAAAAGCACCTCCCTAGTTCTGCATGTCTGTCTTTCCCCAGATTGTGACAAGTTGAAAAACATCATTGAGTCCATCCTGACCAAGAAGTTCCACATTGAGGAGCCGCTGGCAGAGAAGCCCACGGTCCCAGAGCTGCTCAGGTACGGGTCTCTGTGGGGGGCAGGCAGGTGGGGAGGTGTGTGGGTGGCTCCAGGGGGGCAGCTCAGAAGGGAGAACTGAGGCATCTCAGGCATGGAAAGCCAAGGCACTGTGGCACAATGTTCTCCATGTAGGATCACTGGGGACCCGGACAAAGAAGTGGCCATCAAAGGAGGATGCACTGTTCTCTAAGGGAGGAGAGAACATCCACTTTGCTCATGGCCTTGTCTAAATATGGACAGAGTTTTCAAAATGCTTCCATAGCCTAGTCAGCTCATGCCATGAGCCTTGTGTGGTCCCTGACAACACACAGAGGAGTGCTAATTGTTAAATTAACAGCAGGTGTCAGTGTGCACTGACTCCCCATGCAGGACCTCTGTCCTCAATGAGTTGTATTAAAAGAGAGTTACAGTGAAACATTTCTCAAACAGTTTTTATTCTTGTGTGGGTGTGTGTGCGTGAATTGTTGAAATCGTTACTTAATATAGAGTTGGTCTTCTGTGTACAAAGTTCATTGAAAATGCATCTTAATGGAGAATGAGATTGAGAAGTAGAGGGGTAAGAGGAGCTGGGCTGGGAGTGTGGGTGGTACCCTGGGTATGGGGAGAAAATAACTATATTCCTAAAGTTGTGTTATGAAATGTATATTCCTTAAAATAAGTGAATGAATGAATTTTTTAAAATAAATGGTAAAAATTAATTTTACAATGAAAGTAAAAGTGAATAGGTACTTTGAAATATTCTTCCTTCAGGAGAAATTGAAATGAAACTAAATGTTTCCCTCATCAATTACTGTTTATTTCCCAAATAAAATGGTATGAATAGATAATAATAAAAAAAAAAGACAACATGGAGTCCATGTTGACCAAGAGGCTACATGTGGAGAGCCCCTGCCAAAGCAGCCCAGGTCTGCTGAGCTGCTCAGGTAAGGCTCTCTGTGTAGGGCAGGCAGGTGGGGCTGTGTTTCACTAGTGGGCAGCCCAAATCAAGCACTGAGCCAGCCTGTCCCAGACAAGGGCCCCGTGTCTCAGATGTTATGAAACAAGGAGGGAGCAGAGGAATCTGAATTCAGAGCTACAAGTGCGGAGAGTCTCTAAGTGAGGTGTCCAGGGGGATGGGCTCCCATGGGGCCTCCTGTTTACTCTCTCTTCTGCAACAGGAAATCCCCGTGGCTGTGTTTCTGGGAATCCAGTCACCGGTTAGCTTTGGTCCTCTGTAGGTGGTGCTATGCCCGTTCTTTCTTCCTCCCGTGTTCTCTTGGTTCCCTTAGTGTGGAGGTGCTTTTCTGTGGGTACTCACCTCGAGGTGAATCTGCACTGGGTCTTCTCGGGGGAGGAGAGGATGCTGGGCTCTTCTGTTTGGTCATCTTGCAATCAATCCTCATTTACCCTTGGTCACCATCACCTCCTGATATAGAAGACTGATGCTTAGCTTGGCCCTGCCAGACCTTCATTCTTGTTTCTTGCCATGTAACCCCTGCATGCACTATGATTCCCAGTCACTGCACTGTACACTGTGTGTCTTCCTACATGGAAATGCCTGTGGCTGGAAGGAGGAACTGAATTAGCACCTTTATGAAGGCAAGGAAGGAAGAATCCTTGCACTGTTGATAGAACATGACCCGAATGGAATCTCAGGAATTGTGACAAGATCTTTCTCTAAACGCGGGAGCAAGGCCTTGTGTTGCCCTTTGCTTTTCTTGGCACAGGTATTTCTCCAAACCTGAGGGGTGATGCTGGTGGAGGGCTCTATAAGGCATTGTTATGAAAATCCATGGAAACACAGAGAACTTAACACTCATCCCTTCCCATCTAGAACCTTCTCCACTCTTGCACCTTAGGCATTGCCGTGGCATCCTTGAAGATCAGGACCAAGAACTTTCCCAGTTACGTCCCAAGGTCCAAAGGGGGAGAAATCTAGCCCACATCCTACAGCAGTACCTGAAGGACGTGCTCACCGTGCATGACCCTGAGACCTGTAAGGGGCAGGGCTTCCGACGACTCCTCACTGAGGCTGTCCGGCTGTCAGCGTGCCTTGAGGACCTGCTTGGAGCAGGTAAGCTGGGCCCAGGCTGTCCCTGGAGAAAGCCTCAAGGGTTCAGATGCATTCATCTCTCTGCCATGGGCATTTGCCTCAGCTCTTCTTGGTACTGAACATGTGTGCCATGACAAGGTCAGCACTGCTTGGGAAAAACAGATAGGGGCAGATAAGTCTTTCAAGTTTGCAGTCTCCCAAAGGTCTCCTCCCTTCCTGATTGTGGTTGGCCTTTGGGGCAAGAGGCAGTGTCCATCCTCACATCAAGACCAGAAAGACCTTGTGAAGTGAGGCCACTGTTCGGCTGAACACAGTCACTGAGCTAAGTAAGAATGGAAGCCTCCAGCTCTGCGCTCAGTGTGGTTTTCAAGCTGTAGACAGGTGATTGCTTTCTCCATCCAGGATTTCTCTCTCCTCATTCTCTAAATGGACCAAAAAATCTGGGGCAGTGCAGATGTAACCATCAAAGGTGGAAGCTGTTGCTTGTATGTTTCCCAATAGGACAAAAGCCCTCCTCTCCCTGGGAGTGTCAGACCAGGCTCTAGAGTTAGTAGAACTTCTGTGAAGAAAGCTGTTGAGAAGGGAACTCGTAACACAGAGAGAATTTCCTCTAATGATACAGCTAGAGAAAACTTGGAGGACCTGTGAGGGAGGATGGAAGTCGGGTTCTTTGCTTCTTCATGACAGATGGAGGTTCTCTGTGAGACCCATGGGAACATAGAACCCATGCCTTGGGCTCCCACTAGTGGCAGAATGAGGGATAACAGACAGAAGTCCCAGGAAAGCTTGAGAAGCTTCCAGTGATATGGGAGCAAAGGATGTTGGCCTAGTTTCAGGCAGAATCTGCCATGATTCTGATCTCCAAGTGCAGAGACACAAAGCCTGATGGAACACAAGGGAATGGCAAGGCGTTTCTTTAAACACAGAACATTTGAAGTTTTTGTCCACTATGGGCCCATATGTAGATATTCATATACACACAGAGGCCACCTTGATTGTAGCGGGTTGGGGGGGGGTGATAATATCTGATTGGACATTTCTGACTTTGTTGACAGAAAATATTGAAGAGGAGGAAACACCAGCACAAGGACCTGTTGCTGACAGGTAATAGTGAATGATGAAGAGCTAGCTCCAAATGGGTGAAGGATGCACAGGGTCTCCTAAAGAACAGAAAAGGGGCCGAGACAGTCATGGGGTTGAGATGCACGCATACACACAACTGCAGGTTGTGTTGAGTCCTTCCTGGACAACAGGGAAACCCCCCTGTTAAAGTAGTTGTCTGTTGTCCTGGTCCTAGTTGCTGATAGGATCCTTCATGAACTCACAGCCTTAGGTGTTGCCTGCACACAAAGGGAACCCCTGTTCCCTGCTTTCTGGAAAAGCAGAGGAAGATGTGCATCTGCTTTCTATAGGGTTAGCTGAAGTTCTCATCAGAGAAAACTAGCCAAGAGGCAATGTGCAAAGGAGCAGTTAGGAAGAATCCAGCCAAGTTCAACTGCAGAAAAGCACCTATAAAACCATGTTTGCTGTCCTGTGACTTGGTTAAGAGAAGGCCCAGAAGGTAGCACATGTCTAGAATCTGCCCAGCCCCTAGAACCTTGATCACATGGCTGCAGGGCACTGCCACAACCCAACCTGAGCACAGGGTGTCAGCCCGGCGGCTGTCAGTGTGTGCTTGTGCTGTGACTGCACCATGCAGCGACAGTGGAGGCTGCTTCCTCATTAGCTGCTGTGTGTTGAGTGTGATGAGCAGAGGCTGGTCTCTTCCCAGGCCCTCTCCCCCTAGGCAGCCACACGGTGTCCAGAGTGGAGGGAACCACCTCTATGCTCTCTATGACCGATCCCTTATGCACCCCATCCAAACCAGCCAACTCCCTGGTGTCTCTTCCTTTTTGGTTTAATCTCTGTCATCCTTGTCCCACCTGGCTTCTCAGGGAGCTCTTGGAAGTGGATGAAATGGAAACCCCACAAAGTTCACAGCAGGAAACATCAATCACTGGTGCTGTTGACCACCTGCCGAGTGACTCCTGCCTGCCTGAGGGCACTGAGCAATTGACTCGTGATGCTGAGGACACCCACGGTGTGCTAGGTGTAGACGGGGACCACGCTTGTTCCCACAAGAAAGAAGAACCTGTCACCGTTCTCCCAGGTAGAATCTCCATTCTCTGGACACAAGGGCTCTCAGGTTGAGGGTTGCTTTTGAGCACAGGCCCTGCAGACACAAGTTGGTTTCAATCAGGGTCCAGGTTGTGGCACTGAACATAGACATCAGGAGAGTCAAGGAGCTTCCCTCCCTCAGATGCTGTTGGTCTCACTGCACCCTAGCCTATGGGAACATACAGAGGCCCTGTGTAGGAAGTGCCTGTCAGACACTCTAACTTAGAAATAATGCCTGCTGTCACCTGCAGCGATATCATTCTGTTCTACTACTGCATCCCTGGAGTTCTATCCCCATGCAGGCTTTTGGGAACACTTCCCATGTGTGGGCCAAGTTGTGATCCTAGTATTGCTACCTCCATCCCTAGCCTCTATCTCCTTTAAGATAGCTTATCTTACCTATGCAAACATCTCAAAACCAGGACATAAAATCTTTTATACTGTGCTTCCTGTATGGTTCCAAAAAAAAAAAAAAACATAGCTGAATCCAGGAACGTCCCTACAACATCAATGTTCAATGTTTCTTTCTAACTGCATAGATTTATTTATGTGAGGGGTTGTGGAGTTCATTCAGCCTTCTATAGAAACTCCTCTACCTTTATTCACCATGATCAGTCTGATAGGATGATCAGTATTTCGCAACACTCATAGATTTTAGATAACTAAATCCTAAAGGGCCTGGGGAGAGAGCCCTGATGGCTCAGACTCAGGACAGAGGACATTGGGATGGGGTTCTGTCTTATCAGTTTCATTGGCCCTATGGAACAGGCAAGCCAATGCAGTGAATCTCAGAGGTGTCAGGCTGAGGCTCAGAGAATTTCTCTCACAGCCCTTACTACCCTGAGTATGCTAATGCCCCTGTGCAAAGCTTAGACGGAGGACTGGGAATGTGTGCAGTGAGCTAGAGGTTATGTCACTGGCTTCTTCTTTATATTTGCAGAAAATGATAGTGATACTGAAGAAGGGAAAGGAGATCAACTTGCTCCCAGGTAATGTGGAAAAACCTTGGGCTGTTCATTCCCTGGTGACCTCTATACAACTCCTAACCAGAGATTTAAGAAAGTGATGAAATTACATATTTCCCCCAGCCAGAAAAGCACATCATGTAAAAGAGTCTTTGATGTTGTCATTGTGGTACTTGTCTATTTTCACATCTTTTTTACATCTCACGTGTAGTCAATAACATCAGTTGACATTTTGAACATCAGTACACCTAGAGATGTGCTGGGAACATATCTGCTCAGTTCTTATGGCTTATGAAACACCACTAGGATTGGGCTGTTTGGCATTAGCATGTATGCAAAGAACTCACAGCAAGAAAGTTAGGTAGACCAAAGATATTTTTCTACCATTAATAATCTTAAGATGAAAAAGACTTAAGAGTGCTGGTATCTAGGACAATAGAAGCCTCCAAATACATTTAACTGATTGCTACATGAAAAATGCAATGTAATTGAGCAACAGTTATAAAACCTCTATTTGTGATGTAATCTACAAGGCACCAAGATTGCTCTAGGCTACACAGTCAGTGTCTCTGCTCAGGAAAAAGGACATTGGAGCAGCGTGTTGAGTACTTCATGCCATCTAGCTCTCACATGTTTTAACCTGTAGTCTGATGACAACGTCACTTCTGCACCTGTGATGTGTGTCTTCAGTGTCTCTGCCCTCCCATCTCAGCAGGGAGCTCCCAGAGCAGCAAGAGCAGGAAGACTCAGACGACCGGCTGGACGAGTGCTACCTCACTCCCTCGATTTCTCCAGTCGTTTCTGAGCTTGACCATTCCACGTGCAGCAGCTGGTGCTCCCTGGAGCATCAGGATGTGCTCTCTGTTCCAGATGCAGAAGGTGAGTCCCCACTGTGAGGTGACACAACCCCCTCTGCTTGCCAAGGAGCACACCATGTCCTTGCACTCATCACTCCCACCTGACTGAGAGGCTCCTGCACAGGGGAGGGTCTGAGACATTCTCATCATCTGTTCTTTCTCAACCAGTCTGTTGCACAGGTGTGGTGGCCCATCCAGCCTTGCTGTCTTCCCTTTCCTCGTGTGACTTTGTCACTCAGGTTCCAGTGCTCAGTCATTGCCAGAAGAATGTGACAGATTCACACCAACCGAAGCAGCACATCTCATGTGTCTCTGCCATCCGTTCATAATGAAGCAGACCCCTCTGCCCCCTGAGGTGTTGATCACAGGAGTCATTCCCCGTCCCTGTCATGTGACATTGTTTCCTGTCAGAGCCAGCAGCATGCGAGTCCCATTGCAGTCAAGATACTCCCCCTGTTTCTTTGAACCCAACCACGTTGTCTGTCCCTTCAAAGTTGGCTTCATTTCACCTACCACACGTACAGAAGGTTCCGCCATTCCTTTAGTAGTGTGTCCCCAGGCTGCAAGTCTGAGACCTGTGCTTAGAGATTCCATGAGCAGCCAAGTTTTCTCTTGTGCTGCACACATTCACTCTGATACCCAGAACTGAAAATTCACCCGTTCCAATTTTATCTTATCCTCAATGTACACACTATGGTGAACCACAAACTACCAAGCTAGCTTGTTTGAGAACCATGGGCACTGCACTTCCTCTCATGGAAAGGAATCACACTAGGAACCAAGCGTCTCCAGAGAATATTATTTTAGATTTGATTTTATCTTATGAAAGGCAGAATTAGAGAGAGAAACAGGGAGAGAGAGAGAGACAGAGAGAGAGAGAGAGAGAGAGAGAGAGGCAACTCTTGCATACTCTGGCCTGCTCCCTACTTGGCCACAATGGCATTGACTGGACCAGGCCCAGGACCAGGGAGGAACTAGGAGTTTCCTCCAGGTCTCCTATGTGGGTGCAGGACCCAAATACTGGACCATCTTCTACTGCATTCCCAGGTGCATTAGAGGCATCTGGATCAGAGGTAGAACAGTCAGGACTTGAACCGGCATTGACATGGGATCCTGGGGTTCAAGGCAGCAGCTTTATCTGCTATGCTGCAGCACCCACACTTGGGAAAATGTATGTTTCATTTCTGTAGGGAATCAGGTGAGCGATTATTGGTGTGATGACTGGAGGACTAGGGAGGTTTACCTCATGTGTCCAGAACAATGAACAAGCTAGTTCCCTCAGAAATGACCTCAACCCTCTAGACAATTCCTAGCTGAGGAGTCGGCAGTGACCCTGAGGATACTGGTGTGCTGTGCTAGCGCTGGACAGCGCATTGTGCAGGCTCTGAGGGGATCATCCTAGATGACTGTGCCTATTTCATTCATTTGCAGCAAAGGAAAATGACAATGCTGAAGTGCAAGAGGAAGCACTAGCCCTGTCACACTCCAGGTGAGTCTTAGGAACCCTGGGCAGTGAGCTGAGTGCTGACATGGGCAGACTCCAGGTCCAGAGAAGAAGAGCAGAGCCACTGTGCATCTCCCATCCATTGAGCCAACCCTGCGGTACCCTGTCAGCACTGCTGTCTGCCATCGTTGGGGGACTAGTCTGGGTTTCCACTTCTCCCTGCCTTTTCCACGTAGTGACCTGCAGCAGGCTGACTCCATGAAGGAGCCTCTCCAGCGATTCCTTGCCATCATTGCCTCTCTTGTGTGCAGTAAAGGGCAGGGTGCTGCTCACAGGTCTCCTCTTCTCATGAGCTTCTCTGCCCCCATTAATCACGTGAAACCACCCGAGAGAAACTAGTGCCTCAGCACTGAGAATAAGACTGACGGCTAAAGCCATGATAGTCTCCAGTATCCCCAAAGGGGAATTCACTGACTCTGCATGTAATTTACATAAATCTGTTGAAGCCAGTTTCCGTTTTCCAAATACTCATGGGTACTAGTGGACCAACTGAGAGTCATTTCTCCAGGGTGAGTCCCTAATGACCTCATCACAGAAGGAACCCTCTGTTTCTCTCTGCTTCTGTCCCCATGCCCTTTCAATAGCTCTGCTGCTCACCTATCACCTTAAACCTAATACTATTTCTCCAGGAAGACAAGAGTTCTGTTTGCCTGTTTACTTTTCATTGACTTCAAGCAGTAGAAATAAGCATAAAGAAGTCTACAAGCATGTATAGATTTAAGGACATTTAATATTTGGCTGTAGTTGATACATGTGTAAATATTATATATCTACACACACATACTATTCTCAGTGCAGGCAGTGGGGTTTCTGTTTTACCTTGCTTTCTCTTTGCCATGTGCTTCATATGAGCACTTCATTTTTCCTCTCATGGAATCTGCCCTGTGTTAACGTTCAGTTCGTCTACTCCAGGTAGTTCAGCAAGGAGCTTCCTCAAATGGAAGACATGGCATCCTCTCTGAACAGTTAGTAGCCAGTCTTCCCCAGATAGGGACAAAGGTATGGGTGGCCCATTGCTCAGCCCAGCCACTTCTGGAAGCCTCCTCTTAGGAACAGCTTGGAAAGGGGCTTTCTGTTCCCTTTCTGTTTCTCACCCACCTTTCCCTCCCTCCAGTCTCATCAGTGAGATTCCAGAATTTGAAGATCAAGACATTTCACAAGACTCTCACGATACGTATTTGACTCCTGCACTTCTTCTGGAAGCTTCTGACTGGTCCCATTCTAGGAGCACCTGGTCCTCACTGGAGAAACAGCCTGTCTGCTCTGCTCTTGTTCTAGACAGTGAGTGCTCCATTGTGAATGGGAACACTCCACTGCTCTCCCAGGTGGCCTCTGTAGTCTTGGGTTGCTGCACCTGTGTTGGGTGAGACAGACCACTGTGCACTCAGGCCCTGGGGACTTATCTCAGTCTGGATGTGGCTCTTGGATGGAGTTTGTTCATAGTCATCAAACAGGGCAAACACTTGGCTGTCACCAGACCCACTTCAAGGTGCAGCTTTTGACGTCAAAACAGGGAAGAAGGGGATGGGAAAGCATGATGGCAAACACTGAGCCACCACCATCTCTCTTGGAGAGGCTTCTTTAACAAGTCACTGTGATGTTTTAACAACAGTTGCAATTTTAAACAGCATCCTCCAAACTTCTCAGGCTTAGAGCTATGGAGTCTGTACAATGTTTCCTTAGTTATCTGATACTAGGTATCCTTGGTCAGCAGACTGTTTTCTCTGAAGCAGCTTGGTGCTAAGCACAGCAGTCCAGTCCTGCACCTGTGTCCATGGTGTGGTTTTCATCTTCTGCTTAACAGCACTGATTTGTGCTTATATGTAGTCTGTAGTTTTAATCTGGTGTCTAATCTCGGCATTTTTTCTCATGAAAGCCTCCATAACCTTGCACCAGGACAGGAATCTATTCAGTATCTGAATGAGGCTGAGGTTTCCCTCACATCATCACAGGCAGAGTGCCTCTTGTGCAGTAGGAGCCCTGGAGTATGTCTTCATAGGGAGCAGAGAAAAAGTCCAGTTTCCTTGAATCTGAGCTTTTGTGAGGTTTTACACTTTCACTCAGGAGGAATCTTTGGGGTTTGAGGCAGCTTCACTCATCAAATCCTTCTGTAGGAAAATCAAGAAAACCTGATGCCCTTCCCTGTTTCTCAATGTTCTGCAGTAGAATTGGCAATGACAGTTGTCCCCCCAATGCTATAGATAAGCAGGCACCGTTTTTTCGTGAGACCATGTGCTTTTCCTCTGTACAGAGGTACAGAGATGTGCAGAGTCATCCCAGGTCACAGCGATTCACACCCAGGTATGAAGGCCACTCTCATGGGCATCTATGCTGTGCTAGACCCTGTGCCGTCGTGATCCATGCAACCCTCACTGGACCTCTCCTGGTGGAGATTCTGTCCCCACCTTGGAGTGCAGATCCAGAGGCTCAACAAGATCACTCTCCAAGTTCAGATCAGCCCATCTCGTGTGCATTGCATTCATAGACCACTCCTTTGCCTGCCCCTTGTCTGTAGGCTCAGCCCACTTGTTTTCAGCAGACATGCCAGTGATGTGTATAGTATGGATGTTCTCATTTAAAATTTTACTTCTGTAACAAATTGTGTTGAGAGAATTTCAAATATCAGTAGAAAAGTTCCAGGCTGCGAACAAGAGCTTCTAAAGGCCGTGCACAACATCTCCCGCTAGGAAGACGTTGGTATGCTTCATCCCTGTGCAGCGTCAGCACCTCATTGAGGTTTCAGATAGAACTCCAGCTGAGGAGTGCCCCATGGCCTGAAAGTCTCTGGTGTCTCACCTTGGGCTTTTTGCACTCAGCATCCCAGTGAGGCATGCCCATCTCCATTTCTGTCAAAAATGGTTGCTGTTTCACAGAACAGAGTTCCCTGGATGAACATGTCTAGGCTCCAGTTGGGCCTGGGATGTCTGACTGCAAGCATTCAGGAGCTGCTTATGCTCATGAAGCCAGAGCAGTTTGGTTGGCAGTTGATGTGCAGAATGATCCCTTTTGAGAGTAGGTAAACCTTCATCTCTGCCCCTGGTGACTGCTCCGTCCTTGTACTCCTATCCCCACTGAGGATGAGTGAAGTCATTGCTACGTGTCAGACCTACAGACTTGTGGTTGTAGACTCACAATCCTGAATTGAGCTGGAAGCAGGAGTTAGACCTCATGATTGTTCATTTGTGCTGGAACAGAGTTGTGACCATTTCACAGCAAGCTCAGCAGCATGTGCCCAGGTGGTGTTTGCTCCCTCCTGGATGGAACCTTGGAGGATGACTGTCGCCACTTGCTTACTTTTTATTCCATCCCAAACCTCAGCTCTGCCCTTTGACATTCATGCTTGTCCAGGCCACAGCATCCATATAGGCATCTCTGTCCTTCATGTTCTCAGTGGTGTTTCCATTTGAAGATGAATAGACTAGGGAAGAGTTCATCCAGAAATACATGCTCTTGAATGTCTTGTATTGTTCCCATAGACAAGAGGGAGATTATTCAAGAGCAACTCTTAGAATAGCCAAGATTCTGTGTGGCATCAAACAGGTGTCAATTCCAGGGTATGCAGACTCCATGCATAGCTCTCTCCCAGTGTTCTACCTCCCCTCCACAGTCAGCAACCTGGTCCTTCAATGAGAGCAGCCAGACGCCTGCAGTTTGCCTCCTAGAAAGTTCTTGGGCTGTGAGCTTAGAACCCCTGAGGACCATTGCAGGCTGTTTCTAAGAGTTCTGGACAGAGGCTATTGAGATGGTGATCCAACTGTGAACAGGGAGATTTGACCCCTAGCCCAGGATGGCTCACCAAGCCCATCTCCTGATGTCGCCTTAGTCCTCCTGGAGGATTTCTCTCAGAGTCTCCTGTTCTCACACCAGAACACTCTGTCCCCTTGGTAGTAGTGGCCATTGGATACCCATATCTGACCCAAAACCTGCTTAACATAGTCAATCTCTCTGAATTTCTTTGCAGAAAATCAATATCATGAAGTGGAGCTACAGGAGCAAGATGTGTCATACACTTCCAGGTAACTCGGAGGCAGAGCAGACAGTGTTGCATGGACTACTAGGAAATTAGTAGCCATTCTCCCCCAGATAGGGACAAAGGAGTGGGTGGCCCATTGCTCAGCCCAGCCACTTCTGGAAGCCTCCTCTTAGGAACAGATTGGAAAGGGGCTTTCTGTTCCCTTTATGTGTCTCACCCACCTTTGCCTCCCTCCAGTCTCACCATGGAGATTCCAGAATTTGAAGATCAAGACGTCTCACAAGACTCTCAAGGTACGTATTTGACTCCTGCACTTCTTCTGGAAGCTTCTGACTGGTCCCATTCTAGGAGCACCTGGTCCTCACTGGAGAAACAGCCTGTCTGCTCTGCTCTTGTTGTAGACAGTGAGTGCTCCATTGTGAAGGAGAACACTCCACTGCTCTCCCAGGTGGCCTCTGTCTGCTTGGGTTGCTGCACCTGTGTTGGGTGAGACAGACCACTGTGCTCTCAGGCCCTGGGGACTTATCTCAGTCTGGACGTGGCACTTGGATAGAGTTTGTTCATAGTCATCAAACAGGGGAAACCCTTGGCTGTCACCAGGCCTACTTTCAAGGTGCAGCTTGTGACGTCAAAACAGGGAAGAAGGGGATGGGAAGGCATGATGGCAAACACCAAGCCACCACCATCTCTCTTGGAGAGGCTTCTTTAACAAGTTACTGTGATGTTTTAACAACAGTTGCCATTGTAAACCGCATCCTCCAAACTTCCCAGGCTTAAAGCTATGGAGTCTGTACAATGTTTCCTTAGTTATCTGATACTTGGTATCCTTGGTAGGCAGATTCTCTGTTTTCTCAGAAGCAGCTTGGTGCTAAGCACAGCAGTCCAGTCCTGCACCTGTGTCCATGGTGTGGTTTTCATCTTCTGCTTAACAGCACTGATTTGTGGTCTATAGTTTTAATCCAGTGTCTAAACTAGACATTTTTTCACATGAAAGCCTCCATAACCTTGCACCAGGACAGGAATCTATTCAGTATCTGAATGAGGCTGAGGTTTCCCTCACATCATCACAGGCAGAGTGACTCTTGTGCAGTAGGAGCCCTGGAGTATGGCTTCATAGGGAGCAGAGAAGCAGTCCATTTTCCTTGAATCTGAGCTTTGGTGAGGTTTTACACTTTCACTCAGGAGGAATCTTTGGGGTTTGAGGCAGCTTCACTCATCAAATCATTCTGTAGGAAAATCAAGAAATCCTGATGCCCTTCCCTGTTTCTCAATGTTCTGCAGTAGAATTGGCAATGACAGTTGTCCCCCCAATGCTATAGATCAGCAGGCACCGTTTCTTGGTGAGACCGTGTGCTTTTCCTCTGTACAGAGGTACAGAGATGTGCAGAGTCATCCCAGGTCACAGTGATTCACACCCAGCTATGAAGGCTTCTCTCACTGGCATCTGTGCTGTGCTAAGCCCTGTCTCGTCATGATCCATGCTACCCTCACTGGACCTCTCCTGGTGGAGATTCTGTCCCCACCTTGGAGTGCAGATCCTGAGGCTCAACAAGGTCACTCTCCAAGTTCAGATCACCACACCTTGTGTGCATTGCATTCATAGACCCCTCCTTTGCCTGCCCCTTGTCTGTAGGCTCAGTCCACTTGTTTTCAGCAGACGTGCCAGTGATGTGGCTGGTATGGATGTTCTCACTTAAAATTTTACTTCTGTAACAAATTGTGTTGAGAGAATTTCAAATATCAGTAGAAAACTTCCAGGCTGCGAACAAGAACTTCTAAAGACCCTGCACAACATCTCCCACTAGGAAGACGTTGGTGTGCCTTGTCCCTGAGCAGCGTCAGCACCTCATTGAGGTTCTCAGATAGAACTCCAGCTCAGGAGTGCCCCATGGCCTGAAAGTCCCTGGTCTCTCACCTCAGGCTTTTTGCACTCAGGGTCCCAGTGAGGCATGCTCATCTCCATTTTTGTCAAAAATGGTTGCTGTTTCACAGAACAGAGTTCCCTGGATGAACATTTCTGCTCCAGTTGGGCCTGGGATGTCTGACTGCCTGCATTCAAGAGCTGCTTATGCTCATAAAGCCAGAGCAGTTTGGTTGGCAGTTGATGCGCAGAAGGATCCCTTTTGAGAGTAGGTAAACCTTCATCTCTGCCCCTGGTGACTGCTCCGTCCTTGTACTCCTATCCCCACTGAGGATGAGTGAAGTCATTGCTACGTGTCAGACCTACAGACTTGTGGTTGTAGACTCACAATCCTGAATTGAGCTGGAAGCAGGAGTTAGACTTCATGATTGTTCATTTGTTCTGGAACAGAGTTGTGACCATTTCACAGCAAGCTCAGCAGCATGTGCCCAGGTGGCGTTTGCTCCCTCCTGGATGGAACCTTGGAGGATGACTATTGCCACTTGCTTACTTTTTATTCAATCCCAAACCTCAGCTCTGCCCTTTGACATCCATGCTTGTCCAGGCCACAGCATCCATATAGGCATCTCTGTCCTTCATGTTCTCAGTGGCGTTTCCATTTGAAGATGAATAGACTAGGGAAGAGTTCATCCAGAAATACATGCTCTTGAATGTCTTGTATTGTTCCCATAGACAAGAGGGAGATTATTCAAGAGCAACTCTTAGAATAGCCAAGATTCTGTGTGGCATCAAACAGGTGTCAATTACAGGGCATGCAGACTCCATGCATAGCTCTCTCCCAGTGTTCTGCCTCCCCTCCACAGTCAGCAACCTGGTCCTTCAATGAGAGCAGCCAGACGACTGCAGTTTGCCTCCTAGAAAGTTCTTGGGCTGTGAGCTTACAACCCCTGAGGACCATTGCAGGCTGTTTCTAAGAGTTCTGGACAGAGGCTATTGAGATGGTGATCCAACTGTGAACAGGGAGATTTGACCCCTTACCCAGGATGGCTCACCAAGCCCATCTCCTGATGTCGACTTAGTCCTCCTAGAGGATTTCTGTCAGAGTCTCCTGTTCTCACACAAGAACACTCTGTCCCCTTGGTAGTAGTGGCCATTGGATACCCATATCTGACCCAAAACCTGGTTAACATAGTCAATCTCTCTGAATTTCTTTGCAGAAAATCAATATCATGAAGTGGAGTTACAGGAGCAAGATGTGTCATACACTTCCAGGTAACTCGGAGGCAGAGCAGACAGTGTAGCATGGACTACTAGGAAATTAGTAGCCAGTCTCACCCAGATAGGGAAAAAGGTGTGGGTGGGCCATTGCTCAGCCCAGCCACTTCTGGAAGCCTCCTCTTAGGAACAGATTGGAAAGGGGTTTTCTGTTATCTTTATGTGTCTCACCCACCTTTGCCTCCCTTCAGTCTCACCATGGAGATTCCAGAATTTGAAGATCAAGACGTCTCACAAGACTCTCAAGGTACGTATTTGACTTCTGCACTTCTTCTGGAAGCTTCTGACTGGTCCCATTCTAGGAGCACCTGGTCCTCACTGGAGAAACAGCCTGTCTGCTCTGCTCTTGTTCTAGACAGTGAGTGCTCCATTGTGAACGGGGACACTCCACTGCTCTCCCAGGTGGCCTCTGACTGCTTGGGTTGCTGCACCTGTGTTGGGTGAGACAGACCACTGTGCTCTCAGGCCCTGGGGACTTAGTCTGGATGTGGCACTTGGATGGAGTTTTTTCATAGTCATCAAACAGGGGAAACCCTTGGCTGTCACCAGGCCTACTTTCAAGGTGCAGCTTGTGACGTCAAGACAGGGAAGGAGGGGATGGGAAAGCATGATGGCAAACACCGAGCCACCACCATCTCTCTTGGAGAGGCTTCTTTAACAAGTCACTGTGATGTTCTTAATTTTAGTATATTTTAGTAATTGTGCTGCCAAAGTGAGCACCTTAATTTTAACAACAGTTGCAACTGTAAACCGCATCCTCCAAACTTCTCAGGCTTAAAGCTTTGGAGTCTGTGCGATGTTTCCAGAGTTATCTGATACTAGGTATCCTTGGTAGGCAGATTCTCTGTTTTCTCTGAAGCAGCTTGGTGCTAAGCACAGCAGTTCAGTCCTGCACCTGTGTCCATGGTGTGGTTTTCATCTTCTGCTTAACAGCACTGATTTGTGCTTATATGTAGTCTGTAGTTTTAATCTGGTGTCTAATCTCGGCATTTTTTCTCATGAAAGCCTCCATAACCTTGCACCAGGACAGGAATCTATTCAGTATCTGAATGAGGCTGAGGTTTCCCTCACATCATCACAGGCAGAGTGCCTCTTGTGCAGTAGGAGCCCTGGAGTATGGCTTCATAGGGAGCAGAGAAAAAGTCCAAATTTCTTGAATCTGAGCTTTGGTGAGGTTTTACACTTTCACTCAGGAGGAATCTTTGGGGTTTGAGGCAGCTTCACTCATCAAATCATTCTGTAGGAAAATCAAGAAAACCTGATGCCCTTCCCTGTTTCTCAATGTTCTGCAGTAGAATTGGCAATGACAGTTGTCCCCCCAATGCTATAGATAAGCAGGCACCGTTTTTTCGTGAGACCATGTGCTTTTCCTCTGTACAGAGGTACAGAGATGTGCAGAGTCATCCCAGGTCACAGCGATTCACACCCAGGTATGAAGGCCACTCTCATGGGCATCTATGCTGTGCTAGACCCTGTGCCGTCGTGATCCATGCAACCCTCACTGGACCTCTCCTGGTGGAGATTCTGTCCCCACCTTGGAGTGCAGATCCAGAGGCTCAACAAGATCACTCTCCAAGTTCAGATCAGCCCATCTCGTGTGCATTGCATTCATAGACCACTCCTTTGCCTGCCCCTTGTCTGTAGGCTCAGCCCACTTGTTTTCAGCAGACATGCCAGTGATGTGTATAGTATGGATGTTCTCACTTAAAATTTTACTTCTGTAACAAATTGTGTTGAGAGAATTTCAAATATCAGTAGAAAAGTTCCAGGCTGCGAACAAGAACTTCTAAAGGCCCTGCACAACATCTCCCGCTAGGAAGACGTTGGTATGCTTCATCCCTGTGCAGCGTCAGCACCTCATTGAGGATTCAGATAGAACTCCAGCTGAGGAGTGCCCCATGGCCTGAAAGTCTCTGGTGTCTCACCTTGGGCTTTTTGCACTCAGCATCCCAGTGAGGCATGCCCATCTCCATTTCTGTCAAAAATGGTTGCTGTTTCACAGAACAGAGTTCCCTGGATGAACATGTCTAGGCTCCAGTTGGGCCTGGGATGTCTGACTGCAAGCATTCAGGAGCTGCTTATGCTCATGAAGCCAGAGCAGTTTGGTTGGCAGTTGATGTGCAGAAAGATCCCTTTTGAGAGTAGGTAAACCTTCATCTCTGCCCCTGGTGACTGCTCCGTCCTTGTACTCCAATCCCCACTGAGGATGAGTGAAGTCATTGCTACGTGTCAGACCTACAGACTTGTGGTTGTAGACTCACAATCCTGAATTGAGCTGGAAGCAGGAGTTAGACCTCATGATTGTTCATTTGTTCTGGAACAGAGTTGTGACCATTTCACAGCAAGCTCAGCAGCATGTGCCCAGGTGGTGTTTGCTCCCTCCTGGATGGAACCTTGGAGGATGACTGTCGCCACTTGCTTACTTTTTATTCAATCCCAAACCTCAGCTCTGCCCTTTGACATTCATGCTTGTCCAGGCCACAGCATCCATATAGGCATCTCTGTCCTTCATGTTCTCAGTGGTGTTTCCATTTGAAGATGAATAGACTAGGGAAGAGTTCATCCAGAAATACATGCTCTTGAATGTCTTGTATTGTTCCCATAGACAAGAGGGAGATTATTCAAGAGCAACTCTTAGAATAGCCAAGATTCTGTGTGGCATCAAACAGGTGTCAATTCCAGGGTATGCAGACTCCATGCATAGCTCTCTCCCAGTGTTCTACCTCCCCTCCACAGTCAGCAACCTGGTCCTTCAATGAGAGCAGCCAGACGACTGCAGTTTGCCTCCTAGAAAGTTCTTGGGCTGTGAGCTTACAACCCCTGAGGACCACTGCAGGCTGTTTCTAAGTGTTCTGGACAGAGGCTATTGAGATGGTGATCCAACTGTGAACAGGGAGATTTGACCCCTTACCCAGGATGGCTCACCAAGCCCATCTCCTGATGTCGACTTAGTCCTCCTAGAGGATTTCTGTCAGAGTCTCCTGTTCTCACACCAGAACACTCTGTCCCCTTGGTAGTAGTGCCCATTGGATACCCATATCTGACCCAAAACCTGCTTAACATAGTCAATCTCTCTGAATTTGTTTGCAGAAAATCAATATCATGAAGTGGAGTTACAGGAGCAAGATGTGTCATACACTTCCAGGTAACTCGGAGGCAGAGCAGACAGTGTAGCATGGACTACTAGGAAATTAGTAGCCAGTCTCACCCAGATAGGGAAAAAGGTGTGGGTGGGCCATTGCTCAGCCCAGCCACTTCTGGAAGCCTCCTCTTAGGAACAGATTGGAAAGGGGTTTTCTGTTATCTTTATGTGTCTCACCCACCTTTGCCTCCCTTCAGTCTCACCATGGAGATTCCAGAATTTGAAGATCAAGACGTCTCACAAGACTCTCAAGGTACGTATTTGACTTCTGCACTTCTTCTGGAAGCTTCTGACTGGTCCCATTCTAGGAGCACCTGGTCCTCACTGGAGAAACAGCCTGTCTGCTCTGCTCTTGTTCTAGACAGTGAGTGCTCCATTGTGAACGGGGACACTCCACTGCTCTCCCAGGTGGCCTCTGACTGCTTGGGTTGCTGCACCTGTGTTGGGTGAGACAGACCACTGTGCTCTCAGGCCCTGGGGACTTAGTCTGGATGTGGCACTTGGATGGAGTTTTTTCATAGTCATCAAACAGGGGGAACCCTTGACTGTCACCAGGCCTACTTTCAAGGTGCAGCTTGTGACGTCAAGACAGGGAAGGAGGGGATGGGAAAGCATGATGGCAAACACCGAGCCACCACCATCTCTCTTGGAGAGGCTTCTTTAACAAGTCACTGTGATGTTCTTAATTTTAGTATATTTTAGTAATTGTGCTGCCAAAGCGAGCACCTTAATTTTAACAACAGTTGCAACTGTAAACCGCATCCTCCAAACTTCTCAGGCTTAAAGCTTTGGAGTCTGTGCTATGTTTCCAGAGTTATCTGATACTAGGTATCCTTGGTAGGCAGATTCTCTGTTTTCTCTGAAGCAGCTTGGTGCTAAGCACAGCAGTCCAGTCCTGCACCTGTGTCCATGGTGTGGTTTTCATCTTCTGCTTAACAGCACTGATTTGTGCTTATATGTGGTCTGTAGTTTTAATCTGGTGTCTAATCTCGGCATTTTTTCTCATGAAAGCCTCCATAACCTTGCACCAGGACAGGAATCTATTCAGTATCTGAATGAGGCTGAGGTTTCCCTCATGTCATCACAAGCAGAGTGCCTCTTGTTGAGTATGAACCCTGGAGTATGACTTCATAGGGAGCAGAGAAGTCCATTTTCCTTGAATCTGGGCTTCAATGAGGTTTTACACTTTCACTCAGGAAGAATCTTTGGGGTTTGAGGCAGCTTCACTCATCAAATCATTCTGTAGGAAAATCAAGAAATCCTGATGCCCTGCCCTGTTTCTCAATGTTCTGCAGTAGAATTGGCAATGACAGTTGTCCCCCGATGCTATAGATCAACAGGCACCGTTTCTTGGTGAGACCGTGCGCTTTTCCTCTGTACAGAGGTACAGAGATGTGCAGAGTCATCCCAGGTCACAGTGATTCACACCCAGCTATGAAAGCCACACTCATGGGCATCTGTGATGTGCTAGGCCCTGTGCTGTCATGATCCATGTTGCCCTCACTGGACCTCTCCTGGTGGAGATTCTGTCCCCACCTTGGGGAGAGGATGCTGAGGCTCAACAAGGTCACTCTCCAAGTTCAGATCACCACACCTTGTGTGCATTGCAGTCATAGACCCCTCCTTTGCCTGCGCCTTGTCTGTAGGCTCAGTCCACTTGTTTTCAGCAGACATGCCAGCGATGTGGCTGGTATGGATGTTCACACTTAAAATTTTTCTTCTGAAGCAAATTATATTGAGAGAATTTCAAATATCAGTAGAAAAGTTCCAGGCTGCGAACAAGAACTTCTAAAGACCCTGCACAACATCTCCCACTAGGAAGACGTTGGCGTGTTTGGTCCCTGAGCAGCGTCAGCACCTCATTGAGGTTCTCAGATAGAACTGCAGCTCAGGAGTGCCCCATGGCCTGAAAGTTCCTGGTCTCTCACCTCAGGCTTTTTAATGCACTCAGGATCCCAGTGAGGCCTTGAACTTGCCTTTGCCACAGACCAGTGGTTGTGTGGCTTTGTCTCAGAAACACCCCATGCCAGGGCTGGGCAGTCATGAGGAGGTGGCAGGTGCACAGACACAGACTCAGGAGGGAGATGTGTGTGCTGGGCCAAAGCAATGCCTTACCTCCCGCCTGGGATTTCTTCCTGACTTTTGTGTTTCACCTTAGTGTGTCTCTCCATTCTTCAGGTGCCTGAAACTGGGTTCCCACTTCAACTGTCCAGAAACGTGATGGCCACATCATATATATAATTATCCAGATGACATGCACTGAAGGCATATACCCTATGAGTAGATGTGCCTGGTGTATGTTCAGCAAAGCATGTGCATGTATGAAATGCATGTGTTCTTGTGCTAGGTGTGTCCATTCGAGCTGTTAGTGGTGTCCTGTCCTTGTCTCTCATTACAATGCCCTCCAGGTTTGATGATCCTGCTCCATCCCCCTAAACCTTCAACAGATATCCAGTGTGGGTTCTGTGCCTTAAAAGCTTAAAAGCTGTGTGTTTTATTAGTCCAACTTTGTTGAATATTGTGATCATCTGAGCCATGTTTATTACTTTTGCCTAGTGATAAATCATCAGTGAATATGTATGAAATCAACCCGAATGAACACATTTTAGTGTCTGTGCAGATTTCATCTCCCACTTTGGACATGACTGTCCAGGGCCCCTTTCCTGACTTGTTGTCCCTCTGCTGCAGGCCTGACTGCCAGAGAGATAGCATGAATACCAGTCCTGATGGCTGTGCTTCTATTTCAGAACTGAGTTTTGGTGCTGCCCCTGAGAGGAAGACCCATTCCCAGCTGGAGGGAGGTCCTCACAAAGATCCCATCACCAACATGTGTGAGAGTCACAGCATCAGGCCCAGCGATGTGCCAAGTACCCCAAAAGCAAGTGTTATCAAAGGAAAACAGAAGCCCAGGAAATGGGAACTGGCCTGCCGATTCCCTGGCCAGGAGATGAAGGGCAAAGCACAGCCCAAGAAGAGGAAAATCGCATGCCGATTCCTTGGCCAGGAGATGAAGGACAAACCACAGGCCAACATGTGGGCACTGACCTTCAGATTCCTGGGCCTTCACGCCTAGGCAGAGGTAATCCTGTGTGTGTGTGTCTTAGATGTATTTATTCCTTCTTACACTGCGCACAGATTTTAGCTCATTTCTGTTGGTTCAGATAGGGTAGAACTGTAACCTCTCTGTTAGCATCAATAATTTGAAATAGAAGATACAGGAAGAAATCCTTGTCATGTAGAAACCTGACCCACAAAATAGGATACCTCCCCTCATAGTCAAGTGAAAATGTTTAAAGTTGAACTTCTCTCACTAAAACATGCTGTTCACCATCCACTCACTTGATTGCAAGTCCTCTATTGGGTTGAGAAATATACATTGAACAATCAGATTTTATCTGATTTTATTCCTAGGCCCATTTTCAATGCAGATTCTTAGGTCTCATTCTCCCATTTTTGTCCTTCCCTCTGAGCGGTATACAAACAAGATACTCTCAAAAAGAAAATTTCTTAGGGGAAGTGAAAAAAAAAGTGGGGAACTCTAGGATGACTACAGAGTGCCTGTTTTAAAGTGAATGTTCCCTTCAGAGTTGAGTGAGTGAGCTATTAGGCACACAGCAGAATGGTCCTAGGTGTAACTAGATGTGGAATCATCTTCAGAGAAACATGGTGTCTGTGCTATTGACATGAGTTGTGCTGTGGTTACACTCCCGGCTCTCTTTGCTTACTGCAGAAAACTAATCCATTTCTACTTGAACAGAGAGCAGGAGGACCTGGGGTGACTTCACGCACTCCTGGTTAGGAGAGGTCAAGGTCTCTGGTTCCCCAGCACTGCAGAGCTGGGCTGGAGTTCAGGGCAGGACTCTGCTCATTTGGCTGCCACTTCCCTCTCAGCAGCCCAGGGCTCCCCTTCAGCCAGTCTCCCCACTCGAATTGAGTTTGCCCCTCCTCTCCCCACTGTGGCCCAGATGCAGGCTCAGCTCTCACCTGGACCTGACCCAGCTCTCCTTTGATTTTTCTTCTCTCCCTCTTTCAGATCCCAAGTACAGTTGGAAGTACAGAACAGTGGTGCTGATTGTAACATCCCCACCTCTTCAAAACATCTAACACAGGAGCTCCGCTTCAACAGCAACCAGAACACCAAGAACGCAATTTCATCACCATGAACTGCCCTCGGCTATTGTTATCCACTAGGCTGATCCCTGAGAGCTGGCACAGCCTTCCACCTCCAACCCGAGTAAACACCGAAGGAGACCCAGGCCTGAATCCACAGCTGCTCTGGAGAGAACACCACCTGGCCCTCTCCAACTGCCTCCTGTAGCGCTCTGAGGTCAGGAGGAGCTGGAAGCAGACAGCACAGGATCCTGGGCACACACTGCCTTTGGATGGGGCGAGCTCAGTGTGGGCAGTTCAGTGACACAGCGCCCTGCACACAAGGCTGCATGTGAGCAGAGGAGAGGATCAGACTCCTCAGGACGTGGACCCTGACCCAGACAGCTGGCCCTCCCCTTCACACAGCCAGCTTTCCGCATGGAGGACAGCAGAAGGAGGAGACTTTGGGGTTCAAAAGGACAGGAAGGGTCTCCTTCCTCCTTTTGAACCCCAACCATCTCCCCCTTCTGCTGTCTTCCATGATGGGAACGCTGACTGTGTGAAGGCGGCAGGCCAGGTGTCTGGCTCGGGGTCTGCATCCTGAAGATCTCTGATGCTTTCCTCAATTTTCCACTCAGCCTCACTCTCTGGCCAAGCACCCGATGCAGGGAATGCTGTGTGCTCCCTCCCACACCCCCGCAGGAGGCAGAGAACATCTTGTGTGCCCATCAGGTCCCCTGACCCTGGCATCGGTCAGTGGGTGAAAGCTGTCTGTTGATCTGTACATCCTAAAGATGCGCTCCTTCCTCGGTATTCCTAACAACTGCGGAGAGGGTGACCCCTCAGAGCCTGAGCAAAAAGGGAGTGAGCAGCGGCCGTGGCAGAGGTCTGGTCATGAACCCAGGCGGTGGCCGTGGATGGGCGTGATAACAGCAAGTTCATGGTGATGAATGCAGCAGTGTGGCCAGGAGGGGCCCAGGTGGGCGAGGTGGACTGAGCCTGCATCAAGGAACCGGACACCTCTCTGAACACTCCTCTCTCCACATCCATGGTCAGGCAGCGCAGATGTGGGCAGGACCTCATCACGAGGACGCTCATCTCCTACAGCTGCTGGTCCTGCCAACTCCACTCATTGTTGCAGGAGAACTGGGGGCTCCTGATGCAGGACGTGGGCCAAGGCATCCAGAGCCCCAGCAAACAGCAAGGCTGTGTTCCTGCCGGCCTGAGGCAGCTGCAGGACGGGGAGGGGCCATATGCCTGCCCCCCGTCATGGAAAACTGAGTTCTCGAAGATGCTAGATGCCCGCTGCTTAGAAGGTGTTCCTGGTCAAAGAACAAACCGAGCCAATGGCACCGCTGTCCTGTGGTGGACCGGTTTGTCACAGCTACCATTCTTACTTCCACTGTTTTCATGCCTGTGATAAAGACAATTGTTTTCCTTCATGAAAATTGGGATCCTAGGTAGGGAATGATGTTTCCACCTGAGTGTGCCTCCTCTCGGTGTGACAGCTGCCTTAGACATCCTGCCAGCACATCTTGGGCATCCTGAAATCTACACCTTCTCATTCAGATATCGCTGTCCAGGCCCAGAAGTGTCTCCAGTGTCCTGGGGTGTAACTGGGATCTCAAACATTTTGATTCAGATCCCAATATGTATTCCCTGTTTCAGTTAAGTGTTTTTGAAAAAGAAAAATTCCAAAAAAATTTAAAAATTTAAAAAGTAAAAAAAGGCCGGCGCCGTGGCTCAACAGGCTAATCCTCCGCCTTGCGGCGCCGGCACACCGGGTTCTAGTCCCGGTCGGGGCACCGGATTCTGTCCCGGTTGCCCCTCTTCCAGGCCAGCCCTCTGCTGTGGCCCAGGAGTGCAGTGGAGGACGGCCCAGGTGCTTGGGCCCTGCACCCCATGGGGAGACCAGGAAAAGCACCTGGCTCCTGGCTCCTGCCATCAGACGAGCGCGGTGCGCCGGCCGCAGCGCGCCGACCGCGGCGGCCATTGGAGGGTGAACCAACGGCAAAAGGAAGACCTTTCTCTCTGTCTCTCTCTCTCACTGTCCACTCTGCCTGTAAAAAAAAAAAAAAAAAAAAAAAGTAAAAAAAAAGTTAAGGTAAAAATAGAAAAGAAAAATGGTACTGCATTGTTTTTTTAAAAAGGAAAAATATTTAAAAACTTAAAATTTAAAATCTGTTAAAAAATTTAAAAGGAAAAATTAGAAAAAATGTTATTTAAGTGTTTTTGAAAGTAAAATACTGAAAAAATTAAAATTAAAAATTTTAAAAACTTTAAAAACAATAAAAAAACAAAAAATAGGAAAATACTAATAGGAAAATTAAAATGCCACTTCATTTTAGTAACTTTTTAAATAGGGAAATGTTAGAAATATAGATAAATTATAATTTTTTTAAAAATTGGAACTCACCAAATAAAAGTAAAATTCCATTTCAGTTCAGTGTTTTTGTAAATACAAAAATGCAAAAAATTTTAAATTTAAAAATGATTATACTTTACAAATGACAAAAAAGAAAAACAATTATTCAGAACAAGTGTAAAATGTCATTCCTATTCACTGTTTCATTTATGGAGAAAATGCCAAATAATTACAATTTAACAACTTTGCAACAATTTAAAACTTGAAACAAAAAAAGCAATACTAAGGAAACAATGTACAATGCCATTTCAGTTAATTATCTTTTTTTAATAATAAATGCTAAAAAGAAATGAAAAATTTCAAAAGGAAAAGAAATTACTAAGAAGAAAAAATAAATGCCGCTTCAGTAAAATGCCACAATGCAACAACAGAAAAATGTAAACTTTTTGTTGCTTTGTTTGACAACTCGAATTGGTTCTAAACAACTGACGAGTGATGACGACAACTTATTCAGTGCCTCCAGAACAAACGCCTGGTAATTTATGCCAAGAGACAGATCAGCAGTCACCTAGGTTTTACCTTGGATACCACTTTCACCAGCCCTAACTTAGGTGAAACTCTCTGCAGAAATTTTACAAACTCTTTGCTGATTTTCCTACCTGCTTTTACTTTTGTTCTGTATAAGAATCATACACTTTGGATAATAAAATTTCAGAGTTGAAATAAAAAACTTTGGAGAGTGCTGCTTGGAGGATGTATAAATATCCTGTTTGATAATGGCCTTCCTTTCACAATGTTACCATGCATTAACCATTCATGCCTGGGTCAGTTATTATATTCAAGTTTAATACTAGATTTCTAATAGAATTCTTCCTGAAGACTGGATCCTGGCATCCTGTAGTTCAAAAGCATTCTCACCCCAACGTGGAATGTTATTCCAAATATCGTGTTAGCCCATACCACTGAATTTTTTCTCTATCACTTGGATTTTTTAAAATTTCAGTGTTATAACACATTGCATCCCATATTGGGTGTGCATATTTTTTACCCTTGTATCTCTCTCTCTCCTTCTCTCTATTTATTTATTTATTTATTTATGAAGTAGACTGCTTTTCTCAAGCTATAGGAGAGAGCCGGATCAGAGGAGGAGCAGTCGGGTCTTGAACCAGAGTCCACATGGGAAGCAGGCACTGTAGGTGGAGGCGTAGCCCACTAGACCACAGTGCCAGAACCAGGTTTTCCAATTTTTAAGGAGATTTATTTATTTATCTGCAAGGCAAACACAAGAGAGAGAGAGAGCTAGATAGAATGAAACACACACAGAGATGTCCCATCTGATTCACGTCTCAAATACCCACGGCAGCCACGGCTAAGCCAGGCTGAAGTAAGGAATCCAACAACTTAAGCCATCTGCTGCCTCCCATTACAACAGGAAATATGGCTTAGAGGCATCTGGGTCTTGAACCGGGCACTCTGACACGGATACCTCTGTCATACTGATGGCTTTACCCATGGTCCCACAATGTCAGCACCTGCCTTCTTAAAAAAAATCATTGAAAAGCAGCATTACAGTGAAGAGGCAGAGGATGAACAGTGGGAGAAAAGGGAGAGGGAGGTGGTAGTGCTGGGTGGAGAGAGAGAGAAATACCTTCCATCTACTGGTTCACTCCCCGAACGCCTGCAAAGTCAGGGAAGCCTCCTGGCTGCCTTGAATATTTCCATTCCTGCACTTTGGACTCCAGGCCAGAATCAAAGTGTCTCTCCTGGAAGGCCAGCCATCTGCCAGCAGGTCGTGGGACTTCCTAGCCTACATGACCACATGACACAGTGCTTTATCCCATATGCCCTTGGGATCCACGGGACCACAAGTGCAGATAACATTCGCAGTGATTTTGAAAATGGAAAAAGAATGCATCTGTACTGTCCATATACCATCTTTTTCCTCCTGAATTATTCTACACACAGTATACCATTTGCATCACAGTCTCTTTAGGTATTATAAGATATCTAGGGACAACTGAAAGCATATGGGAGAATATTTGGTCCAATGCGAATGCTACTGCATTTATCTACAGGACTTTAGCAACGGTGACTTTAGTGCCTACAAGTGATCCCAGACCCCATCTGACACAGAGCTTCATGGACAACTGTCCATATTCCATAAGTCCTTGCTGGGTCTCACCTGACACAGATTATCATCCTGAGACTTGGGGTGCAGGTCTAATGAATTCCTGCAAAGACAGAAGCAGCTTTGCCCCTGGGGAACAAGTCCCCACTGGAGGCGTTTGCAGATGCACACTGAGCTATGGATGGGAATGGGGATCCTGGTGAGGTCTGCAGTGGAAATGAGGAATAGATGTGATGGAAGACCAGGAACAAGGTGAGCCTTCTTTGTAAGAGGCAGGGAACGTGGTGTCTGGCATGTTTTCTAGAAGGTATAACTTGCCAGGAGTGAAACTGGACATTTAATGGAGGTACATTAAAGTGCTGATTCTGGGGCTTGCCTTCTGGCAGTGCTTCAAAAGAATTTATTTGAGAAGGAGAGATACAGACATACTGGGAGAGAGATTTTCATCTGCTGGGTCAATCCCCAATGGCTAGGGCAGTGTCAGGCCAAAGCCAGGAGCCAGGAGCTCCTTCCAGGTGTGTGTGGGGGCCCGAGCAAGTGGTCCAAATTCCACTTAATTTCCAGGCACCTTAGCATGGAGTTGGATAAGAAGTAGAGCAGCTTTGACTTGAACTGGTGCCCATACGTGATGCCGACACTGCAGGTGGGGACTTGGGCTTCTACGTCACAGCACTGGCCAATGGTCATCTGACCCTTTATAGTAACGTCCAAAAAGAGAATCTAATTTCTGGGAATTCTGAACAAAAGAAACTAGAATTTGAAGATGTGGAAAGTTGGGTCTATCCATATTGCAACCAATGAAATGTGTTCTGGAAGAGAACACCAGGGTGTGGCTAGACTGTGCCTTGAAAAAGATGCATGTATGACATGGACAGAATCAGCAGGTTTAACCAAGGGTGAGCGGAATGGTGTTGAAATCAAAGTGGGCTGACAGCCTTCCTGGATGGAAAGGACGGAGTACTGCAGTGCATCAGTTGACAATATGCAGCTTTTGTCAAGAAGAATGAAGGTGACCCTGAAGGGGATTCCAAGATAATCAGGGCTCCTGCACCTGTTCCCCGAGGCTGACAGGCAAGACAGAAGCCATGGGGCACTGCACTGACCAGCAGTAGAGGCTCCGGAGATGTTTGGGATAATGCTGCCACCCTCCTGGGCCCAGATGGCAGAGTTTGAACCAAAGAGAGTTATCATGGAGAGGCAGAGACAGAGAGAAGGCCTTCCATTCACTGGTTCACTTCTCAATTGGAAACAAGGCCAGAGCTGGGACGATCTGAAGCCATAAACCAGTAGTTTTTTCTGTGTCTCCCACATGTGTGCAGGAGCCCAAGGACTTGGAGCGTCTTCCACTGCTTTCCCATGCCATAGCAGAGAGCTGGATCAGAGGACGAGACCAGGACTCGAACAGGTGTCCATATAGGATGCCGGCATTCCAGGCGAATGCTTAGCCTAGTAAACCACTGCTCCATCACAGGAAAACTTTGCTTGATAGTGAGAGACACAGAGAGTACTTCCACCATCCATTTCAGTCCACGAATGTGCGCACCTGCCTGGCTGGACTGAGGCCAAAGTCAGGAGCAGGGAATTCAATCCAGGTCTCTCTGTGTGGGTGGCAGGAACCCAAGCACTTGATATTCTGGGGACGGGTTGTTCACAGACATATATGGGGGGAGGCTGGGCACCTTTGGGGTTGTATTTCTACTTGTCTGCAGAAGGCCTCCTGCAGAGGTGGCCACCTCAGGGCGCTTTGTCCAACCAAGGAAAAACCCCTTCCCAAGTGTGATGAACGTCCTACGTTCTGAACACTGAGGGCCCCACACCTGTTTTCTTGGTTTCCCTGGCTCCACCATGTAGGAAGATCTCCATGGACTGGCTTTCTGACACAGTGACACCAGCTCTTGATGTGAAAGGAGAGACCCACCGAGCAGGCACCGGGAAAATCCATGCTGGCCCCTGGAACATAATTCTAGCCCATCTCAAGATCCTCACAGTGCCCAGGGACAGCAGAACCCTGTGCACGGGCAGTGTCTAGTTCCCAGGGCCAGTGGTGTCACCTGGGCAGCCCAGGGTCTGTCTCTCAGGGTGGGCTCACGTGTCCTCCAACTGGGGGCTGCAGTGCCTGCTGGTCTGTGTGAGTGCACTCGGGTCTCCTTCCTGTCTCCACTTCCTGGTGCACTGGGTCCCTGAAGATCCTCTGTGCAATGACTGTCGCCTTCACACAGCAGATGTCAGACAAGCTCAGCCAGACTCCAATTCTGTTCCCTGCCTAGCAAGAAACAGAGAGGGGAGAGCCCAGCGGTTCTCTCTGAGGCAGCTGTGTGCTGAGGGCTCTTCTCAGGCCTCCAGGATTCTCCTGATGAGCATGCCCCTCCCTGCCCTCTGCACTCCAGGACAGCCCCAGAGACACAGGGACTCCATGCCTGCTGTCAGCTGGGTTTCCCCTCCCCCATCCCTCTCCAGGCCCAGGTCTAACTCAGTCCTGGAGGCCACAGAAAACCACAGCAACAGCACACTACATTGCATTTTCTAAGCACCCAGCCCTAGCAACCTCCATGAAACTCTGGGAAGCTGAGGTTCCCCGTGGGCACTTGGGGTCACTCCTCCACCTTCTGAGAGGGCTCTCCGGACAGCAGCAGATGAGGTGAGCGGGCAGAGGCGGCTCCCACAGGGCGGGTATGCACTCTGGACCTCAGAGGGACGTCTCTGCACCCTGCACATCGGGTCCCCAGGAAATGCCCTGAGAACATGTAGCAGGCTCTTTTGTTAGAGAATTTTTATTCTTCTTTAAATTTTATTTATTAATTATAATTTTTTGACAGGCAAAGTGGACAGTGAGAGTGAGAGAGACAGAGAAAGTTCTTCCTTTTCCGTTGGGTCACACCACAATGGCCGCTGCTGCTGATCTGATGCCAGGAGCCAGGTGCTTCTGGTCTCCCATGGGGTGCAGGGCCCAAGCACTTGGGCCATCCTCCACTGCCCTCCAGGCCCACAACAGAGAGCTGGACTGGAAGAGGAGCGACCAGGACAGAATCCGACGCCCAGACCCAGCCTAGAACCCGGGTGCCGGCGCCACAAGAGGGGGATTAGCCTAGTGAGCTTGGCGCTGGCCATTGCAGGCTTTTAAATACAGCCTCTAGCAGCTTCCTCACTCATGGCTCCAGCCTGCCTCTGCACTGTGCTCTGCACCTGCGTCTTTAACAACATTACCACCGGCAGGGCAGGGCAGTGGGTTAAGTCCCCACGTGTGATCCCAACTCCCCAATCAACGCATGCAACAGGGAAATAACGGGACACATGCTGTGGTTTACGGCACTGGTGATTGGGGTCAGGGACTAACGACTTCCTAATCAATACATTTCCGTGAGGAAAGTGCGTGGACGCGCATGCGCGCGCGCACACACACACACACACACACACACACACACACACACACACAGGCTGGAGTCCAGGGCGCCACAGCCTGACAGCAACAGCAGCTCAGCGAGGGGCCAGGGCCCAGGGGACACAAAGAGCTCCCCCAGGGCAACGCTGGTTTCTCCTCCGGACTCTGCTGCTCCCTCAGGATCCAGCCAGAGGGACCCCGGGAAGAGTGGTCCACGGGCAGGGGAGGAAGGGTCGGGATCCCAGAGAGAAGAAGGGAAGCCGGAGCGCCAGGTGGCAGAGCGATCAGTAAATCCACAGAGGGGAGACCCCACAGGCCACAGCGCCACGACCCGCTCCTCCGTCAGCGCCCACACAGCTGGGAAGGGCGGGGACGCGGACACGCGGGACCACCCCGCACCAGACCGTGGGCTCCCCAGGCCACGCCCACCGCCGCGCGGCCCGGCGCTGCCCCGCCCTCCGCAAGCCCCGCCCACCCACCCGCGGCCCTCAGCCCCGCGCGAAGCCCAGGCCCCTGCGCCCGAGGCGCCATCACGACCCCCAGCCCGGCCTGCAGGCCGCCGAGGGCCTGGGGAACCCGGGTGCGGACCCCGCTTCAGAGACCAGAGCTGTGGACCATGGGGACCCCGCGCCAGGGCTCCGGAGCGGGGACGGCGCTGCGGGGCACTGAGGGCCGCCTCCCGGAACCGGAGTCAGAGGAGAGAAAGGGACACGCGCACGCGGGGCGGACCCGCGCCCAGGGCCAGGGTTCCCGGAGGACGGGCGCCGGCCCCAGGCTCAGGACGCCGCTCCTCGGGAGGAGGATGCGGGCGCCGCGCCCACAGCGCCCGGGAGGGCGGGAAGGGCCGGGCCCCCTGGAGGAGGCCGCGGGCTGCGGAGCCCGGGCGGCAGGGGCAGGGGCGCTCTCCAGACCACAGCCTCCTGCTGTGTTCAGCTCCAGGCTTTCATTCTTCCTGTTGTGTTTATTCATTGGAGAGAGGGAATTACAGAGAGGGGAGAGGCAGAGAGAAAGGGCTTCCATGCTCTGGTTCGCTCTCCAGATGGCCACTACAAGTAGGGGTCTCCCAGGCAGGAGCAGGCCCCAAGCCCCCGGGCCATCTTGCAGGGCTTCCCCAGCCCATTAGGAGAGAGCCAGAACCAAACAGGGGCAGCCTGGACAGGACCCAGCGCCCATGGGGGAAGCCGGCCCTGCAGCCAGAGGCTTAGCCCACCAGGACACAGCACAGGCCGGACCACTGCGTTTCCTGTGCTGTGTAGACAAACTGACTTGAAACTTACCAGCCCCCAGGAGCTCCAATCCTGCTGTGTTTTCTCTTAGAGAGAGGGGGCCTTGCCTCCTGCGCGCGGGCTTGTAGTTCTAACTTTGTTGCCGGCAGAAGTCTCTGAGATAAGGTGCAGTTAAGGAAGTGAGGTGAAGGTGGCTGCTGGTCATCCCGCACTGTCTTGGGCTAAGAGGCTGGAGCTGGCGCAGTCACACTAAGGAGAGGAGCCCAGGATCTAATCTGCAGCGTGGGGGGTACAGGGCGTGCACAGAAGGGCAGGGTAGGGGTGAAGGTGGCACAGCGGGTTGGAGCCCCAGTCTGTAGAGCCAGCCTCCATGGGGGCTGCTCCACTGGCTATGAAGTTCTCTGCTGTGGCCTGGGAACGCAGTAGATAATGGCCCTAGTCCTTGGGCCCCTGCACACACGTGGGAGACAGGCAGAAGCTCCTGGCAAATCCAGCAGGACTTCCTGGGATAGGTTTCAAGGCCCAGGACTAGTCCTCTGTGACGTGGGGCCTTGCCTCTGGGTCTCAGCCTGCGATACTTCCATCTTCATTCGAGCCAGTACTCGTCCTTTCTTCTCACACTCCTCTGAAGTGTGTCCTCTTCCTGGTGTCAGCAGCCTTCTCGGGGTTGTTTTGCGCATACACCTTACCTGAGTCAGCTGCCAATGCCCCGTGCTTGGCTCTGACCACTGTCCACGAGGGGCTGTTCTCACGGTCTCAGGCACTTCAGGAAAATCTGTATTGACCTGATTTCCACTGGTCATGGTGGAGTTTACTTTTTTATCTTTGAATCTAGCAGCATTGCCTAGCAGAAAGGCTGGGTGCACAGAGGTCCAGAAGGAATCTCTACTCTGCCTGGCTCCATAGATAAAAAGAAGAACATGGGTCTCCATGCAGAAACGACGTCTATGAGGCCTGACACTCTCCAGCACTGCAGCAGAGGAGAAAGCCTGAGGGAGAATTCCAGAGGTAAGGGACCACACAGGACAGGCAGGGCTGTGTTAAATACTCGTTCACCTTGTGTGTTCTCTGCTCCCTTTCTATCACCCAGAGATTGAAAACAGACAGACAATCAATAATGGGACAATAGAAACGTGGGAAAAGCTGTGTCCAAGGAATGACCCTCATACTTGTGTGTGTTTGTTTTTAGCAGCAGAAATAGCAGTGCTTTACCCAAAGTCCACAAAACCCAGCAATGCATTCTTGCAAGACAAGAGCCATGCTCGGCACAGGGAAGCTGGAGGTCAGAGCTCATGGGGTGGCCCTCCTTCCACCAGGTGCTGTGGTGCTGAGACAACCTCTTAGTCTCTCTGGGCCTCAGGTTCCTCATCAGTGAGGTAAAGTGTGCATTGTTCCTCTCTGAGGTCCTGCTGCTTAGGTTCCTCGGAGTCCCTGGGGAACCACACGTGCCCTGGGAACTGAGGCTGAGAGCAGACCTAGTCCCTCCTCTGTGTCTCCTCCCAGATCTGGAGCTGAGAACCCAGAGCTGAAGGTGCAGATGAAGGAAGAGGAGCAGCTCTCTGGGACATGAGAATGACCCAGAAAATGACAAGGTAATGTTAGGGTGAACCAAGTGTGGGTGAGATGAAGGACACACTGAGTCAGAAACCTCAGGGGATACTCAGAAAGGCCTACTCCACTGTCCAGCCCCTGAAGGAGCCACCTTCCATGAGCACTGAGCTCAGGAGAGAAACTGACTCCACGGTGAAGCTGTGCACCTGGCCAGGGAGATCCCTGGATGGAATCAGAGCAGGTTTATGCTGAACAAAAGCTTTCCATGCAAACTTGAGATCCTGGTAACTTCAGTGTAACCAAAAAAGGGGGGATAGAGAGAGAAACCACACCCTTCCTGCCCTCTTCAGCTAGGTGCATTTTTCCACCCATGCTCAATTCTGCCACGCAACACACTGCACAATCCTAAAATGGCAGTGGTGCAGTCCCACAGCACAAAGTAAGGATCCCCATGATCCCCACATGGGGCCAAGACCTATGCACATTGTTCACAATGCTTTTGCTTACTCTGTGCTATGGTGTGAAAGCACTCACAACTCAGTAGCCAAAATAATTAATCATTCATCTGAGAAATTGGCAAAGGACCTGAGTAGACATTACTCCATGAAAGGAATACGCATTGCTACCAGGTTTATGACAAGTTGTCCATTATCAGTACTCATCGGGGAAACACCATTGCAAACTACAGAGGGATATCCCCTCAGAACCATATGGTCAGCTGCTGTCAGAAAGACGAGAGAATAAATGTGGGCAAGGGTGTACCGAAAAGGAAACACTTTTACATTATGTGTGAGAATGTTGAGTGGTATGGCCATTATAGAAAACATTATTGAAATAGTTTTGTGATGTTAAACTAGAACTGTCAAATGATCCATTCATCCACCTTATTGGTATATGTACAAAAAAAGAAGAAACAAAAAACCGTATCAGCATTTAGTAGAGATGCCTGCAATCCCTAGTTGATGCCTTATTCACAGTAGCCAAGATGCAAACTGCCTAAATGTCCATCAACAGATGGTTGGTTAAGAAATCTTACTGGCTATACATATGGCTTGTAAAGTACATTTTAATAACAGGATACTGCAGATTTTCCATGACAGTTTGGAATCACTTGAAGTTTTTGAATCATTCTTATACATTTCTGTGTATAGATATTTATATATATATACAATATGTAACAACACATTATACGTCATAGATGTATGATTATAATTAAATATATATATTTATATGATGGAATGCTGTTCAACTCAAAGCAACTCCTGTCATTTGTGAGAAACTGGATGAAATTGGAGGACATTATGGTGAGTGAAATAAACCAGATATAGAAATAATAATACTGCGTGAAGCCTGTTATGTGTGGAGTCTGAAGGATAAAAAGGAAAATTGTTGAATATGTCAAAACAGAGAATATAAGAGAGGTCATCAAGGTGGTGGATTCTGGTGGGAAGAATAGAGAGATGTTGACCCAAGAATACAAAGTAGTAGTTATAGAGAAGAACTAAATCTAGGGTTCTGAAGTTAAGCATGAGACTCTGAGTTATTAGTGGAGCATTCTATTCTCTATTAGAATGAGAAAGGCTGAGAATTTTCTAAGAGTGGATTTCGTGGGTTCTTACCATGTGCAGGCACATAAAGGTTAACTGTGAGATGATGAATATTTTATTTACTGGTCTAGAGTCATTACACTATCGATATGTACATTACTATATCATTTTTGTATATTTTAATAATTATTTTAAAATATTGATTATTCTGTTTGAAAAACAGAGTTACAGACAGAGAGGAACACACACACACACTGAGAGGGAGAGACATCAGATTTTAAAATTTCAAAAAAATCCCAGTTCTGATCATCCACTCAAAGGCAAACCTTAAAATTTGCAGCTTTTGGGACTGGCATTTCGTTCAGCAGTTAAGTGGCTTTTGCAATGCTCACATCCTATATTTGAGTTGTGGGGCTGGAATCACCAAAGGGTTTCCTGTCCAGATTCCTGCTAACGTGCACCCTAGGAGGCAGCATGTGATGGATCAAGTATTAGATCTCTTAGTTCTAAGGGTACAGTTTAACAACTTGCCATAGGACTCCAAAATCCCTTAAGCTGCCTGATAAAAATAGCAGCTTCAGTGTTATATAGAGTACATGGACAGGATTAAGTGGTAAAGTGAACATATAGATAGGATCAAGTGTTAAAGCGATCGTATAAATAGGACAAAGTGTTTGGAAACAATAATAGAATTACAAAGGAGTGGAGGCTCTAGCATGAAAAGTGGCCCATACAGCAGACTCACAGAATGAGTAGCACTGTGAACTCAGAATATCCCCATAAGGCATTCCTGTCTGGCTGGAAAGCCCACGAGAGCATTTCAGGCATGGAAATCTAAGACCCTTTGGCAAAAATTGCCGTACAATATAGGATGCCTGTGGGTGAGACTGAAGTGGAAAGAAGTGGCCACTATGAAGGATGCACATTCCCTGAAGGGAGGAGAGAGCGTCCTCTTTGCTTATGGCCTTGTCGAGCTAGGTGGATTCAGAAGGCTTCTGTAGCCGAGGCAGCTCATGTCAAGCACACTGGGTGAGCACTGATGTCAGACATAAGAGTGTGATTTGTTAAAGACACAGTGAGAGCCACTGTGCACTGCCCTCTGTCCGCAAAAGCTGTACCAAGGGACTTACTAGTAGAACTGTTCTCCAGAATCACTTCCTTTTAGTGCATTAAATGGAGGATATTCTGGTGTCTCATAGGTTATAATTCTAAGAGCTCACAGCAGATGTATCATCCATGGGTTCTTCTTTGAAGACAATTAAGTTTCTTTCTTTTTTTTTTTTTTTTTACAGGCAGAGTGGACAGTGAGAGAGAGAGACAGAGAGAAAGGTCTTCCTTTTGCTGTTGGTTCACCCTCCAATGGCCGCCTTGGTCGGTGCGCTGTGGCCGGCGCACTGCGCTCGTCCGATGGCAGGAGCCAGGAGCCAGGTGCTTTTCCTGGTCTCCCCATGGGGTGCAGGGCCCAAGCACCTGGGCCATCCTCCACTGCACTCCTGGGCCACAGCAGAGGGCTGGCCTGGAAGAGGGGCAACCAGGACAGAATCCGGCGCCCAGACCGGGACTAGAACCCGGTGTGCCGGCGCCGCAAGGCGGAGGATTAGCCTGTTTTGCCATGGCGCCGGCGACAATTAAGTTTCTAAAAGGAAAGAAGGGGGAAGAAGGAAGGGAATAGCAGAAGGGGGCAAAAAGTGAAACTACCTTTGAGAAGCAGTAACCTTGGATAGCCCTTTGCTAGGCTGTTGAGCAACAGTTCTCTTAGTTTTCTTGTTTCATTCTATCTTTTTTTCTTTCTAAGACTAAACAGGAGAGTTGGAGGAGGAAGAGGGGGAGAATAGGTGGCAGGGCAGGTAGGTGGGAAGAAGGACTATGTTCTTAACGTTGAATTGATGCCATTGATACAACATTAAATAAAGAAGTTGATTTTAAAAATACTTCAGGCCGGCGCCGTGGCTCAACAGGCTAATCCTCCGCCTTGCGGCGCCGGCACACCGGGTTCTAGTCCCGGTCGGGGCGCCGGATTCTGTCCCGGTTGCCCCTCTTCCAGGCCAGCCCTCTGCTGTGGCCCGGAGTGCAGTGGAGGATGGCCCAGGTGCTTGGGCCCTGACCCCATGGGAGACCAGGAGAAGCAGCTAGCACCTGGCTCCTGCCATCGGATGAGCGCGGTGCGCCGGCCGCAGCGCGCCGACCTCGGCAGCCATTGGAGGGTGAACCAACGGCAAAGGAAGACCTTTCTCTCTGTCTCTCTCTTTCACTGTCCACTCTGCCTGTCAAAAAAAAAATAATACTTCAAATACATAACACCCATATTCTTCAAAATAAGTTTGCCATCATTATAAAAGTAGTTGCATTAATTATATATAAATATATTGTAAAAAAGCATTAGGTTGTTCACCCACATTGGCAGAACAAATTGGAGTTCTGAACACCAAGTGTCACCCTGGCCAAGCCTGACTGTTGCATGCATGTGGGGATGGAAATAGCGATGGAACACATAGCCTTGGTTGTGTTTCTCTGTGTGTATGTCTCTACATCTGGATCTCTACATCTCAAATAAGTATAATTTAAAAACATTTTCATTTCTATAAAATGTTTCATCTTATAAGTTACTTGTTTTATTCAAAGGGCAAAAAGACAGACATAAAAGATCTCCTATTGACTGGTTTGAACCTAGGAGGCCTGAGCTAACCTGGGCCTAGCCAGGCTGAACTAGGACTGGGTCCATCAGGATCTCCCACATAGACTGCAGTGACACAAGTACTGGAGCCGGCACTGCTGCCTCACGCTGTGTGCACCACCAGGAAGTGGAGGGGAGAGCCAAGCAAGGACTCGGGCCCAGGCACCTGATCCAGGTGTGGGCATCCCAGGTGGCATCTTATCTGCTGTGCCAAACGCTTGTGCCAATTTCAACCTCTTAGAAGAAAAAGTAGTACAAAGTCTTTCAACTTGAATTAGATTACATTTTTAGGTATTATACCCAAACTATACATAATAAAAGAATAAATTCATAAATGTCCCAATATGTTCAAATTTCCTGTTCAAAGTCATTGATAAGAAGATGAATAGACAGGCCAACATAGGGAGAAAACATTTTGAAATTACGCCTGACATAACAATTCTTTACAGAGAACTAATAGAGCTCTCAAAATTTCACTCAGAAAAATGAAATGACACATTTATTATGGAAGCTTAAAACTCAACATTTCAAACAGGTAGAAAAGCCTAGCGATCTCTTTAAACAGCAGGTGGGGTGACTTCCTCCCAGCCCTGAGAAAGGAAGGCTTGTTGGGACACATGTTCTGCCTTGGTATTTTCATACACATGCATGACTATAGAGCGATACATGCTTAGGTGATTTGGGGACACGGTCTGGGGTGTCAGCGCAGGATCTATAACTATGAGACTGGCAGATGGGTAGGTTGTCCCCACCAGTGGGGGTCTTGTGCCTCAACCTAACTTAGGCCCTGGAAGGCAGAGTTCCGAAGATTCCGTGACGCTCTCCACCTTCTAACTTTGCGATGGCAACGGCAGACCGTTAGCTGCCACACAACAGCCAGTCCTCGCAGAGACTGAGCTACAGGCAGTGCCTTCAATCCAGGCTTTGGCAGTTTGATCCTTGTTTGTCCAGAGAAGAACTTCCCAGTGCTGTCGGGCTGTGGGTCAGGTGTTTCACATCAGTAAGTGAAGCTTGACAGTTATTGTCACCCCTCAGCCTACCTGAAACTCTTGGATGTCATGTGTTTGAACCTCTCCTCTGTTTGGGTTTCCTCTCCCCAGTCCCTGTTGTCCTGCTGTGACACACCATCAGCATGGCAGGATCCCACAGCCCTGCATCAGATGCCCTGGCAGAACTGAACGACCTCGAATGCCAGCAATTGCGATCCCAGCTGGCAAAGAGCCAACAGGACTGCTGGGAGCTCCAGGAGAAGTTTCTCATAGCTGAGGCTACAAACTTTGCCCTGGCCAGGGAGCTGAAAAAACACAGTAAGTTCTCTCGGGTCATTTCACCACAGTGATGATTGTCCTGTATCTTCTCCTGAGGAACTGAATGGCCTCACTACGTGATTTTTGTCTTCTTTTTGCCAAACTTACTTTCCTCCTGACCACACTCCCAAGCTGACACACAGGGTTTCCCAAGTTTTCCAAGTTCACAGTGAGGTGTAGGGTGACAGGAGTGCTGAATCTGTCATGGATTCCTGATGAGGCATAGAGCTGCCTGTTGTCCTCAGGATCAGGCTCCACCATACTGAGTGCATGTGTATGATCATCCTGTCTGTGTCAGCTCCTGCAGCCTTACACCATCACTGTGGCCTCATTTCTGGGGCTAACGCCTTTCACTCAATCCAAGCCTCCGTTGAGTTCCCATTGCAAGGCGCTGTCCTAGGTCCAGAAGTGGACATGTGTTCAGAGTGAGCAGGATGTGCTTCCAGAGAGACAGGGAGTCTCCTGTGCACTGGAACTCTGGTCTCCATGGGAACACCCTCAGGACACGGCCTCCCCGCTGAGAGCAAAGTCCTGCTCCTGCAGCACAAGTTCTTCTTCCAGAAGAGGAAGACGGTGCTGAGACCTGGGAGGGGGAGCAAGACAGGGTGTGGGGGCATCAGGGCCCCTCGCCTGGGTGCCCCCCATTGCCCACCTTCTCTGTAACTTCGATTTCTCTTCCACTCGTAGGTGCTATCAGAATTCCTGCCTCTGTAGATTGTCACAACAATATGCGCTCCTTCTTTCCTATACAACTCCAAGGATGGTTCCTTGTTCAGGATCAAGAGAATCCATGAGGCCCTTATTGTTCTGTTTCTAATTTAGCAGGAACTATACTTTTTATTGGGCCATATTGCCTCAGGTCTTACTGTGTTATACATTGTCTTCTACACAGTTCCATGAAAGATGGTCCTTTAAGTCTGAAATAACAAACAGTTGAAATCTTTCCCAGTGCCAGGAAACAGTCCTACACCCTTATCAACCTCCCAAACTCACAGAAGGTGACGACTTCGTGCCCCAGGTTCGCGTTTGACCTGAGAGGCTACAAGGCTTGCTGTGTCCAGTGGCTCCTGATTCAGTCTGAGCTCAGGGGCTGGGAATTCTGATTCTGTAATCACCGGCGGAATCACCCTGTCAAGTCACCTTCTGTATCTTTGAAGTCCTTTTTTCTCATTTAATTGGGAAATAGCAGGGCCAGCGCTGTGGGTTAGCAGGTAAAGCCACTGCCTGCGGTGCTGGCATCCCGTATGGGTACTAATTCGATTCTGGCTGGTCCACTATCAATCCAGCTCTCTGCTATGGCCTAAAAAGCAGTAGAAGATGACCCACGTGCTTAGGCCCCTGCATCCACATGGGAGACCTAGAAACAGCTCTTGGCTCCTGGCTTCAGATTGACACAGCTCCAACCTGGCAGCCATTTGGAGAGTGAACCAGCTGATGGAGTCGCTCGCTCTCTCTCTCTCTCTCTCTCTCTCTCTCTCTCTCTCTCTGCCTATATGTCTCTGTAACTCTGCCTTTCAAATAAATAAATAATTCTTTTAAAAATGGAAATTTCAGATGCTATGTAGTTAGGTGATGAAATACAGATGTGCAACCCCCAATCTGGAGCCTGGCCCTGGAGTGCTTTTGGTCTTCAGCAGGCACTGACTACAAAAGCACCTCCCTAGTTCTGCATGTCTGTCTTTCCCCAGATTGTGACAAGTTGAAAAACATCATTGAGTCCATCCTGACCAAGAAGTTCCACATTGAGGAGCCGCTGGCAGAGAAGCCCACGGTCCCAGAGCTGCTCAGGTATGGGTCTCTGTGGGGGGCAGGCAGGTGGGGAGGTGTGTGGGTGTCTCCAGGGGGGCAGCTCAGAAAGGAGAACTGAGGCATCTCAGGCATGGAAAGCCAAGGCACTGTGGCACAATGTTCTCCATGTAGGATCACTGGGGACCCGGACAAAGAAGTGGCCATCAAAGGAGGATGCACTGTTCTCTAAGGGAGGAGAGAACTTCCACTTTGCTCATGGCCTTGTCTAAATATGGACAGAGTTTTCAAAATGCTTCCATAGCCTAGTCAGCTCATGCCATGAGCCTTGTGTGGTCCCTGACAACACACAGAGGAGTGCTAATTGTTAAATTAACAGCAGGTGTCAGTGTGCACTGACTCCCCATGCAGGACCTCTGTCTTCAATGAGTTGTATTAAAAGAGAGTTACATTGAAACATTTCTCAACAGTTTTTATTCTTGTGTGGGTGTGTGTGCGTGAATTGTTGAAATCGTTACTTAATATAGAGTTGGTCTTCTGTGTACAAAGTTCATTGAAAATGCATCTTAATGGAGAATGAGATTGAGAAGTAGAGGGGTAAGAGGAGCTGGGCTGGGAGTGTGGGTGGTACCCTGTGTATGGGGAGAAGAGTAACTCTATTCCTAAAGTTGTGTTATGAAATGTATATTCCTTAAAATAAGTGAATGAATGAATTTTTAAAAAGAAATGGTAAAAATTAAATTTACAATGAAATTAAAAGTAATAGGTACTTTGAAAACATTCTCCCTTCAGGAGAAATGAAAATGAAAATACATTTTTCCCTCCTCAATTACTGTTTATTTCCCAAATAAAATGGTATGAATAGATAATAATAAACAAAGGCATCATGGAGTCCATGTTGACCAAGAGGCTACATGTGGAGAGCCCCTGCCAAAGCAGCCCAGGTCTGCTGAGCTGCTCAGGTAAGGCTCTCTGTGTAGGGCAGGCAGGTGGGGCTGTGTTTCACTAGTGGGCAGCCCAAATCAAACACTGAGCCAGCCTGTCCCAGACAAGGGCAGAGAGTTACAGCAAAGCCCCGTGTCTCAGATGTTATGAAACAAGGAGGGAGCCGAGGAATCTGAATTCAGAGCTGCAAGTGCAGAGAGTCTGTAAGTAAGGTGTCCAGGGGGATGGGCTCCCATGGGGCCTCCTGTTTACTCTCTCTTCTGCAACAGGAAATCCCCGTGGCTGTGTTTCTGGGAATCCAGTCACTGGTTAGCTTTGGTCCTCTGTAGGTGGTGCTATGCCCGTTCTTTCTTCCTCCCGTGTTCTCATGGTTCCCTTAGTGTGGAGGTGCTTTTCGGTGGGCGCTCACCTCGAGATGATCTGCACTGGGTCTTCTCGGGGGAGGAGAGGATGCTGGGCTCTTCTGTTTGGTCATCTTGCAATCAATCCTCATTTACCCTTGGTCACCATCACCTCCTGATATAGAAGACTGATGCTTAGCTTGGCCCTGCCAGACCTTCATTCTTGTTTCTTGCCATGTAACCCCTGCATGCACCATGATTCCCAGTCACTGCACTGTACACTGTGTGTCTTCCTACATGGAAATGCCTGTGGCTGGAAGGAGGAACTGAATTAGCACCTTTATGAAGGTGAGGAAGGAAGAATCCTTGCACTGTTGATAGAACATGACCCGAATGGAATCTCAGGAAGTGTGACAAGATCTTTCTCTAAAATGGGAGTGAGGCCTTGTGTTGCCCTTTGCTTTTCTTGGCACAGGTATTTCTCCAAACCTGAGGGGTGATGCTGGTGGAGGGCTCTATAAGGCATTGTTATGAAAATCCATGGAAACACAGAGAACTTAACACTCATCCCTTCCCATCTAGAACCTTCTCCACTCTTGCACCTTAGGCATTGCCGTGGCATCCTTGAAGATCAGGACCAAGAACTTTCCCAGTTACGTCCCAAGGTCCAAAGGGGGAGAAATCTAGCCCACATCCTACAGCAGTACCTGAAGGACGTGCTCACCGTGCATGACCCTGAGACCTGTAAGGGGCAGGGCTTCCGACGACTCCTCACTGAGGCTGTCCGGCTGTCAGCGTGCCTTGAGGACCTGCTTGGAGCAGGTAAGCTGGGCCCAGGCTGTCCCTGGAGAAAGCCTCAAGGGTTCAGATGCATTCATCTCTCTGCCATGGGCATTTGCCTCAGCTCTTCTTGGTACTGAACATGTGTGCCATGACAAGGTCAGCACTGCTTGGGAAAAACAGATAGGGACAGATAAGTCTTTCAAGTTTGCAGTCTCCCAAAGGTCTCCTCCCTTCCTGATTGTGGTTGGCCTTTGGGGCAAGAGGCAGTGTCCATCCTCACATCAAGACCAGAGAGACCTTGTGAAGTGAGGCCACTGTTCGACTGAACACAGTCACTGAGCTAAGTAAGAATGGAAGCCTCCAGCTCTGTGCTCAGTGTGGTTTTCAAGCTGTAGACAGGTGATTGCTTTCTCCATCCAGGATTTCTCTCTCCACATTCACTAAATGGACCAAAAAATCTGGGGCAGAGCAGATGTAACCATCAAAGGTGGAAGCTGTTGCTTGTATATTTCCCAATAGGGCAAAAGCCCTCCTCTCCCTGGGAGTGTCAGACCAGGCTCTAGAGTTAGTAGAACTTCTGTGAAGAAAGCTGTTGAGAAGGGAACTCGTAACACAGAGAGAATTTCCTCTAATGATACAGCCAGAGAAAACTTGGAGGGCCTGTGAGGGAGGATGGAAGTCGGGTTCTTTGCTTCTTCATGACAGATGGAGGTTCTCTGTGAGACCCATGGGAACATAGAACCCATGCCTTGGGCTCCCACTAGTGGCAGCATGAGGGATAACAGGCAGAACTCCTAGGGAGGCTTGAGAAGCTTCCAGTGATATGGGGGGAAAGGATGTTGGCCTAGTTTCAGGCAGAATCTGCCATGATTCTGATCTCCAAGTGCAGAGACACAAAGCCTGATGGACCACAAGGGAATGGCAAGGTGTTTCTTTAAACACAGAACATTTGAAGTTTTTGTCCACTATGGGCCCATATGTAGAATTCATATGCACTCAGATGTCACCTTGATTGTAGTGGGGGTTGATAATCTCTGATTGGACATTTCTGACTTTGTTGACAGAAAATATTGAAGAGGAGGAAACACCAGCACAAGGACCTGTTGCTGACAGGTAATAGTGAATGATGAAGAGATGGCACCAATTGGGTGAAGGATGCACAGGGTCTCCTAAAGAACAGAAAAGGGGCCGAGACAGTCATGGGGTTGAGATGCATGCATAAACGCAACTGCAGGTTGTGTTGAGTCCTTCCTGGCCAACTAGGAAACCCCCCTGTTAAAGTAGTTGTCTGTTGTCCTGGTCCTAGTTGCTGATAGGATCCTTCATGAACTCACAGCCCTAGGTGTTGCCTGCACACAAAGGGAACCCCTGTTCTCTGCTTCCTGGAAAAGCAGAGGAAGATGCGCACCTGCTTTCTATAGGGTTAGCTGAAGTTCTCATCAGAGAAAACTAGCCAAGAGGCAATGTGCAAAGGAGCAGTTAGGAAGAATCCAGCCAAGTTCAACTGCAGAAAAGCACCTATAAAACCATGTTTGCTGTCCTGTGACTCGGTTAAGAGAAGCCCCAGAAGGTAGCACAGGTCTAGAATCTGCCAAGCCCCTAGAACCTTGATCACATGGCTGCAGGACACTGCCACAACCCAACCTGAGCACAGGGTGTCAGCCCGGCGGCTGTCAGTGTGTGCTTGTGCTGTGACTGCACCATGCAGAACAGTGGAGGCTGCTCCCTCAGTAGCTGCTGTGTATTGAGTGTGATGAGCAGAGGCTGATCTCTTCCCAGGCCCTCTCCCCCTAGGCAGCCCCACGGTGTCCAGAGTGGAGGGAACAGCCTCTATGCTCTCTATGACTGATCCCTTATGCACCCCATCCAAACCAGCCAACTCCCTGGTGTCTCTTCCTTCTTGGTTTAATCTCTGTCATCCTTGTCCCACCTGGCTTCTCAGGGAGCTCTTGGAAGTGGATGAAATGGAAACCCCACAAAGTTCACAGCAGGAAACATCAATCACTGGTGCTGTTGACCACCTGCCGAGTGACTCCTGCCTGCCTGAGGGCACTGAGCAATTGACTCGTGATGCTGAGGACACCCACGGTGTGCTAGGTGTAGACGGGGACCACGCTTGTTCACACAAGAAAGAAGAACCTGTCACCGTTCTCCCAGGTAGAATCTCCATTCTCTGGACACAAGGGCTCTCAGGTTGAGGGTTGCTTTTGAGCACAGGCCCTGCAGACACAAGTTGGTTTCAATCAGGGTCCAGGTTGTGGCACTGAACATAGACATCAGGAGAGTCAAGGAGTTTCCCTCCCTCAGATGCTGTTTGTCTCACTGCACCCTAGCCTATGGAAACATACAGAGGCCCTGTGTAGGAAGTGCCTGTCAGACACTCTAACTTAGAAATAACGCCTGCTGTCACCTGCAGTGATATCATTCTGTTCTACTACTGCATCCCTGGAGTTCTAGCCCCATGCAGGCTTTTGGGAACACTTCCCATGTGTGGGCCAAGTTGTGATCCTAGTATTGCTACCTCCATCCCTAGCCTCTATCTCCTTTAAGATAGCTTATCTTACCTATGCAAACATCTCAAAACCAGGACATAAACTCTTATACTGTACTTCCTGTATGGTTCCAAAAAAAAAAAAACATAGCTGAATCCAGGAACGTCCCTACAACATCAATGTTCACTGTTTCTCTCTAACTGCATAGATTTATTTATGTGAGGGGTTGTGGAGTTCATTCAGCCTTCTATAGAAACTCCTCTACCCTTATTCACCATGATCAGCCTGATAGGATGATCAGTATATAGCAACACTCATAGATTTTAGATAACTAAATCCTAAAGGGCCTGGGGAGAGAGCCCTGATGGCTCAGACTCAGGACAGAGGACATTGGGATGGGGTTCTGTCTTATCAGTTTCATTGGCCCTATGGAACAGGCAAGCCAATGCAGTGAATCTCAGAGGTGTCAGGCTGAGGCTCAGAGAATTTCTCTCACAGCCCTTACTACCCTGAGTATGCTAATGCCCCTGTGCAAAGCTTAGACGGAGGACTGGGAATGTGTGCAGTGAGCTAGAGGTTATGTCACTGGCTTCTTCTTTATATTTGCAGAAAATGATAGTGATACTGAAGAAGGGAAAGGAGATCAACTTGCTCCCAGGTAATGTGGAAAAACCTTGGGCTGTTCATTCCCTGGTGACCTCTATACAACTCCTAACCAGAGATTTAAGAAAGTGATGAAATTACATATTTCCCCCAGCCAGAAAAGCACATCATGTAAAAGAGTCTTCGATGTTGTCATTGTGGTACTTGTCTATTTTCACATTTTTTTTTACATCTCACGTGTAGTCAATAACATCAGTTGACATTTTGAACATCAGTACACCTAGAGATGTGCTGGGAACATATCTGCTCAGTTCTTATGGCTTATGAAACACCACTAGGATTGGGCTGTTTGGCATTAGCGTGTATGCAAAGAACTCACAGCAAGAAAGGTAGGTAGACCAAAGATATTTTTCTACCATTAATAATCTTAAGATGAAAAAGACTTAAAGGTGCTGGTATCTAGGACAATAGAAAGCCTCCAAATACATTTAACTGATTGCTACATGAAAATGCAATGTAATTGAGCAACAGTTATAAAACCTCTATTTGTGATATAATCTGCAAGGCACCAAGATTGCTCTAGGCTACACAGTCAGTGTCTCTGCTCAGGAAAAAGGACATTGGAGCAGCGTGTTGAGTACTTCATGCCATCTTGCTCTCACATGTTTTAACCTGTAGTCTGATGACAACGTCACTTCTGCACCTGTGATGTGTGTCTTCAGTGTCTCTGCCCTCCCATCTCAGCAGGGAGCTCCCAGAGCAGCAAGAGCAGGAAGACTCAGATGACAGGCTGGACGAGTGCTACCTCACTCCCTCGATTTCTCCAGTCGTTTCTGAGCTTGACCATTCCACGTGCAGCAGCTGGTGCTCCCTGAAGCACCAGGATGTGCTCTCTGTTCCAGATGCAGAAGGTGAGTCCCCACTGTGAGGTGATACAACCCCCTCTGCTTGCCAAGGAGCCCACACTATCCTTGTACTCATGACTCCCACCTGACTGAGAGGCTCCTGGACAGGGAGGGTCTGGGACATTCTCATCATCTGTTCTTTCTCAACCAGTCTGTTGCACAGGTGTGGTGGCCCATCCAGCCTTGCTGTCTTCCCTTTCCTCGTGTGACTTTGTCACTCAGGTTCCAGTGCTCAGTCATTGCCAGAAGAATGTGACAGATTCACACCAACCGAAGCAGCACATCTCATGCTTGTCTCTGCCATGCGTTCATAATGAAGCAGGCCCCTCTGCCCCCTGAGGTGTTGATCACAGGAGTCATTCCCCATCCCCGTCATGTGACATTGTTTCCTGTCACAGCCAGCAGCATGCTAGTCTCCATTGCAGTCAAGATACTCCCCCTGTTTCATTGAACCCAACCACGTTGTCTGTTCCTTCAAAGTTGGCTTCATTTCACCTACCCCACGTACAGAAGGTTCTGCCATTCCTTCAGCAGTGTGTCCCCAGGCTGCAAGTCTGAGACCTGTGCTGAGAGATTCCGTGAGCAGCCAAGTTTTCTCTTGTGCTGCACACATTCACTCTGATCCCCAGAACTGAAAATCACCTGTTCCAATTTTATCTTATCCTCAATGTACAAAATATGGTGAACCACAATCTACCAAGCTAGCTTGTTTGAGAACCATGGCACTGCACTTCCTCTCATGGAAAGGAATCACACTAGCAACCAAGTGTCTCCAGAGAATATTATTTTAGATTTGATTTTATCTTATGAAAGGCAGAATTAGAGAGAGAAACAGGGAGAGAGAGAGACGGAGAGAGAGAAAGACAGAGAGAGAGACAGAGAGGCAACTCTTGCATACTCTGGCCTGCTCCCTACATGGCCACAATGGCATTGACTGGACCAGGTCAAGGCCCAGGGAGGAACTAGGAGTTTCCTCCAGGTCTCCTATGTGGGTGCAGGACCCAAGTACTGGACCATCTTCTACTGCATTCCCAGGTGCATTAGAGGCATCTGGATCAGAAGTAGAACAACCGGGACTTGAACCGGCATTGACATGGGATCCTGGGGTTCAAGGCAGCAGCTTTGCCTGCTATGCTGCAGCACCGCACTTGGGAAAATGTATGTTTCATTTGTGTAGGGAATCAGGTCAGTGATTATTGGTGTGATGACTGGAGGACTAGGGAGGTTTACCTCATGTGTCCAGAACAATGAACAAGCTAGTTCCCTCAGAAATGACCTCAACCCTCTAGACAATTCCTAGCTGAGGAGTCGGCAGTGACCCTGAGGATACTGGTGTGCTGTGCTAGCGCTGGACAGCGCATTGTGCAGGCTCTGAGGGGATCATCCTAGATGACTGTGCCTATTTCATTCATTTGCAGCAAAGGAAAATGACAATGCTGAAGTGCAAGAGGAAGCACTAGCCCTGTCACACTCCAGGTGAGTCTTAGGAACCCTGGGCAGTGAGCTGAGTGCTGACACAGGCAGACTCCAGGTCCAGAGAAGAAGAGCAGAGCCACTGTGCATCTCCCATCCATTGAGCCAACCCTGTGGTACCCCGTCAGCACTGCTGTCTGCCATTGCTAGGGGACTAGTCTGGGTTTCCACATCTCCCTGCCTTTTCCATGTAGTGACCTGCAGCAGGCTGACTCCATGAAGGAGCCTCTCCAGGGATTCCTTGCCATCATTGCCTCTCTCGTGTGCATTGAAGGGCAGGGTGCTGCTCACAGGTCTCCTCCTCTCATGAGCTCCTCTGCCCCCATTAATCACGTGAAACCACCTGAGAGAAACTAGTGCCTCAGCACTGAGAATAAGACTGACGGCTAAAGCCATGATAGGCTCCAGTATCCCCAAAGAGGAATTCATTGACTCTGCATGTAATTTACATAAATCTGTTGAAGCCAGTTTCCGTTTTCCAAATACTCATGGGTACTAGTGGACCAACTGAGAGTCATTTCTCAAGGCTGAGTTCCTAATGACGTCATCACAGAGGCAGCCCTCTGTTTCTCTCTGCTTCTGTCCCCATGCCCTTTCAATAGCTCTGCTGCTCAACTATCACCTCAAACCTAATACTATTTCTCCAGGAAGACGAGAGTTCTGTTTGCCTGTTTACTTTTCATTGACTTCAAGCAGTACAAATAAGCATAAAGAAGTCTACAAGCACGTATAGATTTAAGGACATTTAATATTTGGCTGTAGTAGATACGTGTGTAAATATTATATATCTACACACACATACTATTCTCAGTGCAGGCAGTGGGGTGTCTGTTTTACCTTGATTTCTCTTTGCCAAGTGCTTCATATGAGCACTTCATTTTTCCTCTCATGGAATCTGCCCTGTGTTAACGTTCAGTTCGTCTACTCCAGGTAGTTCAGCAAGGAGCTTCCTCAAATGGAACACATGGCATCCTCTCTGAACAGTTAGTAGCCAGTCTTCCCCAGATAGGGACAAAGGTGTGGGTGGCCCATTGCTCAGCCCAGCCACTTCTGGAAGCCTCCTCTTAGGAACAGATTGGAAAGGGGCTTTCTGTTATCTTTATGTGTCTCACCCACCTTTCCCTCCCTTCAGTCTCATCATGGAGATTCCAGAATTTGAAGATCAAGACATTTCACAAGACTCTCATGATACGTATTTGACTCCTGCACTTCTTCCGGAAGCTTCTGACTGGTCCCATTCTAGGAGCACCTGGTCCTCACTGGAGAAACAGCCTGTCTGCTCTGCTCTTGTTGTAGACAGTGAGTGCTCCATTGTGAATGGGAACTCTCCACTGCTCTCCCAGGTGGCCTCTGTCTGCTTGGGTTGCTGCACCTGTGTTGGGTGAGACAGACCACTGTGCTCTCAGGCCCTGGGGACTTATCTCAGTCTGGATGTGGCTCTTGGATGGAGTTTGTTCATAGTCATCAAACAGGGGAAACCCTTGGCTGTCACCAGACCCACTTCAAGGTGCAGCTTGTGACGTCAAAACAGGGAAGAAGGGGATGGGAAAGCATGATGGCAAACACTGAGCCACCACCATCTCTCTTGGAGAGGCTTCTTTAACAAGTCACTGTGATGTTTTAACAACAGTTGCAATTGTAAACCGCATCCTCCAAACTTCTCAGGCTTAGAGCTATGGAGTCTGTACAATGTTTCCTTAGTTATCTGATACTAGGTATCCTTGGTCAGCAGACTGTTTTCTCTGAAGCAGCTTGGTGCTAAGCACAGCAGTCCAGTCCTGCATTTGTGTCCATGGTGTTGTTTTTATCTTCTGCTTAACAGCACTGATTTGTGCTTATATGTAGTCTGTAGTTTTAATCTGGTGTCTAATCTGGGCATTTTTTCTCATGAAAGCCTCCATAACCTTGCACCAGGACAGGAATCTATTCAGTATCTGAATGAGGCTGAGGTTTCCCTCACATCATCACAGGCAGAGTGCCTCTTGTGCAGTAGGAGCCCTGGAGTATGTCTTCATAGGGAGCAGAGAAAAAGTCCAATTTCCTTGAATCTGGGCTTCAATGAGGTTTTACATTTCACTCAGGAGGAATCTTTGGGGTTTGAGGCAGCTTCACTCATCAAATCATTCTGTAGGAAAATCAAGAAATCCTGATGCCCTTCCATGTTTCTCAATGTTCTGCAGTAGAATTGGCAATGACAGTTGTCCCCCCAATGCTATAGATCAGCAGGCACCGTTTCTTGGTGAGACCGTGTGCTTTTCCTCTGTACAGAGGTACAGAGATGTGCAGAGTCATCCCAGGTCACAGCGATTCACACCCAGCTATGAAGGCCACTCTCATGGGCATCTATGCTGTGCTAGACCCTGTCTCGTCATGATCCATGCAACCCTCACTGGACCTCTCCTGGTGGAGATTCTGTCCCCACCTTGGAGTGCAGATCCAGAGGCTCAACAAGATCACTCTCCAAGTTCAGATCACCCCATCTCGTGTGCATTGCAGTCATAGACCACTCCTTTGCCTGCCCCTTGTCTGTAGGCTCAGCCCACTTGTTTTCAGCAGACATGCCAGTGATGTGTATAGTATGGATGTTCTCATTTAAAATTTTACTTCTGTAACAAATTGTGTTGAGAGCATTTCAAATATCAGTAGAAAAGTTCCAGGCTGCGTACAACAACTTCTAAAGGCCCTGCACAACATCTCCCGCTAGGAAGACGTTGGTGTGCTTCATCCCTAAGCAGCGTCAGCACCTCATTGAGGTTCTCAGATAGAACTCCAGCTCAGGAGTGCCCCATGGCCTGAAAGTCCCTGGTGTCTCACCTCGGTCTTTTTGCACTCAGCATCCCAGTGAGGCATGCCCATCTCCATTTCTGTCAAAAATGGTTGCTGTTTCACAGAACAGAGTTCCCTGGATGATCATGTCTAGGCTCCAGTTGGGCCTGGGATGTCTGACTGCAAGCATTCAGGAGCTGCTTATGCTCATGAAGCCAGAGCAGTTTGGTTGGCAGTTGATGTGCAGAAGGATCCCTTTTGAGAGTAGGTAAACCTTCATCTCTGCCCCTGGTGACTGCTCCGTCCTTGTACTCCTATCCCCACTGAGGATGAGTGAAGTCATTGCTACGTGTCAGACCTACAGACTTGTGGTTGTAGACTCACAATCCTGAATTGAGCTGGAAGCAGGAGTTAGACTTCATGATTGTTCATTTGTTCTGGAACAGAGATGTGACCATTTCACAGCAAGCTCAGTAGCATGTGCCCAGGTGGCGTTTGCTCCCTCCTGGATGGAACCTTGGAGGATGACTGTCGCCACTTGCTTACTTTTTATTCAATCCCAAACCTCAGCTCTGCCCTTTGACATCCATGCTTGTCCAGGCCACAGCATCCATATAGGCATCTCTGTCCTTCATGTTCTCAGTGGTGTTTCCATTTGAACATGAATAGACTAGGGAAGAGTTCATCCAGAAATACATGCTCTTGAATGTCTTGTATTGTTCCCATAGACAAGAGGGAGATTATTCATGAGCAAGTCTTAGAATAGCCAAGATTCTGTGTGGCATCAGACTGTTTCAATTCCAGGGTATGCAGACTCCATGCATAGCTCTCTCCCAGTGTTCTACCTCCCCTCCACAGTGAGCAACCTGGTCCTTCAATGAGAGCAGCCAGACGACTGCAGTTTGCCTCCTAGAAAGTTCTTGGTCTGTGAGCTTAGAACCCCTGAGGACCATTGCAGGCTGTTTCTAAGAGTTCTGGACAGAGGGTATTGAGATGGTGATCCAACTGTGAACAGGGAGATTTGACCCCTAGCCCAGGATGGCTCACCAAGCCCATCTCCTGATGTCGCCTTAGTCCTCCTGGAGGATTTCTGTCAGAGTCTCCTGTTCTCACACCAGAACACTCTGTCCCCTTGGTAGTAGTGTCCATTGGATACCCATATCTGACCCAAAACCTGCTTAACATGGTGAATCTCTCTGAATTTCTTTGCAGAAAATCAATATCATGAAGTGGAGCTACAGGAGCAAGATGTGTCATACACTTCCAGGTAACTCGGAGGCAGAGCAGACAGTGTTGCATGGACTACTAGGAAATTAGTAGCCATTCTCCCCCAGGTAGGGAAAAAGCTGTGGGTGGCCCATTGCTCAGCCCAGCCACTTCTGGAAGCCTCCTCTTAGGAACAGATTGGAAAGGGGCTTTCTGTTCCCTTTATGTGTCTCACCCACCTTTCCCTCCCTCCAGTCTCACCATGGAGATTCCAGAATTTGAAGATCAAGACATCTCACAAGACTCTCAAGGTACGTATTTGACTAATGCACTTCTTCCGGAAGCTTCTGACTGGTCCCATTCTAGGAGCACCTGGTCCTCACTGGAGAAACAGCCTGTCTGCTCTGCTCTTGTTCTAGACAGTGAGTGCTCCATTGTGAGGGGAAACACTCCACTGCTCTCCCAGGTGGCCTCTGTCTGCTTGGGTTGCTGCACCTGTGTTGGCTGAGACAGACCACTGTGCTCTCAGGCCCTGGGGACTTATCTCAGTCTGGATGTGGCTCTTGGATGGAGTTTGTTCATAGTCATCAAACAGGGGAAACCCTTGGCTGTCACCAGGCCTACTTTCAAGGTGCACCTTTGGATGTCAGACATGGAAGGAGATGGAAAGAATGATGGCAAACACTGAGCCACCACCATCTCTCTTGAAGAGGCTTCTTTAACAAGTCACTGTGATGTTTTAACAACAGTTGCAATTGTAAACAGCATCCTCCAAACTTCTCAGGCTTAACCCTTTGGAGTCTGTACAATGTTTCCTTAGTTATCTGATACTAGGTATCCTTGGTAGGCAGATTCTCTGTTTTCTCCGAAGCAGCTTGGTGCTAAGCACAGCAGTCCAGTCCTGCACCTGTGTCCATGGTGTGGTTTCATCTTCTGCTTAACAGCACTGATTTGTGCTCATATGTGGTCTGTAGTTTTAATCCAGTGTCTATACTAGACATTTTTTCACATGAAAGCCTCCATAACCTTGCACCAGGACAGGAATCTATTCAGTATCTGAATGAGGCTGAGGTTTCCCTCACATCATCACAGGCAGAGTGCCTCTTGTGCAGTAGGAGCCCTGGAGTATGGCTTCATAGGGAGCAGAGAAGCAGTCCATTTTCCTTGAATCTGAGCTTTGGTGAGGTTTTACATTTCACTCAGGAGGAATCTTTGGGGTTTGAGGCAGCTTCACTCATCAAATCATTCTGTAGGAAAATCAAGAAAACCTGATGCCCTTCCCTGTTTCTCAATGTTCTGCAGTAGAATTGGCAATGACAGTTGTCCCCCCAATGCTATAGATCAGCAGGCACCGTTTCTTGGTGAGACCGTGTGCTTTTCCTCTGTACAGAGGTACAGAGCTGTGCAGAGTCATCCCAGGTCACAGCGATTCACACCCAGCTATGAAGGCCACTCTCATGGGCATCTATGCTGTGCTAAGTCCTGTCTCGTCATGATCCATGCTACCCTCACTGGACCTCTCCTGGTGGAGATTCTGTCCCCACCTTGGAGTGCAGATCCTGAGGCTCAACAAGGTCACTCTCCAAGTTCAGATCACCACACCTTGTGTGCATTGCAGTCATAGACCACTCCTTTGCCTGCCCCTTGTCTGTAGGCTCCGTCCACTTGTTTTCAGCAGACATGCCAGTGATGTGGCTGGTATGGATGTTCTCACTTAAAATTTTATTTCTGTAACAAATTGTGTGGAGAGAATTTCAAATATCAGTAGAAAAGTTCCAGGCTGCGAACAAGAACTTCTAAAGACCCTGCACAACATCTCCCACTAGGAAGACGTTGGTGTGCTTCGTCCCTAAGCAGCAGCAGCACCTCATTGAGGTTCTCAGATAGAACTGCAGCTCAGGAGTGCCCCATGGCCTGAAAGTCTCTGGTCTCTCACCTCGGGCTTTTTGCACTCAGGGTCCCAGTGAGGCATGCTCATCTCCATTTCTGTCAAAAATGGTTGCTGTTTCACAGAACAGAGTTCCCTGGATGAACATTTCTGCTCCAGTTGGGTCTGGGATGTCTGACTGCCTGCATTCAGGAGCTGCTTGTGCTCATAAAGCCAGAGCAGTTTGGTTGGCAGTTGATCTGCAGAAGGATCCCTTTTGAGAGTAGGTAAACCTTCATCTCTGCCCCTGGTGACTGCTCCGTCCTTGTACTCCTATCCCCACTGAGGATGAGTGAAGTCATTGCTACGTGTCAGACCTACAGACTTGTGGTTGTAGACTCACAATCCTGAATTGAGCTGGAAGCAGGAGTTAGACTTCATGATTGTTCATTTGTTCTGGAACAGAGTTGTGACCATTTCACAGCAAGCTCAGTAGCATGTGCCCAGGTGGTGTTTGCTCCCTCCTGGATGGAACCTTGGAGGATGACTGTCGCCACTTGCTTACTTTTTATTCAATCCCAAACCTCAGCTCTGCCCTTTGACATCCATGCTTGTCCAGGCCACAGCATCCATATAGGCATCTCTGTCCTTCATGTTCTCAGTGGCGTTTCCATTTGAAGATGAATTGAATAGGGAAGAGTTCATCCAGAAATACATGCTCTTGAATGTCTTGTATTGTTCCCATAGACAAGAGGGAGATTATTCAAGAGCAAGTCTTAGAATAGCCAAGATTCTGTGTGGCATCAGACTGTTTCAATTCCAGGGTATGCAGACTCCATGCATAGCTCTCTCCCAGTGTTCTACCTCCCCTCCACAGTGAGCAACCTGGTCCTTCAATGAGAGCAGCCAGACGACTGCAGTTTGCCTCCTAGAAAGTTCTTGGGCTGTGAGCTTAGAACCCCTGAGGACCATTGCAGGCTGTTTCTAAGTGTTCTGGACAGAGGGTATTGAGATGGTGATCCAACTGTGAACAGGGAGATTTGACCCCTAGCCCAGGATGGCTCACCAAGCCCATCTCCTGATGTCAACTTAGTCCTCCTGGAGGATTTCTGTCAGAGTCTCCTGTTCTCACACCAGAACACTCTGTCCCCTTGGTAGTAGTGTCCATTGGATACCCATATCTGACCCAAAACCTGCTTAACATGGTGAATCTCTCTGAATTTGTTTGCAGAAAATCAATATCATGAAGTGGAGTTACAGGAGCAAGATGTGTCATACACTTCCAGGTAACTCGGAGGCAGAGCAGACAGTGTTGCATGGACTACTAGGAAATTAGTAGCCAGTCTCCTCCAGATAGGGAAAAAGCTGTGGGTGGCCCATTGCTCAGCCCAGCCACTTCTGGAAGCCTCCTCTTAGGAACAGATTGGAAAGGGGCTTTCTGTTATCTTTATGTGTCTCACCCACCTTTCCCTCCCTCCAGTCTCATCAGTGAGATTCCAGAATTTGAAGATCAAGACATCTCACAAGACTCTCAAGGTACGTATTTGACTAATGCACTTCTTCTGGAAGCTTCTGACTGGTCCCATTCTAGGAGCACCTGGTCCTCACTGGAGAAACAGCCTGTCTGCTCTGCTCTTGTTCTAGACAGTGAGTGCTCCATTCTGAAGGGGAACACTCTACTGCTCTCCCAGGTGGCCTCTGTCTGCTTTGGTTGCTGCACCTGTGTTGGGTGAGACAGACCACTGTGCACTCAGGCCCTGGGGACTTCTCTTGGTCTGGTAGTGGCACTTGGATAGAGTTTGTTCACAATCATCAAACAGGGGAAACCCTTGGCTGTCACCAGGCCTACTTTCAAAGTGCAGCTTGTGACGTCAAGACAGGGAAGGAGGGGATGGGAAAGCATGATGGCAAACACCGAGTCACCACCATCTCTCTTGGAGAGGCTTCTTTAACAAGTCACTGTGATGTTTTAACAACAGTTGCAATTGTAAACAGCATCCTCCAAACTTCTCAGGCTTAACCCTTTGGAGTCTGTACAATGTTTCCTTAGTTATCTGATACTAGGTATCCTTGGTAGGCAGATTCTTTGTTTTCTCCGAAGCAGCTTGGTGCTAAGCACAGCAGTACAGTCCTCCACCTGTGTCCATGGTGTGGTTTCATCTTCTGCTTAACAGCACTGATTTGTGCTCATATGTGGTCTGTAGTTTTAATCCAGTGTCTATACTAGACATTTTTTCACATGAAAGCCTCCATAACCTTGCACCAGGACAGGAATCTATTCAGTATCTGAATGAGGCTGAGGTTTCCCTCACATCATCACAGGCAGAGTGCCTCTTGTGCAGTAGGAGCCCTGGAGTATGGCTTCATAGGGAGCAGAGAAGCAGTCCATTTTCCTTGAATCTGAGCTTTGGTGAGGTTTTACATTTCACTCAGGAGGAATCTTTGGGGTTTGAGGCAGCTTCACTCATCAAATCATTCTGTAGGAAAATCAAGAAAACCTGATGCCCTGCCCTGTTTCTCAATATTCTGCAGTAGAATTGGCAATGACAGTTGTCCCCCCAATGCTATAGATCAGCAGGCACCGTTTCTTGGTGAGACCGTGTGCTTTTCCTCTGTACAGAGGTACAGAGCTGTGCAGAGTCATCCCAGGTCACAGCGATTCACACCCAGCTATGAAGGCCACTCTCATGGGCATCTATGCTGTGCTAAGTCCTGTCTCGTCATGATCCATGCTACCCTCACTGGACCTCTCCTGGTGGAGATTCTGTCCCCACCTTGGAGTGCAGATCCTGAGGCTCAACAAGGTCACTCTCCAAGTTCAGATCACCACACCTTGTGTGCATTGCAGTCATAGACCACTCCTTTGCCTGCCCCTTGTCTGTAGGCTCCGTCCACTTGTTTTCAGCAGACATGCCAGTGATGTGGCTGGTATGGATGTTCTCACTTAAAATTTTATTTCTGTAACAAATTGTGTGGAGAGAATTTCAAATATCAGTAGAAAAGTTCCAGGCTGCGAACAAGAACTTCTAAAGACCCTGCACAACATCTCCCACTAGGAAGACGTTGGTGTGCTTCGTCCCTAAGCAGCAGCAGCACCTCATTGAGGTTCTCAGATAGAACTGCAGCTCAGGAGTGCCCCATGGCCTGAAAGTCTCTGGTCTCTCACCTCGGGCTTTTTGCACTCAGGGTCCCAGTGAGGCATGCTCATCTCCATTTCTGTCAAAAATGGTTGCTGTTTCACAGAACAGAGTTCCCTGGATGAACATTTCTGCTCCAGTTGGGTCTGGGATGTCTGACTGCCTGCATTCAGGAGCTGCTTGTGCTCATAAAGCCAGAGCAGTTTGGTTGGCAGTTGATCTGCAGAAGGATCCCTTTTGAGAGTAGGTAAACCTTCATCTCTGCCCCTGGTGACTGCTCCGTCCTTGTACTCCTATCCCCACTGAGGATGAGTGAAGTCATTGCTACGTGTCAGACCTACAGACTTGTGGTTGTAGACTCACAATCCTGAATTGAGCTGGAAGCAGGAGTTAGACTTCATGATTGTTCATTTGTTCTGGAACAGAGTTGTGACCATTTCACAGCAAGCTCAGTAGCATGTGCCCAGGTGGTGTTTGCTCCCTCCTGGATGGAACCTTGGAGGATGACTGTCGCCACTTGCTTACTTTTTATTCAATCCCAAACCTCAGCTCTGCCCTTTGACATCCATGCTTGTCCAGGCCACAGCATCCATATAGGCATCTCTGTCCTTCATGTTCTCAGTGGCGTTTCCATTTGAAGATGAATTGAATAGGGAAGAGTTCATCCAGAAATACATGCTCTTGAATGTCTTGTATTGTTCGCATAGACAAGAGGGAGATTATTCAAGAGCAACTCTTAGAATAGCCAAGATTCTGTGTGGCATCAGACTGTTTCAATTCCAGGGTATGCAGACTCCATGCATAGCTCTCTCCCAGTGTTCTACCTCCCCTCCACAGTCAGCAACCTGGTCCTTCAATGAGAGCAGCCAGACGACTGCAGTTTGCCTCCTAGAAAGTTCTTGGGCTGTGAGCTTAGAACCCCTGAGGACCATTGCAGGCTGTTTCTAAGTGTTCTGGACAGAGGGTATTGAGATGGTGATCCAACTGTGAACAGGGAGATTTGACCCCTAGCCCAGGATGGCTCACCAAGCCCATCTCCTGATGTCAACTTAGTCCTCCTGGAGGATTTCTGTCAGAGTCTCCTGTTCTCACACCAGAACACTCTGTCCCCTTGGTAGTAGTGTCCATTGGATACCCATATCTGACCCAAAACCTGCTTAACATGGTGAATCTCTCTGAATTTGTTTGCAGAAAATCAATATCATGAAGTGGAGTTACAGGAGCAAGATGTGTCATACACTTCCAGGTAACTCGGAGGCAGAGCAGACAGTGTTGCATGGACTACTAGGAAATTAGTAGCCAGTCTCCTCCAGATAGGGAAAAAGCTGTGGGTGGCCCATTGCTCAGCCCAGCCACTTCTGGAAGCCTCCTCTTAGGAACAGATTGGAAAGGGGCTTTCTGTTATCTTTATGTGTCTCACCCACCTTTCCCTCCCTCCAGTCTCATCAGTGAGATTCCAGAATTTGAAGATCAAGACATCTCACAAGACTCTCAAGGTACGTATTTGACTAATGCACTTCTTCTGGAAGCTTCTGACTGGTCCCATTCTAGGAGCACCTGGTCCTCACTGGAGAAACAGCCTGTCTGCTCTGCTCTTGTTCTAGACAGTGAGTGCTCCATTCTGAAGGGGAACACTCTACTGCTCTCCCAGGTGGCCTCTGTCTGCTTTGGTTGCTGCACCTGTGTTGGGTGAGACAGACCACTGTGCACTCAGGCCCTGGGGACTTCTCTTGGTCTGGTAGTGGCACTTGGATAGAGTTTGTTCACAATCATCAAACAGGGGAAACCCTTGGCTGTCACCAGGCCTACTTTCAAAGTGCAGCTTGTGACGTCAAGACAGGGAAGGAGGGGATGGGAAAGCATGATGGCAAACACCGAGTCACCACCATCTCTCTTGGAGAGGCTTCTTTAACAAGTCACTGTGATGTTTTAACAACAGTTGCAATTGTAAACAGCATCCTCCAAACTTCTCAGGCTTAACCCTTTGGAGTCTGTACAATGTTTCCTTAGTTATCTGATACTAGGTATCCTTGGTAGGCAGATTCTTTGTTTTCTCCGAAGCAGCTTGGTGCTAAGCACAGCAGTACAGTCCTCCACCTGTGTCCATGGTGTGGTTTCATCTTCTGCTTAACAGCACTGATTTGTGCTCATATGTGGTCTGTAGTTTTAATCCAGTGTCTATACTAGACATTTTTTCACATGAAAGCCTCCATAACCTTGCACCAGGACAGGAATCTATTCAGTATCTGAATGAGGCTGAGGTTTCCCTCACATCATCACAGGCAGAGTGCCTCTTGTGCAGTAGGAGCCCTGGAGTATGGCTTCATAGGGAGCAGAGAAGCAGTCCATTTTCCTTGAATCTGAGCTTTGGTGAGGTTTTACATTTCACTCAGGAGGAATCTTTGGGGTTTGAGGCAGCTTCACTCATCAAATCATTCTGTAGGAAAATCAAGAAAACCTGATGCCCTGCCCTGTTTCTCAATATTCTGCAGTAGAATTGGCAATGACAGTTGTCCCCCCAATGCTATAGATCAGCAGGCACCGTTTCTTGGTGAGACCGTGTGCTTTTCCTCTGTACAGAGGTACAGAGCTGTGCAGAGTCATCCCAGGTCACAGCGATTCACACCCAGCTATGAAGGCCACTCTCATGGGCATCTATGCTGTGCTAAGTCCTGTCTCGTCATGATCCATGCTACCCTCACTGGACCTCTCCTGGTGGAGATTCTGTCCCCACCTTGGAGTGCAGATCCTGAGGCTCAACAAGGTCACTCTCCAAGTTCAGATCACCACACCTTGTGTGCATTGCAGTCATAGACCACTCCTTTGCCTGCCCCTTGTCTGTAGGCTCCGTCCACTTGTTTTCAGCAGACATGCCAGTGATGTGGCTGGTATGGATGTTCTCACTTAAAATTTTATTTCTGTAACAAATTGTGTGGAGAGAATTTCAAATATCAGTAGAAAAGTTCCAGGCTGCGAACAAGAACTTCTAAAGACCCTGCACAACATCTCCCACTAGGAAGACGTTGGTGTGCTTCGTCCCTAAGCAGCAGCAGCACCTCATTGAGGTTCTCAGATAGAACTGCAGCTCAGGAGTGCCCCATGGCCTGAAAGTCTCTGGTCTCTCACCTCGGGCTTTTTGCACTCAGGGTCCCAGTGAGGCATGCTCATCTCCATTTCTGTCAAAAATGGTTGCTGTTTCACAGAACAGAGTTCCCTGGATGAACATTTCTGCTCCAGTTGGGTCTGGGATGTCTGACTGCCTGCATTCAGGAGCTGCTTGTGCTCATAAAGCCAGAGCAGTTTGGTTGGCAGTTGATCTGCAGAAGGATCCCTTTTGAGAGTAGGTAAACCTTCATCTCTGCCCCTGGTGACTGCTCCGTCCTTGTACTCCTATCCCCACTGAGGATGAGTGAAGTCATTGCTACGTGTCAGACCTACAGACTTGTGGTTGTAGACTCACAATCCTGAATTGAGCTGGAAGCAGGAGTTAGACTTCATGATTGTTCATTTGTTCTGGAACAGAGTTGTGACCATTTCACAGCAAGCTCAGTAGCATGTGCCCAGGTGGTGTTTGCTCCCTCCTGGATGGAACCTTGGAGGATGACTGTCGCCACTTGCTTACTTTTTATTCAATCCCAAACCTCAGCTCTGCCCTTTGACATCCATGCTTGTCCAGGCCACAGCATCCATATAGGCATCTCTGTCCTTCATGTTCTCAGTGGCGTTTCCATTTGAAGATGAATTGAATAGGGAAGAGTTCATCCAGAAATACATGCTCTTGAATGTCTTGTATTGTTCGCATAGACAAGAGGGAGATTATTCAAGAGCAACTCTTAGAATAGCCAAGATTCTGTGTGGCATCAGACTGTTTCAATTCCAGGGTATGCAGACTCCATGCATAGCTCTCTCCCAGTGTTCTACCTCCCCTCCACAGTCAGCAACCTGGTCCTTCAATGAGAGCAGCCAGACGACTGCAGTTTGCCTCCTAGAAAGTTCTTGGGCTGTGAGCTTAGAACCCCTGAGGACCATTGCAGGCTGTTTCTAAGTGTTCTGGACAGAGGGTATTGAGATGGTGATCCAACTGTGAACAGGGAGATTTGACCCCTAGCCCAGGATGGCTCACCAAGCCCATCTCCTGATGTCAACTTAGTCCTCCTGGAGGATTTCTGTCAGAGTCTCCTGTTCTCACACCAGAACACTCTGTCCCCTTGGTAGTAGTGTCCATTGGATACCCATATCTGACCCAAAACCTGCTTAACATGGTGAATCTCTCTGAATTTGTTTGCAGAAAATCAATATCATGAAGTGGAGTTACAGGAGCAAGATGTGTCATACACTTCCAGGTAACTCGGAGGCAGAGCAGACAGTGTTGCATGGACTACTAGGAAATTAGTAGCCAGTCTCCTCCAGATAGGGAAAAAGCTGTGGGTGGCCCATTGCTCAGCCCAGCCACTTCTGGAAGCCTCCTCTTAGGAACAGATTGGAAAGGGGCTTTCTGTTATCTTTATGTGTCTCACCCACCTTTCCCTCCCTCCAGTCTCATCAGTGAGATTCCAGAATTTGAAGATCAAGACATCTCACAAGACTCTCAAGGTACGTATTTGACTAATGCACTTCTTCTGGAAGCTTCTGACTGGTCCCATTCTAGGAGCACCTGGTCCTCACTGGAGAAACAGCCTGTCTGCTCTGCTCTTGTTCTAGACAGTGAGTGCTCCATTCTGAAGGGGAACACTCTACTGCTCTCCCAGGTGGCCTCTGTCTGCTTTGGTTGCTGCACCTGTGTTGGGTGAGACAGACCACTGTGCACTCAGGCCCTGGGGACTTCTCTTGGTCTGGTAGTGGCACTTGGATAGAGTTTGTTCACAATCATCAAACAGGGGAAACCCTTGGCTGTCACCAGGCCTACTTTCAAAGTGCAGCTTGTGACGTCAAGACAGGGAAGGAGGGGATGGGAAAGCATGATGGCAAACACCGAGTCACCACCATCTCTCTTGGAGAGGCTTCTTTAACAAGTCACTGTGATGTTTTAACAACAGTTGCAATTGTAAACAGCATCCTCCAAACTTCTCAGGCTTAACCCTTTGGAGTCTGTACAATGTTTCCTTAGTTATCTGATACTAGGTATCCTTGGTAGGCAGATTCTTTGTTTTCTCCGAAGCAGCTTGGTGCTAAGCACAGCAGTACAGTCCTCCACCTGTGTCCATGGTGTGGTTTCATCTTCTGCTTAACAGCACTGATTTGTGCTCATATGTGGTCTGTAGTTTTAATCCAGTGTCTATACTAGACATTTTTTCACATGAAAGCCTCCATAACCTTGCACCAGGACAGGAATCTATTCAGTATCTGAATGAGGCTGAGGTTTCCCTCACATCATCACAGGCAGAGTGCCTCTTGTGCAGTAGGAGCCCTGGAGTATGGCTTCATAGGGAGCAGAGAAGCAGTCCATTTTCCTTGAATCTGAGCTTTGGTGAGGTTTTACATTTCACTCAGGAGGAATCTTTGGGGTTTGAGGCAGCTTCACTCATCAAATCATTCTGTAGGAAAATCAAGAAAACCTGATGCCCTGCCCTGTTTCTCAATATTCTGCAGTAGAATTGGCAATGACAGTTGTCCCCCCAATGCTATAGATCAGCAGGCACCGTTTCTTGGTGAGACCGTGTGCTTTTCCTCTGTACAGAGGTACAGAGCTGTGCAGAGTCATCCCAGGTCACAGCGATTCACACCCAGCTATGAAGGCCACTCTCATGGGCATCTATGCTGTGCTAAGTCCTGTCTCGTCATGATCCATGCTACCCTCACTGGACCTCTCCTGGTGGAGATTCTGTCCCCACCTTGGAGTGCAGATCCTGAGGCTCAACAAGGTCACTCTCCAAGTTCAGATCACCACACCTTGTGTGCATTGCAGTCATAGACCACTCCTTTGCCTGCCCCTTGTCTGTAGGCTCCGTCCACTTGTTTTCAGCAGACATGCCAGTGATGTGGCTGGTATGGATGTTCTCACTTAAAATTTTATTTCTGTAACAAATTGTGTGGAGAGAATTTCAAATATCAGTAGAAAAGTTCCAGGCTGCGAACAAGAACTTCTAAAGACCCTGCACAACATCTCCCACTAGGAAGACGTTGGTGTGCTTCGTCCCTAAGCAGCAGCAGCACCTCATTGAGGTTCTCAGATAGAACTGCAGCTCAGGAGTGCCCCATGGCCTGAAAGTCTCTGGTCTCTCACCTCGGGCTTTTTGCACTCAGGGTCCCAGTGAGGCATGCTCATCTCCATTTCTGTCAAAAATGGTTGCTGTTTCACAGAACAGAGTTCCCTGGATGAACATTTCTGCTCCAGTTGGGTCTGGGATGTCTGACTGCCTGCATTCAGGAGCTGCTTGTGCTCATAAAGCCAGAGCAGTTTGGTTGGCAGTTGATCTGCAGAAGGATCCCTTTTGAGAGTAGGTAAACCTTCATCTCTGCCCCTGGTGACTGCTCCGTCCTTGTACTCCTATCCCCACTGAGGATGAGTGAAGTCATTGCTACGTGTCAGACCTACAGACTTGTGGTTGTAGACTCACAATCCTGAATTGAGCTGGAAGCAGGAGTTAGACTTCATGATTGTTCATTTGTTCTGGAACAGAGTTGTGACCATTTCACAGCAAGCTCAGCAGCATGTGCCCAGGTGGCGTTTGCTCCCTCCTGGATGGAACCTTGGAGGATGACTGTCGCCACTTGCTTACTTTTTATTCAATCCCAAACCTCAGCTCTGCCCTTTGACATCCATGCTTGTCCAGGCCACAGCATCCATATAGGCATCTCTGTCCTTCATGTTCTCAGTGGCGTTTCCATTTGAAGATGAATTGAATAGGGAAGAGTTCATCCAGAAATACATGCTCTTGAATGTCTTGTATTGTTCCCATAGACAAGAGGGAGATTATTCAAGAGCAAGTCTTAGAATAGCCAAGATTCTGTGTGGCATCAGACTGTTTCAATTCCAGGGTATGCAGACTCCATGCATAGCTCTCTCCCAGTGTTCTACCTCCCCTCCACAGTGAGCAACCTGGTCCTTCAATGAGAGCAGCCAGACGACTGCAGTTTGCCTCCTAGAAAGTTCTTGGGCTGTGAGCTTAGAACCCCTGAGGACCATTGCAGGCTGTTTCTAAGAGTTCTGGACAGAGGGTATTGAGATGGTGATCCAACTGTGAACAGGGAGATTTGACCCCTAGCCCAGGATGGCTCACCAAGCCCATCTCCTGATGTCAACTTAGTCCTCCTGGAGGATTTCTGTCAGAGTCTCCTGTTCTCACACCAGAACACTCTGTCCCCTTGGTAGTAGTGTCCATTGGATACCCATATCTGACCCAAAACCTGCTTAACATGGTGAATCTCTCTGAATTTGTTTGCAGAAAATCAATATCATGAAGTGGAGTTACAGGAGCAAGATGTGTCATACACTTCCAGGTAACTCGGAGGCAGAGCAGACAGTGTAGCATGGACTACTAGGAAATTAGTAGCCAGTCTCCTCCAGATAGGGAAAAAGCTGTGGGTGGCCCATTGCTCAGCCCAGCCACTTCTGGAAGCCTCCTCTTAGGAACAGATTGGAAAGGGGCTTTCTGTTCCCTTTATGTGTCTCACCCACCTTTCCCTCCCTCCAGTCTCACCATGGAGATTCCAGAATTTGAAGATCAAGACATCTCACAAGACTCTCAAGGTACGTATTTGACTAATGCACTTCTTCCGGAAGCTTCTGACTGGTCCCATTCTAGGAGCACCTGGTCCTCACTGGAGAAACAGCCTGTCTGCTCTGCTCTTGTTGTAGACAGTGAGTGCTCCATTCTGAAGGGGAACACTCTACTGCTCTCCCAGGTGGCCTCTGTCTGCTTTGGTTGCTGCACCTGTGTTGGGTGAGACAGACCACTGTGCACTCAGGCCCTGGGGACTTCTCTTGGTCTGGTAGTGGCACTTGGATAGAGTTTGTTCACAATCATCAAACAGGGGAAACCCTTGGCTGTCACCAGGCCTACTTTCAAAGTGCAGCTTGTGACGTCAAGACAGGGAAGGAGGGGATGGGAAAGCATGATGGCAAACACCGAGTCACCACCATCTCTCTTGGAGAGGCTTCTTTAACAAGTCACTGTGATGTTTTAACAACAGTTGCAATTGTAAACAGCATCCTCCAAACTTCTCAGGCTTAACCCTTTGGAGTCTGTACAATGTTTCCTTAGTTATCTGATACTAGGTATCCTTGGTAGGCAGATTCTTTGTTTTCTCCGAAGCAGCTTGGTGCTAAGCACAGCAGTCCAGTCCTCCACCTGTGTCCATGGGGTGGTTTTCATCTTCTGCTTAACAGCACTGATTTGTGCTCATATGTGGTCTGTAGTTTTAATCCAGTTTCTAAACTCGGCATTTTTTTCTCATGAAAGCCTCCATAACCTTCAGCAGGACAGGAATCTATTGATTATCTGGGTGAGGCTGAGGTTTACCTCACATCATCACAGGCAGAGTGTCTCTTGTGCAGCAGGAGCCCTGGAGTATGGCTTCATAGGGAGCAGAGAAGCAGTCCATTTTCCTTGAATCTGAGCTTTGGTGAGGTTTTACATTTCACTCAGGAGGAATCTTTGGGGTTTGAGGCAGCTTCACTCATCAAATCATTCTGTAGGAAAATCAAGAAATCCTGATGCCCTTCCCTGTTTCTCAATGTTCTGCAGTAGAATTGGCAATGACAGTTGTCCCCCTGATGCTATAGATCAACAGGCACCGTTTCTTGGTGAGACCATGTGCTTTCCCTCTGTACAGAGGTACAGAGCTGTGCAGAGTCATCCCAGGTCACAGCGATTCACACCCAGCTATGAAGGCCACTCTCATGGGCATCTATGCTGTGCTAGACCCTGTGCTGTCGTGATCCATGCAACCCTCACTGGACCTCTCCTGGTGGAGATTCTGTCCCCACCTTGGAGTGCAGATCCTGAGGCTCAACAAGGTCACTCTCCAAGTTCAGATCACCCCACCTTGTGTGCATTGCAGTCATAGAGCACTCCTTTGCCTGCCCCTTGTCTGTAGGCTCAGTCCACTTGTTTTCAGCAGACATGCCAGCGATGTGGCTGGTATGGATGTTCTCACTTAAAATTTTTCTTCTGAAGCAAATTATATTGAGAGAATTTCAAATATCAGTAGAAAAGTTCCAGGCTGCGAACAAGAACTTCTAAAGACCCTGCACAACATCTCCCACAAGGAAGACGTTGGTGTGCTTCGTCCCTAAGCAGTGTCAGCACCTCATTGAGGTTCTCAGATAGAACTCCAGCTCAGGAGTGCCCCATGGCCTGAAAGTTCCTGGTCTCTCACCTCAGGCTTTTTAATGCACTCAGGATCCCAGTGAGGCCTTGAACTTGCCTTTGCCACAGACCAGTGGTTGTGTGGCTTTGTCTCAGAAACACCCAGTGCCAGGGCTGGGCAGTCATGAGGAGGTGGCAGGTGAACAGACACAGTCTCAGGAGGGAGATGTGTGTGCTGGGCCAAAGCAATGCCTTACCTCCCGCCTGGGATTTCTTCCTGACTTTTGTGTTTCACCTTAGCGTGTCTCTCCATTCTTCAGGTGCCTGTAACTGGGTTCCCACTTCAACTGTCCAGAAACGTGATGGCCACATCATATATATAATTATCCAGATGACATGCACTGAAGGCATATACCCTATGAGTAGATGTGCCTGGTGTATGTTCAGCAAAGCATGTGCATGTATGAAATGCATGTGTTCTTGTGCTAGGTGTGTCCATTCGAGCTGTTAGTGGTGCCCTGTCCTTGTCTCTCATTACAATGCCCTCCAGGTTTGATGATCCTGCTCCATCCCCCTAAACCTTCAACAGATATCCAGTGTGGGTTCTGTGCCTTAAAAGCTTAAGAGCTGTGTGTTTTATTAGTCCAACTTTGTTGAATATTGTGATCATCTGAGCCATGTTTATTACTTTTGCCTAGTGATAAATGATCAGGGAATATGTATAAAATCAACCCAAATGAACACATTTTAGTGTCTGTGCAGATTTCATCTCCCACTTTGGACATGACTGTCCAGGGCCCCTTACCTGACTTGTTGTCCCTCTGCTGCAGGCCTGACTGCCAGAGAGATAGCATGAATACCAATCCTGATGGCTGTGCTTCTATTTCAGAACTGAGTTTTGGTGCTGCCCCTGAGAGGAAGACCTGTGCCCAGCTGGAGGGAGGTCCTCACAAAGATCCCATCACCAGCATGTGTGAGAGTCACAGCATCAGGCCCAGCGATGTGCCAAGTACCCCAAAAGCAAGTGTTATCAAAGGAAAAGGGAAGCCCAGGAAATGGGAACTGGCCTGCCGATTCCCTGGCCAGGAGATGAAGGGCAAAGCACAGCCCAAGAAGAGGAAAATCGCATGCCGATTCCTTGGCCAGGAGATGAAGGACAAACCACAGGCCAACATGTGGGCACTGACCTTCAGATTCCTGGGCCTTCACGCCTAGACAGAGGTAATCCTGTGTGTGTGTGTCTTAGATGTACTTATTCCTTCTTACACTGCGCACAGATTATAGCTCATTTCTGTTGGTTCAGATAGGGTAGAACTGTAACCTCTCTGTTTGCATCAATAATTTGAAATAGAAGATACAGGAAGAAATCCTTGTCATGTAGAAACCTGACCCACAAAATAGGATACCTCCCCTCATAGTCAAGTGAAAATGTTTAAAGTTGAACTTCTCTCCCTAAAACATGCTGTTCACCATCCACTCACTTGATTGCAAGTCCTCTATTGGGTTGAGAAATATACATTGAACAATCAGATTTTATCTGATTTTATTCCTAGGCCCATTTCCAATGCAGATTCTTAGGTCTCATTCTCCCATTTTTGTCCTTCCCTCTGAGTGGTATACAAACAAGATACTCTCAAAAAGAAAATTTCTTAGGGGAAGTGAAAAAAAAAAAAGTGGGGAACTCTAGGATGACTACAGAGTGCCTGTTTTAAAGTGAATGTTCCCTTCAGAGTTGAGTGAGTGAGCTATTAGGCACACAGCAGAATGGTCCTGGGTGTAACTAGATGTGGAATCATCTTCAGAGAAACCTGGTGTCTGTGCTATTGACATGAGTTGTGCTGTGGTTACACTCCCGGCTCTCTTTGCTTACTGCAGAAAACTAATCCATTTCTACTTGAACAGAGAGCAGGAGGACCTGGGGTGACTTCACGCACTCCTGGTTAGGAGAGGTCAAGGTCTCTGGTTCCCCAGCACTGCAGAGCTGGGCTGGAGTTCAGGGCAGGACTCTGCTCATTTGGCTGCCACTTCCCTCTCAGCAGCCCAGGGCTCCCCTTCAGCCAGTCTCCCCACTAGAACTGAGTTTGCCCCTCCTCTCCCCACTGTGGCCCAGATGCAGGCTCAGCTCTCACCTGGACCTGACCCAGCTCTCCTTTGATTTTTCTTCTCTCCCTCTTTCAGATCCCAAGTACAGTTGGAAGTACAGAACAGTGGTGCTGATTGTAACATCCCCACCTCTTCAAAACATCTAACACAGGAGCTCCGCTTCAACAGCAACCAGAACACCAAGAACGCAATTTCATCACCATGAACTGCCCTCGGCTATTGTTATCCACTAGGCTGATCCCTGAGAGCTGGCACAGCCTTCCACCTCCAATCCGAGTAAACACCGAAGGAGACCCAGGCCTGACTCCACAGCTGCTCTGGAGAGAACACCACCTGGCCCTCTCCAACTGCCTCCTGTAGCGATCTGAGGTCAGGAGGAGCTGGAAGCAGACAGCACAGGACCCTGGGCACACACTGCCTTTGGATGGGGCGAGCTCGGTGTGGGCAGTTCAGAGACACAGCGCCCTGCACACAAGGCTGCATGTGAGCAGAGGAGAGGATCAGACTCCTCAGGACGTGGACCCTGACCCAGACGGCTGGCCCTCCCCTTCACACAGCCAGCGTTCCGCATGGAGGACAGCAGGAGGAGGAGACTTTGGGGCTCAAAAGGACAGGAAGGGTCTCCTTCCTGCTTTTGAACCCCAACCATCTCCCCCTTCTGCTGTCTTCCATGATGGGAACGCTGACTGTGTGAAGGCGGCAGGCCAGGTGTCTGGCTCGGGGTCTGCATCCTGAAGATCTCTGATGCTTTCCTCAATTTTCCACTCAGCCTCACTCTCTGGCCAAGCACCCGATGCAGGGAATGCTGTGTGCTCCCTCCCACACCCCCGCAGGAGGCAGAGAACATCTTGTGTGCCCATCAGGTCCCCTGACCCTGGCCATCGGTCAGTGGGTGAAAGCTGTCTGTGGATCTGTACATCCTAAAGATGCGCTCCTTCCTCGGTATTCCTAACAACTGCGGAGAGGGTGACCCCTCAGAGCCTGAGCAAAAAGGGAGTGAGCAGCGGCCGTGGCAGAGGTCTCGTCATGAACCCAGGAGGTGGCCGTGGATGGGCGTGATAACAGCAAGTTCATGGTGATGAATGCAGCAGTGTGGCCAGGAGGGGCCCAGGTGGGCGAGGTGGACTGAGCCTGCATCAAGAAACCGGACACCTCTCTGAACACTCCTCTCTCCACATCCATGGTCAGGCAGTGCAGATGCGGGCAGGACCTCATCACGAGGACGCTCATCTCCTACAGCTGCTGGTCCTGCCAACTCCACTCAGTGTTGCAGGAGAACTGGGGGCTCCTGATGCAGGACGTGGGCCAAGGCATCCAGAGCCCCAGCAAACAGCAAGGCCGTGTTCCTGCCGGCCTGAGGCAGCTGCAGGACGAGGAGGGGCCATATGCCTGCCCCCCGTCATGGAAAACCGAGTCCTCGCAGATGCTGGATGCCCGCTGCTTAGTAGGTGTTCCTGGTCAAAGAACAAACCGAGCCAATGGCACCGCTGTCCTGTGGTGGACCGGTTTCTCACAGCTACCATTCTTACTTCCACTGTTTTCATGCCTGTGATAAAGACAATTGTTTTCCTTCATGAAAATTGGGATCCTAGGGAGGGAATGATGTTTGCACCTGAGTGTGCCTCCTCTCAGTGTGACAGCTGCCTTAGACATCCTGCCAGCACATCTTGGGCATCCTGAAATCTACACCTTCTCATTCAGATATCGCTGTCCAGGCCCAGAAGTGTCTCCAGTGTCCTGGGGTGTAACTGGGATCTCAAACATTTTGATTCAGATCGCAATATGTATTCCGTGTTTCAGTTAAGTGTTTTGAAAAAGAAAAATTCCAAAAAAATTTAAAAATTTAAAAAGTAAAAAAAAAGTTAAGGTAAAAATAGAAAAGAAAAATGGTACTGCATTGTTTTTTTAAAAAGGAAAAAGATTTAAAAACTTAAAAATTTAAAACGTGGTAAAAAATTTAAAAGGAAAAAATTAGAAAAAATGTTATTTAAGTGTTTTTGAAAGTAAAATACTGAAAAAATTAAAATTAAAAATTTTAAAAACTTTAAAAACAATAAAAAACAAAAATAGGAAAATACTAATAGGAAAATTAAAATACCACTTCATTTTAGTAACTTTTTAAATAGGGAAAATTTAGAAATATAGATAAATTATAATTTTTTAAAAAATTGGAACTCAGCAAATAAAAGTAAAATTCCATTTCTGTTCAGTGTTTTTGTAAATACAAAAATGCTAAAAATTTTAAATTTAAAAATGATTATACTTTACAAATGACAAAAGAGAAAAAGAATTATTCAGAACAAGTGTAAAATGTCATTCCTATTCACTGTTTCATTTATGGAGAAAATGCCAAATAATTACAATTTAACAACTTTGCAAAAACTTAAAACTTAAAACAAAAAAAGCAATACTAAAGAAACAACATGCAATGCAATTTCAGTTAATTATCTTTTTAAATAATAAATGCTAAAAAGAAATGAAAAAATTTCAAAACAAAAAGAAATTACTGAGAAGAAAAAAATAAATGCCGCTTCAGTAAAATGCCACAGTGCAACAACAAAACAATGTAAACTTTTTGTTGCTTTGTTTGACAACTCGAATTGGTTCTGAACAACTGACCAGTGATGAGGACAACTTATTCAGTGCCTCCAGAACAAACGCCTGGTAATTTATGCCAAGAGACAGATCAGCAGTCATCTAGGTTTTACCTTGGATACCACTTTCACCAGCCCTGACTTAGGTGAAACTCTCTGCAGAAATTTTACACACTCTTTGCTGATTTTCCTACCTGCTTTTACTTTTGTTCTGTATAAGCATCATACACTTTGGATAATAAAATTTCAGAGTTGAAATAAAAAACTTTGGAGAGTGCTGCTTGGAGGATGTATAAATATCCTGTTTGATAATGGCCTTCCTTTCACAATTTTACCATGCATTAACCATTCATGCCTGGGTCAGTTATTATATTCAAGTTTAATACTAGATTTCTAATAGAATTCTTCCTGAAGACTGGATCCTGGCATCCTGTAGTTCAAAAGCATTCTCACCCCAACGTGGAATGTTATTCCAAATATCGTGTTAGCCCATACCACTGAATTTTTTTCTCTATCACTTGGATTTTTTAAAATTCCAGTGTTATAATACATTGCATCTCATATTGGGTGTGCCGATTTTTTACTCTCTCTCTCTCTCTCTCTCTCTCTCTCTCTCTCTCTCTCTTTATTTGTATATGAAGTAGATTGCTTTTCTCAAGCTATTGCAGAGAGCCAGATCAGAAGAGGAACAGTCGGGTCTTGAACCAGAGTCCACATGGGAAGCAGGCACTGTAGGCAGAGGCATAACCCACTATACCACAGTGCCAGAACTAGGTTTACCAATTTTTAAAGAGATTGATTTATTTATCTGCAAGCAAACAGGAGAGAGTGGGAGAGCTAGATAGAATGAAACGCACACACAGAGATGTTCCATCTGATTCACGTCTCAAATGTCTGCAGCAGCCATGTCTGTACCAGGTTGAAGTAAGGAATCCAACAACTTAAGCCATCTGCTGCCTCCCATTACAACAAGAAATATGGCTTAGAAGCATATGGGTCTTGAACCAGGCACTCTGACACGGATGCCGCTGTCATACTGATGGCTTTACCCATGGTCCCATGATGTCAGCACCTGCCTTCTTAAAAAAAAAATCATTGAAAAGCAGCATTACAGTGAAGAGGCAGAGGATGAACAGTGGGAGAAAAGGGAGAGGGAGGTGGTAGTGCTGGGTGGAGAGAGAGAGAGAAATACCTTCCATCTACTGGTTCACTCCCCAAACGCCTGCAAAGTCAGGGAACCCTCCTGGCTGCCTTGAATATTTCCATTCCTGCACTTTGGACTCCAGGCCAGAATCAAAGTGTCTCTCCTGGAAGGCCAGCCATCTGCCAGCAGGTCGTGGGACTTCCTAGCCTACATGACCACATGACACAGTGCCTTATCCCATGATGCCCTTGGGATCCACGGGACCACAAGTGCAGATAACATTCACAGTGATTTTGGAAATTGAAAAAGAATGCATCTGTACTGTCCATATACCATCTTTTTCCTCCTGAATTATTCTACACACAGTATACCATTTGCATCACAGTCTCTTTAGGTATTATAAGATATCTAGGGACAACTGAAAGCATATGGGAGAATATTTGGTCCAATGCGAATGCTACAGGACTTTAGCAACGGTGACTTTAGTGCCTGCAAGTGATCCCAGACCCCATCTGATACAGAGCTTCATGGACAACTGTCCATATTCCATAAGTCCTTGCAGGGTCTCACCTGACACAGATTATCATCCTGAGATTTGGGAGCAGGTCTAATGAATTCCTGCAAGGACAGAAGGAGCTTTACCCCTGGGGAACAAGTCCCCACTGGAGGCGTTTGCAGATGCACACTGAGCTATGGATGGGAATGGGGATCCTGGTGAGGTCTGCAGTGGAAATGAGGAATAGATGTGATGGAAGACCAGGAACAAGGTGAACCTTCTTTGTAAGAGGCAGGGAACTTGGTTTCTGGCATGTTTTCTAGAAGGTATAACTTGCCAGGAGTGAAACTGGATATTAAATGGAGGTACATTAAAGTGCTGATTCTGGGGCTTGCCTTCTGGCAGTGCTGCAAAAGAATTTATTTGAAAGGGAGAGATACAGACATACTGGGAGAGAGATTTTCATCTGCTGGGTCAATCCCCAATAGCTAGGGCAGGGTCAGGCCAAAGCCAGGAGCCAGGAGCTCCTTCAGGTGTGTGTGGGGGCCCGAGCAAGTGGTCCAACTTCCATTTAATTTCCAGGCACCTTAGCATGGAGTTGGATACGAAGTGGAGCAGCTTTGACTTGAACTGGTGCCCATACGTGATGCTGACACTGCAGGTGGGGACTTGGGCTTCTCCGTCACAGCACTGGCCAATGGCCATCTGACCCTTTATAGTAACGTCCAAAACGAGAATCTAATTTCTGGGAATTCTGAACAAAAGAAACTAGAATTTGAAGATGTGGAAAGTCGGGTCTATCCATATTGCAACCAATGAAATGTGTTCTGGAAGAGAACACCAGGGTGTGGCTAGACTGTGCCTTGAAAAAGATGCTTGTATGACACGGACAGAATCAGCAGGTTTAACCAAGGGTGAGCGGAATGGTGTTGAAATGAAAGTGGGCTGACGGCCTTCCTGGATGGAAAGGACGGAGTAATGCAGTGCATCAGTTGACAATATGCAGCTTTTGTCAAGAAGAATGAAGGTGACCCTGAAGGGGATTCCAAGATAATCAGGGCTCCTGCACCTGTTCCCCGAGGCTGACAGGCAAGACAGAAGCCATGGGGCACTGCACTGACCAGCAGTAGAGGCTCCGGAGATGTTTGGGATAATGCTGCCACCCTCCTGGGCTCAGATGGCAGAGTTTGAACCAAAGAGAATTATCATGGAGAGGCAGAGACAGAGAGAAGGCCTTCCATTCACTGGTTCACTTCTCAATTGGAAACAATGGCCAGAGCTGGGCCGTTTTGAAGCCATAAACCAGTAGTTTTCTCTGTGTCTCCCACATGAGTGCAGGAGCCCAAGGACTTGGACAATCTTCCACTGCTTTCCCAGGCCATATCTGAGCTGGATCAGAGGACGGGCAGTCAGGACTCAAACAGGTGTCCATATAGGATGCCGGCATTCCAGGCGAATGCTTCGGCTAGTAAACCACTGCTCCACCACAGAAAAACTTTGCTTGATAAAGAGAGACGGAGAGAGTACTGCCACCCTCCATTTCAGTCCTCGAATGTGTGCACCTGCCTGGCTGGACTGAGGCCAAAGTCAGGAGCAGGGAATTCAATCCAGGTCTCCCTGTGTGGGTGGCAGGAACCCAAGCACTTGATATTCTGGGGACGGGTTGTTCACAGACATATGTGGGGGGAGGCTGGGCACCTTTGGGGTTGTATTTCTACTTGTGTGCAGAAGGCCTCCTGCAGAGGTGGCCACCTCAGGGCGCTTTGTCCAACCAAGGGCATGCTGTTGCCAAACCCCTTCCCATGTGTGATGAATGTCCTACGTTCTGAACACTGAGGGCCCCACACCTGTTTTCTTGGTTTCCCTGGATCCACCATGTAGGAAGATCTCCATGGACTGGCTTTCTGACACAGTGACACCAGCTCTTGATGTGAAAGGAGAGACCCACCGAGCAGGCACCGGGAAAATCCATGCTGGCCCCTGGAACATAATTCTAGCCCATCTCAAGATCCTCACAGTGCCCAGGGACAGCAGAACCCTGTGCACGGGCAGTGTCTAGTTCCCAGGGCCAGTGGTGTCACCTGGGCAGCCCAGGGTCTGTCCCTCAGGGTGGGCTCACGTGTCCTCCAATTGGGGGCTGCCGTGCCTGCTGGTCTGTGTGAGTGCACTCGGGTCTCCTTCCTGTCTCCAGTTCCTGGTGCACTGGGTCCCTGAAGATCCTCTGTGCAATGACAGTCGCCTTCACACAGCAGATGTCAGACAAGCTCAGCCAGACTCCAATTCTGTTCCCTGCCTAGCAAGAAACAGAGAGGGGAGAGCCCAGCGGTTCTCTCTGAGGCAGCTGTGTGCTGAGGGCTCTTCCCAGGCCTCCAGATTTCTCCTGATGAGCATGCCCCTCCCTGCCCCTCTGCACTCCAGGACAGCCACAGAGACACTGGGCCCCCATGCCTCTGTCAGAGGGTTTCCCCTCCCCCATCCCTCTCCAGGCCCAGGTCTAACCCAGTCCTGGAGGCCACAGAAAACCACAGGAAAAGCACACTATGTTGCATTTTCAAAGCACCCAGCCCTAGCAACCTCCATGAAACTCTGGGAAGCTGAGTTTCCCCGTGGGCACTTGGGGTCACTCCTCCACCTTCTGAGAGGGCTCTCCGGACAGCAGCAGATGAGATGAGCGGGCAGAGGCGGCTCCCACAGGGCGGGTATGCACCCTGGACCTCAGAGGGTCGTCTCTGCACACTGCTCATCGGGTCCCCAGGAAATGCCCTGTGAACATGTAGCAGGCTCTTTTTTAGACAATTTTTATTCTTTTCTAAATTTTATTTATTTATTATAATTTTTTGACAGGCAGAGTGGACAATGAGGGAGTGAGAGAGACAGAGAAAGGTCTTCCTTTTCCGTTGGTTCACTCCACAATGGCCGCTGCAGCCGGCGCACCGCGCTGATCTGATACAGGAGCCAGGTGCTTCTCCTGGTCTCCCATGGGGTGCAGGGCCCAAGCACTTGGGCCATCCTCCACTGCCCTCCCGGGCCACAGCAGAGAGCTGGACTGGAAGAGGAGCGACCAGGACAGAATCCGACGCCCAGACCCAGCCTAGAACCTGGGTGCCGGCGCTACAGGTGGAGGATTGGACTAGTGAGCTTGGCGCTGGCCATTGCAGGCTTTTAAATACAGCCTCCAGCAGCTTCCTCACTCATGGCTCCAGCCTGCCTCTGCACTGTGCTCTGCACCTGCGTCTTTAACAACATTACCACCGGCAGGGCAGGGCAGTGGGTTAAGTCCCCACGTGTGATCCCAACTCCCCAATCAACGCATGCAACAGGGAAATAACGGGACACATGCTGTGGTTTACGGCACTGGTGATTGGGGTCAGGGACTAACGACTTCCTAATCAATACATTTCCGTGAGGAAAGTGCGTGGACGCGCATGCCTACACACACACACACACACGCTGGATTCAGGGCGCCACAGCCTGACAGCAACAGCAGCTCAGCGAGGGGCCAGGGCCCAGGGGACACAAAGAGCTCCCCCAGGGCAACGCTGGTTTCTCCTCCGGACTCTGCTGCTCCCTCAGGATCCGGCCAGAGGGACCCCGGGAAGAGTGGTCCACGGGCAGGGGAGGAAGGGTCGGGATCCCAGAGAGAAGAAGGGAAGCCGGAGCGCCAGGTGGCAGAGCGATCAGTAAATCCACAGAGGGGAGACCCCACAGGCCACAGCGCCACGACCCGCTCCTCCGTCAGCGCCCACGCAGCTGGGAAGGGCGGGGACGCGGACACGCGGGACCACCCCGCACCAGACCGTGGGCTCCCCAGGCCACGCCCACCGCCGCGCGGCCCGGCGCTGCCCCGCCCTCCGCAAGCCCCGCCCACCCACCCGCGGCCCTCAGCCCCGCGCGAAGCCCAGGCCCCTGCGCCCGAGGCGCCATCACGACCCCCAGCCCGGCCTGCAGGCCGCCGAGGGCCTGGGGAACCCGGGTGCGGACCCCGCTTCAGAGACCAGAGCTGTGGACCATGGGGACCCCGCGCCAGGGCTCCGGAGCGGGGACGGCGCTGCGGGGCACTGAGGGCCGCCTCCCGGAACCGGAGTCAGAGGAGAGAAAGGGACACGCGCACGCGGGGCGGACCCGCGCCCAGGGCCAGGGTTCCCGGAGGACGGGCGCCGGCCCCAGGCTCAGGACGCCGCTCCTTGGGAGGAGGATGCGGGCGCCGCGCCCACAGCGCCCGGGAGGGCGGGAAGGGCCGGGCCCCCTGGAGGAGGCCGCGGGCTGCGGAGCCCGGGCGGCAGGGGCAGGGGCGCTCTCCAGACCACAGCCTCCTGCTGTGTTCAGCTCCAGGCTTTCATTCTTCCTGTTGTGTTTATTCATTGGAGAGAGGGAATTACAGAGAGGGGAGAGGCAGAGAGAAAGGGCTTCCATGCTCTGGTTCGCTCTCCAGATGGCCACTACAAGTAGGGGTCTCCCAGGCAGGAGCAGGCCCCAAGCCCCCGGGCCATCTTGCAGGGCTTCCCCAGCCCATTAGGAGAGAGGCAGAACCAAACAGGGGCTCCGGGACAGGACCCAGCGCCCATGGGGGAAGCCGGCCCTGCAGGCGGAGGCTTAGCCCACCAGGACACAGCACAGGCCGGACCATGGCGTTTCTGGTGCTGTGTAGACAAACTGACTTGAAACTTACCAGCCCCCAGGAGCTCGAATCCTGCTGTCCTTTCTCTTAGAGAGAGGGGGCCTTGCCTCCTGCGCGCGGGCTTGTAGTTCTAACTTTGTTGCCAGCAGAAGTCTGTGAGGGTTAAAGTGCAGTTAAGGAAGTGAGGTGAAGGTGGCTGCTGGTCATCCCTCACTGTCTTGGGCTCAGGGGCTCTGGAGCTGGCGCAGTCACACTAAGGAGAGGAGCCCAGGAGCTGCAGCGTGGGGGGTACAGGGCGTGCACAGAAGGGCAGGGTAGGGGTGAAGGTGGCACAGCGGGTTGGAGCCTCAGTCTGCAGAGCCAGCCTCCATGGGGGCTGCTCCACTGGCTATGCAGCTCTCTGCTGGGGCCTGGGAACGCAGTAGATGATGGCCCTAGTCCTTGGGCCCCTGCACACACGTGGGAGACAGGCAGAAGCTCCTGGCTCCTGGCAAATCCAGCAGGACTTCCTGGGATAGGCTTCAAGGCCCAGGACTAATCCTCTGTGACGTGGGGCCTTGCCTCTGGGTCTCAGCCTGCGATACTTCCATCTTCATTCGAGCCAGTACTCGTCCTTTCTTCTCACACTCCTCTGATGTGTGTCCTCTTCCTGGTGTCAGCAGCTTCTCCTGGTTGTTTTGCGCATACACCTTACCTGAGTCAGCTGCCAATGCCCCGTGCTTGGCTCTGACCACTGTCCACGAGGGGCTGTTCTCACGATCTCAGGCACCTCTGGAAAATCTGTATTGACCTGATTTCCACTGGTCATGGTGGAGTTTACTGTTTTCTCTTTGAAACTAGCAGCATTGCCTAGCAGAAAGGCTGGTGCACAGAGGTCCAGAAGGAATCTCTACTCTGCCTGGCTCCATAGATAAAAAGAAGAACATGGGTCTCCATGCAGAAACGACCTCCATGAGGCCTGACACTCTCCAGCATTGCAGCAGAGGAGAAAGCCTGAGGGAGAATTCCAGAGGTAAGGGACCACACAGGACAGGCAGGGCTATGTTAAATACTCGTTCACCTTGTGTGTTCTCTGCTCCCATTCTATCACCCAGAGATTGAAAACAGACAGACAATCAATAATGGGACAATAGAAACGTGGGAAAAGCTGTGTCCAAGGAATGACCCTCATACTTGTGTGTGTTTGTTTTTAGCAGCAGAAATAGCAGTGCTTTACCCAAAGTCCACAAAACCCAGCAATGCATTCTTGCAAGACAAGAGCCATGCTCGGCACAGGGAAGCTGGAGGTCAGAGCTCATGGGGTGGCCCTCCTTCCACCAGGTGCCTTGTGCTGAGACAACCTCTTAGTCTCTCTGGACCTCAGGTTCCTCATCAGTGAGGTAAAGTGTGCATTGTTCCTCTCTGAGGTCCTGCTGCTTAGGTTCCTCGGAATCCCTGGGGAACCACACGTGCCCTGGGAACTGAGGCTGAGAGCAGACCTAGTCCCTCCTCTGTGTCTCCTCCCAGATCTGGAGCTGAGAACCCAGAGCTGAAGGTGCAGATGAAGGAAGAGGAGCAGCTCTCTGGGACATGAGAATGACCCAGAAAATGACAAGGTAATGTTAGGGTGAACCAAGTGTGGGTGAGATGAAGGACACACTGAGTCAGAAACCTCAGGGGGACACTCAGAAAGGCCTACTCCACTGTCCAGCCCCTGAAGGAGCCACCTTCCATGAGCACTGAGCTCAGGAGAGAAACTGAGGCCAGAGTGAAGCTCTACACCTGGCCAGGGAGATCCCTGGATGGAATTAGAGCAAGTTTATGCTGAACAAAAGCTTTCCATGCAAACTTGAGATCCTGGTAACTTCAGTGTAACAAAAAGGGGGGGGGGGGATAGAGAGAGAAACCACACCCTTCCTGCCCTCTTCAGCTAGGTACATTTTTCCACCCATGCTCAATTCTGCCATGCAACACACTGCACAATCCTAAAATGGCAATGGTGCAGTCCCACAGCACAAAGTAAGGATCCCCATGATCCCCACATGGGGCCAAGACCTATGCACATTGTTCACAATGCTTTTGCTTTCTCTGGCTATGGTGTGAAAGCACTCACAACTCAGTAGCCAAAATAATTAATCATTCATCTGAGAAATTGGCAAAGGACCTGAGTAGACATTACTCCATGAAAGGAATACGCATTGCTACCAGGTTTATGACAAGTTGCCCATTATCAGTACTCATCGGGGAAACACCATTCCAAACTACAGAGGGATATCCCCTCAGAACCATATGGTCAGCTGCTGTCAGAAAGACGAGAGAATAAATGTGGGCAAGGGTGTACCGAAAAGGAAACACTTTTACATTATGTGTGAGAATGTTGAGTGGTATGGCCATTATAGAAAACATTATTGAAATATTTTTGTGATGTTAAACTAGAACTGTCAAATGATCCATTCATCCACCTTATTGGTATATGTACAAAAAAAGAAGAAACAAAAAACCGTGGCCGGCGCCGTGGCTCAACAGGCTAATCCTCCGCCTTGCGGCGCCGGCACACCGGGTTCTAGTCCCGGTCGGGGCACCGGATTCTGTCCCGGTTGCCCCTCTTCCAGGCCAGCCCTCTGCGTGGCCCAGGAGTGCAGTGGAGGATGGCCCAAGTGCTTGGGCCCTGCACCCCATGGGAGACCAGGTAAAAGCACCTAGCACCTGGCTCCTGCCATCGGATGAGTGCGGTGCGCCGGCCGCAGCGCGCCATCCACGGCAGCCATTGGAGGGTGAACCAACGGCAAAGGAAGACCTTTCTCTCTGTCTCTCTCTCTCACTGTCCACTCTGCCTGTCAAAAAAAAAAAAAAAACCGTATTTAGTAGAGATGCCTGCAATCCCTAGTTGATGCCTTATTCACAGTAGCCAAGATGCAAACTGCCTAAATGTCCATCAACAGAAGGTTGGTTAAGAAATCTTACTGGCTATACATATGGCTTGAAAAGTACATTTTAATAACAGGATACTGCAGATTTTCCATGACAGTTTGGAATCACTTGAAGTTTTTGAATCATTCTTATACATTTCTGTGTATAGATATTTATATATATATATATACAATATGTAACAACACATTATACGTGATAGATGTATGATTATAATTAAATATATATATTTATATGATGGAATGCTGTTCAACTCAAAGGAACTCCTGTCATTTGTGAGAAACTGGATGAAATTGGAGGACATTATGGTGAGTGAAATAAACCAGATATAGAAAAAATAATACTGCATGAAGCCTGTTATGTGTGGAGTCTGAAGGATAAAAAGGAAAATTGTTGAATATGTCAAAACAGAGAATATAAGAGAGGTCATCAAGGTGGTGGATTCTGGTGCGAAGAATAGAGAGATGTTGACCCAAGAATACAAAGTAGTAGTTATAGAGAAGAACTAAATCTAGGGTTCTGAAGTTAAGCATGAGACTCTGAGTTATTAGTGGAGCATTCTATTCTCTATTAGAATGAGAAAGGCTGAGAATTTTCTAAGAGTGGATTTCGTGGGTTCTTACCATGTGCAGGCACATAAAGGTTAACTGTGAGATGATGAATATTTTATTTACTGGTCTAGAGTCATTACACTATCGATATGTACATTACTATATCATTTTTGTATATTTTAATAATTATTTTAAAATATTGATTATTCTGTTTGAAAAACAGAGTTACAGACAGAGAGGAACACACACACACACTGAGAGGGAGAGACATCAGATTTTAAAATTTCAAAAAAATCCCAGTTCTGATCATCCACTCAAAGGCAAACCTTAAAATTTGCAGCTTTTGGGACTGGCATTTCGTTCAGCAGTTAAGTGGCTTTTGCAATGCTCACATACCTATATTTGAGTTGTGGGGCTGGAGTCACCAAAGGGTTTCCTGTCCAGATTCCTGCTAACGTGCACCCTAGGAGGCAGCATGTGATGGATCAAGTATTAGATCTCTTAGTTCTAAGGGTACAGTTTAACAACTTGCCATAGGACTCCAAAATCCCTTAAGCTGCCTGATAAAAATAGCAGCTTCAGTGTTATATAGAGTACATGGACAGGATTAAGTGGTAAAGTGAACATATAGATAGGATCAAGTGTTAAAGCGATCGTATAAATAGGACAAAGTGTTTGGAAACAATAATAGAATTACAAAGGAGTGGAGGCTCTAGCATGAAAAGTGGCCCATACAGCACACTCACAGAATGAGTAGCACTGTGAACTCAGAATATCCCCATAAGGCATTCCTGTCTGGCTGGAAAGCCCACGAGAGCATTTCAGGCATGGAAATCTAAGACCCTTTGGCAAAAATTGCCGTACAATATAGGATGCCTGTGGGTGAGACTGAAGTGGAAAGAAGTGGCCACTATGAAGGATGCACATTCCCTGAAGGGAGGAGAGAGCTTCCTCTTTGCTTATGGCCTTGTCGAGCTAGGTGGATTCAGAAGGCTTCTGTAGCCAAGGAAGCTCATGTCAAGCACACTGGGTGAGCACTGATGTCAGACATAAGAGTGTGATTTGTTAAAGACACAGTGAGAGCCACTGTGCACTGCCCTCTGTCCGCAAAAGCTGTACCAAGGGACTTACTAGTAGAACTGTTCTCCAGAATCACTTCCTTTTAGTGCATTAAATGGAGGATATTCTGGTGTCTCATAGGTTATAATTCTAAGAGCTCACAGCAGATGTATCATCCATGGGTTCTTCTTTGAAGACAATTAAGTTTCTTTCTTTTTTTTTTTTTTTTTTTTTTACAGGCAGAGTGAACAGTGAGAGAGAGAGACAGAGAGAAAGGTCTTCCTTTGCCGTTGGTTCACCCTCCAATGGCCGCCTTGGTCGGCGCGCTGCGGCTGGCGCACCGCGCTCCTCCGATGGCAGGAGCCAGGAGCCAGGTGCTTTTCCTGGTCTCCCCATGGGGTGCAGGGCCCAAGCACCTGGGCCATCCTCCACTGCACTCCTGGGCCACAGCAGAGGGCTGGCCTGGAAGAGGGGCAACCAGGACAGAATCCGGCACCCAGACCGGGACTAGAACCCGGTGTGCCGGCGCCGCAAGGCGGAGGATTAGCCTGTTGAGCCATGGCGCTGGCGACAATTAAGTTTCTAAAAGGAAAGAAGGGGGAAGAAGGAAGGGAATAGCAGAAGGGGGCAAAAAGTGAAACTACCTTTGAGAAGCAGTAACCTTGGATAGCCCTTTGCTAGGCTGTTGAGTAACAGTTCTCTTAGTTTTCTTGTTTCATTCTATCTTTTTTTCTTTCTCAGACTAAACAGGAGAGTTGGAGGAGGAAGAGGGGGAGAATAGGTGGGAGGGCAGGTAGGTGGGAAGAAGGACTATGTTCTTAACGTTGAATTGATGCCATTGATACAACATTAAATAAGTTGATTTTAAAAATACTTCAGGCCGGCGCTGTGGCTCAACAGGCTAATCCTCCGCCTTGCGGCGCCGGCACACCGGGTTCTAGTCCCGGTCGGGGCGCCGGATTCTGTCCCGGTTGCCCCTCTTCCAGGCCAGCCCTCTGCTGTGGCCCGGAGTGCAGTGGAGGATGGCCCAGGTGCTTGGGCCCTGACCCCATGGGAGACCAGGAGAAGCAGCTAGCACCTGGCTCCTGCCATTGGATGAGCGCGGTGCGCCGGCCGCAGCGCGCCGACCACGGCAGCCATTGGAGGGTGAACCAACGGCAAAGGAAGACCTTTCTCTCTGTCTCTCTCTCTCACTGTCCACTCTGCCTGTCAAAAAAAAAAATAATACTTCAAATACATAACACCCATATTCTTCAAAATAAGTTTGCCATCATTATAAAAGTAGTTGCAATAATTATATGTAAATATATTGTAAAAAAGCATTAGGTTGTTCACCCACATTGGCAGAACAAATTGGAGTTCTGAACACCAAGTGTCACCCTGGCCAAGCCTGACTGTTGCATGCATGTGGGGATGGAAATAGCGATGGAACACATAGCCTTGGTTGTGTTTCTCTGTGTGTATGTCTCTACATCTGGATCTCTACATCTCAAATAAGTATAATTTAAAAACATTTTCATTTCCATAATATGTTTCATCTTATAAGTTACTTGTTTTATTCGAAGGGCAAAAAGACAGACATAAAAGATCTCCTATTGACTGGTTTGAACCTAGGAGGCCTGAGCTAACCTGGGCCTAGCCAGGATGAACTAGGACTGGGTCCATCAGGATCTCCCACATAGACTGCAGTGACACAAGTACTGGAGCCGGCACTGCTGCCTCACGCTGTGTGCACCACCAGGAAGTGGAGGGGAGAGCCAAGCAAGGACTCGGGCCCAGGCAACTGATCCAGGTGTGGGCATCCCAGGTGGCATCTTAACTGCAGTGCCAAACGCTTGTGCCAATTTCAACCTCTTAGAAGAAAAAATAGTACAAAGTCTTTCAACTTGAATTAGATTACATTTTTAGGTATTATACCCAAACTATACATAATAAAAGAATAAATTCATAAATGTCCCAATGTGTTCAAATTTCCTGTTCAAAGTCATTGATAAGAAGATGAATAGACAGGCCAACATAGGGAGAAAACATTTTGAAGTTACGCCTGACATAACAATTCTTTACAGAGAACTAATAGAGCTCTCAAAATTTCACTCAGAAAAACGAAATGACACATTTATTATGGAAGTTTAAAACTCAACATTTCAAACAGGTAGAAAAGACTAGAGATCTCTTTAAACAGCAGGTGGGGTGACTTCCTCCCAGCCCTGAGAAAGGAAGGCTTGTTGGGACACATGTTCTGCCTTGGTATTTTCATACACATGCATGACTATAGAGCAATACATGCTTAGGTGATTTGGGGACACGGTCTGGGGTGTCAGCGCAGGATCTATAACTATGAGACTGGCAGATGGGTAGGTTGTCCCCACCAGTGGGGGTCTTGTGCCTCAACCTAGCTTAGGCCCCTGGAAGGCAGAGTTCCGAAGATTCCGTGACGCTCTCCACCTTCTAACTTTGCGATGGCAACGGCAGACCGTTAGCTGCCACACAACAGCCAGTCCTCGCAGAGACTGAGCTACAGGCAGGGCCTTCAATCCAGGCTTTGGCAGTTTGATCCTTGTTTGTCCAGAGAAGAACTTCCCAGTGTTGTCGGGCTGTGGGTCAGGTGTTTCACATCAGTAAGTGAAGCTTGACAGGTATTGTCACCCCTCAGCCTACCTGAAACTCTTGGATGTCATGTGTTTGAACCTCTCCTCTGTTTGGGTTTCCTCTCCCCAGTCCCTGTTGTCCTGCTGTGACACACCATCAGCATGGCAGGATCCCACAGCCCTGCATCAGATCCCGTGGCAGAACTGAACGACCTCGAATGCCAGCAATTGCGATCCCAGCTGGCAAAGAGCCAACAGGACTGCTGGGAGCTCCAGGAGAAGTTTCTCATAGCTGAGGCTACAAATTTTGCCCTGGCCAGGGAGCTGAAAAAACACAGTAAGTTCTCTCGGGTCATTTCACCACAGTGATGATTGTCCTGTATCATCTTCTGAGGAACTAAATGGCCTCACTACGTGATTTTTGTCTTCTTTTTGCTGAACTTACTTTCCTCCTGACCACACTCCCAAGCTGACACACAGGGTTTCCCAAGTTTTCCAAGTTTGCAGTGAGGTGTAGGGTGACAGGAGGGCTGAATCTGTCATGGATTCCTGATGAGGCATAGAGCTGCCTGTTGTCCTCAGGGTCAGGCTCCACCATACTGAGTGCATGTGTATGATCGTCCTGTCTGTGTCAGCTCCTGCAGCCTTATACCATCACTGTGGCCTCATTTCTGGGGCTAACGCCTTTCACTCAATCAAAGCCTCCGTTGAGTTCCCATTGGCAAGGCGCTGTCCTAGGTCCAGAAGTGGACATGTGTTCAGAGTGAGCAGGATGTGCTTCCAGAGAGACAGGGAGTCTCCTGTGCACTGGAACTCTGGTCTCCATGGGAACACCCTCAGGCCTCCCCGCTGAGAGCAAAGTCCTGCTCCTGCAGCACAAGTTCTTCTTCCAGAAGAGGAAGACGGTGCTGAGACCTGGGAGGGGGAGCAAGACAGGGTGTGGGGGCATCAGGGCCCCTCGCCTGGGTGCCCCCCATTGCCCACCTTCTCTGTAACTTCGATTTCTCTTCCACGCATAGGTGCTATCAGAATTCCTGCCTCTGTAGATTGTCACAACAATATGCGCTCCTTCTTTCCTATACAACTCCAAGGATGGTTCCTTGTTCAGGATCAAGAGAATTCATGAGGCCCTTACTGTTCTGTTTCTAATTTAGCAGGAACTATACTTTTTATTGGGCCATATTGCCTCAGGTCTTACTGTGTTATACATTGTCTTCTACACAGTTCCATGAAAGGTGGCCCTTTACATCTGAAACAACAAACAGTTGAAATCTTTCCCAGTGCCAGGAAACAGTCCTACACCCTTATCAAGCTCCCAAACACACAGAAGGTGACGACTTCGTGCCCAGGTTCGCGTTTGACCTGAGAGGCTACAAGGCTTGCTGTGTCCAGTGGCTCATGATTCAGTCTGAGCTCAGGGGCTGGGAATTCTGATTCTGTAAACACCAGGGGAATCACCCTGTCAAGTCACCATCTCTATCTTTGAAGTCCTTTTTTCTCATTTAATTGGGAAATAGCAGGGCCAGCGCTGTGGGTTAGCAGGTAAAGCCGCTGCCTGCGGTGCTGGCATCCCATATGAGTACTAGTTCGATTCCAGCTGGTCCACTACCAATCCAGCTCTCTGCTATGGCCTAAAAAGCAGTAGAAGATGACCCACGTGCTTAGGCCCCTGCATCCACATGGGAGACCTAGAAACAGCTCTTGGCTCCTGGCTTCAGATTGGTGCAGCTCCAACCTGGCAGCCATTTGGGGAGTGAACCAGCTGATGGAGTCTCTCTCTCTCTCTCTCTCTCTCTCTCTGCCTATATGTCTCTGTAACTCTGCCTTTCAAATAAATAAATAATTCTTTTAAATATGGAAATTTCAGATGCTATGTAGTGAGGTGATGAAATACAGATGTGAAACCCCCAATCTGGAGTCTGGCCCTGGAGTGCTTTTGGTCTTCAGCAGGCACTGACTACAAAAGCACCTCCCTAGTTCTGCATGTCTGTCTTTCCCCAGATTGTGACAAGTTGAAAAACATCATTGAGTCCATCCTGACCAAGAAGTTCCACATTGAGGAGCCGCTGGCAGAGAAGCCCACGGTCCCAGAGCTGCTCAGGTACGGGTCTCTGTGGGGGGCAGGCAGGTGGGGAGGTGTGTGGGTGTCTCCAGGGGGGCAGCTCAGAAGGGAGAACTGAGGCATCTCAGGCATGGAAAGCCAAGGCACTGTGGCAGAATGTTCTCCATGTAGGATCACTGGGGACCCGGACAAAGAAGTGGCCATCAAAGGAGGATGCACTGTTCTCTAAGGGAGGAGAGAACTTCCACTTTGCTGATGGCCTTGTCTAAATACGGACAGAGTTTTCAAAATGCTTCCATAGCCTAGTCAGCTCGTGCCATGAGCCTTGTGTGGTCCCTGACAACACACAGAGGAGTGCTAATTGTTAACTTAACAGCAGGTGTCAGTGTGCACTGACTCCCCATGCAGGACCTCTGTCTTCAATGAGTTGTATTAAAAGAGAGTTACATTGAAACATTTCTCAACAGTTTTTATTCTTGTGTGGGTGTGTGTGTGTGAATTGTTGAAATCGTTACTTAATATAGAGTTGGTCTTCTGTGTACAAAATTCATTGAAAATGCATCTTAATGGAGAATGAGATTGAGAAGTATAGGGGGAAGAGGAGCTGGGCTGGGAGTGTGGGTGGTACCCTGTGTATGGGGAGAAGAGTAACTCTATTCCTAAAGTTGTGTTATGAAATGTATATTCCTTAAAATAAGTGAATGAATGAATTTTTAAAAAGAAATGGTAAAAATTAAATTTACAATGAAATTAAAAGTAATAGGTACTTTGAAAACATTCTCCCTTCAGGAGAAATGAAAATGAAAATACATTTTTCCATCCTCAATTACTGTTTATTTCCCAAATAAAATGGTACGAATAGATAATAATAAACAAAGGCATCATGGAGTCCATGTTGACCAAGAGGCTACACGTGGAGAGCCCCTGCCAAAGCAGCCCAGGTCTGCTGAGCTGCTCAGGTAAGGCTCTCTGTGTAGGGCCGGCAGGTGGGGCTGTGTTTCACTAGTGGGCAGCCCAAATCAAACACTGAGCCAGCCTGTGCCAAACAAGGGCAGAGAGTTACAGCAAAGCCCCGTGTCTCAGATGTTATGAAACAAGGAGGGAGCCGAGGAATCTGAATTCAGAGCTGCAAGTGCAGAGAGTCTGTAAGTAAGGTATCCAGGGGGATGGGCTCCCATGGGCCTCCTGTTTACTCTCTCTTCTGCAACAGGAAATCCCCGTGGCTGTGTTTCTGGGAATCCAGTCACTGGTTAGCTTTGGTCCTCTGTAGGTGGTGCTATGCCCGTTCTTTCTTCCTCCCGTGTTCTCATGGTTCCCTTAGTGTGGAGGTGCTTTTCGGTGGGCGCTCACCTCGAGATGATCTGCACTGGGTCTTCTCGGGGGAGGAGAGGATGCTGGGCTCTTCTGTTTGGTCATCTTGCAATCAATCCTCATTTACCCTTGGTCACCATCACCTCCTGATATAGAAGACTGATGCTTAGCTTGGCCCTGCCAGACCTTCATTCTTGTTTCTTGCCATGTAACCCCTGCATGCACTATGATTCCCAGTCACTGCACTGTACACTGTGTGTCTTCCTACATGGAAATGCCTGTGGCTGGAAGGAGGAGCTGAATTAGCACCTTATGAAGGCAAGGAAGGAAGAATCCTTGCACTGTTGATAGAACATGACCCGAATGGAATCTCAGGAATTGTGACAAGATCTTTCTCTAAACATGGGAGCAAGGCCTTGTGTTGCCCTTTGCTTTTCTTGGCACAGGTATTTCTCCAAACCTGAGGGGTGATGCTGGTGGAGGGCTCTATAAGGCATTGTTATGAAAATCCATGGAAACACAGAGAACTTAACACTCATCCCTTCCCATCTAGAACCTTCTCCACTCTTGCACCTTAGGCATTGCCGTGGCATCCTTGAAGATCAGGACCAAGAACTTTCCCAGTTACGTCCCAAGGTCCAAAGGGGGAGAAATCTAGCCCACATCCTACAGCAGTACCTGAAGGACGTGCTCACCGTGCATGACCCTGAGACCTGTAAGGGGCAGGGCTTCCGACGACTCCTCACTGAGGCTGTCCGGCTGTCAGCGTGCCTTGAGGACCTGCTTGGAGCAGGTAAGCTGGGCCCAGGCTGTCCCTGGAGAAAGCCTCAAGGGTTCAGATGCATTCATCTCTCTGCCATGGGCATTTGCCTCAGCTCTTCTTGGTACTGAACATGTGTGCCATGACAAGGTCAGCACTGCTTGGGAAAAACAGATAGGGGCAGATAAGCCTTTCAAGTTGCAGTCTCCCAAAGGTCTCCTCCCTTCCTGATTGTGGTTGGCCTTTGGGGCAAGAGGCAGTGTCCATCCTCACATCAAGACCAGAGAGACCTTGTGAAGTGAGGCCACTGTTCGGCTGAACACAGTCACTGAGCTAAGTAAGAATGGAAGCCTCCAGCTCTGTGCTCAGTGTGGTTTTCAAGCTGTAGAAAGGTGATTGCTTTCTCCATCCAGGATTTCTCTCTCCTCATTCACTAAATGGACCAAAAAATCTGGGGCAGAGCAGATGTAACCACCAAAGGTGGAAGGCCAAAGAGCAGATGTAACCATCAAAGGTGGAAGGGCAAAAGCCCTCCTCTCCCTGGGAGTGTCAGACCAGGCACTAGAGTTAGTAGAACTTCTGTGAAGAAAGCTGTTGAGAAGGGAACTCGTAACACAGAGAGGATTTCCTCTAATGATACAGCTAGAGAAAACTTGGAGGGCCTGTGAGGGAGGATGGAAGTCGGGTTCTTTGCTTCTTCATGACAGATGGAGGTTCTCTGTGAGACCCATGGGAACAAAGAACCCATCCCTGGGCTCCCACTAGTGGCAGCATGAGGGATAACAGGCAGAACTCACAGGGAAGCTTGAGAAGCTTCCAGTGATATGGGGGCAAAGGATGTTGGCCTAGTTTCAGGCAGAATCTGCCATGATTCTGCTCTCCAAGTGCAGAGACACAAAGCCTGATGGACCACAAGGGAATGGCAAGGCATTTCTTTAAACACAGAACATTTGAAGTTTTTGTCCACTATGGGCCCATATGTAGAATTCATATGCACTCAGAGGCCACCTTGATTGTCGTGGGGGGGTGATAATCTCTGATTGGAAATTTCTGAATTTGTTGACAGAAAATATTGAAGAGGAGGAAACACCAGCACAAGGACCTGTTGCTGACAGGTAATAGTGAATGATGAAGAGATGGCAACAATTGGGTAAAGGATGCACAGGGTCTCCTAAAGAACAGAAAAGGGGCCGAGACAGTCATGGGGTTGAGATGCACGCATACACACAACTGCAGGTTGTGTTGAGTCCTTCCTGGCCAACTAGGAAACCCCCCTGTTAAAGTAGTTGTCTGTTGTCCTGGTCCTAGTTGCTGATAGGATCCATCATGAACTCACAGCCCTAGGTGTTGCCTGCACACAAAGGGAACCCCTGTTCCCTGCTTTCTGGAAAAGCAGAGGAAGATGCGCACCTGCTTTCTATAGGGTTAGCTGAAGTTCTCATCAGAGAAAACTAGCCAAGAGGCAATGTGCAAAGGAGCAGTTAGGAAGAATCCAGCCAAGTTCAACTGCAGAAAAGCACCTCTAAAAACCATGTTTGCTGTCCTGTGACTTGGTTAAGAGAAGGCCCAGAAGGTAGCACATCTCTAGAATCTGGCAAGCCCCTAGAACCTTGATCACATGGCTGCAGGACACTGCCACAACCCAACCTGAGCACAGGGTGTCAGCCCAGCGGCTGTCAGTGTGTGCTTGTGCTGTGACTGCACCATGCAGCGACAGTGGAGGCTGCTTCCTCAGTAGCTGCTGTGTATTGAGTGTGATGAGCAGAGGCTGATCTCTTCCCAGGCCCTCTCCCCCTAGGCAGCCACACGGTGTTCAGAGTGGAGGGAACAGCCTCTATGCTCTCTATGACCGATCCCTTATGCACCCCATCCAAACCAGCCAACTCCCTGGTGTCTCTTCCTTCTTGGTTTAATCTCTGTCATCCTTGTCCCACCTGGCTTCTCAGGGAGCTCTTGGAAGTGGATGAAATGGAAACCCCACAAAGTTCACAGCAGGAAACATCTATTACTGGTGCTGTTGACCACCTGCCGAGTGACTCCTGCCTGCCTGAGGGCACTGAGCAATTGACTCGTGATGCTGAGGACACCCACGGTGTGCTAGGTGTAGACGGGGACCACGCTTGTTCACACAAGAAAGAAGAACCTGTCACCGTTCTCCCAGGTAGAATCTCCATTCTCTGGACACAAGGGCTCTCAGGTTGAGGGTTGCTTTTGAGCACAGGCCCTGCAGACACAAGTTGGTTTCAATCAGGGTCCAGGTTGTGGCACTGAACATAGACATCAGGAGAGTCAAGGAGCATCCCTCCCTCAGATGCTGTTTGTCTCACTGCACCCTAGCCTATGGGAACATACAGAGGCCCTGTGTAGGAAGTGCCTGTCAGACACTCTAACTTAGAAATAATGCCTGCTGTCACCTGCAGTGATATCATTCTGTTCTACTACTGCATCCCTGGAGTTCTAGCCCCATGCAGGCTTTTGGGAACACTTCCCATGTATGGGCCAAGTTGTGATCCTAGTATTGCTACCTCCATCCCTAGCCTCTATCTCCTTTAAGATAGCTTATCTTACCTATGCAAACATCTCAAAACCAGGACATAAAGTCTCTTATACTGTACTTCCTATATGGTTCCAAAAAAAAAAAAACATAGCTGAATCCAGGAACGTCCCTACAACATCAATGTTCACTGTTTCTCTCTAACTGCATAGATTTATTTATGTGAGGGGTTGTGGAGTTCATTCAGCCTTCTATAGAAACTCCTCTACCCTTATTCACCATGATCAGTCTGATAGGATGATCAGTATATAGCAACACTCATAGATTTCAGATAAATAAATCCTAAAGGGCCTGGGGGAGAGAGCCCTGATGGCTCAGACTCAGGACAGAGGACATTGGGATGGGGTTCTGTCTTATCAGTTTCATTGGCCCTATGGAACAGGCAAGCCAACCCAGTGAATCTCAGAGGTGTCAGGCTGAGGCTCAGAGAATTTCTCTCACAGCCCTTACTACCCTGAGTATGCTGATGCCCCTGTGCAAAGCTTAGAGGGAGGACTGGGAATGTGTGCAGTGAGCTAGAGGTTATGTCACTGGCTTCTTCTTTATATTTGCAGAAAATGATAGTGATACTGAAGAAGGGAAAGGAGATCAACTTGCTCCCAGGTAATGTGGAAAACCATGGGCTGTTCATTCCCTGGTGACCTCTATACAACTCCTAACCAGAGATTTAAGAAAGTGATGAAATTACATAGTTCCCCCAGCCAGAAAAGCACATCATGTTAAAGAGTCTTCGATGTTGTCACTGTTCTACTTGTCTATTTTCACATTTTTTTTTACATCTCATGTGTAGTCAATAACATCAGTTGACATTTTGAACATCAGTACACCTAGAGATGTGCTGGGAACATATCTGCTCAGTTCTTATGGCTTATGAAACACCACTAGGATTGGGCTGTTTGGCATTAGCGTGTATGCAAAGAACTCACAGCAAGAAAGGTAGGTAGACCAAAGATATTTTTCTACCATTAATAATCTTAAGATGAAAAAGACTTAAAAGTGCTGGTATCTAGGCCAATAGAAAGCCTCCAAATGCATTTAACTGATTGCTACATGAAAAATGCAATGTAATTGAGCAACAGTTATAAAACCTCTATTTGTGATGTAATATACAAGGCACCAAGATTGCTCTAGGCTACACAGTCAGTGTCTCTGCTCAGGAAAAAGGACATTGGAGCAGCGTGTTGAGTACTTCATTCCATCTTGCTCTCACATGTTTTAACCTGTAGTCTGATCACAACGTCACTTCTGTGATGTGTGTCTTCAGTGTCTCTGCCCTCCCATCTCAGCAGGGAGCTCCCAGAGCAGCAAGAGCAGGAAGACTCAGACGACCGGCTGGACGAGTGCTACCTCACTCCCTCGATTTCTCCAGTCGTTTCTGAGCTTGACCATTCCACGTGCAGCAGCTGGTGCTCCCTGGAGCATCAGGATGTGCTCTCTGTTCCAGATGCAGAAGGTGAGTCCCCACTGTGAGGTGATACAACCCCCTCTGCTTGCCAAGGAGCCCGCACTATCCTTGCACTCATCACTCCCACCTGACTGAGAGGCTCCTGCACAGGGGAGGGTCTGAGACATTCTCATCATCTGTTCTTTCTCAACCAGTCTGTTGCACAGGTGTGGTGGCCCATCCAGCCTTGCTGTCTTCCCTTTCCTCGTGTGACTTTGTCACTCAGGTTCCAGTGCTCAGTCATTGCCAGAAGAATGTGACAGATTCACACCAACCGAAGCAGCACATCTCATGTGTCTCTGCCATCCGTTCATAATGAAGCAGACCCCTCTGCCCCCTGAGCTGTTGATCACAGGAGTCATTCCCCGTCCCTGTCATGTGACCTTGTTTCCTGTCAGAGCCAGCAGCTTCCTCATCTCCATTACAGTCAAGATACTCCCCCTGTTTCATTGAACCCAACCACGTTGTTTGTCCCTTCAAAGTTGGCTTCATTTCACCTACCCCACGTACAGAAGGTTCTGCCATTCCTTTAGTAGTGTGTCCCCAGGCTGCAAGTCTGAGACCTGTGCTTAGAGATTCCATGTGCAGCCAAGTTTTCTCTTGTGCAGCACACGTTCACTCTGATCCCCAGAACTGAAAATTCATTGTTCCACCTTTTATCCTCAATGTACAAAATATGGTGAACCACAAACTACCAAGCTAGCTTGTTTGAGAACCATGGCACTGCACTTCCTCTCATGGAAAGGAAACACACTAGGAACCAAGCGTCTCCAGAGAATATGATTTTAGATTTGATTTTATCTTATGAAAGGCAGAATTAGAGAGAGAAACAGGGAGAGAGAGAGAGAGACAGAGAGACAGAGAGGCAACTCTTGCATACTCTGGCCTGCTCCCTACATGGCCACAATGGCATTGACTGGACCAGGCCCAGGCCCAGGGAGGAACTAGGAGTTTCCTCCAGGTCTCCTATGTGGGTGCAGGACCCAAGTACTGGACCATCTTCTACTGCATTCCCAGGTGCATTAGAGGCATCTGGATCAGAAGTAGAACAGCCAGGACTTGAACCGGCATTGACATGGGGTCCTGGGGTTCAAGGCAGCAGCTTTACCTGCTATGCTGCAGCACCCGCACTTGGGAAAATGTATGTTTCATTTCTGTAGGGAATCAGGTCAGCGATTATTGGTGTGATGACTGGAGGACTAGGGAGGTTTACCTCATGTGTCCAGAACAATGAACAAGCTAGTTCCCTCAGAAATGACCTCAACCCTCTAGACAATTCCTAGCTGAGGAGTCGGCAGTGACCCTGAGGATACTGGTGTGCTGTGCTAGCGCTGGACAGCGCATTGTGCAGGCTCTGAGGGGATCATCCTAGATGACTGTGCCTATTTCATTCATTTGCAGCAAAGGAAAATGACAATGCTGAAGTGCAAGTGGAAGCACTAGCCCTGTCACACTCCAGGTGAGTCTTAGGAACCCTGGGCAGTGAGCTGAGTGCTGACACGGGCAGACTCCAGGTCCAGAGAAGAAGAGCAGAGCCACTGTGCATCTCCCATCCATTGAGCCAACCCTGCGGTACCCCGTCAGCACTGCTGTCTGCCATCGTTAGGGGACTAGTCTAGGTTTCCAGTTCTCCCTGCCTTTTCCATGTAGTGACCTGCAGCAGGCTGACTCCATGAAGGAGCCTCTCCAGCGATTCCTTGCCATCATTGCCTCTCTCGTGTGCAGTGAAGGGCAGGGTGCTGCTCACAGGTCTCCTCCTCTCATGAGCTCCTCTGCCCCCATTAATCACGTGAAACCACCCGACAGAAACTAGTGCCTCAGCACTGAGAGTAAGACTGACGGCTAAAGCCATGATAGTCTCCAGTATCCCCAAAGGGGAATTCACTGACTCTGCATGTAATTTACATAAATCTGTTGAAGCCAGTTTCCGTTTTCCAAATACTCATGGGTACTAGTGGACCAACTGAGAGTCATTTTTCCAGGCTGAGTCCCTAATGACGTCATCACAGAGGCAACCCTCTGTTTCTCACTGCTTCTGTCCCCATGCCCTTTCAATAGCTCTGCTGCTCACCTATCACCTCAAACCTAATACGATTTCTCCAGGAAGATGAGAGTTCTGTTTGCCTGTTTACTTTATAATGACTTCAAGCAGTACAAATAAGCGTAAAGAAATCTAGAACCACACATAAATTTAATGATATTTAATATTTGGCTGCAGTTGATTCGTGTGTAAACATTATATATCTACACACACATACTATTCTCAGCGCAGGCAGTGGGGTTTCATTTTACCTTGCTTTCTCTTTGCCATGTGCTTCATATGAGCACTTCATTTTTCCTCTCATGGAATCTGCCCTGTGTTAACGTTCAGTTCGTCTACTCCAGGTAGTTCAGCAAGGAGCTTCCTCAAATGGAAGACATGGCATCCTCTCTGAAAAGTTAGTAGCCAGTCTTCCCCAGATAGGGACAAACGTGTGGGTGGCCCATTGCTCAGCCCAGCCACTTCTGGAAGCCTCCTCTTAGGAACAGCTTGGAAAGGGGCTTTCTGTTATCTTTATGTTTCTCACCCACCTTTCCCTCCCTTCAGTCTCATCATGGAGATTCCAGAATTTGAAGATCAAGACGTCTCACAAGACTCTCACGATACGTATTTGACTCCTGCACTTCTTCTGGAAGCTTCTGACTGGTCCCATTCTAGGAGCACCTGGTCCTCACTGGAGAAACAGCCTGTCTGCTCTGCTCTTGTTGTAGACAGTGAGTGCTCCATTGTGAATGGGAACTCTCCACTGCTCTCCAGGTGGCCTCTGTCTGCTTGGGTTGCTGCACCTGTGTTGGGTGAGACAGACCACTGTGCACTCAGGCACTGGGGACTTATCTCAGTCTGGATGTGGCTCTTGGATGGAGTTTGTTCATAGTCATCAAACAGGGGAAACCCTTGGCTGTCACCAGACCCACTTCAAGGTGCAGCTTTTGACTTCAAAACAGGGAAGAAGGGGATGGGAAAGCATGATGGCAAACACTGAGCCACCACCATCTCTCTTGGAGAGGCTTCTTTAACAAGTCACTGTGGAGTTTTAACAACAGTTGCAATTGTAAACAGCATCCTCCAAACTTCTCAGGCTTAAAGCTTTGGAGTCTGTACTATGTTTCCTTAGTTATCTGATACTAGTATCCTTGGTAGGCAGATTCTCTGTTTTCTCTGAAGCAGCTTGGTGCTAAGCACAGCAGTCCAGTCCTCCACCTGTGTCCATGGTGTGGTTTTCCTCTTCTGCTTAACAGCACTGATTTGTGCTCATATGTGGTCTGTAGTTTTAATCCAGTGTCTAAACTCGACATTTTTTTCTCATGAAAGCCTCCATAACCTTGCACCAAGACAGGAACCAATTGATTATCTGGGTGTGGCTGAGGTTTCCCTCATGTATCACAAGCAGAGTGTCTCTTGTGCAGTAGGAGCCCTGGTGTATGTCTCACAGGGGGGCAGAGAAAAGTCCAAATTTCTTGAATCTGGGCTTCAATGAGGTTTTACACTTTCACTCAGGAGGAATCTTTGGGGTTTGAGGCAGCTTCACTCATCAAATCATTCTGTAGGAAAATCAAGAAATCCTGATGCCCTTCCCTGTTTCTCAATGTTCTGCAGTAGAATTGGCAATGACAGTTGTCCCCCCGATGCTATAGATCAGCAGGCACCATTTCTTGGTGAGACCGTGCGCTTTTCCTCTGTACAGAGGTACACAGATGTGCAGAGTCATCCCAGGTCACAGTGATTCACACACAGCTATGAAGGCCACTCTCACTGGCATCTGTGCTGTGCTAAGCCCTGTCTCGTCATGATCCATGCTACCCTCACTGGACCTCTCCTGGTGGAGATTCTGTCCCCACCTTGGAGTGCAGATCCTGAGGCTCAACAAGGTCACTCTCCAAGTTCAGATCACCCCACCTTGTGTGCATTGCATTCATAGGCCACTCCTTTGCCTGCCCCTTGTCTATAGGCTCAGCCCACTTGTTTTCAGCAGACATGCCAGTGATGTGGCTGGTATGGATGTTCTCACTTAAAATTTTACTTCTGTAACAAATTGTGTTGAGAGAATTTCAAATATCAGTAGAAAAGTTCCAGGCTGCGAACAAGAACTTCTAAAGACCCTGCACAACATCTCCCACTAGGAAGACAGTGTGCTTCATCCCTAAGCAGCATCAGCACCTCATTGAGGTTCTCAGATAGAACTGCAGCTCAGGAGTGCCCCATGGCCTGAAAGTCCCTGGTCTCTCACCTCAGGCTTTTTGCACTCAGCATCCCAGTGAGGCATGCCCATCTCCATTTCTGTCAAAAATGGTTGCTGTTTCACAGAACAGAGTTCCCTGGATGAACATTTCTGCTCCAGTTGGGCCTGGGATGTCTGACTGCCTGCATTCAGGAGCTGCTTATGCTCATAAAGCCAGAGCAGTTTGGTTGGCAGTTGATGTGCAGAAGGATCCCTTTTGAGAGTAGGTAAACCTTCATCACTGCCCGTGGTGACTGCTCCATCCTTGTACTCCTATCCCCACTGAGGATGAGTGAAGTCATTGCTACGTGTCAGACCTACAGACTTGTGGTTGTAGACTCAGAATCCTGAGTTGAGCTGGAAGCAGGAGTTAGACTTCATGATTGTTCATTTGTTCTGGAACAGAGTTGTGACCATTTCACAGCAAGCTCAGCAGCATGTGCCCAGGTGGCGTTTGCTCCCTCCTGGATGGAACCTTGGAGGATGACTGTCGCCACTTGCTTACTTTTTATTCCATCCCAAACCTCAGCTCTGCCCTTTGACATCCATGCTTGTCCAGGCCACAGCATCCATATAGGCATCTCTGTCCTTCATGTTCTCAGTGGCGTTTCCATTTGAAGATGAATAGACTAGGGAAGAGTTCATCCAGAAATACATGCTCTTGAATGTCTTGTATTGTTCCCATAGACAAGAGGGAGATTATTCAAGAGCAACTCTTAGAATAGCCAAGATTCTGTGTGGCATCAGACAGTTTCAATTCCAGGGCATGCAGACTCCATGCATAGCTCTCTCCCAGTGTTCTACCTCCCCTCCACAGTGAGCAACCTGGTCCTTCAAGGAGAGAGGCAGACGACTGCAGTTTGCCTCCTAGAAAGTTCTTGGGCTGTGAGCTTAGAACCCCTGAGGACCATTGCAGGCTGTTTCTAAGTGTTCTGGACAGAGGGTATTGAGATGGTGATCCAACTGTGAACAGGGAGATTTGACCCCTAGCCCAGGATGGCTCACCAAGCCCATCTCCTGATGTCGACTTAGTCCTCCTGGAGGATTTCTGTCAGAGTCTCCTGTACTCACACCAGAACACTCTGTCCCCTTGGTAGTAGTGCCCATTGGATACCCATATCTGACCCAAACACCTGCTTAACATGGTGAATCTCTCTGAATTTGTTTGCAGAAAATCAATATCATGAAGTGGAGTTACAGGAGCAAGATGTGTCATACACTTCCAGGTAACTCAGAGGCAGAGCAGACAGTATAGCATGGACTACTAGGAAATTAGTAGCCAGTCTCCTCCAGATAGGGAAAAAGCTGTGGGTGGCCCATTGCTCAGCCCAGCCACTTCTGGAAGCCTCCTCTTAGGAACAGTTTGGAAAGGGGCTTTCTCTTATCTTTATGTGTCTCACCCACCTTTCCCTCCCTCTAGTCTCATCAGTGAGATTCCAGAATTTGAAGATCAAGACGTCTCACAAGACTTTCACGATACGTATTTGACTCCTGCACTTCTTCTGGAAGCTTCTGACTGGTCCCATTCTAGGAGCACCTGGTCCTCACTGGAGAAACAGCCTGTCTGCTCTGCTCTTGTTGTAGACAGTGAGTGCTCCATTGTGAACGGGAACACTCCACTGCTCTCCCAGGTGGCCTCTGTCTGCTTGGGGTGCTGCACCTGTGTTGGGTGAGACAGACCACTGTGCTCTCAGGCCCTGGGGACTTAGTCTGGATGTGGCTCTTGGATGGAGTTTGTTCATAGTCATCAAACAGGGGAAACCCTTGGCTGTCACCAGGCCTACTTTCAATGTGCAGCTTGTGACGTCAAGACAGGGAAGGAGGGGATGGGAAAGCATGATGGCAAACACCGAGCCACCACCATCTCTCTTGGAGAGGCTTCTTTAACAAGTCACTGTGATGTTTTAACAACAGTTGCAATTGTAAACAGCATCCTCCAAACTTCTCTGGCTTAAAGCTTTGGAGTCTGTACTATGTTTCCTTAGTTATCTGATACTAGGTATCCTTGGTAGGCAGATTCTCTGTTTTCTCTGAAGCAGCTTGGTGCTAAGCACAGCAGTCCAGTCCTCCACCTGTGTCCATGGTGTGGTTTTCATCTTCTGCTTAACAGCGCTAATTTGTGCTCATATGTGGTCTGTAGTTTTAATCCAGTGTCTAAACTCGACATTTTTTTCTCATGAAAGCCTCCATAACCTTCAGCAGGACAGGAATCTATTGATTGATCTGAGTGAGGCTGAGGTTTCACTCACATCATCACAGGCAGAGTGTCTCTTGTGCAGTAGGAGCCCTGGAGTATGGCTTCATAGGGAGCAGAGAAAAAGTCCATTTTCCTTGAATCTGAGCTTTGGTGAGGTTTTACACTTTCACTCAGGAGGAATCTTTGGGGTTTGAGGCAGCTTCACTCATCAAATCCTTCTGTAGGAAAATCAAGAAATCCTGATGCCCTTCCCTGTTTCTCAATGTTCTGCAGTAGAATTGGCAATGACAGTTGTCCCCCCAATGCTATAGATCAGCAGGCACCGTTTCTTGATGAGACCGTGTGCTTTTCCTCTGTACAGAGGTACAGAGATGTGCAGAGTCATCCCAGGTCACAGTGATTCACACACAGCTATGAAAGCCACACTCATGGGCATCTGTGATGTGCTAGGCCCTGTGCTGTCATGATCCATGCTACCCTCACTGGACCTCTCCTGGTGGAGATTCTGTCCCCACCTTGGAGTGCAGATCCTGAGGCTCAACAAGGTCACTCTCCAAGTTCGGATCACCACACCTTGTGTGCATTGCAGTCATAGCCCACTCCTTTGCCTGCCCCTTGTCTGTAGGCTCAGTCCACTTGTTTTCAGCAGACATGCCAGCGATGTGGCTGGTATGGATGTTCACACTTAAAATTTTTCTTCTGAAGCAAATTATATTGAGAGAATTTCAAATATCAGTAGAAAAGTTCCAGGCTGCGAACTAGAACTTCTAAAGACCCTGCACAACATCTCCCACTAGGAAGACGTTGGTGTGCTTCGTCCCTGAGCAGCGTCAGCACCTCATTGAGGTTCTCAGATAGAACTGCAGCTCAGGAGTGCCCCATGGCCTGAAAGTTCCTGGTCTCTCACCTCAGGCTTTTTAATGCGCTCAGGGTCCCAGTGAAGCCTTGAACTTGCCTTTGCCACAGACCAGTGGTTGTGTGGCTTTGTCTCAGAAACACCCCGTGCCAGGGCTGGGCAGTCATGAGGAGGTGGCAGGTGCACAGACACAGTCTCAGGAGGGAGATGTGTGTGCTGGGCCAAAGCAATGCCTTACATCCCGCCTGGGATTTCTTCCTGACTTTTGTGTTTCACCTTAGTGTGTCTCTCCATTCTTCAGGTGCCTGAAACTGGGTTCCCACTTCAACTGTCCAGAAACGTGATGGCCACATCATATATATAATTATCCAGTTGACATGTACTGAAGGCATATACCCTATGAGTAGATGTGCCTGGTGTATGTTCAGCAAAGCATGTGCACATATGAAATGCATGTGTTCTTGTGCTAGGTGTGTCCATTCGAGCTGTTAGTGGTGCCCTGTCCTTGTCTCTCATTACAATGCCCTCCAGGTTTGATGATCCTGCTCCATCCCCCTAAACCTTCAACAGATATCCAGTGTGGGTTCTGTGCCTTAAAAGCTTAAGAGCTGTGTGTTTTATTGTCCAACTTTGTTGAATATTGTGATCATCTGAGCCATGTTTATTACTTTTGCCTAGTGATAAATGATCAGGGAATATGTATAAAATCAACCCGAATGAACACATTTTAGTGTCTGTGCAGATTTCATCTCCCACTTTGGACATGACTGTCCAGGGCCCCTTTCCTGACTTGTTGTCCCTCTGCTGCAGTCCTGACTGCCAGAGAGATAGCATGAATACCACTCCTGATGGCTGTGCTTCTATTTCAGAACTGAGTTTTGGTGCTGCCCCTGAGAGGAAGACCTGTGCCCAGCTGGAGGGAGGTCCTCACAAAGATCCCATCACCAGCATGTGTGAGAGTCACAGCATCAGGCCCAGCGATGTCCCAAGTACCCCAAAAGCAAGTGTTATCAAAGGAAAACAGAAGCCCAGGAAATGGGAACTGGCCTGCCGATTCCCTGGCCAGGAGATGAAGAGCAAAGCACGGCCCAATAAGAGGAAAATCGCATGCCGATTTCTTGGCCAGGAGATGAAGGACAAACCACAGGCCAACATGTGGGCACTGACCTTCAGATTCCTGGGCCTTCACGCCTAGACAGAGGTAATCCTGTGTGTGTGTCTTAGATGTACTTATTCCTTCTTACACTGCGCACAGATTATAGCTCATTTCTGTTGGTTCAGATAGGGTAGAACTGTAACCTCTCTGTTTGCATCAATAATTTGAAATAGAAGATACAGGAAGAAATCCTTGTCATGTAGAAACCTGACCCACAAAATAGGATACCTCCCCTCATAGTCAAGTGAAAATGTTTAAAGTTGAACTTCTCTCCATAAAACATACTGTTCACCATCCACTCACTTGATTGCAAGTCCTCTATCGGGTTGAGAAATATACATTGAACAATCAGATTTTATCTGATTTTATTCCTAGGCCCATTTCCAATGCAGATTCTTAGGTCTCATTCTCCCATTTTTGTCCTTCCCTCTGAGCGGTATACAAACAAGATACTCTCAAAAATAGATTTTCTCAGGGGAAGTGAAAAAAAAAGTGGGGAACTCTAGGATGACTACAGAGTGCCTGTTTTAAAGTGAATGTTCCCTTCAGAGTTGAGTGAGTGAGCTATTAGGCACACAGCAGAATGGTCCTAGGTGTAACTAGATGTGGAATCATCTTCAGAGAAACCTGGTGTCTGTGCTATTGACATGAGTTGTGCTGTGGTTACACTCCCGGCTCTCTTTGCTTACTGCAGAAAACTAATCCATTTCTACTTGAACAGAGAGCAGGAGGACCTGGGGTGACTTCACGCACTCCTGGTTAGGAGAGGTCAAGGTCTCCGGTTCCCCAGCACTGCAGAGCTGGGCTGGAGTTCAGGGCAGGACTCTGCTCATTTGGCTGCCACTTCCCTCTCAGCAGCCCAGGGCTCCCCTTCAGCCAGTCTCCCCACTGGAATTGAGTTTGCCCCTCCTCTCCCCACTGTGGCCCAGATGCAGGCTCAGCTCTCACCTGGACCTGACCCAGCTCTCCTTTGATTTTTCTTCTCTCCCTCTTTCAGATCCCAAGTACAGTTGGAAGTACAGAACAGTGGTGCTGATTGTAACATCCCCACCTCTTCAAAACATCTAACACAGGAGCTCCGCTTCAACAGTAACCAGAACACCAAGAACGCAATTTCATCACCATGAACTGCCCTCGGCTATTGTTATCCACTAGGCTGATCCCTGAGAGCTGGCACAGCCTTCCACCTCCAATCCGAGTAAACACCGAAGGAGACCCAGGCCTGACTCCACAGCTGCTCTGGAGAGAACACCACCTGGCCCTCTCCAACTGCCTCCTGTAGCGCTCTGAGGTCAGGAGGAGCTGGAAGCAGACAGCACAGGACCCTGGGCACACACTGCCTTTGGATGGGGCGAGCTCGGTGTGGGCAGTTCAGAGACACAGCGCCCTGCACACAAGGCTGCATGTGAGCAGAGGAGAGGATCAGACTCCTCAGGACGTGGACCCTGACCCAGACGGCTGGCCCTCCCCTTCACACAGCCAGCGTTCCCCTGGAGGACAGCAGGAGGAGGAGACTTTGGGGCTCAAAAGGACAGGAAGGACACCCTTCCTGTCCTTTTGAACCCCAACCATCTCCGCCTTCTGCTGTCTTCCATGATGGGAACGCTGACTGTGTGAAGGCGGCAGGCCAGGTGTCTGGCTCGGGGTCTGCATCCTGAAGATCTCTGATGCTTTCCTCAATTTTCCACTCAGCCTCACTCTCTGGCCAAGCACCCGATGCAGGGAATGCTGTGTGCTCCCTCCCACACCCCCGCAGGAGGCAGAGAACATCTTGTGTGCCCATCAGGTCCCCTGACCCTGGCATCGGTCAGTGGGTGAAAGCTGTCTGTGGATCTGTACATCCTAAAGATGCGCTCCTTCCTCGGTATTCCTAACAACTGCGGAGAGGGTGACCCCTCAGAGCCTGAGCAAAAAGGGAGTGAGCAGCGGCCGTGGCAGAGGTCTCGTCATGAACCCAGGAGGTGGCCGTGGATGGGCGTGATAACAGCAAGTTCATGGTGATGAATGCAGCAGTGTGGCCAGGAGGGGCCAGGTGGGCGAGGTGGACTGAGCCTGCATCAAGGAACCGGACACCTCTCTGAACACTCCTCTCTCCACATCCATGGTCAGGCAGCGCAGATGCGGGCAGGACCTCATCACGAGGACGCTCATCTCCTACAGCTGCTGGTCCTGCCAACTCCACTCAGTGTTGCAGGAGAACTGGGGGCTCCTGATGCAGGACGTGGGCCAAGGCATCCAGAGCCCCAGCAAACAGCAAGGCCATGTTCCTGCCGGCCTGAGGCAGCTGCAGGACGAAGAGGGGCCATATGCCTGCCCCCCGTCATGGAAAACCGAGTCCTCGCAGATGCTGGATGCCCGCTGCTTAGTAGGTGTTCCTGGTCAAAGAACAAACCGAGCCAATGGCACCACTGCCCTGTGGTGGACCGGTTTCTCACAGCTACCATTCTTACTTCCACTGTTTTCATGCCTGTGATAAAGACAATTGTTTTCCTTCATGAAAATTGGGATCCTAGGGAGGGAATGATGTTTGCACCTGAGTGTGCCTCCTCTCAGTGTGACAGCTGCCTTAGACATCCTGCCAGCACATCTTGGGCATCCTGAAAGCTACACCTTCTCATTCAGATATCGCTGTCCAGGCCCAGAAGTGTCTCCAGTGTCCTGGGGTGTAACTGGGATCTCAAACATTTTGATTCAGATCGCAATATGTATTCCCTGTTTCAGTTAAGTGTTTTTGAAAAAGAAAAATTCCAAAAAAATTTAAAAATTTAAAAAGTAAAAAAAAAGTTAAGGTAAAAATAGAAAAGAAAAATGGTACTGCATTGTTTTTTTAAAAAGGAAAAAGATTTAAAAACTTAAAAATTTAAAACGTGGTAAAAAATTTAAAAGGAAAAAATTAGAAAAAATGTTATTTAAGTGTTTTTGAAAGTAAAATACTGAAAAAATTAAAATTAAAAATTTTAAAAACTTTAAAAACAATAAAAAACAAAAAATAGGAAAATACTAATAGGAAAATTAAAATGCCACTTCATTATAGTAACTGTTTAAATAGGGAAAAGTTAGAAATATAGATAAATTATAATTTTTAAAAAATTTAAACTCAGCAAATAAAAGTAAAGTTCCATTTCAGTTCAGTGTTTTTGTAAATACAAAAATGCTAAAAAATTTTAAATTTAAAAATGATTATACTTTACAAATGACAAAAGAGAAAAACAATTATTCAGAACAAGTGTAAAATGTCATTCCTATTCACTGTTTCATTTATGGAGAAAATGCCAAATAATTACAATTTAACAATTTTGCAAAAATTTAAAACTTAAAACAAAAAAAAAATACTAAGGAAACAACGTACAATGCCATTTCAGTTAGTTATCTTTCTAAATAAGAAAATTCTAAAAAGAAATGAAAAAATTTCAAAACAAAAAGAAATTACTAAGAAAAAAAATGCCGCTTCAATAAAATGCCACAATGCAACAACAAAAAAATGTAAACTTTTTGTTGCTTTGTTTGACAACTCGAATTGGTTCTAAACAACTGACCAGTGATGGGGACAACTTATTCAATACCCTCAGAACAAACTGCCTGGTAATTTATGCCAAGAGACAGATCAGCAGTCATCTAGGTTTTACCTTGGATACCACTTTCACCAGCCCTGACTTAGGTGAAACTCTCTGCAGAATTTACAAACTCTTTGCTGATTTTTATACCTGCTTTTACTTTTGTTCTGTAAAAATCATAAACTTTGGATAATAAAATTTCAGAGTTGAAATAAAAAACTTTGGAGAGTGCTGCTTGGAGGATGTATAAATATCCTGTTTGATAATGGCCTTCCTTTCACAATGTTACCATGCATTAATCATTCATGCCTGTGTCAGTTATTATATTCAAGTTTAATACTAGATTTCTAATAGAATTCTTCCTGAAGACTGTGGATCCTGGCATTCTGTAGTTCAAAAGCATTCTCACCCCAACGTGGAATGTTATTCCAAATATCGTGTTAGCCCATACCATTGAATTTTTTTTCTCTATCATTTGGATTTTTTAAAATTTCAGTGTTATAATACATTGCATCTTCAATTGGGTGTGCCGATTTTTTACCCTTGTATCTATCTACCTATCTATCATCTATCTATTTATATATGAAGTAGACTGCTTTTCCAAGGTATAGCAGAGAGGTGGATCAGAAGAGAAATAGCCGGGTCTTTTTTTTTTTTTTTTTTTGACAGGCAGAGTGGACAGTGAGAGAGAGAGAGAGAGAGAGAGAGAAAGGCCTTCCTTTGCCATTGGTTCACCCTCCAATGGCCGCCATGGCCGGCACGCTGTGGCCGGCGTGCTGCAGCTGGCACATCATGCTGATCCAAAGCCAGGAGCCAGGTGCTTCTCCTGGTCTCCCATGCAGGTGCAGGGCCACAGCTCTGGCTCAATAGCCGGGTCTTGAACCAGAGTCCACATGGGAAGCAGGCACTGCTGCCACAGGATTAGCCCACTATCCCACAGTGCCAGAACCAGGTTCTCCAATATTTAAAGAGATTTATTTATTTTTCTGCAAGGCAAACATAAGAGAGAGGGAGAGCTATGAAACACACAGAGAGAGATGTTCCATCTGATTCACGTCTCAAATGCCTACGGCAGCCACAGCTAAGCCAGGCTGAAGTAAGGAATCCAACAACTTAAGCCATCTGCTGCCTCCCATTACTACAGGAAATATGGCTTAGAAGCATCTGGGTCTTGAACCAGGCACTCTGACATGGATACCGCTGTCATACTGATGGCTTTACCCATGGCCCCATGATGTCAGCACCTGCCTTCTTAAAAAAAAAAAAAAGTTTATTGAAAAGCAGCATTACAGTGAAGAGGCAGAGGATGAACAGTGGGAGAAAAGGGAGAGGGAGGTGGTGGTGCTGGGTGGAGAGAGAGAAATACCTTCCATCTACTGGTTCACTCCCCAAACGCCTGCAAAGTCAGGGAACCCTCCTGGCTGCCTTGAATATTTCCATTCCTGCACTTTGGACTCCAGGCCAGAATCAAAGTGTCTCTCCTGGAAGGCCAGCCATCTGCCAGCAGGTCGTGGGACTTCCTAGCCTACATGACCACATGACACAGTGCCTTATCCCATGATGCCCTTGGGATCCACGGGACCACAAGTGCAGATTCCATTCGCAGTGATTTTGGAAATTGAAAAAGAATGCATCTGTACTGTCCATATACCATCTTTTTCCTTTTGAATTATTGTACAGAGTATACCATTTACATTGTAGTTTCTTTAGGTCTTAAAAGACATCCAGGGACAACTGAAAACATATGGGAGAATATTTGGTCCATTGCAAATGCTGCCGCATTTATGTACAGGACTTTAGCAACGGTGACTTTAGTGCCTGCAAGTGATCCCAGACCCCATCTGACACAGAGCTTCATGGACAACTGTCCATATTCCATAAGTCCTTGCAGGGTCTCACCAGACACAGATTATCATCCTGAGACTTGAGGTGCAGGTCTAATGAATCCTGCAAGTATGGAAGCAGCTTTGCCCTTGGGGAACAGGTCCCCCTGGAGGTGTTTTCAGATTCACACCGAGCTATGGATGGGAATGGGGATTCTGGTGAGGTCTGCAGTGGAAATGAGGAATAGATGTGATGGAAGACTAGAAAAAAGGTGAGGGGCTGGCGCCGTGGATCAGTTGGTTCGTCCTCCATCTGCACTGCCAGCATCCCATGTGGGCGCCGGGTTCTAGTCCCAGTTGCTCCTCTTCCAGTCTAGCTCTCTGCTGTGGCCCAGGAAGGCAGTGGAGGATGGCCCAAGTGCTTGGTCTCCTTTACCCACAAGGGAGTCCAGGAGGAAACACCTTGCCCTGGCTTTGGATCAGCATAGCTCCAGCCATAGCGGCCATTTGGGGGGTAAACCAACAGAAGAAAGACCTTTCTCTCTGTCTCTCTCTGTCTCACTGTCTAACTCTATCTGTCAAATTAAAAAAAAAAGATAAGCCTTGTTTGTAAGAGGCAGGGAACTTGGTTTCTGTCACGTTTTCTAGAAGGTATAACTTGCCAGGAATGAAACTGGACATTAAATGGAGGTAAATTCTCAGCAATGCATTGAAGGTGAGGCTGGCTTTCTGGCATTTTTCAAAAAGAATTATTTATTTATTTGAATGGCATAGATACAAAATAAGAGAGACTTTCATTTTGTTACTCCCCAATGGCTAGGGTGGGATCAGGCCAAAGCCAGGAGCCAGGAGCTTCTTCCAGGCAGGTGCGGGTGCCCAAGCATGTGGGCCAACTTCTACTGATTTCCCAAGATGTTAGCAGGGAGATGGATCAGAAGTGGAGCAGCTGGGACCTGAACTGGTGCCCATATGGGATGCCAACACTGCAGGTGAGGACTTAGGCTTCTACGTCACAGCACCAGCCACTGGCTTTCTGACTATTCATACTAATGTCAAAAAAGAGAAATTAATTTCTGGGAATTCTTAACAAAAAGGAACTAGAATTTGAAGATTTGGAAAACTGGGTCTATCCATATTACAACAGATGAAATGAGCACCACATGAATGCAAGACACCAATACTGGTGGGAATTTGTTCTGGGGATACAGAGCATGGGGGAACTCTCTCTAATTCCTGCTGCTCAGTTTGTCCTCTAATAGATTGCTGTTCTATGAATAAGTGTTACATTTTACAAAGAATGTGACAGGCTCAAATAAATGGTGGCATTCTGTGATGGTGTGGTTAATACAAATTATTGAAGTGACCAACATGAGTCACAACCATTGGTGATCTCCATGCCTGTGCATTCAGCCTGTGATCTTGGAGATCATCTTAGAATCGAGACAGCAGATCAGTTAGGTCAAGGTCAAGGTCTAGGTCTCTGTCCCTGATGGAAGCTGTGAAAGTCACATGGCTGTGCCCCTTTGGACCTAGCAGCTCTCCACACCTGCACACTTCAGCCAAGGTGATTCTTTATGCATGGCATGAGGAGAAATCAGCACTGAGAGGCAGAGACTCCACCAGAAGACCTTAAACATGGGAGTTATCAGTGTTCCTAGGATGGAGAACAAGAGCCTGAGGTGCTGAGGCTTTCCAAGCTTCCAGGAAGACAGGAAAGGGCCACTCCTCCTGGGCGCTTAGGTCCTGGTGCACCTGAGTCTGAAAGTGATGCTTCCTTGGTTTTCTTTGTTCCTGCACAGCTAGGAGGCCTGAGTGCCTGCATCCCCCCAGGTGGTATCCCTCCAGTCACCACAAGGAGGGGCTGTGATCCTTCCACATGGCACTGGCTGGCAAAGCCCAGTGTTCCCTTTGGTTTGGCTGTTGCCAGGCATTTTCACTTTCTGGAACTGGAACTTGCCTATTTTGTTGAGCCCAGATATGGAGCTGTCTTGGATTAGCCAATCCAGCCCAGGCCTGAGGTCTGTCTGAGGAACCTCGGCCACTCAGCCTGGAAGTCCAGCACCTGTATATTCTGTCATCTCCCTCAGCCTCCCCAGCAAAAACCCAAGGCACTCCTCTTCCTCTCAGAATGCAGCAGCCCCTTCCTGTCAAGGGGGTGGGGGTGGGGGTAGGAGGAGACTGAGGGGAGGGAGGAGGAGCTGCATCCAAGGAGAGACAGGAGGAGGTGGTGGAGGTGATGTGCTGGGGAGCTGAGCAGAGTGGAATGAGTGAGGCGAGGGCCCTGTGGTGGGAGTAGTTCACGCAGCACCTGCGAGGCATGCATCCCATATGGGGCCTCCTAAGAGCAAGAGTTCAAGTCCAGTTGGGGACACTTCCATTCCCGCTGCCTGGGAAAGCAGTGGAGAGTGACCCAAGTGGTTGGACCCCTGTCACTGACTTGGGCCATCTGGGTGGAGTTCCAGGCTCCTGGCCATTTAGGGATTGAACCAGCAGAGGGAAGGTCAATCTCTCTCCCTCTCTCTAACTCTGCCTCTCAAATAGATAAATGTTTTTTCTTTTGTCTTTTTAATGACTGGAGGAAGAAATCCGGGAAGACCAGGAGCATTGAGGGGGGAGGTGGTGGAGGAGGGGGCATTCCTGAATCACAAATGTTTCACATCTCTCAGAGCCCCCTGAGCAGAGGGAAGGGAGCACTATGCAGAGTGGGGCAGAATTCACCTGTGGGTGGGAACCTGGCAACCCAGGCCAGAGGCTGAAAGCTCTTCTCTGTCCCTGAGCCCAAGCTCATTCTCCTGGGCAGAAGACTGAGGGGGCGGAGCAACAGGGACTCCAGGGTGCCTCCTCCGGATATGGATTAAGGGTCCTGGGCGACCTGCCTGTCACTGGAAGGGCCTGATAGGAGTCCCCAGGAAGAGCAGGGCCCATGGAGGCGCGGTGTCCTCTGCTGAGCCGACGTGCCCGAGCTGGTGTCCGGGGTCCAGGGAGCACCTGCGGCGTGTGCGCTCTCAGGAGCCCCAGTCCACGGAGTCTGAACGCAGCCATCTTCTCGAAGTGCTGCCTGCAGAGCGCTTCCTCTCGAGGCTGAGCTCTGTGTATTTCCAAGGAGCCCACCTCAGACAGAGGGAACCTCTGAGGCGTCCCTCTCCTGGAGCACGTGGTACAAGGGACCCGGTGTCCCCTCTCCTGTCCCACATCCGGGTTTAGGGACAGGAAGTCTCTGGACCCAGAAGGAAGCTCTGCGGGCCACTCCAGTCCCCTTGTCACTCCTGCCCCCACTGTAGCTGGGACCTCACAGCAGTGACCCCTGTCAATTTCCACCCCCCTCCCCTATCCAGGAGTCTTGATCCAAAAAGCTGGTACTGAGAGTGGCAAAATCTTCCCTACATGTAACCTGGTGACAGAGCTGGGGGTCGTGGTCCACTGCGAGTCCTCCTGGCTGGCTCACTGGTGCCCCCAGGTGTCCTCTGAGATCCAGTCCCCACTGCCCACAGGCCCTAAGACCAACAAGTCCGGGAATGGGTCTGCAGGATGACCCCCAGGGGGAAGGCCTTCTCTGCTAAAAGAGCCACCGCTTCCAGATCCCAGGTCCCAGCATTCCTCTCCTGGAACCCTTGTCACCTGGGGATGCCAGGAGTCCAAGGACAGCTGCCCGCCCAGGGAGTACCGGGCTGCTCTGTGCCTCCGTTCCCTTCTGTTTCCTGCCCCGTCTCACTGGGGACTGCCCATTCCAGGAGTTCCAACGCCCTAAACACAATGGGTTTCACCTAGGGCTGGCTTTGGACATCCCAAGGAAGACAGCTGAGAGCAGAAAGACAGGGGAACAGTGAAACAGGGCAGCGTAGACACGGAGTAGAGAAGCGGCTGGAAGGGAGGAGGAGCCTGTATCCGTGGGGAGTTCAGTGACTGCTCCTTGTGCACAGTGTCCAAGGAGACTGAAGCTCTCACTGCTGTCGTGAGAGCTTAGTTCTATATGTATAATGATCTGTCCAGATCATAGAAATGGTTTCAGAGAAAAATGCAAATGAGGAAGCTGCAGGTGGTGATGAAGCGATGTGAACCAATGTGTATGAGCAGTGAGTGTGCCAGGCACAAGGCTCCCTGCATTCAACACTTCAGACAACCCATGTAGGAGGCCCCCCTGTTTGGCCTACTTTGTCATGAGCAATGGAGCCACAGAGCATTCAAGCCTCCTGGACGGGGTCATGTCGCTGCCCAATTAGGAGGTTCTGTACCAGAACTTGCAGACTTCTCTGCAGCTTTTGAGACCCGAATTCTTTCTCTTCTTGTTTTTCATTTGAAGGACTTCCCATGAGGAAAAAAAAACCCACCCTGGATATTCTAAACTGATTGAACACTCACAATCAACTTTTCCTTCTCGTGCTGGAAATAAACCATCTCAGATGCAGAGTGCGAACGTCACACAAAAGGGCTCTGAGTCTGTGATAAGACAAGGTAAAACAAGCCCAACTCATCATGTTGTTTGAACGTCTACAAAAAAATAAAAACAAGCAGCTCATTGTACAACCTTGGTAGATGAATGACTGTCATTTCTTGATCCCAAATCATAGAACTGCCCGTGTTGTCAGAAAGCAGCCAATAGGTAATAAACAACCCTTCTTTTAAGCACTTTCTCTAATCCCCCCAAACAAAGCGCACATCCTCTAACAGATTCTTTGTATCACCCTCACTGAGCACAAGAGATGCTGCAGTTGTCTCTCTCCTTGCTAGGAATTAAGAGCCCAATTGTTACTAAGTGTATTTCTCCTAGCTTTGGCTTAAGGGCATTAATACCAGCTCTCCAGGAATAAGCAGCTGTGTAAACGCAGCCTCAATAGTAAAGGTTTATGTTGTCCATGTCAGGCCTAGGCTCTAGATCTCCACAACTTGTTTTAACCCTTGAAAGGAAACAAAAGATTGTTTCTGTCAAACCCTTTAATATTTCAGTAACATGAAATATATTCAGAAAGGATTTTTGTGCATGTGAGGTAGGGGGATTGAGGGTCAGGTTAGAATAGATAGTTAAGACAGAAGGCACCTCACAAGCTCATATTCAAAGGCCTGGGAACACTCTCTCTTGCTCTCTGCTTTGCTTAAAACTGGTGGCATTTTAGTTACCTGGAATGTGAGTCAAAGAAGCCACTCGAATAGGACAAGCATGGTGGCACTTCTTTCAAAGTGGTACCCTTTCACTCTAGAGGGGATATCCCTATATCCCCTACCACTAGAAGTCCTTCCAGAAACCTCTATCAGTCTTCTGGCAGGTGTATGTTTATTTTACTAAGATGTCCTTGGCGATTGCCAATTCCTTCTAAGTACATGCAGTCAACATCATGTTATCAATATATGGCCAAGTGGTATCCTTTGGGAAGGCAAGACCTTCAAGACTGCATAATGCAGAGAGCAGGACAATTGACAAACCCTGAAATAGAAAATGAGGGTGAGTTGGTGACCATGCCAGGTCAAAGTGAATTATTTCTGATGTTGTTCATCAACAACACAGCATTTACTAGATAAATTACTGCACACAGGCAACAGGGTCTATGCTAATTTACTCCACTAAAAATACAACACCTAGGTCCCCAGCAGTAATAATAGATTCTGCATTCAGTATCCAAGACCCACTCATTCATCTTTTTGTATTAGCAAAATCAGTGATTTGAATAGTGAATCAACATTTTGCATTTTTTTTTTGACAGGCAGAGTGGACAGTGAGAGAGAGAGAGAGACAGAGAGAAAGGTCTTCCTTTGCCGTTGGTTCACCCTCCAATGGCTGCTGCGGATGGCGCGCTGCGGCGGGCACACCGCGCTCATCCGATGGCAGGAGCCAGGTGCTAGGTGCTTTTTCCTGGTCTCCCATGGGGTGCAGGGCCCAGGCACTTGGGCCATCCTCCACTGGACTCCTGGGCCACAGCAGAGAGCTGGCCTGGAAGAGGGGCAACCGGGACAGAATCCGGCGCCCCGACCGGGACTAGAACCCGGTGTGCCGGTGCCGCAAGGCGGAGGATTAGCCTGTTGAGCCGCGGCGCCGGCCAACATTTTGCATTTTAATCTCTGCAGCCCCCTAGGATGTGGACAGAGATATGGGGCCAGAGTCACAGACTCTCTGGCCTTTCTTTCTCACACTTGTATTTGTCATAGGGCTCAGGGAGCTAATGTGGTTATTCTGCAATGCATTAAAGCATACCTATTCTAACTAGGCATTCAGAAATTGGAGCAATAACTACCATGTGTGTGCTCACTGGACCCCTGAGCTAAGATTTATCTTGACCTTCATAATCCTTTTCTGACTGGTGGATTGTGGTGGTGAAGATCTACATCAATGTAAATAGTTTCTTATTTGAGATGTCCTATCCCCAAACAAGAAACAGGGCACCTGAGTACAAGTAATTTACTCAGAAAGCAGGAGCAGGGGAGCAGAGAGTGAGTTTGGAAGGGAAAAAGGGCCAATAAGTAGTGCATTGTAGGGCCGGTGCTGTGAGATGGCCCAAGTCCTTGGGTCTGTTGGTCTCCCCTTTGTGGGAGACCTGGAAGAAGCTCCTGGAAGAAGCTCAGCTCAGCTCCAGCTGTTGTGGTTATCTGGGAAGTGAACCAGCAGATGAAGACCTCTCTCTCTCTCCCTGTCTCTGCCTCTGTCTCTCTGTAACTCTGCCTTCCAAATAAATAAATAAATCTTTTAAAAAATAGTGCATTGGCCAGCACCGTGGCTCAACAGGCTAATCCTCCGCCTTGCGGTGCCAGCACACCAGGTTCTAGTCCCGGCTGGAGCGCCGGATTCTGTCCTAGTTGCCCCTCTTCCAGGCCAGCTCTCTGCTGTGGCCCGGGAGTGCAGTGGAGGATGGCCCAGGTGCTTGGGCCCTGCGCCCCATGGGAGACCAGGAAAAAGCACCTGGCACCTGGCTCCTGCCATCGGATGAGCACGGTGCGCCGGCCGCAGCGCACTGGCCGTGGTGGCCATTGGAGGGTGAACCAACGGCAAAGGAAGACCTTTTTCTCTGTCTCTTTCTCACTGTCCACTCTGCCTGTAAAAAATTTTTAAAAAATTAAAAAAAATAGTGCATTGTAGAGTTGGCTACCAGTATGAACAAACAGAGCCATATCCACCTAAAAACCCTAACAGAACATACTGTAATATTGTCACACTGAAGGACAGGAAACAAAAACATTTGCCCCATGACTCTTACATCCCATTGGGCGATGTTTACCCCAAAGGATGTCAATTTCACCCCAAGTCCCACTTCTTGGCTGGCGTCTGCATGCAGGCTATGACGTCCTGTGAATCTGAAGAAAGCCCTGAGGTAGAGTGAACAGTGTGTCATACTGTTGGATTCATGGAGCTGTCCAGCACAGTGGCAGCTGAAATGCTAACTGAATCCAAGTGTGGCAGTACAGGACAAGTGCTTCTAGACAGCCAGTATATACATGCTTTCCTTGCATACTTTCCTTGTATTCTCATAAAGAACTCTCTGGGCACCGGCACTGCGATGTATCAGGTAAAGCCGCTGCCTGCAGTGCTGGCATCCCATATGGGTGCCGGTTTGAGTCTCGGCTGCTCCACATCCAATCCAGCTCTCTGCTATGGCCTGGGAAAGCAGTAGAAGATGGCCCAAGGCTTTGGGTCCCTCGGTCTCCCCTTCATGGGAGACTGAGAAGAAGCTCTTGACTCCTGACTTTGGTTCAGCACAGCTCCAGCCATTGTGGCCAATTGGGGAGTGAACCAGTGGATGGAGGACTCTCTCTCTCTCTCTCTCTCTCTCTCTCTCTCTCTCTCTCTCTCCCTCTCTCTATCTCTCTTTCTCTCTCCCTCTCCTTCTCTCTGTGTGTAACTCTGACTTTCAAATAAATAAATAAATCTTAAAAAAAAAGAAAGAGGCTCAGATAGCTAAGACAATATATAGAAATCTATTAGGGTATTGTCAACATGTAACCAATCCCTTTATCTGATTACAATTTACTGAAAGTCCCATGTCCACTCCCACTCCCACTCCCAGTCGTCATCCTTAATATAAGCACCATTGCCCCTTCATTCTTAAATGCATGAGTTCTGACTCATAGGCCAAGGAAACATGCTGGGTGATTGTCTTAATGAGCCCCTTATTTTTTCACCTAGAAATGCTCCCTTCTTTTCTAGTTCCATTTTTTAAAATGGCCACAGTGGCTGGGGCTGGGCCAGGATAAAGCCAGGAGTCTGGAACTCCATGCAGGTCTCCCATGTAAGTAATAAGGCCATCTTCCACTGCTTTCCCAGGTGCATTAGCAGGGAGTGGGATCAGAAGTGAAAGAGCTGGGATTTGAACCAATGCTCATATAGCATGAAGATACTGAATAAATAGGGGCTGGCATTGTGGCACAGAGAGGCCACTGCCTGCAATGCCAACATTGAGCTCCCTGCTAGTGTGCCAGCCATTGTAGCCGTTTCAGGGGTGAACCAGTGGGTGGAGGATCTCTCTCTCTCTCTCTAACTCTTCCTTTCAAATAAATAAAATAAATCTTTTTTAAAAATATGCTGAATAAATAAGTACATTTTAAAAATAAAATATATAACAGATATTTCTTATATGACATATAGTTTATACATGAAAATATCTCAACATCATAAATTAAGGAAATGCGTTAGAACTTCAAAGCAATCCCACTGTTCACCCCCCAGAATGAAATGAAAAACACTGACGATATAATTCTGGTGGCACTGTATAAACCAAATAATCACTTTGGAAAACTGTTTGGAAGCATCTATCAAACTGAATATATGCGTACCTTATAACTCAGCAATTCCCTTGCCATATAAATTCATATTTCCCCTTGCTCAGCTCATTGGCTGCATAACTTCACAGGGCACACATATGGCCCAGTCATTAAGATGCCCAGATCCTGAATGCCTAAGTTTGAGTCCTGGCTTGGCTCCCAATTCTAGCGTCCTGCTAACATGTACCCTGAGAGGCAGTGATGACTCAAGTACTTGAGTCCCTGCCACCCATGTGGGAGACCTGGATTGAATTCAAGCTTCCAGCCTGGCCCAGCTCTAGTTGTTGAGGGCATCTGGAGAGTGAATTAGCAAATGGAAAGTCTCTCTCTGTCTCTATATCTCTGTCTCTCTGCCTTTTAACTAAAAATAAATAAGCATTTAATTAAAAATATAAAATAGGGGCTGGTGCTGTGGTGCAATGGGTTAACACTGTGGCCTGAAGCACTGGCATCCCATATGGGCGCATGTTTGAGACCTGGTTCCTCCACTTCCGATCCAGCTCTCTACTATGGCCTGGGAAAGCAGTAGAAGATAGCCCAAGTCCTTAGGCCCCTGCACCTGAATGGGAGACATGATAGAAGCTCCTGGCTCCTGACTTTGGATCAGTGCAGCTCCAGCCATTGTGACCAACTGGGGAGTGAATCAACAGATGGAAGACCTCTCTCTCTCTCTCTCTCTCTCTCTCTCTCTCTCTCTCTTTGACTCTCCTCTCTCTGTGTAACTCTGACTTCCAAATAAATAAATTTTTTTAAAAATAAAAATAAAATCTAAAATAAATAAATTAATGTTGTTAAATTGTAGTTTTGCTGTTTGACACATTGCAGATTTTTTTTCCCAGTGTTGCTTAAAGAAATATTCCTGTTTATGGGCATTCAGGTTATAGTCCAATTAACTATCACAGAGCAAGGATATGAAATAAATAAAAGGATTGGCTTAAATTAGATACATCCTTCATGGCTGGCACTGTGGTGTAGTGGGTGGGGTTGCTACCTGCAGTGCCAGCATCCCATGTGGGCACCAATTCGAGTCCCAGCTGCTCCTATTCTGGTCCAGCTCTCTGCTATGGCCAGGGAAAACAGTAGAAGGTGGCCCAAGTCCTTGGGCCCCTACACCCTTGTGGGAGATCCTGAAGAAGCTCTTGGCTCCTGGCTTTGGATCGGCCCAGCTCTGGCCATTACAGCCATCTGAGGAGTGGACTGGTAGATGGAAGACTTCTCTCTCTCACTCTCTGCCTCTGCCTCTCTGTAACTCTGCCTTTTAAATAAATAAATAAATCTTTTTAAAAATATTAGATACATACATACCATCTTGGTGGTATGTCATAACATTGTAAAAGAGCAAAAACATTTTCTCCTCCACTCATTGTGGCTTCTTGGCTGGAACTCTCTGTAACCTAAGGCAAATTAATGAGAGAAAAGCCAAAGTTTAATAACATTTATCCCTTTTCTATAGATGGGAAAAATCCACTGAAATAAGTAAATCTTTAGGGTCTATGCCCAAAAAATGACTTTGATTTTATGCTTAAAGTCAATCATTCTTGGAAACAAAGTAAGAAGGATATGGGAAAAGACCCAGTTATAATAGGATGGCTAGGAAGCACAACAGAAAAAGTGTGTTATGTAGATTTCATCTGGTACCTTCTCCATTGATAAAAGTCTCTAGCGATTCTTTTTCTCAGATTTATTTATTCATTGGAAGGCAGAGTTGCAGAGAGAGAGGGAGATACAAAGTTCTTCCATTTGCTGGTTCACGCTCCAAGTGACCGCAATGGTGGGGGCTGGACCAGGGCAAAGCCAGGAGCCTGGAAGCCCATCCCACTGTGCCACACACCATGGGCGCCTCTAGTGATTCAGAATCATGCCTCTCTGCCTGCTGCAGAGGGGCAGCAGCTTTATGAATGGAGACTTCTTTATAGATGTAATTTCTCTTATGAAAGAGTAACTTCTATTTTCAAAGCTTTCCTTGTCAGGGCTGGCATTGTGGCATAGTGGGTAAAGCCACTGCCTTCAACACTGGCATTTCATATGGCCTGGGAAAAGCAGTGGAAGATGATCCGGGTGCTTGGGCCCCTGCCACCCACATGGGAGACCCAGATTAAGCTCCTGGTTCCAGGATTCAGCCTGGCCCAGGACTGGCTGTTGTGGCCATCTGGGGAGTGAACCAGCAGATAAAAGACCTATGTCTCTCTCTGTGTTTCTCCATCTCTCTCTGTAACTCAAGCAAATAAATCTTAAAAAAAAAAAGCTCTTTTGTCTATAATTTCCCAAAATAATCCACTCAAAATAATCCTTACACCAGAAAGGTACTTGAGGGATGGCACATTCTAATCTCTGAGAGTCATATTCTGGGAAGGAGTGTCCTGAACCCCATCATTATATTAAGTGGAAACCAGTTATATAATTACATTTTCAAATAAAGGAGGAGGTGGGCATTTGGCCAGCAGTCAAGATGCCTGCATCCCCTACCAGAGCCCTTGTTCTATACCCACTCTGCCTCCTGAGTTCAGCTTCCTGTAGCAGTGACGGCTCAAGTGATTGGGCCCCAGCCACCCACATGTTGAGACCTAGACTGAGTTCCAAGCTCTTGGCATTGGTCTTGGCTGGGGGCCATTATGGACATTTAAGCAGTGACTCAGCAGACGGGAGTTTTCTCTTTTTTCTAATAAATGAATAAAAATTAAAAACAAATAAGGGGGGGCAGAAATCTTTTGTATTTATGTTTTGCATGTCTATAAAAGCAGAGAGAATGGTATAGGAGACACAATATTTCTTGCCATTTTTTGCACAAAAATCTATTTCCTCCTCCTAAGAGAAAATTCCAATTTCTTGGGGGTGACTGCCCATCTCTACTTTAGGTTTTCAGAGGAGAAGTAAATGGGGATGCCTGTCTGCAGCAGAGATATGAAAGGCTCAGAGCCCTCTCTTACCCCTGCGGTGCAGTGGGAGGACAGGTAGGTGACCTAGGTTTGACCAAATTAGATGTTCTCTCCAGTGACTTTGAATCTTGAGAGAATGGTGTGACCATGGAGGAAACGGTTGTCTTTTATTTAGTTCGGTTGCCTCTGGCACTGCTTGGATGCTAGCAGGAGCTGTCCCAGGTTAATTTTCCTCACCACCGAGAGCTGGCATTTCCCCTATCCATGTTCACACTTGCATCTACAGTCTTGTACTTTATGGTTAGATTACGCTGCAGCAACAGCTTGAAGTCTCCATGGTTTATCATTGTTTCTGACACCATCCATTCCGATATGAGCTGCTCCTTGTAGTCACCCAGGGATCCATTTCAACCTGCACTTGCATAGCCAATCCCAGCGGCAGGGAAAGAGAGAATGGCAGCCTATGCACTGGCTCTTAAAGGGGCTCCAACAGGACAAAAATGTCAATTTCTCCTCTTTTCCATCTGCCAGAGAAGGTCAGGGAGCTGGATCTGCAGTGAATAGAGTGGGGATGTGTAGTCACTCTCCAGGAGAGGACTGGGTCCAGGAACTAGAAACACAGCCCATCACAGCAGGCACTCCATTGGGTCTTACGTGAGCTGTACAATTGTCACCAGCAGCGCCCAGCCTGCCTCCATTCTTTTTCATAGTTGGAATAATGAATTATAGGGACTGCCGCTGTGGCGTAGCGGGTAAAGCCGCTGCCTGCAGCACTGGCATCCCCTAAGGGCGCTGGTTCGAGCCCCAGCTGCTCCATTTCCAATACAGCTCTCTGCTGTGGCCTGGGAAAGCAGTAGAAGATGGCCCAAGTCCTTGGGCCCCTGACCCACATGGGAGACCTGGAAGAAGCTCCTGGCTCCTGGCTCCAGATCAGCTCAGCTCTGGCTGTTGTGGTCATTTGGGGAGTGAACCAGCAGATGGAAGACCTCTCTCTCTCTCTCTCTCTGGATCTCTTGCTCTCTCGCTCTCTCTCTGGCTCTACCTCTCTCTTTCAAATAAATAAAATTTTAAAAAATTTAATACGGAAAATGCACCTGACTTACCAGGCGGGCATCTCATCAGAGAACTGAGCACCCAGTCTGCATTCAGAGCGGCGTTTCTGCAGATTCGTTTCTCCTCTCCCAACCCTTCTAAAATACTGCTGGGTGGAGGGCTCTCTGGGTTGGGGTTTGTTGAATTCCTCCCAGGACTTTATCAGCACTGTGTTATTGGACCCAACAGTCCCCTGGGCCGAGGGCAGGGAGGATTCCCTTAAGCTGCGCTGAGGAGACGGCCAAGACCCATTTAACAAGGTCATGGACCAAGGGCAAGGCTTTGGTGTGCAATACCTTGATTTGCAGGCTCTGTCAAAACATACTGCCTCGGAAGTCCTGTGAGGGAGGGGAGATCCCGGGAGGACGCCACGCTGCGGCCGGGCCCTGCTCTGCACTGGCTGGATGCTGCACTTGAAGCTGAACGTGCTGTCACAGGATAGGCGTTTGCCTTTACGTCTTGATGCTGGGGCCGTTTAGGGACCACAAGGCGGGGTTTCACCGGGCAGGAACATCTAGGACCTTTACAACTTTGGCAGGTGATGTTCTCCGCGCGGTAAGGGTTGGAAGACTTGGGACATGTTCTGCATAACTGAAGTCAACCTTGTGAGTGTCCTGCACACACCGCACATAGGCGCTGTCCCAGCGGATGTTACAGTTCTTGCAGCGATAACAGCCGTATTTCTGCTCTAGAACTGGAGGCGCGGGCGCTCCTTGCCTGGCTCCACGCTCCCCGGCGACGACCCCTCGGGAGCCGTCGTCGTCTGGCCTCGGTCACCGCCGTCCGTCCGGGGCCCTCCCGTCGCGGCGGCTGGGCTTGCGGGGCCGCGGGCCGAGGCTAGTCCTCACTTGGCGACAGCAGGGCCTGAGCTGCGCCCGCTGGGAGCCGTCAGCTGCCCGTAGCCCGGGGCGGACGACGAGGCGGCGGCGGCGGCGGGAGGGTAGCCCCCGCCTCGGGGCCGCAGCGCCCTTGCCCTTGGGGGCGGCGGGTAGGGGTACGGGCACGAGTAGGGGCGCACAGCGGGGACGTGTAAGCGTCCAGCGCCTCGTCCCCCAGCGCAGCCATAAGCTCAGCCTCCTTCCACACTAATTCATTCAACTGCAGACTTCCACTTGTGTTCTGTAGCACCTCTTGCACAATAGTGTCTACCTGCTGAGTTTCTCCCTTGGGGAAGAAGGTTTGTGGCCTTCTCCAGCCACTCACGTCTAATGAACAACCACATTTTTTCCTAGTGAATGGACTTGATTTGAGCTCTTTCCGGGGCCAAGGCCCCTCACCTAGGGCTCAGAAGCTACTGACCTTGCCAAGGAGCCCTTAAGCAAAGAGCAATCAGGTACATTTGGAGAGAACTCTGGGACCCTTTCCCTTAACTTTCCCTGAAGGAAAAGGAAGAACTGACCACAGCTGTGGGATGCTACCGAGGAGCCAATGGAATTCCTGGGGACCTGATGATTCACTATTCGGAGCTGAGCTACGATGGGGATCCCACGGGAAGTGGAGTATATATATTACATAAATTAGCTCCAGCGGGCCTCTGGAGTCATCATTGGTTATTCTTCCAATGACCATTGTTCGGGGCGGCTGCAGAATCCCCACAGGGAGAGAGAACTGATTACCTGGAGAAAGTTTCTAACATCTAAGAGATAAACACAAACAGGAAAATAAAGGGGCAAACAGAGATAATGGAGGGAAAGGAAAAGTTAACAAAACCCTTTGGATGTTTCAAGTAAGAGGAAATATTGTATCCATGCAAATAAGAACAGAACGCTATTTATGAAAGAAAAGCACGCAAGAAGGAAACCCAGAATTCTTTAATTCTTTTTTTTTTTTTAATAGTGAGAAGTTAAGGTGTGATAGAATAGCAATTATTGGGGCAGGTATTTGGTGCAGTGGTTAAGAGGCCAATTGGGGTAGCCTCATCCCATGTCAGAGCTCCTGGGTCCGAGTTCCCAGCTCCTGGGCTGATGCCAGCCTCCTGCTGACAACACTCTGGGAGGCAGCCAGGTGCTTGTGTTCTTGCATCCACCTGGATGAGTTCCTGCTTCCCAGCTGCAACTTGGCTCAACTTCAGTTGCTGCAGGCGTTTGGGGAATGAATCAGTGATTAGGAGCTCCTTCTTTGTGTATCTGTCTCCCAAATAAATAAATAAATAAGATTAACCAGAAGTATGGAGGATATAAGATGTATATATTTTTTAAAAAGTCACAGGAAAGAAACAGAAGGTATGCTTTGATGGAGATAGGCCCATCTCAACCAATGACTTAAAATACCCACCCAGCTAGTAATATTCTTACTTGGTTTTGTGTTTCTGAATAAATTATTTTTAACTGAAGAAAATGAACTGTTACACAACAGAAGATAATTTCTTGTGAACCCTACTGTTGAAATGTAGTACAGTATTAGAAATTCCATGTAGTTGGGTTTTAAATATCTTTAAAAGTGTGTCTTGAGTATTAACTGGGAATAAAATGTTCATAAATAAGGAATGACTCATCAACAGCGTTTTAAATTCATAGTTCCTAAATTTGTGCTAAGCATAAAGCTCAAATACTTTTGTTCATGTCAAAAAACTAAAAAAATCATTATTTTATAAATATGTAAATATATATGCATTTCATGAATCACATACCTAGCTTTTTACCCTCTTCTCTGTGTGAATGTTTTCATAAAAACTGTTATCACATGTTGAAATGTCTAATTTTTTATAGTGAAAATGACCACAGAAAAGTTTCTCTCATTTTTATCTTGATGAACACTGAATTAACTCTGTTTAGTGTGGTGTAGCTGTTGTTTTTCTCTATGAGCTTTACTAAACAATAGGCATGCATATTTGATACACTAGGAACAAATATCACTGTGCAAGACTTACTCATTTTCACCTGTGCTGTGCTAATAAATTTCAAATTAAACAGCTCCATCAAGTCTTAGTAGCTTGCATCGTACCCCACTGAGTATCACAAACTGGAAAATGATTATTTGGGGAGCCTTCATAATTATACTAAGATGAAACTCCTGGCAGCCAGGAGATACATATTTTTCGAGATTTGAGAAAAAATTTAATGAAAGTGCCACAAACATATTACTTAGGATGATAGTTTGCACTTAATATGAGGCCCTTTTCTCTATGGATTTCAAAGTCTTGACTAATTAATTAGCCCTAACTCCCATGTTTTCTTGATGGTCAAGCATTCAGACAGACCTCCGGAGACGGCAAAGTTATCACAGTGAAGTAGAAAGCAAGCTGTACTAGCGGTCAGGAGGCGGGCTAGTTCGTGAACACCTTTTGGCTGTTTCTCTTCATTTCTTCTGCTTGCTAGTTCATGACCACGGAAGCTTCAACCCAGAGTCGGCAAGGCAATGCCCACAGGCTCAGTCTGGCCCGTTGCATGTTTTTGTACGTAAAGTTTTACTAGAATGCAGCCTTACTTGTTTGTACACACAGTATCTATGGCTGTTTTCATATTGCAGTGGAAGATGGCCCCAGGACTTAGGCCCCTACCAGCCACATGAGAGACACAGATGGAGTTTCCTGGCTCTTGGCTTTGGGCTGGCCCAGCCCCTGCCACTGCGGCCATTTGGGGAGGTAAATCAGCAGATGGAAGATCTCTTCTTCTCTGTATTTATCTCTCTCTCTCTCTCTTTCTCTTTCTGAAACTCTTTCAAATAAAGAAACCTTTAAAAAAAATCTGTATAATGACTTAAAACTAAAGTGAAAAAAATCCCTAACAATGAGGTCAATTCCTTCAAAATGCATGCATCCATCCCTTAAATATTTGTCCATCATCCTCTTCACAGTAAGCATCATCTTAAGCGTGTAGGGCAATATGTAGGGGGAAACGAGGCCTACTTGTACTCCTGACTCTGAAAATGAAGCGCCATTTATAGAAGCATCATACCAGCTGCCACACTGGTTGACATGAACTCATACTTGGTTGAGTGAATCATCTTTGGTCCATGCCAAAGAGCTTCTAGTTACAGAATTTATTTCTATTTATGAATAACCACAATTAGAAGGGATCAAAGAAATTCTCTGCCAAGATGTGAAAGATGTTTCATGGAGCAAGTTGTTTGAGTACCTCCACAGGGAGTAGATACGTGTGGCAGATACGTGTGGAAGTTCATTTCCAGTGGAATGAAGCCAAGGCTGCAGAGGGAAGGTTTGGAGTGCGTCTGGAGAAAGTCACATAGTCCAGCCTGGTGGGAAGACAGCTTGAACAAGGAGAGTGGCAGGAGGTGAGTCTGGTATGCGAAGGTGATCCAGGAGGAAGGTGGCTGTATGGAGAACAGCAGGAGAAGATGGGGGGTCTCTGGCACAGAACTAAAGCTAAGTGGATTGAACTTCACTCTATAAGCAGTGGGGAGCTATGGGAAGTTAGGGAACCAGAGCAGTGAGTAAGCACAGCACTTGGGCAATACTTCTTTGGCTATCATGGAACTTGTAGTACCATTTGTGACATAAAACAGAACAGGGGAAGATATTTTCTAAATGGAACCAAACTAAAGACCAGTTTCTATGGTCTTAATTTCAGCTTGTTTTTTTTTTTTTTATAAGAATTTAAAATAGATGCACTCTGATTAGAAATGGACCATTATTGTTTCTTTGGAGCATTTTTTCTGAAGGTCTTCCATCTACTTCTTTGTGTGTGTCTCTCCCACGACACCCCACATCTTCCTGTAGTCAATTCCCACCAAATTCATTCCCTGGCCCAAGCCTCGGCTCAGGCTGCTCCTCCATACAAGATTGGCATCTCCCTCTTCTTCCTCCTTCTCCTCCTCTTCCTGCTCCTTTTTCCTTCGGAGCTCTCCTGAGACCAACTTCTTCAAAGACAACCTCTCTAAACCTTCCAATCCCTATCGCATCCTCTCACTTTAAATTCCATTACGCTAAGTCACTCATGTAGGCATTTAAAATTTTAATTTATTTTTTCATTTTACTTGAAAGGTAGACCCACACCCACACCCACAGAGAGGCTGAGAGAGAGAATTTTCCACATGAGTGCTCACTCCCCAAATATGGCAAGAACAAGGACTGGGTCAAGCCAAAGTCAGAAGTCCAGAACTCCATTCAAGCCTCCCACATGGGAGGCAGGGAACCAACAACTGGAGCCATCATCTGATGCTTCCCAGAGTACACATTAGTAGGAAGCATGATCAGAAGCAAAAGAGCCAGCACTCCAGCCCAGGCATCCAGTATTGGATGTAGGTGTCCCAAGCAGAATCAACTGTTTTGCCAAACTATACCCCTCACATTGGAATTCAGTATGCTCTTATTGGTTGGAACTCAATCAGTTCTACAGTTGTATCTTGATTCCTAGGCAGACCCATTTGCAATGCACCTAAGCATTCCATAAATATCTGTTCAGCTGAAGTGGATTTCCTTTAATTCACTAAATACGTTGGACTTGTTTAAAGTCGTACCACTGCCCCAGCTTCCCTCATGTAACCTCTTAGTAGACCTGCGTATCTCCTAGGTGGTACAGCTGTGGACAAGGGGCAACAAAGAGACACAGACAAGTGGGAACTGCCTGTAGAGGACTGGCAATTCAAAACTATATTCCAAGGCACTTCAAAAGAGGGAAGAGAAAACAAATTTAGTAGTTTTTGTAGAGGCAGCTTCATTTTTGTTCTGTAAGAACATATCGCTACATTAAAACATAGTTGTACATAAATGATTTGTATTTTTACATTCATAAACTTGAAGTAACAAAGCCAGTTCGATTTCCACAAGCCAAATAGATACTAGGCTTATTATTTTATTAGATCTTCCCCAAAATGTCATCCATTCAATCTATTGACAAGTCTAAGAAAGAAACTAAATATTTTGTCACTTATACCAGATTGTAATTGCAGAAACATCCCTCTCTTTTTGTATTATTCAGTGCTTTATTATTTGTCTGTAACTAAGATCATGGGTTACGGTTCTTTCTTATAATATGAAATTCTATGTTCTAGGGTATCTTATCCTTAAGTAAAGGATATATTTATTGAGTTCTAATTTGATAGAAATGATTGCATGTATTGTATTTCAAAACAAGAGGGAACTAACCTTTGCATGTATTTGATCTCACCTAAAGTCCCTTTTATCTGTCCTGCCACTGATCATAAAACAATAAATGTAAAACTTGGCAATATTCCCTCTTGTCATAAGCTTTCCAATTATTGAAAATTAAGTAACTCCCTATAGAGAAGAAATCATTAAATATATAGTAAATAATGAGGTTAATTAATTTAACCCCTTCTAATTAGGAAACTAATTAAATCAGAAAATTAAAATTGACATGACATTAAAATTGAGAAGTTCTGAATTTAGACCTAACAATTGTGTCTTCTGCTTCAACCAATTCCAAAAGAGGAATTTATGAGGGTACTTTCAATAGTTCATGTAAAATGGAATTAAAACATTATTTTGGTGCAAAATTTTTGGAATTCATGCATATAAGGGATCTTTAAGAAAGTCATTGAGGGGCTGGAGCTATGGCGCAGCGGGTTAAAGCCCTGGCCTGAAGCACCGGCATCCTATATGGGCACCAGTTCTAGTCCTGGCTGCTGCTCTTTCGATCCAACTCTCTGCTATGGCCTGGGATAGCAGTGGAGGATGGCCCAAGTCCTTGGGCCCCTGCACTCATGTGGGAGACCTGGAGGAAGCTCCTGGCTCCTGGCTTCGGATGGGCGCAGCTCTGGCCATTGCGGCCATCTGGGGAGTAAACTAGCAGATGGAAGACCCCTCTCTCTGTCTACCTCTCTCTGTAACTCTTTCAAATAAATAAAATAAATCTTTAAAAGGAACATTAACAGGAAGCAGGATTGGATGCAGAGGGAGTACCCCAATATGGAACATGGGTAGCCTAAACAATAGGTTAATCCACTGTGCTACAACATCCTGGGTCTCACTTTTGTACTTTTTTTTTTTTTTTTTAACAGGCAGAGTGGACAGTGAGAGAGAGAGACAGAGAGAAAGGTCTTCCTTTTGCCGTTGGTTCACCCTCCAATGGCCGCCGCGGTCGGCACGCTGCGGCCGGCGCACCGCGCTAGTCCGATGGCAGGAGCCAGGAGCCAGGTGCTTTTCCTGGTCTCCCATGGGGTGCAGGGCCCAAGCACTTGGGCCATCCTCCACTGCACTCCTGGGCCACAGCAGAGGGCTGGCCTGGAAGAGGGGCAACCGGGACAGAACCCGGCGCCCCGACCGGGACTAGAACCCGGTGTGCCGGTGCCGCAAGGCGGAGGATTAGCCTGTTGAGCCATGGCGCCACACTTTTGTACTCTTAAGATAGTCTGTAAAGGAAATGCAGTTGACTCTCTTCATCTTGAAGATGAAAATACTCTGAACTTAAATAGGAGTAATAGACCATAAAGTTAAAGTTGGAGAAAACTGTAAAAATCTCAGTATGGCATTAGCACAGAGCCAGATCCTAGCTTAGGATTTTCATTAACTGGTGAACCATCCAAGATCAAGATTTTATTTTGCGAACAAGCCCAACTCTCTCTATAACCCCAAAGTGTCATACCTGTCAATATTGTTTTTTTTTTTTTCTTTTTCTGGAAATAAATTTCTAACTTCTGGGGAAAGTCTCAGAGCAACAATTGAAGGATAAGGTTGTGCTGTTGTTGCCACCAAAAATGGTGTTTCTAAGCTTAAAAATATCTAAGCAGGTGTCCTAATAGAAATGCCAGGGCTCTCCATGCTTTTCCCCTTGTCACTCTGCATGCAACTGACAAGGGCATGAGGTATTAGGGCGAGGCTAGTTTGGATTCCCTGATCCACCACCCAAAATCATCTGACAACAGTGATCTCTGGTAGACACTTGGTCTTACAGGAATGTGACAGCCTTAATTTGTTGGAAACTTCCCATATTTCACTACTTTCTTGCTTTCGTATGTACTTCCTGCACCTGGTATTTGAGAACACCAACAGAAATTAAGTGTAGCCAATCTGATGTTCTGATGAACATCTGCTTGTCAAAAAAAAAAAAAAAAAAAGCAATATTAGAAACTAGTAAGGTCAATTTCTTCCCAGCAGAGTTTTAGAACAAACTTTGCTTATTTATTTGCATTTTATTTGAAAGATGGACAGAGATAGAGTTCTCATTTGCTGGGCCACTTCCCCAATGCCTGTAATGGCCAGGTCTCCCACATGGGTTTCAGGGACTCAGCTATTTGAACCATCACCTGCTGATTTTGAGGGTGTGTAGGGAACTGGAGTCGGGGGACCCAGTCAGACTCAAACCCAAGCACTCCAGTATGGAATGGAGGTGTTCCAAGCAACATCTTAACCATTAGGACTTCACCAAATGCTGTCCCGTCCCTTCCTTCAAACTTGGGTGTTTAACTCATTCATTTGAATTAACAGATGAGTTCATTTGTCATGTTACTGCTTCTGGGCACTTTTCATGAAAAAAATCAACATAATTCATGAAGACAATTTTATTTTCACACATTTCAAAGGTGTAAACAAAGCAACAGAAGTCTTCAGTCACCTGCATGTGGCCACTTCTGACCTGAAATACATTTGTGTTATTTTGTAGGTATGTATTTTGTTTGCAATACTTGCACTTTTCAGTCTCCATGTTAGTCCTAAAAATGAAGCGGTCTGTTAGGTCTAAATAAATCTATTTTGCAAAAGAAACAGTTCCTCACTGGATAGACTTTTTTTTAAAGATTTATTTATTTGAAAGGTAGAGTTACAGAGATGCAGAAGGAGAGAGAGAGAGAGAGGTCTCCCATCAGCTGGATCAGGAGTGGAGTAGCTGGGACTTGAACCAGTGCTCATATAGGATGCCAGCACTGCAGATGGTGGCTTTACCCACTATAACACAGCGTGGGCCCCTGGATGGACATTTCTTTGTGAAAAGCAACATGTATGAGTCCCTATGTCTGACTCTCACATTGCTGGTATCACAGACGCTGAACAAGCACAAGGGGACATCAAACGTTTTGTGGAGGGAGCTGGTATTGTGGCATAGCAGGTAAAGTTGTCTGTGGCCTCATCTCATCCTGGCGACAGTTCGTGTCCTGGCTGCTCCACTTCTGATCCAGCTCCTTGCTAATGGCCTGGGAAAAGCAGTGTAAGGTGGTCCAAGTGTTTGGGCCCCTGCCATCCATGTGGGAGACCAGGGTAAAGCTTCTGGCTCCTGGCTTCAACCTGCGCCAGTTCTGACCAGGGAAATGAACCAGCAGATGCAACATCTCTGTCTTTCCCTCTTTCTCTCGAATTCTGCCTTTCAAATAAAAATAAATTAAAAAAAAAAGTTAACTGGTAATGCATAATGGAATAGTTCCCAACATGCACCCAACAGAAAGTTCATACTGCTCTGGACTAGTGACCTGAGTGTCTCTCATTCTTCCCTTCCAAGTGGGAGTGTTTATCAGAGTGATCTGATCTGGCTTCACTTTATGTTGTGGGAACAGACACATCAGTTGCTAGACTGAGATCCACACTTGGAGTTGCTGTAGTGGCTGTGAATTCCTGAACTTCCAGGATGATGCCAGGACCAGGTGGAATTTCTGGGATTTCTTCTCTGGGGACAGACCCTGTATATGCCAAGTACGGAGGGGGCTAAGCCTCCATTTGTGACCAAGGACGAGTATTAGCAGACTGTCCCGCTGTCCTCAATCATGTGCTAGCTTCCAAGAGGTGGATTTCTTCCTCCTGCCCACTGTATCGGGATTTGTAGTGCCTCCCTGCGGGAGGGACGGAATCACTTCCACACTGGCATCAGGCTTGGCAATCAGAATAACTTTGGTAAGTGGAATACGAGTGAATTCTGAAGAGAAGCTTTAGAACCAATTCATGGCTCTGCCATTATTACTTTTCCTTCAGTCACTAGAATCGCTCATGCCTCTGCCTGGGTTCTAGAGAGAAGACATGAGCAGCAAAGCCATCCTTGTCTCAGTCAAGATCTACAAAGGGTGAGAAATGAACACTGTGGTAAGCTGCTGGAATTTGGGAGTGAAAGCTAACCAACAGACTCCAATAACCATTAGATTTGTGTGCTTTTAGTAGGAAGATAAATGGGAAACATGTCAAAAGAAATAAAGCAAAGAACGAAAATATTTATTTATTTATTTGACAGGCAGAGTGGACAGTGAGACAGAATATTTATTTGTTTTTAAATCTTTATTTATTTGAAAGTCAGAGAGAGAAAGAGAGAGAGAGAGAGAGAGAGTCTTCCATCTGCTGGTTCACTCCCCAACTGGCTGCAATGACTGGAGCTGTGCAGATCTGAAGCCACAGCCAGGAGCTTCTTTCAGGTCTCCCACGTGGGTGCAGGGGCCCAAGCATTTGGGCCATTTTCTACTGCCATAGCAGAGCTGGATTGAAAGTGGAGCAGCCAGGACTCGAACCAGTGGCTACATGGGATGCTGGCACTGTAGGCAGCGGCTTTACCCGCTACGCCACAGTGCTGGCCCCTGGAGTATTTTTATATTAACACACTCATCATGCAGTTCTAAGGCACTAAAAGTTACTTACAAATCCTGGCATCCCCTTAGGCTCCATGTTTTCATTATGATTTTTAGCAGAGCACAGAGAGTATATACTGTTTGGCTTACAACAACTCCAAACATAATCCAACATTTTAATTTTTAGCTTTGTCTTGAGTACCACTCCATTTCCCATAGCAAAATGTTTCTTTTCAAGTGTTCCTCATTGTTCTCATCTAGTGTACTGTAAAAGTTGTAGGCAAACTAAATATTTACAGATGCATTTTTTTTTAAGATTTACTCTTTAAGGATTGGCGCTGTGGCATAGTGGGTAAAGCCACTGCCTGCAGTGCTGACCCAGCTGCTCCGCTGCTGACTCAGCTCTCTGCTATGGCCTGGGAAAGCAGAAGATGGCCCATGTGCTTGGGCCCCTGCACCTGCGTGGGAGTCCTGGAAAAAGCTCCTGGTCTAGGATCAGTGCAGCTCCAGCTGTTGCGGCCATATGCAAAGAGAACCAGCTGATGGAAGACTGCTCTCTCTGCCTCTGCCTCTTTGTAACTTTGCCTTTCAGATAAATAAATCTTTAAAAAAATATTTTTCTATTTATTTCAAAGGCAGAGTTACAGAAAAAGGAGAGACACAGAGAGATCAATTTCCCATCTTCTGGATCACTCCCCAAATGGCCACAATGGCTGGGGTTGGACCATGCTGACTGGGAGCCCAGAGCTTCTTCTGGGTCTCCCACCTCCCAAGCACTTGAGCCATCTGCTACTGCTTTCCCAGACACATCAGCAGACAGCTGGACCGGAAGTGGAGCAGCCAGGTCTCAATGTACTGGTGCCCAGGTAGGATGCTGGCGTCGCAAGTGGAGACTTAACCTGCTATGCCACAACACCAGCCCCCAGATACACACTTTCAAAACACTAGTTTTCAATCCTGGCTGCTTATTGAGATTGTGAAAGTTTAATAAAATGGTTATTGTTCAGAAATGCTGAGTACTGTTAGCTACCTCGGTCTGCTGTGACCAAGTACTACACACTAAACAACAAAAATGGAGGCTCTCTATCTTGAAGGCCAAAAATGCACAATCAAGCTGTTGTCGGGGCCATGCTTTCTGCAAAGGCTCCAGAGGAGAATCCTTTGCTTCGCCCGGCCTATTGTTGCCAGCAATCCTTGGCGTTCCCTGGCTTGTAGACCCATCACTCCAACCCTTGCCTATGGCACTGTCTTTGTGTTTCTGTGTCTAAATTTCCGTATTCTTGTAAGGACACCAGTAACTGGAATTAGGGCTGCCCACCCTCATTAAGTATGACCTTGTCTTGAATACATATACAAAGACCTTATTTTCAAATTAGGTCACATTCACAGGTATTGGGCTTAAGAGTCTTAGTCAAGATTCAAATGCAATAACCTCCTCTGCTGGGACTCCAGGATCTTCATATGTGACATAACCTATTATTTTTTATTATTCCCCATTTTTTTAAAACCTTGATTTACTTACTTGAAAGGCTGAGTTAGAGAGAGAGAGTGAACCACTTGCTGGTTCACTCCCCTACTCTGCAATTACCTTCCACCGAATCATTATTTAATATCTAAAATGTGCAACTTCTTACTCAGCAAAACTGATATTCTGACTAGCCTCTCTTGCCTGGGATTTTCTCTCCTCCCTTCAAGAACCATTTCCTTCACATCCACACTCTTCATGAAGTTTCCCCCAGCCGCTGGCACTGTGGCATAGAAGGTGAAGCCTTCAGCTGCAGTGCCCACACCCAATACGGGCACTGGTTCGAGTTCAGGCTGCTCCACTTCCAATCCAGCTCCCTGCTAACGCAACTGGGGAAGCAGTACAAGATGGCCCAAGTACTTGGGCACCTGCACTCACCTGAGGGAACCTGGAAGAAGCTCCTGGCTCTGGTCTGACTCCAGCCTTGGCCATGATGGCCATTCAGGGAATGAACTAGCGGATGGAAAATCTCTCTCTCCTTACTTCTCTGTACTTCTGCCTTGCAAATAAATGCGTAAATTAAAAAAAACAAAACAAACAAACAAACAAAAAAAACCAGAAGTTTCCCCAAGCTATCCTGGGGTACGAAGACCTCTTCTCCAAATCTCTGTTCCAGTTGTGACTAATTCCACTAGTGTTAGCTTCGCATATAAAGTGTTTGTTAGTGTTTTGAGGGTAGATACAGACGTAAATAAAATGCATTGTTGTGGTTAGCTTTTCATGTCCATTATATCAGAGTCACAGCTGGAAGCTTCCATTTGCTGGTTCACTCCAGAGAGTGCTGCAACATCTAGGACTGGGCCAGGCCAAAGGCAGGAGCCAGGAGATTCGTCCCATCTCCCATGTGGGTGGCAGGGGTCCAAACATTTGGGCCATCTTCTACTGCTTTTTTCTAGGCCATTAGCAGTGAGCTGGGTCAGAAAGGGAGCAGCTGGGATACAAACTGGCCCCCATATAGGATGGTGGTGTTGTAGGAAGTGGTTTTTCTTGCTTTGCCACAGTGCTGGCCCCAAGAGTTTGCTTCTTAAAAACACCATTCTTTTCATATGAAGTTAATAATCCAAAATTCAACAGGTATCTATTGAGTAAAGATTTTCTGGAATTCTTGTTTTATATTATCCTGTAAAATTTGTAGAATTTTTTTTTAACAACAAATGGCAGAAATTGGCAAAATGCCATCAGTGCCACTTCTTATTCCTGGACAGGTAGGAAGACTACATAACCCAGCCTCCCTTGCAGTTAAGGTTAGTCATGAGACAGGATTCTGGCCAATAGAAGTGGCTGGAAATGGAAACATGCTAGTCTCTAGAGGCCTACAGAAGTGAGAATCCCTGACCTAAGCCCTCTTAACTCCTTGTGTGCTAACAGTGTGCTAAATGAGATATGGGACAGGTTCTAACTTAAAGAATAGGACAGAACAATACATTATATGCAGTTTTAAAACTGCCTCTCTTCACTGTAGCATTGTACACAACTGTTAAAACTGGTAAACAAATGCGCAACAATACCAAACTAAATTTTGGTATAAAGAATGGGGTACTAAGCATAGAGCCTATTATTTACTGACCCTGAAGAACTCAAATATATGCCAATGTCTAGAAGGATTTCAGTAGTGGTTGCTTGTGGGTACAGGACTTGGGGGGGGGTAATTTACACTTTCCTTTCTTGTGCTTTCTAGATTTTTTTTACATGAAATAGCTAAATCACTACTGGCCAATCCTGCCCACCAACAAACAATGTCCTTTGGGTTCTCAGTTGCTTTTGCCATAGATCTTGAGCCTGCCTGTGCCTCTGACATAAGTACTCTATCCTTTTCATGTGCTTTGAATTTCCTCGGGAGAAGTGTTATATGCATGAGCTATAGAAAAGAAATGCGAAGCTTCTGTTTAATGAACTGGTATTATTACCCTGATGTGGGTCATGTTGAGTCACGAGAGTACGAATTACCTATTTATCTGTGCAGACATATGGGCATTTTATCTTCTGCTAAAAGCTGTTTTCACTGTTTACCTTTACAAGTTGGTCACCTTTAAGTCCTCTGGTACACTTTTTTCTCCCCATAACTTCAGAATGTCAACTTTTTAGACTTACTGGGAATATCTATTATCCAAGTGAAAATAACTTTGATTTTTCCATTATTGGCCAAGGAGCCTTAGTTGTTGAGACTCTGAAGAGTGTTCTGTGTGACTCTGCCTCCAAGTCTTGCTGACACTAGTGCTGTAAGACTCACTGTATATACCACACTGACATTGCCCCGCTTATGACATTTAACAAATTCTGACAGGTTGATGAGATTTTTTAAATATTTAATATTAATATTTATTTGACAGGTAGAGTTATAGACAGTGAGAGAGACAGAGAGAAAGGTCTTCCTTCCGTTGGTTCACTCCCCAAATGTCTGCTACGGCCAGAGCTACGCCGATCCGAAGCCAGGAGCCAGGTGCTTCTTCCTGGTCTCCCATGCTGGCGCAGGGGCCCAAGCACCTGGGCCATCCTCCACTGCCTTCCCAGGCCACAGCAGAGAGCTGGACTGGAAGAGGAGCAACCAAGACTAGAACCCAGTGCCCATATGGGATGCTGGCGCCACAGGTGGAGGCTAAACCAAGTGAGCCATGGCACTGGCCCCAGGTTGATGGGATTTTAAATAGCAGTAAATCCACGATGTGCCCACTAGCACTCGAAGGTAAAATTGTCATGCTTAATATTACAAACTGCTTTTTTCTTTTCTATTTTAACTGAAAGGCTGACAGACCTGAGATAGGTATCTTCCATCTTCTGGCACATTTCCCAAATGCCTGCAACAGCCATGGCTGGGCTGAGCTGCAGTCAAGAGCTGGGAACTCGTTCTGGGCCTTTCACGTGAGTGGCAGGGACTTGAGTGGTGTTGAAGCCAGCATGTGCTGCCTCCCAGGGTACACACTATCAGGGAGCAGGATCAGAACTAGTGCCAGGGATGGAAGCAGACACGTCAGATTAGGATGCAGGCGTCCCGGGCAAGGCTTTAACCAGTGTGCTAAATGCCTGCCCCTACAAACTGCTTTATTAAAAAAAAATTTTTTTTTAAACAAATTGCTTTCTTAACTCACACAATACCTGGGTGAGGTCTGCTTCAAGTGTTCTAACATAAAATGTCATGCTCAGTTTTGTGTATAACTTGGAAAACCAAAAGGCTGAGTGCGTTCTCTTACATGCGCCAATAAAAAGGCATATGTTTTGTATTTGGAAGTACAGTTTATTGCACTGACATTTTCTTAACACGGAACATAAAATGGTATAATGGTTAATATCAAGTATATTCTTGGGAATTCAAAGATTTTCTGACTACAGAGGGATGTCATAAAGATCTTAAAATGCATGGTAACTTCTTGGTTAATTCCTGTAGGCCAGCACTCCGTGATTTTACTATTTGTAAAGGAAATTTCTTAGCCATAGAGTAGGGCTGTTTCCCACTGTGCGTGAGACAAATGCAAAGGGTAAAGAAACAGAAAACATTGGGGCCGGCGCTGTGGTACAGCGGGTAAAGCCGCCGCCTGCAGTGCCCGCATCCCATATGGGGGCCTGTACAGTCCAGGCTGCTCCACTTCCAATCCAGCTCTCTGCTATGTCCTGGGAAAGCAGTAGAAGATGGCCCACGTCCTTGGGCCCCTGCACCCTTGTGGGAAATCCAGAAGAAACTCCTGGCTCCTGGCTTCAGATAGGCACAGCTCCGGCCGTTGTGGCCAATTGGAGAGTGAACCAGCGGATGGAAGACCTCTCTCTCTCTCTGTGCCTCTGCCTCTCTGTAACACTTCTGGATAAATAAATCATAAAAAAAAAAAGACCAGAAAACATTAGGGATCAAATCTCATGTGTATTTTAATGTGTGCTGCTTTCTTCCTGTCTACCCCAAATCATTTATTGTATGCAAATGTAAGGAAAACGACAACCGCAACGATCTGATTAACAAAGCCAGTGCACACTGCATGCTCGTCAATGAACCACACCAACTTTTAGTGGGGGGCCTTACTTTTGAAAGGCATTAAAAAAAAAAACCCATTTTCTGGTTTGCTGGGACAGCGGAGAGCCTGCACCCGCCATCACGGCCTTTCAGCATCCAGCTGTCCTGGGGAGACGACCACGAAGCCGCACGGTACGGTTGTGACCGGGGAAGGGCGGGAGCAGCTGGAGCACACACAGGACCACCCAAATCATCACATCGTCTTCCCCGCCTCGCGCTGCGCTCTCGGGGGCTCGCGGCCCACACCCGGGGGTCCCAGTTCTACAATTTCTCTCCAGCATGCACCGAGGCCATCAGCCCCCGGAGCGCTCCGACAAGCCCGAGGAGACCCCACCCGGCCACCCGCGCCCTGCAGGCCCAAGCCCTCTTTACCCGCAGCTGGGATGCGCCTCCCGGGAGCGCCCGGCCTCCTCCGGAACCCCGTGCCCGGGGGAACTCGGGCCAGCACAGCCCAGCCCTGGCCGCGAGCGGCGGAGGCATTACCCTAGGTCCCGTCGAGCTCCCGGCACCGCAGGGACCGGGCAGGCCACAGTCCGCCGCGCCTCTCCGCTCCGGCCCCCAGCCCGGCCGCTAGCCCCGTGGCCCCGCCCCTCTGGGTGCGCGCATGCGCCGCCCGGAGCGGCCGCGTGTGGTGACGGGAGGGGCCGCCCCATTCCCTTCTTTCCCCGGACTGGCTCACTGCAGCTCATCCCGGGGGGGGAGGGAAGGCGGGCATCCCCACGTCCCCGGGACCCCTTATTGGAGAGTGGCGGCCACGGACCTCCCGTCTGTAGAACGGGCTCTAGGATGCCATCACCCCCAGAGCTGCGAACTGCGGCGGAGGCCCTGGGCGGCGCGGCTGCCAGGCAGCTCCTCGCAGCTTCCCCTCGGCGGCCGGGGCGAGGTGGTGCGTCCCGCAGGGCGCGCGCGGCTCCCGCGCTTCGGGCGCTCGGCGCGGGCGGGGGCGCGGAGGGCGGGGGTGCGGGCCCCGATTCGCTGGACCGGGCCGGGGCCGCGCGGGCCTGGCCGTTGGCGGAGCGAGTGGGGGGACCGGCTGCTGCGGGCCGCGCGGGGGCCGGGGGCGGGTGGGTGGGCGGGGCCGGGCGCCGCTGCGGAGCCTTTCCGGGCGGCCGCGATCATGTCGGACCAGGCTCCCAAAGTTCCTGAGGAGATGTTCAGGGAGGTCAAGTATTACGCGGTGGGCGACATCGACCCGCAGGTACCGCGCCCGCGCCGCCGCGGCCTCCTTCTGCGTCCGCGTCCCCGTCCCGGCCCCGCTCCGCCGCGGGCGCGCGCGCCGGGGCGCTGCACGTCGGGCCCGCCGAGGTCCCGCCGAGGGCCGCCGGCCTTGGCTGCGCCGGGGGCCGGGGGCGGCGAGGCGCCGGCGTGGGCCCTGGGCGGCCGGGGGCAGGGGCCGGGGCCAGCGGCGCGATGTGGGGGAGGGGGCACGGAGGGGCTTCCGCCTCGGCCCCTCGAGCGGTCCCCCCGCTCCCATCCCGGAGCCCCGAGCCCGGGCTTGGCGCCGCAGGGCCGATCGTCCCATCGCCCACCTGCCCGGAGCGGTGTCCTTTTGGGGCGGGGGGAGCCCCGTGCTCGGCCGCCGCCTCGGCCTCCCAGGGGAGCGTCGTCCACTTTGCAGTGCATCCTCACCCTGGCCGGGTCTGTGGTCTTGGCGTGAGGCGGGCTGGTTGGAGGGTGCACTAGGAGACAGGTGAGCACAGGGGCTCCCGGGCGGTGTAGCTTTCAGGGCACGCCGCCTGTGCCTTTCTGCCAGGCAGCTCCAGTGCTGTGCGGTGCTGAGAGCGCTCTCGGCACGCAGCAGCCTGCGTCCTCACCTGTGGGGGCCGGCGTTCCCAGTCCTCGATTGTCCTAATGGGCTGCATGATACCAGAAGTGTGGAAGATACCCTGGCAATGCGATCGCTTTGAGCATTTTCATTTTCTCACGCGCCGGAGGGTAGTGTGGGTTCTCCCAAGTAATATCTGTTGAATCATCGGGCTGTTGCTCGTCCATGGTAGGAATGGCTCTTAGTTGAGTATGACCTCCAGGTCAGTCTCCAGACCACTTCCTTTCGGAAGTTTTAGTGGGCGGTTATGTTGCTTTGGGTGTCCCATCAGCAGGGCTGACCCTGATCAGAATTTAGGCATTGGGTGGGGGACACAACTATTGAGCGATAAACTTGGCTCCTACAGGAAGACTTGTGCAAGGCTGATTGGCCTTGGCCTGCTAAAGGCTTATGCTGGCCTTCTTAGAAACTAAACCCCCTTGGATGCTTTTTCCTCTGTAACTAGGGTCAAGACACTAATGGCTTGGAATTTGAAGTTAGACAAGTGCTGAACCCAGTGTGGTCCAAATGCGTACTTGTAAGATAGAAGCCTCTTCCTGTATTCACTGCCCACCGCTCTCTCCCTTCCCCTTCCTGTTTGATTTTAGGACTTTGGGTGTTTGGGGGGACTTGAGCCAAATGTTACTTAAAACCTGGAACAAACTGAACCAGAACTGAGGTTTCTCAGATCTAAGGGCTTAAAATTGTCCTTGGCAAACCCCTTTGGCCAGAAACAGTATATATTTTTTAGAGATTTATTTATTTGAAAGGCAGTTTCCAGAGAGACAGATCTTCCCATCCACTGCTTCACTCCTCAAATGGCTGCAACAGCCTTGGGATGGGTTTGGCTGAAGCTAAGAATCTGGAATCCATCCGGGTCTCCCATGTGGGTGCAAGGGCACAAGTTCTGGGACTCAAACCTACTCTCATTTGGGTTGCCAGCATCACAGGCAGTGGCACGATACTGGCTTCTGAAATAGTATATGTATTTTGAAGATATGTTTATTATTTGAAAGGTAGAGTTACAGGGAGGCAGAGAGGGAGAGAGGTCTTCCATCCGATGGTTCGCTCCCCAGATGGCCGCAATGACTGGAGCCGCACCTATCCAAAGGCAGGAGCCTGGAACTTCTTCTGGGTCTCCCACGTGGGTGCAGGGGCTCAAGGACTTGGGCCATCTTCCACTGCTTTCCCAGGCCATAGCAGAGAGCTGGATCGGAAGAGGAACAGCCAGGACTCGAACTTGCACCCATATGGGATGACAGCACTGCAGGTGGCGGCTTTACCGGCTACACCACAGTGTTGGCCCAAAATAGTATATTTAAAAAAAATTTTAGAGCCAGAACTTCTGGTTTTCTGAATGTTGTAAACATGGATTTGAAAGTTCACGTGTATTAAACATCTAGTACGTGTCAGGCTTTGGACTAGGTACCAGGTGTAATACAAAAATGAAGACATGGTAGCTGTTTTTGAGGACTCCTCATTGCTGGAGGAGGAAGCACACTTGAACACATTGGTGGATGCTGCAGGACCAGGTTTCTCTGCTGGGATGTGGATAAGACACCACTGAAATGTCATTAGATAGGTGCCATTTCGGTTAGGTCTTAAGGTAAACAGAAGTTAAAAAGTTGAAAAACTTTTCTTTGTATGTGCTGAAGAATGAAAAAAGCAATGTATTTTTAGTACAGTTTTGGTACATCAGGGTGATGACATGAGCCACAGGAGATCAATTGGTAATCCAGAGATTCAGTAGTGTGGAGGTTGAAAAGAAGCTATTACTTTTGGCATCCTCAAAGTTCATGAAAATTGAGTCAGTTTCCAGTAGTTGGTGGTGCTGATGTTCAGTGTGGAGGGAGATGGCACAACTGCACGGAGTTGAAGAGTAATTGGGAAATGAAGGCAAAAAGGTTAGGCCGGTTTCAGGGAATTTGTTGTGAGAAGCGGAGAAGGGAGTAGAGGAAGATAAAGGGCCAGGGGAGGGTCTGAGTTGCATGTGTCTGCAGTAAGGCTGTGGGGCCGCACAGCTGTGGAGGCGGAGAGGGTGGAATCTCAGGACTCATAAAAAGGCAATAGGGTCAGACTGGAAGGTAATAAAAAGAGGGGTAGGTAGGTCTGTCACATGGACATGTAAAGCTGATGAGGCTTGGGGGTCAAGGGAAGAAAGAAAAGTGAGGGGGCTAAAACAAAGATCTGGCCTCTCTTGTACGTATCTACTGATGGTCAATAAGACACTAAAGGTCACTCATTTTAGCTCTCTGGGCACTCTGTCGCATTCATGTTTGTGTACTTTCAGTTGCATATTCCTCTGCTGTTCCGCATCCCTCAGCTTCGTGGCTCTGCTGGCAGGTTGAGTACTCACTCTTCCTGTGCCTGAAGAATTGCTACTATGTAACCTTCAGTTACCTGTACACTACACACCCCGTGGATCTCATTCCCTCAGAGCCTTGGCTATGTTCTGTTATGCTGAGGATACCCAATCAGGAAAGCACCAATCCTTTGCTACATAAAAGGATGCTTCTTGCCAGATGTTAGGCATGGCGGCAAAGAGCAGTGTAGCCCACACTAAAGCTTGTGCTGGCTTTCCCCTCCTTGTGCTTTCCTTTGGCATCCCTCAATGTGTGGTACCTTAATCCCCAGCATTTCCATCTTGACCTGTACCCCATCCAGTCACCACGTCTTGCTAATTTTCTTACATCTTCCTTCTTCCTAGTGACATTGTTTAGTGCAGTTAGTTGCCTCCTTATTGATCTCCTGCTACCCCAGTGTATTCTTTTGTGGTCATCCATCTATATAATTTTTCTGTATAATCTTCCTGTATAATCTGCCACTTCCCTGCTATCCCCTGGCTCATGTGGATAGCTGGAAATGAACTGCACTTTGTTTTTTTTTTTTTTTTTATAACGCATAAGAAATATGGATGGTCTGATCGTATATATCAAAGACTTGTCCCAGACCTTGGATGTTGTTCCCTGCTTACATGAATATATTTTGCTTGACTGACAGTTACTACATTTCTAAGGACTCTACTCAGATATGGCTGTCTCCTCATCTGGAAAGTTTCCCCAGTTACAGTGAAACTACCCGCCCCCGACCTTTCAGTTGGAGATTCAGGAGTATCTGTGCAGCTCTGTGTCAAGGATGGGCTTACCTTGCTACTGGCCTGCAAGAGCCTCTACTTGTTGATGAATTAGGATTTGCTGGTTTTGTAGTTGTTGCTGTCCTTAAATTATTCACAGTAAAATGCTGTTAATTCTATGCAGGGAATATGGTGTATTTTCCAATAATTACTTTTATAAATAAAAGTAGCCCGATATTTTCCATTTTAACTCGGATGTTTTTGCTTTTTAGGTTATTCAGCTTCTGAAAGCTGGAAAAGCCAAGGAAGTCTCCTACAATGCATTAGCCTCACACATAATTTCAGAGGATGGGGACAATCCAGAGGTTGGAGAAGCTCGGGAAGTCTTTGACTTACCTGTGGTTAAGGTCAGTAGTAAATTAATTAATTCTGCATTTCTTTATCATGTACTTTTTTTTTTTTTTTTTAAGAAGATTTACTGGCCGGTGCCGCTGCTCACTTGGCTAATCCTCCGCCTATGTTGCCAGCACCCCGGGATCTAGTCCCGGTTGGGGCATTGGATTCTGTCCTGGTTGCTCCTCTTCCAGTCCAGCCCTCTGCTGTGGCCCGGGAGTACAGTGGAGGATGGCCCAAGTGCTTGGACTCTGCACCGCATGGGAGACTAGGAGGAAGCACCTGGCTCCTGGCTTCAGATCAGTGCAGTGCGCCAGTCATGGAGGTCATTTGAGGGGTGAACCAACTGTCTAACTCTGCCTGTCAAAAAAAAAAAAAAAAAGATTTACTTATTTTTATTTGAGAAGCAGAGTTACAGACAGAAAGGGAGAGTCAGGGAGAGACAGAGACTGAAAGAGATCTTCCATCTACTGGTTCACTCCCCAAATGGCCACAATAGCCAGAGAGCTGTGCCAGTCTGAAGCCAGGAACCAGGAGCTGCTTCTGGGTCTCCCACATGGGTGCAGGGGCCCAAGTACTTGGGCCATCTTCCAGTGCTTTCCCAGGCCATTAACAGAGAGCTGGATTTGAAGTAGAGCAGCTGAGACTCGAACTGACGCCTTTATGGGATGCCAGTGACGTGGGTGGGGGCTTAGCCTGCTCTACTACAATGCCGTGTACATATCTTGAAAGTAATACTTTGGAGTTTCAGTGAAGCTCCTCTCAGGATCTTTGCAAAAGCTGTGCTTTAGGTGCAGAGTTGCCAGATGAATAAGGCCTCTTGACATTTCCGTGTCTTCCTCTTCCTACAAGCTTTCTTTCAGACCATAGCCTGGAACTGTTGTCTCATTAAAGTGACTTTGCATAACCCATGCAGATTTCATAGTGACAGGGTAACTTAATGCATTTTCAGGCTTTGGTCATTATTGACAGACCACCACAGCAGTGGTCTTAAACCTTTCTGGCTCCAAACCCCCTTTGGTAATAAATATTTTAACCACACCATTTGTTTTCTTAAAAGTTATATGCAAGTTAATTTATATGATTTAAAATATATATGTGTGTGTATATGTGTATATATATATTTGTGTGCATATATGTGTATATATGTATTTATACACACAAACACGCACATACTTATATATGTAAAAATATATAATATATAAAAAATGGCCAAACTGAAATGTAAAGGAGTAATAAAATACCAGTAAATATGTGGATACTTTAAAGCATAGAATGAAATTGTCAGATGTTGTTATATAGAATCACTGAATATGAGTGCTACAAATGCAGATTGAGGCTCATATCCCACAAGGGGAGTCGCCAGCTATGAGGTGACAATTCAGAATGGTGATCAATCCTTGGTAAAGTTCTGAGCTAAACAAAGCAGTCTTCTTTCATTTTACACATTAATTGTATTCCTGGCGAAGTTAGTATATAAAAGGTTGCATAAAAATACCCATAACTTCTACAGTTATCAGTTAGTCTCTGTAGTTATCACTACTTTGTCACTCTACTAAATCTCCATCCCACTGTTCTTGCCTTTGGTTATAGTATTTCAAAATGAAGGCCAGACATATTTCATCTGTACCTATTTCAGCATTCCAGCCTGCCTGTAATTTGTGGCAGCACCTGTATTGTCCAGGGACCATCCTGTGACAGTATACGGTGATGAGATTTTTCAGAGCTGATCCAGCAGTTTGTATTTACTCTTTAGATATGGGCGACCCTAGTATCTTAGTCTGAACCTCACAGGCCTGTTATTTTGGATACTGCTGCTAGTAGTTGAGTCTGAGTCAGGCGGAAGCGTGATTCCCTAGGGGCATATCCCTTGGCCTTTACGTTGATATTAAACTTGACAGTGTATTTTAAAAAGAAGGCATCCTTGTGCACGGTGACAGTTTACCAATCATTTACATATTTGGATATTGTAGATATTTAAATTTGCTTCTTTAGGCACTAAAACTTTCAAAATAATTTTTTTAATGGGAGTATTTTTCTCAGTGGCCTTAGGGCATCATTGGAAATGTTAATTATGCTGACTTGTGGGTTTATTTTTATATATTATTCTTTGCCTGTGGGAAAAACAAATCCTTATTGCTTGGCTTTTATAGTTCTCTATTTCTACTTCATTAGTGTGTCCTACTTCTTAACTTTGCATTATTTTACCTAGACTTACTGAATGAGAGCTTTAGGGTGATTCTGCTATGTTTGGACTGGACTTTATGATAGTTACCCTAGCAATCTTTAAACTGGAATCTGCTGCCAAGCTCCAGAGGTGTATACCCAGGGTATATACAGCCTGGGTGTTTGTAAGGGGTTGCCTGTCCAGCTCGGTCCTTCCTGAAGCTCTGCCTCAGAACCCAGCTGTGGTCGTGAGAGTCCTCTCCCAGTCACATCAGCAGAGTCGTGCCTTCACTCAGTCTGGTTTCTCTGTGCATTACTCCTGCTCTGGGGCCGTCTTCCTGGACGTGGGACAAAAGCACAACTGGAAATTCTGCTTCTAGGGAATCCTCCCTAAGTGCTCAGAGGACCTGGGGCTCTGAGGGGCTGCTGGGTATCACCGTAGAGAATAAAGCTTGGCCCATGTGAAGAAGTTCAGAATTATTAGAGACAAAGCTAATGCAGATTACATCCTTTAAATTTAGCTGGAGTTTAACCAAGACTATCAAAAAAATGTGTTGAAGTACATGACAGAAACATTAAGTGCTTTCTTGAAGGTTTGGTACACTTTATCCAATAAATTAGTTAAAAACCTTTGGTAAAAATATAAAATCATCATGAAATAATTATCCCAGGTAAAGCCACTCTATTTTATCTTATAGTGTTCAATATTTCTATTCTTTTGTAGAAAATATGCTTATTTTAACTATGCTGAGATAAACAAATGATAAGGGGAGCACTTGGTTGTCCAGTATGGTATACGTGACAAAATAGTTTGAAACTCATTAGGTTGGACTGTAAGTTGTGTGAGAATAAAAACTGTGTATCTTTTGTTCATTGTTATATCCCCAAACCCTCATGCCATCTTGGTGCAAAGTAGATTATTTTTCTTTTAAGGATTTATTTATTTATTTGAAAGGCAGAGTTACAAAGAGAGAGAGGCAGAGAGAGAGAGAGAGAAAGAGAGAGAGAATCTTCCATCCATTGGTTCACTCCCAAAGTGGCTACAATGGCCAGGGCTGGGCCAGGCTGAAACCAGGAGCCACGAGCTTCTTCTGGGTCTTCCATGTGGGTGCAAGGGCCCAAGCACTTGAACCATCTTCCACTGCTTTCGCAGGAGCATTAGCAGGGGGCTGGATGGGAAGTGGAGTAGCCGGGACTCAAACCTGCTCTCATATGGGATGCTGGTGCTGTAGGCAGCAGCTTTACTGACTATGCTACTGTGCTGGCCCCCACAAAAAAGATTCTTAATAGATATTTGATGAATGAGTTGATGTTTGAATAATATTTCAGGTAACTAAAATTTCTGGAAGTCAGTGGGCTAAATGGGAGCATTACTGTATTTTTGAGTCATTTTTGTGAACTAGAACTATCAGGATAGAGATTAGTGATGTGAAAATAAAGTATGGAAATATAACATGAGATAATTTTTCAAAAATAAACGTTACCCAGATAGGTAGTAATTAATCAATCTGAGTTTTGGAATTCATAAAAAGACTACCAGTTAGAAGTAATTGTTAAGGTTCACAGACATTATGTCTTTATATATATATATATATACACATACACACATACACACACATATATATATATATATATATATATATATATATTTGGTTTCATTAAAGAATAAACTCATGAATTTAGACTTGAAGAAGAGAACAAGTGAGGGGCTGATTACACTCTGATGGGGTGGCAGTGGGCGGCAGAATGGATATCAGTCCTCTGCCCCTCTAGTTGGGAAGTAACCAGTTATTCAGTGTGTAAACCTGGATTTTAAATGTCTCTATATAATTTTAAAAACATACAGTAGCGGCTGGCGCCATGGCTCAATAGACTAATCCTCCTCCTGCGGTGCTGATATCCCGGGTTCTAGTCCCAGTCGGGGTGCCGGACTCTGTCCGGGTTGCTCCTCTTCCAGTCCAGCTCTCTGCTGTGGCCCAGGAGTGCAGTGGAGGATGGCCCAAGTGGAAGCGCCTGGCTCCTGGCTTCGGATCAGCGCGGTGCACCTGCCACAGTGCGCCGACCGCAGCGGCCATTGGGGGGTGAACCAACAGAAAAAGGAAGACATTTCTCCCTGTCTCTCTCTCTCACTGTCTACTCTGCCTGTCAAAAAAAAAAAAATACAGTAGCATTTCATTTGGTTTTTCAGTTTGAACATTAAAAACTAATGTTTGATTATGATATCTTGAATACTCATACTTGTAACCTGATGTTCTGTAATGATTTATAACAGTCTTTTCATTTATGGAAGCAACACTAATAAAATAATGTCATTTTGATTATAAATGGGTCATGGTTTTTAATTTGAGTTAATCTTTTCTTTTTCAGCCTTCTTGGGTGACTTTGTCCGTTCAGTGTGGAGCCCTTCTGCCGTATCCTTTTGTTGGGGTGGAGAGGTGGGGAAGGGTAACTGGGTTTTGGATGAAAATAGTTTTGAGTGAAAAGTGGATTCATTTATTAAAGCAAATTGTTTTGTCTACACTGTCAATCCCTACTACTTTCCATCCTGTTTCAGGTGTTACACAGTGATCCTTGTCATTACCCGTGTGAAAAGGGGACAAGCTGGAGGCCCGAGTTCTGGTTCTTTTCAGTTTACGTGGTGTGTAGCTAGATGAAGAATATTTCTAAAATCCTGGGTCTGTGTGAACCAGATTGCGAATTATTTGAAGAATAGAAGAGATTGTGAGGAGCGTGTTTGCATTTTCTAGCGTGCATTGTGAATGTGTTTCAGTTACACCGGATAGGAAGTTTATTCAGAGCACATTTCAGTACTGGCTGTGGGTTGGGTACTGCAGGTTGAGTGAGGAAGACATTCTGCCCTTAGGAAACTTCCTTGCATGCCTGCATGTCACGCAGCATTGCTTGTGTGTGAAGCACTCTGTCAAGTGTCAGAAAAGAGGTGTTGCATCTGGTACAGGGAGCTGTTTGCTCTTCCAGCCCTGATGGCGCTGCTTCACCCTTACAGGCTGAAACGTCACTGGAGCTCGATTCCAAGCGATGGCCTGCTTGTGTACTTTTAACAGTACTAATGTCAAGCAGTTACAATAAAGTTGGAGGCATCGGCAAGAGATTATGTCATTCACCCTATTTTATTTCATAGTGATGCCAGGCCGTTCCTTTGAATGCACTTCCTGTTCAGCCAACGCAGATGGGAGGACTCTTGCTGAAATGAAGTGTTTGTAGAGGACCTCACATAAACAGAGAGCATCCTTTTCTGCAGGATGTGCAGCCCTTCAGCAGCTCCCTTAGGTGCTCATTCGCTATCTAAAAACGAAAGAAATCCATTCCTACTTTTTTTCAATTCGGTTTTGGTTTTCTTTATAAACAAATTACTAGAGAGAGGGAGAGGCGATTGGGATTTTTGAAGCTAAGAAGCTCATTATTCCATCTGGGTTGATTGACTCGTCACAGACTTCCTTAAGCTGTCATCTCCTTTGAGCTCTTACTTGCCTATCCAAAGAAGCCTAAAGGACCAGAAAAGAGAACCCCAAAACTCTCTGGTAGACAGTACATGCTGAGCTTGGCCTTTGCTAACGTTTCCCCAAGTTTTTGGAAGCAGAAATTCTCTGAGCTAAGGTAGGAAGATGACAACAGATCTTGAGGGCTTCATATTGGGGTCTATAGAGTTTATTACAGCCAAGGAAGGATCCAGTATTTCCGAGTTAAGTCTGTATAGATGTATCGAAGACTTCAGAATTATGATAGTTTCAATCTGGTATGTTTCTTAAAATTCTAAGTAATTATACTATTATTCTATAGAGAAAGAGAATTAATACTTGAACCCATTTTGAAGTCTTGACACTTTCAATTTTTTTTTAAAGTCCATTGTGGTTGCTTTGGATAGATTATAAAATAAGGACACATGAAAATCATGTCTGCCTCATGGTTAGCCACATGCTTGGTGCTGGGCACATAGGAAGTTCTCAGTATTACTTTGAATTTTAGAAATGAGAGCTTTAGAACTAGGAAGGATGATCTTGGAAATTGTATATTCCAGCCCTTGTTTTAAAAAAGGAAACAGGCTCAGAATTATCTTGCCTGAGTTCACAAAGGTGATGGTGATAATAAAACTAGTGTTTCAGCTCTTCTATGAAGAATTTTTAGAAGTTAATTACATTAATTTTCATTCTAAAGCAGACAAGAGATTTTAAATTTGATTTTAAAATAATTGCCGTACTCTATGTATATATGTGTATATGCATGTATGTGTTTATATAAGTGTATATGATTAACTGGCCATCAGAGGTCAAATATTTTCCCCCATGAGTAATTATTCCCATTTAATGATATAAATGGAGACATTGAATTTTAAATGTGCTTTACAAAAAATTACGCAGTTCTTTCTGTATTTTCCATGTCTCTCTAGTCCAGTCTGCCCTGCCCTCTTCTTTGGTCGTCTTAAGTCTGTCTCTCTCCTAAAGGGGTTGGGGTGGTATCTAAGCAGGCAGATAGAGTGTGTCTGTAGTGAAGTACAGGTTGCACTAATCTTATTTCATTGCTATCTTAATAACGATGAAACAGAGTAAATGGTTTTTCTCCAGAGTCATGTCAGATTTTTTTTGGAATCACTGCCTGCCTTTCTCAGGTAAGCATGGTTATAGTTAGTCTTGTATTGTTTATACTCAGATTGGATTTATAATGTATTAACCAGTTTTAGAGAAGCTAGTTACTAAAGTGACTATATTCGGTATGACTCATGACACACTTACAGTAATTTAAATATCCATGCTTTTAAGATTTACAGTTTTTTAAGCGTGCAAATGGTCTTTATAAAGAAATTATAGAGATTTAAAGGTTGAATATGAAAAAATATTAAAAATGAAATTAAAAGATGACAGGGAAAACTCAGTCAAATTTATATTCAAATAATTTTCTTAATAAATAAAGGGTTCTTACGGAGCAATAAGAAAAAAGGGAGCTTTAGCAGTAAGGCAGAGAAATGAATTTATGACTTATTAAGAGGAGTTATAAATAAACAACACTTGATAAATTTATAATCAGAGGTGTGGATATTTTAATAGCAGTGAGATAGGAGTTTTTGGCTCAGCAGATTTAGAACACTGTTTAATGCTGGAGGAGTTCCTGGAGACAAGCTTTCATACTCATTTCTTGCAGGTGTGTAAGTCAGTTTAACAGTTTTCTAGAAAAGTTTTGCAGTATCAGGAACCTTAAAATACTCATTCTGTTTTCACTTGCAGTTGTCTTATGTTTGGAAATTTATTCTAAGTTGATAAGGAATAAGGGCATATTGATGCATAAAGGTGTTCTCAGCATTATTGTAAAAGGATAAAATTGGAAACCATGAGATCATCCACCGTTAGGAAATGTTTAAGAAACTTATATACATATACAATAGTCTAGCTACACAGCCATGTTTTAATTGTTTTATGAAAATATATAAAGACTGGGAAACATTTTTGTAGAAAAAAAGTAGGATGTATTTACAGTATTACACAGCCATACATGTTAGGGTATATCTAAAAGGTAGGACTACAATATTAACTGATTAATTTGGGAGAGTGAGCTAAATGAATAGTATTTCTTTGTTGTGTTTTAGTCTTGTATCCCCTAGCTAAGAAAAACCCAAAACCACAATAAAAATTCTTAAAAGAAACTAAATTGCTATTACTTAAACATGTTTTAAAATTACATGGACTAATTTGTTTAGAATGATTGGTCAGTAGACAGGATAAGATATAACAGAGGTTGCACCTATTTCATTTGACCCGATCGGCTTAGTCCTATTTGGTCATTTTGGGGCTCTGAGGTAGTGGCACTTTGAGAAAATATTCAGTCTTCCATTGCTACGCAAGCCTTTGAGGAGGCATATCAAAGACACAGTGAGATGGTGAGATGGAAAAAGAGTTTGGTTACTGTCTCGTTTTCTCCTTACACCTTTGGGATAGAGGGTTAGGGAAGTGGTAACATTTGGTTTAACATTGTTAGACTGTTGGCCAGACTCAACTTTTAGTACACATGATATTGCCAGTCTGAATTTGATCCCTTCTTGTGCAACATTAAGTAAGTAGATTATCTGTGGCTACTATGTTTTGTTTCTGTGTCTTGTAAATTTTGGAACCTCTTTAAAATTATAAAACCCTGTTTTTTTTTTTTTTCTTTTTGTTTTTGCTGTCAGTTTGATGGAGACCTTTAATAAAGAAAAATTGGCTATTTTATGTTTCAGTAGGAATTTTGTCAGTATTTCTATTTTTCAGTGTTTTTAAAACTCTGTTACAAATGTATATGTACGTTATAATCTTTGAAGTTGTTTTAAATGAAAACCTTTCAATGCTGGGTGCAATGATTACTGTAATTTTTATTTTCCTTATACTTCTCTGTATGTTCCAAATTTACAGTCAGCATATCAGGAAAGTTTTAAAACTGAAAACACTTTGTTCGTATTACTGCTTATGCAGAAATAGTACACTTTGGCTACAGTGTAAACTTTTCAATTACTTTTATTTGCATTGATTGGGTTTCTGGGTTTCAGACTCAGCCCACTGTTCATTCAGAAAGGTTCAAATGGAATAAGAAAAGGGAGTGGAAGGTTGTGCTGGGTTGAGATAGGTCAGGGAAGCCCCGTGGCCATTTTCCTGAGCTTGAGGTCACAGTGACATGAGGTTTACTGGACTTGACTTGCAGAAATAACTAAGAAGATGAAACATATGTGAGAGTGTAAGATGATGACAGGGCTTTAAATTAGGTAATTAGGTTAACTGTGAGTTTACACTAGAGAATAATTTTAGTCTTGGAAAGAAAAAACTGTTCAATGAAGTTTATAATACATGTACTAGATTGCTGTACATGTAATGAGACTGTCATATACATGGCATGTTCCATATGATATGCTGAATTGGGTGGCACAGGTATGAATGCAGGAGTGTAGAAAGGAGGGCATCAGTCTGGGCTGCTAGCCGAGGTAGATCTTGAAGGAGGGTATGAGATCTGACCGTGTCTGTAGAAGAACAGGTGGAATCGTAAAAGGGAGGAAGGCAAGGAGGACACACAAAGCAAGATTGAAGGAGAAGGTGAGAATGCCAAGAGGCCAGTTACGAGGAGATGGTTCTCAGAAATAAGGCTATGTATTTGGGTACAAAGGGTTGGTAGATGGCTGGAGAAAATAGAAAACCTTAAACTCATTATATAAGTTTGGACTTTGTAATGTAGGCAGTAGGATGCTTCTTTCCTTACATGTTTAATTTGGGATTATATAATTAGAAAATTTGGAAAACAAAAAAATTAGACATTTGTAATAGTTTGAAGTAAAGCAGTGTCATATTAGGGTAGGGTGGAGACTGGAATTTTGGCAAGCTGCATAGTTGCCATGTTCTAGATTTGAGATGATTTGTATTCAGGTTAGCAGATATGACGTGGAACTACTCAGCAAGCCTTGGTGACTTGAAGCCAGCACTCCCTGTGCTCCCCTCTGTGACGGGTCCCAGGGTGCGTGCCTGCCTCTGGAAATCAGGCCAGAGATCTGTCCTGGCTTCTGATTAGGAATGCCAGTAAATGGGAGCAACACTGATAGGAGTGGGTTCTGGAGGGGAACCCAATTTGTGAGGGAGGAGGTTATTGGTTTGAAACACTGTTTGGGGTGTTGATAAGGTATTCACGTGAGGAAACTTGAAGATAATGTGGGTTGAAGAAAATTCCTTTAGAGCATTAGTAGAGAGCTAGAGATAACCAAGAGTAGAGCCTTGGGTGGCATATATAAGTAAGGGGATTTGCAAGCAGGAGGGGCTTGAAAGTAGAGAAAGAGATGAAACTGGAAGAGTTGGATCTTAATTTCAGAAACCAAGAATGAAGTCAAACCTACTCGTTTTTATTTTTAAAAATTTTATTCATTTGAAAGGTAGAGTTACAGAGAGAAGGAGAGAAAGAGAGAGAGAGAAAAAAAAAATCTTCCATCCACTGGTTCACTACTCCAGATGGGCTGCAATGCCAGGGCTGGGCCAGGCCAGAGCTTAGAACCTGAAACAACATCTTGGTCTCCCGTGTGGGCACAGGGACCCAAGCACTTGGGCCCTCTTCCACTGCTTTCCCAGGCATGTTAGCAGGGGTCTGGATCAGAATGGAGCAGCTGGGACTTGAACCAGTGCTCATATGGTGTGCCGGCGCTGAAGGCAGGGTCTTCACCCACTGCAGGTGGTGACTTAACCTGCTATGCCATGGCACTGGCCCATCATTTTTACTTATATTACTGGGAAATAACATTGTCCCAGGTAAAAGTTTAAAACAGATTTGCAGATAGTTGTGCAGAGTTTCACATTTCCTTAGTCCTATTCCGTGACCTTGGAGTGGAAGAGAAAAAGGCTGACAGAAAGTGAAATAAGAATATTGACTGAATATCATACAGGCATATGGGCCTAAATAGATCTTGGGTGTATGATGGACAAAAGGTGAATTTATCAGGATGTTTGGCAGTACTTTACATCCTTGTAGCAAATATGTTAGGTAAGAAAAATCAGAATCTAGAATTGGTATCGTCTTTGTGGATTACTTACTATACTTAGTATCACAGTTCATCACTTACTATGATGAATTGAAATTCCAGTGTGTCATGGGCTAAAAAAAAAAGGCCCTTCTTTAAGTTCAGAAAGATTACTCAAATATGAATGGGAAGACTATTTGAAAGTAGCTCTTATGAAAAAAAAAAAAAAACCCTGGAAATTTTAGTTTAAGAAAAGTACATTTTTGTTGCTGAAAAATGTTAATTTTGGTTTTACAATAAATTAAATATGTTGAATGTGCAGCCAAGGGGCTTTGGTTCAACAAATCCTCAATGAGTGCTTCCTTTGGGACAGGAACAATGCAAAGGGGTACAAATTAATTAAGGTACAATTTCTCCCTCAGTAAACATGCAGGTTAGGAGACAGATGTGAATAAATATGGTATGTTGGAATGTGCAAAAAATGAAAGTGGGTACCAGGTACAGAAACAGGAGGGAGCTGTCATGATGGTTAGTCTCTGCACTGATTGGAGACTTGGAGGTATCTGCATCTTTTCTGTACCCTGCAACACCTGTGCACACACACTTGCACACATCAGGCAGGACCCCACCTTACAAAAGGACTGTTTGCTTGGTGGTTCTCAGTGACCTTCTGTCTTTTCCCGTCAGGGTGTTCATACAAGCTGGAGCTCTTTGTTGGAGTCTTCCAGAGCTCTCCCAGGGAGAGGTAGGGAAGGGAGCTTGTGCCAGCAGAAGTTGGGAAGCACAGAGATCATCTGCCTTCTTCTGAGCCGGTATTGATGCAGGCTGAGGCCTCTGTTGTAATGTGCTGGGTAGGTTTCGGGGAATAGGTCAAGAGTCTAATGGAGAGCCTGGCCAGGTCATAATTTAAATCCAGAAGCCTAAAAACAAAAGTCCTTTCCATTCTGTATCTCAATCAACAAATATTTCTTGACTGCCTACCCATGTGCCTTGCACTGTTCTAGGTACTGTGAAAGATACCAAAGAAGTTTAGGATATAATTCTTATGTAAGACTCTAGTCTTTAATAAGTATTGGTATAATTTGTAACCAAGACTGGTCAAGGAGAAAATCCTACAAGCTAGAATCAAGAAAATGTCTTATGGGGATGGTGAGACCTTAAGGAGCGGGAGGCTGTTCCTGATTGGTTTAAAGGGAAACATTTATTCCTGGAGGAACAGAAAACAAATTCTGGTCCTCTGGTCTTAGTTACCTGTAGCGTGGGGGTTGGGAGGAAGCCCAGCTGGCATGTAGTTCTAGAGTGTGAGAGGTGTTTAGATTTCTGTAGTTTGTTGGGGGGTATAGTGCTAATGATTCCTGAACTGAATCTTGAGGAGGAGTTTCCAAGTGGTGGAGAGGTCTGGGCATGGGGAGAGCTTAGAGGGTTTAAGGAATGAATTTAAATACTGCTAGAGTTCAAGGTGCACATGGGAGTCGCACTAATGAACAGGAGATCAGGAGCCACACAGACCAGGAAGGGCCTTGGCACTGTGTTATGGTTTCTGGAGTTTAGCCTTAGAGCGCTGAGGAGCTATCAAAGTTTTATTAGCCAACATGATAAGATTGGTACTTTAGAAAGGTGGCTTTTAAAAAAAAGAAAAGCATGCTCCCCAATTATAAAACTAATGCTTTTGAAAATTTGGAAAATACAGAAAAGTATAAAAATGTCCCCATAATCCTATTACTATTAGGTAACTATTGTTAACATTTTGGTGTGGAAAGAGCATTCTTAACTATTCTGTTGATGCAGATTCATTAAATGAATGGGTATGGAGTTTTGAAGTCATCATATCCAGGCATATATAAATGAAGAATCTGGGTCAGGGAAGTTTTGCAAGTTGAAATAAGCTAGTTATTGGAGACATCTTAGTAGTTTCTGGTCTCCTCCTTTCCTCTCAATCTGATGTTCTTTCCACAACAATATTTTGTGTACCGTGTTGAGGTGTACACCTATGATGTGGGCCAAATAAGGCATAGGACTAGATGCACTGCAGTCAGTAAAATGAAATAATATTTAACTGATGTATAGCCAAATCTTGGTAATAAAGGCATAGCTAAGTTATGGTTTTTAATTTCATTTTTAATAAGGATTTATATACTGATTCATTGGATTAATACATATTATCATATAATTAAATCTCAACTTTCCAAATCCTACAGGATATAAATGTTTTTGTGAAAGCCTTTGATAAAAATAACCTTGTCCAATTTTCTGAAATGTGACATTAGCTTACTAAAGATATAAAATAATGATCTTAAAAGTGATTTTAGAAAATTAATTTGTTCTTGTTAGTATTCTTGGCATAATATAGAATATAAAATAATTTCTAGAAATATTTGTAAAGATGAGTGTAGATATAGAATGTTAGATTATTGGCAAGCTGCATGCTAGCGATTAAAAAGTAATTAACATGCTATTTATTGATACTTAAATTATTTTGATATGAAGTTCAGGATTCTTCAGCAGTCATGATCTTCAGCTACTAATAAATTTATCCAGCAAAAAAATCACTTGGTTAAGTGATTATCTTAGAATTAATGCTTGTACCTTTATTTTTTTCAAGTGTTTATTTTGCCTTTCAGACTCCAAAATTTTATTTTTTTAGGAGTTATTTTTGACTTTCCCAATAGTAGCTGCCCTTAAAGAAGCAGTATAGGACAGTAGAAAAACAGTTTGGAATTAAACCTGGGTTTTAAAAGCCAGCTTTTCCATTTATTAGGTATAAATTTAGTTTGTTTCCTTATCTTTAAAATGGAGCTAACAATTCCTGTTTCACATGGCAGTTGCAAGGATGAGGAATATGTATAAAGCACTTGGCACAGTTCCTGGCACATAGTAGGCAGGCAATAAATGGTAGCTGCTTGTGTTGGTCCTGGGAAAGCCTGTTTTACCACATCAGCCATTGTATCTGGGGTCTTCATCACTATGCAAGCATAAGAACTACTCCTTTTATGCTTGCTGTGTTTCTTTTTTTGTATGTTAAATAATATTTATGTTTTTCCCCAAGTTTTTATTTTATCCATTGCCTAATTAGTATTTGTTATGCATTAGTGTTAAGGAATTCCTTTAATATGGTTCCTATATTGCTACTGTATGTAAATATTTTGGAAAATGACACATATGGAAGCTGGAATGGCATATTAGGTCTTTCTGCTTTTTATTCCCCCCCATTATTTTTGTTATAGATTGAGATAACACTCCAGTCTTTGGAATGTGGATATTAATTTTTTTCATTCATTTGGTGATAAGGCAAAAAAATGATTTACTGCTATATTTTTATAGGAATAGTTTTTATTATCAAATTGCTAAAAGCTTCTTGGTGTATGTATATGCGTGTGTGTGTGTGCGCGTGTGTGTGTGAGTGTATGTGCTGCTGATAACCTTAGGTTAATTTCATTTACTAAGAGAGAAAAGCAGAAAAGCAAAAGTGTTATGATGTCATAGTATAAACAAAGTTAAAATGTAGACATGCACAGGAGGAAGTATATGGTAAAAGCCTTCTTCCTAACCTTCTGCAGGTGTCTTCTGAGGACAGAAGCGCCCTGTGGGCTTTGGTTACCTTCTATGGGGGAGACTGCCAGCTGAATCTCAATAAGAAATGCACACATTTGATTGTTCCAGAACCAAAGGGGGTAAGCATGTCACATACATTTTCCTTTTTATAGATAATTTAATTATTTCCAGTAATCAGATTTCTTTTTTGAGCTTCATTTACAAAAGCGTTAATATTGGTTTATATTATTTATGTCTAGCTTCATTCCATAAAAAACATGAGATGATTGCAAATAATATTAATAGAAACTCTAAATACAAAGAAATTCGGCTTTATTTCATAGAAAAGTTTTTATAATCTCTAGAATTTCCTTTCTTTTTTTTTAAAGATTTTATTTATTTATTTGAGAGGTACAGTTACAGACAGTGAGAGGGAGAGACAGAGAGAAAGGTCTTCTGTCTGTTGATTCACTCCCCAAATGGCCGCAACAGCCAGAGCTGCGCCAGTCCGAAGCCAGGAGCCAGATGCTTCTTCCCAGTTTCCCATGCGGGTGCAGAGACCCAAGCACTTGGGACATCTTCTACTGCTTTCCAAGGCTGCAGCAGAGAGCTGGATTGGAAGAGGGGCAGCGGGGACTAGAACCAGCACTACAGGCGGAGGATTAACCTACTGCAACATGGCACCGGCCCCTAGAATTTCCTTTCAAACCAAGTAAAACTTGTATTTTTAAGAAGTTTATATTTGGTAACATGTTTATTTTTTTTTTAATTTGAGAGGCAGAGAGAGACAGAGTGAGTGTCCTCCCAACCCCCCCCCCCCCCCCCCTTCAATCTCCAGATGTGCACAGTGACTCCTCTCTGGGGCTTAGGGAAATGAGAACTCAATCCTGGTCTCCCACAGAGGTGTCAGGAACCCAATCACTTGAGGCATCACTGCTGCCTCCTAGGGTCTGCATTGACAGGAACCTGGAGTCAGGAGCTGGAGCCATTCTGATGTGCGGCACAGGTATCTTGACTGCTAGGATTGCTAGGATAAATAAATGCCAGGATTCCAGATTCATTTTTATTTGTGAAAAAAAAAATAGATTTTTAGTGTTGTTCACTACTTTATTTTTTGAAGATTTATTTATTCAACAGGCAGAAAGACAGGGAGAGAGAGAGAGAGAAAGAGGTATCTTTCATCTACTAGTTCACTCTCCAGATGTCAACAACAACCAGAGTCAGGCTGAAGCCAAGAGCCAGGAACTCTTATTTGGGTCTCCCATTTGAGATTCAGGGACCCAAATGTTCTAGCCATTATCTGCTGCTTTCCCAACTTATTAGCAAGGAGTTGGATCAGAAGCAGAACAGCCAGGACTTGAACTAGCCCTCTAGTATGAGATTCCAGCATCGTAAGCACCAGCTTAACCTGCTGCACCCCAGCTTTGCCTCACTGTTCATCCTTGACTGTATTTCCAGACTGCGAAAGGTGTTTATTTATTTATTTAAAGATTTATTTATTCATTTGAAAGGCAGAGTTAAAGAGAGAGAGATGTCCTGTCCACTAGTTCTCTCCCCTAATGACCACAAAGAGTCCAGAGTTTCTTCCAGGTCTCTACGTGGGTACAAAGGCCCGAGGACTTGGGCCATCTTAGACTGCTTTCCCCGGCACATTAGCAAGGAGCTGGAATGGAAGTGGAGAAGCTAGGACTGGAACCAGTGTCGATAGGGGATGCTGGCGTCTCAGGCAATGGCCTTACCCGCTACACCACAACACTGTTGATAACTTTTTAAAAGATCTTGTAGGGGCTGGTACTGTGTCATGATGGGTAAAGCTGCTACCTGCAGTGCTGTCATCCCCTATGGGTGCCGGTCTGAGTCCTGGCTGCTCCACTTCCTACTATGGCCTGGGAAAGCAGTGGAAGATGGCCCAAGTCCCTGGGTGCTTGCACTCACGTGGGAAGAAGCTCCAAGCTCCTGGCTTCCCATGAGCCCAGCTCCCTGATGTTGCGGCCATTTGGGGAGTGAACCAGTGGATGGAAAACCTCTCTTTTTCTCTCTTTGCTTCTCTGTAACTCTGCCTTTCAAATAAATAAATTAATGAAAAAATAAAAATGACCTTGTAAACATGCATTTGATAAAGTTTTTGCTATGTTTCTGTCTTACTAATCTATAACATACGAAAACTACATTTGTCTTGAGCAAGCACGGGGCTCTGACCCCTAAGCACTAGTGTAGCCAGAGGGATTTGAATTCCACAGGTGAGATCCCCTAGGTCTTGTTGCAAACGCAAACTGTCCAGTCTCTTCCCTGATTTACTAAATCAGAAGCTTGGTGGGGGAGGGGAGTCCTCTGGGGGACTGAGGCACAATTAAGTTTGAAAACTGTTCTGTGGAAAGCAGGTCTTTTTTCCTCTAATGAACAGTTTTTCCAACAAATGATTTTTAATAACTTTGAACATCAAGTTTAGTATATTTGTGGTAGAAAGGACTTTAGTTAATTTTTTCAGTAATTCCTTCATATTTTAATTGTGTTCAGCCTAAGTCAATACTGTCATTTTGTTTGAGAGCACTAACACACAGTGTGGAAGACAGGAGTGTACAGTTGATGTCAGAGGAACTAGAGTAAGGTACAGAGCGGAAAGCTGATGCAAACCTTGCCCTGACAAGAGTATTCCATTTCTAGAATCTTTGAAACTAATCAGAAGTGATCCATAAATGCATTCTGTTCAGCATGCTATTTTCCAGGCAAAATAAATGTTGAGCTGGTTAGTTTACTTTTACCTTAGCATTAGCATGCTGCACTGTCCAAGAGGAAAACTTTTCTGTGGAAACTTACAATGTGATTCTTTTTTTTTTTTTTTTTTTCCCAACAGAATTAGAGAGAGAGAGACAGAGAAGAGAGAAAGGTCTTCCTTCCGTTGATTCACCCCCCAAATGGCCGCTACGGCCCACACTAAGCCCATCTGGAGCCAGGAGCTTCCTCTAGGTCTCCCATGCGGGTGCAGGTGCCCAAGCACTTGGGCCATCCTCCACTGCCTTACCGTGCTGCAGCAGAGAGCTGGACTGGAAGACGAGCAACCGGGACTAGAACCTGGCGCTCATATGGGATGCCGGTGCCACAGGCAGAGGATTAACAAAATGAGCCATGGCGCCAGCCCCCACAATGTGATTCTTAATTGAAAAATTTGTTTGGTGCATAGCAATTGAAGTGATAAATAATATACTTTGGTTAAATAATATAAAGGTTCTATCTATATCAACATTGAGTTATAGTACAATTAAATAATTTTATATATACTGATTGAAGAGGAAATGAACTTTCATAGCTTTTGTAATTGAGTGTTTCTCAGAAGTCAAAATTACAATGTAAGAGGTGGTACATGAGTAGAGTAGGCTCGTCAAAGCTGTTGTGCATTGTGATTAGACTCCTTAGTTCTGGAGCCTTAATCCAATGTTTTTTTTTATCCTCTGAGAATATTCTGTTGGCAAATTCTTGATAACTCTTTGGATTTCAGTAACAAATATATGTTTAAAGTATACTGACTTGGAGCCTGCGCTGTGGTGCAGCAGGTTAATGACCTGGCCTGAAACACCGGCATCCCATGTGGGCGCCGGTTTGAGACACGGCTGCTCTAATTCCCATTCAGCTGTCTGCTGTGGCCTGGGAAAGCAGTGGAGGATGGCCCAGGTCCTTGGGCCCCTGCACCCGGGTAGGGAACCTGGTGGAGGCTCCTGACTCCTGGCTTTGGATTGGCACAGCTCCGGCCATTGTGGGGCCGACTGGGGAGTGAATCATCAGATGGAAGACCTCTCTCTCTCTCTGCCTCTGCCTCTCCCCTCTCTGTGTAACTCTGACTTTCAAATAAATAAATAAATCTTAAAATAAATAAAGTATACTGACTTAAGATTTTAAGTATATAGCTAAAAATGAAATATTTTAAAAAGTGATTTAGCGAAACCCACATTAAGTCAGTAATTACTTTAATTTGGCTTTATTCCAACAAAAAGGCATTTAAGTCATTTTATTTGGCTAAAATATGCTTGTGAATAACACAACAAATATGTTACATAATTATTTTTAGAAAAATACTTGATATATTTTAAAAATTGTTAAATAAGATGTTGTATATACACTATGTATGTATATAGTAGTTATTTTATTTTTTTAATTTATTTATTTGAAAGAGTTACACAGGGAGAGAGAGAGAGAGGTCTTCCATCCACTGGCCAATTGGCCGCAATGGCCAGAACTGTGCCGATCTGGAGCCAGGAGCTCTTCTGGGTCTCCTACGTGGGTGCAGGAGCTCAAGGAGTTGGGCCATCTTCTACTGCTTTCCCAAGCCAAAGCAGAGAGCTGGATCAGAAGTGGAGCTGGGGCCGGCGCTGTGGCGCAGTGGTTTAATGCTCTGGCCTGAAGTGCTGATATCCCATATGGGTGCCAGTTCAAAACCTGGCTGCTCAACTTCTTGTGCAGCTCTGCTATGGCCAGGGAAAGCAGCAGAAGATGGCCCAAATCTTTGGGCCCCTGCACCCGTGTGGGAGACCTGGAAAAAGCTCCTGGCTCCTGGCTTCAGATCAGCACAGCTCTGGCCATTGTGGCCATCTGGGGACTGAACCATTGGATGGAAGACCTCTCTCTCTCTCTCTGCCTCTCCTCTCTGCTTAACTCTGACTTTCAAATAAATAAATAAATCTTAAAAAAAAAAAAAGAAGAAGAGGAGCTGCCAGGACTCGAACTGGTGCCCATTTGGGATGCTGACATTGCAGGTTGCGGCCCCACCCATTACTGCCACAGCGTCAGCCCCTAGTAGTTATTTTGCATCTGATAATATTTTCTTTTAAGATGTTTTTTTTTTTTTTTTGACAGGCAGAGTGGACAGTGAGAGAGAGAGACAGAGAGAAAGGTCTTCCTTTTGCCGTTGGTTCACCCTCCAATGGCTGCCGCAGCCGTTGCACTGCGGCCGGCGCACCGCGCTCATCTGATGGCAGGAGCCAGGTGCTTATCCTGGTCCCCCATGGGGTGCAGGGCCCAAGCACTTGGACCATCCTCCACTGCACTCCCGGGCCACAGCAGAGAGCTGGCCTGGAAGAGGGGCCACCGGGACAGAATCCGGCGCCCCGACCGGGACTAGAACCCGGTGTGCCGGCGCCGCAAGGTGGAGGATTAGCCTGTTGAGCCACGGCGCCGGCCTGTAGATGTTTTTAATTTATTTGTAAGGTAGAGTTACAGAGAGAGGGAGAGACAGAAAGAGGTCTTCTGTTCTCTGTTTTACTTCCCAAATGGTCACAATGGCCAGGGCTGGGCCAAGCTAAAGCAGGAGCCTGGAACTCCATCTGGCTTTCCCATGTGTGTGGCAGGGGCCCAGCTACTTGGGCCACCCACCCTCTGCTGTGAGTCCAGGGGCATGACAGGGACCCGAACTGGGGCAGCAGGGACTTGAACCAGTGCTCATATGGGATACTGGCTCATAAGTGAGACTCAACTCTGGCCGTTGTGGCCATCTGGGGAGTGAACCAATGGAAGGAAGACCTTTCTGTCTCTCCCTCTCACTGTCTGTAACTCTGCTTCTCAAATAAATAAATAAAATATTTAAAGAAAAAAAAAGCATATTTTGTATTTATTGATAATAAAACTAGCAGTAATAGGCGTTATGGTTGAGTACTTGCAAAGTGCCAGTGACTCAGGTCATAGCATGCTATGAAGTAAGTACTTCTGATGCTAGGAAGAAACAGAGACATTTATCACCCCTGTTGGTAATCTATTGGATAATTTTTTTTAAAAGATTAATTTGTTTTACATGAATGGCGGAGTTACAGAGAGTTAGAGGCAGAGGCAGAAAGAGAGATTTTCTATCCACTGTTTCATTCTGCAAATGGTAGTGATGGCAGGAGCTGGGCCAGTCCAAAGCCAGGAGCCAGGAGCTTCTTCCTGGTCTCCCATGTGAGTTCAGGGGCCCAAGGTCTTGGGCCATATTCCATTGCTTTCCCAGGCCATAGCAGGTAGCTGGATTGGAAGTGGAACAGTCAGGATTCAAACAGGTCCCCATATGGGATGCTGGCACTGCAGGTGGTGGCTTAACCCACTACACCATAGCGCTGGCCCCCCGTTGGATAATTTTTAAGAAATTGCAATGCCCATGTGTAAAATCAAGAAATAAAAAAAGTAATTTTAATGAAAAATACATAGGGTTTTGAATGCTCAAGCACATCTACTTTAGAAGGCAATGAACTAGTGAGATATTTATGTATGTACATTATATGTATCAGCATATATGTTTATATGTTAGTGGAATCATCATGAATATAAGTTACTAATGTCTGTGTCTTGTTATTATGACATAAAAGCCATAAGTGATATTGCCCTTAGTGACATGATTTACCAATAAAATTCAGTTTAAAAAATGAGTGGCCAAATTATAGTAGGTTTTTTAGTAAGAAATAATTATCCTTTTTTTTTTTTTTTTTTTTGTAACTGCTTGCCTCAAAAATTACCACATATACCACCATTTCTACGTGAATATTTGATAGTGCATCTTCGGGATTCCTTTTTTGAGTTTGATTCTGCTGTGCAGCATTGTCTTTCAAACACTCACATTCCCTGGCACCCCTCCTTCCTACCAGTTTTGGTGACAAAGAAACCAAGGGAATGTATTTTCAAAACTCTAGGCAGTGGTAACAGCTCCTTTTTAGTATCACTGAGTAAAGAAATTTTAGCTAGATTACAGAAACAAAAAGTGATAGACTTGGCATTTGTGCCTTGTCTGTCTACTGTGTCTAAGGCAACATTGTCATGTTTCTGTTGGATCATGATAGACTGTGCTCCTCCTGTAGTTAGTTCATGGATTGGCCATTCCCAATACAGCTTACCTCTTTCCTATTTCTTCCTATTTTATCCCCTGGAGGTGGAGAAGCTGTAGTCTATTAGATGAACTGGATTATAAAACCAAAATGGTTGTAAGTTAACATAGATTAGGGCCAGTGCTGTGGCACAGAGGGTTAAAGCCCCAACCTGTATCACCGGCATCCCATATGGGTGCCACTTCAAGTCCTGGCGGCTCCACTTCCGATCCAGTTCTCTGCTATGGCCTGGGAAAGCAGTAGAAGATGGCCCAAGTCCTTAGGCCCCTGCACCTACATGGGAGACCCAGAGGACTCTCCTGGCTTCTGGCTTTGGATCAGCTCAGCTCTGGCCACTGCAGTCATTTGGGGAGTCAACCACCATATGGAAAACCTCTCTCTGGCTCTACCTCTTTTTGTAACTCTGTCTTTCAAAATAAAATAGAATAAATCTTTAAAATAAAAAAGAGTTAACATAGATTATAATTACCAGTTATGTTCTTGATTCCTGCTTCTGTCTGTGGTTTAAATAATTAAATAACTACAATATTTGAAATAATACCCGAAAGACTGAAGATTTTGCATTCCTTCCTATTACTATATTTTATAATCTGTTTAGACATAAATTTTAAAATTTAAGGATGAATTTAAAAGTTCTTGGGCCTGGCATTGTGGTGCAGTGGTTTAAAACTGGCTCCTGTAAGGCTAACATACCTTGGGTGCACTGGTTCCAGTCATGGCTTCTCCACTTCCGATCGCGCTCCCTGATAATGTACTGGGAAAGCAGCAGAAGATGACCCAGGTACTTGGGCCCCTGCTACCCAGTGGGGAGACAGAATGAAGCTCTTGACTCCTGGCTTCGGTCTGGCCCAGCCCTGGCCATTGTGGCCATTTGAGGAGTGAACCAGCGAATGGAAGATCTTTTCTCTCCCTTTTCTTTCTCTGTAACTCTGCCTTTCATATAGAAAAAAGTTTTTAATTTATAGGTTGTGTGATTATTAATAGAGACTGACTACTCTCAGATGACATTTCTTTCGAAAGTAAAATAATACTTTTGCCTTTTTTAGTGAATGCATAGAGAAAACTTATAGAAATGACTTTTATATTCTTGAGGTTTAAATGGCTCCGTTACACCTGAAAGGAATGGCAGGGTTTGTAACTGAAAATCACTAGAAATAGGGATATTAGTTACTGTGAGGAAGCTGGTTTGTAGCATTTGCAGATTTCTAAGCCACTAACCTGGTGCTAAAGACGAAGGTAGGAGGAGATGCACACACTCAGGTTCCTGCAGCCTTCTGCTGCGCACACGGGACCCCTCAGACTGCACTGTGAGTCTCACGTAGTAAGTTGGCATTTTAAGAAATAAAGATTTTGAATAACTTAGCTGGTAGATAGAGACAAAGGCATTGACGCATTCTTTGTTCTTAATCTTTTGTTTAAATGGTGGCTTTTTCAGTGAGATTAGCTATTTGTGAAAAGTGAGAGAAAATTTGAGTGAAATGTGATAAGGCAATTTATTTAAGTGTTTTACTTAACTTGCAAAGGAATAGTTTAGTTATTCCTGAGATGTGAAGCACCAGCATCCTACACTATTAGGAACTCAGGAGACTACTACTGCTTAAGACCCTGGCCTCTTAAGTGTCAGACCTCTTTAATACCTGCAATTTTCAGTGACTCATTGTGGCAGTTATTTTTGGTATTAACAAAATAAAAATTATTTTATTGACTTCTTATTTCAACAAATATGTTCCTAAGAAAAATCTGTAAACTATATTAAATATATTGTTATCTGACCATATGGTATAATTGTATTATACGTTTAGTTTCTAAGTAGTGTAGTGCATATCTGGACTGTGCTGTATTAATCTTTTCATGTGATTTAGTATGAATATTAGATCTCACTACATAGTTAATTTCTCTGTAGAACTAGATTGTAAACCTTGTTAGGTCAGAGACTTGTTGTGTCTCCAACCCTTACTGTTACTTGTGTAAAAGGAGTTCAGGAAATAAATGCCAGATAGTTAAGTACACTTTCCTGTGGGGTCAGCCACATTTCTGTCACTAGTCAGGACATATTAAAGGTATTCTTTCATGCAGATACCTTACTTAAAATAGATCTATTGCAGACAATTCAGCTTTGTAAAAATGATTAATAAATACAAACTCAGATTAGATAACAGTTATTCATTTTAGATTTTCCCACAAAATTTCTAGCTCTACTTTATAGGGGTGGGCTTTTGGCCTAGTGGTTAAGACACTGAGAAGGATGCTCGCATCTCATGTAGTTCGAAGCCAAACTTTGGCTCCTGATTCCAGCATTCCTGCTGATGCAGACCATAGGAGGCAGCAGTAGTTGGGTTCCTGCTACCCACTTGGGAGACCCAGATTGTTTCTGACGCCCATGTTGATGTAAACATAATCTTTCAAGACTACTATAGCAGGCATGAGGTCTTCCTAAGATCCTTTAAATTTGGTTCCTCTTTACTTTCTGGCCAATGTCCTCTATCTAAAGGAGGCTGGCTTTTCCTGTGTACCAAATGGCAGTAATAGTTGCTGAACATTTCAGCTGCATCCACTTTCCAAAGTCTTTTTCTTTAAAAGCATAATTTTGGGAAGTGTATTAAACTGACATCTTGTTTTGTATGAATGTGTTTGTGCTTTACTTGTAGGAGAAATATGAACATGCTTTAAAGCGAGCGAGTATTAAGATTGTGACTCCTGATTGGGTCCTGGATTGCATATCTGAAAAAACCAAAAAAGATGAAGCATTTTATCATCCTCGTCTGATTATTTATGAAGAAGAGGAAGAGGAGGAAGAGGAGGAGGAAGAGGTTGAAAATGAGGAACAAGATTCGCAAAACGAGGGGAGTACAGATGAGAAGTCAAGCCCTGCCAGTTCTCAGGAGGGGTCTCCTGCGGGTGACCAGCAGTTTTCACCCAAATCGAACACAGAGAAGTCTAAAGGAGAACTGATGTTCGATGACTCTTCAGATTCGTCACCTGAAAAACAAGAGCGAAATTTAAACTGGACCCCAGCTGAAGTCCCACAGCTAGCTGCGGCCAAGCGCAGGCTGCCTCAGGGAAAGGAGCCTGGGCTGATTAACTTGTGTGCCAATGTCCCGCCTGTCCCAGGTAACATTTTGCCTCCTGATGTCCGGGGTAACTTAATGGCTTCTGGACAAAATCTCCAAAGTTCTGAAAGATCAGAAATGATAGCTACTTGGAGTCCAGCTGTGCGGACATTGAGAAATATTACTAATAATGCTGACATTCAGCAGCTTAACCGACCTTCAAATGTAGCACATGTAAGTCACTATTTAAAGAGTAAAAATTTAAATATTGGGTTGTAGAATTGAATTTCATAGTCTGTTTCAATATAGTTTGTTTCTGCTTCTTCAGGCCACATAACTCACAAGCAGTATTTATTTGTGAGTACTCATTTTATGTACACACTCCCACATACAACACACATTGAGTATTAAAGTTTTTGCTATCATAGAGGGCATTGACGTGCATTTAGATTGAAGGTTTAATGTAACTGAGTGGATCCAGTGTCTGTGTGATAGAGAGCTATCTTCTGAAAGATTTCCATGTTTACTTAGTCTAAAAGTAGCAAATGATAGCAAAGAAAGTTCCTTGTTTGCTTAAAATGAATTGCATTATAAATAGCATAAGCTCATTCATTTATTGAAGAAGCCTTGATTTCAGTTTATAGTTCCTGACATAGAATTTGTTGATGCGTAAGAGATTTTTTTTTTTTTTTTTTTTTTTACAGGCAGAGTGGACAGTGAGAGAGAGAGACAGAGAGAAAGGTCTTCCTTTTGCCGTTGGTTCACCCTCCAATGGCCGCCGCGGCTGGCGCGCTGCGGCCGGCGCACCGCGCTTGTCCGATGGCAGGAGCCAGGAGCCAGGTGCTTTTCCTGGTCTCCCCATGGGGTGCAGGGCCCAAGCACCTGGGCCATCCTCCACTGCACTCCCGGGCCACAGCAGAGGGCTGGCCTGGAAGAGGGGCAACCGGGACAGAATCCGGCGCCCCGACCGGGACTAGAACCCGGTGTGCCGGCGCCGCAAGGCGGAGGATTAGCCTGTTGAGCCACGGCGCCGGCCAAGAGATTTTTTTTTAAAGATTTATTTTATTTATTTGAAAGAGTTACAGAGAGAGGTAGAGACAGAGAGGTCTTCCATCCGCTGGTTCACTCCCCAGATGACCTCAATGGCCGAAGCTGCGCCAGTCCGAAGCCAGGAGCCAGGAACTTCCTCCAGGTCCCCCATGCGGGTGCAGGGGCCCAAGGACTAGGGCCATTTTCTACTGCTGTCCCAGGCCATAGCAGAGAGCTGGATCGGAAGAGGAGCAGCCGGGACTACAACTGGCACCCATATGGGATGCCAGCGCTTCAAGCCAGGGCTTTAACCCACTGCGCCACAGCGCCAGCCCTGATGCATGAGATTTTTAAGTTTTAAGTAGGGATAGGTGCTTGACCTAGTGGTTAAGCCACAGATTAGGACACCTGCATTCTTATTATTGTATCTGGGTTCAATTCTTGGCTCCAGCAGCTGATTCCAGCTTCTTGCTAAGGCAGAATCTGGGAGGCAGTGATGATGGCCCAAATAGTTGAGTTTCTGCCAGCCATGAATGAATTGGATTGAATTCCTAGCTCCTAGTTTGGACCCCAGGCCTGCCTTGGCCATTGTTTGCATTTGGTAATTGAACCAGTGGGTGGGATCTCTTTATCTGTCTGTTTGCCTCTCAGATTAAAAAGAAAAAAGTTTCATGTAGAAGTTTTTTGATTTAAGGTTGATAGCAGGTTGTTAAAATGGTATATTGGCGGCCGGTGCCGTGGTTCACTAGGCTAATCCTCTGCCTGCGGCGCTGGCACCCTGGGTTCTAGTCCCAGGGTGCCGGGTACTAGTCCCGGTTGCTCCTCTTCCAGTCCAGCTTTCTGGAGGGCAGTGGAGGATGGCCCAAGTACTTGGGTCCCTGCACCCACATAGGAGACCGGGAGGAATTACCCGTCTCCTGGCTTCAGATCGGCACAGCGCCGGCTGTGGCGGCCATTAGGGGAGTGAACCAACGGAAGGAAGACCTTTCTCTCTGTCTCTCTCTCAGTCTATAACTCTCTGTCTCTCTCTCTCACTGTCTAACTCTGCCTGGCAAAAAAAGAAAAAAAAAATGATGGTATATTGGCTGTTGTAGCTGTTGTTTCCATTTTTCTAGATATTGGAGATAAAATGGTAAAGGTTCAGGAAAGACAAGCCCCTTGCGTTTGTTGTAGGTAAGGCAGACAGTCCACAGACAGATATGTACCGATGGACTTCTAATGATTGTAGTTAGAGATAAATTGAAGAAAATACTAAGGGTTTGGGGCTGGTATTGTGGCATAGCAGGTTGAGGCTCAGCATCCCTTGTGGGTGTTGGTTTGAGAGCTGGCTGCTCCACTTCCAGTCCATCTCCCTGGTAATGCATCTGGGGAAACAGCAAAAAATGGCTAAGTCCTTGGGTCCCTGCAACCATGTGGTCTGAGACCCAGAAGAATCTCTGGTCTGGCTTCAGCCTGGTCCAGTTCTGGCCATTGCAGTCACCTGGGAAGTGAACCAGTGGATGGATGATCTCTTTCTGTCTCGCCCCCCCCCCCGCCCCTGTAACTGCATTTCAAATTAATAAAAAATAAATCTTAAAGGAAATAGCAAGGGTTCATAAAATAGCAGTTATTGGGAGAAAGAGGTTCTTCTCCATCAGGTGATCGAGGAGGGCCATGTGAGGGAGGTAGCTTAAATCAGGGTTGAATGGCAAAGTGACCATAGGAATGATGGAGTTCAGAGTACTCTAGGTGGAAGGAACAGCAACTGAAAGATCCAAAAGTGAGTTCTGTGTTCTAAGAAAAGATGGTTACTGAGATTTGAGTGTGGTGAGTTGAGTGCCTGCCAAGAAAGACTGAGAGGTGAACTTGTCATGTGGGGCCTTGTTGGAGAATGTGAACTCTGTTCAGAGGAAGCCACTGAGGAGCTTCGACTAGGGGTGAGCTGAGATAACATAGGTATTGGGAAGCCACCGTATTGTTGAAGAGCAAGAGTGAAAGTTGAGACCCCTCAAGAGACTTTGAGGAGTACAGGGTTGAACCTAGCCTTTTTTTCTTTTTTTTTGTAAAAATTGATTGATTGATTTGCAAAGTAGAGTTACAGAGGAGAGACAGAAGCAGAGACATTAGAAGACTATGTATGATCCCATACATACAGATAGGGATGTTAGATGGTAGAGGAGGGGGGGGGCCATAGTTGTGGCATAGTGGGTTAAAGTGCCGTCTGGGATGCTGTTCCATTTTTGATCCAGCTCCCTGCTAGTGTGACTGGGAAATCAGAACAAGATGGCAAGTGCTTGGGCCCCTGTCACCCGCATGGGAGACCCGATGGAGTTCCCAGGCTCCTAGCTTTGGTTTGGCCTGGCTGCTCCCTATTGGGGGAGTTAAACCAGCAGATGCAAGATCAGTCTCTCTCTCCCTTTCTCTGTAACCGCCTTTCAAAGAAATAAATAAATCTTAAAAAAATACAAAAAGCAGTAGAGTAGTCCTGGGCAAGGAGACCTGAGCCTTCAGGTAGACTTCCCCCATGGGCAACTGGAAGACGTGTGAGACATGGGCTGGAAAGGTCTTATAGGGTAGATGTGAGAATTACACGATGCCATTGATAGACTCTGGCACGCAAGAAATGTTATTATCTTCGTTTATTAGTTGAGACGGATGATGTTACCCGTTTAAAGGAAACATTCTTTGTTCTTCATTTATTTGCACTGTAAAAAATGGTGTTGATCAGTTGCTGCTTATTGCTACTGTGTTCTGTGATCTTCAGATATAAATGAATGGATGTGGGTTTAAATCCAGAGATCCCTTAGTTTTCTTTGGATACAAAGATAAAATGGTCCCATTTAAATGGATATGAGTGACTACTCTAGGGAGTGTGGACACATCTCTACTTTTGAAATTGTCTTTGGGAGGCTGGCACCATGGCTCACTAGGCTAATCCTCTGCCTGTGGTGCTGGCACCCTGGGTTTGGTTCCGATTGGGGCACTGGTTCTGTCCTGGTGGCTCCTCTTCCAGTCCAGCTCTCTGCTGTGGCCTGGGAAGGCAGTGGAGGATAGCCCAAGTGCTTGGGCCCTGTACCCACGTGGGAGACCAGGAGGAAGCACCTGGCTCCTGGCTTCAGATCGGTGCGTGGCGGCCATTTTTGGGGGTGAACCAACGGAAGGAAGACCTTTCTCTCTGTCTCTCTCTCTCCAACTCTGCCTGTCAAAAAAAAAAAAAGACAAAAAGACAAAAACGAGCTGGAGGCTCAACTGCCTGCTCTATAGGTGGAAACTGGGAAGCCCCCATCCAGTTCCAGTGAGTGAGTGGATCAGATCACACTGTGGACAATTGCAGAGACTTTGCAGGTTTTTCAGCAATGTGAGAAAGAATATAAAGGCATTTTACTGCTAGAAGGGAAGTAAATGAATGTTTGAAATGTTAGAAATATAAAACATTTAGTTTAACATTTGGTGGGGAGAATAAAGCTAACCATCAACATCCTGCTTAAATTGCAGATTGATGGTGACTAGGAACTATGTGGTGTGTATCATAATGTTTACAAATCTTGACACTCAGTAACTCAGTATTATGTAGGGTTACACAGTTGTGATGGAGCAATTTATACCTGACACTCAAAATTGTTGGTTGCTCTATGGTACAGCAGTTGTGGCCAAGCACTTAAGATTCTTAGATTGCTCTACGGTACAAGTATGTGTCTAAACAATTAAAATTCTAAGCTTTTTTTATATTTCTCAGAATTAGTGCTTGTGTTTGACAGGAGGCAGATAAGAGGTGGAAAAAAATGATTGATGAAGGCAGCAAGTGTTCTAATAGGCATATTCCTTCCTTCTTCCTTCTTCCTTCTTCCTTCCTTCTTCCTTCCTTCCTTCCTTCCTTCCTTCCTTCGTTCCTTCCTTCCTTCCTTCCTTCCTTCGTTCCTTCCTTCCTTCCTTCCTTCCTTCGTTCCTTCGTTCCTTCGTTCCTTCGTTCCTTCATCCCTGAGACAGAGTTACAGACAGAGAGAGGGAGAGACGAAGAGAAATGTCTACCATCTGCTGGTTCACTCCCTAAATGGCCTCAATGGCTGGAGCTGGGCCAGTCCAAAGCCAGGAGCCAGGAGCTTGTTCCAGGTCTCCCATGTGGGTGCAGGGGCCCAAGGACTAGGGCCATCTTCCACTGCTTTCCCAGGCCATAGCAGAGAGCTGGATCAGAAGAGGAGCAACAAGACATGAACCAGTGCTCTGCAGGCAGAGGCTTAGCCTACTATGCTGTGGCATCAGCCTCTCTCATACGCGTCTTGATGGCTAGCTTTCCAGGTGCCCTTATCTCCCTGCTGTAGCTGTACCTCACACCCTGACCCATGGTCTAATAGGTACAGAGTATGCCAGGCCACTGACCATTTTAATTCCTGGCTGGGACTGTTGACCTGAATCTCCATCTGTTCTGCTGGAATGGGCTCAGTCAGCTGTGGCAGGGACTAACTTTTTTCTAGAGCTCATGGCAGGAAACACTTCCCAGTTGTCTTCAGTCATGCGTCGGCATTCTCAGATGTGATATCCCCACACAGCAAACTAGCCGAGTCTGTGTGGCCACTTTGCAAGACATGAAGAGTACTATTGGGACAATTAGAGGACTCCGGGTGTTCCTTTTCTGGCATCTGCTTCCTTGTTTGTGCAGAGTTGTCCTTTCCCAAGCCCCTTTTGGTCTAGGGTTGGCAGTGCAGAGAGGGAACAGCACGTGGCAAACGGCTGGCTCAGCCTTTGTTCATTGTAGCAGATGGACAGTTATTTCCTTAGGACCCCAAATTTCTGTAATTTTTTTTTCTTTTTATCTTTTTGAGAGGCAGAGAGAGAAAGACCTAGAAAGACAAAGAGAGCATCTTATCTGCTGATTCACTCCCCAAATGCCACAGCAGCCGGGGAGTCAATCCAGGACTCCCATGTGGAGGCAGGGACCCAATTACTAGAGCTGTTACCTGCTGCCTCCCAGGGTGCACATTAACAGAAAGCTGGAATTGGGACCAGAGTTAGAACTTTGATCCCATTTGGGATTCTGCCATCTCAAGCAGCATCTTAACTGCTACACAAGATGGTTGCTCCTGTGATGTTTACTTTTGAGGGTAAAAAATTAATATATGTACAACATAAAAATAATCAGATGATACCAAAGGATACAGAGTAAAAATTAAACTTCCTCCCACCCCTGGCTCCCATTTTCCTCTTTAAGAGGCAGCCCCTACTTGCGTCTTGTGCAGCCAGGTGTCGCCCTGCGCCCCTCCCCCATACTTTTCTATAAATTTGGACATACTAAATGTTGCTTGGCACTCGGGGTGGTATACGGCGGTGCTAATTTCTCCATCACTTTATTGAGTTTTTTAAATACTTATAAGTATGGAAAAGAAATCGTTATTATGTTATCAAGTTGTTTAAAAAGCATTTTTCTGTTTAGAACGCAACTGACACATTTTCCAAGTATCAGCTACCTTTATAGCAATGTATTATCCACAAGGTGATTTCAAAGACAGATGTGTCCATGCTCTGGAGTTTGACTGATGTCATTTTTTTTTTTTTTTTTGGACAGGCAGAGTGGACAGTGAGAGAGAGAGACAGAGAGAAAGGTCTTCCTTTGCCGTTGGTTCACCCTCCAATGGCTGCCGCGGATGGCGCGCTGCGGCCGGCGCACCGTGCTCATCCGATGGCAGGAGGCAGGTGCTAGGTGCTTTTTCCTGGTCTCCCATGGGGTGCAGGACCCAAGCACTTGGACCATCCTCCACTGCACTCCTGGGCCACAGCAGAGGGCTGGCCTGGAAGAGGGGCAACCGGGACAGAATCTGGCGCCCCGACCAGGACTAGAACCTGGTGTGCCGGCGCCGCAAGGCGGAGGATTAGCCTGTTGAGCCACGGCGCCGGCCTGATGTCATTTTTAAACTCCATTATTTCATTATTATATCCAAAGCCTGTTACTTTGTAGATTATATAATCTTTGCACTTTGGAGTGTATTTAAATGAAAAGTATATAGTTAGAGTTTTGTATAGCTCTGTGTATGTTAAACTTGAATTTTACAGAGTTATTATATTTAACTATTCTTTTAATAGGGTTAAGTTGTATTGATTGATTTTTAGTGAAATCTATTTGTGTCGGTTTCCATGATCATAAGAAACTGATTTCAAATTTTTGTCATTTGAACGTGTTGAACAAAATTGATTGTGTAGCCTGAATAGTTTGTTTTATTCTGTGCTATGTAGGATATAATAAAAATAACTTGCAGCTTGACACTTGGTTCGATGGGCATCTCCGGTTCTGTGGTTCTGTGGATGGCCCTTGCACCCCAGCACTGTCAGCCTGCTCCTTGTCTTGGTGAAGCCAATGACCTGGAAGGGAAATAGTCTGGCTTGAATGATTTTCTTTGGTGTGAAATATTTTTGTCCCACCTGAAGAACTTAAAGTCGTTTTTGTAGAAAGATAATTTCCCAGCTGTAATAATGATTTCTTAGTTGCCTTTTAAGCAAACCTCTTGAAGTCTTGTCTGTCCATTTATGTAGCATGCCCACTACAGAGAGCAGGGTTGCCTGGGGGTGGGGGCTGGGCAGGGAGGGGTGGCCTTAACGGTCTTAGCTGATATCTGAGCTGCTCATGGTATTACTGCGTGGGTCTCTCTTCTTTCATTTGGACTCTGGGCTGTGAGGTAGGAGGAGGTGAAAATGGTAGATGTGGCTACCACTTGTCAGTCCCCTCAGCACAAAGTCTGTGGAGCTGGAGAAAGGGAGATGGGTGATGGGAGATGCTGCACACTACGGCACAGCGCAGGGAGCACCAGGGCTCGGGCTCCCAAGGCCCTAGAAGGAAATGTTTGTGACTGCTCTTTCAAACTCAGCAGGTGTGAGTTTTTTTTATGTTTGTCATCTTTAATTCATTGGCTTGTTCGGTTTTACATACATGTTTTAAATTTTGGTGATCTCAAAATATGAATTTAGTTACTTGTCTTACTGAAGTTGGTGACACAAGGTAAATAAGAAAATTGTGGTCATTATGAAGTTTCTAATCATTTGGTGCTTCTGTTATGTTGAATATTAGCACCGGAGGGATGCACTGTTCTCTTGATTAAGAAACTGTTAGTACATTTACCTATTGATAATGACTTCACCTACCTTTTGTTTTCTAGATCTTACAGTCCCTCTCAGCGCCCACAAAACATTTAGAGCAGCAGGTGAATCACAGCCAGCAGGGCCATGCCAATACCAGTGCCATGTTGTTCAGCCAGGTGAAAGGCACTCCAGAGACACATATGCTGCAGCAGCACCATCCGCCCCAGCAGCAGCAGCAGCAGCCGATTTTACACCTGCAGCCCCAGCAAATGATGCAGCTGCAGCAGCAGCAGCAGCAGCAGCAGATCTCTCAGCAGCCCTACCCCCAGCAGCAGTCCCACCAGTTCTCGCAGCAGCAGCCGCAGCCACAGCCGCAGCAAGTGCATCAGCACCAGTTTCCACAGCAACAGCTACAGTTTCCACAGCAACAGCTGCATCCTCAACAGCAGCTGCATCGCCCTCAGCAGCAGCTCCAGCCGTTTCAGCAGCCGCATGCCCTGCAGCTGCAGCAGCTGCAGCAGCACCAACTGCAGCAGCAGCAGCTGGCACAGCTGCAGCAGCAGCAGCATAGCCTGCTGCAGCAGCAGCAGCTCCAGCGCCTGCACCAGCAGCAGCAGCAGCACATGCAGAATCAGACAGCACAACACTTGAGCCAGACATCCCAGGCGCTGCAGCATCAGCTGCCACCGCAGCAGCCCCAGCCCCAGCCCCAGCCGCAGCCCCAGCATCATCAGCTGTTTGGACACGATCCAGCGGTGGAGAGTTAGTAACCGGGGTTTACTTTTTTCTTTCTCCTTTACGTCTTTTGCTTATATAAATGCACTAAGAGTGTGTGAGGGTGTGGGGTAAGGATCCATATCAAATAGTTCTTACGAAATGGAGACTGTGACTCTCATATCTAACAAAGAAGTCATTATAATGAGATAATCATACTTTCTTTTGAGGCACTATATACTGAAATGGATGTTTTTGTTCCATAGAGCACCCAGGCTGCCACTTGCACTAATTCAACATTTAGTTGTCTGGCATAAATTAAGTTGGTTTTTCTTTTAAGTGATTCCTTAAAATAGATAATCAGACTAGTATTTTTGTATGAATATTCCAAAATGTACTCAGATTACTGGCAGAAACATCATTGTCAAGCCCAATTAAGTTGATAAATTCAAGTTTAATTCTGCCAAATGCCATTTAAAAATGGGAGGTGCATGCATATTCATAGGATTTTAATTTTCTTTTTCTTGTATGATTCTATTGGTTCTGTTGTAGTTCCGGAAGAAGGCTTCTTACTGGGCTGTGTGTTTGCAATTGCGGATTATCCAGAGCAGATGTCTGACAAACAGCTGCTGGCCACCTGGAAAAGGGTGAGGCTTTGCCTACAAGAAGTAGAACTTTTTAAGTGAAGATATTCCTTCATGATTGTAGACTTAGCCATGTTCATTTGACTGCATTCACTGACCCATCTGCGTGTGTTCTCTACGTGCTATGGGCATTTTTACCTATTGATAATGACTTCACCTACCTTTTGTTTTCTAGATCTTACAGTCCCTCTCAGCTTTCTCTTTGACCCTGGGCAAATCACTTTTCTAGACTTCAGTTTTCTCAGCTGAAATAGGTGAAAGATACACTATTAAGATTTTTTTCAGCTCGGAAATTCTAAGGGGCATTGGTTGTTTCTACATGGTTGGGGGTATGGGAATCAGATAAGCTTTTCACTGATGTAAGGAAAGTGCTACAAACTGTGTGTTAATCATTTCTCTTTCTCCAAAGTGTTAGAAAACCTAGAATCTCTTAAGTTAAAAAGGACCTCAAATTTTCTATTCCTGTTGTGCTGTAGTCCATTTATTTATTTGAAATGCAGAGTTACAGAGAGGCAGAGGCAGAGACAGACAGAGAGATCCTCCATCTGCTAATTCACTCCCCAGATGGCTGCCACAGCTGGGGCTGGGCCGATCTGTAACCAGGAGCCATGAGCAGGGGCCCAAGCGTTTGGGCCATCTTCTACTGCATAGTCTGTTCATTTATTATTTTATATGGTGGCTTCTAAAGAAAAATAAAATGAACATTTTCTTGCTGTGTCACAAATCAAAGCTGAGTTTTTTTGTTTTTTTTTTAATTGAACAAAAACTGACTTTAAGTATGTTTGAAGTGCATCTCAAGTGCACTTCACCATGAGCATTTCTGGTGTGCACCAAGCCTACTACAGGATGCAGGGAATGTATACTGAATAAACAGACTAACCACTGACCAGTAGGAAAAGCAGAGGCATGCATAGTAAGTAGGAACCAGTCTGGTGGATGCTGGGTAGAGGTGGCACAGAATGCTATGAGAGCCTGTTCGGTGTGGATGTGTTGAAAAAAAGTCTTTCGGAAGAGATGGTTCTTGAACTGAGTCTTAAAGGATGAGTAGGAGCAAGACTTAGGGAGATTTTTTAGACAGAGCAAACAGCACAGGCAAAGGCCCACAGTGTGGCTTGCAGAGATGAGGGGGACATCCCAGTAGAGCCCATGAAAGTCCATGGAATAGGGAGGACAAGAGATCTTCTCTATGCTATGTTACGAGATTTGTAAGTAGAGCAGCTGGGACTTGAACTGGTACCCACGTGGCATATTGGCATCACAGGCAGTGGCTTACCCCGTTATGCCACAACACTGGCCTGAGAGCAGTGCTACAGCAGCGTAACCACTCTACTAAATTCTGAAGTTCTCAGGCATCTCAAATGCAGGATATGGGAACCAAAAGACAATTTAAAGATAATTCTTTAAAACTTTGAACCTAGAATAATATATACAGCCTATTAATCAAATGAGACTATGGATAACAATATTTTCAGACTTCTGTGGTCAAAAGTTTGTCCTTTCTTAGAAAGCCACTGTAACAGCAAAGAGGATGACACAGTAGTCAGAAAGTTCTGACACAGAGATGGAGGGAGAATTTCAAGGATGAAAGTGAAGAGGAATCCCAAAGGGATGTGAAAATAGGACCAGATAGTAACCAAGCTTGGAACCAGCAGACAGCATTCCAGAGGGGACAAGTAACAAAAATGATACAGTTTAAGGAGAGATATGTGCATATACCACATTAGTTTTCGGTTTTGCTTTTAATTATTTATTTGAAAGAGACAATGTGGCCGGCGCCGTGGCTCAACAGGCTAATCCTCCGCCTTGCGGCGCCGGCACACCGGGTTCTAGTCCCGGTCAGGGCACCGGATTCTGTCCCGGTTGCCCCTCTTCCAGGCCAGCCCTCTGCTGTGGCCCAGGAGTGTAGTGGAGGATGGCCCAGGTGCTTGGGCCCTGCACCCCATGGGAGACCAGGAAAAAGCACCTAGCACCTGGCTCCTGCCATCGGATGAGCGCGGTGCGCCGGCCACAGCGCGCCGGCCGTGGCAGCCATTGGAGGGTGAACCAATGGCAAAGGAAGACCTTTCTCTCTGTCTCTCTTTCTCCTTGTCCACTCTGCCTGTCAAAAAAAAAAAAAAAGAGACAATGTGCTGTCTGCCGGTTCACTCTACATGCCTGCAGTAGCTAGGGCTGCGTGCCAGGCTAAAGCCAGCAGCCAGGAACTCAGTCCGGATCTACCATGTGGGAAGCAGGGACCCAAGTACTTGAGGCATCATCTGCTGCCTCCCAGAGTGCTCGTTAGCCGGAAGCTGGAATCAGGAGCAAAACTAGGACTCGAACCCAGGCACTTAAATATGGGATGTGGGTGTCCCAAGTGGTGTCAACGCTGTGCCAAATGCCTACCCTGTTAAGTTAAGTTTTCTATTGCTGGGAAACATTACCCCAAAGTTAGTGGCTCTAAACAACAAGCATTTATTATTTCACAGTTTCTTCTTAAGTCAGAAATGCTGAAGTCATTTAGTAGAGGTGTGGTGGCTTAGGCTGGCATAGGTGATTGCAGTTAGGATTTGACTCGGGTTGCAAGAATCACTTCAGGGTGACCCTTCATCTGGCTGTGGCCTCGCCACACAGAGCTATCCCCAGGGCTGCCCATGTGGCTCAAATGCACAACTGGCTTCCTCTGCAGAATGAGTGACCCAAGACAGAGCAGGGAGGAAGCCTTATCCTTGCCGAGCCATGGGAATCTCCTGCTATCGGTTGCAGTATATTCTCTTGTTAGAAGTTAGTCCTTCCTGAAGACTCTGGGAGGGAAGTACCAACTCTAAGAAGGAAGAGTGCCAAATAATTTGTGGACCTAATTTGAAACTACCACATGCACATTTCTCATGGGAATGAGGTCCTGAAAGATGTGTAGGAAACTAAGGAAAAGGAAGATTGTTGGGAGGGAAGCAAGATGAGGTATTCATTGACACTGGGGAAAACTGAAGTTTATAAAAGAAAGAAACCCTAATTTTAGGGTGACTGACCTAAGCAAGCATTGTGATATAACCAATTAGGAAGGCCCACCTGTTAGGGTACTTCAAAAAGAGGCCTGACATTTAGTGACTAAGATACTCGCCTCCCAAATTGGAGTTCCTGGCTTTAACTCCTGACTTTAGCTGGGGCTGGGCTGGACCAGAGCCAGGAGCTGGGCACACACTGTAGATCTTCATGTGGGAGGCAGGAACCCGATTACCTGTGCCATCACTGCTGCCTCCCAAGGTCTGCACTGGCGGGAAGCTGGAATGAGAATGGGAGTCCCAGGACTCTTAACTGAGATACACTGATCTGCATCAGCCGTGTCCCAAGCCATGTCTTAACTACTAGGCCAAATACCTGCTCATGGAGAAGTTGTAATAGTTACAACTAGGGATGAATACTGTTGGCATGTACTGTGCTGTGTGGAGGTCAGGGGTCCTGCTAGACACAGAATAGCCTCCCACAACACAGGATTTGCTGGCCCCAAATGTCGGTAGTGCTGAGGAAGAGAATCCCTGTTTAATGAAGAGAATATTGGATTTTTTTCTGGAGTTCATTTTCATTTTATAGTGCTGAGTAGAGAAGTTTGTAAATACAGTGGTTATATATCTGTCATACCTTGGGAAGAAAAAACCATAAAAATGTATGATGGATTCTTTTGATAGCTGTCTTCTTTGAAATAATAATTCGGTTCTATTCTTCTGAGTCATAAAAATTGATGACAACTTTGGTTGATTGTTTTGTGTAGATAATCCAGGCCCATGGTGGCGCTGTGGACCCCACCTTCACGAGCCGATGCACACACCTCCTCTGTGAAAGCCAAGTCAGTAGTATGTATGCACAGGTAAGGAGAATGGCTTCAACTATGGCTGAGCACAAAGCCTGTTTCTTTTTCAAAGAAAATGTGTTTATTTGAAAGAGTTACAGAGAGAAGGGGACAGAGAGAGAGAGAGATCTTCATCTATTGGTTCACTCTCCAGATAGCTGTGTTGACTGGGAGCTGGGCCAGGTAGAATCCAGGAGCCGGGAGCTTCTGGGTTTCCCATGTGGGCGGTAGGGGCTCAAGTACTCGGGCTGTCTTTTGGTACATCAGAAGTGGAGCAGCTAAGACTTGAACCAACACCCATATAGGATGCTGGCATCACAGTGGCAGCTTTACTCACTATGCCAAAATGCCTGCCTCACAGCCCATCATTTTTAATATGTAATCTTAAGATTTTGTTGATTTTTACTTTCAGAAAGGATTTTTTTCTACTTCCAAAAAATAAGAAAGTTGATTCCATTGACGCTTTGTCGTGATAGACACCTTTAAGGACACTTGCGTTTGAGCAATATAGAAAGAAGGAAATCCCTAATAGCGTTATAAAAAGGGTACACACCCCTTCCAATCACTTATCAAAACAGTCCTGAATGCATGGTGGGTTGAGGAAAGGTCTTGTTTGATTGTGGGACTTTGCACAGAAGGGTTCCATGCTGGGCTTCTCCAGAACTGCCAGTCTTTCTCCTCAACATGACCTTCCACGACTCCTTGGGGCTTCATTTCGTCTCTTATAAAAATTTTCTTATGTATAGACAGATTGGTGTTAATATGTGTGTGTAACAAATAACCCTCAAGAAACCCTTCTTAGAGAGGATAACCATTTACTATACTTTTCAGCTAAAAATGGAGAGGTGCTTATGAGAGTGCTTATCCTGTGGTTCATTGTAGGTGAATGGTGATGTTTTTATACCTTACTTTATGTGGAGCCTTCTTTGTTTTTATGGTTAATTTTATGTTTTTGAAGATTTGTTTATGTATTTGAAAGGCAGTACAATAGAGAGGGGGGAAGACACAGGGAGCGACATTTTCCATTTGCTAGTTCACGCCATAAGTGGCTGCAAAAGTTAGGTCTGGGCCAGACCAAAGCCAGGAGCCAGGATCTCCTTCCTACTTTCCAACATGGGCGGCAGGGTCCAAGTATTTGAGCAGCAGGAGGGTAGATTGGAAGCATGGTAGCTTCCAGGCCATTAGCAGAGAGCAGCTGGTCTAGAACTGGTGCTCTGATATGGGGTGCTGGCATTGCAGGCACCAACCTAACCCACTGCACCACAATGCTGGACCTTTATAAGAAATTTTAATTCTGATGGCGATTGATGACTGAAGTTATTTTTAATTGTTTTTATTCTCGATGCAGGCTCTTGTTCATCAATAGATGTGACATTTTCAGGTTATGTTAAAAGTAACCAACTTCATGGATAATGTAGTTGGTTACCTTAATAAATCAAATACTAAATGTCATGAAGTTCTTTCATTTTATGGGGCTTCCAAAATGGTGGCATTGTAGTCATACAACTTTATAATTTTGTATTAATACTGTAGCAAAACCCCAAGCAAAACAAAATGATAAACTGTAATTTTATGTTTGGTAGGCAATAAGAGAAAGAAAAAGATGTGTTACTGCACACTGGTTAAACACCGTCTTAAAGAAGAAGAAAATGGTGCCCCCTCATCGAGCCCTTCATTTCCCCGTGGCGTTCCCACCAGGAGGAAAACCGTGTTCGCAGCACGTAGGCAGAATCCCCTTGCTTTGTTTTATTTTGTTTTTAATGTTTCTTTGGCAAATGATTGTGGCCTCGCTTACCACCTTCTGCCTTGCGTCCACATTTCTGTGTGCTTTCACCCTGTGTGTAAGTGCATAAGCATGAGAATTTCCGACTTCCTTCCTCTTACTCCCTTCTCAAAGTCAGTTTTCTGCACTTAATTGGTAATTAATGGTGTCTCCAAAATCTTTGAAACTGTTTAAAATCAAAAAACAAATCAGATGTCTTGCAACAAAGGCAGCCACTATTGGGCAGAACTTATCAATAGTTGTGGGTTCTCCCATTCAAATGCCTCAAAATTGGAGATTAGTGAGGAGAAATAATAACTCATTCATACTTATTTGCTCAGTGAAATAACTGGAAGTTATCTGAGCAGTGTCATTTAAGCACAGTAAAAATATTCCTATATTTGGTATCTTATTCTTTTTCTTCCTGTGTATGAGATCTATGTATGTAACATTTTCACAGTTAATTAAATTCTGATCTTGACCTTCTTAGGAATGATATGTGTCCCATAATGTCCCAAGAAATAAAGGAAATGTGTATGTATAAAACAACTAAAAAGCAGGAAAAAAATTATACTTGGGTTCAATTTTTTTTTACCTTATTCTCTTTTTCCCCTTAGATTATTTCTGTGACTGGATTTGTTGATAATGACAGAGATGACCTAAAGCTAATGGCGTACTTGGCAGGTGCCAAATATACAGGTTATCTGTGTCGCAGCAACACAGTCCTCATCTGTAAAGAGTAAGCAGATCTTTAATTTACGTAGAACTTGGTGGCAATTTTAACAGTTCCGTGTTTCTCACTGTGTCATAGTTTTGTAGTAGAAGGTTTTAAGTAAATGCCAGTGATATTCATGGTAAAGTTCGAAATAGCTGGAATATGTGAATTAGATAAGTTAATGAAATTTGAATTAAGGGAATTAAGTAACAGAACAAGGTAAAAGTGGGACTAGTAAGTGGTCTTGTGACCCAGACTGACCCTTGCCGTGTATATTTAATTACCGGTATTACTGGCAACTTAAAGTTATAAAGATATAAATAAAGTTCTAAAGATATGCCTGCCATTTTTATTATGAGCAAACATTTTCATTGGCTTTTGTTGAGAATTAATGTAAATTTGGACAGAAGGCAAATCTAACATTTAATAATTGTGTTTTCTCCTCAACATCGACAAAAACAGACCAACAGGTTTAAAGTATGAAAAAGCCAAAGAGTGGAGGATCCCTTGTGTAAATGCCCAGTGGCTTGGTGACATTCTCCTGGGAAACTTTGAGGCCCTGAGGCAGATTCAGTATAGTCGATACACAGCATTTAATCTACAGGATCCATTTGCCCCAACTCCGCATTTAGTGTTAAATCTTCTAGGTAAGTGACACTTCTTAGAAATTTTCTGCCACCTTTTTATTTCTACTCAAGCTTGGCTTAGCTTCCTAATCAGTTTTCTATTCACTTCCTGTTTCCTTTCCACACTCTTTCTTCCTTCTCCCCATTCTGCCCTGGATATTTATTGGTTTGGTATTCTTACTTGCTTTTGCTGTTAGCCATAGCACAGGAAGAAGGAGCTCCTGAAAACCTGTTAGCTTTGCCATGACACCCCTACCCTGTGGAACATTCCCTGCTCTCCTAGAACCAGTATCTATTCCTTGTCACTCTCGTGCTTTAACTGACTTGCTGTTGCATTCTGGTTGTCATCTTGCCTAGGGATAGGCAGGAGATATGTGCCTGCTATTCTGTCCTTCAGTTATATACAGCTCCTTGTAGATATCCCCATTGTAGATACTGCAGCAGTGAAATTTAGTTCTGTGTTTATGGATTTGACATATTCCCAAAAAGATCATTAAACTCTGCCTTACCATTTTCTCTTAGGGAAGCACATTCTGGTTTTAGATGGCCTTAATCACAAGAAAGCCTTCATTTTGAGCCATAGTCTGCATCCTTTTAATGTACCTGTTGGTATGACTTGTACTCTGAGCCATTCTAGAAACAACAGGTCCTTCTTACATGGACATCTCCAAGTATTTAAGAGTGGGCTTACTTCCCCTCTACTCCACTGTATAAACATGCCATTCTCTTTGGTCAGTCTTTTCCTAATTGGTGTGGTCCTTCCTGTTGGCTACCTGTCATCATAATTGAAGTGTTAGGGGACAAACTATCTTCTAGCAAGAACTGCACAGTCTTCTAGAAATGTCTAACCAAATAACGTGCAGTGGGATAGTGAAGGCCATTGACGTGGAATAGTATGTGCTGTGTTGTTGCTGCAGATTTTATGAGTGTTGCTTTGTACAAATGGCGCGCTGTACACTAAGCATTCACAGACCAGCATGCTGTTCCTCTCACCCTGTATTGAAAAACTTTATTTTTAAATGTTTTTAAAAGATCTATTTATTCATTTGAAAGGCAGAGTTACAGAGAAAGAAATGGCCACAATGGCTGGAGCTGGCCTGATCTGAAGCCAGGAGCCAGGATTTTCTTCCAGGTCTCCCACGTGGGTGCAGGGGCCCAAGTATTTGGGCCATCTTCCACTGTTTTCCTGGATGCATTAGCCAAGGAGCTAGGGAGAAGTGGAGAAGCTAGGACTCAAACAAGCACCCAAATGGGATGCCAGCTCTGCAGGCACTGGCTTTACCCACTGCGCCACAGCATCTGCCCTGAAAACTTTATTCTGTACACAAATAAATCTGTGTTAAATGTTTCCAGCTAAGGCCCCTGTGTGTCTAGGAGAGCCAGCTCTCAAAAAGGCAAAAGACTTTTCTATTTAAGCAGCACGATATTGGAAACAATAATGTATTTCTCTTTTTAGATGCGTGGAGAGTGCCATTGAAGGTGTCAGCAGACTTGTTGATGGTATGTCAAGTTAATAACCTTATTTTGTATAATACTATATTAATAGTGCAGTAGGGATATATTTCTGTTTGTAAATTGCAAATTCACTCAACAATTTTCCAACATATCAAAGTCTGTATGTTCTCACTCATCTTAAAGTGTTTAATATTTAATATATTAAGTGCCTGTTTTTTCTCTTTAATTGTTGATTGTATGATTGTCATTCCTACATGTAAGTGTGACGAGCATTACTTGCTTCAAAGAATTTTGTGATTACCTAATGAATTGGAGAATAGAATTAAATCCTAAGACTTCTTGTTTTTTATAGGGTTAAGAAACAAGAAGTTTGAGGTCACTAGAAACACTAGCTCCGTAACCCATTCCAGGCCACAGATTAGAACAAGACGAGTCCCAGTTCTTGCAGTGAGGACAAATGTTTTCCTAGGGGTCGACACTGGGTTTACTGTAAGCCATTCAGGAAGTTTGAATACTGTTGGTTCTTGTTTTGAGTTAGTTATAGATTGTCCTCTAAGCAAAGTGCCATCCACATTCTCATCTACAAAGTATAATGAATAGGATATTGTTTTTTCTTTTCACATTAGTATTTAGCTAATTTTGACACATAGAGTTAGACAGTGAGAGAGAGAGAGACAGAGACAAAGGTCTTCCTTCCATTGGTTTACTTCCCAAATGGCTGCCACGGCTGGAACTACGCTGATCTGAAGCCAGTAGCCAGGTGCTTCCTCCTGGTTTCCCATGCAGGTGCAGGAGCCCAAGCACTTGGGCCATCCTCCACTGCTCTCCTGGGCCACAGCAGAGAGCTGGACTGGAAGAGGAGCAACCGGGATTAGAACCCAGCACCCATATGGGATGCCGGCGCCGCAGGTGGAGGATTAACTAAGTGAGCCATGGTGCTGGCTCTCAGACAGAACGATTTCAATAACTGTCCACTTGAAAATGTCTCATTGCATGTCAGCACTGCAAGAATACAGTGTTTTTGGTTGGGTAGTAATAGCGTAATTTAAAGGTTTAGGTTCATGTACATGTTACTAAGTATGTATATTCTCCTATATTTTTAAAACAACAAATGTCTATGTCATGTGCCCATAATTTTCTTTAACAATAATTTTATCATGTACAGAGGTGATAGAGGGTCTGTGTGATTGAGCAACTAATTGAGCAGAATAATCTTCAGAAAATTACCAGCTAATGACTTGCTTTCCAAGTCTTTCAGGAAGTCTGTCTGTACAGGCTGTTACTTTTTTTTTTTTTTAATATTTTATTCATTTATTTGAAAGGCAGAGCTACAGAGAGAGAGAGAGAGAGAGAGAGACAGAGAAAAAGGTCTCCCATCTGCTGGCTCACTGCCCAAATGGCCACAATTGCCAGAGCTGGGCTGATCTGATGCCAGAAGCTTCTTCTGGGTCTCTTATGTTGGTGCAGGGACCCAAGCACCTGTGCCGTCTTCCACTGCTTTCCCAGGCCATCATCAGAGAGCTGGATTGGAAGTGGAGCAGCTGGGATACAAACAAGTGCCCATATGGGGCCGGCACTGCAGCTCACTAGGCTAATCCTCCACCTGCGGCGCCGGCACACCGGGTTCTAGTCCCGGTCGGGGCTCCGGATTCTGTCCCGGTTGCCCCTCTTCCAGTCCAGCTCTCTGCTGTGGCCCGGGAGTGCAGTGGAGGATGGCCCAAGTGCTTGGGTCCTACACCCCATGGGAGACCAGGAGAAGCACCTGGCTCCTGGCCTCAGATCAGCGCGGTGCGCCAGCTACAGTGGGCCGGCAGTGGCGGCCATTGTAGGATGAACCAACGGCAAAGGAAGACCTTTCTCTCTCTGTCTTCCTCTCACTGTCCACGTTGCCTGTCAAAAAAAAAAAAAAAGTGCCCATATAGGATGCGGGCACCATAGGTGGAGGCTTAGCCTACTATGCCACAGCGCTGGCCCCAGGCTGATGTCTTGTTTTCTTAATGCTAACCATGTGATCATGTATAAGCGTTCTTCAAAAAGTTCATGGGAATTTTAATTACAAAAAATATTGCATGATTTTCTAAAAATTAATTCCACTTTTCCATGAAAAATTTTTTTTTTTGACAGGCAGAGTGGACAGTGAGAGAGAGAGAGAGACAGAGAGAAAGGTCTTCCTTTGCTGTTGGTTCACCCTCCAATGGCTGCCGCGGATGGCGCACCGCACTGATCCGAAGCCAGGAGCCAGGTGCTTCTCCTGGTCTCCCATGGGGTGCAGGGCCCAAGCACTTGGGCCATCCTCCACTGCACTCCCGGGCCACAGCAGAGAGCTGGACTGGAAGAGGGGCAACCTGGACAGAATCTGGCGTCCCAACCGGGACTAGAACCTGGTGTGGTGGCGCCGCAGGCGGAGGATTAGCCTATTGAGCCACAGCACCGGCCCATGAATTTTTTTTTTAAAGATCATTTTATTTATTTAGTTGAAAGGCAGAGATAGAGAATGAGAGACAGAGTGAGAGAGAGAGGTCTTCTCTCCGCTGGTTCATTCCCAAATTGCTGCAATGGCTGAGGCTGGGGCTGCCTGAAGCCAGGAGCCTGAAATTCCATCTGGGTCTCCAGTGTGGGTGCAGGAGCCCAAGCACTTGGGCCATCTTCCACTGCTTTCCCAGGTGCCTTAGCCAGGGAGCTGGGTGGAAGTGGAGCAGCTGGGACTCGAACTGGTACTCATATGGGATGTGGGTGTCTTAGTCTGTGGCTTAACCTGCTGTACTACAGTACCATCTCTTCCATGAATGTTTTCAAGTACCCTCATATATTTCTTTTCCTAGCTTAAGCTAGTAGTTAAGATTTTGATAGAACATGACCCACTGTGACACCTCTGCAAAAGCAAATATTCTCACAGTATTTAGGTGGAGAAAATTATATGGTGACTTTTAAGATCAAGCTGGGAAAGTGATTATCAGTTAGCCCTCTTCTTCCCCAAAAAAAGGCTTATATTGTACAATTGTTAAGCTCCAAATATTCATTTCCATTGTGGTTTTGTATTAAAAGCTAAAAATCAGAGACTTGGAGTACAGTTATCTTTTTTTACTTCAGAAACCAATTGTTTCTGTCCTTGCTACCAAGAGTAATTTGGAGACTTAAGGGTGATTTTTGGAAATAGAAGTGTGAAGGTTTGTTTTCTTGTGAAGGTGGTAATAAAAGGAATAATAAGCCTTCCTGCAAATTATTGTATAGTTTTTCCATGTGTGCAAAGGCTAGTAGATTTCACATGCTTATGTTTATTTTGGTTATCTAGATATGGGTTGTAGTTAATAAAATCAAGAGGTGATTATTTCAGATAATAAAATATGAATAAATAAAATGTCGTTTTGAAAGAACCTCTGAATTTAAAATGTGGAGGAGTGAGTTTCAAATGGGAGCAGAATTGAGACTGTGGCTGGTGCCCCACAGGGACACCCATGCTTTTCTGGGCATGGCTTCTGCTCCAGGTACTGAAGTTGGCCTAGTGGATGTGGGCATGTTCGTGAGGCAATGTGGATTTTAGCACCTTGTCCTGCTTTTAGTAGCACTGTTGATCTGATTGTCACATAATATCTTTTGTGAAACTTCATAGGTGACATAGTCTTTTTTAGGCTAATCCTCTGCCTGCGGCGCCGGCACATCAGGTTCTGGTCCCGGTTGCTCCTCTTCCAGTCCAGCTCTCTGCTGTGGCCCAGGAGGGCATTGGAGGATGGCCCAAATGCTTGGGCCCTGCACCCACATGGGAGACCAGGAGGAAGCACCTGGCTCCTGGCTTCGGATCAGCGCGGTGCGCTGGCTGCAGAGGCCTTTAAAGGGTGAACCAACGGAAAAAAGGAAGATCTTTCTCTCTGTCTCTCTCGCTGTCCACTCTGCCTGTCAAAAATTTTAAAAAAAAAAGATTTATTTTATTTATTTGACAGGTAGAGTTACAGAGAGAGGTAGAGACAGAGAGAGAGGTCTTCCATCTGATGATTCACTCCCCAGATGGCCGCAATGGCCAGAGCTACACCAATCCGAAGCCAGGAGCCAGGAGCTTCTTCCAGGTCTCTCACGTGGGTGCAGGGGCCCAAGGTCTTGGGCCATCTTCTACTGCTTTCCCAGGCCATAGCAGAGAGCTGGATCAGAAGTGGAGCAGCCGGGACTTGAACTGGTGCCCATATGGGATGCTGGGGCTTCAGGCCAAGGTTTTAACCTGCTGCGCCACAGTGCCGGCCCTGACATAGTCTTTTTATAGGGAGATGGAATTACAATGATTGTGTTTTCCATATTCTAAATTAAGACATGGGACAAAATATGTGAAGTCAAAATGATTTTGAGAAATTCAAGGTTGAGGTCTGTGTATGTCACTTGAGATGAGGAAAGAAAAAGATGAAGACATTTAAAACTAGGACCTGAGAGGATTTAGTAAATAAAGAGGGAAAGTGAAAAAAAAAGCAATGCAGAAGTGTTTTTCTCTGGACTATTTATTAATGTCTGTTCCCAGCTTGCAATATTGTAGTTGTCCTAGGTGAATACTAGTTTTGATGTGCTGAAGAGCATGATTCTTGTACATGGTTAAGTATTTTGATTGTTTGAAGTTTGACTCCCTGTATTACTTGGGAGATTGATTGCTTAAATTAGAAAATATTCTGATTTCAGGGTTTACGATTACCTCCCAAACTGAAGCAGAATGAAGTGACTAATATCCAGCCTTCTTCCAAAAGAGCCAGGTATGCATATTAATCTTGCTTTTTTAAAATTTTTGGTTGTATTTTGTAGATCTGTTTTGGAAGATTGTTGCCAACTGGGGAAAATTTATAAAAACTTAGGAAACAGGATTTAAATGGATTTGCTCTTTGTTTCACAGAGTTGCTGTGATACATCTCATTTTTTGCTGGAGACAGTGAATAATGACATAGGCCTGTATATGTTTTCCTTTTTTTAATTAAAATAAAATATTGAATATTTTTCTTTAAGTAAAACTTTCCAAGACCGCCAACCCCAGTACCTAGTATGTAAAACAGAAGCTTCAGTGGGAGAAGTGGGAGAAGAGGTCTAGAAGTCAGCGCAGAGGTGCCTCACAGAGTCCAGGGTCCCAGCACTGCTGGAGAGCCCTGTGCTATGGGCACATGGAGAGCTCTGAAGTGTGCTCCTTAGATCTGCCACTTCTTGACGAAGATGACGTAATGTTTAGCCGTGCTGACAAAAGACATCAGAGAGCACTTTGGAGTGATGTATGCACTGTATATTGCATGTTGAATTTTAGGTTGGAGTGTACAGATTTATATACATATCTTTTTAAAATTATTTTCATCTCTTTATCAAGTCTCTCTCTCTTTTTTTAAAGACTTATTTTATTTATTTGAAAGACAGAGTTACAGAGAGAGGGAGAGACAGAGAAGTCCTCTATCCGCTGGTTTACTCCTGAATTGGCCACAACTGCTAGAGCTGAGCCGATCTGAAGCCAGGAGCCAGGAGCTTCCTCCAGGTCCCCCACTCGGGTGCAGGGGCCCAAGGACTTGGGCCATCCTCCACTGCATTCCCAGGCCATAGCAGAGAGCTGGATCAGAAGTGGAGCAGCTGGGTTTCAAACTAGTGCCCATATGGGATGCCAGCACTTCGGGCCAGGGCCCTAACCTCCTGCACCTATATACATATAGTGCCAGCCCCTATTTACATATCTTAATCTTATCTGATAAAGACATGGTTGACCAGTACTAGTCATTAATGAAGTCGTGCAAATCACTTAATTGCTAAGGCATAGCAAATGCAGACACAAACCCAGGAAGCTTTGTTCTCTACTCTTGATTCTAGAAAGCTCCTTTTATTTCAGTTTTTATTTACTTATTATTTATTTGAAAGGCAGAGAAAGAGAGAGAGGTAGATAGACAGATCTTTGCACTGGCTCATTCACCAAATGCCCATGACTGAACCTGGTGGAAATCAATTTGAGTCTTCTACATGGATGGCAGAGACCCAAATGCTTGAGCCATCATCTGCTGCCCACCTAGGATGCACATTAGCCAGAATCTGAGTTAGAATACAGTAGCGGGGACTGAAACCCAGGCACACTCCAATTTGGGATGTGAGCATTCCAAGGAGTGACTTAACCACTAAGCCAGTGCCCACCCCTGAGTATTTCCAAACTGCTAGGTAAAGCGCAACTGCTTGAATTTGCAGTTACCATTTAAGGAAAATTTTAGCTGTGAGCTTCAGTAAAACAGCTTGTTGTCTACGTTCTGGCAGAAGACACAGGGTTAGGATTAAAAAGACCCCAGAAGCTCTTGACTGTTGAAAAGGAGAGCGAGCAATGGCCTAAGTCAGACAAGGTTATTTTAAAAACTTGATATTAAAAAAATGAAGAATGGCCATTTTAATGGTTCAGCTAGCAGAGTCAGTAAAATATAAAAATCAACTGTATTATTTGCTTTTCTTTTTGAAACCAATTTTTAAAAAATTGGAAAGGGATTGGGGAGGAAGAGAATACATACGTATTAGTCTTTACCAAAAGCTGATTGGATGGTTCTCTTGGAGACTTCAGATGTAATAGTGTTTTGTGGGTGGTTGTTGGGGACTTCATATAAATTGTGGGAAAGAAGGGGCAGCACTTCAGTGCATTTTTCCTTTAAGAATGAAAACCACAGTTGTTTGTATAGTACATATAAAGTACTTACAGTTTTTGTAATAACTAGTTATCAGATTGTTAATGAGGCAAGTGTTTGGTGTAGTGGTTAACAGACACTTCATAGGATGCCCTTGTCCCATGTCGGAGTTCTTGAGTTCAACTTCTGGCTTTGCTTTGTATTCAGCTTCCAGCTAATGGGCACCCTGGGAGGCAGCAGGTGATAGCTCAAGTATTGGGTTCTTGACACCCATGTGGTAGAACTGGGTTCAGTTCCTTGTTCCTGGGTCTGGCCTGGGGAAGTGAACCAGTAGATGGAACATCTCTGTCACTCTCTCTCTCTGTCTCTGACTTTCAAATAAATGAAAAAAAAAATTTTTTTTTTCAACAAGAATAAAAACCACTCATACTTAAAGCTATTGAACTTTGTCCAACCATTGAAATCCCTTTTACGCCAAAGAACATTTTGTTTTAAGTTTTGCTTATTTATTTGAAAGGCCAGGTAACAGAGAGAGAAGGAGAAACACATCTTAGCCAGGAGCTCCGTCTGGGTCTGCCATGTGGGTGGCAGGAACTCAAGCACTTGGGTCATGACCTGCTGCCTTCCAGGGTGCATATTAACAGGAAATTGGATTGGAAATGGAGGCAGGCCTTGCTCCCAGGCATGCCAAACAGCAACTTCACCACTGAACACAGTGCCTCCCCCATAGGAACATTTCTGTTTCAGTAAATAATAAGGTCATCACTGTTTTGTTTATTTATTTTATAGAATTGAAGATATACCACCTCCCACTAAAAAGTTAACGCCAGAATTGACCCCTTTTGTGCTGTTCACGGGATTTGAGCCTGTCCAAGTTCAACAATATATTAAGGTGAAATTTCATTCTGCTTTGTATAAGGATTTTTAGCAGTATCCCCTTCTGTGTATATTACTTCAAGCTAGAAGCTTATTGAGTAACATTTAATCAGGAATATCATAACAGTTTGTATAATATATATAAAGTACTTACAGTTTTTGTAATAACTAGTTACCAAATTGCTAATGATTTCCTGCCACGTTCTGTGTTATCACTTCATATTTAGATACTTGCTTTTTTATAAATACAGAAGTGTGGTTCAAATGCATAGGCCAAGACCATTTTTACAGTCAAGTGAACATTTGCAAGACTAATGTCATTTTCTTTTTATTTTTTTAATTTTAATATTATTTTTTGACAGGCAGAGTTAGACAGTGAGAGAGAGAGAGAGTTATAGACAGTGAGAGAGAGACAGAGAGAAAGGTCTTCCCTCCATTGGTTCATTCCCCTAATGGCAACCACGACATTTGCTGCGCCAATCTGAAGCCAGGAACCAGGTACTTCCTCCCAGTCTCCCATGCGGGTACAGGGCCCAAGCATTGGGCCATCCTCTACTGCCCTCCCGGGCCACAGCAGAGAGCTGGACTGGAAGAGAAGCAACCAGGACTAGAACCCAGCGTGCCAGCGCTTCAGGCGGAGGATTAGCCAAATTAGCCGCGGCACCGGCCTCTAATGTCATTTTCATAAAGACAAGATTTTATTTATTTGAAAGGCAGACCAACAGAGGGAAAGAGGTTTTTCCATCCACTGGTTCACTCCCCAAATCGTTGCAACGGCTAGGGCTAGGCCAGGCTAAAACCAGGAGTCTGGAACTCCATCCAGGTCTCCCACATGGGTGGCAGGGGTCCAAGTACTTGGGCCATCTTTACCTGCTTTCCTAGGTGCATTAGCAGGTAGCTGGATCAGAAGTGGAGCAGGTAGGATCAAATTGACACTCATCTAGGATGCTGGTGCTACAGGTAGCAGCTTACCTCCCTGCACCATAATGTCAGCCCCCAGAATTTTACATTTACTTCTTGAAATAACATCCTAGGGCCCGGACTGTGGTATAGTGGGTAAAGCTGCCACCTGCAGTGCCTGGCTGCCCCACTTCCGATCCAGCTCTCTGCTATGGCCTGGGATAGCAATAGAAGATGGCCCAAGTCCTTGAGCTCCTGCACCCATGTGGGAGACCTGGAAGAAGCTCCTGGCTCCTGCCTTCTCTGGTCATTGTGGCCCTCTGCGGTGTGAACCAGGAGATGGAAGACCTCGCTCCTTCTCTCTGTGTAACTCTGCTTTTCAAAATAATAAATCTTTAGAAACAAAAAGAAAATAAGTAATATCCCAAGGGATGATGGGATTTTGTTTGCTTACTATGTATGCTTTTTTTTTTTTTGGCTCAGGAAAGATGGTTAAGAGTGTTAAGTTGACCTGTATCATACTGGATTTATGTATTTTACTCCAAACATTTCTTTTTTTGTTTTTAAGGCTTATTTATTTGAAAGGTTGAGTTATAGGGAGAAGAGGGGAAGAGAAAGAGAGAGATTGATCTTCCATTTGCTGGCTGTAATGGCTGATCGTGGGCCAGGCCAAAGCCAAAGGCCTGGAACTCTATCTTCTATGTCTTCTACATGGGTAGAGCGGCTCCAAGAAATTGTGCCATCTCCCAGTGCTTTCCCAGGCACATTATCAGGGAGCTGGATAGGAAGTGGAACAACCAACCAGTACTTAAACAGGCACCAGTATGGAATGCTGACATTGCAGATGGTGACTGAGCCCACTGCCCCACAATGCTGGCCCCACTCCTAACTTTTTTTTTTTTTAAGGAAAAGAAACCATTATAAATATTACTGTTCTAAATTTAGTACAGTTTAATTTTTATACCTTTAAAATATAAGTATAATCATGAAGAGGTCATTTTTTTGCCATTATTTTTTAAAAACAGGAATAGTGTGGTAATGTGCCTGGTGAGAGCAGTATCAGCTTAGAAATTCTGGGTATATATACTCTTGTGAAATGAGTGGTGTTATTCTAGGGCTGTCTCATTTATTCATGGAGATGTGTTACCTATGTTGAATGGATAGTCAATTTTTTTTTAAAGATTTATTTATTTATTTGAAAGTCAGAGGTGCAGAGAGAGAAGGAAAAGCAGAGAGTGAAAGAGATAGAGAGATTCTCATCCGCTGGTTCACTCCCTAATTGTCCACAACGGCTGGAGCTGAGCCGATCTGAAGCCAGGAGCCAGGAGCTTCTTCCGGGTCTCCCACAGGGTTTATGGGTTTGAACCATATTCTACTGCTATCCCAGGCCATAGCAAAGAGCTGGATGGGAAGTGGAGCAGCCAGGTCTGAAACCAGCGCCCATATGGGATACTGGCACTGCAGGTGGTGGCTTTACCCACTTTGCCACAGTGCTGGCCCTGAGAAGTCAGTATTTTAACCTTAATTTTCCTGGAGTTGATAACAGAAGCATAGATTGTAATTCTGCTGTTTCCTTTCCTCCTGCATTTTTATTTTTATTTTACATGTCATGCTGTTTTCTGTGCCTGAAAAGTGCACTCATAAATCTTGTCTTCGGATAGGTCTTTGCCTGCATTTTACTCTGCTGATGGGACTCTGTAGATTTTTAGGCTTTTCATAAGCTGCTCTGTGTTTGTGACTTTAGAAGCTCTACATACTTGGTGGTGAAGTCGTCGAGTCTGCACAGACATGTACACATCTTATTGCCAGCAAAGTGACGCGCACCGTGAAGTTCCTGACGGCCATTTCTGTAGTGAAGCACATCGTGACACCAGAGTGGCTAGAAGAGTGCTTCAAGTGCCAGAAATTCATTGGTAAGGAGCAGCTCCAGCACCGGGTTTTTCTTTTGTTTTGTTGCATTTGTTTAAAGATTTTATTTATTTGAGAGGCAGAGTTACAGCGAGAGGGAGAGAGAGAGAGAAAAAAGAGAGATCAAACAAGAAAGAGAGAAAGGTCTTCCATCCCCTGGTTCACTCCCCAAATGGCCACAACAGAGTTGGGCTGATCCGAAGCCAGGAGCTAGGAGCTTTCTCTGGGTCTCCCATGTGGGTGCAGGGGCTCAAGCACTTGGGCCATCTTCCACTGCTTTCCCAGGTGCATCAGCAGGGAGCTGGATCAGAAGTGGAGCAGCTGGGACTCGAACTGGAATGCTGGTGTTGCAAGTGGCATCTTAACCCACTGCACCCACAAAGTGCCAGCCCCTGGCCAGGAAGTGCATTTTCAATCCTCAGAGAGGTAGACCCGGGAGCAGAGGCACCTGGCCTCAGGATGAGCATCCTGAGCTTCACTGGTCTCAGTTTTATTTTGCATGTGGTCTTCATGCCTCAACCATACTGGCCCTTGCCACCCCTGTCATACAGCAGTGCTATGGTTCCCAGCACCTCACTCAGAGCACACACGTACTCAGGTTTTTCTGCCAGTGGCTGCCCTGGATTGCTGTGCTCTACACACCTTGCTCCCTGACCCTCAGCGGCATGATGCAGCTGCTCGAGAACAAGAGCAAGGCGTGAGGACTTGGGGCGAGTCAGGCCAGCAGAGGCACTACTGGTCCCAACCAGCCCTGCACTCTTCTCACTGGTGAAACTAACCGCATTTCTCACTAGGCAGGTTCAGGTCGCTGTTAAGTCAATCTTGTTAAATTAAAACATTTCAGATCCATGTTGTTTTCTTGACCTCTGGTATTGAAGCATAATTCAGTTTTTAGTATGAATACCTAAGTACAAAGTACATTTTAAAGTTCATATAGTATATAGTCTGTTTTTATAGATGGGAAGTTAGGATCCAGAAGAATAAAGACAGTTAAGATTGCTGCTTACAGTAGCCTGCACTGTGGTGTAGCGAGTAAAGCCACCAGCTGCAGTGCCAGCATCCCATATGGGCACCAGTTCGAGTCCTGGCTGCTCCTCTTCCAATCCAGGTCTCCACTATGGCCTGGGAAAGCAGTAGAAGATAGCCCAACTCCTAGAAGCTTCTGGCGTCTGGTATTGGATTGGCTCAACTCCAGCCGTTGTGACCATTTAGGGAGTAAACCAGCGGATGGAAGACCTCTCTCCCTCTCCAGCTCTGCTTCTGCCTCTCTGTAACTCTGCCTTTCAAAAAAATATATATATATATATATTGCTGCTTATAGCAAAATTAGACACAAACTTAAAATTCCGTGTTTCTGTATCTAAGGCAATAAAACAGAGGAAAGAATAAATCCTGAATGCAAAGAAAAGTAATTGAATCCTGAATTGCAGTATTTGGTTACTTCTTGCTGTTCACAGTAGTTGTGTCCTGTAAGCCACTGCCAGCGCTGAATTAGTGAATACCAGATAGACTGTGGTTCCTGGAGAAGGTGCAGTGCTGGGGTTCTCAGAGCCTCGGATTATTTTCATCAGTCAGTCAATATGTAACCTTTTATGTGTTTTGCTTTTTAAAGATACCTTTTGAAATATACGCTGTTAATTTATTGACACTGGACTCTAGGCTAACAGCACTATCCCTGGAAGAAGCTAATCCCACACACATATTCTCTACATAAGTCCATCATGGCCTTCTTGCACTTGAGGGGCATTTTAATCGGCAAAATCACTTACAAAAAATACACGAATTAAATACACCATGAGGAGGGCACTTATTTGCATTGAGAGCTAAAAGAAGGCAGGGTACTGTCTTGGTTGACCTCAGCTGGGTGACTCAAGGTGTTTCTCCACTCTGTATGTCTGAATGACCACAGAAGTGCCACAAATACTGATTTTGGATTTACAGATAAATTTTAGAAGAGTAGGCAAATTCACAAATACAGAATTGAAGAGTGAGGCTCAAGTAGTAACTTTTTGTTGGTTGAAATGTTAACAATTTTTGTTTTTAAATAGAAGACATTAATGAAGTATAAGAGTTAACAATGAAGATGGAAGAAAAATTATAATTACTACAAATACATTTAGCTCCCGACTTTATATAATGTGAGATTTATAAAATTTAGAATGAGGTACTCTGTTCTTTAATTGAAAGTAGAGTATAGGCCGGTGCTGTGGCTCAATAGGCTAATCCTCTGCCTTGCGGCGCCGGCACACCGGGTTCTAGTCCCAGTCGGGGCGCCGGATTCTGTCCCTGTTGCCCCTCTTCCAGGCCAGCCCTCTGCTGTGGCCCCGGAGTGCAGTGGAGGATGGCCCAAGTGCTTGGGCCCTGCACCCCATGGGAGACCAGGAGAAGCACCTGGCTCCTGCCTTCGGATAGGCAGGGTGCGCCGGCCGCGGCGGCCATTGGAGGGTGAACCAACGGCAAAGGAAGACCTTTCTCTCTGTCTCTCTCTCACTGTCCACTCTGCCTGTCAAAAAAAAAAAAAAAGAGGCCGGCGCCGTGGCTCAACAGGCTAATCCTCCGCCTTGCGGCGCTGGCACACCGGGTTCTAGTCCCGGTCGGGGCGCCGGATTCTGTCCCGGTTGCCCCTCTTCCAGGCCAGCTCTCTGCTGTGGCCCGGGAGTGCAGTGGAGGATGGCCCAAGTGCTTGGGCCCTGCACCCCATGGGAGACCAGGATAAGCACCTAGCACCTGGCTCCTGCCATCGGATGAGCGCGGTGTGCCGGCCGCAGCGCGCTGTCCGTGGCAGCCATTGGAGGGTGAACCAATGGCAAAGGAAGACCTTTCTCTCTGTCTCTCTCTCTCTCACTGTCCACTCTGCCAGTCACAAAAAAAAAAAAAAAAAAAATATATATATATATATATATATATATATATATTAAAAAAAAAAGAAAAGAAAAAGAAAGAGTGTAATAGTTTAGGTTCTACGTGGGAGTAAAACATATCAGGGCATGGGCACTGGGAGAGACGGGCCTGCAGTGTTCACTGCTGTTGGCTCTGTTGCCTTTGGGGGCACCAACTGTGGTTCTTCAGTTTTTTTGACTGTGCCTCTTTTTCCTTTGTGACAAGAAGCATGCCAATTTATTGAAAACCAGTTTGCCTAATGTCTAATTTACTGAATGAGCAATTTACTTAATACTCCAGGGTTATAAGCTTGTGAAAAATCTGATTCTTTTATGTGTTCATAAAGTTTATGGTACATATTTTATGGGAAATTTTGGTTGACTGGCTTTCATTTTTTTTAGCATTGCTAATGTTTGCTGTGTTGATCTCTGAGGGTATAAAGTGGTTTAGTTATAAATATTTAATATTCAGAAAACACATTTCGTAGTTTATCCTACAAGTTTCAGGATTTTCTGAGAGAATTTTCTTTGATTGATTGATTGATTTAAGATTTATTACATTACTTGAAAGGCAGAGACATAGAGAAAGAGTGAGATAGAGAGAAAGAGATCTTCTATCTGTTGGTTCACTCCCCAAATGGGCACGACAGTCAACGGCAGGCCAGGTGGAAGCCAGGAGTCAGGAACTCCATCTGGGTCTCCCACATGGGTCACAGGGTCCACATACTTGGGCCATCTTTCGTGGCTTTCTCAGGCGCATTAGCAAGGAGCTGGATTGGAAACAGAACAACTGGGATTTGAACAGTGACCTTGCATCATAACCCTGGCTCCATAATTCTTTTTTTTAATAGATTATTTTCAGGATAGTTTGAGGTTCACAGCAAAATTGAGAGCAGAAAGTGCAGGGAATGCCGAGGATCTCCTTATAACTCCCAACTTCCCATACCAGAGAAGTACATTTGTTACAATTAACAAACCTACGAAGACATTTGAGTTATAATCACTCAATGTCTGTAGTTTACATTTGAGTTCATTCTTGGTGTTCTATGTTCCCTGGATTTTGACAAATATATAATGACATATCCACCATTATTTCTTTATTTGAAAGGCAGAATGACAGAGAAAGAGAGAGAATTTCCATTGCTGGTTTACTCCATAAATGGCTACAATGGATAGGCTGGTCCCAGCTAAAGGGTAGGAGCCCAGAACTGTATCTGGGTCTCCCACATGTGTCACAGGGGCCCCAAGCACTCGGGCCATCTTCTGCAGCCTTCTCTGGCACATTAGCAGGGAGCTGGATTGGATGTGAAGCAGCTGGGGCTTGAACTGTGGCTCTGGAATGGGATGCTGGTGTCACAGCATAACTCATTGCTCCACATCACCAGCACTGAAATCAACTTTTCTTTTAATTCCATTTCCCATGAACTTCTAAAGTACTGTCATGTAGTATGTATGCATTTAAGACTCAATGTTGGGGCCAGTGCTGGGGTGCAGTGGGTTAAAGCCCCAGCCTGCAGTGCCAGCATCTCATGTGGGCGCCAGTTTGAGTTCTGGCTATCCACTTTCGATCTAGCTCTCTGCTGTGGCCTAGGAAAGCAGTAGAAGATGGCCCAAGTCTTGGGCTCCTGCACGCCTGCACCTGCATGAAGAAGAAACCCGGAAGAAGCTCATGATCCTGGCTTCGGATCAGCTGAGCTGAGCTGAAGTAATGTGGGAGTGAACCAGTGGAGGGAACACCTCTCTCTCTCTCTCTCTCTCTGGCTCTACCTCTCTCTGTAACTCTGCCTTTCAAATAAATAAATTTTTTTTTTAAAAGACTCCATGTCTTCATGACTTGATAACTCAGTTCTTTATAGCAATGAGTAGTGTTCCATTTTCTGAACATATCATGGTTTATTTAGCTGTTCCCCTACTGAAGGGCATCCGAGTTGTTTTCTTCACAGAGGTATCATAAACATCCACATGTAGGTGTTTTGTGAACTTAAGTTTTCGACTTCAGGAGCATGTGTGCTGGATTGTATGGTAAGAGTATGTTTGGTTTTCTAAGGAACTGTCAAATTGTCTCCCAAAGTAGGTATACCACTTTACGTTTCCTCCAGCAAACAAATGAGAGTTAGTTTGCTCTACATCCTCATGGGCATTTGGTGTTCTGGACTTTGGCCATTCTAATAGGTGTGCAGTGGTATCTCAGTTATCTCAGTTTTTTCTTTCTTTCTTTTTTTTTTTTTTTTTTTTTAAGATTTATTCATTTATTTGAGAGGTAGAGTAACAGGCAGTGAGAGGGAGAGACAAAGGTCCTCCATCCACTGGTTCACTCCCCAAATGGCCAAAATGGCTGGAACTGCACGAATCTGAAACCAGGAGCCAGGAGTTTATTCTGGGTCTCCCATGTGGGTACAGGGGCCCAAGGACTTGAGCCGTCTTCTGCTTTCCCAGGCAATAGCAAAGAGCTGTATTGGAAGAAGAGCAGCTGGGACTAGAACCAGCACCCATATGGGATGCTGGCATCGCAGGCAGAGGCTTAGCCCACTACGCCACAGCGCCGGCCCCTCGTTTTTATTTGCATTTCCCTGATGGTATTTGATGTTTAGCATCTGTGTGTTGTTGAGGCATCCAGATCTTTTGCTATTTTCAAATCAGTTTTCTTTCTTGTTTTAGAGTTCTTTGTGTATTTTTGATACAAGTACTTCATTAGATGTGTCTTTTGTAAATATTTTGTCTCATTCTGGCTTGTCTTTTTTTAATTTTAATTAGGTTTGAACAGCTTCAACATAATTTGTAGATACAGTTCTCTTTTTTTTTTAAAGATTTATTTATGTATTTGAGAGGCAGAATTACAGACAGAGATCTTCCGTCCACTGGTCCATTCCCCAAATGGCCGCAACAGCTGGAGCTGGGCTGATCTGAAGCCAGGAACCAGGAACTTCTGGGTCTCCCATGCGAGTACAGGAGCCCAAGCACTTGGGCCATATTCTGCTGGTTTCCCACGCCATCAGTGGGGAGCTGGATAGGAAGTGGAGCAGCAGAGATTTGAACCGGCACTCATGGGATGCCAGCACTGCAGGCAGAGGCTTAACCTATTATGCCACAGTGCTGGCCCCCATAGATACAGTTCTAAGAATAGAATGATTTTCCCTTGTTCCCTCCCAGTCTCCTTCCTTCTCCCTTTCTTCTTTTGTAAAAGTTTTTGAGATAGCATGTTTTAAATTTACATTATAGTAAAAAGGCTTAATGGTTCACCAAATAAGACATTTTACAAGCAAAAAACCCTAGTTTAGTGAGATTATAGACAATGTATTTAAACAATAATTGAATGGAAAAATGACCATTTCCCCCTGTACAGTAAATTTTAAAATAATCAGATCATTAAAACTACAATAGTATGACATTCTTTTTTAAATTTTTATTTATTTTTTAAGATTTATTTTATTTATTTGGAAGAGTTACAGAGGAGGGAGACAGAGAGATATCTTCCATCCAGTGGTTCACTCCCCAAATGGCCACAATGGCTGGAATTGAGCTAATCTGAAACCGGGAGCCAGGAGCTTCTTCCAGGTCCACATGGGTTCAGGGTTCCAAAGACTTGGGCTATCCTCTGCCGCTTTCCCAGGCATATTAACAGAGAACTGGATTGGAAGTAGAGCAGCCAGGACTGCTGGGTTTTAACCTGCTGCGCCACTGCGCTGGGCCCCTAGTATAACTTTTTTTTTTTTAAGATTTATTTATTTATTTGAAGCAGAGTTACAGAAGAGTCAGAGGCAGTGGGAGAGGGAAGTCTTCCATCTGCTGATTCACTCCCCAGATGGCCTCAACATCTGGGGCTGCTGCAGCTGGAGCCAGGAGCTTCTTCCAGGTCTCCCATGTGGGTGCAGGAGCCCAAGGATTTGGGCCATCTTCTACTGCTTTCCCAGGCCACAGCAGAGAGCTGGATTGGAAGTGGAGCAGCCGGGACTTGAACTGGTGCCCATATGGGATGCTGGCACTGCAGCAGTGGCTCTACCTACTACAGCAAAGTGCTGGCCCCAAATCAAACATTTCTTAAAACATTGCTAAGAAAATTGAAGACCAGTCAGTTAAAAATTCTGAGAAATTGCTATACACTTTTTGTGTTATTTCAAAGAATGTACTTTTGACACATATAAATTTCAGTAGATTCACTTAATTGATTATCAGCTAATTGACTCTGATATCCCTCAAGTCATCAAAGAGTTGGTTGTTATATGGGGGGAGGTCTTCAAAAAGTTCATAGAAACTTCATGTTATGAAAAAACTATGCATAGGTTTAAATTTGCTTGTTTTCATTTCATTTTTGCTGCTTTTTTAAGTCCCTACATATGTGCACTTGGATGTGTTGCTAATTTAAACTTGTCACTCTAGACCTAGCATTGATAACCTGGGCACTATGAGTGAGGAGAGTTTGTAAATTCCCTCAAACAGTGAGATTATAGTTGGTGGGTGGAGAAGGGTGGTGCAGCTCTGGAGAAGGACCCAGCTTTCAGTAAATTTTTTTCAAAAAAGTTTATGACTCCCACAAAGTTAAATACGTAACATTGTTTTAGGAGAAAGAATGTTTTTCTATTTTTTGTTTTATTTTGGTCTGGCTGTTTTCACAGAGAAGTAAATGAGGCATAGTGGTGAAGTGTAAATACCTCGAGGTTTTACAGGTAGATAGCCACAGATAACATGGACCACGTGGATCAGGGGAGCATTCTGAGCGAGTGTCGCACCTGCCATTCTGTGTGTGTCAGCGTCTTTCAGAGTATGCGCTTCTGTTTTCCAGATGAGCAGAACTACATTCTTCGAGATGCTGAGGCTGAAGTACTTTTCTCTTTCAGTTTGGAAGAATCCTTAAAACGAGCACACGTTTCTCCACTCTTTAAGGTATATGTGTGGTTTTATTTTTACTTATTCAGGAAATGGAGAGAGACAGAGATGTTCTAACTGCTAGTTTGCACCCCAGATGCCTGCAGTAACCAGGTCTGAGCCAGGCTGCAGCCAGCCAGGATCTCGTGGGTGGCAGAGACCCAACCACTTGAGCCTATAACGTGCTGCCTCCTAGGATATGCATTAGAAGGAGAGCAGAATGAAGCTGAGGCTGAACCCAGGCACTGTGGATATAGGACATGAATGTCCTAGAGGCCACCTAAGTGCTGCAGCGGACGCCTCTGAAGACTAAAGAAAAGAGAAATCAGTTTAGGTAGATGTGAGGGGTGGTGACTCACAGGTGGCAGGTCACTGGGTGGAAAGGGCACCTCTGGAGGAGCTGGGCCCACCAGGGATTCCCATCTCACGGTTTGTCCTCCTTGCCCCTACAGGGGAACACGGCACATACCTCCAGAGAGCTTTTCTTTTCCGTAATTTAAAAAATTGTCATGACAATTAAATAAGTAGTTCTCTTAGAGGTAAGGTATTTGAAGAGTATCTTTGGTAAGAGATATTTAAGTTAGTTTTTTGCTTTTAACAACTCTTTGGAGTAATTGATTATTTAATACAATTCTGAATACGTTTGTATTCAGTTGGAAAGGTATTTGGAAAAGTTTTAATTGGATGTGTGCATAAATAATCCAGAACTAAAGATTTTTACAATATTTGTTAGGTGTTAGATAAGATACTTGGAACAGCTGGGAATTTTTTTTTAACATCAAAAGCTAAGTAAATCAATAAAGATTATCTGTTACCTTACCTTCTTAAAAAGCTAATTTAGAATTAGAAGTGGTTAGCAATACTGAGTTAAGGTACATTTTCCCTAAAATAGTCTAATTTTTCTAAATTCTTGATTTTTTTTCCTATCAATAGTTTAAAACAAAATAATGTTTTGTGGCTAGCTTGTTAGATAAATCTTTTTTTTTTAATTTTATTTTTTTTTTGGACAGGCAGAGTGGACAGTGAGAGAGAGAGAGACAGAGAGAAAGGTCTTCCTTTGCCGTTGGTTCACCCTACAATGGCCGCCGCGACCGGCACATTGCAACCAGCGCACCGGGCTGATCCGATGGCAGGAGCCAGGTGCTTCTCCTGGTCTCCCATGGGGTGCAGGGCCCAAGCACTTGGGCCATCCTCCACTGCACTCCGGGGCCACAGCAGAGGTCTGGCCTGGAAGAGGGGCAACTGGGACAGAATCCGGCGCCCCAACTGGGACTAGAACCCAGTGTGCCGGCACCGCAAGGTGGAGGATTAGCCTATTGAGCCATGGCGCTGGCCTGTTAGATAAATCTTTAGCATCAGTATTACTTCCCAATCTGTTTTGAATCCAAATAATATAGAGAAAATTGTAAAAAAGGAGCACAGGCCAGGAACCAGGCTGCATCAGTGTGCTCCCTGGCAGATGAGCATGGTGAAATGTACTGCCGATTTAGGATTTTACAGACGTAGTGGGAAACGTGTGTTATACAGTCTTGCTTATGCACAAGGCACTCCATTTCTTTTAGGTTACTTTTTTTTTTTTTTTTAAAGAATTTGCTCTTAATTTCCTCTTCCAGGGTTCTTTTTTTTTATTTTTTATTTATTTTTATTTTTTTTTTTTGACAGGCAGAGTGGACAGTGAGAGAGAGAGACAGAGAGAAAGGTCTTCCTTTTGCCGTTGGTTCACCCTCCAATGGCCGCCGCGGTCGGCGCGCTGCGGCCGGCGCACCGCGCTTGTCCGATGGCAGGAGCCAGGAGCCAGGTGCTTTTTCCTGGTCTCCCCATGGGTTGCAGGGCCCAAGCACCTGGGCCATCCTCCACTGCACTCCTGGGCCACAGCAGAGGGCTGGCCTGGAAGAGGGGCAACCGGGACAGAATCCAGCGCCCCGACCGGGACTAGAACCCGGTGTGCCGGCGCCGCAAGGTGGAGGATTAGCCTGTTGAGCCACGGCGCCGGCCCCTTTTAGGTTACTTTTAATCATAGTAGGTCATACATAACATGTGAAAGTGCTTAAACCACTTCCAAATTTACATCCATTTGAGATTGAGTACTAGTGGGATGGAGGCAATATTATCTTGGTAAATTTTGTGAAATCAGACATTTTGTCAGAAATCTCAGGGTAGAATCTATGGATAATTTTGTGGTTTAAAAATTAAAAGCATTTTAAAAATATGGTACATGTATTTTCAAATTACATTTAGGCAAAATATTTTTACATCACACCTGGAATCTGCCCGAGTCTCTCCACTATGAAAGCAATTGTGGAATGTGCAGGAGGAAAAGTGTTGTCCAAACAGCCATCCTTCCGGAAGCTCATGGAGCATAAGCAGAATAAGGTGGGTAGAGTAAAATCCGTTCTGGGATCCAGCATCGCCCTATATGTGACTCATTGTTCAGTGGCTGATAAATTCATTTTTTTCCTTAGAGCTTGTCAGAAATAATTTTGATATCCTGTGAAAATGACCTTCATTTATGTCGAGAATATTTTGCCAGAGGAATAGGTATGATTTGTTACTTTTGCTATATGTTAGAATATATGTATACCCTCACGGCAGTGCTTTGACTTATTTTAAATGTGTTGTCTCCATTCCATTCAGATGTTCATAATGCAGAGTTTGTTTTAACTGGAGTGCTCACACAAACGCTGGACTATGAATCATATCCTTTTTGAAAGGGAATAAAATATGGATGGGTTGAAAATGGATTTGCAATATTGATAGCAACATATTTACGGTGTTTTATAAGCCATTTTTCCTTTTTTTGCTATTATGATTTATGTGGTTAATACTTCTTTCTTTTCAATATATCTTATTTAATTTCAAGTAAGACATTCTCTTAACTGAGTTCACTTCTGGTAGGTGCATTAGAAAAGATGTGTTCTAGCTAGTGTAGGTATTTTAAGTATTTGACAGAAATTATTGCAGTAATAAGTATGTTTCTTATCAGCTCATTTTTTAAAACATTTAACTGAATTGTGAAGTGCTATAGCTGGGTCTTTTTTTTTTTTTTAAGGTCTATTTGTTTATTTGAAAGAGTCACAGAGAAAGAGGGAGAGACAGATTTTCCAACTGCTGGTTCACTCCCTAAATGGCCACAATGGCTGGAGCTGGGCCTAGCCAAGGCCAGGAGCTTCTTCCAGGTCTCCACATGGGTGGCAGTGGCCCAACCACTTGATTCGCCATCTGCTCCTTTTCCTGAGCCGTTAGCAGGGAGTTGGATCTGCAGTGGAACAGCCAGGACACAAACTGGCTCCCATGCTTAACCTGGTACGCCACAACACCAGTCCCTCTCTCTTTTATTAATCTAGATTTTTAGAAAAATGTTTATTTTACTGACAGAGTGAACTTTAATCCACTGGTTCATTTCCCAAATGCCTACAAGCTGGGAGCGAGAGCACAATCCAGGTTTCCCACGTAGGCGGCAGGAACCCGAGGACTTGCGCTGTTACTGCTGCCTCCCAGGTCTGCATTATCAGGAAGCTGGCGTCACGAGTGATGCCAGGCGTTGACCCCGCCTACTCCGGTAGGGGACACAGGCACCTCAGCTGTTAGTCTACATGCTGGTCCCGCAGCAGCTCATTTGTTAATTTGCAGTTTTCAAAGTAGAATTTTGATTGATACAGTCTCTACATTCAGGTACTTTGATATAGTATATGAAAGCACAGTGTATTGGAAGCATCAAAATGAGTAATTTGTGTTGTTAGTAGGTAAAATGCCAAGGTAAATCTTTAGAGCAGTAAATTTTGACAAAATTGAGCTTTCTTTAAGAAATTCAGGAGAAAAATAAAGCTTGTAATCCCTTATTTGTAGTCCTTATTAGAATTCTCTGAAATACTATGTTAATGTTTGAACAGCTCACCAGTGAAAAATTGAGTTTCACCCTGTTTCTCACTAATAGGACCTGCTCCCAGGGGATGTTTCTTAGGTGTTCTCCCTTGGTCTGGTGCCATGAGGCTGAAGGACCGGCCCTCCCACCAGCAGCAGTCTGCCCACCCCGAGTGCAGCGGCGTCTGCACCCTCGGACGTCCTTAGTGGGACCTTCTGTACAGGAGGGAATTTTGTGTTTTGGGTGAGAATGCACATAAGTGAGTAGTCAGGGTTCTTTCTTATCTCCCCAACCCGTCCAGATAATTAGGTTTATCAGACATTTTCTCCTAACCACAAAAAGCCCATGATTACATTAGACAAAAGACCTAGAGAAAGCCACTCCTTAGAAGCAAATATGATGTTTAACAATAAATAGCTTACTTAGTTGGAATGATGGATGGTGCAGAAATGCCTTTATCAGTGATACTAGAGCTTGGTGTATTCTCTGTCTCCATCTGTTAGGAAATTAGTGCTGAAATCACTGATAAAAATGATAAAAGACCCACTAGCTGTTTCCAGATAAATTTAGTTTTTTATACAATGTGCACTCTTCACATCTTTTCCAGAATTTTTTTTGTCATTCATGTTTATATTTGTGAAAGTCTATTCTACATGTTATTTGCTCTCAGAAGGGAGAATTGGTTTAAATGTTACATGGGTGATTTATGAGTCCAATCTCAGGCCTTTTTTCGCATATGTAGACTGATTTTTGCCCAAAGTGAATGGTTTAGAATTTCTGGAGTTGGCAGGTGTTCTTGAAGGTCCAGGTAGGAAGCAGTCGTTTGTGATGGGGACCTTGGGGATGTCACTGTGTCGGGTGGTACCTTCTGCATGTTAGTTGAATGCAGACTCCAGCTACTGTAGGGCTTGTTCGCCTTGGCCACCATGACATTGCCTGGGTAACTTGAACTGTCATGAATGCCCAGTACCACCCGCACACTGACATGCTTAGGCTGAGTGAACCTTTGTGTCAGGATTGAGAGTCCTCTGAGATTTGGATGTGTAGCAAGACTGGTTTAAGAGGGGAGGGAAAAAAGCTACAGCATTCTTTTAAATAGTACCTGAGACTGGTTACCGTTTATTTAACTTCAATTTTTTGCCTTGTGCTTACAAGTCATTTTCCTCAACAAGCCCACATATAAATTTAACTGATAGCTTCAGCTGCTGTGAGCGTGGAGTGTGGAGCACAGGGCCGGCTGCAGCCTGGGCCCAGCGCCAGGGCTTCCTTCAGACACTCTTGTTTTCCAGCTGCTTTCTTAGGGAACAAGATTTTAAAGCAGGAAAACAAATATAATAAATATACTGCATCTTATTAAGATGTGCAATTTTATTCTGAGGAAACATAAATTATGTTTTGTATTATATGACTTTGAGAGCCCACACTAGGTTTTACGATTCATTTGCCAGGTTTTTAAATGTTTTCACAAAACTGTGCGGAACTTCAACTACAAATAAAATGGTGTAAATAAAGACCTTGCTATCTCTAAATTATGGATGTTAAAGATCTGAAATGTTTTGTACTTTGATTATTTTTATTTCTTATACTCTTTTCTTTTATACTGATATCTTGCCCACCTTTTAAATAAATGTACTTTTGAACTTTACTTAGAATTGAGTGATCCTTTGTTATTCCATATTTTTTGCACAACTAATATTTGTATCAAACTGGATCACATTTTAAGTAACTTCAAGGCACAATATTTTCTAGCAATTTTTCTCCTCAAGAAATAATTTGTTAGGAGGCAGTCATTTTCCAGCAATATGGTAGTAAATACCCAGGCTGAGGTACATTCAAAATATTTACCAGTCACCAAAGCACACCGCCAGTCAGAACTGGAGATGCCACACACATCCGTGTCCATGTGCTTCTGTCCCTCTGTTCCAGATGTTGCTGCAGTATGCTGCCTGTTGGCTTGTGGGTAGAATGAAATCACTGGAGGTTCTACTGAGTACTATTGGAGCAGTAGCTATTACTATAGTCAAGATCCTGCTGCGGGATCCTGCCATTGCTACACAGTTTCTCAGTTATGTTTCTGAAACACTCAAGTAGCTTCCACAACAATTCCAAAAATATCTTCCTAGAAATACTCTTTTGTTCAGTTGAGAATCCATTCTTTCGTTGCTCAACAGTCTCTATGATTCAAGTTTGCACATAGTTTAGATGGAGCATTTGTATTAAAAATGTTAACAGAATAAATTCCATTTATAAGAATTCTAAGTATTTCTTCGGGACTTTAACCTTAGTTATGCATTCCAGACATCATTCCTTTAGATATTTCTCCCAACTCTGACAGGACAGGACCCTGTGGAGTTACTTCTACAAATGGAAAGGTAATTCAGTTTCCTATTATTAAAGTAATGATCAATATCATCAGCATTATCATTTCCTGTCTAACCTTCTGAGGTGATTTCAGTGAACTGATTACCGTGTGGGGTATCTTTAGGTCTTATCAAACACGACTGGTTTATATGTTTATTGTTTCCCAGAAATAACGACCTGTTGGTCTGTGTGTCCTAACAGCAGTTGTTTCAAACATACCACATGCTAGCACTTGCTGGTATTTTTTAACAAATTTTGTGCCTCAAAATATGTCTAAAGTATAGTTTTGTATCTAAGCAAGCTTACAGATACTTATCTACACACATGAACATTTTCCTTGATGTATCTAGTCTTACTGTTGCTGTGAGATATTTTAGATTCTGTAGAATCCTGGAAGTGCAGAAGAGTTTCGTAAATTGACATGCAGTTTTGATTTGCAAAGCATTCAAGATACTGTCCTACTCTTAGAACCTTGAAGAAAAGTGAAGATAATTACAGAATAAATGAGCCTTCTGGGCGGAGTGTAATGCATCTGTTTAATCTTTAGTGAAGACAGGGTGTTTATTTAACCAAAATACAACTATGACTGATTTGATTAACCTTTCAATTAGTGTTTTTTTCAAAAGCTGCCAAGAAATAATCTTTAAAAACTCCAGGAGCTGTCTAAAGCCAACTGGCTTGCACAGCTGTTAGGCATTGATTTGGTGGCTAAGAAGGAGTTACATACGAACATACAAGAACACAAGAATTCCAAGTGAACACTCAGAAAATAGTTCTCATAAGGCAGCCTCACTTAGTCCTACAGAATTCATATAGAGACATAATGCAGGCTACATACACAATTTAAAAAGTAACCACAATAAAAGTATTTTTAAAAGTTGTTATAATTTACAGTTATTTTTATCTAACTAATATAGCCAGTGTATTGTGTCTCCTGAAGTAATGAATAGTTAATAAAGTTATTGAGAAACCATTAGTCTTTTTTTTTTGGTGACAAGTCTTCAATCCAGTGTATATTTTATACTTAAATCTCTATTCTGATTGACTAATTGCAGATATTTGATCTGTATTTAGATTTCATGCCATTTAGAATTGAAAAAGTAAATTTACATACGCAAGTAATTCAAAACATAGCTAGTGTTTTACAATAACTGAACTCGGGCCAGTTTTTTTTTTAATTAAAATTAGTGTTAGTTAAAATTAAAAACTCAGTTTCTTGCTTGTGCTAGGCATATTTGTAGCACTGCATGACCAGGTGTAGCTGATGATGTTTGAAGAAAATAAACAGCCATCTGTAACCATGCCATCTCGTTTATTTGCCCCAAATTGTGTAACACTTGGGCAAATAAGGATGGCAGGAAATGTGAATGCTAATGATGAAGATGTAAATATTCCAGCCAGGTCATTCCAAGATTGTTTATTTGTGTGGCATAATTAAAATTTCCTCCCAATTGATAGATCACAAAAGGTGTATTTTTAATGTGCATAAATGTTTGTTATCTAGAAGAAATGTGGGAGAACTAATGAGTATCCTAGCTCTAGGAATTTGCAGTCTCATTAGGAACAGTTAAACAACATATGTCTTAATCGTGCAAATATTTAATGGTCATTGGAGAAAAAAATGTTTCAATAGTAGTAGCTGCCCAAGCACTTCATTTTGTTTAAATATTTTGTCATAGGAAAGAGCTAAGTTAAATGGGAGGTAATTGTACCCTCAGCTTTTTAAACCTAGGGTGCTACTCAGTTCTCCATAAAGCTCTCCCAAATTATTTTTGTTAAACTGAACGATGAATGATTAAGTTCTAAATCTGTAGGAAGTCTGGCTATCTCCTAAAATGGATCTCAGTTCAAACAGTGCCTTTCTCCTCCACCATTCACTCACTCATTTTCAGACTGTGTCCAGTCGCCAGCAGTGAATCATCTGCTTAGGGGCTGTGGGAGACACAGCCGTGGGCTCCTCAGTTTCCTTTGTCCCTGCCCAGGCTCACTTATCCTGCTGCAGACCCACCAACGGCTGTCCGCCCCCACTGTCATGTTCATTTCCCCTTGCCAACTTATGCAAGGGCTTTATTGAGTCTCCTTGCCTCTCATCTCCCTCTTCAGGTTGCCCTGGAGTAAGACTGCATGTCACATTCTTGCTCAACAAAATAAGAGAACCCCAGTTGCAGTGTTCCAAATCTTTCCTAATCTCTCATGACATCCGCATCCCACCGCCCTCATTGCCATTAGTCACGCGGAATTACTCGCTGCAGTCTAAATTTGCCAAACCCTTCGCAGCCCTCTGTGAGTCCATGTGCTAGTGCCTTGCATTGGCACAACTACCATTTCCTGCTTGGCCAGCTGTCCTGCCCACTTAGTCCTTGCACAGCGTTTCCTGTCTTCCCAAGCAATCTTGTGTCCTCTTAACGCCCCTAGCATTCTCAGATACACCGTCATGTGCCCCCTCCCCCTGCATTGGTAAAGCCTCGGACAGACCCTCTTCACCTCTATCTGTGGTGAGCAGACCCTACCCTCCAAGATTTCCAGCTGCTACTCCCTAGAACCTGTGACTCCTGTGTTACCTTAGGTGGCAAAGGGGACTTTGCAGACCTGATTAAGTTAAGGACCTTGAAGTGGGTAGATAAGCACAGGCCAATCATGTGAGCCCTTGAAAGTGGAAGAGGAGGGTAGAACTTGCTCTGCTGACTTTGAAGGCGGGGGGGTGGAGGCCAAGGAGTGCCTCAGCGTTTCTAAGAACAGAGGGCAGCCTGCAAGTCCAGCCAGCAGGAAAATGGGGCACTTAGTCCAACAAATAAGGAATGAATTCCACCAGCAGCAACAGTGAGCAGGAAAAGGATTCTTTGCAGGGTCTGCGGGAGAGAAGGTGTGCCAGAAGTAGTAGTTATAAGTTGGAGAGCGAGTGTGATTAAAGCTAAGAAGACAGGGATGACAGATAATAAGTGACATGTTAGAATCCCCTAGGAACTGGAGGCAGAGCATCACTATGGCTTAACTGAGAAGGATACATTTGGGGAACAGAGAATAGTGATACTGATATGAACAAGGAGTTTGGTAAAAGTGCCCTGAGAGAAATTGAAGGTGAAATCAAGGCTGGAGTTTGGGTAAGACATGTAAACTGACTGCAGCTATCTGGGAGCTGGTGCAGCGGCATCTCCCGTGATCACGCAGTGCATGGCCAAGGACAGGCTCCAGGGCTGCTTTTCAGGGGACAGTGAAAGGTGCCAAAGGAATGGCTGGAGAGGAGAGACAAGAGACCTTGATGTTACAAGACTTCAATGTTCCACAGTGACCCTCCTGAGAATGGAAACTGCTGAAAATGGGTAAGTGGATACAGAGTAACAAACCCATGAGCTGACAAGTCAGGAACAGGCCAAGAATAGTGTGGATAGGAACTCAGGGACCAGCTGAATACTGAGGCCGGTACCTTGAGAGTATTTTTCTACACAGCTAAACTTGGGTTTGTTTTCACAGCCTTACCATGAAGCTCACGGCCCATCTAAAGTGAAGAACTTAGTAGGAGACCCTCCTTCTCTAATACTGAAACCCCAAAGGGCTATAATACCCTCAATACAAGTATGACAAAGAAATCTCAAAGTGCTACTGACAATTCTGGGCATCACACCCAGGCTCCAGCCTTAGTGCTGTGGCATTAGCCCACCATACCTGGACGGTCTTGAAAAACAGTTGAACCATGGGGCCAGTGCTGTGGCGCAGCAGGTTAACACCCTGGCCTGAAGTTTGGCACCCACATGGGTGCTGGTTCAAGACCTGGCTGCTCAACTTCTGATCTAGCTCTCTGCTATGGCCTAGGAAAGCAGTAGAAGATGGCCCAAGTCCTTGGACTCCTGCAGCCATGTGGGAGACTTGGAGAAAGCTCCTGGCTCCTGGCTTCAGATCGGCACAGCTCTACCCTGTTGCAGCCAACTGGGTAGTGAACCATCAGATGGAAGACCTCTCTCTCTCTCTCTCTCTCTCTCTCTCTCTGCCTCTGCCTCTCTCTCTGTGTGTAACTCTGACTTTCAAATGAATCTTTAAAAAAAGAAAAAGAAAATCAGTTAGACCAAGAGCGCCCTCAGGTGCCTGGCAAAGAGGATTGCAAATCCTCTTCAAAGGACTCATTCTGTCCCTCCAGAGAAGGGGTGAGGAAGGCAGTAAGGCATTGTGACCAGGAAGGGCCCTCACACATTGAATTAACAACAGATCAGAAAAACGGGAATATTTTCTGAGACCGGAAAATATGAACAAAAAGAAGTTATTCAGATTGGAAAGTGTATCAAAAAGAACTTCTAGAAATGTAAAGATTGAAATACAAAACAATGGATAGTTTGCAGGCTATATGATTCTATATGTAGAGAGCCTCCAAAGATGCCATAAACTAAACTGTTAGGACGAAAAAGTGAATTTAGCAAAGGTGCAGGGTATAAAAGCAACAGAAATCAGTTGTGTTTCTATACACATGTTGTGTCCATACAGCAAATGGACAGTGTGAAAAGGCAACTAAATTCCATTTACAATAGCATTGAAAAGAATAAAATACTTAGGAATAAACTTCAAGAAGTGAAAAACTTACACACTGAAAACTATAAACTATTGATGGATAGGTATTTTTAAAAGACCAAAAAGTAAAATGACTTCCATGTTCATGGGTCAATGCACTATGAAAAGTCCCAATGACATGTTTTATGATTTTTCAGAAATAGTAAAAAAAAAAAAAAAAATCCATCATGAACATCACACGAAATCTCAAGGGACACCAAATACCCAAAATAATCTTGAAAAATAGCAGAGTTGGAGACTCCTGCTTCCTGATTTCAGAACTTACTACAAAGCTTTGGCAATCAAGAGTGTGATACTAGCATAAAGACATGCTTATTGACCACCAGGATGGAATATAGAGCATGGACTTAAACCCTTGCACACAGAGCGCAGTGAGTTTTGAAAAGGGTGCCAAGACCTTCAGTGGGGGAAAGGACAGTCTTTCCAACAAACGGTGCTGGGGAAACAGTATACACCTGATAATACATGTGGCCAGACTATGTTCTCACACAGTATACAAGAATGAGCTCACAAATGAAGCAAAGACCTAAAAACAAGAGCTAAAACTATAAAACTCTTAGGAGAAAGCATAAGAGGAAAATTTTATGACACTAGGTTTGGCAACACCAAAAAACAGGCAACAAAAATTTAGATAAGCCGGCGCCATGGCTCACTTGGCTAATCCTCTGCCTGGGGCGCTGGCACCCCAGGTTCTAGTCCCGGTTGCCCCTCTTCCAGTCCAGCTCTCTGCTGTGGCCTGGGAGTGCAGTGGAGGATGGCCCAAGTGCTCAGGCCCTGCACCCGCATGGGAGACCAGGAGGAAGCACCTGGCTCCTGGCTTCAGATCAGTGCAGTGCACTGGCCATAGCGGCCACTTGGGGGGGGGGGTGAACCGATGGAAAAGGAAGACTGACTCTCTCTTCCTCTCTAACTCTGCCTGTCCCCCCCCCCAAAAAAAAATTAGATAATTTAGACTACTGTAAAGTGTTTGCACACAAAAGACACAACAAAATGAAAAGACCACCCATAGCATGGGAGAAAATATTACAAATCATTTGGATATCTGGAATGTATAAAGAACCACAAAGAATCAACCTATGTGATAAATGGGCACAGGGCAGGTGTTCAGCAGTCAGATGGCTGAGTTGAGACACCTGCATCCCATGTTGTAGTGCCCGGGTTCAAGTCCTGGCTCAGCTTCGGGCTCCAGCTTCCTGCTCAGGCACTTCTCAGGAGGCAGCAGTGGTGGCTCAAGTGCTGGGTCCTTGCACCCACATGCGATAGTAGGGTTGCGTTCCTAGTTCCTGATTTCAGCTTGGCCTAGATGGCCATTGTAGGCATTTGGGAGAATGAATCAGTGGATGGGCGCTCACTCTCTCCCGCCCTCTCTCTCTATCTCTCTCTCCCTGTCTCTTTCTCTCCTCTCTCTCTGTCTCTTTCTCTGTATCCCTGCCTCTCAAGTAATTTTAATGGGCAAAAGGCTTTTCAAGGTAGATAAAGACAATGCTAATCACTAGATAAATACAAGTCTATGTCACAAAGAATTATTCTTCCTCCCATTGGTTTGCCTACAGTGATCAGAAAACCACACTAAAACCAAACACAAACCGGAAAACAAATATTGGCAAGGATGTAGAGAAATTGGGCTCCAGTGCCCCACTGATAGAAATATAAAATGGTTCAGAAAGTCGGAAACAGAATGATGGTTCCTCCAAAAATTAAAAATAGAATCACTATATAATTCAGCAAGTCCGTTTCTGTAATAGAAGATTCCCCCTAAAGAATTGAAAGCAGAATCTCCACAAGATATTTTAAACCAGCATTCATGGCAACCGCATTCACAATAGCCAAAACTGAGAGCAAACTGTCCATCAGTGGATGAACGAATAAATAAAATGAGGTGTATCTATATAAGGAAATGTTATTCAGTCTTACAAATGAAGGGAATTTTGGCAAATGCCATAGCATGGATGGACCTCAAAAACATGCTAAGGGAAAGAAGCCAATCACAAGACAGATACCGAATGAGTCCGCTAATTTCATGTACCTAAAATAATCAAAGAGGCAGAAAGTAGAGTGGTGGTTCCCCATGGCTAGGCAAGGGGGAGCCGGGGAGCTATTATTTAGTGGGGGCAGCTTCAGTTTTAAGATGAGGACAGTTCTGGAGACGATGGTGTGTCGCACAACAATGTGAACTGAAATACTCACTTAAAAAAATTTAAGATTGATTTATTTGAAACGTATAGTTACAGAGGCAGGAGGCATAGATCTTTCATCTGCTGGCTCACCCTCCAGATGGCTCCAATGGTTGGGACAGGACCAGACCTTAAACAAGGAGCCAGGAGCTTCTTCTGGGTCTCCCTGTGGGTGACAGAAGCCCAAGGACTTGGGACATCTTCCTCTGCTTTCCCAGGCACATTAGCAGTGGGCTGGGTTGGAAATGCAGCAGCTGGGACTTTTTTTTTTTTTTTTAAGATTGATTTATTTGTTTGAAAGTCAGAGCTACACAGAGAGAAGGAAAGGCAGAGAAAGAGAGAGAGAGAGAGGTCTTCCATCTGTTGGTTCACTCCCCAAATGGCCACAATGGCTGGAGCTGCACCAATTCTAAGCCAGGAACTTCTTCAGGTCTCCCACGCAGGTGCAGGGGCCCAAGAGCTTGGGCCATCTACTAATGGTTTCCCAGGCCAGAGCAGAGAGCTGGGTCGGAAGTCAAGCAGCCAGCACTCGAACAGGTGCCCATATAGCATGCTGGCACTGCAGGTGGTGGCTTTACTCGCTACGCCACAGCACCCACAATTTTTTTTTAAACATGAAATAAAGAACACTAATTAAGCCCGTGAGGCTGGCTAAGAGATTCAGTTGTAAACTCATTCTTCGTTCTTCCACATGACTTTCACTGTGTTCCTCTTACTCCAGCGTCCACACATAGCATTAAATTGGAAAAAAGCGAAGCGTGGGTATTGTGGTGCAGTGGGTTAAGCTGTGCTTGGGACACTGGCATCCTGTATTGTAGTACCTGGTTCAAGTCCTGGCTGCTCTGAGCTTCTGATTTAGATTCCTGCTAATGTGTCTGGGAGGCAACAGATGATGGCCCAAGTCTTTGGGTCCTTGCCACCCACCTGGGAGACCCAGAAGGAGTTCCTAGCTCTTGGCTTTGGCCTGGCCTAGCCCCTGCTGTTGCAGGCATTGGAGGAGTGAACTAACAGATGGAAGATCTCTGTGTGTGTGTGTCTCTCCTTCTCACTCTGCTTTTCAAACAAATAAATACATGTTTTAAAAATTTTAAGCAAGGCTGGCGCCGCGGCTCACTAGGCTAATCCTCCACCTGCGGCACCGGCACCCCAGGTTCTAGTCCTGGTCGGGGCGCCAGATTCTGTCCTGGTTGCTCCTCTTCCAGTCCAGCTCTCTGCTGTGGCCCGGGAGTGCAGAGGAGGATGGCCCAAGTGCTTGGGCCCTGCACCCCATGGGAGACCAGGAAAAAGCACCTAGCACCTGGCTCCTGCCATCGGATGAGCGCGGTGCGCTGGCCGCAGTGCACTGTCCGCGGCAGCCATTGGAGGGTGAACCAACGGTAAAGGAAGACCTTTCTCTCTGTCTCTCTCTCTCACTGTCTGCTCTGCCTGTCAAAAAAAAATATTTTTAAGCAAATGTAATATTGTGTGTGCAATTTTCTGTGGATTTCATCATACCTGAAAATGTTTTTCACCCAGAAAATTTAAAATCCACAGTGATGTAAACACACAAAACCCACCACCACCCAACAACAACCCACTACCCACAGTGGCTGGAGAAGTACTTGTGGGACAACGGGATGAGGACCCCTGGAGGGTGCAAGTTGTCAGAAATCGACTTGTTCTGAACTCTGGAAGTTAATCAAAGCTTACAGAAATCTGCAGAGTACTTGCTTAAGAACAATGGCTGAAACTCCATAGAAAGCAAGCTTTGTGGGATTCTAAGTTTCCCTCCCTCTCCTCCTCTCCCATTCTGTCAGCTCTGCATCAGCCTTGAGCACCAGCAGCCTGATGCGTGCTAGAGTGGATGGGACGGGTGGAGAAGCCCTGAAAGCTGTCGCTGCCTGCCTGGCCTGTGGTTCCCTGTTCCACATCATTCACAGGGCTCTTCTGACTTAGATCTTGCAGCGGGGAACGTTCTGTCCCTGAAGTGTTTGTGGAAAACAATCCGTGGTAACTGCTTAGCCACACAGCTTCCCGAGGGGCTGATCCTATGTATGGCAAATAAGAAAATGGGCGAAAAACTTAAGAGGAGGAGCCCGCATTGTGACACAGTGGGCTAAGCTGCCACCTGCAATGCCTGTCATCCCATCAATATGTGCTTTGGGCTGGGCCAGTGGCTGCTCCACTCCTGATCTAGCTCCCTGCAAAGGTACCTGGGAAGGCACCAAGTACTCGAGCCCCTGCTACCCACACGACAGACTCAGATGGACCTCTGGGCTCCTGGCTTCAGCCTGGACCAGCCCCAGCTGTTCCAGCCATTTGGGGAGTAGAAGGAGTGTCTCTCTTTCTGTCTCCCCTCTCTATCACTCTGCTTTCCAAACAAATAAACCTTAAAAAAAGAAAAGAAGGGGAAACTGAACATTAATCAATTTGAAGATTTTCTATCAAGACTCTCAGTGAAGACCAATTTCAGAATTATTTCATGTGTTTGGTGAGAGAGAGAGTGGGAGAGAGAGGGAGAGAGAGGGAGAGAGAAGTAAAGGTAGGTTTTTGTTTTTCCAAATTGGAAACATTCTGCCCTCTCCCTCTACATATCTGCTGGAGCCTGGGAATGTGTTTTAATGCTGTCACGGCAGGAAAGTCTAAATGGCCCATAAAACCAGGAACACCTTGGAGGTTTCGGCCATTCTGCTCACCCGGCCCTGTGGACTTCATGGGATTTTGGCTGTAGACTTCAGAGCTTCTGGAGTTTCTGTCTGTATCAGTTTTGCCCAAGTGACACATTAGATGTTCATTGCTCACTGGGGACTGCGGGGCGAGAGGCACGCGGTTTCCTTCCATTGGGTTTGGAAGTGAGGAGGAAGACTTACCTGGAAGAAGCAGGAGCAGGCGCTCAGAGGGAGGAGGGAGAGGATGCCCAAGCTGTGCTACCAAAGCCCTGTCTTACCAGGAGACACGGGAGGAGGCGACCTGTGGGGTGCAAACGCCGTTGTGGGCACGTGGGCTGCTCTCTGCTTTGCACTCTGCAGTGGGGAGCTCCAGGAGTTTGGAGATGGTTGGTTGGTCCCTGGAAGGAGAGAAAGGGTGACTTTCTTAGGAAATAGGTTCCAGAAATTCAAAGCCAGGAGGTGATATTTTCTCAGCCAAGTGAAACAGCACAAATATTTATCTGTTTTTCTTTCTTTTTTAAAGATTTATTTATTTGCAGGGCCAGTGCTATGGTATAGCAGGTAAAGCCACTGCATGCAGTGCCAGCATCCCATATGGGCAGCAGGTTCGAATCCTGGTGGCTCCACTTCCAATCCAGCTCCCTGTTAATGCTCCTGGAAAGGCAGTGGAGGATGCCCAAGTGCTTGGGCCCCTGCACCCATGTGGGAGACACGGAAGAAGCTCTTGGCCCCTGGCTTTGGCCTGGCCCAGCCCAGCCATTGTAGCCATTTGTGGAGTGAACCAGCAGATGCAAGATCTCTCTCTCTAACTCTGCCTTCAAATAAATAAATAAATCTTTAAAAAAAAAGATTCATCTACTTGATAGGCAGAGAGACAGAGAAAGGGAGAGGCAGAGGCAGGAGAGGGAAAGAGAGAGAGAGAGAGAGAGAGAGAGAGAGAGAGAGAGAGATCTTCCATTCATATGTTCACCAGATGGACTTTGAGTCAGGCCAAGGCCAGGAGTCGGTATTTCCACCCGGCTCTCCCACGTGGGTGGCGGGAGCCCAGGAACTTGGGCCATCATGTGCTGTTTTCTCAGGTGCATTAACAGGAAGCTGGATAGGAAGCGGAGCAGCTATGACTCAAATTGGTATTCTGATATTTGATACTAGCATTGCAAGTGGTAGCTTAACCTGCTCTGCCATAACACCAGTCCCCAGAATTGTATATTTTAGACAATCTAGATAGATGAAGAGGCTTCGGGTGGAAAGGCACATGCAAGATCATGTTAACTTATTACAGCGCACATTCTGAGCACAGTACGAATTAGGGCCTTCTGGTGCCTGAAGGACCACATGAAACACACAAGTGTCAGTTACCAGCTTGTATTAGCCAGCTTTCTGTTACTATAGCAAAATATCTGAGGTTGATTACTTTATAACACAAAGTGGTCCTGGAAGCTCACAGGCAGGTGAGCTAATACAGGAGCCTTCCAAAGGCTCCCAGACCTCTCAGCCTGAGGGGTGGGGGAGAGGATGGAGCAAGACTTCCTGGGTCCTGGCCCTGCTCTGTGTTGCCAGTCAATTGCCCACTGTCACAGGTACTGACAAAGCTCACGGCTGTTCCCTCTATCACTGGCGTCCCACTCTTAAACTGCCCGGCCACCGAAATTGGACTCCCATCTACTGCAGAAAATGACTCCCCTTCTTGGTCCTGGACAAAGAGAGAGGAGACGGTCACATGGTCACCTGAGCATGTGAAGAACCTTCTGGGAAGCAGAAAACTGGCTGCAAAGAGGTTGTTTCCTGCTTCTGGTGGTTGGAAGACCACGTAGCGCATCCCCTAGGAGGTTATGTGTTGTACTCAGTAATCCTCTTTAATTAAAGGCATAGTACTCCTAATTATGTTGCATGTCATGCAGCGTTAATATGATAAGCAGAATATTAATTTAGATGTAAATAAAACTGTAACTGGAAATGTGCTCATCGCTCACCACCAGCAGGGGTCCTCCTTGCCACAAAGCAGAAGGGGCTTCCGCCTGTGTACTGCTCACTCAGCCTGGTGCGTCCCAAGCTGCATGTGTTTGGGACCTGTGTCCCCGCTTCCTCCGCTTGCGGATCTGTTGCTGGTCTCGCTCCTGCTCTGTTGTCCTGCTAATCTGAGACAGATCAGGCAGCAGCCTTGAGTGAGATTAAAATCACAGCAGGTCCAGTCCTGAAAGGTGAGAGGAAGGGAGTTGGAGCTGACAGAAAAGAGGCAAGTTTGGAGCAAGAGTCTTTGAGAATTCTGAGCAGCTGTCTTGCTGCGTGGGACATTGGGAAATGTGTGATTTTAAGAGGGTGTGAATGCAGGTTCCCTCTGACACTTTATTATGTCTCTTACTAAAGACTTCCAAATCCATCTTAACAACAACAACGCCACATCTTTTGGCCACAGCACAACTCTGGAGAGGGCCAGTGTGCTCACTGGGTTACATCCTGCCGGGAGTTCAGGTATAAGCTCCGAAGCTGAGCTTTGCCTCATCTTAGCCCATCCTCCTGTTCCTTTAAATCTGGGCCAGAGTCCACCTTTCACTCTGCTCTGTGGCACAGAGCACACCCCTGGTCTCAGCCACCAGAGGGGGATGGGGCAACGCACTGAGGAAGGAATTAGTTTCCTAGCCATTCACGGGGGTGCTGTGAGATATGGAGGGGTGCATTTTTATATCAACAAAGATTTTTGAACTGCTACAATTTTTTATCGGAATACTATACCCTTCCTGGATTCTGTGAACTTCCTGAATGTAGATAGACACGTATGTGCATGTGCGTGAGTGTGTATGGGAATTCACTGTGGCATCTGACACCAGGGACTCTCATGGCTACAGCATTGCACCTTCCCCTGGACTTTCTTTGTAATAATTTCAGTTGTTCCAAATATTTTTCAGTTGAGATGTGTCTATTGTTGGCGAACTTTATTTTGTATGTGCATGTAAACTATTTTTGCTTGTATTTCAATTTACTCCTATGTTTAGATGTTTCCTAGTGCAGATATTATGCACAATTGTTGTCAGTGTCATCATGTCTGTCACGTGGCATTATCAGGTGGTGTAATAAAAACAATCTCAGCTTCGGAATCGTGTGTAGCAATACTTCTCTTCTTTAGCCCAATGCCTTTAGGTATGAAAAATATCTAGAGGATGATTGATGATATGTTAATTATCTTATACATACACACAAACTTTTTCTCAGAAATGATAACAGGAAACAAAGTTAATTTTGGGGTTACAACATTATCAGATCGTAATTGGCTACAAATTGTTAATTCATAGAAAACCGCAAATGCTTTATATAGTTGCAAAATATCTCATATTTTTAAAAGACTTATTTATTTATTTGAAAGGCAGAGTTACAGAGAGGAAGAGAGGAAGAGACAGAGAGAGACACACAGAGAGAAACAGAAAGACAGAGAGAGAGAGAGAGAGAGAGAGAGAATTTTCCCTCCCCTAGTTCACTCTCCAACTGGCTGCAATGGCCAGGGCTTGGTCAGGACAAAGCTAGGAGCTTCTCCCAGGTCTCCCACGTGGGTGCAGGGGCCTAAGCACTTGGGCCACCTTCTGCTGCTTTCCCAGGTGCGTTAGCAGGGAGCTGGATTGGAAGTGGAGCAGCCAGTTTGGTGTCCATATGGGATACCATCGTCACGATATGGGACTTCACCTGCTATGCCACAAAGCTGGCCCCAAACTTCCTCATTTTGATAGCCCAGGGAAATTATCAACACTGTTGTGTTTGGGACCAGTGGAAGAAAGGAGACAATGGCAGCCACTCTGGGGTGATGCCTTCAGATGGTGGGTGAGGAGATGCCAGATGGCGTACCTGCCAGTCACCCAGACATCACTTCATGGTTTCCTGGCAGGCTGAGGAGTGTATGGAGGCTGGGAAGTTTGCTGTTAGCAGCCTGGTTAGAATCCTGGAGGAAAAGCACTTGTTCTGGAAAGAACCACAGGAACAGCACAGGGAAGGAGAGCATCAAAGGAGTCCAGGAAGTAAGTGCGAACTATTCAGCCCTCCTGGAAGCTGCAGATACTGGGAGCTCTGTGTGAATGCCCCGAGATTCGGGCAATGCAGTGTTTCATCCACAGAAAAACCTTGCAACGAAGGAAGTTCGCATGAAGCCCGCATTGCCCGGAGTTTCCAACATGGCCACCTCCGCCTGTGTGTGCCTCCAGCTGTCTGTGAGCAAAACAGCACCGCAAGGTAACAGCCTGCTTTCCTTTGGACGCACAGCTGCTGTCACTGCTCCATCCCGGCTGCTGCTGCAGTCCGGAGGGGCTCGGGCTGCATGGCCGTGACCCTGACCGAGTTGGGGGTGACTTTGGCACTCACCCTGTCAAAAGCTGATGCTCACACAAGATGAGCATGGAGCACCTGTAGTCCCAGAAAGTGAGGAAACAGGATGGGGGATGTCAAAGGGACACGGGAGCCAAACTGGGCAAGTTTCAAGGCCAAAGCCAGGTAGTCCACCGTAAAATACATATCCCTCAGTTCCGCTGATGTACATAAGGGGTTGAGAAAGCGAGGGAGACAAGAGAAACCTCCCTGGTAGAGGATTCCAAATAATTCATGCAATCCCCCGCTCCAGGAGGAGGAGTAAGTGCCTCCCCATTCCAGGCGGACTGGGCTTAGTGGCCAGGTTCCGAGAGGAGAGACTGGATGGGAGGGAAGGGCCCACATTGCCTGAGCCAGTGATAGCCATTCCTGGCTTCTGATGCTCAACTCAAGATTTTTTTTTTACTTTACAAAAGTGATACACATGGAGCAGAAAGCAGAAATCATACTTTGAATTTTGAATTTGGATTTTATCCCGGGGAAGTGGTATGCACAGGTCCTCTCTGCAGCAGTATTTGTGACTCTGTCGGCCCTGGGATCCCCAGGGGAAGCCACCAGCACACAGGACCGTGCGGCACTGCTAAGCCGTGAAGTCCAGCAGGTGAGGTGCCGTTAGCACATTGCCAATTCACAGTCTTTTCCACTTACAGTGGGGTTATTGGCACAGCACCTGGCTGTAGATGCTCCCATCAGTCTCAGACCCCCTCCATGCATGCACAGGAGTCATGTGTGACTCGCGGGCCACGATGTGCGAATGCCCCCACCTGAGTTATTTTCACCATCAGTGAGGTGGGTTTGGCTCCCAGCTGTGCTGAGACAGAGGTCCCTGTTCCTCAGGGAGGCGCTGGAGGGGGTGGGAAGAGATCCTAAAGCGATGAGGGAAAGAGGAATCAGGTGGGGGAAGGTACACAGCAAAGCCAGAGCCCGAGGATGGGCCTCTGGTACGATAGTGAAGACACGGCTCGGGATGCATCTCACATCGGAGGGCCTGAGTTGTGTCTCAGCTCTGCTTCTGACCCCAGCGTCCTGCTAAAGCAGACTCTGGGAGGCAGCAGGTGTTGGCTCAAGTGTTTGTGTCTCTGCCACCCATATGAGAGAGCTGAATTGAGTTGGGGGCTCTCAGCTGTGTCCCGACACAGTCCCGGCAAGGAGCAGAGCTTACGCGAAGGCTGAGTGTCTGTTCCAGGGTGTTGGCAACCAGGATCTCCATAACTACCTGCGAAGGCAGGGTCTAGAGGCCTGTCTTGTGTGAATGGAAGGCATGAACTGAGGCATGGATGTCCCCAGAGCTTGCAAGCCTCAGCCTCCGTACGGAAGCGCTGGGAGAAAAGCTCTCTGCTGTGCACACAGCACATCTGCTCGGAGGAGGCAGACAGGATGGCTTGTGTTGTCATCACTTGGATGATGAGGGGCGGGGCTTGTGGAGTGGCAGTGACTAGTGGCACCTGGAGATCCTCAACACAGACTCCCAGCCCCCTGCCTGCTGCCTGAGAGGTTCCAGGGTCTACTTCCGAAGTCTCAGAGGCTGGTCACACCACGCACTACCGTGGCTTAAATTCCTGCTGCGTTGTCTGCTAGGGCAGATGCTACTGATGTTGCCATTACAATTAAACCAGATGAAGAATTTAGTCATGCCTCAGACCCACCAGCCGGCTATGAGTCTCCATGATGTCCAACCCTGATGACCTGGGCCTCTTCCGGGGGTCATAGGGACTTTGGGCATGAGTGGGGCACTGAGGTGACAAAGGCCAGCCCAGCTTAAAGAGAGGAGACTACCTGGGCATGGCACTGAAGGCATGTGCCTTGGGGGCCCATCTTGGAGAGCAGCTACTGGTCACCTGGACATTGGTTAATATACAGATGCTCCATCCAGGGCTGGAGTCTCAGAAGCACCCATGCATGATTAGACACAGAGGCCAGAGCTAACATGCTACCCATTCGTTCATTCCTCCTCATTCCAGTTGCAGCCTCACGGCCTTGTTCACCGGGGAGATAAACGAGCACTTAATTGCGTCTGCTGTGCTGGGTCCCGGGTTACGCCCCTTGAGCTTGCGCCCTCCCTTCTCTGCCAGAGACAGGTGCAGCCATTATTTCATCTTGTACAGATGAGGCAATCGGAGCACAGAGATTTAAGTAGCACGACCAGGGGCTGCACCAGGCTCCAGGCTCCAGGCTCCAGGCTCCAGGCTCCAGGCTCCAGGCTCCAGGCTCCAGGCTCCAGGCTCCAGATTCAAGCCTTGAGCCGCTGTGCTCCATGGCAGGTAGGCAGGCCTGTGGAACGGAACCCAGTGGGGTTCACTCAGTCCTCTCTGCCCATGGCACACAATGCCCTGGGCCAGGACCCTCCTGGGATGCCCAGAACAGCTTTATGCTTACGTAACAGCCCCAACACCCTTGCCTGCCCTGCGAGGCCCATCTGCTGCAGGCTCTATGCCAGCCCCCAGCACGTGCTGCCTGGCACACACAGAGGAGGGGAGATAGCAGTGGCAAAGACAAAGTGCCTTGCTATGGAGTTATCTACTGAGCCAGGAGCCGCGGGCACTCACCGCACTAAGTTCTTGGGAACAATGGGGGAAGTGTTGAACTGGGGAGGTTAATATTGAAGCGAAGGCAGAGAGAAGATTCTGTCTGCAGGGAATGCATGGTCTTCCTTGGTACATAGGCAGTGTTCAGAGGACAAGGAGGCTGGGGTGCCACCTGTGACTTCGCATTCTTGCTGTGACCCCAGGCAGGCACCGGGCCTCTTGTCTACACTTCGTAATTGGGGGAGGCAGACTCGGAGGCTCTTCTGTTACTGGTGTGTTATTGCACTGAGAATCTACAGGTTTCGCCTAAGCAACGCTGAGATTCAGGCGCTCGCACTGCTATGCCCTTGTTTGAGTACAAGTGCCGAAACCCTTCCACACACTTTTGTGGTAGTTGTTTTCTCTGGCCCCTCAAACTGCTTGTCTTAGGGCAACCCCCTGCTGCACCCCCCCCCCCAAGCTCTCTTCCTAATCCAGAAACATAAGGGTTAGCAATTGCTACATCTTTGGACCTGGCGGGCCTCTGGGTGTTTTCCTGTTTTGAGGTCGTCAGGTGTCTCCTGTGCCAGTGTCCGCACCCTGGGCTGCAGGTGCTCAGCGTGGAAGTTTATGGGGCTTTAGGTGCTCCACGTGGAGGTTTGTGGTTAGCAGGTGTTCCGGGCCGAGCTCTGTGGCTGGGAAATCTGCTTTCAATGTCCACTTGAGCATTTTCCTTAATTCTCTGGAGCTGTGTTTCCTCACTCCCTAATGAGCCTCCTTAAGGATTTGATGAAATCACAAAGCCTGACCCCTAAGTCCTCCTCCTAGTCAAGAGGTGCTTGAGGGCTGGCCTGGTGAAATGAGGTTGGTAGACACCCCCAGACCTACTTAGGCAGGCCCCTGGAGGCCTAGGGGCCCAGCCAGGTGAGCGCCACATTTTCCAACCCCAGCATGTTTGTTGTCTCCAGGCCATCTGTCCCTGGAGCCCTGTGTTCTCCCTGCCTGGTAAGAACAGAGCTGACTGATTGCCTTGCACATCTCAGCCTCAGCCAGCTGTGTCCTGAGCAAATCCTAAGGGACCACTGTGTGACTGCACTAGGAGACAGGGCCATACAGATGTGATGAGGGTAAAATGAAGACACGTGGGTCGCCATCATCCAATCTGGCTCCTTAGGAGATTAGGACAGACACACACGCAGAGTGACCACGTGGTGACACAGGGAGAAGACGTCATCTACACGGACTTGTAGACTTGATCTTGGACTTCTGGCTTTTAGAAGAGTGAGGAACACATTTCTGTTGCGTGAGCCGCCCTGTCTGTGGAGCAGACTCAGCTGGTGAGTGTGGCAGGGCCCTCCCTGACCTGGCTGAGCTGCCTTCCAGGCCCCTTGTCCACAATATTCTTCTTGTTCCTGTGACCAGGGGAGCCTCCGTGAGCCTCCACTGCTGGGTTTCTTACCCTAGCCTCAGCTCCAGATGTGCTGTGATTGGCCAGGCAGGGTTCAGGGCTGGGCTTGAGTCTGTTGCCATGGGTAGGAGCCAACTCATCTTCACTTGAGCACGCTGCACAGATGTCACCCCTCAGGTGAGTCCCCATGGGTCCTTGTGCAATTCTGGAGCACCACGTCTGTGTCTGGTAGTCACTCAGTGACCCAGAGAGACAGAAGTTGCTGCCCTCTTGGATTGCACTGGTATGAGATGGGAGAGATGGGATGCACAGGCCTTCATGCTGACACCCCAATTCCCCAGCACTGCACTAACCTCCAACTCAGTGCCTCTGCCTTTGGGGGCCACTCTGGACTTGGCTCACAGATATCAGACTTCCTGTCCCCAGGAGCATGGGACCCCTTCCATCTCCTGCTCCTGTGGGCTGGCTCCTGGCCCCTCTGCACCATGCGTGGATGTGTCTTCCCCTTCTGGGGGCTCCTCACAGTGCATCTGCATCACGCTGTCACACTCAGGTGCGTGCCCTTCCCCCCCACAGCCTAGATCCATTGGGCTGGGAGCCTGGTGAGCTGCATGCAGACCCTAGGCTGAAGCACGGTCTTTGCTGCCATCTGCTGGCAGCTTTTTCTTGCTTGTTTTCTAGCTTCTATTGAATGAACACAAATTTCATAGGTACAGCTTTTTGGAGTATAAAGGTTCTTCTGCTCCCATACCCACCCTCCCTCCCCCACTGCCGTCCCACCTCCTACTCCTTTCCCATCCCATTCTTCATTATGATTTGTTTTCAATTAACTATCTACAGCAGACCAAGTCTATACTAAGTAAAGATTTCAACAGTTTGCATCCACACAGACACACAAAGTATAAAGTACTGTTTGAAAACAATTTTACAGTTAATTTTCCTAGTGCAACTCATTAAGGACAGAGGTCCTATATGGGGAGCAAGTGCACAGTGACTTCTGTTGTTAATTTAACAATTAACACTCTTATTTATGAGCTCAGTGATCAGCCGAGGCTCTTGTCATGAGCTTTTAGGAAGGAGAGCTGGGGATGCAGAGAACTGGGGGGTGGCTGGCGCAGAAGGGGCAGCCCACCATCTGGGGTGGCTGAAACCATCAGGTATCAAACCCCCAGCCTGAGAGATGAGACTTGGTGATGTCTCCATTCTTGGAGGTGCTCGCCTGAGCTGGCCCCGGGAGTTCCAAGGCACCCTGGGGTGCTGGTCCACCGACAGGCTGGGGGGGGTAATAGCGCTGGCTGAACCTGAGGTCTGATCCAGAGCAGTCATGCTGGGGCGTCCACATTCAGGGCAGAGGTGAGGGAGGCAGCAGGAGCCCAGTAGCGCTGCAGGGTCTGTGAGGCGAGTGAGAAGAGGAGAGATGTTCACCAGGCTGCAGTCCAGTAAGAGTGGGCTCGGTTTCTCGCTTTCCACCAGACTAGAAAGCAACCAATATTCCTGGACAGTTCTTGCTGCCTCCTCCACTCAGCGCTGTCCCTCAGTGCTTCTCCTGCAGGGATAGCCCCAAACAGGGACCAGCCGAGAGCAGGGCCCACGTCTCACCACAGGCCTGCTTTGTGTACAGCCAAAGATCAGCGATTAGGCTTAAAATCACTTTCCAGTGGAAATCTCTTCCTTTTCCAGAGGAGGACTTGGATGCTGGGTTCTGAGTACAGGAGGACTTCAGAATGAGCGTCGTCATCAAGGCAGGAAGTGCATGAGAGCTCTGCTGAAGGAGGCAGCTCCCATGTAGCCATTGGCAGGACCGCTGGGCACACGGTGGGAGCAGGAGGGAGAAGGATGGCTGAGGGCGTGGGAAAAAGGCCTGCTCGCAGCAACGAGGGCACAGGAAGGGCTGGGGAGAGCCGTCTGCTGCAAGCTGGCTTGTAGAATGACAGAGCCCTTCCCTGATCTGCACCCCTCTCTCTGCTCCCTTTGCAGCCGTTTAACCTGATGCACGTGGATGGTGGCCTGAGCACTCAGGTGACTTTGTTCTGTGCAGGATTATCGAGAATGGATGGTGCTGCTGCCTCTTAGGACTGGGGAAAAGTTTTAGGCTCTCAAACCTGTGGGGTGGAAAATGGCGTTGGATACTTTCCTGAGCCACCCGCCCTTATGTTAGTAGAAGAGCAGGTGTTGGAAGTCAAGGTCATAGCTGAAGGTTTTTCCTCTCTCTGATTGACTTCTGTCTGCAGAGCAGGGTGTTAAGAGGCCCAGGATAGTCCAGGAGCTGTAGGTGGGGCCGATGAGTAGCAATTTGCACATTGTCAGAGGAATGGAAAATGGGGCTGTGGTTGTGGAAATCACCATCGTGGTCCCTCAGACAGCTAGAAGTAGAGCTACTATGTGATTGCACAACATCACTCCTGGGTACTAATCCAAAAGTATGGGAATCAGTGTCTTGAAGCTCCATCTGGATGCCCATGTTCATTGTGGCGTCATTCACAATAGCCAAGCAGTAGAGGTAATGCAGCTGTCCATCAACACGTGACTGGATACCCAAGACGGGTCTATCCATCTATGGAGTGTCACCCAGCCTTTAGGACAGAGGACTTCCTGTTTGCTTTTGACCACATGGATGAACTAGAGGATGTTAGGCTGAGTGAAATAAGCCAGACACAGCATGACAGGCCTTTGGAGGGGCATGACCCTTGCAGAGTCCAGGGAGCTCTGACTACGTACTTTCTTAGGAGCTCAGAGGGCATGACCCAAGTTCATCCGTGGAGTTGCCTATCTTACCTGCCACAGCCTCTCATCGTCTACAGGTTGGGTCAGGACTGGCTTAAACAGTGGCCCCAGGGTAAGCACCTGTCCTCCTGATTAGGACTTGACTCCTGGCTCAGGCTCTGACTCCAGCTTCTTTCTCAGGTAGACTAGGAGGTTGCTGTGATGACTCAAGGAGTTAGACCCCTGCCAACCACCTGGGAGACCTGGGTTTTGTTCCCAGCTGCAGCCACTGGGAGCATTTGTGGAGTGACCCAGTGGGTGGAGAAGTCTCTCTCCCTCTCTCTCTCTCTGCCTTTCAAAGCAATTAACTAATTAATTGTTAAAGAATGTTATGATCCCCCCAGCGCATTTCCCTGGGAAGGCTCTTGTCTTCATGGGAATCACCCAGTGGTTTCTCCCTTCTCTCACACACCCAGATTTAATTCCTGGTAGGAACTTCTGATGCTGTGGTTGAGCTGTGTCCCCTCGGGAAGATGTGTTGAAGTTCCTGGCCACAGGCAGTCCAAATGTGACCTTATTTGAAGGTGGGATCCGTAGAGGGGTAATCGGGTTGAAACAAGGCCACGTTGGTAGGTGCTCATCCAATCTGATGGCGTCCTTATATAAAGGGGGAATGTGCTCCCAGAGACAGACAGACAGACACAGCAGATACAGCACGGGGAGAGTGGAGAGCCGTAGCCACAGCTCGGGAACACCTGGAAGCTGGAGAGCAGCCTGGGACAGACCCTTCTCTAGCATCTTGGGGAGGGAGTAGGACCTCAGCCTCCACAAGTGTCCAATACCACCATTGTGCTGTCACCCAGTTTGTTAAGGCAGCCCCGGGAATCTGGATGCCTTTCGCACTCACTTGTACAGCACAGCTGAGGTTGAGAAAGTTGAAGTGACTTCGTAGGGCCACATGGATAGTATGAAGTGGAACCAGCCCCTACACCAGATCTGGAATGTTGGCCACAGAGCCCCCTGCACCCTCCGGACCCCGGAGGCCTCCCCCCTTGAGCCCTGCTTGCCCACTGCAGGCATCCAAGTCCGTCTGGTCCTATAGACCCTACCACATGGCCGCCCCTCTATTCTGGATGACCCAGCCTCCCCCAGAGCCTGACCAAAAGGTCTCTTGCTGCGTTGGGGTGGGGGCTAGGAAGGGAGACAGACAAGGAGTGGGGAGCAGGGGTGGGGGAAGAGAAGAGAAGCAAGGCAAGAGAGGAAATGGGAATGAGGAGGAAGGGAGGCGAGAAGGGAGTGTCCCCTTTCCAGGCTGAGGGGGGTCAGCCCTGCAACTGCTGTAATTGACACTTAATAGAAATGTAACTTTGAAGCAGTTGGCTAGTTCCCGGACTGAATATTGAAGAAATGTTTGCTGGTTTGTGCCGAGTGCTAGCAGCTGTGGCTGCTTTGATATTTATAAGCGGGATAAATTATGCAGGAGCTAGCGGTGTGCGCGCGGTGTGTGCGCCGCATGAGGCTTATTACCCCCCAGTGGCCTGAGCCGTGGCTGTTTCTGCAAGGCACGTTCCTGCGTGGTGGCCCCAGACACCTGCTGCCTGTTAGGAAAGTCACTCAAGCTCTGGTCCCTAAACAGGCTTAACTTTTCTTCCATATCCCTGTTCCTTGGAGAGTGAGGGGGGTTCACTTGGGGTTGGGATTCCGGGCAACAAAGCAAGAGGTGGCCTCCTCCACACACAGCCGCAGGCACCCCACCTCCTCCATCAAGCTCTTTCCACTCCGGATTCCCACTCGCTCAGAGCTGAGCAGGACCTGGGGCTTGTCAGCTGGGAGGGAAGGTGTCAGCTCCCCCCACACCCCAGGGCCATGGAAGAAGCCACAGGCAGCCCAGAGTGTACGGTTTGTGCGCTGATCGGTCTCCCTTCGCTAATGTGCTCTGGCTTCTAGCCAGCCCATTGAGGACCCTCGTTAACCCCTAGTGAGTGATGCTGCCAGACCTGCGCAGCTTCTCATGGGCTTCCAGCTCTGTTTTCAGTGATGTCAGGTGGCTACAGTGAGAATACTTACACGTAGAAACAAACACCATAGATCTTTTTTTTTCTCCCCATTCCTCCTCCCATTTTTTTTTTTCCTTTTGGGAAAAAAACCTAAAAACCTTTTAGGTTCATTTAAGTCCAGCTCCATCATCGAAGTCCAGGATGGGGTAATGGAAGCAATGAGTTGGTTCTAGCTCCTTCCTGGAAGCAAGTAAACATCTCATTGAGTGACTTTCAGGCAACATTACGATTTCTGTAAACAAAGGTATTTAGAAAACCACACATCTGCTAATGTAATCTGAGCTGTGGAACTCCAACTGATGTGGAGTAACTTAAGTGGTTAAAGGTTGGTCACCTGGAACTTTGTGTCCCTCCCAAGTGATGTCAGTCTAGTGCGCCTACCTTCTAGGATGGAGCTGGGACCAGGGTGCATGCTCAGACACCTGCCGGGGTTGTCCATCCGACGGGGGTACCACCCACTTCCTTAGAGAGGAGGACGTGGGCTCTCTCCACTACAGACCCCGCTGAGAGGTGTTGTGCATTTCCAGTCTCCCACCGCGGATGGCTCTCACTCAGAGGTACTGTTTTGGGTTTTTTTCTTCTCTTTTCTGGGCTTAGACTGGGTATTTCTCTGTGTGGGGTGGTCCACACGTGTGCGTGAATGTGTGTGTGTGCCTATTGGCACAGCATACCAATGTCTGCTTAGTGTTTCTTACTCTGTGGGAGACAAGAACCTGGACCGGAAATTAATATTTATTGTGCACATCACAACAATCTTGATATCGTCAAAAATGGAATTTGGAAGCAGTATGGGCACACATTGCTGTAGTTTCAAGAAAATCATCATAATCCTTTATTTTAAAAACACCCTCTCATGGAGAATGCTGGCAATGCAATCCAGCTGAAGCCATCCCAGGTTTCTCCGATCCTGTCAGCTTTTCGGTGAAATAATGAGGTCTCATTGGTAACAACCCGTCTTTCACAGATTTTGACAATTACCATCTTCATGGGAACTTCTGAGTTGATATAGTCCCATTTGTTTTATTTTTGTTTCCTGTGCCTTGGAGGTCTTATCCAAGAAGTCATCCTGTACAACAGTGTCTTAGAGTGTTTGCCTATGTTTTCTTTCAGCAACTTCATAACCTGTTAAATTTAGCAGCCAGGTGCCTCCTCCGGATTATTAATTAATATTAATTATTTCACTAAAAAGGCCTTCTAATCCGGGTCTCCCACGTGGGTGTAAGGGCCCAATGACTAGGGCCATCCTCTGCTGCTTTCCCAGGTCATAGCAGAGAGCTGGATCAGAAGTGGAGCAGCTGGGACTCTAACTGGCGCTCATTTGAAAATCCGCACTTCAGGCCAGGTCTTTAACCCACTGTGCCACAGTGCCGGCCCCAGAAGCCTTTTGTGTGTTTGTTTATTTATGTTCATGTTGCCGACTGGCTCTTTATTTGACGAATTCAGCAGCTATGGAAAGAATCCCTGCCCAGAAGCATTTGTGAGTTTGATATTTGCATTTTGGTTCTGGCCCAGCTGCTCAGGGTTTGGAGAAACCTTTTATTTAGTACAGACTTATGCATTTCACATAGACAAACTTAGCAGCATAGTGATTTGATGGTATCGGCTTGTAGATTTAGGTCTTTGATCCATTTTGAGTGGATTTTTTGTGTAAGGTGTAAGGTAGGGATCTTATTTCATACTTCTGCATGTGGAGATCCAGTTCTGTTTGTTGAAGAGTCTGTTCTTAGAGGATTGATTTAGTTCCTTTGAAAAAAATTAGTTGGTTGTAGATGTGGATCAATTTCTGAAGTTTCTATTCTGTTAGATTGGTTTACATGTCTATTTTTTTGTGCTAGTATCAAGCTGTTTTAACTGCCCTGCAGTATATCTTAAAACCTGGTATTGTGATGCCTCTGGCCTTGTTTTTGTTTAGGATCGCATTTCAAATAAAATAAAATTTGTTGTATAAGATTGCTTTAGCTATTTGGATTCCTGTGTTTCCATATGCATTTGGGCATTGTTTTTTCTAGATCTGAGAAGAACGTTATTCTATTTTGATTGGGATCACATTGTACCTGTAAATTGCTTAAGTAACATGGACTTTTTTTTAAAAAAATTTTATTTGATAAATATAAATTTCCAAAGTACAGCTTATGGATTACAGTGGCTCCCCCCCATAACTTCCCTCCCACCAGCAACCCTCCCATCTCCCACTCCCTCTCCCATTCCATTCACATCAAGATTCATTTTCGGCCGGTGCCGTGGCTCAACAGGCTAATCCTCCACCTTGCGGTGCCGGCACACCGGGTTCTAGTCCCGGTCGGGGCGCTGGATTCTGTCCCGGTTGCCCCTCTTCCAGGCCAGCCCTCTGCTGTGGCCTGGGAGTGCAGTGGAGGATGGCCCAGGTGCTTGGGCCCTGCACCGCATGGGAGACCAGGAAAAAGCACCTCGCACCTGGCTCCTGCCATCTGATGAGCGCAGTGCGCCGGCCGCGGCGGCCATTGGAGGGTGAACCAACGGCAATGGAAGACCTTTCTCTCCGTCTCTCTCTCTCACTGTCCACTCTGCCTGTCAAAAAAAAAAAAAAAAGATTCATTTTCAATTATCCTTATATACAGAAGACCAACTTAGTATGTATTAAGTAAAGATTTCAACAGTTTGCACCCACATAGAAATACAAAGTGTAAAGTACTGTTTGAATACTAGTTATAGCATTAATTCACATTGTACAACACATAATGTGGACAGTTTGATATTCTTCCAATCCATTCACATGGGATATTTTTCCAATTTTTTGTCTTATATTTCTTTCTTTAATGTTTTATAATTTTCATTGTAGAGAATTTATTCCAAGATGTTTAAATATTTTTTAGCTGCTATGAATAGTACTGATCTTGCAGGTTCTTTCTTAGCCATGGCAATGTCTGTATATACAAAGGCTATTGATTTTTGTGTGTTGACTTGATATCCTGCAAGTGTTCCAAACTCTTATGAATTTCAGTATTCTCTTAGTGGAGTTTTTTGGTTTTTGCATTTATAGGAAACAGGGATAATTTGACTTCCAGTTTGTAACAATTCTTGATTATTTTTATTTCCATAGTATCCATTGTAACATCTCATTTTTCATCTGTGATTTTATTAATTTGGGTCTCCCCCTTTTTTGGTTAGTAGGGCCAATTATATGTCTCCTTTCTTTATTTTTTTTCAAAAAAGCAGCTCTTCATTTCACTGATCTTTTTTATATTTTTATTTCAGTTTTGTTTGTTCTCTAATTTCTTCTAATGTTGGGTTTGGTTATTGTTTTTGTAGGTTCTTGAGATGCGAGGGACAGGGAGAGGAGGCAGGGATAGCAGAAAAGGGGAGGGGAGAGGGGTGAAGAAAGGGAAAGGGGGAGCGGTGGGAGAGAGGGAGGTCTTCTATCCACTGGTTCACTGCCCAGATGGCTGCATGGCTGGAGCTGCTTCTTCTGGGTCTCACACATGGATGCAGGGGCCCAAGGACTTGGGACATCTTCCACTGCTCTCCCAGGCATTAGCAGGGAGCTGGATTTGAAGTGGAGCAGCTGGGACATGAACCGGGGCCCATATGGGATGCTGGCGCTGCAGGTGGTGGTTTATCCTGCTACACCAAAGCACCAGTCCCAGTTTTGACTCGAAATATATCTTGCCATTGTTTTCTAGCCTGTAGGGTTTCTGATGAGAAGCCAGTTGGAAGTCTACTTGGAGATCCTGTGAAAGTAATCTGGCATTTATCTCATGCATATTTTAGATCTGTTCTTTATTCTTTACTGTGGAGAGTTGGACTGTAATGTGTTTTGGTGAGGATCTTTTCTGGTCAGGTCTATTAGGAGTTCTATGTGCTTCCTGTACTTGGATGTCCCTTTCTTTCTCCCTCCAAATTAGGAAAGTTTTCTGTAATTATTTCACTAAAAAGGCCTTCTAATCCATTTTTTCTATCTCTCTCTAAACCTTCAGGAACTCCTAAGACTGATATGTTGTGTTATTGATAGTATCCCATAACAAAGAACACTGTTTTTTAATTTCTTTTTTTTTTGTTACAGAGATTTATTTATTTGAAAGGCAGATGGGGCCGGTGCTGTGGCGCAGCAGGTTAAAGCCCTGGCCTGAAGTGCTGGCATCCCATGTGGATGCCGATTCTAGTCCCGGATGCTCCTCTTCCAATCCAGCTCTCTGCTATGGCCTGGGAAAGCAGTAGAAGATGGCCCAAGTCGTGGGCCCCTGCACCCATGTGGGAGACCTGGAGGAAGCTTCAGGCTCCTGAATTTGGATTGGTTTAGCTCTGTCTGTTGCACAATCAGGATCATCCAGCCCTCTGTCAATTCTCCGAGCCAGACTCCAGTGCCTTCTCTTGGTTGGTTGCTGGCACACAGACACAAGCTGATGCAGCTGTTACATATGTGCAAAATGGTGCCTGTCTGCTCTTAGCTAGTTACAGGACACCAGTGCCTGGTGGCCAGGGGGAGAGAAGTGTGCCCCCTTTTTGCCTCTTGGTTGGCAGGTATACTCCCCTCTCACACCCTCTGGGGCTCCAAACTAGACTCACACCGGGCTCTTCCCACAGCTTTCCAAGTCAGTGGCTTGGGCTGCTGCAATCTGGTCTCACTTACTCTCCAAAGCTGGTACTGAGGTGCTCTGCACGTGGGGTCCTGAGTTGTGCACGTCCACACCCCCATGTACATCCACAGTGTCCCTCTTAGTTGCTTGGAGTTTCCACAGCAGTTTTCTCCCTGCTCTTCCCTGACATTGCACACTCCCCACTTTTTGTAAACTATGTTCCCTTAGACTAGAGCAGTAAGTTCCCTCCCTATTCTGTAATCTTAGAATCTCCCATAATTTCTTTATCTAGTCTTCAGTTATGGATATATCATGGATTCCATATCTTGAGTATTGTGAATTGAGCTGGCATAAACTTAGGGGTACAGATAACTCTTTCATGTGCTGATATCATTTTCCTTGGGTAAATTCCCAGGAGTGGTTTGGCTGTGTCATATCTGCATAGAATCAGGATTCTTTGGTATCTCCATACTGTCTTTCTCAGTGGCTATGACAGCTTATAATCTCACCATCAGTGGATTAAGGTACCTTTCCCCCCACATCCTTGCAAGCATTTGTTGTTTATTTCTATATGAAGGCCATTCTAATGGAGGGGTGTGAGGTGAAACCTCATTGTGATTTTGATGTGCATTTCCCTGATGGCTAGTGATCCTGAGCGTTTTTTCAAGTGTCTGTTGGCCATTTGGATATCCTCTTGTGAAAAATGACTGTTAAAGTCTTCTGCTCATATTGATGGCATTGTTTATTTTGTCATTATTCTCTAATCTCTTTATATATTCTGGATATTAATCCTTTATAAGTTGAATAGTTTGCAAATATTTTTCCCATTCTGTTGGTTGCTTCTTCACTCTGCTGAGTGTTTCTTGTGCAGTACAGAAGCTTCCAAGTTGGATGTAATCCCATTTGTTAATTTTGACTGTCTGTGCCTCTGGGATCTTTCCTAACACATCTTTGCCTGTGCCAATGTCTTGTAGGGTTTTCCCAATGTTCTCTAAAGCTTGATGGTATTGGTCAGAGATCTGTACTCCATTTTGAGTGGCTTTTTGTTCTTCAGTTTGTTAATGTTGATCCATCCCTGCGTACCAGGGATAAATCCAGCTTGGTCCAGGTCAGTGAGTTTTCTGATGTGGTGTTATTGGATTTGATTGGCTAGTATTTTGTTGAAGATTTTTGAATCTATGTTTATCAGGGAAATTGGTCTGCAGTTTTCTTTCTCTGTTGTATCTCTTTCAGGTTTAGGAATTAAGGTGATGCTGGCTTCATAGAAAGAGTTTGGGAGGGTTCTCTGCCTTTCAATTGTTTTGAATAGCTTGAGCAGAATTAGAGATCTTTAAATGTCTGGTAGAATTCAGCAGTGAAGCTCTCTGGTCCTGGGATTTTCTTTGCTGGGAGGGTGTTTATTTCTGATTAAATTTCCCTCTTGGTTATGGGTCTGTTTTGGTTTTCCATGTCTTCATGGCTCAATTTAGGTAGGTTGTATGTGTTCAGGAACCTATCCATATCTTCTCACTTTCCCAGTTTGTTGACATACTGCTGTTTGTAGTAGTAAGTTCTTTTTCTTTTTTCTTTCTTTCTTTCTTTCTCTCTCTCTCTCTCTCTCTCTCTCTCTCTCTTTCTTTCTTTCTTTCTTTGCAGGCAGAGTGGACAGTGAGAGAGAGAGAGACAGAGAGAAAGGTCTTCCTTTTTCCGCTTGGTTCACCCCCCAATGGCCACTGTGGCCAGCGTGCTGCAGCCAGTGCACTGCGCTCATCCGATGGCAGGAGCCAGGTGCTTCTCCTGGTCTCCCATGGGGTGCAGGGCCCAAGCACTTGGGCCATCCTCCACTGCACTCCCAGGCCACAGCAGAGAGCTGGCCTGGAAGTGGGGCAACCGGGACAGAATCCGGCGCCCCAACCGGGACTAGAACCCGGTGTGCCAGCGCCGCAATGCGGAGGATTAGCCTGTTGAGCCACGGCGCCGGCCCACACATTCTTTTTTAGATTTATCTATTTGACAGGTCGAGTTAAGGACAGTGAGAGAGATGGAGAGATGGAGAGAAAGGTCTCCCTTCCGTGGTTCACTCCCCTAATGGACGCTACAGCTGAGTCATATATTCTTTCTTCTGCATCAGCAGGTGTGTAAGTCTTTCCACCGTATTTTGTATTTGGGAGGCAGGCTGTGCGCTCTCTGTTCATGGGGCCCGGGGTTAGGTGTGCACTCTGCCTCCCGCCTGTGCTGCAGGCTGGAGTAAAGTGTGGTCTGCAAGGTTCTCTCTGAGGCAGTATCAGCAGTGCCAGGGGGTGCCGCAGGCTCCTTTCATTTCTCAGAAGCTGGTGTCTCCTCCTGACTGCCTCAAGTATGGTGCCCTGTGGGAATGGGGGAGGGGAAGGAAGCAAGAGGACGTCCTTGCTCCACGCCTGGCAGGGCTGGGACCCCAGTCAGCTCCCCAGGCTGCAGCCCATGTCAGGGGTGACCGTGGAATTCCTCTCAGCTAAGAGTGCTGGGGCGTGCACACTTTCCTCCCACCTTGACTTGGTACGATGGTGGCTCAGAGCTGGCAGCTGATGTGCTGCATGGCTGGCTGTGCTGTCTCCTCTTGTCCTGGGGAATCTTCACTGTTTTGTCACTTCTCTGCAGACAATTTCCATCAGGAAGGCCCCTGGCAAAGTCCTTCCTTTGTTCTTATCCCACGCTAAAGTCAGTGTGGATCTACCCTGTTGAGTCATCTGGGATCTCCCACTTCTGTGTTCCTTTGAGTTCCTGGTCTGTGAAAGGAATAATAATAATAGTAGCATGACTTCATGGAGTTTTTGTGGATGAAAATATGTTGAATGTGTATATGTAATGAGTTAATCTATGTGGAATACTTTGAAGAGTTCCTAATGCATAGGACATGTTTAGTACGTGGAGCCGCCAGAACTAGAGCCAGCATCCATATGGTATGCCGGCTCCTCAGGCAGAAGATTAACCTACTGCCTCACAGTGCTGGCCCCTACTAATGTTCAAAAGACAAGCATGTAGCAATGTTATTGCAAACCCATTCCCACTGCTGGGAGAGTGTAATCCAGACAAGGAGCTGATACAGCTCTTTCCTAACCATGACAGTGATGAAACTTGAAGTAATCATACTCCGTACTTGTAGCACTCAGGTAGCAAAGGACTCTGTCTTACTTGGTTTAATGTATACAATACCCTACAGAGGCAGAAAGGTGTTCTGTTTAAGGATCAGAAATATGAGGCTCAGAGACGTGACGTTACCTACCCAGTATTACATAGTTGGAGGGCAGCATGGGGGTGGAGGGCTTACATCCACAAAGCTATTGCTCTTTCTGTCTTGTGTAACCATCTTGTCCACATGCAGGTCTTGCCAACACTGGAGCTCATCGGGGTTTATTGAACTGAATGTGAAGCTCACCAAAAAGTGTCAGTGTATGTACCCACCAGGCTGATGTAAACCATAATTAAAAGGAATGACCATGGCATGGCATGGATGGGGCCAGCCTCTGTCTGGAGGGCCATCCCATCAATTATAGAAACCAGAGTCAAGGTCCAGGGAGCCCCAGGATTCTTCTTGGCTACAGAGCTCCAAGGCCTTTGCTTGTTGGGACCAAGGCTGGGAGGTAGGCAGAGGCTTCTGTGTACAAAAGATGCTGGAGGTTGGCCCCCTGTGCTTCTGCTTCGTTCACCATTCTGTGACTCAAAGGTCCCATGAGGTCAGCAAGCAGTGTGTAGCATGGGAGACAAGAGTATGGAGAGGAGTTTCATTCCTGTTTGTTCATATGGGGAAAAACTTCTTGGCAGACTGTGTCTCGTCTGGATAGTGGTGGTTCTCTGAGTAACATCCATGGAAAGAGTATGCAGGGTGGATAGCCTGGCTACTCCTCATGGGGCACACTGCCCACTCTTGCTGTCTGTGGGTGCCCAAATCTGTTGAGTGCTGCCTTCCCCAAGAGTCTTCTGCATTCACTTCAATCACTTTTGTGTTTCCTTTCTGGTTGTACTTCAGTCAGCTCTTTGATGCCTGAAACAGACTCTCGGGTAGAAAGGCAGAAGAGAGTTTAAGCAGCGTTCTTGAACACGCATCTGATGGCACAGGGGAGGCTGCCGTTGAACTGGAACCTCTGTCAGTATCCCAGACACTCTGGGAGCAATGGCCCTTGACATTGTCTCAGATGGAAGCAAAGGGGCTGGGTTTTGGGGCTGCATTGTATAGTTACTGGCTCTGTGCCACATTCATAGAGGGCTTGTAAGCTTGGACCACAGAGATCCCTTAAGGGAGTGGAGTCCAGTAAAGGGCCCAGCATGAGCTTCCAACAGCCCATGTCCTCAGCATCTGAGCAAGGGAGGCATCAGTTCTGCAGTGGGGACCTGAGTGGAGTACAGTGGTGTTCACTGTGCTTAATTTAATTCAGTCCTACTTAATGTGTCAGTGAATGTAAAAAGGAAAAGTCATTCCAATAAAGATGAAGTTAGGTGTCTTGGAAAGACTCACTAAAGTGAACTGACGGCTAAGGAACATGTAGCTAAAAACGTTGTGCATAGGCAACTACAAACAACCACAGAACAAATGGAAATGTCGGAAAGGGCTTCTACTCACATTTTTATGATTATCTTTAATACTTGTTCCATTGGTCAGATTTGACATTTGTGTACTGTAGTTGATTCACGTGCTTGTGGTTTATAATGAAGGATACCACGGAACTGTGCTCACCTAGCTCATGAAAAGATTGAAGATAAATGTGTGTTTTATTTTATATTACATATATGCAAATAATTTGAATAGTAATTTTCCTCTTTCCCAAACCTTTTATTTTCCACTCTGACTGTGAATACAGTTCTGCAAGGAATTTTACAAGTTTCCAAGCCAGCTCAGTAAATCTACAAAGCACATTTTCACTGATCAAATTACAGATGACTGTGTGGAACTGCTGGGGGGACCGGCCTACTCCCCCAGATTCATAGAATGTGATGTCATTATGCACGGATGAACCTCCTCTTCATCTATGACCATGAACTTGGTGTTTCTGGAACATTGCTCATGTAGACTGTCTTGTCTGCTTCTGCCTGGGGCATGGTTCCAGGGGCAACTGGATGGTGTTCTTGTCTGGGCAACAAGGTGCAGAGCTGAGGTGCACTGTGCCCACACCATTGGATAGACACTCTGTCTTCAGGGCTCTGCGCTTCCCTGCTCAGCAGGTGCACCGATTCTGTCATGGTCTAAGGCTGTCTCCCTCTCGAGACCCTCCTGATCTTCTTTGATTTAAGGGTAAAGTTTTTTTTTTTTTTTAATTTACTAACTCATTTATTCATTCAACGGAGTCTCTGACAACTGTGTTCAAGTATGGGTGCAGATGTTTGGGCTTCTGTAGTGATCGAAACAGATGCAATTGGCAGCTTTCTGGAGTTTGATAAGTGGGTGGGAAGGGGAGATGAGGCATTGCTGAGAAGGTTGGTTGTGCTCATCCCTGTGCACAAATGCTGTGGCACAGACCAGGGCTGAGCCCTTGCACCCACTTTTTTGTTGGGGGTGGTGTTAGAGACAGTAGTAGATGGAATAAAACCCACCTTCCCCTGTCCCTGTCGTCCCTGTAAAAATGGCTGTTGCTTCTTAGGGCAGAAGGGTTTTTGCAGATGTGATTAAATTAATGATCTTTTTATAAATTTTATTACCTTTAAAAATTTTAATATAAAAAGAACGTATTTTTGGCTGGCGCTGTGGCTCAGTGGGTTAACACCCTGGCCTGAAGCACTGGCATCCCATATGGGTGCCAGTTCTAGTCACGGCTGCTCTGCTTCTGATCTAGCCCTCTGCTATAGCCTGGGAAGGCAGTAGAAGATGGCTCAAGTCCTTGGGCCTTTGTACCCATGTGGGAGATCCAGAGGAAGCTCCTGGCTTTGGTCTGACCTCTCCTCTCTCTGTGTAACTCTGACTTTCAAATAAAATAAATCTAAAAAAAACCAGATTTCATGTATTTCAGAGGTACAATTCTAAGAAGATAAGCATACATCCTCCCCTTCTTCCCTCAACCCCCCTCCTTCTTTCCAGTCTTTAATTTTTTTTGCAAAAACACAATTTCAGTCTACTCTATAATCACAGGCTTAATGCACCATTAATCTTAATATTCAATAAGTAAAAAGTGTAAAGGCTGCAGTTCCACAGGAGAATAAACTGAGGCTAAAGCAATCAAACACAAAGTGTCCTTTTTTTCCTATACATTTTTTTTGGTATTCTTTCTATATTAACTACCACATACCAGAGAAAACATAGGGTATTTGTCTTTTTGGGACTAAAAAAAATAGTGACATTCTTCAATGTTGTGGAAAGTCTTTATTTCACCCTCATTCATAAATGAGAGCTTTGCTGGGTATAGTATTCTGGGTTGAGTTTTTTTTCTCTGAGGACTTGGAATATATCTTGTCATTCTCTCTTAGCCTGTAGGATTTCTTACGGCTAATTGGAGATCCTCTGAAAGTAATATGGCAATTCTCTTGTGCATATTTTAGAACTTTTTCTTTCTGTTTTACTGTGGAAAGTTTGACTATAATGTGTCGTGGTGAAGATCTTTTATGGTCATGTCTGTTAGGAGTTCTGTTTGCTTCCTATACTTGGATGTCCCTTCTTTCTCTTGGTAGCATCCCATAAATCTGACACTATTTTGTAGTTTCTAATTTCTTCTTCCCTTTTTTGGTCTGACTGTAAAATTTCTAGAGATTTGTCTTCTAACTTGGATATTCTTTTTTCTGCCTCACTGAGTCTGTTATTAAGGCTTTCTGTCACATTTTTTATTTGTCTATTGAATTCTTCATTTCCAATATTTCATTTTAATTTCTTTTTAAAATCTCAAGTTTGTGGGATAAATTTTCATTTGGGTCATGTATGGATTTCTTTAGTTCATGAATTTGCTTCTGATTACTTCTAAGTAATCCTATGATCAACTTTTTGAAATCCATTTCTGGCATTTCATCGATCTCTTCATCATCACATTCTAGTATTGAAGTGTTGTGTTCTTTTGGGGGCATCGTGTTGTCTTCCTTATTCTTGTTTCTTGAATTGCTGCATTTATTGTTAAGTGTCTATGGTGATACTTGTCCCAAATGGCTTTTATCTTTGGACTATGCCTCCATGGCTTAGTGGAGTGTCTGCTCTTTCAGTGAATACCCAGAGGCGTGTGTAAAAAATCAAATTTAGCAGATTTTTTCTGAGGAACTAAGTACCAAAATTTTAGGTAGAGGTAGGATTGACATTCCTGATTTGCCTCTTCCATTTTTTGTGGTTAATGTTTTTTAAAATTTTACTTAAGGTATGCAAATTAATGTATTTCATATGTACAGACTTAGGAACTTAGTCATACTTCCCTCCCATTCCTCCCTCCCACTCATGCTTCAACCCTTCCTCCTCCTTCCTTTCCTGTTCCTACTCTTAATTTTTACAATGATCTGCTTTTACTTTATACTGATAGGATTAATCCTACATTAAGTAAAGAGTTCAACAAATAATAAGAAAAAACCTTGTTCCTTAACAGTAGAGACAAGGGCTGTAAATAATCATCTAATCTCAAAATGTCCATTTCACTCCAATACATTATGTTTTTTAGGTACTCTATTAATTATCCCTTATCAGGGAAAACATATGATGTCTGTCTTTTTGTGCCAGGCTTATTTCACTAAATATAATTCTTTCCAGTTGCATCCATTTTGTTGCAAAAGACAGGATTTCTTTTTTTTTTTTTTCCTTTACAGCGGTGTAGTACTCCATAGTGTATGAACACCACGATAATTTCTTTAGTCATCAGTTGATGGACATCTAGGCTGATTCCATATCTTAGCTGTTGTGAATTGAGCTGCTATAAACATGAGGGTACAGATAACTCTTTTTTTTTTTTATATAAAGCTTTTATTTAAAGAATATAAATTTCCAAAGAACAGCTCATGGACCACAATGGCTCCCCCCCCCCCCACAACTTCCCTCCCTTCCCCCACCCTCCCCTTTCCCGCTCCCTTTCCCCTTCTGTTCACATCAAGATTCATTTTCAATTCTCTTTATACACAGAAGATCAATTTAGTACATATTACGTAAAGATTTCAACGGTTTGCCCTCGCATAGAGACACAAAATGATAATACTGTTGGAGTACTAGTTATAGTATTAATTCACAATGTACAGCACATTAAGGACAGAGATCCTACATGATTTTTTTTTTAAATTGATTAATTGTCTATGCAATTTCCAGTTTAACACCAAGATTTTTTAATCATTTGCAATTATCTTTATATAAAGAAGATCGATTCAATATATACTATGTAAGGATTTCATCAGTTTGCACCCACTCAGAAACACAAAGTGTAAAAATACTGTTTCAGTACTAGTAATAGCATCACTTCACATTGGATAACACATTAAGGACAGATCCCTCATGAGACGTAAGTACACAGTGACTCCTGATGTTGATTTAACAATTTGACACTCTTGTTTATGGCGTCAGTAATCTCCCTAGGCTCTGGTCATGAGTTGCCGAGGCTATGGAAGCCTTTAGGGTTAGCCGACTTCGATCTTATTCCCACAGGGCCATAGTCAAAGTGGAAGTTCTCTCCTCCCTTCAGAGAAAGGTACCTCCTTCTTTGATGGCCCCGTTCTTTCCACTGGGATCTCACTCGCAGAGATCTTTCATTTAGGTCTTCTGTTTTTTCCAGAGTGTCTTAGCTTTTCATGCCTAAAATATTCTCATGGGCTCTTGAGCCAGATCTGAATGCCTTAAGGGCTGAATCTGAGGCCAGAGTGCTATTTAGGACATCTGCCATTCTATGAGTCTGCTGTGTATCCTGCTTCCCATGTTGGATCATTCTCTCCCTTTTTCATTCTATCAGTTAATATTAGCAGAGACTAGTCTTGATTGTGTGATCCCTTTGACTCTTAGACCTATCAGTGTGATCAATTGTGAGCTGAAATTGATCACTTGGACTAATGAGATGGCCTTGGTACATGCCACCTTGATGGGATTGTATTGGAAACCCCTGGCACAATTCTAACTCCATCATTTGGGGCCGTTCCGATTGAGCATGTAATTAACACACAATTATTCTTAGGTGTTTAAATTTTAACTGAAAAGTGATCTCTGTGAAATTAAGAGTGGGAATAAGAGAGGGAGGAGATGTAAAACAGATAACTCTTTCATATGCTGATTTATTTTGGTTTGGGTAAACTCCCAGGAATGGGATGGCTAGGTCATATGGTAGGTCTATATTCAGATTTCTGAGGTATCTCCATACTGTTTTCCACAGTGAGCTGCACCAGTTTACATTTCCACCAACAGTGGATTAGGGTACCATTAGGTTACCTCACAAGCGTTTATTGTTAGAATGGCTCTCCTACAGAAGTCAAACTATGGTAAGATAAAACCTCATTGTGATTTTGATTTGCATTTCTTTGAAGGCCAGTGATCCTGAGCATTTTTTCAACTGTCTGTTGGCCATTTGAATTTTCTTTTGAAAAATGTCTGTTTAAATCCTTTGTCCATTTCTTAACTGGATTGTTTGTTTTGCTGTTGTTGAATTTGAGTTCTTTACAGATCCTGGATATTAATCCCTTGTCAGTTGCATTGTTTGCAAATAGTTTTTCCCATTCTGTCAGTTGCCTCTTCATTTTGCTGAGTGTGTGTTTTGCAGTGCAGAACTTTTTCAGGTTAATGTAATCCCATTTGTCTATTTTTGCTGTGGTTGCCTGTGCTTCTGTAGCTCTTTTTCAAGAAGTCCTTTGCCTATGCCAATTTTGAGGGCATTAGATCATATTTTGGTCCTTGATCCATTTTGAGTTGATGTTTGTATAAGGTGCAAGATAAGGGTCTTATTTCACATCTCTGCATGCAGAGATCCATTTTCCCAGCACCATTTTTTGAAGAGACTTTAGTTTATTGAGGCTTTGGTTTTAGCTCCTTTGTCAAAGATTAGTTGGTTGTAGATGTGTGGAGTTTCTGTTCTGTTCCATTGGTCTACATGCGTATTTTTTGGCTAGTATCAGGCTGTTTTGATTATAACTGTCCTGTAGTATGTCTTCAAATCTGGTATTGTGATGCTTCTGGCTTTGTTTTTGTTGTACAAGATTCCTTTAGCTATTTGAGGTCTCTTGTGTTTACATATGAATTTTAGCATTTTTTCCTAGATCTGAGAAGCATATCAAGAGTATTTTGATTGGGATTGCATTGAATATGTAAATTGCTTTCAGTAATATAGATCTTTTGATATAAAATCTTCTAATGCATGAACATGGAAGATTTTTCTTTTTTTGGTTTTCTATTTCTTTAATGTTTTGTATTTTTCATCATAGTAAAATGATTGGTTAAATGTATTCCAAGGTATTTATTTTTTTTCTGTAGGTATAGTGAATGGGATTGATCTTAGAAATTCTTTCTGAGCCATGGCACTGTCTGTGTATACAAAGGCTACTGATTTTTGTGTGTTGATTTAATATCCTGCCACTTTACCAAACTTTTTGCTTTGCAATTGTCTTTCAGTGGAGTCTTTTGGATTCCCTATATATAGAGTGATGTAATCTGTGAATAGGGATAGTTGGACATCCTCCTTCCCAATTTGTATCCCTTTGAATTCTTTTTCTTGTCTAATGGCTCTAAAACTTCCAGGACTATACTGGATAGCAGTGTTGAGAGTAGGCATCCCTGCCTGATTCAGATCTTAGTGGAAATGCTTCCAGTGTTTACTCTTTCAAAATGCTGGCTATGTGTTTGTCATAAATTGCCTTGATTGTGTTGAGGAATATAATTTCTATCCTCAATTAAGGTTTTTATCATGAAAGGACGTTGTGTTTTTTTTTTCCCCCACAGGCAGAGTGGACAGTGAGAGAAAGAGAGAGAGAGAGAGAGAGAGAGAGAGAGAGAGAGAGAGAGAGAGAGAAAGAAAAAGAAAGGTCTTACTTTCCATTAGGTCACCCCCAAATGGCTGCTACAGCTGGCACGCCATGCTGATCTGAAGCCAGGAGCCAGGTGCTTCCTCATGGTCTCCCATGGGGTGCAGGGCCCAAGCACTTGGGCCATCCTCCACTGCACTCCCGAGCCACAGCAGAGAGCTGGACTGGAAAAGGAGCAGCCGGGACAGAATCTGGCACCCCAACCAGGAGTAGAGCCTGGGGTGCTGGCGCCGCAGGCAGAGGATTAGCCAAGTGAGCTGCAGTGCTGGCCAGGATGTTGTGTTTTAACAAATGCTTTCTCTGCATCTCTTGAGAAAATCATATGGTTTTTATTTTCAATTGGTTATGTCACATTTACTGATTTGTGAATGTTGAATCATCCCTGCATACTTGGGATAAATGCCACTTGGTCTGGATGAATGATCTTTCTGATGTGGATTTGATTAGTATTTTCTTGAGGATTTTTGTATCTTGGTTCATCATGGATATTGATCTACAGTTCCCTTTATTGTTTCTTTTTATGGTTTAGGAATTAAGATGATGCTGGCCTTTTGGAATTTAGGAAGATTCCCTCCTTGTGAATTATTTTGAATAGCTTGAGAAGAGTTGGAATTTTTTCTTCTTTAAATGTCTGAGGGCCGGCGCCGCAGCCCAATAGGCTAATCCTCTGCCTGTGGCACCAGCACACTGGGTTCTAATCCCGGTTGGGGTGCCAGATTCTGTCCCAGTTGCCCCTCTTCCAGGCCAGCTCTCTGCTGTGGCCCAGGAGTCCAGTGGAGGATGGCCCAAGTGCTTGGGCCCTGCACCCCATGGGAGACCAGGAGAAGCACCTGGCTCCTGCCTTCGAATCAGTGCGGTGCGCTGGCCGCAGCGGCCATTGAAGGGTGAACCAATGGTAAAGGAAGATCTTTCTCTCTGTCTCTCACTATTCACTCTGCCTATCAAAAAAATAATAAAAATATTTTTTAAAAGATGTCTGGTGGAATTCAGCAATGAAACCATCTAGCCCTAGGGTTTTTTTTTGTTGTTGTTGTTGTTGTTGGAAGGGTCTTTATTACTGATGCAATCTTTATCTTGGTTATTTGTCTTTTTATATTTTCTTGTTATATCTTCAGTTTTGGTAGATTGTGTTCGAGAATCAATTTGTTATAGATTTTCCCATTTGTTGGCATATTGCTCTTTGTAGTCATTCTTTATTTTTTTATTTTATTTTTTTATAGCTTTTATTTAAAGAATATAAATTTCCAAAGTACAGCTTATGGATTACAATGGCCCCCCCCCCCCAGAACTTCCCTCCCTCCCGCTACCCTCCCCTTTCCTGCTCCCTCTCCCCTTCCATTCATGTCAAGATTCATTTTCAATTCTCTTTATACACAGAAGATCAGTTTAGTACATATTACATAAAGATTTCAACAGTTTGCCCTCACATAGAGACACAAAGTGAAAATACTGTTGGAGTACTAGTTATAGTATTAATTCACAATGTACAGCACATTAAGGACAGAGATCCTACATGATTTTTTTTAAGAATTGATTATCTATGCAATTTCCAATTTAACACCAAGATTTTTTAATCATTTCCAATTACCTTTATATACAGAAGATCGATTCAGTATATACTATGTAAAGATTTCATCAGTTTGCACCCACACAGAAACACAAAGTGTAAAAATACTGTTTCAGTACTAGTAATAGCATTATTTCACATTGGATAACACATTAAGGATAGATCCCTCATGAGACGTAAGTACACAGTGACTCCTGATGTTGATTTAACAATTTGACACTCTTGTTTATGGCGTCAGTAATCTCCCTAGGCTCTAGTCATGAGTTGCCGAGGCTACGGAAGCCTTTAGGGTTCGCCGACTTCAATCTTATTCCTACAGGGTCATAGTCAAAGTGGAAGTTCTCTCCTCCCTTCAGAGAAAGGTACCTCCTTCTTTGATGGCCCCGTTCTTTCCACTGGGATCTCACTCACAGAGATCTTTCATTTAGGTCTTCTTTTTTTTTTGTTTTTCAGGGTGTCTTAGCTTTCCATGCCTAAAATATTCTCATGGGCTCTTGAGCCAGATCCGAATGCCTTAAGGGCTGATTCTGAGGCCAGAGTGCTATTTAGGACATCTGCCATTCTATGAGTCTGCTGTGTATCCCGCTTCCCATGTTGGATCATTCTCTCCCTTTTTGATTCTATCAGTTAGTATTAGCAGACACTAGTCTTGTTTGTGTGATCCCTTTGACTCTTAGACCTATCAGTGTGATCAACTGTGAACTGAAATTGATCACTTGGACTAGTGAGATGGCCTTGGTACATGCCACCTTGATGGGATTGTATTGGAATCTCCTGGCTCAATTCTAACTCCATCATTTGGGGCCGTTCCAATTGAGCATGTCCCAAATTGTACATCTCCTCCCTCTCTTATTCCCACTCTTATATTTCACAGGGATCACTTTTCAGTTAAAATTTAAACACCTAAGAATAATTGTTTGTTAATTACAGAGTTCAACCACTAGTACTAGGATAAAAAAAAAATACTACAATGGATAAAGTATTACATTGTACAACAACAGTCAGCACAAGAGCTGATCAAGTCACTGTTTCTCATAGTGTCCATTTCACTTCAACAGGTTTCCCCTTTGGTGCTCAGTTAGTCATCGCCAATCAATGGAAACAAATGATATTTGTCCCTTTGGGACTGGCTTAGTTCACTCAGAATGATGTTTTCCAGATTCCTCCATCTTGTTGCAAATTTCCGGATTTCATTGTTTTTGACTGCTGTATAGTATTCTGTAGAGTACATGTCCCATAATTTCTTAATCCAGTCTACTGTTGATGGGCATTTGGGTTGGTTCCAAGTCTTAGCTATTGTGAATTGAGCCGCAAGAAACATGACTGTGCAGACGGCTTTTTTGTTTGCCCATTTAATTTCCTTTGGGTAAATTCCAAGGAGTGGGATGGCTGGGTTGAATGGTAGGGTTATATTCATGTTTCTGAGGAATCTCCAGACTGACTTCCATAGTGGCTTCACCAGTTTGCATTCCCACCAACAGTGGATTAGTGTCCCTTTTTCCCCACATCCTCTCCAGCATCTATTGTTGGTGGATTTCTGAATGTGAGCCATTCTCACCGGGGTGAGGTGAAACCTCATTGTGGTTTTGATTTGCATTTCCCTGATTGCTAGGGATCTTGAACATTTTTTCATGTGTCTGTTGGCCATTTGGATTTCCTCTTTGGAAAAATGTCTATTGAGGTCCTTGGCCCATCTCTTAAGTGGGTTGTTTGTTTTGATGTTGTGGAGTTTCTTAATTTCTTTGTAGATTCTGGTTATCAACCCTTTATCTGTTGCATAGTTTGCAAATATTTTTTCCCATTCTGTCGGTTGCCTATTCACTTTCCTGACTGTTTCTTTTGCAGTACAGAAACTTTTCAATTTGATGCAATCCCAGTAGTTAATTTTGGCTTTGAGTGCCTGTGCTTCTGGGGTATTTTCCAAGAAGTCTTTGCCAGTACCTATGTCTTGCAGGGTTTCTCCTATGCTCTCTAATAATTTGATGGTGTTGGGTTGTAGGTTTAAGTTTTTAATCCATGTTGAATGAATTTTTGTGTAAGGTGAAAGGTAGGGATCTTGCTTCATGGTTCTGCACGTGGAAATCCAGTTTTCCCAGCACCATTTATTAAACAGACTGTCCTTACTCCAGGGATTGGTTTTGGATCCTTGATCAAATATAAGTTGGCTGTAGATGTTTGGATTGATTTCTGGTGTTTCTATTCTGTTCCATTGGTCTATTCATCTGTTTCTGTACCAGTACCATGCTTTTTTGATAACTACTGCCCTGTAGTATTTCCTGAAATCTGGTATTGTTATGCCTCCAGCTTTGTTTTTGTTGTACAAGATTGCTTTAGCTATTCGAGGCCTCCTGTGTCTCCATATGAATTTCAGCATCATTTTTTCCAGATCTGAGAAGAATGTCCTCGGTATCTTGATTGGTATTGCATTGAATCTGTAAATTGCTTTTGGGAGAATGGACGTTTTGATGATATTGATTCTTCCAATCCATGAGCATGGAAGATTTCTCCATTTTTTGGTATCCTCTTCTATTTCTTTCTTTAAGGTTTTGTAATTTTCATTGTAGAGATCTTTAATGTCCTTGGTTAAGTTTATTCCAAGGTATTTGATTGTTTTTGTAGCAATTGTGAATGGGATTGATCTTAGCAGTTCTTCCTCAGCCGTGGCATTGCCTGTGTATACAAAGGCTGTTGATTTTTGTGCACTGATTTTATATCCTGCTACTTTGCCAAAGTCTTCTATGAGTTCCAATAGTCTCTTAGTAGAGTTCTTTGGGTCCCCTAAATAAAGAATCATGTCGTCTGCAAAGAGGGATAGTTTGAGTTCTTCCTTCCCAACTTGTATCCCTTTAATTTCTTTTTCTTGCCTAATAGCTCTGGCTAAGACTTCCAGAACTATATTGAATAGCAGTGGTGAGAGTGGGCATCCCTGTCTGGTACCAGATCTCAGTGGAAATGCTTCCAACTTTTCCCCATTCAATAGAATATTGGCCGTGGGTTTTTCATAAATTGCTTTGATTGTATTGAGGAATGTTCCTTCCATACCCAGTTTGCTTAGGGTTTTCATCATGAAAGGGTGTTGAATTTTATCGAATGCTTTTTCTGCATCTAGTGAGATAATCATATGGTTTTTCTTCTGCAGTCTGTTAATGTGGTATATCACGTTGATTGTTTTGCGAATATTGAACCATCCCTGCATACCAGGGATGAATCCCACTTGGTCTGGGTGGATGATCTTTCTGATGTGTTGTTGTAGTCTATTGGCCAGAATTTTATTGAGGATTTTTGCATCTATGTTCATGAGGGATATTGGTCTGTAATTCTCTTTCAATGCTGCATCTTTTTCTGGCTTAGGAATTAAGGTGATGGTGGATTCATAGAAAGAATTTGGCAGGATTCCCTCTTTTTCGATTGTTCTGAATAATTTGAGAAGGATTGGAGTTAGTTCTTCTTTAAATGTCTGGTAGAATTCAGCAGTGAATCCATCTGGTCCTGGGCTTTTCTTTGCTGGGAGGGCCTTTATTACTGATTCAATTTCTGACTCACTTATGGGTCTGTTTAGGTTTTCTATGTCTTCCTGGTTCAATTTAGGTAGGTTGCATGTGTCCAGGAATCTATCCATTTCTGATAGGTTTCCCTGTTTGCTGGCATACAAGTCCTTGTAGTAATTTCTGATGATTCTTTTGATTTCTGTGGTGTCTGTTGTTACATTTCCTTTTTCATCTCTGATTTTACTGATTTGGGTCTTTTCTCTTCTTTTTTTAGTTAGTTGGGCCAATGGGGTGTCAATTTTGTTTATTTTTTCAAAAAACCAGCTCCTTGTTTGGCTGATTTTTTTGTAATGTTTCTTTGGATTCAATCCTGTTGATTTCTTCTCTGATTTTGATTATTTCTCTTTTTCTACTAGATTTGGGTCTAGTTTGCTGCAAATTTTCTAGATCCTTGAGATGCATTGAAAGCTCATCTATTTGGTGCCTTTCCAGTTTCTTGATGTAGGCACCTATTGATATAAACTTTCCTCTTAACACTGCTTTTGCTGTATCCCATAAGTTTTGGTATGTTGTGCTGTTATCCTCATTTACTTCCAGAAAATTTTTGATTTCTCTTTTAATTTCTTCTGTGACCCATTGTTCATTCAGGAGCATGTTGTTCAATCTCCATGTGTTTGCATATGCTCTAGGGATTCCTGAGTTGCTAATTTCCAACTTCATTCCTTTATGGTCTGAGAAGCTGCATCGTATGATTCTGATTCTTTTGAATTTGCTGAGACTTGCTTTATGGCCTAATATGTGGTCAATCCTAGAGTAGGTTCCATGTACTTCTGAGAAAAATGTAAATGCTTTCTGTGTAGGATGAAAAGTTCTGTAGATATCTGTTAGATCCATTTGGGCTATAGTGTTGTTTAAATCTACTGTCTCCTTGTTGATCTTCTGTCCTGTCAATATCTGTGAGTGGAGTATTGAAGTCCCCCAGTACTATTGTGTTGGGGTCTAAGTCTCCCTTTAAGTTTCTTAACAAATTTTTTGAATAAACCGGTGGCCTGTAATTAGGTGCATATACATTGATAATTGTTATATCTTCCTGTTGAATTGATCCCTTAATCATTATATAGTGCCCCTCTTTGTCTCTCTTAACAGTTTTTGTGTTAAAGTTTATGTAGTCCGATATTAAGATGGCTACACCCGCTCTTTTTTCATTTCTGTTGGCATGGTATATCTTGTTCCATCCTTTTATTTTCAGTCTGTATGGATCTTCGTTGGAAAGATGTGTTTCTTGTAAGCAGCAAATAGATGGTTTTTGTTCCTTAACCCAATCAGCCAATCTCTGTCTTTTAACAGGACAGTTTAGACCTTTAACGTTCAATGTGACTATTGATAAGTGGTAAGTTTGCCCTGCCATTTGCCAAAGATATTTTCTAATGTATGCTTTGAATTCCCTGTGATCTTTTGCCGTGAGGTTCCCTTCATTTACCTTCTTTCATGTTGATGGCCGTGTTTCTGTGTTTCTGTGTGTAACACATCTTTAAGTATCTTTTGCAGGGCTGGACGAGTGGCAACAAATTCTTTCAATTTTTGTTTGTTATGAAAGGTCTTTATTTCACCTTCATTCACAAATGAGAGCTTGGCAGGATATAATATTCTGGGCTGGCAGTTTTTCTCTCTCAGTACCTGGGCTATGTCTCGCCATTCCCTTCTAGCTTGTAGGGTTTCTGTTGAGAAGTCTGCCATGAGTCTAATTGGAGATCCTCTGAGTGTAATTTGACATTTCTCTCTTGCGCATTTTAGGATCTTTTCTTTCTGTTTCACTGTGGTGAGTTTAATTACAATATGTCGTGGTGAGGATCTCTTTTGGTCATGTTTATTAGGGGTTCTATGAGCTTCCTGTACTAGGATGTCTCTGTCCTTCTCCAAATCTGGGAAATTTTCTGCTATTATCTCACTAAAAAGGCATTCTAATCCTTTCTCCCTCTCCATGCCTTCAGGAACTCCTAGAACTCAAATGTTGGGTTTTTTAATAGTATCCTGTAGATTCCCAACAATATTTTTTAGACTTCTAATTTCCTCTTCTTTTCTTTGGTTTGACTGAATATTTTCCTGTGCTCTGTCTTCTAAGTCTGATATTCTCTCTTCTGCCTCACCCATTCTGTTTGTAAGGCTCTCTAATGTGTTTTTCATTTGATTATTGAATTCTTCACTTCATTATGATTTCTCGTCACGATCACAGTTTCATGTTCTACTAGTTGTTTCATTTCAGCTTGATTTCTCCTTAATATTTCATTTTCACGAGAGATTTTCTACCTTGTCCATTAAGGATTTCTGTAGTTCAAGAATTTGTTTTTGAGTACTTCTTAGTGTGCTTATCAATTTTTTGAGATCTGCTTCTTGCATTTCTTCTATCTCATCATCTTCGTAATCTTGAATTGGGGTGTCTTTTTCATTTGGGGATGCCATAGTGTCTTCCTTGTTCTTATTACCTCGGTTTTTGCGTTTGTTGTTTGGCATATTGGTTTCTTCACTGTGGTGTTTTTTTCTTGTTATACTATGACTCTAGATAAGTGGACTGTCTGCTTTTGATGGAGCCTTAGGCTTGAGATGGGTGTGGCCTGAGAGCTCTGTTTGGTTCCTCAGGGTTGAGGGTGTGTCAAAGGAGACACTCCCAGTTTAGGCGTGGTAAATCTCTCTCTGTTACTTTTCTTTTTTTTTGGTTCAAAAGGGAAGTAATTCCACACAGCTGAATGGAATTGGGGGTGGTTAGCATGCGAATGATATACCCACAGGAGCCAGAGATCGGAAGCTCTTTCCCAAGGACCAGAGAGGGAATCTTTGCAGCCCTTAGTGTGGGCTCAGATTCTCCTGTAGTCTCCCACTGGGCTGCCAAGGCTACTGAACTGTAGCGTCTCTGGAGAGTACTCACATGAATTCGTGATTTCCATGAGTTCTCTCCCCCAGCGTCTCTTTTTTCACAGTCTCAGTTCATTAGCACCACACATTCATTAGGTTCTAATCTCCTGTTATTTCACCCCTCCCACCCAGAGTCAGGTTTTTCTGCTAGGCTCGGGGCCAGTGCCGACCCGAGGTCGCCCTGCTTATGACGTATTCTAAAATGGCGCCTGCTCTTTGTCTTGAGAGGTGAGCGGAGAGAGAGAAACTTGTGTCCGTATGGGTCACTTTTTTTTTTTTCCCTCTCTCTCTCTTCTAGTTAGCCTGGTGAACTTTTCCCCGCAGGGTTTCAAGCCTTGTTCGCTCTAGGCTCCCTTTTCCACTTCTCTTCTGGTATCTCGGGCTATTGAGGTTCGGCTCACCTCGCGTTCCAGCGCTGGTGTGTTGAATCTGCTGCTGGTGTCCCAAACTGCGGGCTCCCATGCTCTCCACGCAGGCCCACTGTGAATCTCCAGTTCCGGAAGGGTTTCCTCTGCTGTTTCTTCCCCTACTCTTCCTTGAACCTACAGTATCTCCACTTTTATTAAACTGTCTCTCTCCAGACTATCGGTGTGCTCCCTTCCTATTCCGCCATCTTGCTGCTCTCTTTGTAGTCATTCTTGATGATTCTTTTTTTATTTAATAAATATAAATTTACAAAGTAGAACTTTTGCGTTGTTGTGGCTTCCCCCCCCATAACCTCCCTCCCACCCGCAACCATCCCATCTCCTACTCCCTTGCCCATCCCACTCTTCATCAAGATTCATTTTCAATTATCTTTATATACAGAAGATCAACTTAGTACATACTAAGTTGATACTAAGTATATACTAAGATTTCAACAGACTGCACCCACACAATCGCACAAGATATAGAGTACTCTTCGACAATAGTTTTACCATTAATTCTCATAGTACAAGACGTTAAGGTCAGAGATCCTACGTGGGGAGCAGGTGCACAGTGACTCACGTTGTTTTAACAATTGACACCCTTTATTTATGACATCAGTAATCACCTGAGCTCTTGCCATGAGCTGTCAAGTCTATGGAAGCCTCCTGAGTTCACCAACTCTGATCTTATTTAGTCAAGGTCATATCACAGTGGAGGTTCCTTCCTCTCTTCAGAGAAAGGAGCCTCCTTCTTTGATGGCCCGTTCTTTCTGCTGGGATCTCATTCACCGAGATCCTTCATTTGGGTTGTTTTTGCCACAGTGTCTTGGCTCTCCATATCTGCAAGACTATCATGGGCCTTTTAGCCAGATCCAAATGCCCTAAGGGTTGATTCTGAGGCTGGAGTGCTATTTAGGGCATTTTCCATTCTGTGAGTCTGCTGTGTATCCTGCTTCCCACATAGGATCATTCTCTCCCTTTTAATTCTATCCTTCATTATTTTCAGACACTGGTCTTATTTGTGAAATCTCTTTGATGCTTAACCTATCTTTTTGATCAATTATGTACTTAAATTGATCACTTTAACAAGTGAGATGGCATTGGTATATGCCTCCTTGATGGGATTGAATTGGAATCCCCTGGCACATTTCTAGCTCTACCATTGGAGGTAAGTCTGAGTGAGCATGTGCTGAACCGTATATCTCCTCCAATCTTATTCCCACTCTTATATTTTTAAAAATATTTTCTATTTTTCTTTTTTTTAATTATTTTTTATTTTTTGACAGGCAGAGTGGACAGTGAAAGAGAGAGACAGAGAGAAAGGTCTTCCTTTGCCATTGGTTCACCCTCCAATGGCCGCCGCGGCTGGCGCGCTGCAGCTGGCGCACCATGCTGGTCCAAAGGCAGGAGCCAGGTGCTTCTCCTGGTCTCCCATGGGGTGCAGGGCCCAAGCACTTGGGCCATCCTCCACTGGACTCCCGGGCCACAGCAGAGAGCTGGCCTGGAAGTGGGGCAACTGGGATAGAATCCGGTGCCCCCACTGGGACTAGAAGCCGGTGTGCTGGCACTGCAAGGTGGAGGATTAGCCTATTGAGCCATGGTGCTGGCCCCCACTCTTATATTTAACAAAGATCAGTTTTCAGTTAATTTTAAATGCCTAAGAATAATTGTGTATTAATTACAGAGTTCAACCAATGGTATTAATTAGAACAGAAATATACTAAAAGGAATAAAATAGTAAGTTGTTCCTCAACAGTCAAGACAAGGGCTGATCTGGTCATTGTTTCTAATAGTGTCCATTTCACTTCAACGGGTTTCCTTTTAGGTGCTCGGTTAGTTGTCACCAATCAGGGAGAACATATGATATTTGTCCCTTTTGGACTGGCTTATTTCACTCAGCATGATATTTTCCAGATTCTTCCATTTTGTTGCAGATGACCAGATTTCATTTTTTTTTTTTACTGCTGTATAGTATTTTATGGAGTACATATCCCATAATTTCTTTATCCAGTCATCTGTTGATGGGCATTTAGGTTGATTCCATGTCTTAGCTATCGTGAATTTAGCTGCAATAAACATGGAGGTGCAGACAGCTCGTTTTTTTCCAGTTTAACTTCCTTTGGGTAAATTCCAAGGAATGGGATGGCTGGGTAGGGCTATATTCAGGTTTCTGAGGACTCTCTGAACTGTCTTCCATAGTGGCTTTACCAGTTTGCATTCCCACCAACAGTGGATTAGTGCCCCTTTTCCCCCCCATCCCCACCAGCATCTGTTGTTGGTTGATTTCTGTAATGTGAGCCATTCTGACTGGGGTGAGGTGAAACCTCATTGTGGTTTTGATTTGCATTTCCCTGATGGCTAGAGATCCTGAGCATTTTTTTCATGTGTCTGTTGGCCATTTGGATTTCCTCTTTTGAAAAATGTCTGTTAAGGTCCTTAGCCCATCTTTTTATTGGGTTGTTTGTTTTGTTGCTGTGGAGTTTCTTGATCATTTTATAGCTTCTGGTTGTTAATCCTTTATCAGTTGTGTAGTTTGCAAATAATTTCTATCATTCTGTTGGTTGCCTCTTCACTTTCCTAACTGTTTCTTTTGCTGCAAAGAAACTTCTCAGTTTGAGGTAATCCCATTTGTTTATTTTAGCTTTGACTATCCGTGCCTCTGGGGTTTTCTCCAGGAATTGTTTGCCTGTTCCAATATCTTGAAGGGTTTCCTCTATGCTTTCAATTAATTTCATGGTGTCACAGTGTGTATCTAGATCTTTGATCCATGTTGAGTGGATTTTTGTATATGGTGTACGATAGGGGCTTGTTTCATACTTCAATATATGGACATCCAGTTTTCCCAGAACCATTTGTTGAAGAGGCTGTCCCTGTTCCAGGGGTTGGTTTTAGCTCCTTTGTCAAATATGAGTTGGTTATAGATGTTTGGATTGATTTCTGGTGTGTCTATTTTGTTCCATTGTTCTATCCATCTGTTTTTGTACCAATCCCATGTTGTTTTGATTATAACTGCCCTGTAGTATGTCTTGAAGTCTGTGGCTTTGTTTTTATTGTAAAGGATTGCTTTAGCTATTCATGGTCTCCTATTTCAGCATCATTTTTTTCTAGGTCTGTGAAGAATGACTTTGGTATTTTGATTGGTATTGCATTGAACCTGTAAATTGCTTTTGGGAGAATGGACATTTTGATGATACTGATTCTTCCAATGCATGAACATGGTATATTTTTCCATTTTTTGGTGTCTTCTTCTATTTCTTTAATTAATATTTTGTAATTTTCTTTTTCTTTTTTTCTTTCTGACAGGCAGAGTTAGAGACAGAGAGAAAGGTCTTCCTTCCATTGGATCACCCCCTAAATGGCCACTATGGCCAGCACACTGCGCTGATCTGAAGCCGGGAGCCAGGTGCTTCCTCCTGGTCTCTCATGCAGGTGCAGGACCCAAGGTCTTGGGCCATTATCCACTGCCTTCCTGGGCCACAGCTGAGAGCTGGACTGGAAGAGGAGCAACCGGGACAGAATCCAGCACCCTGACCGGGACTAGAACCTGGTGTGCCGGCGCTGCAGGTGGAGGATTAGCCTAGTGAGCCACGGCTCTGGCTGTTTTGTAATTTTCATCGTAGAGATCTTGGACATCTTTGGTTAAATTTATTCCAAGGTACTTGATTGTTTTTGTGGCTATTGTGAATGGGATTGATCTTAGAAGTTCTTCCTTGGTCATGGCATTGTCTGTGTATACAAAGGCTGTTGATTTCTGAGCATTGACTTTGTATTCTCCTACTTTACCAAACTCTTATATGAGTTCAAATAGTCTCTTAGAGGGAATTTTTGGATCCCCTAATTATAGGATCATGTCATCTGCAAATAGGGATAGTTTGAGTTCCTCCTTTCCCATTTGTATCCCTTTAATTTCTTTTTCTTGCCTGATGGCTCTGGATAACACTTCTAGGACTATACTGAATAGTAATGGTGAGAGTGGGCATCCCTGTCTGGTGCCAGTTTTCAATGGAAATTCCTCCAACTTTTCCCCTTTCGATATTGATGCTGGCCATTGATTTATCATGAATTGCCTTAATTGTGTTGAGGAATGTTCCTTCTAACCCCAATTTGCTTAGAGTTTTCATCATGAAAGGTGTTTTATTTTATCAAATGCTTTCTCTGCATCTATTGAGATAATCATGTGATTTTTGTTTCTCAATTTGTTAATGTGATGTATCACATTGATTGATTCAAATATTGAACCATCTCTGCGTACCAGGGATAAATCCCACTTGGTCCAGGTGAATGATCTTTCTGATGTGCAGTTGGACTCAGTTTGCCAGGATTTTGTTGAGTATTTTTGCATCTATGTTCATCAGGGAGATAGGTCTATAGTTTTCTTTCTCTGTTGTATCTTTTCCAGGCTTAGGAATTAAGGTAATATTGGCTTTATAGAAAGCATAGCAAAAGCAATGCTAAGAGGAAAGTTTATAGAAATTGGTGCCTTCATCAAGAAACTGGAAAGGAACCAAACAAATGACCTCTTCATGCACCTCAAGGATTTAGAAAAACAGCAACAAATCAAACCCACACACAGAAGAAGAAAAGAAATATTAAAGATTAGAGAAGAAATAAACAGAAATGAAACAAACAGTACAAAAGATCAACAAAACCAAGAGTTGGTTCTTTGAAAAAAAAAAAATAAACAAAATAGACACACCACTGGCCCAACTAACCAAAAAAAGGAGAGAGAAGACCCAAATCTGTAAAAATAAAGATAGTAATGGAAATGTAACAACAGACACAACAGAAATAAAAAGAATAATCAGAAACCACTACAAATAGATGTATGCTAACAAGTTGGGGAACCTGGAAGGAATGGATAGATTCCTGGATACATACAACCTTCCTGAACTGAGCTGTAAAGATATAGAAAACCTAAACAGACCCATAACCATGAAAGAAATTGGATCAGTAATTAACACACTACCGAAAAAGAAGAGCCCAGGATGGGATGGCTTCACTGCTGAATTCTACCAGACATTTAAAGAACCATCTGAACAACACTGAGAGTCTGCCTTGTTAGCAGAAGCACCTGCCCTATCATCGTACCCTGAGGAGCTGCCCATAGTCACATCCACTACTGTTTTATACCCCACTAGCTCTGGTCAGCCACTCAAATGGCCCACAGCCTGTGTGTAGTCATGCCATTCCTGATTACCATTGTTCCTCATTCCTGCCCCCATCTGAGCAAGCACTCCTGTGGTCTCTTGTTTTGAGCGCTGGTTAGTCAATGACGGGTAAGATCCCCTGGGGGACAACCTAAGACAGGCACAGCCGCATATGGAGACCACATGGAAACGGGGTCAACAATGGTATGGCCAAGAATCATGCCTCCCGTTGCTCAAAAATAAACGAAAAGGGGGAAATGTGGTGGAATGAGAAGGCCATGCCAAGATGGCCACTGGCAACAGAAACTGCCTGACAACAGGTCATGATTGGATGGCTTTGGAAACCACATGACAGTAGAATCTGACTGACAACAGGCTGTGATGGGATGGCTTTGAGAACCACATGACAACAGAGCCTGACTGGCAACAGGTTGTGATATGATGGCTTTGGAAACTGCCTAGCCACAGGCTGTGATTGGTTAGGGCATAGACCGCCCTTGACCGGATTGGCTGCCTTGGCTATATAAGCTGCTGTACCAACTGAAATAAAGGAGTCTGTGGACTGCTCACCTCTGGCCTGCTTTCACCTGACTCCCGGGGTCTGTGTGGTGACTCTGCGCCTTTAGCCCCCATCACACTCCTCCTCTCAGAATGAATCCACCTCAACATGAGAAGAAGCAGGGTATCATTTCAATTTTTTTGAATTTGAGGCTCCCTTTATGGCCTAACATATGGTCAATCCTAGAGTATGTTTCATGTACTGGGGAGAAATATGTGAACTCTGTGGCTGTGGGGTGGAAGGCTCTGAAGATATCTACAAGGTCTATTTGGTCTATAGTGTCAGTTAGCTCTGTTTCCTTGCTGGTTTTCTGTCTGGTTGATCTGTCCATTGGTGAGAGTGGGGTGAAGTCCCCTGTTACTACTGTATTTGAGTCTATATCTCCCTTTAAGTCCTTTAGTGATTCTTTCAAGTAGCCAGGTGCCCTGTAATTAGGTGCATATACATTTATAATAGTAATGTCTTCATGTTGGATTAATCCTTTAATCATTATATAATGTCCTTCTTTGTCTCTTTTAATAGTTTTTGTGTTAAAGTCTATTTTGTCTGATATTAGGATGGCCTCACCAGCTCTTTTTTGATTTCTGTTTGCTTGGAATATCTTTTTCCATCCTTTCACTTTCAGTCTGCATTCATCTTTGCTGATAATGTGTGTTTCCTGAAGTCAGCATATAGATGGATTCTCTTTTTGGATCCAGTCAGCTAGTCTGTGTCTCTTGGTTGTAGAGTTGAGGCCATTTACATTCAGTGTGACTATTGTTAAATACTGTTTTTTCCAGTCATGTTTCCTTATACGAGCTGTTTATGTATTTTGAGATTTGTTTGTAGTTTAGTTGGGTCATTTTCTACATTCACCTTTTTTTGTAGTGAAGTTCTTGTTTTTGTATAAATTCTTTCAGTTTCTGTTTGTTGTGGAAGATCTTTATTTCCCCTTCATTCATAAATAATAGCTTTGCAGGGTATAGTATTCTAGGTTGGCATTGTTTGTCTTTTAAAACTTGGAATATACCATGCCATTGTCTCCTTGCTTGTAGCGTTTGTGCTGAGAAGTCTGGGGTGAGTTTGATTAAATTACCCCTGAATGTGATTTGTCGTTTCTCTCTGGCACATTTTATGATTTGTTCTTTGTGTTTCACTGAGCTGAGTGTTGCCACAATGTGTTGCAGTGAATTTCTCTTCTGGTCTAATTTGTTGAGGCTCCTGAGTATTTGTTGAATTTGGTTGTTTCTACCAATTTGCCTCTGTTGGAAGTTTTCTGATATTATTTCATTGAAAACGCCTTCCAAATAATTCTCTCTCTACACACCCTCAGAGACTCCTATTATCTGGACATTACAATGCTTGATTGAATCTTGTAGGTCTTCAATTGTATTTTTTAATTTTCTAATTTCTTCTTCCTGTGTTTGATCTGACTGTATTATTTTTGGAAGTTTGTCTTCGAGTTATGATATTTGCTCTTCTATTTCATCTGTTCGATTTTTGAGGGATTCCACAGTGTTTTTAAATGGTCAATTGAGTTTTTCATTTCCATGATTTCATTCTGGCTTCTCTTTAGGATCTCTAATCCTTGGGCATGCTTTTTTGTTCAGATCTTGAATCTGTTTCTCATTACTTCTAAGTAATCTGATTTTTAATTTTATGAATTCCTTTTCTGGCATGACTTCAAATTCTTCTTCAGCCTCTATTATGGATGGTTTAGCCTTCTCCATTGGCGAGTTCATAGGTTCTTCTATATTCTTATTCTGAATTTTTCCTTTGTTCTCTGGCATTTCTGATTGGCTTAATTTTCAGCTTGATTTCCCTCTGCTATGGTCTGTACCGATAGTGTAAGCAGGCAGCTCTGCCTTCTAGCATTTGTTTATTATGGTAACTTGAGTAGGCTGGTGCCAGGGCTTTGAGGTGCCAAGCCCCGCCCCTGGGCCTCCGTTGTTCAGCCCCCGTCACTGCGCTCCCCGCGCCACGAGTGGGGAGCTGCTCCAAACCACTGAGGTCCCCACCACTGAAGTTCCCTCCTTCGGAAGGTGAAAGCAGAGCCCGCCCTCTTTCATGCCTGAATGTAAACAAACAAGATGGCTGCTCTCTGCCTGCTGCAGCTCTGATTGGGGTAGGGGAGACACCAAGGGATCTTGGCGTGTTCAAGCTCTCAGTTCGTCCCCCTGGATTGCGCTCTCTTCCCATGGGTGCTATTCACTTTGTTTTGATTTCCTTCCCCACTCAACCTTATGAGTGTGTCCGTCCCAGGGTGAGTAGGAGGAGGTGGCAGTAGAAGCCACTACAGTCGTCCCTCTGCTGGTTCCTTTTGTTTTTCCGTTCTCTTTCTGCAGTTCTGGGCACCTCTACCTGCCCTGGGTGGACCCTTACACTCTGGCATGCTCCCGTATCACTCTAGCCAACCTTTTGTGGTTCCGTCACCTGACTGTCCCCTCTATTCATCAATTTCTCTCTGCATGACTCTGCACACCTTGCTGCTATACCGCCATCTTGACCCCCCCCCCCATGAGTCTTTTACTTCTGTGGTATCCCTTGTTATATTTTCTTTTTCATTTTTGATTTTTTTTTTTACAAAAGACTTATTTCTTTGAAAGGCAGAGTTACACAGAGTTAGGAGGGGGAGAGAGAGAGAGAGAGAGAGAGAGAGAGAGAGTGAGAGAGTGAGTTCCATCCACTAGTTCAGTCCCCTATTGTCTGCAACGGCTGGAACTGTGCCTATCTGAAACCAGGAGCTAGGAGCTTCTTCTGGATCTCCCATGTGGGTGCAGGGGCCCAAGGACTTGGGTCATCTTCTGCTATCCCAGGCAATAGCAGAAAGCTGGATCAGAAGTGGAGCAGCTGGGTCTTGAAAGGGCGCTCATATGGCATGCCGGCATTTTAGGCCAGGGTGTTAACCCACTGCGCCACAGCACTGGTCCCTCATTTTGATTTTATTAATTTGGGTTTTCTCCCTTGGGTTTTTTTTTTTTTTTTGGTTTGTTGGGTCAATGGTACATTATTTTATTTTTTCAAAAAATTAGCTCTTCATTTCACTGATGCTTTCAATTTTGTTCATTCTCTGATTTTAACTATTTCTCCTCATTTTGGGTTTGGTTTGTTGTTGTTTGGCTTTCAATTGTTGTTTTTCTAGATCATTGGTACGTACTGGCAGCTGGTGCCTTTCTAATTTCTTGATGTAGGCACCAATTGTTATTTTTTTAAAAGATTTATTTTATTTGAAAGAGTTACACAGAGAGGCAGAGAGAGAGAGAGAGAGGCAGAGAGAGAGAGAGAGAGGCAGAGAGAGAGAGAGAGAGAGAAGTCTTCCATCCATTAGTTCACTCCCCAGATGGCTGCAATGGCTGGAGCTGTGCTGATCTGAAGCAGGAGTCAGGAACTTCTCCCAGGTGTCCCACGCAGGTGCAGAGGCCCAAGGACTTGGGCCATCTTCTTCTGCTTTCCCAGGCCATAGCAGAGAGCTGAATTGGAAGAGGAGCAGCTGGGACTAGAACCGGCACCCATATGGGATGCTGGCATTTCAGGCCAGGGCTTTAACCCACTGTGCCACAGCACCTTCCCTGGCACAAATTGTTATAAACTTTCCTTGTAACACTTCTGTTGCTGTATCCCATAAGTTTTGATGTGTTGTGTTGTCATCTTCATTCATTTTCAGAAATTTTTTGATTTCCCTTTTGATTTCTTCTATGACCCAGTTTTCATTCAGGAACGTGTTGTTCAGTCTCCATGTGTTTGCATATGTCCTCAAGATCCTTGAGCTGTTAATTTCAGGCTTCATTCCATTGTGGTCAGAAAAGATGCATGGGTAAGGCCAGTGCTGTGGCTCGGCTCATTTGGCTAGTCCTCTGCCTGCGGCACCGGCACCCTGGGTTCTAGTCCCAGTTGGGGCGCTGGATTCTGTCCTGGTTGCCCTCTTCCAGTCCAGCTCTCTGCTGTGGCCCGGGAGTGCAGTGGAGGATGGCCCAAGTGCTTGGGCCCTGCATCCCATGGGAGACCAGGAGAAGCACCTGGCTCCTGGCTTCGGATTGGCACAGTGTACTGGCCATAGTGGCCATTTGGGGGCTGAAACAAGGGAAAAGGAAAACCTTTCTCTCTGTCTCTCTCTCTCACTAACTCTGCCGCTATGGATGGTGCCATGCTGATCTGAAGCCAGAAGCCAGGTGCTTCTTCCTGGTCTTCCATGTGGGTGCAGGGGCCCAAGCACTTGGGCCATCCTCCACTGCCCTCCCGGGCCACAGCAGAGAGCTGGACTGGAAGAGGAGCAATCGGGACTGGAACCAGATGCCTGTATGGGATGCCGGTGCTGCAGGTGGAGGATTAATCAAGTGAGCCATGGCACCAGCACCTGAGGTGTGTTTCTTGTAGGCAGCCAATAGAGGGGTCTTGGTTTTTTTTTTTTTTTTTTTGACAGGCAGAGTGGACAGTGAGAGAGAGACAGAGAGAAAGGTCTTCCTTTGCCGTTGGTTCACCCTCCAATGGCCGCCGCGGCTGGCGCGCTGCGACCGGCGCACTGCGCTCATCGGATGGCAGGTGCCAGGTGCTTTTCCTGGTCTCCCATGGGTGCAGGACCCAAGCACTTGGGCCATCCTCCACTGCACTCCCGGGCCACAGCAGAGAGCTGGTCTGGAAGAGGGGCAACCGGGACAGAATCCGGTGCCCCAACCGGGACTAGAACCTGGTGTGCCGGCGCCGCAAGGCGGAGGATTAGCCTGTTGAGCCACGGCGCCGGCCGGGTCTTGTTTTTTAACTCCATTTATCCAATCTGTATCTTTTTAATTGGAGAATTTAGGCAATTTACATTCAAGGTTATTGATAATTAATGACTTGGTTCTGCCATTTCCCTGTAAATATTCCTATTTTTTGTTTTGGATTTCCTTTGTACTTTTACTGAAGGTTTTTCTGCCTTCACATTCTTTCATGATGATGACCATCTTTGTCTTTTTCTATATAGCACATCTTTAAATATCATTTGTAAGGCTGGAGGGATGGTGACAAGTTCTTTCATTTTTTGTTTGTTATGGAAAGTATTTTTTATTCATTCATAAATGAGAGCTTTGCAGGGTACAGTGTTCTGAGTGGACAGTTTTTTTTTTCTTTTAGGACTTAGATTATGTCTCTGCGTTCTCTTCTAGCCTGTAGGGTTTCTGATGAGAAATCAGCTGTGTTTCTTGACATTGTTCTTTCATGCTCATTTTAGAATCTGTATTTTACTGTTGAGAGGTTGACAGTATTGTGGCATGGTGAGGATCTTTTCTGCTCATGTCTATTAGGAGTTCTGTGTGCCTTGTATACTTAGATGTCCCTTAATTTCTCTAAATTGGGGACATTTCTATAGTTATTTCACTGAATAAACTTTCTAATCCAACCTCTCTTTCCACACCTTCAGGAACTCCTAAGATATGTATGTTTGGTCACTTGATAGTATCCCATAAGTCTCCAAAAATGTTTTTAATTTTTCTAATTTCTTTTTTTGTGTGTGTGTGAAAAATTTCCAAAGATTTGCATTGTGTCTTAGATATTCTTTCTTCTGTGTCACAAAGTCTGTTGTTAAGGCTTTCTATTGTATATTTTTTTTTTTTTTTTTTTTTTTTTTTTTTTTTTTTTTTTTTTACAGGCAGAGTGGACAGTGAGAGAGAGAGACAGAGAGAAAGGTCTTCCTTTTGCCGTTGGTTCACCCTCCAATGGCCGCTGCGGCCGGCGCACCGCGCTCGTCCGATGGCAGGAGCCAGGAGCCAGGTGCTTTTTCCTGGTCTCCCCATGGGGTGCAGGGCCCAAGCACCTGGGCCATCCTCCACTGCACTCCCGGGCCACAGCAGAGAGCTGGCCTGGAAGAGGGGCCACCGGGACAGAATCCGGTGCCCCGACCGGGACTAGAACCCGGTGTGCCGGCGCTGCAAGGCGGAGGATTAGCCTGTTGAGCCACGGCGCCGGCCTCTATTGTATATTTTTATTCAATATATTGAATTCTTCATTGGTAATATTTAAGTTTTATTTCTTTACAAAATCTCAATCCCATGGGAAAATTTTTCTTCCATGTTATAGTTTTTTTTTTTAACTTGTGAATTTAACTTCTCATTGTTTCTGAGTAATCCTGTGATCGATATTTTGAGCTCTTTAGGCATTTCATCAACCTCTTAGCCTTCACATTCTAATATTGCAGTGTTGTTGTGTTCCTTTAGGGTAATCATGTTGTCTTCCTTAATCTTGTTTCTTGATTGTCTGTGCTTATTTTATGCATTTGTGGAAATACTTTTTTTTTTCCTCTGATGGCTTTTATCTTTGAATTATACTTACGTGGATTCGTCCAGTGTTTGCTCTTTCAATTCATACCCAGAGGTGTTTACTGGATGTGGCCAGGGAGCTTGGTCAGTGCTCCAATGTGGAATGAGTATCCAGGGTGACACTCGTGTTGAGTATGGTAGATCTCCTCTATTGCCAGCAGAGAAGAGCTTATGATCACCTCAGTTGGAGTAATAGCACCCTCCCCTCTCGTCCAAGGTGACCAATGCCCTGGGTTAGCCCACAGTGGGTGCACACTTAGCTGCACTGCAGCATGAACTACAAGGGACTTGTGCAGTCTGTGTGTGGGCATGGATCCCACTACAGTGACCCACCCCAGGCAATCAGGGAGCTCTGGGCCCTTGGCACTGAACACAGTGATTGCCCAGACACCCAGCTAGCCCACTGTGCTTCATTGTGTGGAGTTCCCACAGTCTCCGCATACAATGCTTCCATAGTCATGAGGTGCAGAGAATTCTCTCCACCCAGTGAGCCTGTCTCATCCACAGAGAGGCAGGCACGTCCCTACAGCCAGCTGCTTTTGAGTGCTCTGCTTTTGCAGTTTGACATCTGGAACCTGTGATACGTTGAGAGGCTGGGGTCACCTCATAGTTCTATATGGATGCCTCTTGTCAATTCTTCCAGCCAGAATTGAAGTCGGTGGGAGACAGATTTTTCTGTCTGGTGAAATCCTTGGGTCACTCACGTGTACAGGATCTGCTGCAGCCACTACTCATGTCAAAATGGCACCTCTTCCCCTCCCATTGCTGGGTGGGTGCCTCAAGCTGCCATAGCCACTACTGGTGTCAAGATGGTGCCTGGTCCCTGCCAGTTGCTAGGCATGGGCACAAGAGCTGCAACAACTGCTACTGGTGTCAAAATGGTGACTTCTCTTAGCTGGTTGCTGGGTACCATTGTTGGGATGTGGAGTGAGAAACACTCTTTTTTTTGGTGGGGGGGTCGGGGATTAGGTGGGTACCCTGCCCTCTGGGCTCCAGGCCAGCCTCAAAGACTGTGTTCTCCCAGGCTCTCCCTCCCACCAGTGTCGTGGGCAGCTGTAGTCTGCCCTCACCTCACTCTCCAAAGCAGTGCTTCCCTTGACTCTAAGCAGCAGGGATCCTGTGTTGCCTCTGCACTTGTTGCTGTACATCCACAGCTTCCATGCTGATCCATGATGTCCCTCTTCCTTTAGTAGAGTTTCCACGGCAGAGTTCTTTCCAACTCTCCCCTGGGAATGCACTTCCTCCACTCTTCCGCTACTGTTTTCCCTAAAGCAGTATGCCCTTTCTCTATTGCCCTATCTTGGAATCCCCAACTTCTGATGTAGGCATGAATTGCTGTAAACTTCCCTCTTAACACTGTTTTTCTGTATCCCATAAGTTTAATACATAGTATTGCCATCTTCATTCGTATCTAGGAATTTTTTATTTCACTTCTGATTTCTTCTATGACACTGTTCATTCAGGAGCATGTTTTCTAGAGTTTCTTACATTGTTAATTTCTAGCTTCAGTCCATTGAGATCAGAAAAGATGTGGTTTGATTGTGATTTTTTAAAATTTGTTGAGACTCGCTTTATGGCCTTAGCATATGGACTTTCCTAGAGCACATATCATACACTGTTGAAAGACCGTATATTCTGCAGCTATGGGATGAAATGTTCTGTAGATGTCAACTAGGTCCATTTGGTCCATATTGTAGTATAACTCTGTTAATATTTTTTGTCTAATTGATTAGTTCATGGATAAAAGTCCCATTATTGTGTCGGAATCTATGTCTCCCTTTAGATCCATTAACATGTATTTTAAACAGCTGGACACCCTCACCCTGGGATATAATCACATCTTCCTTTTGAATTGATCTCTTAATCATTACATAATGCCCTTCTTTGTCTCTTAACAGTTTTTGTGTCAAAGTCTATTTTGTCTGATACTAGGTTGAGTATTCTGCTTGTTTTTGCTTTCCATTAGCATGGACTGTCTTTTTCCATCCTTTATCTTTTATTCTGTACGTATCTTTGTTGGTGAGGTGTGTTTCTTATAGGCAGCAAATAAATAGGTATTGTTTTTTAATCCATTCATCCGTCTGGGCCATTTACATTCAAGGTTATTATTGATAAGTAATGACTTTGTCATACCATTTTCTTTAAATGGTCCTATTGTTCATTTTGATTTTTCCTTTGTACTATTATTAGATTGTCTGCCTTCCCATTCTTTCATGATAATGTCTATCTTTCTCTTTTTCTGTGTGTAGCACATCCTTTAATTATCACTGGATGAGTGGTGACAAAATTTTCAATTTCTGTCTATTATGGAAGGTCTTTGTTTTGTATTATTCATAATATTTATTTTATACTCATTCATAAATGAGAGCTTTGCCGGGTACAGTATTCTGGATTGACAGGTTTTTTTTTTTTTTCTTTTAGGACTTGAACTATGTCTCTCCATTCTCTTTTTTTTAATTTTTGACAGGCAGAGTGGACAGTGAGAGAGAGACAGAGAGAAAGGTCTTCCTTTGCCGTTGGTTCACCCTCCAATGGCCGCCATGGCTGGCGCGCTGTGGCCGGCGCACCACGCTGATCCAGTGGCAGGAGCCAGGTACTTATCCTGGTCTCCCATGGGGTGCAGGGCCCAAGCACTTGGGCCATCCTCCACTGCACTCCCGGGCCACAGCAGAGAGCTGGCCTGGAAGAGGGGCAACCAGGACAGAATCCGGTGCCCCGACCGGGACTAGAACCTGGTGTGCCGGCGCCGCAAGGTGGAAGATTAGCCTATTGAGCCACGGCGCCGGCCTCTCCATTCTCTTAGCCTATAGTGTTTTTCTTTTTTAAGATATATTTATTTGAAAGGCAGAGTTACAGAGCAGCATAGGCAGAGAGAGTGGTCTTCCATCCACGGGTTCACTCCCCAAATGGCTGCAATGGCTGCATCTGCACTGATCTGAAGCTAGGAGCTTCTTCCAGGTCTCCATGTGGGTGCAGGTGCCCAAGAACTTGGGCCATCTTCTACTGCTTTCCCAGGCCATAGCAGGGAGCTGGATCAGAAGTGGAGCAGCTGGGACTTGAACTGGCGTCCAAATTGGATGCAGGCACTGCAGCCAGCAGCTTTATCTGCTATGCCACAGCACTGGCCCTAGCCTATAGTGTTTTGGGTGAGAAATCAGTTGTCTATCTAATTGGGGAGCCTTTGAAGGTAATCCGATATTTCTCTTGTACACATTTTAAAACATTTTTCTATGTTTCACTTGTCTTCTAGCTCAAATATTCTTCTGCCTCATTGAGTCTGTTGTTGAAGCTTTCCATGGCATGTTGAATTCATTTTGAATTTCTAAGATTTCAGTTAATGTCTCTTTAGTATAATGATCTCTTGGCAGATTTCTTTTATCCATGTCACACGTGGGTTTATTGAAGTCATGTGTTTGTTTCTCTTTGAGTAATCTTACTTTTAAAAAATTCATTTATTTGAAAGGCAGAGTTACAAAGAGAAAGGGACACACACACACACACATATCTTCCATTTGCTGGTTCACTCCCTAAATGGCCATGATGGCCCAGGATGAGTCAGGCTGAAACCAGGAGCTTTTCCCTGGTCTCCCACGTGGGTTCAGAGTCCCAAGTACCTGGGCCATTCTCCACTGCTTTCCCAGGTGCATTAGCAGGGAGCTGGATTAGAAGTGGAGCAGCCAGGACTCAAACTGGCACTCATGTGGGATGCTGGTTCTGCAGGTGGTAGCTTGACCTGCTACGCTGCAATGCCGGCCCCATATTAGTATTCTTTTGACATCCTCTCCTGGCATTTTTTTTTCATTCTCTTCATCTTCTCATTCTAATATTGAAGTGTTGTGTTCCTTTTGGGGAGTTATTTTGTGGAAACACTTGTTGATTTTCTCCTCTGATGACTTTCATCTTTGAAGCATGCCCCTGTGGATTAGTAGTGTCTATACCTTCAGTGGATCCCCAAAGGAAGCTCCAGCCAGTGCTTGAGATTGGGGCGTGTGTCCAGGGTGACACCCGAGTAGGGCGTGGTAGATCACCTCTGTCGGGAGTGGGGAGGGTATGTATTTGTGGGCTGGTGTGATCACAGCATCAGTCCCTCTCTGCCAAGGTGAACCAACCACTTGGGATGAGCCCACAGTGCCTAGGGCACCTCACCCACACAGGTGCATGAACCACACAGAGGATGACACTCCTCAGTGTGAACGAGGAACCCTGAGCCTCAAGCCAGACTCAGTGATGGCCAAAGACACAGCCACACCCTACCACGTGCCCTAATGCAGTCACAGAATGCCCATGATCACAGGGAGCAGGGGTTTGCTCTTGGCCCCACGAGCCTCCTCCATCCACCAATAGAGCTGTGGCGTTCCCAGAGCCAGCTGCCTAACTGCTAGAGGTTGGTTGGTCCTCTGCCTTATCGAGTCAGGGTGTTGTGATAGAGTGAGGGGAAGGCGAGAGCTTCACAGAGCTAAGTGGGTACCCTGACACCTGCCAGTCCTCCAGAGCAGGCTGAAAAGCAGTGGGGACCACGGATTTATACCTCTGATAGAATCGCCCAGTTGTGTGACCTGCAGCAGCCTCCTACTTGCTTAGAAGGAGCATGTCCTCTCTGCTGGTAACTCGGAGTCTTGCTCCAAGGAGACAGTGTTCCCTCCGGCTGCGGGCTGGCTGCAGGAGTCCCTGCTGGTGTCCTGCTTGCTGCCTCGCCATTGAACTGGCCCCTTAGCTCTATGGCGTGTCTGTCTGTCTGTCTGTCTCTCTCTGTCAATTCATTTATTTATTTACTTGAGAGTCAGAGTTACACAGAGGGGAGAGAGGCAGAGAGAGAGAGATCTTCCACCTGCTGGTTCACTTCCCAATTGGCCGCAACGGCCAGAGCTGCGTCGACCCGGAGCCAGGAGCTTCTTGCGGATCTCCCACGTGGGTGCAGGGGGCCCAAGGACTTGGGCCATCTTCTACTGCTTTCCCAGCCTTAGTAAAGAGCTGGATTGGAAGAGGAGCAGCCGGGACTAGAACTGGCACCCATATGGGATGTCAGCTCTTCAGGCCAGGGCATTAACCTGCTGCGCCACAGTGCCGGCCCCGGCATGTCTCTTTTAGATTTTTCCATTGCAAACTTCTCTCCAGCTGTCCCCTGGGAATGCAGTTCCTCCTTTTTTCTCCTGTTCCTGTGGTCAGAATCAGCACATCATTTTCCTGTTCAGCCATCTTGGCTCTTCCCTAAATTTTAGGATCTTGAGATGTGGAGGTGATCTTGGATTATTGGTTGGGCCACAAATGCAATTGCATGGATCCTCTCAGGAGGAGGCAGAGGAGGAGTTAGTGATGGCACCAAGAAGACAGAGGTTGGAGAGACGGGGCCACAAGCCAAGCAGTGCTGGCCATGCCCACACTGTGAGTCTGGTCCAGTGGAATGGATTCTGGCCTCTAGTACTTGAGAGAATAAGCATTGTGTTCTGAGTCCTCCAGGTTGTGGTAGTGGCCACAGCAGCCACAAGAAAATGAGAAAAGCAGGACCAGAAAAAAGCACAAAAGGGAAAAAGGAAAAACAACCAAACCAGAGGGCAGGAAAGGGCCTCATCCTGAGAACCCAAGATGAGTGCAGTGTTCATCCCGGACGCCCGCAGTCTCTGCTTTTCCACACCCCTCGTAGCTCATAGGAACTTGCACTTCTCCACCAGGTCTCACCCACATGCCTGCACCCTTGCTCTTCCATTTTGTCCCCCAAGGGACTTGGGGCAGCATCTAAGACAGGGGATTGGGGGTGCTGCCAACTTCTCATGGGTAAAGGCTGCTTAGCACTCTGTAGTACCAGGATGGCCCTTACGAAGACTTCCCAGCCCAAACCGTCACAGGGAGGTAAAGAAACTTCATTCTAAATAGAGGGCAAGTAACTCACCAGGGAGGTGAGCCCCGGACTTGCCAACCTAGCTCTGCTGGGAAAGGCAACCGGTTAATGCAGGGGCCTCTAGGCCAGGGCTGGGAGCTCACAGTAAGGAAATGCAGGTGGAGATGACTGGAAGGCTGCAGCTGCTCTCCTGTGTGGTCTGGGCAATTTCCTGCCTTCTCTGGGGTTTAGAGTCCCAGTCTGAGTACCCTAAGTGGCTGCGTTAAGTTGGTGAATGACTGTCTTGGAAGTTGTGTTTACAGAAGGGAGACCAGGCCTTCAGACCGTCTGGGTGCTCTGTAAGCCCACAGATGAGGCAGAATCCCAGGGGCTCCACCCTCTCCCTTCCACGCTTTCCCTGTCCCCAGAGTCCCCACATGCCCCGCAGCAGCTCTTCTCTCTAGACGAGAAGAGCAACGTTGACCTTCTCCCTGGGTTGCCAGTGTGAGAAAAGGAAGACCACCTGTCATGGACCGAATGCTCACGTCTCTCCAAACTCACTGTTGAGGCCCTAAGCCCCAGGGAGATGGTGTTTGAAGATTGGGGGATATCGGTGATTAGAGTTCTGAGGTCATGAGGGTGGGGGTCTCAGGTCCTCTGCCTTGTGAGGACACAGAAGGCAGCTCTCTGCAAGCCAAGAAACAAATTCTTAGCAGGGAACCAAATCAGCTCACAATCTGATCTTAGACCCTGGCCTCCCGAACCATGAGAAATAAGTTCTTGTTTGAGCTGCCCCGTCAATGGCAGCTCATCTAGCACACCAGCAGAATGAGAGTAACAGAGCTGATTCACAGCCTGCTCACAGCAATAGAGCCCGTCACTTTCACATGTGTTTGGCAGGCAGGGGAGCAGGAAAGCTTTGTGGTAGGAGAAAGGGAAGGCTTTGGATGTGCCCTGAGTGGAGACTGTTGGCCTGGGTAAGCTGGAGGTGGCTAATTAGGAGTGTGGCATCCTGTAGGATTGGAATTTCTTTATTTTTATCAAGATTGTTTATTTGAAAAAATTATACAGAGAGAGAAGGAGAGGCAGAGAGAGAGAGAGAGAGAGAGAGAGAGGTCTTCCATCTGCTGGTTCACTTCCCAATTGACCACAATGGCTGGAGCTGTGCTGATCCAGAGCCAGGAGCTTCTTGTGGGTCTCCCACGTGGGTGCAGGAGCCCAAGGACTTGAACCATCTTCTGCTTTCCCAGGCCATAACAGAGAGCTGGATCGGAAGTGGAGCAGCCGGTTCTCAAACCTGCACCCATATGGGATGCCAGCACTGCAGGTGATGGCCTCACCCGCTGTGCCATAGCGCTGGTCCCAGGATTGGTATTTCTGTTTGGCTTTTTCCGGTTGGTCCTACATTGGAAGTAGGGCCAAAAACTAGGGAATCTGCTACTGATTTTGTCCCATCTGGGTCAGTTGCTGCAGGGGTGGTGGTTTGGTTTGGGGGCTGGTTGCTGCAGGCTGTGGGTCGTAGTTTAAATTCTGGTTTGGGCATTATGCATTTGCCTGTCCAGTCTCTCGCCAGGCTCCTGTTCCTTTCTCTTGGACACATCCTAAGCACTCACACACCCTGTGCTGAAGGATGACCAAGAGAGATTTTTGACAGTGTCCCTCGGGACAGTGCTGGGGTGTTTAATGGGAGCTTCCTGAAGGCAATCAGGCCCTTAACACAATCGGTGCTTTTGGGATTATTAGTTTAGTGGGGGAGGAAGGGGTGTGTTTTCTGGCCAGTGGAAGAGGACCCCCAGCATGTGTGGGTGCCCATGTCCTGGGAAATGCCACAGAGCTTCAGCCCATGGGTAGGGGCTGTGCTCATTGGGTGCTGTGAAACTCAGAGGTGCCTCACAAGTTCTGCTGTGTGGTTGACATTTCTTAAAAACATTTTAGATGCTGGTTTAAAAACCAAAATAAAAACTGCTATTCATGCCCAACACAGGGAAGACATGGGGAGATTTAAGGCCACAAAAGGGGCCCAGCAGCTGCTGCAGGGTGCTGATGAGGCCACACAGGTACCTCCTGAAGGCCACCCTAGAGAGCTTCCATGAGGGAACTGTGTGGTCCTCCCTGGTTGTGGTCAGGGTCCTTCCTTGGGTACAGACTGGCCATCATGTCATGCTGTACCAAGGATTTTCAGAAGTTGGAACATTTGCTTTCTTGGTCAACCATCAACCCTGTCCACAAATCGGACCCCTGTCCAGGAAGGACGGATTCAGCAATGGGAAAGCAGGATGGGGAGTTAGCTTTCTTAGTTGAGACTGTGGTAGCTCATGGTGATGCTGTTGGCGAATGAGCTCACTGGACTCCTACGGCATTTGCTGCTTCTGGCTTAAAAAAAAATCTTCTGCTTTTGAATCTTGATCAAGAAGGGTTACCAGAGTCAGCTACTCTGGCAGGGGTAATTGAGCTGAGCTGTGGTCTCCAAGACAGTGGTTGCTCAATGACCTAGAAGCATTTATTAATCAATGCCTCTGCTTTAGGGCTAGGCCATGTTTACTGCAGACTTATTGAATTAACAACAAAATAAGGATGCATTTCTAATCAATGGAGCAGTGTTTCTAAAGTTTTCTAGTTAGCTAAGCTGTGGCCTCAACTGAAAATCAATTTCATTCTCCATTTTAGAGAATCTCTCTCCATCCCTTCCTTAACATGTTCAAGACAGAACTCAAATGCATTTTCTGTGATTGATTTGGGACTTCAATGTTTTTGGTTTGTCCCATCACTCTTAACTATCGCTATTGCTGGTGGATGCAGTTTTTCTTTAATGTATAATAGGATCATTGTGGTAATGTATCAGTCATGGTGAGGCCCAGTGAGTGCTTTAAAAACTTAGAGAAACCTTGCAGACTTACTAAGGTGAGCTAGATGGTGGAGGAGAAACAAGAAAAGAGCAATCCAAGTGGTAAAATAATGTTTTATTCCATGGATGAACAAATGCTACCATGCCACATCCCACTTCTCTCTGACCAGATCTTGTGCCCAGAACTGACTTCCCCTTTCAGAACGAATTGGCTTTGCAGTTGGTCAAGCCCATTGAAACAGCAAAAGCATGATCAGGTAGCATTCAGGTCGGTCCTCCTCACAAATAGTGATGCATCACCTTCAAAAAGTCCTGGGATAGGAAATCTTCTAACCGACCCAAGTACAACTGACGTTCAAAGCTCATATGGATGAAACCAAAACCCCAAAACACCAAAAAAGCGACATGGACACATCTCCTCTGCAGACAGGATACCAGGGACACTCCCAGCAGGACAGGAGCTGGAGAAATCAGTACTGACATTCAGGTTGTCAACAAGCTCAAAAGGAAATGATGGTCATTGATATATTTCAAACTAGTATTTCTAGAGAGTCCAGATCAGCCAAAGAGTGTCCACATGCAAGTTCAACACAAGGTTAGTGCTGTGGGAGGTGGCGGGCAACTGCACAAATGCTGGACACACATTCCTTTCTTTATATACAACAAAATGAAATATACACTGGGAACATTGGCTGTACATTTGGTCAGCGTGCATCTCACAAGGCTAATGCAGAACAGCTTCAACCTTGATGCTTATGGTAGGAAGGTCAGTGAGCCATCCCTGGGACTGGAGACAGACACATTCCTCTACTTCCCTTCAGGACACCAGTGACCTGAGCATACACAGCAGACCTGGGGGGTGGAATCCACGCTTTTTTTTTTAAACCAAATGTCACCTGAAAAGACTTAAGAACTGATCAAGGAGGAAAAGGATGGTTTGAAGTACATGTGTAAGTAGACAATGGGGAATATACAGCCATGTCCCAATGCAGTTCAGTGGGAGAGAGCTTTTATTATATATTTTCCTTTAGTGAATCTATTGGGTGTTTCCCCCCTCCGTGTTTGCAATGTCTCCACAACCTTGGAGAGAGAGCAGTTACTTCTGATCTACCCCTTAATCCAACAGGTGCATATTGACTGAAGAAAAGAAAGCAAACACAGCAAAAAATAACAACAAAAAACCAATGACCAGAGACAATGGAGTGTGAAGTTTCCAAAGCACAGAAAAATAAGAATGAATTCTATAAGGTTAACCGTTAGTGTAGCTATGGTAGTACTTTGTACAGAAAAGGGTCTGTTTTCTTGGGGCAGCCCCTTACGAGGTCAGATCTCCTAATTACAGAAAGGAGCAAGCCAATAGAGGAACACACACTGTTAAAACAATTGTGCTATAATTGCTTCCACTTTTTGTTTTCTTGGCACAGTTATATCAGACAGGTGTAATGCTGTGGACATGAACACAGTACTCTAATGTAGAGGGTGGGTCTTAATGCTACTGTTTGATAGCTTGAATTTAAGGGCTGGTTTCCTGTGGGCTCCGAGTGAGCCCTCGCTGCCATCTGTCCTTCCTTTGTTCCTTGGGGGAGGGGCTGTGGGATGCGCCAGCCATGGTAGGGCCAGGAGGAGGCGATGCTGTTGATGTGGCATGTTCCAGGCAGTGTGGAAGCCATCACGACCCATGGCGCATCTCCACCCGGGGAAGGAGCTTGTTTCTCAAGCAAAGCTGCCTTCAGTATCCGAGACACACATGCTATGGAACGTGAACACCACTGCCCCCACCCACCCCTTGAAGGGGAGAGAGAGGGGCAGGGAAATTCTTCAGTTGCATATAGTTGTAGAAAGAGCCACGTCTGTGCTTCCAGCTGACTTGTGACTAGTCCTCCTCTTCATCTTCTTTTGTTGTGACTGTGGGTAGCTTGTCCTGAATCCTGAAGCATTCCACAAAGAAGTTGATGATGGACCGGTATAGATGCTGCTTGAGGAAGGCGCTATTAAAGTAATGGCTTTCGTCTGGGTATATCTGTGAGGGAGGCAGGGAGAAGTTAATAAAAGTCTACCTTTCTGGGGGACACACAAGAGATGAGGAGCTTAGTGAGACCCAGGACCATGCAGGCCTGAATTTTAGTTGGCAAAACCAATTTCCTAATGGTGTCAGTCCTGCTGAAAATGCTTTCTTCTTGGAAGCTTTGCCTGGGGTCCCCTTCTCCTGTGCATGGAAATGAAGCAGCTGCTTGGAGAAACCAGCCAGCATTCCCTACACTTCTGTTCACCCATGGCACCTCGCTCCTGCCATATGCAGTGGGCAGCCCATCAGAATGGTGGAATAAATGAGAAAACACCTCACGCAGTAGACTCTTCATGGTCTACATCCACTCATTGAATGTGCAACTTGGACACATGCCTCAGGTCTACTGAGGCTGCAGCCAACTCTCAAGGGCATCAGGAATTATGAACCACTCTGAGCTATCACAGTAACCCTCTGAGCGTGGGAAACTCTCCTTTATGTGCTGACCCCTGTTGTAGTCCTGCCTTGGCAACCTGCCTGGCTACACACTCAATGTATGGTTGTGGATAACTATTCTGGGCCTCGGTTTCCAAGTGTGTCAGATGGGTTGATAATCCGAGTAGAATCTGGCTTAGGAGATTTTGTGAGAATTAAGCAATAGGATACCCGTAAAACACTGAGGCCGAACGCCTGGTGCCTGGAGAAAGCTGGAACACAGTCTTGTTGCTGCTGGGTCAGTGATGGCAAGGGTGGTTTCTACTTACTCTATCACTTCTGCAAATGACATTGCCCGTTTCCCATAAGCACTGTGCACTTCCTTGTTTATAAATTATGTATTTGAAAGAGTTAGTGGGAGCAAATTCTCCATTCACTGGTTTACTCCCCAAATGGCTGCAGGGGCAAGGGCTGAGCCAGGCTGAAGCTAGGAGTTTCATCTGGGTTTCCCATGGGGGTGGAAGGGCCCAAGTATGTTGGTTATCTTTTCTTTCTTTCCCAGGTGCATTAGCAGGCAGTTGGATCCAGAGTGGAGCAGCCAGGACACAAACTGGTGCACATATGGGATGCCAGCCTTGTAGGCGCAGCTTAACCGTTTGCACCACACCACAGACTCCTATGCCACTTCTCTGTAAGTGATTCTGCATGCATGATGACCAAATCTGACTTGGAAGCCCACATTCAGAATAGATTTCATGTATTTAATATGTATAATTTTAAACAGAATAATACTCCTACCTTCCTTTTTCATTTTTCCTTTTAATGTTTGCAAAAAGAAACTTTGAATTTACTTTATAATCACAGGCTTAATCCTCCATGAAATAAAGAATTCAACAAGTAGAAAGCAGACCACTGTTCCATAGGAGTATAGACAAAGGCTATAAACAACAACAAAAAAACTCTCACGATATAAATTTCACCCATACATTTCATTTTTTTTTGTACTTTGTATTAGCTAAGACAAATCAAAACATAATAATTGGGTCTGGCTTGTTGATTCACTAAGAATAGTGGTCTCTAGTTGCATCCATTTTATTGCAAAATACAGGACTTCATTCTGTTTTATGGATGAGTAGTATTCCATTGTGTGTGTGTGTGTGTGTTATATACCACATCTTCTTTATCCAGTTATTACTTGATGGACATCTAGGTTGATTCCATATCTTAGTTATTGTGAATTGAGCTGCAGTCAACATGGGGTTACAAATAACTTTTTCATAAGCTAATTCCATTTCCATTGGGTAAATTCCAGGAGTGAAATTTCTGAGTCATATGGTATATCTGTTCTCAGCTATCTGAGGTATCTCCATACTCTCTTCCACAATGGCTATACTAGTTTACATTCCCAACAACAGGGGATTAGGGTACATTTCCCCCTATATCCCATCCTGCATTTATTGTTCGCTAATTTCTATATGAGAGCTATTCTAACTGGGGTGAGGTTAGGTCATTGTGGTTTTGATTTGCATTTCCTTAATGGGACGTGATCCTGAGCATTTTTTCGTGTGTCTGTTGGCCATTTGTATTTCATCCTTTGAAAATTACATTTTCATGTCTTTTGCCCATTTCTTAACTGGATTTTTTTGTTGTTGTTTTCTCAGCTCCTTATGTATTTTAGATATTAATCCATTATCAGATGTATAGTTTACAAATATTTTCTCTCACTCTGTTGGTTGCCTCTTTACTTTGTTGAGTGTTTTCTTGGTTGTGTAGAAGTTTCTTAGCTTGATATAATCCCATTGTCTACTTTTGCTTTTATTGCCTGTTTCTCTGGGGCCTTATCCAAAAAGTCTATCTAGTCCAATGTCTTGCAATATTTCCATTATGTTTTCCTCTAGTATTTGATGCTTTCAAGTCTTAGGTTTATTTATTTATTTTTAAAGATTTCTATTTATTTGAGAGGTAGAGTTACAGACAGAGGGAGAGACAGAGAAAGATCTTCCTTCTGTTAGTTCACTTCCTATATGGCTGCAACAGCAGGAGCTGAGCTGATCCGAAGCCAGGAGCCAGGTGTTTCTTCCAAGTCTCCCACATGGGTACAGGGGCCTAAGCACTTGGGACATCCTCCACAGCTCTCCCAGACCACAGCAGAGAGCTGAGTCAGAAGAGGAGCAGCTGGGACCAGAACCGGCTTCCATATTGAGATGCCGGTGCTGCAGGTGGAGCATCAATCCACTGCACTACAAGTTTTAGGTTTAGATCTTTGATCCATTGTGGGTTTATTTTTGTTTGAGGTGTAAGGCAAGGGTCTTGTTTAACTATACTTCTGTATGCAGAGATCCAATTTTCCCAACATCATATTTTGAAGAAACTGTCCTTTATTCTAGGGAATGATTTTAGCACGTTTGTCAAAGATCAGTTGGTTGCAGATGCATAGATTAATTTCTGGGTTTTCTAATGTGTTCTGTATGTATTTTTGTGCCAGTACCAGTCTATTTTGATTATAACTGTCCTATAATAGGTCTTGAAATCTGATATCATGATGCCTTCAGCTGTGCTTTTATTGTTTACAATTACTTTAGCTATTCAGGGTCTCTTTTTTTTCCATATGAACTTTAGGGTCAATTTTTCTAAATATGAGAAGAATGTCTTTGATATTTTGATTAAAATCATATTGAGTCTATAAATTGCTTGGGGTTGTGTGGACATTTTGATACTTATTCTTCCTATCCATGAACATAGATGATTTTTCCACTTTTCTGTGTTTTCTATTTCTTTCCATAATGTTTTATAATTTTCATTGCAGGGCTCTTTCATGTCTTTGGTTAAATTTACCTCAGGATATTTAATTTTTTTGTAGTGAATGGGACTGCTCTTAAAATTCTTACTCATGGCATATTTGTGTATAGAAATGCCATTTTTATATGTTGATTTTATACCCTTTAACTTTTCTGTCTCACTGATTCTGTTTTTAAGGCTCTCCACTGCATTTTTATTTGTTCTATTGAATTCTTCAATTCCTCCTTAACATTTCAATTTCATGAGAGATTTTCTTTCATGTCCTGCATTTATTTCAGTAGGTTGTGTGTTTTCTTTTGATTACTTCTATATAATCTTATCAATTTCTTGCATCTTATTGTCTTCATAATCTTGTATTGAAGAGTTGTGTTCTTTTATGTTGTCTTCCTTATTCTTGAGTTTTTGCGTTTGTTGTTCGGCATTTGTAGAGATACTCCCCCCCCCCCCACTGTGGTGGCTTTTCTCATTGTACTATGACTCTGTAGATAAGTGGACTGTCTGCTTTCAGTGAATCTCTAGAGGCTTGTAGTGGATGTGGCCACAGAGCTCTGTTCAGTTCTCCAGGGTTAAGGGTGTGCCTAAGGTGATACACCCAGGTTTGGTGTGGTAAATCTTTTTTTTTTTTTTTCATAAGAAGGGAAGCGTATTCTGCTCATCTGAGCTTTCTCCTCAGTGGTGACCAGTGCCTGAGTGCTAGCCCCAGGGGCTATAATATTCATCTGCAGGGACCCAAGGACCAAAGGATCTGTGCAGTCCTCAGTGTAAGTTCAGCTTCCCCAGCAATGTCTCTCACCTGATAACCAGGAACCCTGAGCTTGTGGCATCTGCCCATCAGAGTCAGGAGTCTCCATGTAGCTGATTTGATTGCTGGGCACAGACACAAGCTGGCACAGCTGTAATGTATGTGCAAAATGGCACCCACTCTATCAGCTCGTCACAGAACACCTTTGTAAACTGATCAGAGAGAAACGTGTCCATCCTGTCCTTTTTTTCCTCCTCTAGTTTAGCTGGTATGCTTTCCCCCATCGGGCTTCAAAAGCCTTGTTCCCTTGAGGCTCTTCCTGCCACTTTTTCACCGTGGCTTGGGCTGCTGCGGTCTCGTCTCACCTCACTTTCCAGCACTGGTGTGTAGGCTCTTGGCTATTGGAGTCCCAAGCTGTGGGCGCCCACACCCTCCATGTAGGTCCACCGTGTCCCTCTAATGCAGTAGAGTTATTCTTCTCTGAGGCCCCACTATCTCCATTTTTTTTGACCATCTTCTCCTGGGCTAGAAAAGTAAGCTCCCACTATATTCTGCCATCTTGGAACCTTCTACTTGGATATCCTTTATTTTACCTAAGTCTGTATTTTCTATTTGACATATTTGATTCTTCATTTTAAATATGAAATATTTTTCTTTAATATATCTCCCAGGAGAATTTCTCACCTATGCTATATAGAGATTTCTTTGAGTCATTTGATTTGTTGTATTTTTGAGTACTCTTAGAATCATTCTTTTGAATTCCTTTTTAAAGATTTTGTCAACCTCCTCATCTTCACAGTCTAATATTGAAGTATTACTGTATTCCTTTTGGGGAGTCATACTATCTTCCTTGTTCATGTTTCTTGTTTTTCTAGGTTTAGTTTTACAGATCTGGAAAAACACTTGGTATTTCTTCTGAAAGTTTTATTCTTGGAAATGTGCCTGTATGTTTAGTGAATATCTAGAGGTGTATGCTATGTGTGCCAAGGACTTCTGACAGTCCCCTGGAAATGCAGTTCCTTCCCTATTTCTCTGGCTTTCATGGTCAAAGTCAGCACTTTTTTTTCCCCATTCAGTCATCTTGGATCTTCTATGGGATTTTTATCCAGACTGCTTTCTATGCTGTGAATCCTGTCTTCCTTTTATGTCTTTAGAGGGTGGCATTCACCTTTATTTTAAAGTATTTATTAATGAGTTTAGGCTATTACATGTAGATTAAACATCAGATAGTACCAAAGGGCATAGTGCTGGAAGCCTGTGTCCTCTTGCCTCAGGTCTTCCCTGGTCAAGGCTGTTAACTCAGTGAGTGTCTGTTAGGATGCTCTCTCTCACACATGCAGGAGTGAGTCTCTTTCACTGGCACTGCTGTTCAGCTCCCAGCTGAGTGAATTCATCAGCTGTCATGAGATCTACCTTGGAATCCACCAAGTGCATACAGGCTAATCACTTTTATCAGAAGCTCTCTGTACACCCCCATCCCATATGGCCCTCCGTGGCCTGGAAATGCTGGGGACAGAGGCAGGCACTGGTCAGCACTTCTATGAAGGAGAGGGGGCCCTGGCTAAGGAACCCTCCCATTAAATTAATGGAATCAAAACATAAGTGGGAAATGAAAGAAGCTTCTAGAAGCAGCCCTGTACACTGCTAGGTTCTTAGTTGGATTCTGGCCAGCACTGTTAATACTGGTAAGTCACAGATGGTGTGGGACATGCAGCCAGCACTAGACTTTGTGCAGCGTAGCCCAGGACTCACTAACAGTCAGTACTCCATGCCTCGCCTTGCCCATTGTCCTGGGTAAGAGCAAGGGGTGGGGTGGGAGTAGAGGGTGGTGGGAGTTACTTCTAAAGGGGTTTAATCACAGCCTAAGTGCTGATCTGGAAGAAAGAGTAAGCTTGTGCTAATGTTTCAGATCTAATGTGAATTCCCAACAACTTTGCATCTCAGCAGATACTCCTGTGCCAATGTTCTGAACACTATCAGATTTTCTCCATGAAAAGAAACACCCCACTCCAATCATAAAACAAAATAGGTAAAGCAGATATGGATACAGTACCTGTAAGCTGTAATTAGCCTTTCCCTTAATTAGTTGTGTAATGAGTTCTGCTGTGTGCTGGAAATGAATTTTTTCTGTAAAAAAAAAAAAAGTGTTTATCAAAACCCACCCCACGACAATGGGGGGTATTTTGAACAGCTACGGTGGGGTGAGTGCTCTTGGTCCTCACCATCAGCAGTGGCATGAATGAGCAGAAACTGCTGTCCCTCCAGCGCTGACACTCGATGAGCCACCTTGGTCATCTGCAGGGACAAGGGGGAGAGTGAGTGGGCTTCAGTGCAGGTGGCAATGTGTGACGATGGGGAAGGTATTGGGGAAGCCCTACACATCAATGAAATGCATAGCAGAGCTCAGCTTTCTCTTATGCTCAGCTCTTGGTGAGGGAGGAAAAGGAGTTGTCACAAAGGTCAGTGTTTCACAGGTGCCCTTGGGGGATGACACCCAGAGCAAACTCCACTCCATTGTCCGTGGGAAAGCTTCAAGGTTGCACAGTGCTGCAGGCTTCCACCACGCCGAGTCAACTGGACAGCTCTGACTGAGTAGGTCAGACCAGAGGCGTTGTCTGTAGTGCAGTCAGCAGCTTAGCCTCCCAACGTGGAGAAGCCAGGAACATGGACAATCAAAGGACTTGGTGGGGGCAGAGATGTTCTCAATGCTCCCTGCTTCTTGGAAGCCCTATTATAGAAGTAGAATGAACCAAAAGAAGCTATACTGGGCCTCAGAATAAGGGAGAAAGTTACAGGTGGGTTAGGGCTCAAGGGATGGGAGAGAGGGGCTGATGGATGTCATGGTATTAACCAGTTTTGTCCACACCTACCTCATACGCTCTGTTGTCAAGTCCGTGGAGGCCCAAGTACCGCTCGGAAAATGCAGAAGCTGGACAGGAGCAGAGAGAGGGAGTTAGGTCTTGACAGAAGGCTCCCCGGGAGTGGGGCGCTCAGACTCCAGGGGAGCCCTGACCTGGGGGTGAGGGCGTGTGGGATGGTTCTTCTCCTGGCTGAGCAGCAAAACACCATCTGAGGGGCTGAAACTGTGGTATAACAAATTAAGCCATCACCCGCGATATGCACCAGTTTGAGTTGCAGCTGCCTCACTTCCGATCCAGCTCCTTGCTAAGGCCCCGTGAAAGCAGCAGATGATGGCCAAGTGCTTGAGCCCCTGCCACCCCTGTGGGAGACCCAGCTGACATGCTTGGTTTTGGACTGGGCTAGCTCTGGAGGTTGCAGCCATTTGTGGGAGTGAATCAGTAGATAGATGATCTCCCTCGCTCTGTAACCCTCTTTCAAATAAATAAATGTTAAACACATCATCTAAGTCTCTTGGGTCCTCATGTAGGTAACTGCATAGCACAGTAGTAACATTTAAATGTGTAAATTTTGGTGGGTGAGTTTTTTTTATCAGGACAAAGAAAGTAAAATGTAATTCATCTGAATCCTAAATAAACAGGCTAACCCCTTCCTTCATCTCACCTTGGAGGAGAGGCAACAGTGCACATTTCCATCAGAATTTAAAGGTCTGGTCATATCCCTGCTCAATCCTAACCTTGACTGCAGTTCTGGGGCTGCCCTGTTGGGCAAGGCAAGGAGGGGGAGCTCTACACATGCTCAGAAATCCTGAGTGCATCAGGGAGACAAGAGGAGGACTTCCTACTCTTGGGCTCTGTCATAATCCAGACAGAGGTGGCAGCATTTGTGCACATTTGAATCAGCCACATTTGCAACAGCCTGCTGAAAAAGGTAAAGTCTCACTGAATTTGAAAAATATCACCAGTATTCCCCCTGGGAAAATGATTCTTGAAGCGATTCACATTTTGAACTGGGGGAGTTGTTCAATTATAAGTTGACATATACATTAGAAAGAGCCCTTTGTAGAACTGGGCACATCTGAGCAGCTGCTGGACCCAAAGTGGTCCCTGGAGCCAGCAAGTGCTGAGAGGGGGCACAGGGCTCAACTGGCATGGTAGGGAGAGAGCAGTGACAGGAGTCAAAGGGAACACTAACCTTTAAACATGTTAGTGCTGGTAGTTGGGCAGGTCATGTCGACCAGCCCTAATAAGCTCCCCCTAACTTATGCATCATCTCTGCTTAGCACAGGGCCAGTTGGAGCTAATAGCCTGACTGCCAGGCAGCCATGACCTGAATGTAACTTCTCAGAACCACAAGCAAGACTTCTCGGTACAATCAGAAAAGTGGCTGATGACCAGAAAGAGGAGAATTCAGGGAACTTGAACCTCCAGACAGGGACAGTGAAGTCCTGTGTGTGCCTGGGCAAAAGGCTGGCTCCACACTTGGGTAGTCTTCTTAAATCATCCAGACAACTCAAGCCCATAGCAAACCTCCCTCTCCAAGGACAGGTGCTGGCCAGGGAGGAAGGCAGACAGACCTGAGCTATGTAGACCTCTGAGGGTTTACCCTCCAATAGCGATTCTCTCAACCTCCCCAGCACTTCTCACTTAACACTTGCCTGGCAGACACCCCATGCAGGGCCCCTGCCCAGCGTCCAGGAGAAAGGGCAGCCCTGGTGTGGATTGTAGCAAACCTCCCTCCAGTGTATATGTATGCAAGGCTTTCGAACTCCCAGTCTCATATGTTGGTAATGAGCTTGACAAGTATCAGTGGATTGACCACTTCCATGCCAAACAAATGACTTGGGACTTACCCTCCTCTTCCTAGAGATTTAGCCCATCAGCCATACAGCCCCAGGTGTTTGTTACAGACTAGTGGTGCCTAAAATTAGGGAGGCATTAAGATGGGAAGGCCTTGGTCTTATCGAGGCCATTTACCGTAGAGTTTGAAGTCTGTTATTGGAGAGACAGCAGAGCCACAGGTGAAAGTCTGACCTTGATTTTCACTCTTTGCTGGGAGGATGTAAGTGCTCAGGTACCCTCCATAATCCTAGGAAAGAGCACGAGAGAGAGAGAGGAGAGACAAGCAGGAGGAAGTGTCAATAGTTCATCATGAAAGCAACCTCAGATGCAGTAAAATCCAGAACTTCAACAATGTTCATTTCTAAAAATATTTTAACTTGAAAAAATTGCTTAAGGGCTGTAGAAAGAGATGACAAGCACACGCCTTTCCAACTAAATACTGTGTGATACGAGTCTTCCCACCTTTGGGGCTACAGTATAAAGTGGCGTGACGATGAAATGTGACATGGACTGGAAATGGAGCTGTAGACCAGGAAATACATGGGGTATGGGGCAGGTTATCATCTGGTCTCCTTACTTGGGCAACAGCAAAACACCTGCCTTGTCCACAGGTAAGACAATGACTTTGAGAGAGGACTAAAGGGGAACCAGTGGCAAAGGGCATGAGGACTGGCTTACCAAGACACTCAGCATGGCGCCCATGAGAGATGGACATTCACCAGCACATCTGTCTACCTGGGTGAATGGTTATGCTCCTGTGTCGGTTGGCGTGAGGAGCCCTGCTTCAGAGTGAGCCTCCCAGACAGTACAAAGTGTTAGAGCACCACCTGCTATGGGTGGCTTCAAAGCTGGGTAGCAGACTCCCAACAAAAAGACCCAGGGGAACAGGACACAGATGTGATACTTTGATGAGCATAGTGGGCAGAGAACCAGGGCACAATTTGGGGACTGGATGAGGTGTATGAGAGTGTGAGTGTGTGTTTGAATGTGGGAGTGTGAAGAACACATGTACCCAAATGTGAAGCCCATGTCATGCCAAGTTCACATTAGGATTAACCACTTATGACCTGTATGATTATTTAAGTGTGAAAATATGTGTTAGACCTATTCCTTTAACCCAGCAGGAATACTTAATGTCATCAAGAGAGTCTTTTCACAACTAATACTGACATTGGACTTGTCAATTGTCGAATCATCTGTATGTTTAAAACACCTTCTCCTACAGGGCTGTACAGCTTACCTGAGCTTAACAAGAGACCAGTAATGTTCTCTGGGGCAATCTGCAAGGGTGCAGGCTGCCAATGTGTTAAGCTAAAAGAACGGACAGCTCAGGTCTTCTGAGAAGAAGTGCAACTATTGGGCCACATAATCTCTGTTTAAAGCATGTTACAAGCACACGAGTGCTGGGGTTGGCACTGTGGCATAGCAGATAACCCTGCCACCTGCAATGCCGGCATCCCATTTGGGTGCTGGTTCAAGTCCTGGCTACTCCACTTCCAATCCAGCTCCCTGCTAGTGTGCATGGGAAAACAGTAGAGGTGGCCCAAGTGTTTGTGCCCCTGAACCCACCTGAGACACCTAGATGAAGCTCCTGGCTCAGGTCTGGCTCAGGTCTGGCCCAGCCCCTGCCATTGTGGCCATTTGGGGAGTGAATGGGAGATCTCTGTCTCTCCCTCTCTGACTTTCAAATAAATAAATCTTAAAACGCTTGACTTGGATGTTTTGGAGGTGATGATGTAAGCGATGATTCACTGCCTGCCTCCTCAAAACTTTAGTTACTGTGGAGTCAGGGAAAGCCTCCGTGGGGGGTCCTGTGCTATGAGTTGTCCTCCCAAAGGGAAGGGAGAGCTATGTGGATCCACTGTACTCTTGTCTTCTTGGGACCAAGAGGCTGCAGGACCAGGACATCTTAGAAGTAGAGGCTGTGTGCTAGGGCAATAGTAGGTGGCTTTCCAGGGACCTAACTCCCTACTATGGCCTACTGTCCCAGGCCATAGCATCTGACATGGGCCCCAGACAGATGCTTCTGTGGTTTGACAGTCCATTGCATGAATCCCCCCACACCCTCTTCTCCTGGTAAGAAGCATGGCAGTGACTGCACAGGAAAATATCCCCAAATAGGTTCCTGCTTGCCTTTTCCTGGGCTGTCACCCAAGAACTGAGGCTGGCATACCAGGATATAAATCAGAACCCAACAGAGCTCTCCAATGGGGACCTCACTTTTTTATTTCCTTCCTGAGAACATAAAAGGAAACACTGGCACATGAGGTAATCAAGCAGAAGCTCCCAGTGTTGCATCCTAAGTACCTAACCTCTTGCCCTTAAGAGTTTCTCACACCACTAGGCCAAGGGCATCCCCAGTAAGTCAGCACGAGGCCAGCTGGTGCTTCAGCGCTCCACCCTTGAACTGAGGGGGTTTGGACAAAAGCCAGCACAGACTCACCTTCCCAAACACAGCAACACGTGTTTTATCAATGTACTGCTCTTTCAGCATCGTCCTGCAAAGTCAAGGAAGAGAGTTTAGTCTGTGTCATCATCCTACTTTGTTTTTTTTTAGAATTTTTATTTATTTTTTTTGACAGGCAGAGTGGACAGTGAGAGAGAGAGACAGAGAGAAAGGTCTTCCTTCGCTGGTGGTTCACCCTCCAATGGCCGCCACGGACGGCGCACCGCGCTCATCCGATGGCAGGAGCCAGGTGACAGGTGCTTTTCCTGGTCTCCCATGGGGTGCAGGGCCCAAGCACCTGGGCCATCCTCCACTGCACTCCCGGGCCACAGCAGAGAGCTGGCCTGGAAGAGGGGCAAGTGGGACAGAATCCAGCATCCCGACCGGGACTAGAACCCGGTGTGCCATCGCTTCAAGGCGGAGGATTAGCTTGTTGAGCCACAGCGCCGGCCAATCATCATCCTACTTTGTGCCCCAGGGGCCTGCAGCTGTGCCTTCCAATCACTTCAAGCATGAAACCCCCTGAATCTTGGAATTCTGTTTATTGCTTTCATTTATTTAGTACATACGGTGTTCACATTAAATACTTAAAGCACCCTTGCAATGCTCTCCTGCACTCCCAGGTGTATAAACACGGATTTAAGGCAGCAAAGATCATCCTGGGAGACCCAGTGCCCCCTGGGTCCCTGCCCTCACATTGCTATTTTCTCCTCACTTGGAACCATGGGACCCTCATGTGACACTCCAGGCTCTGGGATGTGGTCCTCAGAGTCGGCAGGGATAAAAGGAGCTTAGAGTCAAGACTTTGAGCTCCCATTCCCACTCCTGGTGCCATTTGTTCCCAATCCCCGGGGGAGGAGTTCCCTGTCTTGTACCTCTTTGCAGAATCATCTTGAGCTTCCTGCTGTGATCCTGGCTTGGAAGCAACCAGCTCAGTTGTCCAGGCGATGCTGTCTGGGTCCCCCAGATGACTGGAATCTTTCTGGTTTCTGGGATCTACCTTAGCACCAGTTGTGCCACCTGCAGGCAGACCCCCCCCCCCGCCTCTGCCGCACTCCCCCGTGATAACTGGTTGCTCTATGGGTCTCAAAATCGTGTTTATTTCCATGAGTTTACCATTGCCAGAGTCCCCTGCCCTTCAACTTCCCCGATACTCCCATTTCTCTCTACTTGGTGGTGGTGATTTTCCTGTTCCTGTTTTCTACATTCTGGCAGTTGCGTGGAGCCACTCTGTCCCTTCTAATTTCCCTTCTCAGCTGGTAGGAGATGTAAACCTCAGGTACTGGGCCCCCAGGTGCCTCATCCCACTCCAGCCAACTCTCCAAGGAACCCCATGGATGTGGACATGGGCAGCCTTCAGGGTTAGAATAGCGAGTACCTCCGCTGCTCTTCCTCTATCAGAGAGGTGGACACAAGTTCAGGGGAAGAAGGGCTGCCCAGAGCAGCAATTTCCACAAGCCAGAGATTTCCTTAACTTCTCCAAATGGTGGAAATTCAGATGACCTTGGCATCCTTTGTATATTACTGTTTTAATATCATGGGGTTTTCTAGAGTTTTGGAAAATTGATTCACGCAGTAGTTTGTTTCATTCCAATTTTAGAATATGAGCAGAGAGCCAGACAACTGGGATGTTACTCTTCCTTTTCCATCTCCATTCTTGTCATCAATTTATTGAGAACCTGTCGTTTGTTATAAGGCCCTGTGCTAGGTCTTGGGGACAACTGTTGAGTAATTTACAGGCCTTGACTTCCGGAAGCTTCCAACCTCACGGTCAGGATCCCTTGCGTCCAGTTCCTGCTCTGCTAGTGGTGAGCTGTGTGACCTGCAGATGTGTCCCTTCTACTTCCGGTCCTCCTTTCCTGCAGGAAACCAAGCAGGTCTCAGATTCTGGGCTCAGTGGAGGGCGAGGCCAAGGGCAAGGTTGTGGGGCCCTGGGAGGTGTCCGCTGAAACAGTGCCTCCCTCAGGCTGCTCCCTGGCCAGGTCGGTGCTGATGCGTCAGGAGAAGCTGAGCGTCCTGTGGAAATGCTTCGTGATGTCGAGATCCGTGGGCCTTCTGGTGAGGGAGCCAGCAACCCGGCGACCCTTGGTGACGCTCACCTGCCGGCAGGTCACACTCTACTCACAAAATGTGCATCCAGCTTTGAGGGCCTTCCCCTTACAACGGGGAGGCCGCCAGACTTTATCAGCAATCTAAGAAATCTTCCAAACAAGAGAGCCTGAATCAAATCCCAAATAACAAGAAGCCATAAAAAGAAAGGCAGTTTTGATTTAGAGTAGGATATGTTGCCAGGTTTCTGGAACAGTGAGCAAGGCTCTTATCCTGACCTGAGCGGTAGACACCAAAGTGTCTCCTGTAACATAACTCATTAAGCCATGAGTTGTTCTGTGTGGTTTTGCGTGTCTGTGCTATATTTTGCAATTAAAATAATAAACTACAAGAAAAATTAAGAAAGCCAGAGGAAAGAGAATTGAGTGAGTAGAAGAAGGCACTATTCCTTTGCATGATCCCAAGTTTTCCTTCATAGCATCTTCTGTGTAGAGCTTGCACCTCCCCATTTCAGTCCGGAAAATCCCTGTTGAATTGTCAAGGTCTTTGCCCTATGCCACCTCCTCTCAGAAGCCTTTCTAGGAAGGGCTCTTTGCTTCTGAGGACTTGATCATGACAGCTGCTGAGAAAGTGAGACCCGAGAGCTCCAGGATTAGGTGGAGGGAGAGCAGAGAACTGGGGAAAGGAGTTCACATGATGGGTTGCTCTCTTAATTTTTAAGCTTTTGAGAAAACCGGGCTATTTCTGAAATGAAATACTCAGCTTCTACAGAAAGCTTGGTCAGAGTTTCTATACCTGGAAACATTTGGGGATCAGCTTCTTGAGAAAGTCCGTTTTATAGAGGCTACAGGCTTTGTGGTTGTCAAGGGGCTCTCGTCTGGTGGGTGTCCATGATTTCAGAGTTGACATTTGTTATGGTTTGGATAATAGTCTGGTTATCCCCCAAAGGCCCAGGGGTTGGAGGCTTGGTCCCCAGAGAGTGAGGTTAATGGATTAAGAAAGGAACTCACTCTAGTGATGGTACCTGAAGGTGGGTCCTTGAGAGGGATTGGATTGGCTTGTTAGACTGGAGCTCCCATGATCCAACTGTGGCAGCTTTATATGGAGAGACCACAGCCACACTAGTGTGCTCCCTGACTTGCCAAGTGACGGTTCCTCTGCACATGCTGCTAACCTCTATCCTCATCTGGTACCAGACTAATGGACCAGGAGCTGAAATAAATCTTCCATCCTAAGTGGAAGATTATATTGTTATACTAAACACCTCTCAGGTATTTAGCATAGTGATGAAATATGTGACTAATATATACCTATTGATTGCTTTTTCAGAACAGGTTCTGCCTCGCTTTTGAACAGATGGCTGGGTCAATTCCTTATTTTTAAAAAACAATGTGAGGGGCCGGCATGTGGTGTAGCGAATAAAGCTGCTGCCTGCAGTGTTGGAATCCCTTATGGGCGCTGGCTGCTCCTCTTCTGATCCAGCTCTCTGTTATGGCCTAGAAAAGCAGTGAAAGATGGCCCAAGTCTTTGGGCACCTGCACCCACATAGGAGACCCTGAAGAAACACCTGGCTCCTGGCTTCGGATTGGCACAACTCCTGCCATTGTGGCCAATTGGGGAGTAAACTAGTGGATGGAAGACCTCTCTCTCTTTCTGTGTAACTCTGACTTTCAAATAAATAAGTAAATCTTTTTTTTGACAGGCAGAGTGGACAGTGAGAGAGAGAGAGACAGAGAGAGAAAGGTCTTCCTTCACCGTTGGTTCACCCTCCAATGGCTGGCGTGCTGCGGCTGGTGAGCCGCGCTGATCCGAAGCCAGGAGCCAGGTGCTTCTCCTGGTCTCCCATGGGGTGCAGGGCCCAAGCACTTGGGCCATCCTCCACTGCACTCCCGGGCCACAGCAGAGGGCTGGCCTGGAAGAGGGGCAACCGGCACAGAATTCTGCGCCCCGACCGGGACTAGAACCCGGTGTGCCAGCGCTGCAGGCGGAGGATTAGCCTATTGAGCCGCGGCACTGGCCCAATAAATAAATCTTTAAAAGAAAAGAAAACAATGTGAGTATGGGACAGCCTTTTGCCCTCTTGTTCCTGTGCTCTGAAGGAAATGGAGCTATACACCTGCAAGTGAGCCTGGAGGGAACTTGAACTTCCACCTGGGTTCTCAGTGGTGACGGAAGAGGTCCCGGAGTCTCTGGGAGCTGTGAGACTGGGTGGGGCAAGGAAAGAGCAGAAGATGACAGGGGAAAGCAGCCAAGGACTATAGGAGGAGGTCGAGGAGGCAAGGGGAGCCCTCGTGGGGCTGCTGATCTCAGTCACAGCCCCACCTGCTCTTCCCTCCAAAGAGCCTTCCAGGTGTTCCCCTTTCACCCTTTCTCCTCTGTCCAGAGGCTGACCCCACTCGTCTTACTTCTTGCTGGTGGTGGGCAGGATAAGGTAGGCTTGCTGGCTACTTCTAGGAGAGGCTCTTGCTTTCATTTCTAGAAGTTCCTGGGAGTGACTTCCTCCCCAAACTGCTGGACGTGAATGGAGAAGCATGGAGTAAGTGTTACTGAAAGCCACCCTGTGGGTGTTGGGAGAGTCTGCTTAGGTTGAAGCCACTGTGGTTGGCTGAGTGGAGAGACGGGGAGCTTGGGTCTTTGTTGGCTGTGTTTGTATTTGGATTATATTTAGGGAGAATCTCTGTCACAAGTGCTTTTTCTTGCCCTCTTCGGCATTATAAGTCTGTAGGGTTGGGCGAACAGTTCTTGGGACACCTCTGCGTAGTGAAGTCATGTTTCACTCCAAAGTCCTCTGTGCTGCTAAGACTGTGAGCACTCTATTTCTGCAGGAGTCTGAAGGCCAGTTGCAGCCAGGCATGGGTTCTTGATGTCTGATTTTCAGGATAACAACAACACTCAATAAATGATTTTGAGCATCTGTTCCTTGGTGCTAAGCTTCTTTCTGTTCTCTGTAGTAGTCAACTGGCTTTGCTGACTCTGTGATAGGAAGGTGAGGAAATGATGCCCCAAGACTAGGTCCCTCGTCAGCATGGAGGAGGTGCTTCTGACTGGTGACAGGGTGAGCACAGGGTGGTTTTCTCAGGAATCATTGGAGTGACCCATTTGTATGGCTCCATTCCCATGCAGATTCTCCTTTCTCTCTCTCCTTCCTTCCCACCTCTTTCTTCCCCTTCTTATGAATGACAAAGATGTGTGTAGACAAGGTCCATGACCACTGCACAGAGGCACCGAGCAGACCCAACTCACAATCTCTGCCTCTAGCACCTTTCAAACATCAAGTCAAATAAATGAGCTATCTAGATAAGGGAAAACCAGTATAGAAGTGTTTAGGAGACCACCACTAGTAGCTTTCCTTGAAATTAACTTTGTAAGTATGAACAAATTCCCTGCAAACAGTGTGCCTTGACACGAGGCACCTGCTGTGCCCACGCGCAGCCCCCACAGCAAGAACTTGTCCACTCTCCACCTTTCTCCCTTCCCCAGCACCAGCCAAGTCCAGCACTCACCTCACAGCTTCCATTTGGTCCTTCTCCTCCAAAGAGCCCAGCCGCCGCCTCACTTCGTGCAGGAGCTTGGTCCCTTGGAAGCCGCTGCCTCGGCCATCGCACTTGACCACCACGGCCCCATGGCTGCTCACCATTACCGTCTCCCAGGTCACCTCAAACTTCTCCGCCACACTCTGGCTCCCTGGGGTCCCATCCCTGGAAAAAGACAGTTCAAGGACTCAGCATGGTGTGAGGTGGGCTAGTGCTAGTGTAGCAGAAACGCTGTGTCTTAGGTTACTTCCTAAGGAGTCCTATCCTCTACCTGGCAGCCATATGCCCAGCTCCTACCCCCGGGTGCTATTGTCTCCTGGTGTTAGGCAGGAAGTTAGGAATTAGCCTGTGTGTGTGTGAGAGGGGCCCAGCACCTACACTTCAAAGTCCTGCCCGGACCCTGATAACCTGCCAGGTGGTCCCAGCTCTTCCCCCAAGGAAAGCTCCCAGAATTCTCTCTCCTCAGCACCAAATGGGTGACCTGGCCTGATAAACATCCCACCTCCAAGGCTGTTGCCCTAAGGCCTGGCACCAGGATGCCCCCACCCTCACCCCACCCTGTCTGATAATACTGGGTAGTAAACGGGGGGGAGTTTAAATTACACTCAGCAAACCCTTTGCCCTGGAGGAGAAGGGGGAAGAGGTAAAGAGAAAAGGTGGGAATGAACTGGACACTTCCTTATAAGCCCTGAGTCTGAACAAAGATGCACACTCAGCTCTCCACTCTGCCAAGTGCCAGGTGTATTCCATTCAGCCATGTAACCTTGCTTTTCCCCAGGCTGAGTGGGCACTCACCCTCTTTCCATTCCATTCTGATGGATGCCCTGTCCCTGATAGAACCTTGCTACTTTGCTCTCTGTCTCACGTGTGAAAACAAGAATGCCACTTCTCCTCTCCAGTGACATTGGTAGGTGAGCCAGGCACCATGCATGTACTTGTAAGGTGAAGAAAACCAGACCTTAAAGAGCCCCAAGGCACCCAGAGCCATCCCTCGACACAGTGGCTCCTCCGAGACAGTCATCAAACAGCAGTTGTCTGGTGAGGGACACTTAAAATCCTCCCAGTTTCTCCTCTTGGAGTACTTTCCTAATATTGCAAGACTTCTGTCTTCCTTAGGTTGGAACCGCCTCACAGTCCCTATCTCACAAGTGATAAGAATGTGTTAACTACTTTTAGTGTCATCCCTGCTCTGAAAAGATTACCTTTCTGTTGGTTCAGTTAGCAAAAAACAGCATACATGCTGTTTGGCTGGCCTTTCCCTGTGTCTCCTTGGAAAGTGAGGCACGTGCTTGTATTTGGGCAGTGGATAAGCAAAGCTTGGGGAGTTCCACCACACTCACTGCTTCTAGCTCCCCACCACTGACGGCACACTGTTCTCAAAGTCATCCAAGGAAGAGAATTGACACCACGGAAACTGGTCAGTGCTACCAACACAGCTGTTTTTAGTGGAATACTGGTGGTTAAATATTCACTGGTACATCAGTGGGCATGGGGGAGAATCTTAAATTATTTTTCCTTTTGATGGGGATGGGATGAGCAGGAGAGAGAGCTAGCATCTAAAGGCCACCCTGCCTCCCAGGAAGACCAAGGAATGGCATTGTGTCCTCGGGAAGGGGTCACTTAAGAGGTGGCAGCTAGGACCCCCATTGCCATCTTGGCTTTCTATTGAGGACTGAGGAGTGCAGATGAGGTATGGCGGTGCTGAGTAGGGGAAGGAAAGGGTAGGTGGCATTTGAAGGCTGCATGTTAAGGCACTGTGTCTGTCACGGGATGGTTCTATGTGAAGTATATGTTTTGTCATTATTGTTTTAAGCAGTTGCTGGCCATACCCAGTACCATTCATTTGGAGTCTTGGGGTCCCTAAATTTTCTTGTTGTCACGTTTGAACTCATAGCAAGAAGCAAACAAGAACAAAGACACTGCCTCCCAGGCTAGCTAATAAGGTAGATAGCAGCCACTTTGCACAGGGGGTTAGCTTTTCAGTGGGTCCCATCTGAATGAAGGAAACTATAGGCTGCCTTGAAGGGGCTCTACACTTTTACTACAGAAAGGGACCTGAATAATTCTATAAACCAAGAAGCCTTTCGGGATTTAAGATTACTGAAGAAATCAGTACACAGAGGAAGAAAGCTGGTTTGAAAATTATTAGCCTTTCTGAGAAAGTGGCAAAGATCTGGTTTGGTAAGGGAGAGAGGAGGCAGTATGAGAGAGGTGTGTGTGGGGTATGGCGGTGTGGATTTAAGGTGTAATCGTGTAGCGGAGACCCAAGTCAGCCCAGATGCTGTCCCTGCTGACATGCAGGTGCCCTGCAGCTGCTTCTCAGATAACACCATCTTTCTACTCTGTGACCAAGGAGACATCCACCATTCCTTAAGGAGGGAGCTTTCTGTCTGGGGCCACAGCAGGAAGAGTGACTCATGGCCTCATTGTTTGTGTCTCCCTGAAAGTAGATAACTTCTAGTGTGGGAGCCAGTGTGGGAATGTAACATGCCCCTTTCTCAAGAATCAAAGCTGTTAGCTATTACCAGGCATTCTGAGGTTTTTTCAGTGTGATTAATGATATACACATAAATCTGTATTATTTAAACTTGATTCAATGTCTGTACCCATCCTGTAATAAAAATATAAAACCTAGAACCAAACTCAGGCTAGCAGAACAGCCAACTCAGGCAACTGGTTGGTTCTGTCTGGGTTTCAGTCTTCTGTGTGACTCACTGAATAAACTTTGATTTTCAACTAGACTGATTATTTTTGTCAACAGTGGTATGTACGTGTGTGTGTATGTGTGTGTGTGTATGTGATTGTTGGCAGTGTTAAATCACCCCAGGTATCAAGGAAGGTAGATTAGTTATAAAACAGAGTTAGATATTAGAATTCATGCCATAGACATCTCTATAATGACACATTTTGGCTACCTAGGGACAGAGACCCCAGGATGAGAGCAGGGCAAGACAACCAGGGTACATCAGAACTCCACTGGGATATTTGATGCTTCCTGGAGAAAAATCACTCTACTGTTCCCAAAATAACTCCAGTTCTGGCCTCTGTTCTAGCCTGACCCCCTGCAGACACTCTGGGGAGGCCTCAGGTTTCAGCAAGAGATCGGTAGCTTCTGCATCTCGGGTCTTGAGGTGAGTAAGAAATTTGTTCAACAACTGGGTGGTGCCTGCCTTTAACATTGCTGCCCTGGGTGAACACAAGTTAACCCTCATGGAAACCCCAGGGATGGCAGTGGGCTTTTGAAGTAGTTCACCGGAGTGCATACCCAGGGGTTGGTAGCTTGCATCAAATTATCATCAGACTCCACATCTTCAGAGGTGTGTAGAGAGCATTTCAAAAGTTATTTTCAGGTCCTGTGCTGGGGTGTAGTGGGTAAAGCCGCCTCCTGCAGTGCCGGCATCCCATGTGGGTACTGGTTCAAGTCCCAGCTGCCCAACTGATGATCCAGCTCTCTGCTATGGCCTGGGAAAGCAATAGAGGATGGCCCAAGTCCTTGGGCCCCTGCATCCTTATGAGAGACCTGGAAGAAGCTCCTGGCTCCTGGCTTCAGATCAGTGCAGCTCCAGTCGTTGTGGGATGAACCAGCAGATGGAAGACCTCTCTTTCTCTCTGCCTCTCTGTCTCTCTATAACTCTTTCAAATAAAATAAATAAATCTTTTTTTAAGTTATTTTCATAAACTAAGCTAGAGGGCTTGTCAGTTAACACAGGATAGTAGAAATAATTCTTTGTCTGCCCTGAAGTGATGTTCAGGGCAGTAGCTGGAGATGCCAGCTTGCCCAGTGCCAAAGATATTGCTGGTGAGGCTTGGATCTAGGACACCGGTGGGGCTTGTGTCTATCCTGTATCTGTTTCTTAGGACCAGAGCCAGCCTGTCCTGCAATGCATGGTCCTTCCTTGATGAGTTTTCTGACTATATCTGAAACCTTTACCCATCACTGCTGGATGAGTCCCATCATCTGACTTATTTTGCTGTAGCAGATGGTCCTGAAGCAGAATGCAGAGGAGGGTACAGAGTCCCTTCTCTCTTCTTTCACCTCTGGGGACCTCTGAGAGTTGTGGAAAGAACCCGACATGTGTTGATGAGCTACATTTTCTCAAGTGTTTAGTTTGGAACAACATCTTTTCTCTTGTGTGTCTTTCCCTATGAGTTTCATCTTCACTTCCTGAGTCCCAATGGAAGCACCCCAACAAAGACAGAGGCCACAGTACTTACACTACCAGGAGCAAAGGGTAGTGGGCAGTGTCTGTGAAGGTTGCTGGCTTGAGGATCTGCATCGGCAAACCTGGGGAGAGATGGAACAGAGTAGCAGGTTAGTGGGAGTGTGGACCTGGAGGTGTCTTTGTCTGCAGGGTGGGAAATGCTCATGGCCATTGACAGGAAGCAAGAGGGAAGTTCCAAAGGAAGAGGCTAGCCTCAGCCTCCATCTCTGTGACTCTCTGGCTTTTGGGGTGACCTCGGGCAAATGACCCAACTCCTGTGAGGTTTAGTTTCTCCATCTGAAGTCTTGCATATGGTACTGCATTGAAAAACAGAGAAGACTCCATCATTGCCTGGTGAGCAGCAGAAATCCATGCAAGGAGAAATGAAATCTGCTGAGTGCAACGCAGTGTCTCAAGCCATGTGTTCCCTTTCCAGCTGCCATGTTGACCACACATCTGGGCCCAGATTATTTGTGAGCAGTGGGGATGGAGAGAGGAAGAGACTGAGAGGTAGGGGGTAAAACCTGGGTGGTGGTAGGGGAATGAGAGCCCGTTGAGGAGCTTCCTGGAAAGCCAGGGGGCCTTGCTGGGCATGTGACTGCTGGGGCCAGAAAGAGGACACCGGGGAAGGAATTGGTACAGCTCCACTGTGCCTGTAGCTACCGTGGTCAGCAGATCTGGTGCTTGGGAGTAGTGAAATCCAGTGGGTGGAGGGAGAGGAATTAAGAACCCAAACTCAAGAAATTGCCTCATCAATTTCTTCTCACCCCCTCTCCCCCCAGGACAAGGCTTCCTACCAAGTTAGAATTTGTTTACTAGTGTTACTCACAACCCAGATTACCAGGGGCACAGCAATTAAAATGGAATTAGTGGCCTTTCTTTACAATTACTACACAGACACACCCTAAGCTGGGTGGTTAATAGCTTGCAAATTGGATCAATGGCCCAGGGACTGGTGGAGAGGCAGGCATGATGATAAATGGACTTTATCATTTAAATATCCATCAAACATGGCCCAGGCTGCTCTCTGCCCTCGGTAAGCCCAAGGGCAGACCTTGGAAACCTGGCTCATCTGGCTGAACACCGTTCGGGGAGCCTGTCCCAAACGCTGCTCACTGTTCTAAGTAAAGCTTGGGCCTGTGGCACTGAGAGAGGGAAAAAACAAAACAAAACAAAAGCAGGTCAGCAGGGCTGACATGGACCAGGTTTATCCTGATGCCCAGGGGTGATTCTGTGATGCTTGTCCCTGCACGCACAGCTGCGCCCTCTGTTTACCTTTCAAGTTCAAGCCCATGCTGGAGAGAGCAGGTGCCACGGGTGGGAAAAGTGGATTTTGCTTCTGCATTTTTTGAGAGAGGGTGCCATTTACTCAGCCTCAGGCTGTGCTCCAGGATTTGGAAATGTAATTGAGATAGAAATGAATAGCATAGGATGGAGGGAGAGGAGGTTGGGTTTAAGGTGCTCAGAATGGGATCTTGTAGTACGACAGCCTGGCCTCCCAGGCTGGGTAGGACCAGCAATGCAAGAAGACTACGGTGGGTTCAGAGGGAGGGTGGAACCGATAGTCCTACTGAACACAGACATGTTCATTGGCCAAAACAGACCATGACTGTCTCCATTTCTGTTTTTTTTTTTTTCTTTCCAATAAATTCTTCTCCTTCCTCTGAACCCCTTCCTAAGTCTCTATTCATGGACTTCATGATCCCCTTCCTGAGTGCTCACAATTTGTGGTATATTAAAAGGGAATGTGGGATTGAAGTTGGCAGGATTTGCCACACTTAGTTCTGGACTTTTCCGACCTTCAGAGGTGGAGAGGTTGCCCTACGAGCCAACGAAAGGAAATATATGTCCCGTAGCTAAGTAATGTGACCCAGGTGCTTTTGTCGAATGGACAAGGGATGGACTTCAGGGGTGGCTTGCATTGGTCATACCCTGAGGCTCTCTGTGGGCTGGAATCCAGAACAGCCCCTCGATTTACCCTTAGTAAACTATGCTCAGCCTTGCCTAAGCCCCAACTTTGGTCATCCCCTCTTCTGGATCACCCCTACCCACGCCGTCCTCTTCCAGGCCAACCTAACACTGCTTCAGGACTCCCTTGGGATCCCACATGACCTGGTGTGTTCTCATGCTCTTCTTGGAACTCCAGTACCATCCGCTTTCTGCGGCAAATGACGAAGCTTTATAGTGCATACTACTGAGGTCTGTCTGTTACAGAGGGGTAAGCCTTGGTCCCTGCTCGTAGGAACAGAGAGTCTGTGAAGTGGCTATATCTTGTCTAAGCAGTTGGGCACAGGGGATGCTTGCTAAAACTCCAGGGTATGCTGACCCAGGTGAAAAGTCATCACCTTATTGAAAAGAGCAAACAGCTCCATAGGTGGTGTAGGAATAGCACATGCAAGGTGTATAGCCCCACCCTTACCCCTTGAGTTCAGGCACTGCAGTGTGATCCATCTTGACACTACTTCCCACGGGCTCTTGGCAACCTTCCCTTCAAGAACTCCACTGGTTACACCGGAGGGCAAACCTTTCCACAACCTCAGAGCTAATGGGCAGATGGGATGGGAATGAAGGATTCGAAGGCAACTTCAAGGTTTGAAGTTATTTGACACCAACCAGCAAACCAAAGGGTGCTTATGCACACATCTAGAAAGGTCTGGAGGGGGACAGAGTTTGGGGGGCAAGAGTGAGCTCTGTTGTGGGTGTGTTACATTTGGGGCTTCCCATGGTCAACTAGTGGCCATTCGGGATTCCAGGGCTGGCTTGATCGAGTTGGGAGCCATCCGCATGGAGATGAGAGTGAAGCTGTGAGAACCCTGCCTCTCTCCTGGAGCTGTGAGTCCCTTTCCAGCCAGTCTCTGGGGGGTTTTTAGTGCCTACCAAAGAGTTAGTTCTCATAAAAACTTAGGGAATGAGTCCAAAAGAAAGAAAGGCACGCAGATAGGAAGAGTGGTAGATATTTCTCAGGTTGTCATAGTTCACGAATCCCTCATTTTGTTATCTTTCCAAAGATGCCCCCACCTCAGGCCATCATCTGCATTTAGGGGTGAAGTGACAACATGGTCAGGACAGCAAATGACAGAGAAGGCATTTCCAGGGGAATACAGTTTCCTATGATGGTGTCATAACACATTCGCTAAAGGAGGTGTTCGTCTGAGATCTCACCTACACTGCTGGCTTCTCTAGGAAATAAATCATTTGCTCTGCCTTGCTTGGTTTGGTACCAGTGTGAGTATCCTGGTTCCAAACTCAACAAACTTGCTGTGGGACAAGCTGCCAGGCACAGTACTGGAGAGCTGTCCCTGCCCAGTGACTGGCAGTTGCCCTGGTTGAGCAATTTCAAAGCAGATGCTTTTTCTTTTCAAGGGGGAAGAAAAAAGTAGCACTTACTATAATCATCAACCTCGATTTTCCGGTATTCTATTTTAGGCATCTGTCGGTCACTTATGGCCTTCTGTACATGTTCATTTGTTTCTAGGTCAAAAATTTCTGAAAGAGAAAAAAAATAACCATTCACATTGAGATTCAGTAATCATTATTGCATCCGAATCATGGGTTTCCATGTGCTCATACACAGCATTCATGATTCTTGCATCAGTACTGGAAATAATCACGATCAGTTCTGTAGTACAGACTAAGAGACCGAGACATTGAAGAAATTGCTCAAGGTACGTGATAGAAATCCTGGTCCCACACCATGGTCTTGGAAAGACAGAAGACTTCCCCCACTCCATTAAGCTTTCCCCTCTCTCCTCATAGACTCTCCTTTCCATGACATTTCTGACATGGCTAGGTTTTGCTGTGCTTCATTTCAAGACTACTGGTTTTTAGGAAAGCCAATGTTAAAACTATTAGGACAAGTGGTTTTCCACATCTAGGGGCCATATCATGAGGGAAGGAAGGGAGAGTGGATACTGAATGTCATCTTTGTCAAATTGACTCAGAAAGATTCAGAATTCGTGCTGCTGTGAGATGTGTTTTGCTGTGTTATGATTCTTGTAAACTGGTATTTAATTATAATTAATATGACTATGCTTTGACAGCACTAGCTCCATTTGAGCCTTTTCTTGTAACACAAGCTGTAACTGAGCCAAGTGGCTGGCTGAGAGCCAGGGGGGCCTTTTTGAACTTCACACTGACTGGCTGGTGGCCACACTGACAACTGTTGGCCAATAGCAAGGAGTCCTGTTGCTTTCTACTGGCTGACTGATGGCCACATTGACAAATGAGAGCCACCATGCAATGAGATAGTTTTGGTGTGGAACTTTTTGCTCCAAGGGTGATATCTGAAAGATAATATGACTTTCTGGGCAATAAATACTAGTGCCTTCAAACCGCCATTTTAGACACATTTCACTGGGACTCCACTCCTTGCAAAAATCCACTTGAAAGAGGCACTGGCTGTTGGAGGCTCTGCTGGGGTGCAAAGCTCTTCCTTCATCATGGACAGCTTGAGTATGGACCTGTTCCTCTTGGAAAAAATTATAATACTTGAGGTTGAAATTGAGGAAACCAGGCTACCCTGGCTGGTCCAGAATAATGCTACCCGTGCATATAGGGTGAGCTGATCTGTGGAGACTTTAATCTGTTTTATATGTTCATTGGCAGTGAAATCCCAAGAGCCACTTTTTACAATGCAGCAAGACCAGCAGAGACTCAGCGTGATTCTGTGCCTATGGCTTAGCTGTATGGATGTTCTATTCCTTATATTGTAGTAAACACACATGCCCTCATAATGTTTATTATCCAGCTGCAAGGGAGCCCCTCATCAGCCCACTTAGTGTACTGAAGGGACCATTCCTCTGATTTCCCCAACAGATACATACTCAAAACCATCTGACTTCTTTTCTCCAGTGTACATGTGATTCCAAGTGATAGTTCATCATGAAAGGACATTTCAGCTTCTAGAAACCATACCTGTAGTTCCGCAAATCACTTTGAAACTGCTGCAATTCACAAATGTTTAAAAGAGTAAAATGATATCATAAACAATGCTACAAGGAATGTTGACCTATCCTCTCATAACAATTTTTTTTTTTGACAGGCAGAGTGGACAGAGAGACACAGAGGGAAATGTCTTCCTTTTTTTTCCCTTTGGTTCACCCCTCCATGGCCACGGCAGTCGGTGCTGTGCCAATCTAAAGCCAGGAGCCAGGTGCTTCCTCCTGGTCTCCCATGCAGGTACAGGGCCCAAGCACTTGGGCCATCCTCCACTGCCTTCTGGGGCCACAGCAGAGAGCTGGAGTGGAAGAGGAGCAACTGGGACAGAATCTGGCACCCCAATAGGGACTAGAACCTGGGGTGCCAGTGCTGCAGGTAGAGGATTAGCCTATTGAGTTGCAGAGCTGGCGATAACAACTCACTTTTAAAGAAAGGTGCTATATACATTTCTCAAAGACAGTTAGAGGTTATTTTATCACTCACAAAAGCAGACTCCAACGATGAGTGACTTTTATGAGTGGTGCAACACTCAGCATAAAACATGATTCAGGATTCTAAGGATTGTTATGAGCAGGATGGGCAACTTCTTATAGTGAAACAGAAGCAAGTAAAATCTCCCAGTGCTTGTGAGAAGCAAAGAAAACCAAAAGGGACTTGCAAGCCACTGGACACCTCTCAGAATACTGAGCTTTGATGTCAAGGTCAGAGGAGAAATGATAAAACTAGTTTTTTGAATGAAGTGTTAAAAACGTCTAGTTAAACCTCTATTGTGGAAAGATCACGAATACTATGTAGCACCCAAGAAATAGTGTCCCTTGTAGACAGCAGAAAAGCACAGCTGTGACTGCAAAGGGTGTATGTGGTGGTAGTGTTTAAGGGAATGCCAAGTAGACTTGACCTCAATGCTGAGGCCCAGACTCTTGGCTGCGAGCTGCATCTTGTGAGCACGCATGCAAGATGTGGAGGCGTACTCTACCCTCAGGGTGGCACGTGCACCCTCACAGCCTGCTTCACACCATAGCCCGTATTCCTAACCAATCAGAGCACAACTCACTTTGCTCAGTCCAAATGACCTCAGCCCTGGGGCTGACATTGTGGCGTAGTGAGTAAAATCACCACCTGTGATGCCAGCATCCCATACGGGAGCCAGTTTCTATCACAGCTGCACCATTTCTGATTCAGCTCCCTGCTAATGGCCTGGGCAAAGCAGCAGAAAATGACCCAAGTGTTTTGTCCCCGCCAGCCACGTGGCAGACCCAGAACAATCTCCTAGCTCTGGCCTGGCCCAGCCCTGGCCATTGCGGCCATCTGGGGAGTAAACCAGTGGATGGAAGATCTCTTTATCTCTCCTTCTCTCTCTGTAACTCTTTCAAACAAATAAAATCTTTAAAAAAATAACTTCAGCCCTTTACCCCTCAATGCTCTAGGCACATACAGTTGAAAGGAACTGGCTTATGAGACTTTCTTATCCATGCTGTATTCACATTTGTAGGGTGGGAAGACTAGAAGGAAACAGCGCAGGATAATGGAAAGGAACATTATTTTCCAAGTCCTTTGCTGCCTCAGGGCCTTTGCTACCCCATATTTGGAATATTCTTTGTGTTGGTTCCTTCTCCTGCATCCTGTTGTTTCCTTCTCAAAGACAAGACCTGAGCATCCTACCTCATCCTCTCCAGAAACAACTTTACATTAAATGTAAGAGTTTACTAATTTGTCTGGCTGAATTCCTCCCTGTCCTAAGGCATCAGTGTTCAATCCCAACCCCAGGGACCAATTGCACCCAGGTTTTTGGTAATCTGGGTAGATCTGTTTGTGGAAATCCCATTCAAATCAGGAAATTAAGCATATTTTGACAGTAGCTGAGTCTGGGTTTTAACCCAGGTTTTTCTCCTTGTTCAAACAAGGCCCTTTTGCTATGGCCCCAGAAAGGTCTCGAAGAAGTTAAACAGGATGGAGAGGTCCTCCTGGGTGTTCCAGAAAGAAGTCTCTCTCGGAAGTCTCCAGGGTTCAGACTGTTGAATGGCAAGAGTTGAAGAAACTGAGGCATGGTTGTCAACCACAGTTCCATGCATAAGACAAAGCATCATGAAATCAGAGCAAACTTTCGTTAAATTGATTGAAAACTTTCCGGTGCTTGAAAGACTCATGGCATATATATGTGAATATTCAGTTAATGCTGGGAATATGAGGCGGCTCATCAATAGTGCTCACTCATCAATAGAACTCAAACCCAAGCTTATTGTAGGAGACCAGTGCAGGGATTGCAGCAGGTGGTCTTGAAGTCTTGTCCCACTGGAGGCCAGCCATGACCCTCAGAGAACCTGCCTCCTTTACCATTCTATGTGATCCGCCAATGTGGATAACAGGCAAGGGCCTTGGGGGCTGCAGGTCAATTTCTAGGAATGGAAACTCGTGAAGATGTGCAGTTAGGAAAATGAAAGGCAGCACACCTTTAGCAGCAGAACAAAGAGGGGGCAGCCACCATCAACCAGCTTTCGCTGCTCGGAGCCTGTGTGGTTTTCAGCTGGGGAGGTGGGGCTGGTAGCAAGGCCCAGTGTGGACCACTAAATGTCAAAATGCAAGAGGATTGGGACAGACCTTCTCACCATTTATTAAAATAAGCTTTCATCCCCGCATGGATGTGCCTGAATTTGACGTTTCTCGCATCACTCTGAAATCTCAAATGCTGAAGGAGTTTCACACCCAGGACACAAGAAGTTGCTTTGCTGCCTTCTGAGTTAAGTTTCCCTAGGGCTAATGAGGACACAGACTTGTCCCCAAACACCCTGTTACCAGTTTCCAGACTGGTTATTCTGGCTTCATGGGGGAATGCACATTGTCTTACAAATGCTCACTACCACACAGGCTGCGTTTGAAGAGCTCCTTCCTCTTTATTGAAATCCCACTCTTCACAGCAAAGCACCAAAGCAACAGACTATTAAATTTAGTTAAATATTAGATTTCTCATTTAATGATTGCCCACACAACTGGTTTTATCAGCAGAGAGCTGCCTGTCTCACAAGGGAGTTGAGTTAAGCCATTTTATTTGTTCCCATAATTGCATTCAAAGAGGGCAGGAGCTCAGCAGAGAAATAAGAAAAGATTGGCATATTCCCTGAGGGGCCTTTCTTTTGACTTCGGGGCAGTGGGGACCTCCAGACTGGAGCATACAAATGGCCACTCCTTAATTAAATGTGAGCCCCCTCTAATATTTGGTGGAATTAGCTATTATCAGATCTGGACACAGTAAGACCACAGAGACAAGTGCCTGCTCACGAGGGCTGCTTCCCCTCGCTGTGCGGCCCACGAGTTGTTCCAGCACACACACACTTCCATATGGCTGTGTGGGGTAGGGACTTGGTAGAATCACCACTGTGCTAAATTGTGGAAAAACAGTGGCTACATTCTTTTTATCAGGAAGCTGATGTAAAGGAGAGAGGAGTACCAAGTTCCTTTCCCCAGATTTCTATCAGAAGTTGAAAATGGCAGGATTGTGTGTGTGCACGCACAGAGATGCACGCATGGGTATTGCCCTGTTGCACTGGTTTGACCTTTGCTGCTTGGGTTTCCTGTACCTTTTGTAGTCCCAGCTTCCCTTGCTTGATTTCTGGTCACTTTCTCATGCAAACCTACCCTAGGGCCCTCCCGGGTCCTGTGCTCACTGATTCTTTCACTGTAGGTGTTCTTTGCCAACCTAAGGCTGCACCCCTCTGATGGACCAAAGACCATTCCAGGCCCAATGCCTACATTGCGACTTTTTAGACTCGCCTTAGCTGGATCTCTCTCTGTCCTGAACTCTGAACATTTATTGGAGTCAATGGGACATAGTTGAAGTAGTGGTTGTTCTTGTCACCACATCTTCTTTCTACAGTCAGATTTTAAGGCAAGGGTCATTTATATGGTATTTATTTTTGGTCCCTCTAGCATCCTACTATGCACACAACAGGTATTTGATGCCGGAGGAATTGTGAGTTGAGTGGATTGATGCGGATCCTCTCCCAATCCACAGATTGCTGCATTCTTCCTCAGGGAATGGGTGTAGTGGCTGTCACAGTGGCCACCTTGCACGAGTCCCTGAGAGCCGTCACATGGCAGTGGAGCCAGCAGCTCTCCCTTAGGTTCCTGGTGGAGAGGAAGAGGCACCTGCAGATGCTCCTGAGGGGTGTGGGGCGCCCTATGCTTTGCTCGTTTTTCACTTGGTGTCAGCCAAATGCCAGCTGGGCCACCAGAGACTGCGCTGAGATCTAAAATGCAGCCATCTGCAAATCTGATCATCCCCGGCCCTCCAGAAAAGCTTCCCGAGTGTCCGTCCACCCAGGGCCAGGGCAACATTCCACGTACACACAAGCACATGGAGAGTGTCCACATGCACCTGTCAGCTCATGTGCTGAAAACAGAGGTGCCTGGAATGGGCTGCAAAGCAGTGCTGCTTCGACCACTGGCCCTTTTCCTTGTGGCCTTACACACCTGTCACAAGGGAAAGCGGGACTTGGGGACCCTTCCCTGTCCCTCATGTGTCTTGCCTGCAGGACTCCGAAGGAGATATAAGGGGCCACCAAGGCCAGGTTTGCTAAGAGAAACCCCTGTGATTGTCAAGGATCTCAAGTTGCCTCCTAGTCCTTTGATTTGAGCAAAACTAAAGGGAAACCTACCCGAGTGACAGTGGACAGATCCTTACGAACCATCCTTGATGATAGACTGGTCACAGTTCTTTGGGAATAGGAGTTCAAAAAGGACGAAGTTGCCATAACAAAACTCCCCCAACTTTCTCTATTTATGTGAGTGCATTTCCTGAGCTTGCACAGACCAAAGGGAGGCAGAAACCACACAGAAACACAAAGATAGGATCACATGGTCTCTGACACAGTCTTATTCTGGAAGCAAACAAGATCTGGCCATTCCTACATGTGGTTAAAAAAAACCCATGCCGACTGACCAAGAAATATATTTCACAGAAATTGCTACTTCTGTGTTCAATGCTTAGGAAAGTTCATGATAAATTCTTATTATTTAGTTGTGAACTAAATTAATTTAGTTAATTATTAATTAATTTAGATAATTATAATAATTCATTTCAGAAGAAAACAAGGAAAACTTATGGCTATACAGTTACAAGACATAAAAAGAATGCACTGTAAAAGATTTTCAACCTATCTGACATTACAGCAGTATTTTGGGGTGCAGGAGCTGACAGATGCAATGTTTGAAGAGAAAACCAGTTTGAAGAGAAAAAAGGGAAGACTGTAAAAATTTTAATTGTTAAAGACAAACTTGTTCAAGAAATTCTTAACTAGATGATGGTAAGAATCTGTCTGGTTCTTTAAATGAGTGAGGAAAAACTTCAGGTAAAAACTTTTCAGGTGGGCAAGGGGGTACATGACTTTTCAAGATTCTTTTAGGGGATTCACAAGCCAAGGTCCTGGAGGCTCAGTTTACCTCTGCATGGGCTATGGCTCAGTAAGGGACTTACACAGATGCCATTTTATAATATGGCTTGCTTTCTCTGGCTGCCAAAGAGCTCCTCAAAATACATGCAGTTGTGAGCCTGAGCTGTCAGCGTGCCTGATGCACTTAGCTTAAGGGCTTCAAATGAAGCACCAGGGCTATGTTCCACAAGGGCCAGGGATGAAGCAAGGAGCTCAACCCAGGTCTTTTGAGTGGCAGGGACTCAGGCAGCCGAGCCACCACCTGCTGCCTCCCAGGGTTTGCATAAGCAGAAAGCTGGAATTGGGAGCTGGAACCAGCACCTTCCCATGTGGGACGCTGGCATCTTCACAGCCAGGCAAGTGTGCTGCAGAGTTGGTTGGAATCTCTGCGTTTGAAGTTGATTTGTGCGGTGACAGCCCTCATGGCCGCAGGTGGGCCCATCATGTCCTGGCCACTCTGAGAGCCGGGGCTGTAGCCAGCTGGCCCACAGATGGAAGGCTGCAGCACACCCCTCTGGGACAGGCACCACCACAAGTAGGCATCCATGGGGATTCTTGCTGCTGCACCCACAGAGGGAGGGCATCCCAGCTCCTGCTCTGCTTAGAGACCCAGGTATTTGCAAGGCCACAGAAGACATCCCAAATAGACTTGTATGTGGATCCCTAAAAGAGTTTTGAAAAAATGTGTACCCTCTTCTGTATTTTTAGATTGTCACCCAAAGTTTCCCTTTAATATGAAGAGCTACACAAGAGATATTTGCAGCATATGATAAAATATTTTCATTTCTAAATAAAATCATCAGCCAGTATTAGCATATGCTACACTCCTCCCCAACCCCCACCCCCCCCAGAGGGCAATTTCAGCTCCTAAGTCCTCCTTTCCACTCAAGTTTCTCTCCTTTCCTCCCTTCAGGATCTTAACAGAATCACCCTTAGCCAGCTGCACCCTGCAGGTGTGAACCCTCATCTTTGTTCTCTGTAGCCACCTCCTCCAGGCAGCTTCTACCCCACTTGGCATGCAGCGGCAGACACCCATCTGCCCCAGAGGGAAGCCTGGCTGTGTTGCTCTCAGGCCCTACAGGATGAGGGCCACACTCCTTAGCACACCTCTTGAGTCTTTCCAGATTCTAGCATTGTCAACATGCGTTTGGCCTTGAATCTGCACCGTGTGCTCGGGAAAACAAGTGATGTGAGCAAACTCTTGGCAGCCTGATGGGTGGTTATTCGGGAAGAAGGCGGGTTGGCGGGGGCAGGGGGAGAGCAGCAGGGATGGCGCCCGCCAGTGTTTGCAAAGGAACAGGGGCACAGGATAGTGTGTGTCTGGTGCAGTTTCATAGAACTGCCTTGATGCTGGCAGGCTTTTCCTTAGAGAAATGCAGCAGGAGAGAGTAGGAGGGAGAGAAACGTATCTTTTCATGCTGATCAAGGAGTGGTAACTGAACAGCCTGGTAATTTAGAGTTCATGAATACACTTTCAAGACACCACGGGGTGTTGTTAATGGGCACATATTATAGGTTCACTACCCCACGAACCCATGAATTTTCTCTGGGAGACAGCAGCCCTGTATTGTAAGCTGCAGGGTAATTATAACTCTCACACACGGCATTGCTCTCCACACAGCTAAGTTGCACACCCTTCCATATTTACATTTAAACCAGCGGTGTATTAACTGTGATTTTGTTGGCTTTCTGTCCCAATATCTAAGTTGTTTGAATATCCAGGCAGCAAATGAGTATACTTTGGTTCCAACCATAATTACATTCTTAAGGAAACAGCTTTTAAATAATTCAGAGTCACATCTGTGAACACCCCGCAGGCTCTGTTTGCATATAAGATTTTCTAAAGGGGAAAAAAAGTCAAATATTCCCAGGGGGGCTCTAGGGTCAGGGGAGGGGAGGAGCAGAGAGGACAAAGCACTCTGAAACAGTAATTTCAAATTTCAAAGCAAGGCTGGAATTCAAGGACATGATGAGCCTTCCCCCAGAGTCAGGGTCCCAACCTTCCACAGCCTCAACTGTGTTGCTGCCCAGTACCAGTGTGCCTCTGGCTCTGTCCTCTGGCAATCCCTGTAGTGGCAGGCAGGCCACACATTCACGACCTGTCAAGACTTCCTACAGCTTGTCCGAGAGTCACCTGTCTTGGAGCTTGCTTGCTTTCATGTTACCTGGCTGCAGGCATACAGATCTAGCTTCCAGAAAGTTTCCAGCTTAGGAAGGAGACTGGTTGAGGTGCAAACACCACAAGGACTCAGTGCTGCATCATCAACACTGATTTTAGAGCAGTGTTCAGAGGCTGCTGGGGTGAATGCAATACCCGGTGACATGGTGCAAAGGCTGCTGAGCTCCTAGGTCCCAAGAACTCCCCTTGTCAGACATCTGGTGAGGCCCAATGGTCAAGAGCAGGTGCACTGGAGTTGGACCAACCTGGGTTCTAGTCTTGGCCTTGAACTTTGCTGTGTGATCCAAAGTGGATTGTTTTCAGCTGTTTATCCTCCCTCGGCTGTTAAAGGAATGGGCAGTGATGCTTTGTGCCAAGCTCCAAGCTGTGTTGATCCACCACACTAAATGGTTGCTGCAGTTGCATCGAAAATAGAATGGTGGATGGCCAGGAGAGGGCACAGGGGATTAGTGGCTGGCATGTGAGGGTGCAGTTCAAGGTTGAATCCCTTCCAGGCCACAGAGTACATCACCAGCCTGTGCACAGAGGCTGAGCTTTTTCTACAGGAAACAGAGTGCTGGAATCCATTGGGGCCTCACCCCGATCTCTTCCCTGTGATGTGGGGGCTTCTCAGAGCAGCAAGAGGTGTTTGGCTGTGTAGTCAACCCAGAGCTGATTCTCACAGACCACGGGGGTGTAAGGTGGAGAAGCCATGCGGACAAGGCCTGAGGAAGCCTGGGAGACGGGGGAGAGCTCATTTTTGCCTCCCTGGGGGTTCTCTTCAGTAGGAGTGCTGGATGGTCCATGTTGCTGATGGGAGGTCACCCCTCGGGCCTCCCTGATGGCCAGGCAGATGAGCAGATGGTGAGTACAGGCTGAGAATCCTGTGTCAAAATGCATTTCAGATTTTGGACTGTTTCAGATTTTGGAATAGCTGCATATATGGAATGAGATATCTTAGGGGAGGGGACCCAAGTGGAGACATTGAATCCACTTATGGTTCATGTACACCTCACACACATAGCCTGAAGATGATTTTACATATTATTTTTAGTGCACTCACATTAAAAATTCATTCATTCATTCATTTATTTGAGAGGCAGGCAGAGAGAGAATAGAGCTAAGAGAGCGAGTGAGTGAGCGAGCACATAGTCTCTCGTCTGGTGGCTCATGCCTCAGATGCCTGCAAGACCCAGGACTGAGCCATGCTAAAGTTGGGCGCTCACGTCTTCCATGCGGATGGCAGGAACCCAAATTCTTGAGCCATCACCTGCTGCCTCCCAGGGTGTGCATTAGCAGGAAGCTGGACTCATGAGTGGAGTTAGGACTCAAACCCAGGCTCTCTGCTATGAGGTGCAGCCCGGAGTGTCCCTGTGCTTTGACTGTGTCCCATCACAGGAGGTCAGGTGTGAGAGTTTTCACTTGTGGCATCATGTCAGTACTCAACAAATTTTGGATTTTGGAGCATATCAGTTTCTTTGTTTGTTTTTTGGATTAGGGATGCAGAAATGGGCTTGGCGGGAGCCACACGACTGCAGGCATTGGGCACATCACTGTGGCTCCTGTGCCTCAGTTTTATTAACTGAGAAATGGGGGTGAAAACAGTTCCTGCCTCCGAGGCTGCTGAGGATGAAATGGGTTACAATATTAAGTATTTAAAACTGCCCCCAGTCCAGTGCGCATGCGCCATTCAGCTGGAGCTCTTGTTACCACTGCTTCCTGAGGGAGGCCCAGGGCCGAGACAGGGATCTGTTTACCCAAGATCTTCATGAAGGCAGGGTCAAGCAGAGCAAGTGAAAATGGTGTGGACTTGGGCAGAATCCTAATGCCCTGGACCCCTGGGCGGGGCTGCAGGTGCGGATGAGCCGGGCGTCTGCAGGGTGAGCCGGGCATCTGTAGGATGAGCCGGGCGTCTGCAGGGTGGTGGCGGCTGCACTGGTGTCTTTGTGCCGCTGCTGGAACATTTCCAGCGGCCTTTGCAATCGTGACAGCGTGCAACTGATCTGAAACCAACCTGAGGTCCGGCCTGTGAGGCGCCAGCCTGACAGTGGCTTTGTTACCTGCCTGAGACACTCGTTCACCTGCGTGCTGTAAACCTTTCAGCAGACGCTTTGATGCAGCCCAGCCGCACCATAGACAGGACACCGCGCGCTCGGGGCTGGTGAGGACCAGGCACCTGCCGCCTCACTGGGGATGCACCAGCTTGGCAGACAGAATGAAAACACAGGGCGTTTTGCTTGAGGCTGGCACAGCCAGGGGTGACATGGGCTGTGAAACTCCGAGAGAGGACATCAGAAACATCAACAGTTAAACTCACTGGAACAGACGCCCCGTACCCTCATCCGATACCTGCAGGCCAGAGCTCAGGGTGCTGGACCAGCCATTTAAGGCCTGCAGTTCTCAGTTCCTGTTTCCAGGTGGGCCCAAAGCCTGATCTGCAGGTGCCGAACCCTGGGGCAGAGCAGAAGGAATCTGGGGCCGGTGTCCGGGGGCGGGGGGGGGGGGGGTCAGGGATTTGGTCTCCTGCTCAAATAATCACTTCCAAGAAGTCCTAGCCTCTCCTGGAGACCCACACTGTGATTGGCACAGAACGTGCATGGAACTGACTTGTCTGCTGACACACTGAGTGAATTTTTAAAAATTTAAACATTTTGTTAATCTTTTATAAGTGCGCGTTCACTGGAGCATTTGCTGTGGGGCTTCTTGCTGGTTTTCCTTTATTCTTTGCTGCTTTCTCATTCTCTCCGCCTCCCACTCCCTCCATCTCTCTTCCTATTTTTCAGAGTCTTTTCCTCTCATTGAGAAGATTTGTTCTTGAATGGTCAGAATTTCAGAAGAAATGCCGTCTTAGCCATTAGTGCGTTTGCAGCTTGAATCTCCATTTTCTTACCTGTGAAATGGAGCTGGTACTGCCTGTCTGTCTTTCCTCCCTGACAGTTACTATGAGGAGCCAAGAAAATATAACATAGGTAGAAGTGCTCTGCAATTGACTGTTTTAAGTATTGCAACCTCTTTTAAGCAGATTCCCAACTCTTCAAATATGGGAACCAGGTCTCCAGCCTTATCCCGTCCCCTTCCTCAACTCCAGGCTAGGAACCATCTTCTCTGGGCACCCTGAGACACTTGTACCCCAATACAGGCATGTATTTCTTGGCTGGGTTTTGCCTTCCCCTAGAGTCTTTATGGGAACAGGAGCCTCCCCTCTGCCCTCCTGCTCCTTCTGCAGAATTTTTGCTTGGATTTTATGTGGGAAGGATTGGAGAAACTAGCTTGGACCCTCTCTCCTCCCCTCCCCAACCAGAGTCTGAGGGTAAAACCGAACTCAAACAAGAGGAGACTCCTATTCTCCTCTTGAGGGTGGGTGTTAGAACTAACTCAGCCACATTCAATCATTCTTTTCCCAAGCGAAAACCATGGCTTAAGTCAGCCTCCTGATCTCTACTGACAGCTAGGAATTGAGAAACAGGCAAGGGCAGGGTGAAATATTCCCAGACTTTGAATTAGGCTACAGGAAAACCAGAGTTCACACACAGCTATCTAAACAGGCTTGGAAAATAAATTCCACACATCACATCATGATATAAATTCTGTCTAGTTTCCTATTAATCAGCTATTTGTTGAGATAAGGTACAATGGTGTCTCCCCCATTGGTGTATTGTTAAATTTCAAGTAGAAAAAAGGAATGTTGACATGTCACACTGACTTCATCCTGTGTGCACAATGCTTTTTCTTATCCCACTGGGTCCTATCTCTTTGCCCTGGGAGTCAAAATTATAAAAGTGACAGCTCAACTACACACAGTAAAATGTTTCTTGCAAATACTTCTTTATGGAGTTCCTCATGGAACAGGGATGACAAGCTAGGATCTCCATCTGTCAACACTGTCTGGACAGAGTTGTTAATCAGACATCTCAGAACGTTGGGAACTTGAGGCTATTGTACTCACTGGAGGACATTTGGTAAATTAGTATCTGAACTCTCTTCCAAAGTATTGTATTCCATGCCACTCACTTGGATTATTTTTAACACATGGAATAAGTAAATGTTTTCTTACATATCTAAGCTATAAGTGGGCTCCATTTTCATTCACACAAGAGTTTCTGAAAACCAGAATCAGTTGATCCAGTATTCTGCGGACAGGTGACTCACAGAGTGCTCTCTGGGCCTTCACACTCCCAGGAGTCAAATCATTCTCAAAAGTAGGCACTATGGTAGCCTGAAGATTAAGAATAGCGTCTCCTAAAGAAGCCAGTGAAAGCATGTAGATGAAACAGTTTTCTAAGAACCACCATACGTCCTAGAAATAGTTGTGTAGTTTTTATTGGACCATAGATTAAGAAAAATCTTTCAAATGTAAAACAATGATAGATTCACAGAGAGTTACAAAAATGGTACACAGAGCCCTGTGGCCTCCTCCATCAGAACCCTCCAGGAAAGCAGCTTACAAAACAGAAGTGCAATAGGTAGGCCAGGAACCTGGCGCTTGTACAGTTCTGTTAACTACACTACATTTCTTATTCAACTTTTTAACAGATCATTGGTTTTTAAGAAAGGAAAACTATCATAAGAGGGCAGGAAATTATTCACAAACTCCATTCCATTTTAACAAATATTCAAAACAAATAGTATATATTGTTGTAATAAAAAGGTGCCACAGCTGAGGCTCTGTGTAACATTTGCATTTGTAAGTGAAAACCACAGTTAAAGAGATGTCTAAGCATGGGCATTCCCTACAGAGTACTGCTAGGCTGCTGTATGTCTCTTAGATGAGGTGCTTGAGCCCAACACTGCAGCCAGACCCCATGGGGGCTCATTACAGCTGCACCTGCTGCAGCAGAGAGTATGTGGGTGGATGGGGCTGGAGAACATTGTGAAACCCAGGCAGTCACTCCTGAGAGCCATCAGGGGATTCTGCCCTATTGAGACAGGCAAGGAAGGAGCCATAGGGGAAAGCTGAGCTCAGAAGCCCCTCTCTACAACTTTGCCTATTCCACCCAAGCCTCCCACCCTCTTTTGTGCTGCAGAAAACTGCTATTTCCACAAAGCCAATTTCCTAGAACCAGCATTGGCAGGAAGTAACCAACATGGCTGTCGACTGCTTGCCTACAATGACCTACAATAGCCATTATAATATACATATAACATAATATACACATGTTATATAACATAATCTTGTAATAAGATTGCCGTGCCTGACACTCCTACTCCCATCATGTATCTGATGCTACAAAACTCTCAAGACTTCTAAAAAAGCCAGAAAATGAGCGGCACTCAAACCTCACCCTAGACACTACCCACTATACCTCCAGAGCATATCAAGGGATGATCCTAACCCTCATGAGCACAGCTCATTCTCAAGTATGGTCATGCTTCCTCTTGAGTGTGTACTTTTGCTTTGCAAATAAATCATATCCTTCTACTGTACCTTGCTTGTGTCTAGTCCTAGAATTCCTTCCTGCATCAGAGAAGAGCCTGGATCCAACCATGTCACGACACTATCATGCATATGGCCCAGCAGGTTTTTAGAACAGTCCCCCAGTGAGGCTGGAGATGAAGCCAGGAGCAGGTGCACCTCAGCAATGGGCAAACCAATGCTCCCTAGGAAGATGATGGGAGGGGCTGGCACTGAGCTGAAGTGGGTAAATCGGCTGCCTGTAGCACCAGCATCCCATATGGGCACCAGTTTGAGTTCTGGCTGCTCCACTTCTAATCCAGCTCCCTGCTAATGTGCCTGGAAAAGCAGAAGATGGTCCAAGTCTTTGGGCCCCTGCACCCATGTGGGAGACCCAGAAGCAGCTCTGGCTCCTAGATTTGGCCTAGCTCAGCCCTGGCTATTGTAGCCATTTGGGGACTGAACCAGTGGATGGAAGATTTTCTCTCTCTTTGTGTAACTCTTTCAAATAAGTAAATAAATCTTTAAAAAATGATGGGAAGGCCATCACAGGCCTTACCAATATCTACTCTCCTCCACTTTGACGTCTGCTTTTTGGCCTTTATTTTCTGGATTACTTTTGGCACTTAAGCCACTTTAAGACCCATTTATTTATTTATATTTCTGATTTAATTATTAACGATCCTTTAATTTTGGATTTCTAATAATTATTTAGTATTTTGGCAGACAACAATCATCATTTGAGATGGTTTTTAAAGTGTTATTTCTTCAAATAAATCTTTTATCCCATTTTGGATACTTGAACTAGAAACTGGCCATGAGTTTTGACTTCCAGCCAGAGAAGGGGGTACCAAGTATGACACCATAGTGAGAAGGAGTAAGACGGAGGGGAGAACAGATGGTCAGCATGGGCATGACCGAGTAAGGTCTAGAGAGGGCGGGACCATGGGCCATTTCTCCATCAGCTTTGAAAGTGAGTCTGTACACAGTGCCCTGGTTTCGGATGCAATACACCATCAGGTCCCAGTCTCTCATGGTCTCCCAGCCTCCTCCTCTTAGCTTTAAGCTGCTTTTCTCTGCTTTTATGATTGTGAATCAATCTCTTACTAGTAGTACAGCCGGCCCTACAGGATCCCTGAACGCAAGATGTATGAACTCACTTATCTCTCCCATAGATGGCATCTTGATGTCCGATCTTGTCTGGAGAGGTTTCTGAAGAAGAAACCCTGAGCAGAAAGCAACTACCACTTGCATGTAGCCCCGAGGCTGACTGGAGCCCCCTTCACCATCATCAAAATTCCCTAAAGAACATGATATCACCAACCAGTCAAACGAAGGCCATGGGTACTGCAGAACAACTAGGGACTCAGACATGAGCTGAAGATGCACCTCCCAGCCTCAACTTCAGTCTCTAGGAACATTTACTTCTAGGTGATTTAAGCAATAGTTGCCTGGCTCCTTGATCTGCACTTTGCAATAAATACTTAACTTTGTTCCACTACCGTGATGTCAATAATTGGCTTGCTATGCACTGGGTAGATCCAGTTTTGGGGATTCTATAGCAATTCTTTGAATCAGTTTTGGGGTTTTCTATAACAGCTTTACTAAGCATCTGCCTCTGACCACATCCACCATTCCCAGTAATATACACGTGCACTTGGCAACTTGCAGGCGGGTCCCTTCAAGCAAAAATGTGCTGAGTCCCCCAAGAGAGTCTGGAGAGTTTGATTCCTTGACTGAAACCTTTAATCACCCCTGAGCCAAAGTCCTCTCTTGGGTAGGCCTCAACCTTGGTTCCTGGCTTCCACTTGCAACACCCACTTTTAGCAAGATCTTCCCACCCCAGATAGATGATCAAGTTCCTCATCCCCTGTCTTTGACGTCTAAGACTTTGGGCTGTTTTAGCAAGAATCCTCCACCCTTGGGGCTCCTCTCAGTGTTTTTCATTTGCTGACCCCTTCCCTCTGCTCTTGGCCATAAATCTCCAGCTATCCCTACCGTATTCAAGCTGGAGCCTGACCTCTCCCTGCCAAGATAGTCATTTTGCATGATGATCCTGAATTAAGTCTTTCCTGTCATTCTAACAAGTGTTAGAAAATTTTTTCCTTAGCACTCTGTATCAGCATGGCTGGTAGACCCTCTCTGCCATGAGGATGCCCCAGACCCACAAAGTCATATGCATCCCCACCATGTGCCCATGAAGCCTTGGTTCTCAGTGAGAACACATCCAGCCTTGAGCTCCACTCAGAGTATTTCACACCATGTAGGCCTGGAGTGACCTTTCAGGCTCAACACTTGAGAGGAGCCTGTGGGGTCTTCTCACTGAGCTGCTGTGACTTTAATCCCTGTCATATTTAATCAGCATGGCCCATCAGCGGGGTTCATTCTGAATTGGGAACATGACTCATCTCTCTGCCTCTGATTAGGAAAATATGGGTTAGATTATCTCTGTTAAAAGTCAAAAGACCAAGTGCCTTGAAGCACCCTGGACACCTTAGGTCAGGGGACGTGGGGGCCCAAGTCCAGTCACATCCACTGAAGAGTGAGCCTGTGCAGATGTGCATCCTTTCCCAGGATATGCCGAGGCCTCACTAGACCCAGACCTCTCTACTTTATTATTTACGTGTTGAGAACGACAGTGTTTCTCGAAGCAGAACATGTCCATCCCATAGACGGTGACTAGGGACATCTCAACCTTCAGCCCATGCCTTTCCCCCTCCCTTCTTGAGAACGCTGTGTGCACATTCCTTAGTTAGCCAAGCCCTCACTTCACCAACTTCAATACTTGGCCACCATCTGATGTCGTCCCCCTGCCTGCTTACAGTCCTTTCCTTTAAAACCTGTTTGCAGTTTAAGATTTTTGGGACACAAATCCAACACTGCTTGGGTTAGGTCTTCCTGGGCTGCAGCTCTAAGCAAACCAGAATAAACTCTTTCTTAATAGGTTTGTGTCTCAGTTTCTCTTAAAAGCCAACATCTCAGGAGATGTTTTTGTTCCTTTATTCTGAATCCAAGGAAAATTTAAGAAAAAAGTCATTGGGGGCTGATGCTGCGGTGCAGTAGGTTAATCCTCTGCCTGAGGCACCAGCATCTGATACATGCACTGGTTAGAGTCCCGGCTGCTCCTCTTCTGATCTAGCTCTCTGCTATGGCCTGGGAAAGTAGTAGAAAATGTCCCAAGTGCTTGGGCCGCTGCATGCATATGGGAGACCTGGAGGAAGTTCCTGGTTTCGGATTGGCTCAGCTCTGGCCATTGCAGTCATCTGGGGAGTGAACCAGCAGGTAGAAGACCTTTCTGTCTCTCCCTCTGTCTGAAACTTTACCTCTCAAATAAATAAATAAAATCTTTAAAAAAAAAAAGTAAAAAGACACTTACTTTTTTTGTCTGTAGTGTTGTGCACCGTCACTGTCGGAACTCCAGGACCTGTATTGAACAGAGGAAGGGGAGTCAGAAAACAAAATGAGACCACTAGTTTAATTGAGAATAATAATAATAAAAAAAAGACGACAAGCTGTCCTTACAACCTGGTGTCTGCAGAACCCAATTTCATGAAGAGTCATTGGTAGAGGATGGCAGAGGCCAGTTCCCTGGGGTTGCTAAAGGCATAGATCTCTAACTCAGCACCCACGTCATTACAGAGAACACAGTTCAAAGTACACATGGTCTCTGCCTTACAGTGACATCACTTAGGACATTTTTCAACTTTACAATGGTGGAAAAGCAGTGGAAACCCTACTTTTACATTTTAAGTTTTAATCTTTTCCCAGGTTGGATATGTGTGGTATGATACTCTTTCATGATGCTGGGTGGGCAGCAGTGAGTCAAGGCTCATAGTCCGCCACATGATATGGAGGGAAAACTACTGGCACCTCTAGTGCAGTGTACTGCTAATCTAGGATGTTCAGTAGGATCAGTGGATTCAGTACATTTTTGACTTACAAGATTTTCAATCTATGGGCTTATCAGGACCTAACTCTGCTGTGAATTGAGGAACAGCTATGTATTTTTGGAAAACTGTAATGACAACAAACATCGTTTACAAAGCATGACATTTGATCTTTATTCTTATAACCTTTTTGCTATCCAAACACAAATTCTGTGGAGGTTTCATTGAATCTGATAAATTGAATTGAATAAATTGAATTTCATTGAAATCTGATAAAAGCCTCAGTGCTAAATCAGCTTCACCAGGAAAGTTACTCCACAAATTGACCCCATAGAACATCTGGTAAAAACTCCGACATAATAGGAATATTTTGAAAAGGTTAAATTATGCTTCAGTTTTTCTTCAAATCACTTTGGCTTGCAGTTTCTCAATGGTGGGGCTGTTACAAGTTGTGGGGAATGAGCGGGAAGGTACAACTCAGGGCAGAGTGGCCCCTGATTAGTTTTCTCTGTAAGTTGACTTCTCTGATATCTATAGTAAAAGGGGGGTCCAGGGAGAAAAAAAGAGGGCTTTCTGAATGAAAAATATCTTTGAAAACAGATTAAGAGGCAGTCTTGATGACTTTTCTAGCCTCTTTTGTACTCATTCTGTTCCAACTAGCTGGTTTTCCTGCAGGGTCTGTTTCCACTAGGCTGACTCTTCTCACTACCTGAGATGTTCTGCCCCCAAACATTAACATGGCTTATTGTCTCTTAGTTCACTTCAGTCTGTTCAAATGCCTTCCCCAACCACCCAGTCTCAGCATTCTTCTACCTATGTGATCAGGTTTGATCTCCAGCTCAGCTTCTCTTTATACAGCTCATCACCACACATTAGGTCAGCAGTTTGTAATATGGAACTACCAGTGTATTTGTTTCCTGCACTAGGCTGCATGTTCCATGAATTTGTCTCATTGACTTTATTGTCAATCACACATTTGTGGAGGGCATGCTGAATGAGTGATCATACAGTATATAGGAGAGGCATAGGGGGATGCTCCTCTTGGCTCAAGTGGATTGTGCAGGAGAAAGTGAAGTGAGAGGTGAGAATGAAGGGAAAAAGTAGAAGTTAGAAACAAGAGGGTGGCAGTGGTCAGAGGGAAACAGATCTGTTGTGGGGACACTGTGGCTGGGCTGTGCTATGCTTTGGTTTGGAGAGCCACATTAAAGCCACAAGATACACAACATTGGGGCATAAAGATGGCTGGAGAGGGCGGCACTGTGGCGTAGTGAGCTAAGCCCCTGCCTGTGGCCTGGGCATCCTGTATGGGTGCTGGTTCATGCCCTGGCTGTTCCTCTTCCAATCCAACCCTCTGCTTATGGCCTGGGAAAGCAGTGAAAGATGGCGAAAGTGCTTGGGCCCCTGCACTCACGTGAGAGACCCTGAGGAAGCTCCTGGCTCCTGACTTCTGATTGGTCAAGCTCCAGCCATTGCAGCCATTTGAGGGAGTGAACCAGCTGGTGGAAGATGTTTCTGTCTCCCTCTCTATCTGTAATTCTACCTCTCAAATAAATAAAATCTTAACATAAAAGGATGGCTGGAGTTCAGTGTCCTAGGGGTCACTGTCAGGACTTGCCACACACTCCTGAGGGCCCATGTGGGTTGAGTTGAGGCTGGGTTGAGAGCTGGGGAACCTGCTATAGATCCCAACACAATGGTGCCTTAAAGAAGTTCCCAGCAGGGGCTGTGGGGAGGACATCCTGGCCCAGGACCCAAAGAGCCCAGGTTAGAAAAGCAAAGACATCCTCTACACTGAGAGGTAGGGGTGGGCAGTATCAGTGGAACCATCTATGCTGAGAGGCAGACTATGGGTCATATTAGCCATGGACATCAGAGTAGACACTTATTTGTTGTCAGTGGACCCAGAAACTATTAAGTGCACATTCAAGTTCATGGAGTCCAGGGACAATTTTCCCATACATTGTGCCCTTCCTCCACTCAACCTACAGCTAGGTTTGCCAGATAGAATGCACAACACCTGGTTACATGTGAATCTTAGATAAACAATGAATATTGTTATTGTAGATTATCTGAAATACAGATGTAACTGGGTGTCTTACCTTTTTTTTTTTCCCTAAATCTGCAATTCCCTACCAGGGAGGCAACAGTGATCTCAGAGTATGTTTTCATATCTAAAGAGACAGCATTTACCGCAAGAGATTCAAACTTCAGCTGTAGGTTTAAGTTATTGAATCAAACTAAGTTTCCTGGCACTAAGATCCATTTCTCCCCATGGGGAGCCCAAGTGGAAGAACAGATCAATCATTGAGAAATAAAGAACAGACATACATTTTCTCTGCACATTTCAGGGAGAGTCAATTTGCAAACAGAGCATAGCCTACATTCTTATTAATAATGTAAACAATTATTATTTATTTAGTGCCTACTATGTGAAAGGCTCTCTGCGAGATGTTTTATATGAATAATTTCTATTCTGATCTTCATAGCAGTTCTGCAAAGTAGATACTTCTAACCATATTTTACAGATGAGAAAACACAGGTTTAGAGAGCTTTAAGTCTTTTGTCTCATCCATATCATCAGAAAGCTGCTGACCTGGATTAGTCCCCTCTCATTTTTTAAATTTATAAACTTAATACATGTAGTTTCTAAAAAATTCCAAATACTAAAGAAAGGAAAACATTGACAAGTAGAAGACCTATCTTATCATTTCCCAGAGGAAACCTACATTTTTCTAAAGTGTCCTAAAATGTTTATGTGAACATATAAGGGACTGTCAAAAAGTTCATGGAAAATATGTATTATGAAAAACCAGGCATGGATTTCCAACAGTTTTTGCACCAAAAGAAACTTATCTTTAATTTCTCCCTTTGTCTATAAACTTTTTGAAGCATCCTCATATGTGGTCATATTTATAAATAAGCTAATATTCTTGACATACAGATAAAAATAACATACAAATACTTGGAAGTACATCTGAAGCATTTACGTTTCCACTGTTGAGTAACCTCAGCTGCGGGTCTGTTACCTGTGGGATTTACCATGTGCTTTCTTCAGCAGCACATAGACTAAAATTGAGGATGTACCGTATTGGAGTGCATTCCTTCTACATCTAGTGTGTTGAGAATTTTTATCATGATGTGCTGAATTTTGTCAAATGCTCTTTCTGCATCAACTGAGATGACCTTCATTCTGCTAATGTGGTATATATGACGTGAATATGGATTCATGTGTGTTGAATTGTCTGCATCCATGGGATAAGTCCTTCTTGATCATGGTGAATGATCCTTTTCATGCATTTAGTTCTTGCTAGGTCAGTTGGTCAAGAGAAACAAATACATGGCTTCCGAATGGAAAAAGAAGTTAAATTGTTGCTATTTTTAGATAACCTAATATCATATACAGAAAGCCCTAAAGACTTCCTCCAAAAAACTGTTAAAACTGATAAATAAGTTGCAGTCTAAAAAAATCAACATACAAAAATCAGTAGCATTTCTATATACTAATGTGGAACTATCTGAAAAAGAAATTAAGAGAATAATTCCATTTACAATAACTACATAAGGGTAAAATACTTATGAATTAATTTAACCAATGAAAGAGAAAGGCTTGCAAACTGAAAACTAACACACTGATGAAAGAAACTGAAGAAGACACAAAAATGGAAAGATATCCTGTGTTCATAGCTTGGAAGAATTATACTTAAAAATGTTCATGCTACTGAAAGGAAGTTTCAGACTAAGTGTAATCCCTACCAGGGAAGTTCCAATGACAATCCTAAAATCTGTATAGAACCGCAAAAGAGCCCAAATAACTAAAGTAATCTTCAGCAGAAAGAGCAAATTGGAAGCAAAATTGGATGTCAAAATACACTAAAGCTGTAGTAACCAAAACAGCATGGTACTGGCATAAAAACACACACACACAGACGAATGGATCAGAATAGAGCTCCTAGAGATAAATCTTTGTACATATGGTCAGCTGATAAAAGTGTCAATAAGGTCCAAGGAGGAAATCAATAAATATGTGAGGCAACTGCATCCCCACAGGAAATAGGAGATGAGACCTTTTTGTCACATCATGCAAATAAGCTCAAAATGGATTAAGGGCTTAAATGTTAGACCTAAACTATGAAACTGATAGAAGAAAACATGGGGAAAGCTCCATGAGATTATTCTGGGCAGTATTATTTTTGGATATTATATATATATATAATATATATTATCCAAATATATATATTATATATATCCAAATATATATATATATATTTATACACACGTGCACACATACACACAATCCAAAAACACAAGAAACAGAAGCATAAATAGACAATAGACACATAGGATCACATCAAACTAAAATGCTTCTGGACAGCCAAGGGAACAATCAACAGAGTGAAGAGACAGCATGTGGAATGGGAAAATATTTATAAAGCAGACCTCTATAAGGGGTTAATATCCAAAACCCATAAGGAACTTAACTCAATAATAAGAAAATAACCTGATTAAAAATGGGCTGAGATCTGAATAGATACTACTTGTAAGAACACATGTGAATGGTCAACAGGTGTAGGAAAAGATGCTCAAAATCAGTAATGCACAGGAAATGCAATTGAAGACCACACTGAGACACCATCTCACAACAGTTTTACATGAAGTAATTCTACCTATTATTCTCTGGCTATTAATAAATGTATTATTTATGCTCTCAACTCTAATTACTACCAATAGCTAGTATCAAAAAGTCTAAAGATAGCAATTATTAGAGAGGATGTGAAGAAAGGGAAACATTTGTTTACTTTTGGCAGGAATGCAAGTTAGTACGGCCACAATTTTCCTAAGAGGAAAGTGAAATGGTCAACAGACACATGAAAAAATGCTCAGGATCACTAGCCATCACGGAAATGCAAATCAACACCACAGTGAGGTTTTACCTCACTCTGGTTAGAATGGCTCTCATACAGAAATCAACAAACAGCAGACACTGGCGAGGATGTGGGGGAAAAGATACCCTAATCCACTGCTGGTGGGAATGTAAACTGGTACAGCCACTGTGTAAGAGAGTTTGGAGATACCTCAGAAATCTGAATGTAGACCTACCATACGATCCAGCCATCCCACTCCTGGGGATTTACTCAAACCAAAAGAAATCAGCATATGAAAGAGTTATCTGTATCCCCATGATCATTCTACGCAATTCACAATAGCTAAGATATGGAAACAACCCAAATGTCCATCAACTGTTGACTGGATAAAGAAATTACGGTTTATATACAATGACAATTGTAGGAGGATAAGTTCAGCTGCATGGGCCAGTATTTGGGAGGCCAAAGTGGCACAGCCACTTTTGAGAATTAAGAAATATCCATAAAATTTGAAGACACCCATATTGTGCCATCTGATGATTCCACTCATGGGTCTCTCAGAGAAAACCCTGCCCATGTGCCTAAGAGACATGCAGATTTTTCATGCATGCAAATACAGTTGGAAATTATGCAGGTATTCATTAGTAAGAGAATGGATGATGAACAGATATGGTATACTCACATGTAGAATATCACACAGCCACAATCAAATGAGATTGACACATTTGAAAAAGCTGAGCAAAGGCATTGAGTAGCCGAATTGTAAATCCTGTAATACACAACTACATAAATAATTCTACCAAGCTATAAGCCCTAATTTTTATTTTAAAGATTTATTTATTTGAAAGAATATGAGAGAGAGAGAGAGAGAGAGGTCTTCCATCCACTGGTTTGCTCCCTATGTGGCTGTAATGGCTGGAGTTGGTCTGGTCTGAAGCCAGGAGCTTCTTCCGGGTCTCCCATGTGAGTGCAGGGGTTCAAGGACTTGGGCAATCCTCTGCTGGAACTGGATCAGAAGTGGAGCAACCAGGACTCAAACTGGCAACCATATGGGATAGTGGTGCTGCAGGCCTGGGCTTTAACCCACTGCAACACAGTGCTGGCCCCAAGACTTCATTTTTAAAAGAGATGCATAGTATTCCATTATATGGGTATACTATACAGTAACCTGTCTACTGATGGATCTTTAGGTTGTTCCCTTTTGTTATAATAAACAGTGTTGCTGAAAACCTCTTACACATATGTTTGCACATAGGTTAAGATTGTATCTCTCAGTTAAGCCAATTAGCAGTACTGCAAACTGCTGAGTTAAAACATTTTATAGACAGCTTTCACTAGACAAGCTCGTGATTTTCAGACACAAGCCCCTCAAATCTCAGTGCTTTAAACAGTGGTTTACTTCTCGTTAACGTGGAGTCCTGGGAAAAGGTCCGAGGCAGCCCTACCATGCTCTCCTCCGCTCCCTCCAGGCAATGTCTCAGGCCAGCATGCATGTGGAAGGATCAGCCTTTATCTGGAACACACTGGGCTCCAGACCAAGGGCAGTGGAACACGGGGGCCTGCAGAAATACACAGCAGCTCCTAAAACGCCCTGGACCTAGTGTAGGGCTCTTCTGAAGTGGATCACATGCAGAGTCTGATCCCTACACAGTGGAAGGAATCTCTCATACTCTAGCGGATGCTCCAGGAACTGCAGCGGTGGGGAGTGCACCATCTGCTTAGAGGAGGGACAATGCAGCACTGGGAACAGTAACGTTCTACCCAGAGACTTCCACACTTCAGAGCCTACTCTCTCCTTGCCCTTCAGCTAACAGTATGTGGCAGCCCAAGCTATAGCTTTCAAAAACGTGGTTTTGAAACCTCCCTAATGTGCCAGTATTTTAAAGGAATTTAAAACGTCGAGTGACACTGGACATCTTTTCATGCTTACTTGACACCTGCGTTTCTTGTACGTGTTTCTGACTACAAACGGCTCCTTCTATCCTCCATCCCATTTTAATTGCACGGTTGCTTATTTGTGTCAATCCAGGGAATTGGGGAATTAGCTCATCACCACAGTGCTGCAGATACTTCTAAGTTCTTTCTAACTTGTCACTCAAAGAATTAATGCTGTAAGTACCCATGATAGCAATTGTCAGGATGAATTGCAGCTTTAAAAACCTAATTGCTCTGACCAAGCTTCTCCCCACCACGGGACAGACAGAAAAACTGAAATCTGTGGGCCGTGAATCTGTGTTTCATCCTCAGCACCTCCCCTGTAAATGGGAGTCAGTGTTGTACACACAGATGTTTGCTGAGTGGATTTGCAGCTAATGAACAAATGACCTTCTGAGCACACAGTGGATGAGACAATATCAAGGTAGCATATTTAAATTAGACTAGGGAAAGGTCCCTGGGCCATCCTCTAGGCTCTGTTTTGTAAATATCTTTTTTTTTAAGCATTTATTTATTTATTTTCATTTGAAAGGCAGACACACTCACACCCAAACTCATCTACACACAGAGTGACAGATTCTACTTGCTGGCTCATTTCCCAAATGCCTGACACTTTCTAGGGCTGGGCCAAGCTGAAGTCAGGAACCCAAGAGTTCTACCTAGGTCTCCCACACGGGTTCCAGGGATCCAAGCACTTGAGCCATCCATCTGGTGCCTCCCAGGGTGAATATTATAAGGAAGCTGGATTGGAAGAGGAGGAGCCAGTACTTGAATCAGGCACTCCATATGGGATGTAGTCATTCCAAGCAGCAACTTAACCACTGCACCAGATGCCCACTCATGGATCCTGTTGCTTTTTTCCCCCCAGCTCATCTTACTGTCTCCCTGCAGAAAGAGGACCCTCTGATGCCCTGACGTTTTCAGTGTCAAGGATAGCTGTCCCCATTTACAGGATCATTATGATGATGTTGTTTTTTTTTTTTTTTTTCTGCAAGCCACATCACAACCAGACCTCCACTGTCATCTCAGTTCAGGACTAATCAAAGACAAACACCACCAATGAGAGAATACTAAACAGAAGCTAAACCCTTATGGGTCATTTGATGTCTATTGATTGTAACCTAATCCTATCCAGCCCATCCAGATTCCAGGCCTGGAATCAGATTCTCTCCGGGGTGGGCAGGCACCCTGGGTCTGCATCACCAGGACTTCCAGGCACTTGGGCTCCCTCCTTAAGCTGCCATCACTTCTGGTTTCTGCAACCCTGATGGTTTATACCCTCTGCTCTATGTGAACTACAGTACCGCCCTCCTGTTTCAAGATTTCTCCGATGGTTCAAGTTCTGAAAATTGACAGGCAATTTAGGAAAATACATGAGTCAAAATGAATTTCCTCCTAAGAAGTAAGAGGAAAGTAGAATAACCCTAACTGAAATTATCTGTTGGGATTTATCAAAAAAGAACCATGAAAAATACATTAAGAGTATGATAAATAATAATAAATAAGAGCACGCATAAGATTTTGGAGGAACTTGGAACATATAATAGGGAGCACTTAAGCTTCATTTTAAACAGACTAATTTACTAGTGAGTCTTATGAGGGGTTTTACCCTTGAGGTTTTAAATTAGTTTTCTTTACTTTTCTTCCAGATAACCTTATGCACATCTAGCCCCAAATTAACTTTACAACAGTTGTCTAGCATCTGTGCTCACACAGCTGTGCCTAAAGCCTAGAAAATCTTATTTTAGTCAGAATCTCATAGGATTCTATGTAACTGCTATTCTTCTGACAACTCAGTTTCTTTTCCCTTTGTACCTATTTGCTTCAACACATGTATATTTAGCTTCTACCATGCGCAAAGCACAGTGCCAGGTCCAACAGACAGAAATTGACACAGTGTTTCTTGCTAGGGAGCTCAGAGACAAGTAGGGAAGAGAGAGACATACAGGAAAAATGTGCTTGGACGCCACAGGCTTGGCTCCATCCAAGATCTGGGATGCCTGTGAGCAAGGAAGTGGTCAGGAGACTTGGGTCTCATTGCAGCTCTACTGCCAACCACCTTGTGGGTCCAGGTAAGCAGCTGTCCTTCTCTGTGTCTCAGCAGCTGCACCACACAGGACTGCCAAGGTCACCTTGGAGTAGGAGCAACAGCAGGTTCACCAACAGCAATAGCAGCCACCATTTCCCCTGTTAGATTCCAGGCACTGGGTTGGATACATTAGACATCCTCGCAACCCCATCACAAGCTGTGTGGTATGTATTGACACCTTACTCTCCTTTCTTACTGATCCTTTCAAATACCTGTTTTCATCTAGTCTGAGGACACAGAATATCCTTGAATTATGTTTCATTGACAATTAGGTGAATATATACTTTTATAGCATTTTTTATTTCTTTAAAAGTCAGAGTTTCAGAGAGAAAAGGAGAAACAGAAAGAGATATTGTCCATCCACTCCACAGGTGGCTGCAATGGCCAGTGCTGGGCCAGGCTGAAGCCAGGAGCCAGGAGCTCCATCCTGATCTCCTTTGTGAGTGGCAGGGGCCCAAGCATTTGGACCAGCCTCTGCTGCTTTTCCCAGGCCATTAGCAGGGTGCAGGATGGGAAGTGGAGCAGCCGGGACTCAAACCAGTGCCTATGTGGGATGCAGGCATTACAGGCAGCCATTTTGCTGGCCATACTACAGCTCCAGCCCCAGGTCGAATATTAAATATGTGATTCTGTATGCATAGGCCTGAGTATATATTCTTGAGTGTATGTTCCTAAGTTCATGTGAGAAATTAAACCTGAACACATACAGGTAGACATGAACATATTCACTATGATTCTCATTTCCATGTCCTTAGTTCATATGCCATTCTCAGGGCTTGGGAATCTTTGGAGCATGCAATCAGAGTACAGCATGCAAACTCAAATACAAAAGGGCATGCCTACCACCGGCAGAAAATGAATTTTATGTACTCAGCCTTTGCTTAGAAAGAGATAATTGCATTGAAAACAACACTTGGCCCTTTGAAAATTTCCATTAGCGACAGATATTATTTTGGCTCAAGTTAAACACCTGACTTCCAAATTTATATTGTTCATGAAAGGGAAAGCAAACATTTAAGCAAGTGAATTCACAACCAACACATGAGGTGGTCTCTGTCAATAAAGACCACGTGGCCAACTGGCAAGCACACAGACTACAAAAAGGAAAGCTTTGAATTACATGACAGACTTGTAAACAGAAAATATTTATTTTTGCATCCGTGGCTCCCGGCCCCATTCACTTTAGACCATTAATCTGCACCTGCTTGGCTGGATGGAGCAATGTGACAATTACAGATGAAAATGAAGTAATTAAAAGGGACATAAAAAGGTAAAAGAAAAAGTCATCAGAATAAATTTAAAAAATGCATAGAGACGGCACTTGTCTTCATTTCTCTCCTCTTGTCCTCTGAGGATGCTTATATGACAGATAATTTCCAACCAGCAGCTAACCTCCCAGTATGTAAACAATAGAGACTCAAACAGCCTGGGCCAACTGCACGTATGTCTCCTAAGTGCTGACGAATGGTTGCAAAGAGCAGCTGCAAGCGGCCGAGACAAGACAGCTCTGGCCAAGCGAGATAATTGGCAGTGGCCCTGCTGTGCACAGATTCCGGATCTCTTTATTTGCCAGTTCATGAATTATGGATGCCTGGTACATAAAGTGTATACATCGAGGTGATATTATCATATTAATAAACAGGGAGCCAGCCAAGCTACCGGGGACTGCTCCAGATAATTAAAATATTTGTTCCAAAGATGGTATTTCCTAGTCAACACTCAGCCTGGTCTTGTAGCCATTGGATTTTGAAAGTTTGATGCTGAAACCTTGTTACTGGGATTTAGACCCCACCCCTAGGCCCCACAGCATTTAGTTTTGCTTCAATCCACTTTTCTGTGGCCAGGGAACTTGAAAGTGTTCCTTTCTCACTGAGCAGTCAGGGTAGCATTGCTCAGCAGGGGACAATAGAGATGGGCAAGGTGTTTTACATGGCCTCAAACAATGGAGAAGCAATGTCATGTTGACTTTGTACAGTCACATGTAACCTCTTTCTCTGGAAGTTTCTGAATGACAGTCAGTGTTATGACTGGCATTTTAATAGGAAGAGAAACCTTTCCAACTGTTTTAAAAAGTTTTTTTTTTGTTTTTGTTTTTTTTTTTGTTTTTTGTTTTTTAAGGCAGGGGATCCAGCTTATATTTGTGTGGAGTTGTAGAGTTGCTTCATGCCAGCCTTAAGTTTTAGGGATTATCTGCAGTTAAGTCATGGCATGCATCACTTTCATGTTCCTTCGATCTCAGCCCCAGTGAAGTCTTCAGATGTTTCCCATAATTCACAGAATTCAAAGCATGGGGCTGGCATTGTGGCTCAGCAGGGTAGTCACTTCCTGAGGTGCCAGCATCCCACACTGGAGTACTAGTTCAAGGGCTGGCAGCTCCACTTCCCATCCAGCTCCCTGCTAAAGCACCTGGGAAAGCACCAGGAGATGGCCCAGGAACTTGGGTCCTTTCCACCCACACTGGAGACATAGATGGAGTTCCAGGCTCCTGGCTTTGATCTGAACCAGCCTTGGCTGTTGTGGCCATTTGGGGAGTGAACCAGTGGGTGGACAGTTCCTTTCTGTCTCCCCCCCCCTCTGTCATTCTGCATTTCAAGTAAATAAAATAAATCTTAAAAATAAAAAGAATTCAGAGGCCACCCACTGTGGTGGGTCACTGGTTCAAGTCCCAGCTGTTTCACTTCACATCCAGCTCCCTGCTGATACACTGGAAAAGCAGCAGCAGATGGTCCAAGTCCTTGGGTCCCTGTACCCACATGGGGGACCTAAAGATGCTCCAGGCTTCTGGCTTCAGTTCACCCCAGCTCTGGGCACTGCAGCCATTTGGGGAGTGAATCAGAGGACAGAGGAGCTCTCAATATCTAACTCTACCTTTTAAATAAATAATTTTTTTTTTAAAAAAAAAGAGGTCAAAGAATGGAGGAAGGAACTTAGTTCAATTAGTTTTATGGGATGAGGCAAACTATAGGCAGAGAGCTACAATGTGCACAGACCACCTCGTGTGTGGGTGGATCAGGTCAAGCCCTAGTCCAAACCAGTGTCTCTGGCCCCGGCTCCAGGCTCTTCTCAGATCCTAGTGTTGTCCTGACTCAGACTGGAACAGCCTTTATCACAATCCGCCACACTGTGACTCCTGAAGTCTGGCAACAATTTTCTTTTTTAAAAAGATCTGTCTATTTGAAAGTCATAGTTATGGGGTGGAAGGAGGAGAGGGGGAGAGAATGAGAGAGGGAATGAGAGAAGAAGAGAATGAATGAATCTCCCATCTACAGGTTCACTCCCTAAATGGCTACAACAGCCAAGGCTGGCTCAGACTGGAGCCAGAAGCATTATCCATGTCTCCTAGGTGGTTGGCCTAGTACTTGAACCATCTTCCCCTGCTTTCCCAGGTACATTAGAGAGCTGGATTGGAAGTGGAGCAGCCAGCTCAAACAGGTACCCATATGGGATGTCAGCATTGCAGGCAGTGGCTCAACCTGCTACGTCACAATGCTGGACCCCTGCAATGATTTTCAAAGCAATTCATTTGATTTTAAATTGCATATTTATGTTGTATTCAACTATTCTTGAAATTTCGGAATCCACTTCTTCTACTTGTTGGTTTACTTTCTACGTGGTGCCAAGTGGTTGGAGCTGGGTCAGGCTGAAGCCAGAAGTCTGGAACTTTGCCTTGGTCTCCCTCTTGAGTGGCAGGGGTCCAAGCACTTAGGCTATTTCTGCTGCTTTCCAAGGCTAGCATTGCAGGCAGCTGTGCCACAACATTGGCCACCATATAGTACTTATTGAAGGTAAATTGTCAATGGGTAGCTGCTGGTTAAATGAGTGAAAAGGTAATTGTTGATGATATATAAATTAGTTCAGAGGGTGTGACCAGTCTCTCAAGTAGCATCTCAAAGTTGCCAGTTACCTGTTTATTAAGGTTAGCCTTTCTTTTTAAAAAATGCAGAAATTTGTAATGAAGTCAGTACTGCACCTGTAGTGAGTAGGTAACACTAGTAGCAATCAAGCATACTAAATAGTCCAAGGGTTGTATATCTGAGTCTGCCACAAAAATATTTTTTTTAAAAATTTTTATTTATTTGAAAGACAGAGTTACAGAGAGAAGTAGAGACAGAGAAAGGTCTTCCACTCCATTGGTTCACTCTCCAAATGGCCGCAACGGCTGGAGCTGCGCCAATCTGAAGCCAGGAGCCAGGAGCTTCCTTCGGGTCTCCGACATGGGTGCAGGGGCCCAAGGACCTGGGCCATCTTCTACTGCTTTCCCAGGCCATAGCAGAGAGCTGGATTGGAAGAGGAACAGCCAGACCTAGAACTGGCGCCCTAATGGGATGCCAGCACCTCAGGCCAGGGCGTTAACCCACTGCACCACAGCGCCTGCCCCAAAAAGATTATTTCATAAGGGGAATTCTGAAAACTTCTGAGCAACATCGCCATTCTGGGAATATGTGCTTGGGCTCCCAGGTAGGACAAAACTTCTCTGGATGAACAAGTCATGGTGTGTGAAGAAGGCGGTGCCTTCCGATTGCCATACTGAGGATGGATTACAGGTGAGCTCTTTACTTTCAAAGCTGACCAGATCTTGATGCAGGATAGGTTCACTTTGCCAAGCAAGAGACTAAATGGGCCGATGGGGCCGATTCTTGCTCGATGACCTTCCAGCCCAAATCATTCCCCAGGGTTTCTGCCCATCTCTTCTTCTGTCCCTGATGGCCAGGCCACTAAACAGAAGCTGGGTAGCGCCCAGAGGGAATCCTCAGTTACCTTCCACAGGGCAGTGGGGTGACCCTGACACTGACTTGGACGCTGCTCAAGATACAGAACCACTGCTTTTCTTTCTGGACTCAAGGCTACAGAAAAAGCAGATGGCCTCTCTTCAGTGGAAGGAGGCCCACTCTGTTCTTAACCCCCACGTTTGCATCCTCACAAGATGCCCTCAAAGTCCCCCATCACCACGGTAATGACTCAGAGCTAGCCTCACCTCTCCCACCCAATTCTGACCCTGGTATACTCTTCTGAGTAGGAGCTCCAGCCTAATCCTTGGTCATTTGTTCCTTAAAGCAATCATATGAAATAAACGCCATTTCCCATTTCACAAAACGATAAATTGAGACACAGGACTACATGCGGCAAGGCCAGCATTTAAACCCCGGCGCTTCTGCCAGACTCCATTTTCAACCCAGTGTGCTTCATGGGCACTCTGTTGCATATGTATACATGAGGGCATTTCAAACAATTTGTGGAAAAATTGGATTTTAAGATGTTTATTTTGGGGGCCGGCGCTGTGGTGCAGCAGGTTAATGGCCTGGCCTGAAGCTCCAGCATCCCATATGGGCACCGGTTCTAGTCCCAGCTGCTCCTCTTCCGATCGATCCAGCTCTCTGCTGTGGCCTGGGATAGCAGTAGAAGATGGCTCAAGTCCTTGGACCCCTGCACCCACGTGGGAGACCTGGAAGAAGCTCTTGGCTCCTGGCTTCGGATCGGTGCCGTTCCGGCCATTGCGGCCAATCGGGGAGTGAACCATCGGATGGAAGACTTCACTCTCTCTGCCTCTCCTCTCTCTGTGTGTAATTCTGACTTTCACATAAATGAATCTTTTTAAAAAGATGTTTATTTTGGGCCGGCGCCGTGGCTCAACAGGCTAATCCTCCGCCTTGCGGCGCCGGCACACCAGGTTCTAGTCCCGGTCGGGGCGCCAGATTCTGTCCCGGTTGCCCCTCTTCCAGGCCAGCCCTCTGCTGTGGCCCGGGAGTGCAGTGGAGGATGGCCCAGGTGCTTGGGCCCTGCACCCCATGGGGAGACCAGGAAAAGCACCTGGCTCCTGGCTCCTGCCATCGGAGGAGCGCGGTGCGCCGGCCGCAGTGCGCCGTCTGCGGCGGCCATTGGAGGGTGAACCAACGGCAAAAGGAAGACCTTTCTCTCTGTCTCTCTCTCTCACTGTCCACTCTGCCTGTCAAAAAAAAAAAAAAAGATGTTTATTTTGGTGCAAAAATGCCTTGAAACTGGTGCGTTGCTTTTTCATGACACTCACTTTCCATGAACTTTTTGGAAGTCCCTTATGTATGAGTATTTCTTTATCATTAAGCAGCAGTGAACACTGGTGTTCAACCTTAACTGCACGGTTACTAGCCCAATAGACTTGGGCAAGTTGCTTTAATTAGTTGGTCCTTGGTTTCTCCATCTGTAAAATTGGAATAACATTTCCATTCATCTCAGATGAGTTGTTATGAGCACTGAGTGATGACTCATCCAACATGTTTAATACATGCCAGGTCCCTCCTCAACTCCCAGTAAGTATGCTGATTATTGTTATTTTGTACATTGCTTATTACTGCTTAATCAAAAAGCTACTAACAGCCATTCCCCTATGATCTGATGCCGGGGGCTCCTGGAGTGATTGATCACATTGCTGAGATGGGAAACTGGAGAGGGAGAGAGAAAGACCCCCCAGGAGCAGTTAGAAACCCAGAAACCGGGGTGCACTTTACAGCAATCTTGTTCATGATGGCAACTGGCCTTGTCGCTTAACACTCACCCCTAGCCCATGTACCACAGGCCTCCTGGCAACATCCATCCTCCTCGCTCCCCAGGGCTCTGGCCAGGAGGTGCCCTGCTGTCTCCAGAACTGGCCCCGCATATTGTAAGATGCTGAGGATCAGCACAACCCACCCAGGTAGGTCGGTTCTGAAGAACCACCCTTGCCCTCACGTGCACACTTGCAGGATCCATTTATTTTTCAGTCCTGCAGGTCCCTAAGGCACTAGGGCAGGGGCCCCCTCCCTGGAACCTGTCTTTCTCTGTTTGATAGTGACAGCCCGTTGTACCTGTACTCCCGAGGCACTGAGCCGCTGCCCCTCTGCCTGGTCTCTACAATGAGGTGCCCAGGTATTTGAGGCAGGGACACCATTGTGAGCATCTCGCACAGATGCACCTCCAAAGTATCTACTTAAATAAGCCCAACACACTTTCTGTGCTATTCTGTGTCGGCTCTTGGTACAATTGATTTGTATGACTTAACCTCTATGCCCCCACATTTCTTTAATCTGCACAGAGAGGCCATAGTAACGGATCAGAGATCTTCAAAGTGAGTGCCGGCTGTCTCTCGAGGAGCTGCTATTTCCATATTGGGCTTCCCAGTAAGTTTGCTTTTGAAGATGGGGCTCTGTGGCTTACACCAAGCTGGAAAACATGTGGATTAGATGATCTATAAACTTCTTTCTGCGCTACCACTCCAGGAATTTAAAAACATTCCCGACAGCCTCCAGCCCAAGGAAGCTCCTAGTCTTCCGAGTTCTGTAACAAACACTTCCTGCCTCCTCCGTGCATCTTGGTGTCATCCCAGTCAGCTATGCCCCAGGGCCCCTGAGGATCAACTTCACGCTGGGAAATCGAGGGCTCACTCTAAACATTTGCTAGAAGTAAATGACCAATTTTTTAAAATGTAAGATCTCTTGGGGGAATGTAAGTACAAGTCTTCTTTTCTTTGGAGTGGAAATGATAGGAAAAGAAATGAAGACTAAAAGAAACACAGAACACAGAAGTTGAATCCTAGGTAATAATTGTTCTAGAAGCACTCACCAATGCCAGGGAGGGAAGGGAAAGGAATGAGCAGTATCATTCTTAGAAACGCAAAACAAATTGTGTGAGTGAATGCTTGTGCCTGTGTGTGTGCATGTGAATGTACACAAGTGCACACCATATGCACCATATGTGTCTGTGTGTGAATGTGCAATTTGCATAACGTGCATGTGACTGTCCACGTATGTGCATGTTTGTGAATGTGCACAAGTATGTACATGTGATCGTTCATGTGTGTGCATGTGAATGTACACAAGTGCACACCATATGCACGTGACTCCATGTATGTGCATGTAAGTGTGCCCATGTGTGCATTATGTGACTTCACATATGTGCATGTGTGTGCATCACACATGTTACTGTTCGCATATGTGCAGGTGTACTTGTGAATGTGTTCGAGTGTGCATCATACACATGTGACTATTCATGTATGTACATGTGTGTACATGTGAAGATGCACAAATGTGCACCATGTGCATGTCCACGTGTGTGCATGTATGTGCGTGCATGTGAATGTGCACAGTGAACATCATATGCATGTGACAGTCCTTGTATGTGAATGTGTATAAAAGTGCTTATCATATGCATGTGAGAGTACAAGGACAAATCATGCATGTGGCTGTCCACATATGTGCATGTGTGTGCACATGAATGTGCACAAGTACAAATCATATGCACGTGACTGTCCATGTATGTGCGTGTGTGGTATGTGTGTGTATGGTCTTTTGTGTCCATGCATTTGCATGCATGTTATCTAAAAACCCCACCTTGGCTTAGGGCTCATTCCTAAAATTCACCCTTTACACTTTTTTTCTGTTAAAATAAAATCTCTCCCTCCCAATTTCCTCCTCTTTTCTTACCATGTCGGTGAACAATTAAGGATAATTTACACAAAACTAATGATGTATAACAGCAGAGTGAAATATTTTATAACACATACGTGAATGCTCTGTGGAGAGGAAGTAGAAATATAATTTGAACAGTCACACGAGTGACAATTCTAATTAATTTTCTCCTGCTTTAATAGGCGTGTTGTTAACGAGGGACAGAACAGATGTTCTCTTCTACGCCAGCCTCCTCGCTGTCTTCTATTTCTGTCTGGAGCCTCAGCTCCCCATGTGGGTGGGGAGTGGGTGAGACTGAACTGTGCGCTTCGCAAGAAAATAGTCCCAGAAGAGAGGGAAGACTGGCCGGCCATGAGCACTCTCTTTGCCTCAGCAGAGGGCTCCTCTCCATGGGAGGGGCGCATCTGACAAGTAAAGCCCCTGGACCAGAGACACTCCTGAGAGGCAGGTGGGAAGAGCAGAGGTGCTCACAGCAATTAAACAGCAGGGGGACCCAGGGATGAGGGCCCAGGTTTAGGAGCCTCAGGAGCAAGGATCCTGAAGGTCACCCCATGCCACAGGTGCTCATTACACAAACTTCAGAGTCACAGGAGGGGCGTCTGCCTCCAACTGCGGGTTTCCTGGCTTTCCGCACTGAGACGGGATCAGGAGGCAGGCTGGATGAATGGTCCTACTTATGACTTCACCAATTCTAGGACCCCTTCACTTGTAACATGACCCTCCGATTTAATAGGACACTAGGTTGTGAGAGTCCTGGAAGCCGCAGGTGGAATTCCGTGCATTCTCTAAGGCGGCATTTCTCAAACTCTGGATGCTTCAGGAATACCCCCGAGCCTTGAGGAAGTGGCATGCCTGGTGGAGGCCACAGGTGTCACGTCCCTGACAGAACCCAGGCACCACACTGAGGGATGCACTGCTCCCAGGACATCGTTTAAGAAAACTTCATTTTCAGCTTACCTGAGCAGAGTGGGATTTCAGGAGGCTGAGGAAGGGTTTGGAGGAGGATGCACTTGGGGACCATGTCAGTCTCCGAGAGCTGTCCCGGGAAGGTCCCACAGACTGGGAGGCTTAAAATCACAGAACTGTATTGCCTCACAGTCTGGAAGCCAGAATCCCAACTGCAAAGTGCGGGCAGGGCCACACCGCTGTGCCATCTGTAGGGGACAATCAATCTCTATGCTTTCTCCAGTTCCCGGGGTGGCACAAATCAACCTGAGGTTTTGACGGTGCCTCACTTCCTCCTCTGCCTATGTTGTCACCTGGCATCTTGTTTGTGTTTTGCTTAAAGATTTATTTATTTGAAAGGCAGGGAGAGAGGGGAAGAGTGAGGGGGAGGGAGATCTTCTGTGTGCTGGTTCACTCCCCTATTATGATCTCATCTTAATCAATTACATCTAGTTCCAATAAGGTCACATCCCGAAGTACTAGGGGTTATGATTTCATATTCTAGGGGGAGGACACAACTCAACCTACAACAAGAGACTGGGGCAGGTCTTACCTTATTGTTGGAAAAGCCGCACACGGTATACGCTGGCCTTGTGTGTGTTTCCTAGGCCAGCGGAGTGCAGCACTGCCGTGGTCACTCTTGCTCTGACAGCACTCCCGCTAGAATCTTCCTCAGACTGTAGACAACCGGCTCCAAATGCCATAAAGGGAAAGGGGACCCTCCTGGTCCCAGATGTGCCAGTGGCAATCATTTCTGCAGTAAGTTGAAATTGACCTCCTAGCCCTGAATGTCTTGATCCCACAAGAGCAGAATAGATGGGTGATAAAGCCATCGACTTCAGTTTCAGCCTTTAGCTCTCCCACTTACAATCAGGGGGCCCTGAACTCTGAGCCTGGGGCCTCTCAAGAATGTGGACAGTGGGGTGGTTCCTGGGCATTAAGTGAAGTAGATGCTCTTTGAAGCTCTTGGTCATTGTAAGAGCAAAATAAATGGGAGCTGTGACCATGCAAATCTTCCTCAATGGGAAGTATTCCTAGCTGGGAATTCCTGGGTGATAGAGATTGCTGCCACATTTAAGATCTATGGGAGGGGCGAGTGTTGTGGTATGGTGGGTAAAGCCACTGCCTGCCAGTGTCATCCCAGATGGGTGCCTGTTTGCATCGGACTGCCCCACTTCTGATTCATTTCCCTGCTAATGACCTGGGGAAAGCAGGGGGAAATCGGCCCAAGTGTTTGGGTCCCTGCCACCCAGGGGGAGACCTGGAGGAAGCTCCCGTGGCCCAGCCCTGGCTGTTGTGGCTATCAAGGTAGTGAACCAGCAGATGGAAGATCTCTCTCTCTCTCTTTCAAATAAATAACTAAATCTTAAAAAACAAATATCTAGAGGAGGCAGGGTGTCCACCTACCCAACATAAAGGTTCCAGGCCAGGCAAGGCCCATCATCCAGCTGTGTTTTCCTTTGTTTTCTATTTTGAAATGGTCAGTGCTCTGAACACAGGCTCCCCTCCTGTTCTCTGCAGTGAACATTATACCACAACCTGTGCTGCTGCACGGTGGTCGGGTCTCAGCTCAGCTCTTCCATGTCCAGCCTGCTAAACATAAAGCCCACCACTGACTACTTGCTGTATCCAGAAAGCAAACTGAAATCCTTTGTCCATTGAAGTTTCCTTGTTCAAACATATCCTTTGCCCTTGAGAAACTAGTGATTTGGTGACCTTTTTGCACAGAATGGAAGCTTAATACCCCTTATTAATTGGCAGCTGCATAAGTTTCTGTTGCCTGTCACCAGAAATGGGGAGTAGGTGAGGATGACTGAAGGCTCCCACATCGGGGCTACTGCATCAGAATTGAGGGTACACCTACAATAACATTAACAGCAGCAGCAGCTTTGACGACATCCACAACATCACCACCACCACCACCATTATTACCCTCGGCATCACCAGCAGCACTATTATCAACAAGTCTTGCTCCAGGTGTTCTACAGATGATAAACAATTCAAGCTTATTTAACCCTACAAGTCAAGTAACGTTATTACCACTAATTCACAGGGAAAGGGAGCTAAGGCATAAGGCAGTCACTTCCTCCTGCTTTCTTCTCAATGAAACACCATCTGCGCTGGCTTTCGCTCTCCCAGTTTTTGCCAGGTATCCAGTGCTCACTTCCTGGGCTACCTGCATGTATGGTCTTTCCCAGACAAGTAGTCAGATTCCACATTTCATTGTCCTTTTGGCTGTTAACTGTCGCCAACAGTCACGGGGATTATATCACAATTTTCCTAGACTTTGGGCTACTTGAGATCAGGGCTTTCTTTTACTCTGCATGCCCAGCATCGACCTGGTATCTGGAAGTGGAGGGGTCAATTCTTTGTGGGCTTCCTGGGCACTCTGACATATCCAGCTGAGGTGGTGTGAAACGTAGACACTGGGAAATCACCCTTAATTCCATAGCTCCCAGCACACTGCTGTGAGGTAGTTATGCAGGGCTGCAGTGCCCTCTTGTGTCTAGGATGTAACTCAGGTGCAACATACTTGGTATGTAGAGGAGATTACTAAGAAACAGATCTGCAAAAATGTCAGCCCTTCCCAGATCACCAGACAGAGCAGCGGGGTTGTGCAGGCGCCCTGAGTGTGTGAACACAGGAAGAACGCTGGTCCCAGTGCTGGCTGTGCCCCTGAGTAACTGAGTGTCAAGGATTTTAATATTCTCTTCCACTATTTGGGTGGTGGCATTGCTAGTGGGGAGGGAGAGGGTGAACTCCTGGGTTTCATGCCACAACTCCATGTCTCTCTGTACCTGTCACTTCCCTGAGACCCAGTGTGATGCCCTATGACGATGTGACGATGCATAGCTTCTGGCATATAGTTGGAGCATTCCTCCAGCCCTCTGTGCACAGCTCTGGTCGTATCACTCGCCACATCATGTGGCAGTTGTCTTGTGTCTTTCTACCTGCTCTGCACAAGTCTCTCAAAAGCAGAGACTCTCCCTAATCTTCCCAATTCTTTAATCTACTGCTCCCAGTTTTGTTGGCTGACATGCCATGGCTGCGTGATAACTGACATGTGCAGGTGCATGAGGGAAAGGTCACAGCCTCTTGGATGGAAATCAGGCAGCTGGCAAAGGTGCTCGGCTCTGAAACAGTAATGGCTCCACGGAGCAGTAAAGCAGGCAGCGTCGGGCTTTGTCAGTAGGACGGACTGCATCATACTCTTGCCAATTCTCATCATAAACTATTACATGTGGACTTACTCTGTGATAAAGAAGAGACATAGATGTTTCTGTATTTTTTTTTCTCAATGAAATGTCAGCATCTCCAGCCAGAAGTTTACCTTATAGGGCTACATTCTCATCACTGCTGTCTTTTGTTGAGAGGATAAGAGATCAACTCAGACAATAAATAGATGAGAAGAGACTCATGTGAGGAGCCACTGTCTGGTTCAGTGAGCTTCAGGGTCCCATGGTGTTGATCAAGTGACTCTCAGGTCTTTCTAAGCTTTTTTGTCATTAAAAAAATTTGATTAAGAATAACAGAATGCTCCCACTCATATTCTAAATGGAAGTCTGATTTCAAGAGATTTCTTAAAAAGAGAGAGAATGTTTTAAGGACTATCAGACTATCAGCTAAAATTGCTACCTGCTGAAATCAGAAAACAAGTCACATCAGGAATTAGCTCAGAAGTAGACACTATGCACAAGTTTTCTTAAGCAGAATCAACAGCCCTTCAGCAGCCCCTTTTTGGTTTTTGCAAGAAAGAGATTGTTTTTCTGTTTGAATTGTCCAAGCAGCCCTGCCTCAGCTCTCGGTAATTCCGAATTAGAGGACCCTGGATAAGCAAGGGCTCATTTAAGCCTAACCCTTTAGCATGCACAATCTCCCCATGACCAAGAGGAGCTGCAGAATATCTTGTTGTGAGTGGTTTGAAAAGCTCTTGATAGTGGCAAGGAGAGCTCCTCTCTGTGGACAGTCATGGACTACTCTCCATTTGTCTCTTATGGTCTTTTCTCCCTGGATGGGGAGTTTGGTGGCACTTTTCCTAGGGTGAGAGCTCAAGATGGAGAATGAGAGATTCTGAGAACAAAGGAGAGTGAGTGCCCATTGACCACAGGCATGACCTGGTAAATCCAATGTTGAAGGTGAGAGAGGGACAAATGAGTTGGGGTTTACATCCTGGAGAGGGGTTGTAACTAGAACCCAGGTAGGGAATTGGTTTAGTGACTTAGTGACCTTCCAACAATAACTGAAATATGTGTCCTGCTCATCTTCCCAAATGAGAGTAAGACTGATCAATCTTGATGTGAATGGAAGGGGAGAGGGAGCGGGAAGGGGAGGGTTGCGGGTGGGAGGGAAGTTATGGGGGGGAAAACCATTGTAATCCATAAACTGTGCTTTGGAAATTTATATTCATTAAATAAAATTTAAAAAAAGAGAGTAAGACTGATCGAACAATGCTGGAATTCATACCTGAGATGTGACCTGGAGATCAGAAATCCTGGATTCTCTGGGATGGAGGGTGGAAATAGTCAGGAACTCCTCTCCATGGGGTATTGCACATGTGTGTTTGCAAGGTGGTGGAAAAATGTGGAAGTATGTATAGTGAAATAAATTATGAGAAGTCACTTCTACTAATGCCAAGCTAAAACAAAGTATGATGAAGCATGAGTATAAAGCCACACAGTTGAGTGGACATTGGCACAACGGTTAAGCTGCTGCTTGGGATGCCCACATCCTACACTGCAATCCCTTGGTTTGAGTCCCAGTTCTGCTTTCAATCCAGCTTCCTGCTAACGTGCACTCTAGGAGGCAGCAGATGATGCTCAAGTAACTGGGTTCTGGCCCCCAACATGGGAGACCTGGATTGAGCTCTTGGCTCTTGACTTTGGCGTGACCTGGCTGTTGGGGGTAATTTGTGGAATGGAGCAGTAGATGGGAGACGGATCTCTCCTTCTCTGTGTCTCTCCTTCTGTCTTATATCTCTTTTTTTTTTATGACAGGCAGAGTGGACAGTGAGAGAGAGAGACAGAGAGAAAGGTCTTCCTTTGCCGTTGGTTCACCCTCCAATGGCCGCCGTGGACGGTGCGCTGCGGCCTGCACACCACGCTCATCCGATGGCAGGAGCCAGGTGCTTTTCCTGGTCTCCCCATGGGGTGCAGGGCCCAAGCACCTGGGCCATCCTCCACTGCACTCCCTGGCCACAGCAGAGGGCTGGCCTGGAAGAGGGGCAACCGGGACAGAATCCGGCGCCCCAACCGGGACTAGAACCTGGTGTGCTGGCGCCGCAAGGTGGAGGATTAGCTTGTTGAGCCACGGCGCTGGCGAAAATTTGCTTTTTAATCTCTTAGAGCACCAGTGAGTGTATGTTGCCACTACAGTGTTTAGCTTTGGTCTAACTGATGGGCTACATATGCATGGAGATCTCTCTGTGCCTGCTTTGGGATGTCAGAGCAGTTGTGGTTATCTTCCCAAAACCAGCCTGGGGGTGAGACTACACCTGATTAGTTTCTAAGGGAGGAATACAGGTGATGCTTAAATGCAAAAAGCAGTAGCCATGGGCCCTGGTCTCATCTTCTGTCCAGAGTGCTGAGCGGGCATCCAGGGCACAGCACACGTGGTTCTTGCCTGCCTCTGATTCCCACATTTGGAGAGTGCTTTCCGGTGACTCCTGAGCCTGTGCCTGCCTCTTTCTTCCCTCCTTCTGAGCCCGAGCTGGCTCAAGCCAGAGCATCCGACATCCATGAGCTGTGGATAGAGTGGCTGTGGATGTTGTTGAGGCACCAAACCTCTCTGCTGGAGCACTGCACTGTTCCTACATCACTTTCTTGGCCAGAGCTGCCAACGCCGACTACGGCTCTGGTAGAAGTGGACCTTCCACAATAGGAAAACACATTTCTAAACTCTGCCGACTGCGCTGAGCACTGTGACCAGGCCTCCAGCCAGGGACGTGGATTTCTGAGTGACAGCTCTTTTACTGGCTTTGCAGGCAGGTTCTGTGCCTCTGAGACTTGGGTGAGCCATGCGCTTTGAGTTAGAGGGTAGGTGGGTCCTGATGACAACTGCTGACCCCCTCTGAATCACTGGCTTGGAGGGCCACCCTCTAACATTACAGCTCCATCAGAAAGCCTCTGAGTCCCACCAAATATGCCCTTGAGAGCTGCCCATGCACCCCTTGAATCCCAAGGAAATATGGCTGTCACATAAGATGAAACCCCCAACTACATCCATGGAGAAGACACAGTAGACAAGGCCTGCCCCTGTGTCGAGTTTCCATCTCTTGTAGAAGTCATGTCCTATTACAGAGAAGTCCAGGTCACATCACAAGAGGAAGGGTGGTGGGACGAGGGGCATTGGATAGCATATGCCTGGGGAACAGCAAAGATTAGCCACTGCAGGGCCTCACAGAGCTATGAGATTCTCCAGGAGACAATGGTACCTCCCACCCAGCCACTTCTATCCGAGTAAGTCACTGTGATTCTCAGAGCGTTCCTTCTCTCAAGTACCCGAGGCATGCTGTGTCCCCAGAGCCTCGGGAACAGCAGGTGATCCTGTGGGCAGCCAGTCACGATTCTCAAAGAGACTCTAGAAGCCAGAAGACCTCTGAAGGGAGCTGGTGAAGTGGCAAGGAATATGAATTCCAAGAAATAAGGTGACAAGGAGCCCAACGGTGTGTGTGTGGGGCTAGCCCCCAGCCAATAGCACAGAGAGCAGCAAAGAGCACTGCCTGTTTGGGGAGGCCACAGCGGATGCAGCGGATGATGGCAGGCAGCCCAGCACCCCCCTGTGCTGGAAAAGCATGCCACACACCCAGGGGAGCAAAGGCCACCTTCCCCTTAATCCCGCATCATTCAATCCCCCAAATGCCTTTGAAGTCTCCCCGGGGCTGAGCCCTGTGTCACAGCTTTTCCTAAAAGATCCTTCCTGCATGGGGCATTAAGAGACAATCCCCCACAGAGCTTTAGAAAATGTTTTGAGAGCTTATGATGAAAACAAGGGGAGAGCTAGAAGTGGTTAAGATCTGAATTATTTATGGAAAATAATCCAAACAGATTTGCCAATGTGGAGTGCAAATCTGATAAGTGATAAGCGCTTTCTGATTTGCACACAAACATCCTGCAATGCACTGTTTTATCTCCTGGGGGATGGTGGTGAGAAGAACTGTCAGGAAGACAACACTTTAAATTTGGTATTATGAGTATACCACGGTGATGGGTGTGTTATTTCATTTGATTGTGATAAGCATTGCCCATGTATATGTCTATCAAACATTGTGTTGTATGCCTTGAACATATACATGCTTTTTCAATTAAATATTAAAGAAATGATATCTATGCTAAAGTTGAAGAATGCAGCATGGACATTAATTGGTGTGGCATGTAAGAAATATGAAGCACCGAGAATAATCGTTTCACTTTTGAGTCAGTGTGGATTTCCAAACACAACTATTTTCCTATACAGGAGTAATACACAAGATCATCATGGACAAACCCCATGCTGTGAGCGCACACAGCTTTGACTCATTCACTAAGCTGGAGTCACAGCAATGTGCCCTGGAATGAGGCACCTGAGTATCTGGTCTTAGAGGCTGCACGTGCAGTGCAGACAGCCCTCAGGGTATGGAGAGCATTTAGGGATATGGGAAAAGGAAAAAAAAAAAGCTAATAACGAATGAATCCAAATGCCCAAAACAAAACTGCATAATGAGAGTTTTGCAGGACCATGCTGTGCTCAAACTGGACCGACATCGTCAAGGTTTTATATCCCTCTCTCCCTTCCATCTCCTCCCCCAGAATCAGCCATTGGATAGAGGAGGAAGTGGAGGCTCAGCAAGACTGACTTGGCCAGGCAGGTCAGTGTAACAGGCAAGTCTGTAACTGGAGTGTCAGTTAAAAGTTTTCATCAACACGCATGGTTCTCTACCTGTAACCAGTACAAGGAAAAGAACAACTCGGAGGGAAAGAAGCAGCCTAGGTTCGTCTGCCTGTTCTGCTCCTGCCACCCGAATCCCTAACCAGCTCAGGCTGCGTCATTGGATGGTTTCCTGTTCCCTATGACTGCGGTTTCTTAGCAGAACACCCTGTTTAAAATAAACCATGAACATAGCCCTCCCACCTGTAAAATAGCTAAGAGCTATATTTTATTGTTATCAACTGGCCTTATACATTCATAAAGTAATTTATAGCTCTTAAAAGTAAAATCAGTCAGTAAAAAAAACAGACCCTTCCCTGGAGATGTTTTAGTCCAGTTTCAGCATCCACATTATTTTTCATTTGCACTACATGGAATAAAACAAAAACGTTGCTCACAGATATGTTGTTGCAAATCTGTCATTTTTTAAAATAGTCCTTATCAGCTCAGGATATGTTTCCACACACATCACGCTCTTCCTAGGCACACACAGCTGCAGGGAAGAGCCACAGTAAATCCAGTGCTGAAAGTTAGTTTCTGAATCATTATAAGCTTATTAAATCTGCTATAAAATGAAACTCAGTCCACACGTCACTCTTTAGGATAAAGTCTGAACTCCTGAGCTGCACACATGGCTGTCTTCCTGCGGTCTTGCCCCACGCACCTCTGCCCCACCTGATCAAGCTGTGGATACATTCTATGAGGAGTGCAATTGAAAAGACAAGTTTGTATTGGTGCAAAAATTTGAAGTCCATGCACAGCAGGGTTCTTCAAAGACTTCATGGAAAATGTGTGTTCTATAGAAACTAGGTACAGATTTCAAAAATGTTCTGCACCCAAAAATGTATTTTTGAATTCCATGTTCCACAAACTTTTTGAAATACCCTTGCATTGCCCTCAATCTGGGAGGCTATTATAAGCCTTGGACTACAGTTTTTGCTTAAAAGTCTCTGGGTATTTTTTTTTTTTTTCATGACAAGCTTTTTTTTTTTTTTTTTTTTTTTTTTTTTGAGAAGTGAACCTGCAGGTGAAACTTCCCCTCCAGGTAGGCCAGGCATTCTAAGGACATGTAGCAGTGACATTATTCATACTTTGTGCTGCAACTTTTACGTATATCTGTCTTCCTCTGTCTCCCTTTCCTGAGTTTCCCCTTTAAGCACTTCTTCTCATAGGACCCATCTGACTGCCTGGGCTTCCCATTTGCATAGATCTTGACCTTGGCCTTGTTCTGCTTTGCCTCCTTCTTAGAATGCATGGCAGTAAGCAGTCAGGAAGACAGTTTAACAAGAGCAATTGCAGTGGAGCTTGTGGGAGAGAAAGACTGGTGGCAAGCTGGAAGGACTGAATAGGCAGCCAGAATAGAGAAGTAGCCAATGCAGACTTTTTAAATGCAAAAGAGACAGAAAAAGTGTTTAAAGGTACAGCAGGAAGACCTTGTTAAAAATTACCAAGATGTTTGATAATTGCTCAGGAAATACTTACAAAGCTGGCATGAGCCAGAGAATCTTGCAAGAAAGGTAGAATTTTGAAAGCCTGCAAGTTCCTACCAGGTGGTGAGAGCAATCAGAACAAGAACCCACATGGGGAACACACAGATTGATTTTAAAATGCGAATAGCAGGGGCTGGCATTGTGGTGCAGTGGGTTAATCTGCTGCCTGAAACGCTGGCCTCCCATACTGGAGCCCAGGTTCAAGTCCTGGCTGCTCCCCTTCCAATCCAGATCCCTGCTAATGAGCCTGGGAAAGCAACCGAAGGTGGCCCAAGAACTTGGGCCCCTGCCACCCCGTGAGAGATTTGGATAAAGTCCCAGGCTCTTGGCTTCTTCCTGGCCTAGCCCTGGCCATCGCAGCTATTTGGAGAGTGAAGCAGTGGGTAGAAGATCTCTTTCCGTCTCTTCCTCTACTGATCCTTCAAATAAATTAGTCTTTAAAAAATATTAGAATAGAAAACAGCAAGTGCTCTGGGGTTGCACAGGACAGTTGCCGGGGATGATTCTGGAAGTGTGATGTTGAATCACGGAGGCCCTAGATTCCATGTGGGGAGCAGAGACTGATGTTGGTGGCAGTGAAGAGCACAGGAAGGTTCTGAGCAGCTAGAGGAGACTCCTACCAAGAAACCCACCAGTTACAGATGCCTTGACAGATGACATCACCCTAGATCATGGCTGTGTAACATTCTCAGATCGCTGTTGGCTGGTGGGCCAGTATTATTCTTATACCCATTTCCCCCAAATTCTAGTCCCTTTCCTGCTACTCATCTATTTCTCTTACTGTATAGCTGTGGCCATTGTATTGGATGTCTTAGCAACAGAAATCTAAATATAATTAGACATCTATAAACATGAACTTTTTTTTTGACAGTCAGTATGGACAGTGAGAGAGAAAAGTCTTCCTTTTCTGTTGGTTCACCTCCACAATGGCCACTGCGGCTGGTGTGCTGCAGCCTGCGCACTGCGCTGATCTGAAGCCAGGAGCCAAGTGCTTCTCCTGGTCTCCCATGTCAGGGCAGGGCCCAAGCACTTGGGCCATCCTCCACTGCACTCCCTGGCCACAGCAGAGAGCTGGACTGGAAGATGAGCAACCGGGACAGAATCCGGCGCCCCAACCAGTACAAGAACATGGGGTACCAGTGCCGCAGGTGGAGGATTAGCCTATTGAGCTGCAGCGCTGGCCCAAACATGAACATTGTTATTGATAACGTGACTTGCAAAGCAACCAGACTATACAAAGGGACTTCATAATGTTCATAGAAAATGTGTATTATGAAAAGGTGACATATATTTCAACTTTTTATATCAATATAAACTTATCTTTAATCCTATTTTCCATGAATTTTTTGAGGTATCCTGCATGTTTTTCAACTTTTTTATTTGAAAGGCAGAGTGACGGAGTGACAGGGTGACAAAGAGAGAGAAAGAGAGAGAGAGAAATATGGATCCTCATTCCATTGGTTCACTATTCAAATAGTTGCAAAAACAGAGACAAGAACTCTATCCGTGTCTCCCATTGGGTGGGAGGGACTCAAGTACTTGAACCATCATCTACTGCCTCCCAGGTGCAATATCAAGAAGCTGGATTAGAAGGCGAGTAGCCAAGACTTGAACTTGATGTTGGTGTCCCAAATGGGAACTTATCTCACTATACCACAACGCCAGCCCCTGCCTTGCGTATTAGCTGTTCAGAGTAATATAAATAATTCAAAGTAGAGTTGAGAAGCAAAACAAAAGCAACTTCTGCCTAGGTTACTAAAAATTGATTTAGAAACAGAAATGTCAGCTTGCCACAATTTTAAGATTTGTGGCCATTTTAAAACTGTGGTGTTTTGTAACTTGTTCATGTGGAAGATGAGCAGATGGAGGCAAAAGACACCTGCGTGGATGAGAGAGACTAGGGGAACTGCTTCTAGATTTTATCCATACATAACAGCTATGGTATTCTGGCACAACTATCTTCATTAACATAGATCTACTGCTTACTGGAGCGTGCAAACATTTTATCTGGTCAGGTCTAATCCCAATAGAATGTATTAGAGAAGACAAAAATATCTCTCAAAGGAAAGGAATTCCCTAGGCAATGATTTTCTACTTGACTTCTTATTTCCCCCTAGAAAATGCTATTTGAAAAGTTTTTAAGTGAAAAGTTTTTGAAGTTTGGGTAGAGGAAGATGTTTCTGTTTGCCTGTTGGTGCACATTTGGGGCTAGGGTAGAGCATTTGCCACCCGGAAGTTGGTAACTATGACACATGGTTCCTGACTTTGCTTTGCTTCAATTTTTTTTTTGCATAATTAAAAGATTTTTGGCCGGCGCCGTGGCTCAACAGGCTAATCCTCCACCTTGCGGCGCCGGCACACCGGGTTCTAGTCCCGGTCGGGGTGCCGGATTCTGTCCCGGTTGGCCCTCTTCCAGGCCAGCCCTCTGCTGTGGCCCGGGAGTGCAGTGGAGGATGGCCCAAGTGCTTGGGCCCTGCACCCCATGGGAGACCAGGAAAAAGCACCTAGCACCTGGCTCCTGCCATCGGATGAGCGCGGTGCGCTGGCCGCAGCGCGCCGACCTCGGCAGCCATTGGAGGGTGAACCAACGGCAAAGGAAGACCTTTCTCTCTGTTTCTCTCACTGTCCACTCTGCCTGTCAAAAATTAAAAAAAAAAGATTTTTACAATGATTTTGAACTGATAGGAACACTGTCAGTTCAGTGCCAAGGCATTTGTTCCCCTGAAGCATTGGAGGATGGATTACTGACCTGGTGTCCCACAACCCCCAAATACTCTTGGGCTTCTGCACTTCCCATAGACAAGCCTTTCTCCTACTTAACCACAACATTATCAATAAATCCTGGAATTAACATTGATCCAACACTGTGGCTGAATCTTCACACATCACTTGGGTTTTGCTAATTGTCCCAGTAATACCTTTTGTAGCAAGAGGAGTCAGCTGGAAGCTCCACACTGCACTTAGAAAACCTGGAACTCACATACAGTGCTAACTTGGGTCTCAGCCAGTATCACAGAGATGTTCATTCCAGTTCCCACCTTCTCATATTTAGAACTTCTACACCCAATAGTGAGAAACCAGGCTCTTATCCTTACCTTTCTTACGGGATCCTTTCCCTGAATGTAAACTATTTTACATCATCATTGCCATCCCCTCCCAGGGAGGACCCTCCCCCCCATCTTGCATGGGCTCTGGCACCCCATGGCCAGCAGCTCTTTCAGGTGGACTTTCTCCTCAGCCTGTCCAGTTCTGAATCCTTAGCCCAGATGCTTCCAAGGGTGAGTGGTACCCTTGTCATCTGGCATGGACGCAGTCATTCTATGTAGGCTGCTCCTCTGTGCAAGGTACTACTTTGTTTTGGTCCAGCTAAAGGCTTCAGGACTGAACTGATTTGGAAGGAACAGAAAGGAGGAGAAGGAGAGAATAAGGGGAAGGGTAGAGAGGAAGAGGACAGAGAGGAGCAGAGGGGAAAGGATGAGGGCTGAGTGAGGAAGGGCTGGTTTACAATTTCAATATCGTGTGTGTGTGTGCATGTGTGTCTGGAATGGGGTAGGTTTCAATGTGGCTCTTATATTTTACATTTTTGTAATATTTTAAAATATATATATATATTTTAGGTAGAATAAAAATACTTCTTGTCTCTGTAGCTTAAATTATATGCTCAGAAGTCATGTCTAACACAATAGAGGTAATTTTTATGTTCATGGTTTCCTCATGTTTATATCCATTTGGGCTCACTCTGGGGACTTACAGCTCTCCACTACAAAACTGGTGGCTTTAAAAGTGTGTTGAAAGTGCTGTCTTATTCAACAGCTGTCTAACATTATCTAACACCTTCTTCTGGGAGAAAAATTAATGGAAGTGAAAGGAGATGTAACATTTTATAGATATCGCTGCTCATTTTTTCTTTACTCTGACCATTTTAAGCCCAAGTGTGATCCTATGTTATCTCCATTAAGAGAAAAAGCTGCTGGCCTCTGGCCTCACATTTCATAGAAAGCCCTTTGGTGGGCATTCAGATCCTTTTCCAAGTTCATCTTCCAGACCCCTTTCTCCAGTCTAGTTGGCTTGGTTGCTGTTGGGTGATGGTGAAGTCTTAGCTGTTGCTCCATTCTTGAGCTCATCCCATTGTGCTCCTCTTAGTTCTCACCTCTGGGGTTCTTGAGATGTCCCTAGGTATTGGTGGAGGAATGGCCAGGGCCCCTATTTCCATTGTGCAAGGCGGGGCTTGCCTATTTCCATCCCCTTCCCTGTCCCAGCATGCATATTTGTTTGTTGGCTTTCTATTAAGGAGGAACTGGGGAAGTAGAAACACATGAGTAGATATGCACCCTTGTGTTCCCTTATGCTTTTCTCTATTAGCATTAATCATAATGTTTGGGACAGAGTCTATCTTTGTGTCTAACATGGAAGCTTTTGTTAAGAACAAGTAGTCAGCTCTGAATGTTTGTAATTCATCTGTACTGGGTGATATGATGATATTCCCTGGATGAGAAGAAAGGTACTTATTTCTGGAATGTGGAGAGGAAAGACAGAGGTTTATTAAGGTCTTTCTGTTGACCATTATATGCCAATAGCATCTGTGTCAGGCGAGTTTTCCTTGGTCCAGTAGTATTGCTTCCTTCTCTATATCTAAAAAAACCAAACTTTTCCCCAATAACTGTCAGGAAAATGGAATTGACTTCATCTTGAATGTCTTCTTATAAAGACGATCTAGATGATGAAGGCAGGCTTCGACACAGAGGAACAGCTCAAGGCAAGTACTATGCAAGTCACTGTCAGGTAACGCACAGGCTGCAAATTACCATTTCTCCTGGAGCTGGCACTGTGGCATAGTGGGTAAATCCGCTGCCTGCAGAGCTGGCTTCCTATCTGGGCACTGGTTTGAGTCCTGGCTACTCCACTTCCAACCCAGCTCTCTGCTGTGGCCTGGGAAAGCAGTGTTAGCTTTTTTTCATTCATTCAAAGGTATCTAAGTACTGGGCACACTATATACTAGGCCTTGCCAGGGGTCAAAGTGATGGATGACACATAGTTCCTGTACTCAATGAACTGACATGCTAGTAGGGAAGATGTATATTCCAAGACATGTACTAGATAATCCATGGTATGACAGAAACACGCTATGCAGAAAACTGAAGCAGAATAAAGAATAGTGAGCAATAAGACTGGGACCCTGAGAGGGTGCCAGGGAGGCATCTGTGAGTGCTACCTGGATGAAGGGAGGAGGGACAATGACGCTGGCTTTGATCCATAAAGTCCCTAAGTGCTTGGCCTAGGTCCCCATACCTCCTGAACCTACAGAGTGAACAGCCCAGTCTCAGGCATGTTGCTGGGCCAAATGGATGCTCACACATCAGTTCAGCAAATACTCAATCTGTGTACCACCTCTCCAATTCTTATGTTTTTTTTTATAAAGATGTGCTTTATTAAAAAAACATGTTTATTTATTTCCTTTTAGTTGAAAGACACAGAGATAGAGACTGAGATAGAGACAGAAAAAGACACAGAAAGACATCTTGCATCTGCTGGTTCACTCTCCAAACTCCTGCAGCAGCTAGAGCTGGGCCAGCCAAAGCAAGGAGCCTAGAACTCCATCTAGGTCTCTCCCATGAGTGACAGGGACCCAAGTGCCTGAGCCATCGTTACTGCCTCCTAGGGTCTACATTAGCAAGAAACTGGAATTGGAAGTAGAGCTGGAGCTGGTACTTGACCCCAAGCACTCTGATATGGGATGCAGATAGCTTAACCACAGCATCACTTGTCTGCCCTCCCAAATCCATATGTTGGCTTAAGTAGCTGGATTTCTGCCAGCCACATGGGAGACCTGGATTGAGTTCCTGGCTCCTATCTCCAGGTGTTAAGAGGTGGGGCCTTTGGGACTAGTACTCTATAAAAGAAACTCTAGAAAGACCTCTTATTCCTCTCACCATTTGAAGACGCAATAGGAAAGCTATGAGTTAAAATCAGATGCTGAACAGATACCAAATCTGCCTTGATCTTGAACTTCCCAGCCTCTAAAATGTGGAAAATAAATGTATGCTGTTTAGAAGCCACTAAGTTTATGGTATTTTATTTTTATACCCACTGGACTGGATGGAGTTGGGTTTTAATGAGACGGCTGTGCACCTGCTGATGAACTGGGCTCTTCCTTTGGGGAGCTTAGTTCAGAGAAGAGAGCATTGCAACCCAGGACAGCATAAGAGAGGCAGAAATGCTCCCAGAGCCTCGAGGAAAGAAACAGAGGGTGTGATTACAGAAAGTTTATGGGCTGGATCTTGGAGATGGTATATTATATTTAAAGAGGTGAGAGTTGGCTTATTGGTTAAGACACAACTTGGGATGCCTGCATCCCAGGGCAGAGCGCCTGAGTTCAAGTCTTGGCTCTGCTTCTGATTCCAGCTTCCTTCCTATGCAGATCCTGGGAGGAAGCAGCTGCAGGCTTAAGTAGCTGGATTCCTGCCAGCCACATGGGAGCTCTGGATTGAGTTCCTGGCTCCTAGCTTCATGTTGGCCCAGCCCCAGCCTCAGCTGTTGTGGGCATTTGGGGAGTGAGTCCAGTGGATGGAATCTTTCTGTGTCTGTCTGTCTCTGTCTTTCTGCCTTTCAAAACACAATCTCTAAAGGTGGAGAAGGGGCAAGGAGCGAGTTTTATAGGTGTAGAAATAACATGAGAAACTTAATGCCATTTACTCCAGAAGTGCTTCCTTGGCTCTGCAGAGGTTTGCTTTCATTTCATGGGTGTTGAAGTTGAATAAAAAGCTCTAACTTTCAGCTACATTCCCTCACTTACAATTTATACATTTGAAATGGACCAAAATGGTCTTATTGTCCCCTTTGATTGAATTGAAAAGCAAATGCCCTATTTTAGAACCAATAACATTTTAATGCTAAGAAAACACCACTTTCTCTGTTTTATAGTTGAAGCTTCTTTAACATTTCACTTGAAAACTGGTTGCACTGTTAAAAGGGTTTGAAAAGCTCTGACTGCACAGTGGTGAAATCAAAAGGCTGGGTAAGCAGGCTGGGGCAAGCTTGGAGCCAACCTGGCATACAAAGCTTAAGTACTTTAACTTCTCTAATGTTCACCAGTTGGTCAATCATTCCCTCTCATCTGTTACTGTCTATCTGTGCTGAATCTCATGGCAAGAAGGATTCAAATCAGATAAGACAGACACAAGTGCACAGAAGAAAAGAGATTAAGCTTAGGGGTGGGTGTTTAGCTTACTGGTTAAGATGCCTGGATCTCCTATCAGAGAACCAGGGCTTGACACCTGGCCCCAGCTCCTGATCCTGGACTCTGGGAAGCAGCAGGGATGCCTCAAGAAATGGGAAGTTCCTGCCACCTGTGTGGGAGATCTTGATTGAGTTCTGTCTCCTGGCGTCAACCATACTTTAGCCCTGGCCGAGTCCTGGCTGTTGTAGGCATTTGGGGTGTGAATGAGATCTCTTTCTTCCCTCCCTCCCTTCCTTATCTCTCTCCCTCTCCCTCTCCCTGCCCCCCCCATTCCCAGCCTCTCAAATAAATAAATAAAAACAGTGATTAGAACATCCAGTAGAACTTGAGGCTTAAAACAAATAGATGATCAAATCAGAACAAAGTAAAAATAACAATAAAAATGATACAAGGGACAAGATTCAGTGGTGCAGTGTGTACTATAATGACCTAACCACGTGGGCTAGAGTCACTCCAAGCTCTCTAGCAGTTGACACAAAGAGAGGAAACATGATTCTTATTCCATTAGACAAAACAGACACTCATGAGCAGCTCAGCTATTCCTGGCATTGAAGTCAGAGAGAAATGTATTCCCTGTGATGCTCTACAGAGGATATCTTGAAGTAAGTAACAGTGTCTCCAGCAACAAGCGTAAGACTATCCATGGAGGAAATATGAAAAGCATGCTTCATGGGACTAGTTCTTACTGTATCCACACTGTTAGCCCTAAACCTCCTCCCCAGCTCTAGACTGTGTGTGGGGGCCATAGCACATCCTCTAAAGCAACTAGAGTGACGCCATCAGTGTCACTGAAGTCCCCTTTCCCTACTGCCTTTCCTCTCTGTCAGTCTGAGCTGCTGGACACCACAGGTCCGGAGGCTTGAACATCACGTACTTCTTTCTCATGGGTCTGGAGGCTGGTAGCCATGTCAGGGGAGGGTTTCTGGGAGGGCCCTTTTGATGCTATGTTTCCTTCTTGTGTTAGGAAACACCAGTCGCGTCTCAAGGGCCCCACGCTGATGATGTCATCTAACCGGAATTACTCCCTGGAAGGCCATATTTCCCAAAACTATCACACTGGGGATGTCCATGTCTGATCTGGAGGCGAGGGCACAAACATGCAGCCAACCAATGTCTGAGATTCACGGGACTGGATTCCGGTCTTCTTTCAGTACTTTCTCTCTCTTTCCTCACTTTCTCTGTCTTCCCCCAACTCCTACCAGAATTCGTTGAAATTATCTTGATCTTTGCTAGCTTTAAAAATAACACATTTGGGCCGGCGCTGTGGCTCAACAGGCTAATCCTCTGCCTTGCGGCGCCGGCACACAGGGTTCTAGTCCCGGTCAGGGTGCCGGATTCTGTCCCGGTTGCCCCTCTTCCAGGCCAGCTCTCTGCTGTGGCCCGGGAGTGCAGTGGAGGATGGCCCAGGTCCTTGGGCCCTGCACCCCATGGGAGACCAGGAAAAAGCACCTAGCACCTGGCTCCTGCCATCGGATGAGCGTGGTGCGCTGGCCGCAGCGCGCCGACCGCGGCAGCCATTGGAGGGTGAACCAACGGCAAAGGAAGACCTTTCTCTCTGTCTCTCTCTCTCTCACTGTCCACTCTGCCTGTCAAAAAAAAATAAAAAATAAATAAAATAAAAAAACACATTTGTATTTCAGGAGTCTTGACTCAACAGTGACAGTGCATTTTATCCAATAATTTATAATTTAAAAAGTTTATTAATTTCTTTGCTCATCACTGCTTCTATTTCCCACGTCTTCCTGATTCTTCTAAGTGCATCTGTGTGCAATGTTTTATAGGGAATGGTACATGTTATATATCTGAATGTCTCCTGATCCCCTTTCTGTGTATTTTATAACCAAGACCTTGGTGATTCAGAGCTGAAAGTGGGACATGATTTTCCTCCAGCAGCATCTCATGGTCCTGCTCCCTTATTTGCTGGGCCGCTGTTCTGAATCTGAGGAGTCTGACACTAACCTGAATATTTAAAATAAAAAAGAAAAGAAAAGAAAAAAATGTTTTATTTTTCTCCCTATAATCTCATGCGATTTCTAGCCTTTATTTATTTATTTATTTGAAAGTCAGAGATACACAGAGAGAGGAGAGGGAGAGGGGGAGGGGGAGAGAGAGGGGGAGGGGAAGGGGGAGAGAGGGAGAGGGAGAGGGAGATCTTCTATCTGCTGGTTCACTTCCCAGCTGGCCACAATGGGCAGAGCTGTGCCGATCTGAAGCCAGGAGCCAGGAGCTTCTTCCAGGTTTCCCACGCAGGTGCAGGGGCCCAAGGGTTTGGGCCATCTTCTGCTGCTTTCCCAGGCCATAGCAGAGAGCTGGAACCGGCACCCATATGGGATGCTGGTGCTTCAGGCCAGGGCATTAACCCCCTTTGCATCCTGAAGCTCTGGACTGTGGCTGTTAGTTCTGTGAGTCTCAGAGACACCTGCACTCCCCCAAGAGGCCTGGGAAAGGCCTTCTCTGCTTTTCTCTGCTCTAGGGCTGCCCCTGCCTGTGCACAATTCCCAGCATAATAAACAGATCACCATGTGGGACCTGAGTCCGGCAGCTCTCCGACTGTGACAGTTGGAGCTGTATTCCAAAGTCACCTGAGCTCACCCCAAGAGACCTGGGTAAAGACTCCACTGCATCCTGCAGCGCTGGGTCTATGACTGCTTGTTCTGTAAGTCCCAGGGATAGCTGCTCACCCATGAGGCCTGGGGAAAGTCCCATCTGCATCCCAGTACACTGGGTAGCACACACTCACCTGCATAACCTGTGATCAACCTATGGGAAGTGGGTAAACTACTTTCCACGTCCTGCAGCTCTGGGACTGGGATGGTTGGAACAATATTCCATAGTCACCTGAGTTTTCCCCGTGGGGCCTGGAGAAGGCCCTATCTGTATCCTACTACTCCAAATCAATGCCACCAGTAGAAATTCCCAGCAGAACCTGTGCATAAACATGAGACCTGCGTAAGGTCTCCAATACTGTAGCTCTAATTCTGTTGCTACGGGACTGAGACTGCTCACTCTATATGGCCTGGGAACACCTGTGCTTACCCTATGGGGCCTGGGGGAAGGCTCTATCCATTCCTCTGCTGCAGATACACCTGCCAGTGGGTAATCTTCAGCAGAACCTCAATGCTTCCTTGGGACCTGGACAAGACACCTTTCCTGCCCTACAGCTCTGGGACTGTGACCATTAGTGTGATCTTAGATACTGAAACCCAGCCTATGGGATCTATGGGAGACCCTACCTGTACTCCATTGCTTCAGGCCTACACCTGCCAGAGCACAATCCATAGCCCTAAGCTGTATTCACTTCCTAGGACCTGGGCAAGACCCCCTCCACATCACCCAGCGCTGGGACAATGGCTTCAGCATCACTCACACCCCCGCAGCGGGACCGAGTGAAGGTCCCATCCACACTTCATAGTTCAAGGACCACAGATACTGGTTCCACAAGCCCCAGCACCACTTAGGTTTGCCTGGTGGGACAAGGGGGCAGCCTTCTGTGTGTCCCACAGAAACCAGCACAAGGACACTGCCATCACAAATCCTAGCTTGATTGACATCCAACTCCGAGAGGCCTGAAGGAACACACCTTAGAAAGTCCATGTTCACTTCAAAGTCATACTATTACCTCCATGCAGTGCTGCAAACTCAAAACCAGCCACACTCATGGACACTGTTGATATTGCTTACAACAGAAGAAGTCACTAAGAGTCACACTTCTCTGCTCACCTAGAACCAGACGAAGAAAACTACCTAATGAGTATCTCACATTCCATCTGAACAAAAATCTTCCGGGGCCAGTGCTATGGCTTAGTGGGTTAAGCTGCCACCTGCAGTGCATGCATCAAGCGCCGGTTCAAGTACCAGCTGCTCCACTTCCAATCCAGCTCTCTGCTATGGCCTGGGAAAGCAGTAGAAAATGGCCCAAGCCCTTGGGCCCCTGCACCCATGTGGGAGACCTGGAAGAAGCTCCTGGCTTCGGATCAGCGCAGCTTCAGCCACTGCGGCCAGTTGGAGAAAAACCAGCAGAAGGAAGACCTCTTTCTGTCTGTCTCTCTCTCTCTGTGTAACTCTGACTTTCAAATAAATAAATAAAAAATCTTTAAAATATCTTTTCCAACAAAAGCTACTAAAGAAGAAGAAACTATTACATCAGATGCACAGATGCCAGTGCAGGGACGCAGGAAACATAAAGAGGGAAGTGTGACATTTCAAAAAGGGCACAATGATTCCCCAGAAACAGATCCTGACATGAAGGACATTTATGAAATGCTGGGAAAGAATTCCAAATAATGATGCAAAGGAAACCCGGTAACATGCAAAAGAATACAGATAGAAAATTCAAACAAATGAGGAAAAGGATGAGAGTTTCACCAAGAGAAATCATTCAAAAAAAGGCAGTTGGAGATTTTGCAGCTGCAAACTTGACTCAAAAAAAAATGTAAAAAAAAATGTAACTGAGAGCTTCAACAACAGAATAGATCAATGAGAAGAAGACTTTCTGACCTTGAGGACAAGAGTTCTGAAATAATCTAGTCAGACAAAAGCAAAGAGAATAATTAAACAGAAAAGAAAACCTGTGAGGTATATGGGACACCATTAAGTGAACAGATACTCAAATTATAGGGATTCCTGGAGGAAAAAGGCATTGAGAACCTATGTAATGAAGCTCAAAAGGTAGAGGAAGCCCAAAAGACCTGAACCAGACTCAACCGAAAGAGACTTCTTCCCTGCATATTAAAGTCAAATCATTGAAGTTAAGGACACCGAGAGAATTCTGAAGACAGGGAGAGAAAAATATCAAGTTATTTATAAAGAAAAACCCATTAAAATAGCATACTTCTCAGCAGATACCCCATAGGCCAGAAAAGAATGGGAAGATATATCCAAGGTCTTGAATACTATATCCAGTAAAATTATCCCAAAGAATGAAGGAAGAGTAAAGTATTTCCCAGATGATCAAAAATTGAGATAATTCATCACTACTAGGCTAGCCCTACAAGAAATCCTGAATGGAGTCCCTCTATTAGAATTAAAAGAATAATAATAACCATCATGAATACACATGACAGCACAAAATTCACTAACAAGAGTAGATAATCAGAAGAGAAAAAGAAGAGAAACTAGGCTTACCAACATACAAAAATAGTAACATTTTATATGATCTTGTTGAAATAATGATCTTGATAAAAGGAAAATTAAGAGATCCTAATCCTATTCACAATAGTCATTTTTTGCTATAACCAATATTTTTGGTTAAAAATAAATTTAACCAAAGAAATGAAAGACTTCTACAATGAAAATTATAAAACACTACAAAAAAATGGATCAAGGATCTAAATCTATAACTTGATACCATCAAATTACTAGTGGAGAATATCAGGGAAACTCTGCATGACATTAGCAAGGGCAAAGGCTTCTTGGAAAAGACCCCAGAAGCACAGGCAATCAAAGCAAAAGTAGACCAATGGCTCCACACCAAAGTAAGAAATCCCTGCACTGCAAATGAAACACTCAACAAAGTGAGTGGGAAATTGACAAAATGGCAGAAAATATTTGCAAGCTATGCAACTGATAAAGGATTTTTTAGTTTCATTTATTTCATATGTGCAGATTTAGGAACATAGTCCTATTTCCCACCCTTCCATCCATGAGCCAACCCTTTTCCCTCCTCCCTCTCCCATTCCCACTCTTAATTTTTTACAGAGATCTACTTTCAGTTTACTTAATGATCATAAGGTTAACTATATACAAAGTAAACAAATTCAACAAATAGTATGAATAAAAAAACTACTGTTCCTCAACAGAAGAGACAAAGCCTGTAAACAATCATTGAATCTCAAAACATCCATTTCACTTGAATACATTACGTTTTAGCTACTCTGTTAGTTACCTCTGATCAGGGAGAACATATGATATCTTTTTGGGACTCAATTATTTCACTAAGTATATGGTTTCCAGTTTTACCCATTTTGTTGCAAAAGACAGGATTTCAATTTTTTTTTACAGCTGAGTAGTACTCCATTGTGTGTGTGTATGTATATACATATATATGTATATACACATATATATATGTATACATATACATATACATATACATATGTATATACATATATATACACACCGTAATTTCTTTATCCAGTCTTCAGCTGATAGACATCTGGGATGATTCCGTATCTTAGCTATTGTGAATTGAGCTGTAGCAACTATAAAGGATTAATATTCAGAATCTACAAAAAGCTCAAGTCAACAACAAACAATCCAGTTAAGAAGTGGGTAAAGGACTTGAACAGGCATTTTTCAATGGATGAAATTCAAATGGCTAACAAACACATTTAAAATGTTCAGGATCACTAGCCATTAGGGAAATGCAGACAAGAATCACAATAAGGTTTCACCTCACTCCAGTTAGAATGGTTCTCATACACAAATCAAAAACCAGTAAGTATTGATGAGGATGTAGGGAAAAGGTACCATAATCCACTGTTTGGATTGTAAACTAGTACAGCCATTGTGGAAGACAGAAATATGAAAATGGATCTATCATATAACCTAGGCATCCCACTCCTGGGAATTTATACAAATGAAATAAAAGCAGTATATGAAAGAGTTATTTGTATCCCCACATTTATTGCAGCTCAAATCAAAATAGCTAAGATATGGAATCAACCCAGCTGAGCATAAATCAATGACAAAGAAAATGTGGTATATTATACACTGTGGAATATTACTCAGCATAAGAAGAATGAAATCCTGTCTTTTGAAACAAAATAGATACAACTGGAAACTATTAAACTTACTGAAATAAACAAGTTCCAGAAAGACAAATATGTTTTCCTTGATCTGTGGTACAGACTACAAATAATATAACGTATATGAGTGAAATTGATATTTTGAAATTTGATGATTGTTTACAGCCCTTGATTCTACTGTTGAGGAATATTTTTCCCTCAATTTGTTGAGTACTTACTGTAGGGTTAATCTTATGAGTATAAAGTAAACTGAAAGTAGATCATTGTAAAAATTAAGATAGGGAATAGGAGAGGAAGGAGGAAGGAAAGGTGGGAGTGTGGATGGGAAGGAGGTTAGAGTGGGAATTATGGTTATGCTCCTAAATCTTTATATATAATATATGTGAAATTTGTTCACATTATATAAATAAAGGATTATTAAAAGTTATAAAACACTGATGAAAGAAGTCATAAAGGACACACAAAAAAGGAACTACATTTCTTGCTCATGGATTGGAAGAATTAGCATCACTAAAATGTCCATACTGCCCAATGTAGTCCACAGACTCAATGCAATCCCTATCATAATAACAATGACATTATTTACAGAATTAGAAAAAAATCATAAAATTCATTTGAAATTACAAAAGACCCAGGACAGCCAAAATGATCCTGAGCATACATACTTACATACATAAATAAACTAAAATGAAACTGAGGCATCAACGTACCCAACTTCAAAGCATTCTTTATATACTTTCTAGCACCCAGGCTACTGTAAGAAAAACAGCCCAGTACTGGCATGAAAACCGGCACAAACTTCACTGGAACAAAATCAACAACCCAGAAATCAATCCACACACAAGCAGCCAATTGATTTTTTTTTTTTTGACAGGCAGAGTGAGAGACAGAGAGAGAGAAAGGTCTTTCTTTGCTGTTGGTTCACCCTCCAGTGACCGATGCGGCCGGCACACCGTGCTGATCTGAAGCCAGGAGCCAGGTGCTTCTCCTGGTCTCCCATGCAGGTGCAGGGCCCAAGCACTTGGGCCATCCTCCACTGTACTCCCGGGCCACAGCAGACAGCTGGACTGGAAGAGGAGCAACCGGGATAGAATCCGGCACCCTGACCGGGACTAGAACCCGGGGTGCTGGCGCCGCAGGCAGAGGATTAGCCTATTGAGCTGCGCTGCCAGCCCAATAGATTTTTGACAAAGATGCTAAGAATACACATGGGAGAAAAAGTCTTTTCAATAAATGGGTTTGGCAAAACTGGATATACGTATAGAAGAATGAAGTTAGATCCTTACCTTTCACCATATACAAAAATCAACTCAAGATCTAAATGTAAGATCTGAATCCATGATACTGCTAGAAGATAACATAGAGGAAACATTTGAAAACATTGGTGTATGCAATTATTTTGGGACAAAGACCCCAAAAACACAAAAGCAAAACTAGACAAGTGGGATTATGTCAAACTCAGAAGCTTCTGCACTGCAAAGGAAATGATCAGTAGAGAGATATTCTACAGAAGGGGAGAAAATATTTGCAAGATACTTATCTAGCAAAAGGTTAATATTCAGAATATATGAGGAAAGGCCGGCGCCGTGGCTCAACAGGCTAATCCTCCGCCTTGCGGTGCTGGCACACCGGGTTCTAGTCCTGGTTGGGGTACCGGATTCTGTCCCAGTTGCCCCTCTTCAAGGCCAGCTCTCTGCTGTGGCCCCGGAGTGCAGTGGAGGATGGCCCAAGTGCTTGGGCCCTGCACCCCATGGGAGACCAGGAAAAGCACCTGGCACCTGGCTCCTGCCATCGGATGAGCGCGGTGCGCCGTCCGCGGCGGCCATTGGAGGGTGAACCAACAGCAAAAGAAGACCTTTCTCTTTGTCTCTCTCTCTCTCTCTCACTGTCCACTCTGTCAAAAATAAAAAAAAAATAAATAAATAAAGAATATATGAGGAACTTAAAAAATTAAATAACAAAAATCCACCACTCTCATTAAGAAATAAGCCAAGGACCTGATTAGACAGTTCTCAAAAGAAACAAAACATTTCCAACAAATATTTGAAGAAATGGTGGATATCACTCGCTATTAGGAAGGGCAGACTAAAATCACAATGAGATATCACTTCATCCCCATCAGAATGGCTATTATCAAAAAGACACACAGTATCGAATGCTGGGGAGGATATGGAGAGAGGGGAAGTCTTACACACTATTGGTAGGAATACAGATCAGTACAGCCACTAAGGAAAGCAGTAGGGAAATTTCGTTGAAAATTAGAAATACAACTGCTATATGATCCCACTATTGTGCATTTACCTGAAAGACATGAAATCATTGTAACAAAGAGACACCTGCTCCACCATATTTACTGCAGCACTGTGCACAGTAGCCAAGAAATGGAATCAACCAAAGTATCTACCATCAAATGAATCAATGAAGAAAATGTTTATATGTACAGTGGAACACTATTGAGTCACAAAAACAATGAAATCCTGTCATTTGCAGCAAATGGATGGAATTGGGGTACATCACATTAAGTGTAATTAGCCAGACACAGAACAAGAGCTGTTGCATATTTGTCTTAAGTGGGAGCTAAAATAAAAAAACACAAATGAAAACCTCAGCCTGAAGACAGAATGGTGAGTATTAGTGGCCGGGAGGCACGGGGAACACAGTGGGAATTTGGATCACTGGTGCCAAGCCCAAGTCAGATCAAAGGAGTCAGTGCTTTGTGTTATGTAGTGGGCAGACTATAGTTCACAGTAACCTAGAACACTGTGAATGAACAAATAAAAGCGGAAACTCCAAGCCTCTTATCATGAAGGATTATCAAAGAAGGGGCAATTATTACCCTGTTTTGTTCACTATAAATTGTATACATGCACTGAAATGTCATGTTCTAGCCCATACATATGCGTAATTATTATTAATTTTTTTAAAAACCTAAAAAAATATTTGTTCATTTGAAAGGGAGGGAGGAAGGGAGAGGGAGGGGAATAGGGAGACAGAGAGAAAGAGGGAGAGGGAGTGGGGAGGGAGAGGGAGAGGGAGAGAGGGAGTGAATGAGAATGAGAACTAGCACCCATCCACTGGTTCAGTCCCCAAGTCCCCTCAATGGCCAAGGCTTGGAAGTTGGAAGTCAGAAACTTAATCCAGGCCTCCATGTGGGTGTTAGTAGGGATTCAAATACTTAAACCATCACCTGTTGTCTCCTAGGGTGAACATTAGCAGAAAGCTAGAATTGGGAGCAGAGTCAAGACTTGAAACCAAGTACCTGGGTGTGGGATGTTGGCATATTAACTACTAGGTCAAATGCCTGCCTCCCCTTCCTCCTCTTCTTATTCTTTTAAAAATAGTTATTTATTTTAAAGACAGAGTTACAGAAATAGAGGAGAGACAGAGAACTGGATTCACTCCCCAAATGGCTGCAACCGCTGAGGCTGGGTCAGGCCAGAGCCAGGAGTGAGGAGCTTCATCTGGTCTCCCACATGGGTTTCAGGGGCTTAGGCACTTGGGCCATCTTCTACCGCCCTCCCAGGCACATTAGCAGGGAGCTGGATTGGAAATGGAGCAGCTGGCACTCAGTTGGTACCCATATGGGATGCTGGTGCTGCAGACAGTGGCTTAACCCTCTCTGCCACCACGTTGGCCCCTGCCTCTTTTTAAAAATTATTCTCCTTTGGTGCCACCGCCTGCAGTGCTGGCATCCCACAGGAGCACCAGTTCGAGTCCCAGCTGCTCCATTTCTGATCCACCTCTCTGCTATGGCCTGGGAAAGCAGTGGGGGACGGTCCAAGTGCTTGGGTCCCTGCATTCTCGTGGGAACACCCAGAGGAGGCTCCTCGCTCCTGGCTTTGGATCCGCACATCTACAGCCATTGAGGCCAACTGGGGAGTGAACCAGCAGATAGAAGACCTCTCTCTCTCTCTCTCTGATTTTCCTTCTCTTTCTGTGTAACTCTGACTTTCAAATAAATAAATAAATATTTTTAAAAATCCTCTTTTGCTAATTGTGCTACATATCCTCTTCATTAGTTTTCACTTTCAATTTGATCAACTTATATCTGTTTATCAATAACTGTTTAATGTTCTAATGTGCTGTTGGCTTCCTTCCAGGTGGTCCAGTGGTACTGTTTTTTTTTTTTTTAATATTTCTTCTATCACTTTACTTACAAAGGAGAAATTCTAGGAGAGAAATTTCTAGGTGTGTTCAGGAATCCTTTTTCAACAGAAATGTTCTTTAGACGATACCATCTGGTATTATTTAAGATAGGAACAAAGTGAATTGGTTACTGGGAGATCCAGAAGGCAAATTGACCAGCAGCCTAAGGACTTTCATTATCAAGAGAAAGAATAATAGGTCTAAGATTCTAGAATGATCTAGAAGAGTCTAGAAGACTAAGACTCCAGGAGCATCATTTATTGGATTGAATGTCAATATTTTTAACAGACATTTCCAGGAAAACACACCAGGCATGGCCTCCCCTTTTGCAGAAAGGTAAAACAGCAGCAATTATCAACAAGGCTGGAACTTGCCCAGTGATGGGGATGGCAACAAGTAGGAAAGTGAGAAATTTCCTTTCCATAGATGTTGATTTAGTTGTTACTGAGAAGTAACAGGGCTCCTACTGAGTAGGTTGCTTGGGTTCTGGAAGCATTTACTGAAGAGTTTAACATGATGCAGAGTTTTCATGTAACGTGTACCGATGATAGAGTCTTTTCTGAGAATCTTTTTTCCTGTTTCTGGTACAGCCTCAATGGGAATCACTCCAAATGTTTGAGAGATTGAGCAGATGTTCGTACTCACAAAAACAGTAGCAAGGCTCCAAGGAGTCTCAAGCCTGGTTCTAAACATTCACTTTAACAAATCAAAATTAAAAAGGGTAGCTGAGGTTAACATCTCCTAAACCTGGCATAAGAGACATCTAGAGGATTAGGGAGCTTGTGGAACCAAACCATTTTCAAATTTTCTGTTGAGAATTGATATCACACTACATGTTTGAAGCTAGTGATGCAGTTTTATCACAATGTGGATAAAAATTATGTATTATTATTTTAATTCTGGGGCTATACATAGTCATGAATTATTAGTAAGCAATTTTAATAGAAGTGGAATATTTAATTGCTACCATGGGCTAGGATATAAAAGGTACACCTGCTTACACTGTTGTCCGTACACCGAAGGGAGGGAAGGGAGGTGATTAGTATTACCCCTGGGTCACTCTGTAGGATCTGAGACTTTCTTCTTGCCAATTTAAAACTGTTAGAGACAGATGCTTTCAAATGGAAAACCTGGTAACAGCCTATCCTTGGGGGAATTTCTAAAAGACAAACCTCCATTACTTCCAGTAGCAGAGTCTCTTCATGGATGCATATGTCTAGTCTCTGAAAAGGTGACATGCTGTCATCTTTACCTTAGCTAATCATAATGTTTAGGAGTTTGGCTCTTAAAAAAATTAATTTACTTTATTCTACAGTATGAGCTAAATTTCAGGATTCATCTCAACCCCCTAAAATACTACATCTCAGATAATATGGTATGTGAAATTTACCATTAAGGAGGTATTCATTTATTGTAAGCAATTAGAGCAAAGTTGGTAGACTGTTCCCTCCTTTCCCACTACTGTGCATAGCAGACATCACCAATCAATCCCTCATGCTGTTTGTCCCATCACCAATCCATCCCTTATTACATTCCTTCTCACTGAGCTTGGGCTTGGTTTCACAGTCTTCCTCATTTGTGTAAGGTTAAAATTCTAATCTGAGTGAAACTGGTCTGCTGATAACCTATTTTTATCCCTGCCTATTCACTGCACGGTTATGACTGAAACTCTGGGAGAAGCACATATTTGTCCCCCCAGTAAATTATGTGTTCCAAAGACAGGATGTATTCAAGAGAGCTGAGAGCAAGGAAGAAAGGCACAAGGAGAGGAAAAGTCAAGTGCTAAGGAAAGTTAAGAAAATGTGGCTAGTTTGTCAGAAACTAGTGGTCGAGGGCACCTCGGCATATGTCCTCCTGGGGTCACAGGTATTTCATCTCTATGCCTAATGAGCAGTGGGTTTGACATTCTGTGGCTAAGGAATCCATGGTCAATTCTGGAACTTTCTAACCTGGTAACATCAGCACAAGACACGGGGTGAGTTCAGTGAAGTATAAGAATGTTTATATATATGCTGTGGTGCAGTGGGTTAAAGCCTTGGCTTGCAGTGCTGGCATCCTATATAGGCACTGGTTTGAATCCTAGCTGCTCCACTTCCAATCCAACTCTCTGCTATGGCCTGGGAAAGTAGTAGAGGATGGCCCAAGTCTTTGGGTCCCTGCACCCACATGGAAGATTGGGAAGAAGCTCCTGGCTTCAGATTGGCTTAGCTCAGCCATTTGGGAAGTGATCCAGCAGATGGAAGACCTCTCTCTCTCTCTGCCTCTCTCTGTAACTCTGTCTTGTGAATAAATAAAGTCTTCAAAAAACCAATAACAAAAACAAACCAAAAAGAATGCTTATAAGGAATACCTTATAGGGGATTTTGCTTAATTTCATGGAGGGCCACTATCTCTAGCCCAGGTCACTCTGGATACTCAGTCTGTGGCAAGCGGATGTCTAAGAAATTCTGCATGGATTAGTAGAGTGATGGTAATGATGATACTAACTGTAACAGTTAACACTTACGAAGCCTTTATGAGGTATCAGATACCATGGTAAGGACCTTACATTATTTGGGTTAATCCTCACAACAAGCTCACATCATAGGTACCATCTTTCTACAGATTTTCAGGCTGGGGATATGCAGGATTTAGCAAGTTAACCAACATGCCCAAAGTTGCAAAATCTTAAGTGACAGAACTCAGAGTCTAATCCAGGTCTATGCAATTTTGCGCTCTGCAGCTCTCCATTGTCAATATTTCTATCTCCCTTGATTGTGATGATGAGGGCAACGATGGTGCTGATGAAAGGTCTCTGAGAATATTTAATAGTAAGAAAAACAGTTGTCAGGATTGACTCATTTTATTTTAAGCTTAGGTAAGAATATTTTGTTCCAAATTAATTTTATGATAGAGAAGTTTGTCTTGATAAACTAGGATGGAAAGTTGATAACCAAATTCCATATATAATGGGGAGCAGCTTTCTAAATAACAATTTAACACTGAACCTGGGGATTAACAGGTGTCATTAATTCAACCGTCCCTCTCCATACTCAGCATGGGAGGTGGAAGCAATAATTGTTTCCCTGCCTCCAAAGAAAAGTTTATTTTTAAAATACAAAAAATGTTTCAGTGCAAATAAGCAAATCTCTGATTCATACAGGGTTCTCATTTTCCTGGTTTCATTTAGACATTTCCGAGAAACAAGATTGAGCAAGTCCTTCTGAGAAACTTGAAGGAAAATGAATCATGTTCTTGGGATTCAGTTGAAAGAGAAAAATACAATTCTCTAACCAGAGGATATACCTGTAAATCTGGGTACTTTGATTCAGTTGGTTAGTGGCCCTGAAGGTTGAGTGTAGCTGAGGAGGAGGAAACCCTAGACAGCTGTTCATAGAATCATATAACCTGAGTATTGACTTAAAGAAGAATTCTTGGAGCAACTCTATTGGAGTTGCTCTTGTTTCCCTAAAATGCCAGAGTTATCACTGCTAAACATGGTGTGGATTGGATCATTTCCCTCAGAGGCCCCCCACCCTCCTTCTAGGATGTGGAAAAGCAGCTTCCAACCAAGCAGAGTTGGTCTGGCTCAGGCTAATGTGGCTGCCCCTAATTCTGGGTTCCTGAGAAAAACAGGTATCATTCTCTATCATGTCTTTCTAATTGAAGAAGGCAGCATGGATCTTGAGAGGCAGATACTGTGGGTTTTATTGTTGCTTCCCAAACTACGTGCTGCATTCCGAAGCTCAGTCCTTATGAAAATGTAAGACAATTAAGGTGCAGGCCAGGTCCTGTTACAGTGACTGGCATCTTTTTCAGAAGAGGTAAGTTGGACCAGACACAGGAGAAAAGCTGTATGAAGACAGAGGAAGAGATTAAAGCAATGCAATATACAGGTCAAGGAATGTCAACACCAGAAGCCAGAGAGAGGTATGGGATCCATAGGAACCCCAGGAGGAACCAAACCTTCCAACAACTTGATTTTGGATTTCTAGCCTCCAGATCCTTGTGAAAATAAATTTCTGTTGTTTTAAGCCAGTCTGTCTGTGGTAATTTTTTATGGCAGCACTAGGAAATGAATTTGAGATGTACTCTCTTCTTTAGACATGTGATTATCATTATCCAGGACTAGAAGGTGATGTCACAGCACTGGGTAAGACGGCCCAGGCTCCTCCCACTCTGGGCATCACTTATTGTCTAAAGTAGCTGAAGAATCAAGTCCCCATCACGGGTGTTGGCCTGAGGGGTAAAGTCACAACCATGCACACTCTGTGTAGGCAATCACCCCACTTCTAAATCATCCCTCCTTGGAAGGAGATACAAATCAACCCTGCTGGAGGGAAATCTTGGAGGGATACACAAGAGTTTATCAGGCAGGGAAAGACAAATGCATGGAGATGTGAACTATGATACCGAGTTTAGGGGACTCTAAGAAGATCTATTTGTGCTAGTGTATAAATGGCTAGGAATCACAGGCAGAAATGCAGATATTACAGTTTAGATAGTGAAGAGCACATTTTTCAAATTGTAAAGAATTGGGAAAAGAGAAGGCATTTTTATCACTATCATTGTATAGGATCATTGAGAAGACCAATGAGGCATGCATACAAAAAGCTGCTTGGTAAATCCTAGAAGATAATTATGAAGGGAACATTACAATATTTTGGATGCAACTGGCTTCACTGAGCCTTCATCTAAGTGGACAGGTGTGCTTCGCATGGTTGTATTGAGTGTTGTTCACAGGTGATCCCTCCTGCACATGTCTAGATGTGATCATTCGAAGACATGCCCTGGGGATCCACATACAGACACTGACAGATGGGCTTTAACTGGGTAATACCGTGACAAGCATTTCTGAGTCTTCACTTACCTGTTCTAATGCAGTCTATTTTTTTAATGTAACTGCAAAAATAATTTATGCATGCTTAGGTTTGGACAGACTTAAAAAAAGTCAACAAGTTTTAGTATTTTTTTGTTCTACTTAATACTATTGGTTGAACTCTTTAACACACAATTATTCTTAAGTGTTTAAATTTAACTGAAAAGTGATCTCTGTTAAATATAAGAGTGGGAATAAGAGAGTGAGGAGATGTACAATTTGGGACATGCTCAATCCAACTTGCCCTAAGTGGTAGTTAGAAACATGCCAGGGGATTGTAATTCAATCCCATCAAGGTGGCAGGTACCAATACCATCTCACTAGTCAAAGTGATCAGTTTCAGTTCACAATTGATCATAATGATAGGACAAAGAGTCAAGGGATCACATAAACAAGACTAGTGTCTGCAAATACTAACTGATTGAATTAAAAAGGAGAGAATGATCCAACATGGGAAGTGGGATACACAGCAGACTCATAGAATGGCAGATGTCCTAAACAGCACTCTGGCCTCAGAATCAGCCCTTAAAGCATTCGTATCCAGCTAAAAAGCCCATGGTAGTATTTCAGGCATGGACAGCCAAGACACTCTGGAAAAAAAAACCTAAATGAAAGATCTCTGCGAGTGAGATCCCAGTGGAAAGAACGGGCCATCAAAGAAGGAGGTACCTTTATCTGAAGGGAGGAGAGAACTTCCACTTTGACTATGGCCTTGTTTAACTAAGATTGGAGTCGGTGAACTCAAAAGGCTTGCATAGCCTTGGCAATTCATGACAAGAGCCCAGGGTGATTACTGACGCCATAAACAAGAGTGTCAAATTGTTAAGTCAACAATAGGAGTCACTGTGCACTTACTCCTCATGTAGGATCTCTGTCCTTAATGTGTTATTTAATGTGAACTAATGCTATAACTAGTACTCAAACAGTACTTTACACTTTGTGTTTCTGTGTGGGTGCAAACTGTTGAAATCTTTAATTAATATATACTAAATCGATCTTCTGTATATAAAGATAATTGAAAATGAACCTTGATGTGAATGGAATGGGAGAGGGAGCGGGAGATGGCAGGGTTGCGGATAGGAGGGAAGTTATGGGGGGAAAAGCCACTGCAATCCATAAGCTGTACTTTTGAAATTTATATTTATTAAATAAAAGTTTTTTAAAAAAGTCAAGAAGAATGTTAAAAAGGAACACAAAAAATGTGAGCCCTTAAAAAACCACAGGGGAAATGGCAATGAAAAATTAGAGAAAGCACCTGATTAAAACCTCAATACAATAATGAACAAAATATGCTATAGGAGAATAGCTGGGCTATAGAAGAAGATCAATATGCCCAAGAACCAATTCAATGGAAGTACTGGTTGCAAACAACTGATGAGCTAGAATTAGCTACGTTGGCAGGAAAGTTTCTGGCCCAGATTCATATGTTGAAATCCTAACCCTCAAGGTGATGATCAGGAGATGAGTCTTAGAGGAGATACTTAGATGCTGAGGGTGTGGCCCTCATCAATGGACTTGCACCTTTGTAGGAGGGAATTTAGGGAGATGTTTAGAGGAGAAATTAGCTGTCTACAACCCAGAAGAGGGCTTGCATAAGAGCCTGACCATGCTGGCACTCTAACCGTTGGCTACCAGCTCCAGAGCTGTGAGACAGAGATTTTGCTCTTTATTAACTACTCAGGCTACGTACTTTGGTACAGCATAATAAGACTAAGAAATGATAGAGAAAGTATAGATGCTGAGGGCTGTAATGTCAGTTAAGAGGATAGGGTCAATATCAGCTAAATTGTTCCCAAATGAACTTAATTGAGGGTGGGGGAGTCACAGAAAGTTGGAAGAATGATTGAGTTTATATGGAGCTGCTGCGATTCCTTGATTCTACAGCTGCTAATACAGCACCCAGCCTTGCCATGTTGATAGGGTGTGGCAGCCTGTGTCCACTCTGAGTGGGCACCTATTCTGCCTAGCTGGTGTCCACCTGGTTCTCACTGTTAAATTTTTTGACTATCATTTCTGCCTATGCCCAAACTGACCGACTGGCCGTTTCCTATGTGAGGGGTTGAACAATTCCTTATGGCGGTGGGTTTACAGGTTTCCCCTTGCCTAATTCACTAAAGAGAATCCTGACTGCCAAGACATTTTCTCTGTGCCTGAAAGAGGAAGGATATTTTGGGATTCTGGTTGTCCCTGGGTATGGGGACCCATGGATAGGCTTGCCATGGGACCCCCCATGCTGGGCTTGGCTTATAGCAGTAATGCGGATGTAGCAGCTGATTGAACTTTCCATCTAGCTGAGGATCGTGGAAAACAACAAGATGGCGCTGATGCCCTGCCTGCTGCGTGACTCCACAGCTGAGCATGATTAAGTGCCGGATTGGAGAACTCTGTGCATGGACTGTGATTGAATGACTGTGATTGGTTGAATTCTGTATACAAGTAGACCGCGGGAGAAGGAGCGTGCACGCCAGCTTTCCCCCTTAAGGAACGTGTGCACCATCTCTTCCCCCTTCTCCCGGCCCCCCACTCTTTTCCCCACTCTTTCTAAGTAAAAGTCTACTGAAGACCAATTAACTGCGAGCAGCGTCGTTCCTTTTGCGGCCGAAGGAGCGACACCTGGGAGGCCAAATCAATCTATGTAAAATAAAAAAAAGTGCTGTAGGAGGAGGGGAGGAAAAAAACAAGAGTTTCTAACACCAGGAGTAGAGAAGTTATTTGTGTCATAGTTTTCTAAGGGTCTGTCGGAGTAGCTTTGTGGAGTGAAATAGGAGAAGAGAAGGAAGTTTAATAAATGTCACTGTGGACTAAATATTTGGGCTCCCTTTAATACCTACCAAGAAATATGGAAAAAATAAATTGTTTTAAATTATCTTTGGCTATTAAATTGAGCTCCTTAAATGTGTACATTCACAAGCTTGATGCAATTTACAGGCTGCACAAGAACTCAAATGCAAAACCTTAGATTGCTCCTGGTACATTTTTTCAGGCTGACCTCCCCTGTGAAATCCCTTCATGTTCTAAATCCTACCACTTTATTTCAGGTGCTATCTCATCCCAGATGCCTTCCTCCATTCTTTTCCACCAGCAGAGAGTCCCAAGCAACCCATCTGACTCTAATCATCTGCTCCTTTAAAATTTTGTACCCACTGATCTATCTCTTCATTCCTCATGGAAACCATTGCCAAAGCCTATGGCATAAAATGGGTGGCTGCTCAGCTTTAAAATTTTTTTATTAATATAAAGAGAACAGATTTCACGTATTTCTTAGTTACAGTTCTAAGAAGAAAACCTTATACTTCCCTCTCTCCCACCTTCAATCTCCCCTCCTTCCTTCTTTTCTCTAATTTTTTACAAAGATATACTTTCAATCCACTCTATAATCATAGGTTTAATCCACCACTAACCATAATATTCAACAAGTAAAAAGTAGAAAAACTCTCAGTTTGCAAGACAAGGGTATAACTTCAGGGAGGCTAAGTTCCACTTCTTTGGTAACTTCTTCCAGGTTTGAGAAGTTGGCTACTGTTGTCTCCTCACTCCCATTTCATTAGCTTTGTAACTTTCTGATTTTGTAGAAGATCCCTTGTTAAAAACAGGATTCTGGGAGAGAGGCTAACATGGTCATTTAATCTACTGTAGCCAAAAAATAATTACAGAAAGTTTAAAAAGAGCCATTTGATCTTGTAGAGAAGAGAGCTCATTTATGCTTATAAGGGAACAGACTAAATATTTAAATAGATGTTAAATGATTTGGAAGATCCTGGGGTGATAACTCCATGATTAACTAAGATTTCGGTTTTTTAGTCCATAAAATGGAGGAGGCTTAGAGATTGGATTGGATCATCTGAGATCTTTTGCTATTCCTTAACTTCTTTGAGTCTGATTATTGTGGAGATCCAGGCATTGGTGGAGAGGGCTGTTCCCGCTTTTCTCAAGGGGATGTCATGGAGGGCCTCACTAGGTTGGGTCAGTCGTACATCTGATTGTGTGTGGGGGAATCTACTCTGCTTCTGTTCTTCTCCACAGTCACAACTGAGGAGCTATCTCTTCACGCTGAGCATTTGCACAATGCTGAACACAAGGGGTCCTGGAGAGAGAAATGTCCCCACACTGGCTAGGACATAAACAGAAAAAGAAATGCTACTTCCTGCTGAGGACAGAATGCCAGCAGGCAGGATGGAGATTTGCACATGAGTAACTGAAAAATGATTTCCAAACATGCTTGGTCCAAATCGCCTCTCAGCATGGGTGCCATTTTTATATCACCACTGGGGACACTGAAATTTCCTTGCCTGAATCCAGGGCCACAGATGTCTTGGGGAGAGCCTTTTAGATTTCAGCAGAGGGCTAGGACTCTTGGAAATGGAACAGGAAAGGTTGCCCATTGTTAGAATGATGCATCTGCACCAAACTTCCCCTTGAACTTAGCAGGGAGTTTTTGACCTCTAAAGGGAGGTAGGGAAAGGATTTGCTAACAAACAAGGGGCTGGATCCCGAACAAGGTCGCTTTATGGAACAGATACTAGTAAGAGTAAGGATCCAAGAACTCTAAATCCAAATTGCTTGATCACAGAAACCCCTAGTGCATGTTCTGCCTTCTGATGAGGCCACAATAAACTCAACTCTGGCAAACGATATCTGCCCTCCTTTAAAGATCTTCATGCTAGAATTTCTAGCACTTTTTTCACCCAATCATTCTTGTATGGGCTGTCTGCTTTATTTTCCCCTTATGTATCTTACCATCAGCTTCTGGATTTTAAAGCCACTCTTTCCTTTTATGAGATAAAATTCCAAATCTCTGGCTGCATAGCTCCTTGGGGTCTATTTGCTGCATTTTCCCAGTCTTTTGACCTATAAATCTCTACATTTTTCCTAGGTGCCCTTTCATGAAGATCCTGGTGTGGGGAGACAGGTGTCACTGGGCTAGCAACTAAGATCCTGAATGCTGGTCCTCTGTATATCACAGACTCACTGGAGTCCAGGGAATCTCCTTAAATATTTCTTAATCTTAAATATTTCCTTCCGATAGCATCCCATGATTTCAGATGCTCAGTGATCTGGCAAGCACAGGAAAGAGGCATCTGGTACAATAAACACTGCGGGAACTGGGGGACCAATGTTGCATTTCATACATATCCCTTGCCTCAGTTGTCTCCCAGTTGTCTTAGAGGAATGTCAGGGGCTGAGTCTTACTGTTCTGAGATTTCCCAAGATCTCAGATGGCACTGATGAAATAATGTCCTGTGCCGTAGCTATCAAAGACTGTCAAAGCCATTATTCTCATGGGAATTATTCCAGTATGGCTTGTAGCATCGAGACTTTCACCAAGGAACAATCACTCTTGATCTCAGTCTCCACCTGTAACATACTCTCATTTTTTGAGATGATCGCAGTGGATCGAGCTCCTCTTTGAGACATACTTTTTATGAATATATTTATTATGACTTACCTTTTCATGGGATTATATCCTATCCTTCAAGATAATAGAAACAAGATGCAAAGACTTTCTTTGTATTCACTATGAAATGAAGATGACTCTTTTGTGTATTCTGAATGGTGCCATAGGGCACTTGCTGGAGTTTGGGATAAATTACCAATAAAATGAGTCACAGGAAATATTTTTGTGTTGATAGGCTGTAAGCCTTGATGTGACTTGGAGGTAATCCAGTGCTCCTCTCGCCTTGATTGCTGTCCTTACCTGTTCTGCATACACTGTGCTACAGTCACTGCCTCAAACTTCCTGCACCTATGCCTATCCAACAGTCTCAGCATCCAACTGAACTGGTTTTGAAAGGGTGCCGGGAACTCACCTTCACACTTGAGCAGGAAGAACTCAGAGCTGTGGCTGAAGGAAGCACTGAAGTAGGTGCAGTTCTCGACCAGGTCGCAGGAGAGGCACTGCCTGTTGAAGTTGCCCACTGTGTTGGCGCTGAAAGAGCAAATGCAGGGAATATGAGCTGACAGAAGTGGAGTGGTTGTAGCCCTCTAGCTAATCCTCTCTCAGCTAGCACTGCAACAGGCTGACTTTTCTCCCACAGAGGTGTTCTGTGGATCCTGGTTGCTGACCTGCAGGGCCTGGTTCCCATCAGTCTCTCTGGTGGAAGAGCCAGGAATACCTGGCTCCATGTCTGCCATCCCCACGAGGCTCTCCCTAACTGGTTCACTCTTCCCACTCAAGAATTCTTGGAATTTTCGTTGTTGGGATGATGTCTCCTTGGTCACTTGTGCTGCATGATGTAGGCTGTGTGTGTGATCCTGGCATGAGGAGAGTTCAGCCACCGGGTATTATTATTATCTAGCCCTTCATATCTGTGTCTTAATTCCTTTAGCATTTTGGGAATAGGATGTATGTTCTACACACCTTCCAGTGTTCCCAGAGTGCCAAACACTGGACATGCCAGAGAATCCATAAACTCTGGCTGAATTGAGCATTTGCTGTTTCCAAAAGCTGATGTTCCTCACAGAGTGAAATGGTAGAGGCGTTGTTTCTCAATGATACTAGACAAGTTTGAAGATGCCCTCCAGGGACCACTTTAGTCAAGTGTAATTTCAGGACAAGAAACCCTAAAATGTATTTCCAACAATTAAGAGATTCTGAGGTATCCAATATGAGGGTATTTCATAAAGTTAAATGAATTTCAAGAAATTCTAGCCAGAATAAATCATTATATAAAATTATATTATTATAAACATTATATAAATAATCATCTTTTATTTTTATTTATTTCAGAAGGAGGTAGGGAAGGAAGGAGGGAAGGAGGTCGGGGGAGAGAGAAGGAAAGGGAGAGAAAAGCAGAGAGAAAGCACCTTTATCCGCTGGTTCATTCCCCTGGTGCTAGCAATGGGCTGGGCTGGGCTGGGGCTGAAGCTTGGAGTAGGGAATGCAATTCAAGTGTCCAGTTACTTGAGGCATCACCTCTATCTCCTAGGGTCTACACTGGTAAAAAGCTGGAATCAGGAGCTGGAGCTAGGATTCGAATCAATGTACTGCAGTGTGGGATTTGGGCATCTTAACTGCTAGGCTAAATGTCTACCTTATCTTTTAATTCCATTTCTTTTCTGTGAATTTTTTTTTTTTTGACAGGCAGAGTTAGACAGTGAGTGAGAGTGAGAGAGAGAGAGAGAGAGAGACAGAGAGAGAGAGAGACAGAGAGAAAGGTCTTCCTTTTTCCGTTGGTTCAACCCTCAAATGACTGTCATGGCTGGTGCACTGTGGCCAGCATGCTGTGCCGATCCAAAGCCAGGAGCCAGGTGCTTCTCCTGGTCTCCCATGTGGGTGCAGGGCCCAAGCATTTGGGCCATCCTCCACTGCCTTCCCGGGGCCACAGCAGAGAGCTGGACTGGAAGAGGAGCAACCAGGACAGAATCCGGCGCCCCAACTGGGGCTAGAACTCAGGGTGCTGGCACTGCAGGCAGAGGATTAGCCTAGTGAGCCACGGCACCGGCCCTCTGTGAACTTTCTGAAGTCTCTTCATATACTTCATTTGAACATTTTGCTTGGGAATGGTCCTTTTAGCTATAGGCTTCGATATGTAGACTGTAAGAGTGAAGATAGTTCACAGAAAGGAAGACAACCAGCTGACACCCTACAGTACAGGAACAGGTTGGCAGGCTGCCTTATCCCTTTTCATTAATTTGATGACATGACTGCTTTCAGAGATCCTAGTAGACAGGCAGTAATGACAGGCTGCAGAGAAACAAGTCTGACCAAATGGACATGCCAAAGACTTTTCTCCCCTCATCTAGGCCCCCTTATGCTGGCCTCACACTCTCTCAGCACAGAAGTCAACGGATGGCAACAGATGGTGGGGACTTCAGGGGGCTACTCCTAACATCACAGCAATGGGAGTGAATGGCACTGACTCACCCAGACTGTGAGTCACTGGCCTTGAGCCCTTTGGTCTACACTTCAGGATGTCCTCTCCAGTGGCCAGTGTGCTTTGTCACCCCCTTTCTGGTCTGGAGAGCACCAAGAAGGTGCATGTCTTCCTGCTGGTAGGAAGTTCCCAGGGCTGACCACTATCCAGAGCCAGGGACTTTCTCCAGTGAGAATTGTAGCTGTGGCAGGTGCAGGGTTACACAAAGCCGAGGGACAGAATGTACACAAATGGAGTCCCTCTCTGAGATTCAGAGCTCCTCCCCCTCCTTTAAGGTGACAAAGCTTGTGCCAAGTGACATTGCAAAGGTCGCAGCAAGGCTGCGACGGTAGAGTTGGTCTCCCTCCTCCATCCATGGGTCTACTTCCAAGTCTGACTCTGCACTCCCAGAAACACCCAGTGAGAGTAATTCCCCTAAGTCAGCATCTAAGCATAGATAAAAGGCAAGACTTTATGAGGAAGTGAAGTACTTATCCCAAGCGAGAATGGGATACTCAATTCAACAAAGGCAGAAAAACAACATAAACCTCCAGACTTGTTGAGTGAAGCCTTCCTCATTCTTTCTCCCCAGACTTCCTATTTATCTGTGATGGGGACTCTTCTTTGCTGCCTGCCCTTTCTACTGCTGGAAAAACACAATTCTGCAAAGCCCAGGGTGCAGGAACCAGAACTACCTGTAGAGCTGTCTTCTCCGTGGCAGGTCCTCCGTGCTCAGGAAGTAGCTGCAAGATGGTCAAAGTAGACAGATTAGTCTGCTGCAAGGTTCAGTCACACTTCACATAGCAAGCACTACCTTTATAGATATTGCTCAGGGACAGCCACTGTTCTGTGGCCTACAATGGGCAATTTCTCCCAGGTCCAGCTACACCTACAGCCAGAGCAGGTGGCTAAGAGGTAAGGGACACACTGATGCAGATTCTAGAACCTCAAGGTATCTTTGGCTCCTGCCTGGCCTCAGGGCCATAGGACACTGCTGCTGTAGGACATGGGGTTGTTGACGTTGGACATCTGGATTGGAAGCAGGATTTCTTGCCCAGATGGTAACCTTCTGGAGAACTAGGGACCAAGAACAACTGACACAAGTCCAAACATAAAACTCAGCCTGATATATGCTGATTGATTTTCACCTAAGACCCTGCATGTTCTTACCACAGGAGCAGGAAGGTAGAACGACATCATGGTGAAGTACTCAGCCCTGTACTCTCACCAGTTGAGTTGCACCCTAGCTGCACTTGTTGTCAACCAAATAACCTGAAGTATTATGACGTTTTTTGTCCTAAGCTTATTCTTAAAATGGGGAAAGCAGTAAGCCTACCTCATGGTGCTGCTGTATTAACCAAGATAAAGCTTTTAAACCAGGTAGCATTGTGCCAGGAACGAGTAATGATTAAAGAAATGTCAATCATAGCACCCTTGTTCCTGTTAATGTGTTTCACCTACAGGTCTGTTTGCAAATCGTGCTTGGGCAACGATTTGAGGCGTGGGAAGCCGGCTTGTTGACACAGGACACATTTTTATAAAGAAACGGGGAGTTAGCAAAGTTGTCCAAGAAGGAAGGGCGAGTCCTCCTGTGCCATGTTCTATACTCACTGAGCAGGATTTGACTGAAAATAACACCCAGGTCCCACTGGCCAGTGAGGTGGGGCCCTGGCTGCCATGCACACTCACATCTTATTCCGCTTCTCGTCATAGGACAGGATCTTGGTCACATCCCAGTCCCCGGAAGTGATGGATTGGATGTTGTCGTTACTGCTGTTGGGCTGAAACACACAGAAGAAGAGATGTCAGGACCAGCGAGGCTGGACCCCAACTTTGGCTCTTCCTCCTTGAGTCGTTTTAGGAGCAATGCATTGTCTGCCTGCCCTAGAGCCTCGTCCTCTCCCAGGAGGCATGGCCAAAATCCAACAGCTTTTGGGAAGCTCTGCTGATTCTCCCACCCACAGCTCTCTTTGAAAGCCAGTGATGGGGAACATCACATGGTCCACATCTTTGGTGTTTATCGCCTCGTGCCTCCAACACCAGTAACTCTAACTGAAATGTCAACTTCTTGTAAGAAGAGTCAGTGCTTCTTATGCTGCTCATGCCAACTGGAGGAGCTGACCCTCTAAGGGAAAGGAGAAAGAGAGCCCTAGGGGGAAGTGGATGAATCAGGGCAAGGGAAGGAAGACTCAAGGCGGAAAGGACAGTCTTGCTCCTCTGTCATCCTCTGCCATCACTGACAAGGATGGGCTGGAACTGGCCCATTGAGTACTGTCCATTCCACACACACTGTCACCTGACATACCTCCCAGAGCCATGCAGAAAGATCACAATAGTAGCTTGTACCAGAGAGAGAGAGGAAGAAGGAGGAGGAGGAGAAGAGGGAGGGAGGGAGAGGGAGAGAGGGAGGGAGAGAAGAAAAGAGGGAGGGAGGGAGAAGAGAGGGAGAGGAGGGAGGGAGAGGAGAAGAGGGAGAGAGAGAGAGAGAGAGAGGGAGGGAGGGAGGGAGGGGGGAAGAGGGAGGGAGGGGGGATGGAGGGAAGAGAGAGGGGAGAAGAGGGAGAGAAGTAGGGAGAAGGAGGAAGGAGAGGAGGGAGAAGAGGGAGAGAGGGAGAGAGGGAGAGAGGGAGGGAGGGAGGGAGGGAGGGAGGGAGGGAGGGAGAGGGGAAGAGGGAGGGAGGGGGGATGGAGGGGAGAGAGAGGGGAGAAGAGGGAGAGAAGTAGGGAGAAGAAGGAAGGAGAGGAGGGAGAAGAGGGAGAGAGGGAGGGAGGGAGAGGAGGGAGGGAGGGAGGGAGGAGACTGACTGCAGGTGCTGAGGTACATCAGAGCACTGCTGTTCTACACCATAGGTGCCTGAAGGAAAGGCACTTCAGGGGATGGAGATGAACTTAGTTCAAGGGCCAAGGCCAACACCCTGGGCTTACAGGCATCACAGAGGTGAAACCCAGGAGGATCCCAGTGTGTGTGTGGTGGGGGGAGTCGGGGTGCCTAGAGGGCTCAGGAAGGCAGCAGGGCTCAAAAGGCGTCCTGGGTTCCGAAGCAAAGAGTCAGAGTGGGAGTGAGGGCCCCCGGGCAGCAGGCAGGGGTTGCTTCCTGCTGGAGACTGACCGGGTTCTCAGCAAATGCTGAGCACCTGGACACACCCAGGGATGGGAGTGGATGAAAACACCCCCCAAATTTTTTTTTCTTGGCTAAAGTGGTCCAAGATGAGAAAGCAAAGGAATCTGGAGCTGTGGAGTGAAAAGCACAGGAATTAAGGGATGGAAAGGGTTTGCAGAAGTTTTGCAAGTCCTGCGATTAAGAGAAGGGAAGCGGACTGTAAGTGTGCCTTGGCCTCCGTGTGAACATTAGCTCCATCACTGGAGGCAGGATGCTCTGACCTTTTCCCACCAAACTGCTTCTACACAGGAGGTTCTCAGAATCTTTCTTCGAAATCGCATGTTGGGCCACATCATAAACATGAACTTTCTACTTTATTTCCACAGGACGTTTCTGATTGGCCTTTTTAAACTTTTATTCAATGACCTTGAATATTTATTCTCCTTTTTAACTTTTGTTCAATGACCTTGAGCCCAGATAACTGGAATGCTCCAAAACCCAAATCTGCAGCCCGAGGACGGGGCTGGTGGTCACGAAGAACTTCAAGGGCATTCTCTGCCCCTCATCACCTATCTTGGGCCGAGTTCCACAGAAGCTTGGTGCTGTGGCAGTGGCCTCCTGCAGGTGTGAGCCCCTTCCTGGGTAGAGGGGGGGATCTTGTACAGGGGCTGTATTCACCAGGAGGCCCATTTTGGGCTCTAAATCCATACCACAGCACAACATGGTACCTGCCTCTGGCTCCAAGTGGAACTGGGATGGTTTGAAGTCCAGACTCAGGAAAGACCCTGAGAGCTCTGGGTCCACTCAGCCTCAAGGGACAGGGTGGCGTAAGGGAGAGGGGTACATGGAGCGCCCTAGACCACATCCCAGAGTCTCCTCTGCTAAAGCCAGAGGTATCATTCATGTTCCTGAGCACTCACAGAAAGAGCAAAGCTCGACCCACACCCTGATCAGAATTTCTAGATGTGTTCTACATGCTTGGTAGCTTGCGGAACACATCTTTGAGACTCAGTATCCCCAGGTTACTTTAAAGTCCTTGAAAACAGCAAGTGGGCTCACCCTCAGAAGCCAACTCCCACACAGCAAGAGTTCTGGAAACCTGCAGGGTATATACCTGGGAAGAAGACACCGTAATGTGATAGAATTTTCCTCGGCCTCCCTGGGGAATGGCTCTCACAAAGAAAAACTTCCGGCCATCCTTGGAGAACACTGGCTCTTCGTTCTGTGGACAAAAGCAATGGATTCAATACATACAGGTGCTCTGTTTGATTTTGCAGAGGTTGGAGCAGTATAAAATCCATCCTGATACATTTTCTATGCAATTTCCAATGAGAGATGGAGTTGAAAAAAAAAGAAGTGCTATACAGAGTCTTGTCTTTCCTTGGGAATCACCAGCCAGCCTTTTGGTTTTCTGAAAGAACAGGCTTCACAGACACAGTCGAAGCAGAGGCATCGTTCACAAAGCACCAAGAAAAAGACCTGAGGTATGCAGGCCAGGCTCAGCAGAGAGAACAGGAAACGAGCCCTCAAAAAGGTGCTATGTGCTTGCCCCTCACACTGCTGCCCACAGAAACCAGGGCACGTTCTGAAATTTCTCTAGTGGCCTGCATTATATGCCCCAGGAAATGTGATTCTGAAAATCACAAACCTGAGTTTGCCTAAAAATGAATTCCATTCTTTCGATCCTTTAAAAAAAAATCTATCCATTTCACACTGAATGGCCCATCGAGGAGACAAGAAAGAAAGAAAAACAAACGCAAGGAGAAGTTCTACATATTCTGAAATGTGGAATGGTAGAACTCTCAGGAAGTTTCAACCCAAAGTGGACACTAGGTGGCGCATGCTTGCTTGAATCAACTGTCATTGACTGCTCCCTGGAAACCAATCAGTACTCCCAGTTTTCCCTGGGGGAAGGAGATCCAGGCTGGGAGATGAGGCCTGACAAGTATTGTACCACCCCTGTCCCCTCCCCCAACCCTCAATGTTGAGAAGAGAAGCCAGTCTCAGCCTCAGCCAACCCCCAGTAGAGTGGCTGTCGCTTTGATGGGCAAAAGAGATTTTGCCTCCCAGTCTCTCTACAGCTCAAGTTTGAAAGTTTCCATCCGCGAACGCCAATTAGTCTGCTACGGTATATATATTTTCTGATTCAAGGAACAGCACGCTAATGCTGAGTTTAAGAACAAATGGTAAATAAACCCCAGCTGGCACAAGGAAAACTCATTTCTCTGCAATGAATGAACACATGCAAATATGATATGCCCAGAGAAATCAACTCATATGTGATTAAAATGACATTTAATCTTCATGAATATTTGCAATAAAATGAGACCTTTAATCTGCAAATATTTATTTTTCTATTTAGAGTTGGAAGTGTGGTATTTAAAAGTCGAGGGAATGGAGAGACCAATGGTTAATTTGGCTTTTTAAATGTTCTTCTCTTTGCCAACTGCAGGATACACAGTGCAATATTCTCCTTTCTGGGGGAAAACGCTTGTACATTTGGCAGAGAAAAATACTCTGAATAAATATAATAAATAATCAGTACTGGCCAGAATCACAGTGTTTATAATGAGATGATCTCAGCTGTTTGGGTGGTATCAGTCCATGGAAACATCCCAGGGTACGCTGCTGACAGCAACAGCCTTTGACACCGACACTTGGTTGCTCATGTGGTAAATGCAGTTTTTAGCGACAAAGGATTATGATGTTTGACCTGGGGACCTGGGTTTTTATTTCCATCCTGATTCTGTCTCCTATTTGATTTTGGGGAAAACAATTTGTAGCTTCTGTGGATAACAGAGCCTTTATCATACACGATGCCTAGGTTCTATAATACCACTCATGTCAGTCTGTGTAGAACAAGTTCTCCTTATAGATGAGAGATTCTTTGTGAGTGATTTGTAGCATTTCCACCAATTCTTGCATGTTTCTTCAAACTCCTCTTTTCTCACCTCCCTGCCAAGAGTCTGAAATCACAAATCTACAATCCTGGGAAGGAATGAGGCAGTCAGAAATCCACTCAGAGGGCTGACCCTTCAACCCAAGGAGCGTGGGCTCTGGTGGAGGTCCCAGTGGATTTAAGTCAGGGTCTACTTTCACAGCATGGCAGCCATGATGGGGTGGGAAGGTGGGCAGAGGCGACCGCCTGTTTCTCTGGAATGTTCCTGGAGGAGAGGGGCCTTGTTGGGTGTCCACACACTATATTCGCCTCTGCTTTCTGGTTGACAGGGGGTCTTAGAGGGGAACCATGCAGAGGACTCTGGGAAGGAGACAAGAAGTGGAGAGAGGCAGGCAGTAGAGGCTACAATGACACGAAGCTGACAGGATTGCTCAGTGTCACCTTGTTCCCCTGGCTATGGATCACTGAAGACAGATTGGCCTCAGTAAACTGTGTCTCCATGAGGTCTGCAGGATTTTCCAGACTGGGCCATTAGAGACAAGCTCCAGAGACCCACAGGAGGTGGATGGGTAGGAGAGACTGGCCGCAGCTCTTGTTTCCCTTGGTTGTCAGCTTAGGGCCGTGATGAGACACACCCCCACGCCCTGCCTGATGTGACAGCCTGCAGGTTCTCTGGTGGCAGGTGGCAAGCCCAGCCTTGACTAAGCTCTAAGTCACGTACTAGGACCCCATGGCGTCTTGAAGAATGAAAAAGCTCCCCCAAAAGTTTTAGAAAAGTCGGATCCATGAATTCCTTCATGAAAACAAGAAGGAAATGAGAAACTTTGAAATTAGACATTTCCTGCATGGCATGGAGCTCTGAGCGTCACACGCAGGCCGTCTGCAGGGAGTTCGGATGCATCACAGCCTCCTTGCCTCCTTGCCTGGGGAGGCTGCCCCTGACCAGTGGTGCAGGTAGAAGTGTAGGCTGCTGGACTGGCCTGACTCAGGAATGCAGCATCTCCCATTATCAAAGACAGCACTGCAATCCTTTAAGTAGCTGCTTACAAAATGTTAACCTTTTACTTAGTAATTACTCTCACATTTCTACCTTGAACCATAAGGATTATTTCCTTTTATGCTACTTTTTAAGTGTTGATTTGCTTTTGCTTGGGAGGATCTGGCTTCCTGCATGCCATTTGGGCCTTCCACCCTGGGTTTGGATGGTGTTGTCACCATCGGCTCTGCCGTTGACAAGTACAGAAAAATCCCACTGGGGCGGCCTTGACTCAGGGCCACTCTGCAGAGCTGAGGAAGAAGTGAGTCCTGGAGGACAGACCCATGGCCCATGTGCCCCACATCCAGAACCACACTGGGGCTCAGTGGCAGCCAGCAGGAAGCTGAGCTCCCCATAGGAGTGGCTCTGAGAAGGCAGGACTGAACGCATCCACCTCAGTCTCCAGCATCCTCCCCGGCTCCGACAGAGAAACACTGCGACTTGGGTAAGCACATCCTTCACCTCTGCCCGGCTGAACACACAGTCTGCACGTGACACGAGGACCATGCCCGCACTGCCGGCGCCCTGTCACCCAGCTTCCAACCTCATCTAAGCACTGCCACCCCACTTCTGAGCGCACTGCAGGATTGCTCTCACTTCCTGTGCTTCGGAATTCATGTCCACATCTCCTCTCCCGGTCCAGACTGTAACATCTTTGAGAGCTGGCACTCGAGCTGATTGAGTTTTACAAAATGTATTGAGGAAAAATTCACATGACATAAAACATTTTAATAAAAGGGAACGATTCAGTGGCATTTAGTGCCTTGACAATGTTGGGAAATTGTCATTTCTATCTACTCCCCAAATGTTTCCCACACCCCCGAATCAAACCTCATGTCCACAAAGCTGACTCCCCCTTCTCCCCTCCCCTCGGCTCCTAACAGCCAGTGTTCTCTGTCCTTGAACTTGTTCATTCTGGACATTTCAAATACATGGATTCATGCAATAAGTGACCTTTACTGTCTGGCTTGGGTCCTTAGTAGTACTATTTACAACAACTGCAATGTCCATCACAGATAAGCTGTGATAGAGAAATTCAATGGAGTATTTCTCAGCCACAAAAAAGGCATGGACATCTGACCCAGGCTACAACAAATGTTCATTAATGGTAGTTCACTTAGTTTTTAAAGCAGAAATTTTGTAATCAGTAAACACGTTATATATATTCCAGGTGTATAACATGTGTGAATATACACTGTACAATGGTAAACTCAGACAATTAGCATGTGTACAACCTTACACACTTTTTTTATGGAGAGAAAATCTATCCTCTTAGCAATTTTCAAGAGTATGACACGGGGGCTTTCAGAATAATTTTTTAAAAAAACATTTACTTCATTTATTTGAAAGCTAGAGTTAAAGAGAGAGAAAGAGAGAGAGACAGAGAGAGGGAGAGAGAGAGATGGAGGGAGGGAGAGAGGAAGGGATAGAGGGTGGGAGGAAGGGAGAGGGAGAGGGAGAAATATCTTCTATCCACTAGTTCACTCCCCAAATGGCCACAAAGGTCAAGGCTGAGCCAGGCCAAAGCCAGGAGTCTGGTACTCCAGCCAGGTTTCCTGTGTGAGTGGTGGGGACCCAAGGACTTGTGCTACCCCCCATTGCTTTCCCAGACACATTAGCAGGGAGCTGGATTTGAAATGGAGTAGCTGAGGTTCTGGTACTCATATGGGATGCCAGCATTGCAGGTGGCAGCTTAACCAGCTGTGCCATGATGCTAGCCCCAAACACAGCCATTAACTATAATCACCTTATTGCACAGTAGCTCTCTTGAACTTAGCTCCTGCTGTCAAAATGAAATTTTGCATCCTTTGACCAACACTTTCCCCAACTCCTACCCAGTGGTAATCACTACTCAACCCTGCTTCTATCAGTTTAACCATCTTACATTTTTACCTGTCAGTGAGATGCTGTGTCTTTCTGTGCCCACCTTATTCAACTTAATGTCCTCCAGGTTCTTCCATATTGTCACAAAGGAATTCTTTGAGGCTGAATAATAGCAATTGTGTATTTAAAACACATTTTCTTTAACCTTTCACGTGTAGTGGACACCAAGGATGGTTTCATGTTTTGCTTTTTGTGAATGATGTTGCAATGAATATATGAATACAGGTATTTCTTCAACATACTGATTGTGTATGCCTTGGTTATTCAATCAGAAGTGGTATTGTTGGAACACATACATCTATTCTTGCTTTGTTCTGGGCCCTCCATACTGGTTTCCATATGGCTGCACTCATTTATAATCCCAATAATATGCAAAGATTTCCTTTACTTCACATCCTCTCCAACACACATCTTCCATCTGATTTACAGTAGTCATTCTAACAGGTATGAGGTGATACCTCATTGTGGTCTTAATTTGCATTTCTCTAATGCTTGATGTTTTTTCATATACCTATTGTTCGTTTGTGTGCCTTCTTTCAAGTGATGGCTATTCAGATTCTTTGCCCGTTTTAATCCTGTGACTTGATTTCTTAATGCTGATCTGTTTGAGTTCCTCGTATGTTTTGGATTTAACCCCCTATCAGATATATGGTTTGCAAAATTTTCTCCCATACAATAGGTTGTCTCTTCACTTTGTTGATTGTTTCTTTGGCTGTCCAGAGCTTTTTACTTTGATGCAATCCCATTTGATTTTTTACTTTTACATGACTTTCTATTAAAAAAGAAAACACATTATTCATACTAATCTCATGGAAATTTTCATCTATGTTTTCTTTTAGTAGTTTCAAGTAGTTTTTAAGTCTTATATTTAAGCCTTTAACTCATTTGAGTTTATTTTTGTAGGTAGTATGGGATGAGGATTCAATTTCTTTCTTTTGCACTGTGGCGCAGCAGGTTAATGCCCTGGCCTGAAGTGCACGCATCCCATATGGGTGCCGCCGGTTCGAGACCTGGCTGTTCCAGTTCCGATCCAGCTCTCAGCTCTCTGCTAATGGCCTGGGAAAGCAGTAGAAGATGGCCCAAGTGCTTGGGCCCCTGCACCCACGTAGGAGACCCAGAGGAAGCTCCTGGCTCCTGGCTCCAGATCAGCACAGCTCCAGCCATTGTGGCCAATTGGGGAGTGAACCAGTGGATGGGAGACCTTTTTCTCTCTCTGCCTCTCCTCTCTCTCTGTGTAACTCTTTCAAATAAATAAATACATCTTTTAAAAAAGAGAGACCATGTTATCCATAGACAACTTTCCTTCTTCCTTCCTGATTTGGGTAACTTTTCTTTCTCTTGCCTAATTGCTGTACTAGGACTGCCAGAAAGCTGTTGACTAGAAGTGGTGAGTGTGGGCACCCTGTTCTTTCTCCTGATCTTGCAGGAAAAGCTGTTGAGGCTGACAGTGAAAATTAGCTATGCCTCTGTCATGTTATAGTCTTTCTTGTGAGTCTTTTTTTTTTTTTTGGAAATTGACATAGTGACTGCCATGATTCATAGCTATTGGTGGAACATCTGACTACATAGGTAATGGATTTTTTTTTTATTTGACAGACAGTGAGAGAGAGACAGAGAGAAAGGTCTTCCCTCCATTGGCTCACCCCCAAAATGGCTACCACGCCCAGCGCTGAGCCGATTGGAAGCCAGGAGCCAGGTGCCTCCTCCCAGTCTCCCATGCGGGTGCAGGCACCCAAGCACTTGGGCCATCCTCCACTGCCTTCCCGGGGCCACAGCAGAGAGCTCGACTGGAAGAGGAGCAACCGGGACTAGAACCCGGCCCCCACATGGGACGCTGGTACTGCAGGTGGAGCTGGCCCCACAAGTAATGGATTTTTAAATGACCCTTTCAGTCCAATCTCTCTGATATTCCACCTGACGTGAGATCAACACAATATTCCTCAACGTTTGTGCTTATACCTTTGGTCCAGGTGGCATTCAAACACTTTCCAGTTAAATATTTCAGGGCTCCACATCCTCTCTCATTTGTAATATCATCTTGGCTTGGACTTGGTGCACAAACTTGGACATGGGGATACAAAAGTAGCCATACTGACAGAACTATTTCCTTTTGGGTATAACTGGCATGGAGCAGAAAAAGCACAGATTTAGAAGAAAAAGATTCCATGTAGGAGGCTAGCACTCCTGAGTTAATAGATAGCTGTGGATTAAATATATGGCAGAGTGGCTGGAGTGCTGGAATGTTCTCAGAGAGCCACTGTGGACACTGTCTTGTCTTGCTTCAGTTATCTTCCAAAAATGGAATCCACCATTCCAGTAAAAAAGCATACCTCTGCCTCTCCACCATAATCCTTGAGACTCAAATCTTTTTTGATTATTCCCATAGAATTTTCAGGCAGTTTTCATCCCATGAAGTGGGATAAAAGGAGTGTGAGCTTCTAAAATATTCACACCCATTCCTTATTTTAAATGTTATTTAAGTTGTACAGATTTCATGTATTTCAGATATACAGATTTAAGGACCCACCCATTCTGTATAATGTCAGAATGCAGAGACACAAAGTAAAAAAAAAAAAAAAAAGAAAAGATCAGTGCTGAGGGTTTTCCTTTTGTTCTAACTTTCCAACGAATTTGGTCACAGAGTGATTTGTCCTAGGCTTCTCCTGATCTCTCCAGGTCATTCTCCTAAAATCTATTGCAAGGCAACATATCTTTTTCTGAGTTAGGGAAAAGATTCTTGGGGGACAGTGTTGAAGTTATGTCCCTGGGGAAGAGTCTTATTGAATCCCAGGGAGTTCATGTCAAATCAACAAGAATGTCCACCAAGCTCTGGTTTTACCATAGATTACATGCAAGCAACTGTTATAAACTCATCATTTTGAATTTGCCAAAAGAATGTTACCTGAGAGCAGACGCCCACCAAGCATTCTATGTGGGAACTTTAAAACGTTCAAGAAAAAGAGACTGAAAGGATAATTTGATTTTTGTGCAAAGAAATTAAAATCTATGCACAGTTTTTACATAACATGCACTTCCCAAGAGGTTTTTGAAGATGCCTTGCACATTCTAAAGAGTAGTATTCCTGGGGTCAGTCACTGCCTGTGACACTGGCATCCCATATGGGCTCCAGTTCATGTCTCAACTGTTCCACTTCTGACCCAGCTCTCTGCTACAGCCTGGGAAAGCAGTGGAAGACGGCTCAAGTCCTTGGGCCCCTGTGCCCACATGGAAGACCCAGATGAAACTCCTGGCCCAGCTCCAGGCATTGTGGTCATTTGGGGAGTAAACCAGCAAATGGAAGATCCCTCTTTCTGTCTCTCCCTTTCTCTCTGTAACTCTGCCTTTAAAATAAACAAATCTTTTTTTTTTTAAATGTAGTATTACCACGAAAATTCAAGATCCTCTAATAGTGCCTCTGGGGCTATGGAAAGGGAGCACCAGGGCTACAAGCCTGCATGTGCTTCTCTTTGGGGGAGTCCTGTGTGATTTAATTTCAGCCATGGTTCTGCTACTGCAAAACCCCTGAGAACCACCCCAGAGGTGGTACGGTGGAGGTGCTCATGGGAACACCTGCCTGGATCAGTTACCTGTCTGTGCAGCCAAGCTTCACTTTCATCCTCGTGTTTCTGAAATGAAATAAGAGCATTAGGAAAGGGGGATGTGGCATGTCTGTGACCAACCACGCAGAAAACAATTTCACTTCACCTGCACACTGGCTGCCCAGGTACAGAAGAGCTGCTATAGTTTGCTCTGGGGGAGGAGTGTGATAATCCCTAGCTCTCCTCTTTGTCTCATATTATGGCTTGGAGTGAGATATACATGTCCTTGAGCAAGAAGAATGCCATGGGCCCCCATCCATGAGTTCACACCCACAGCAACCTGAGGAAGCAGGTGGTACTTCTCCCGTTTGGTGGCCACCACTGACAGACACGTGCCCACTTAAAGACAAACGTGGGTTGCCACACTGTTGTAGGATTCACGTGCCTGCATGTGGACATTCAGTCAAAATTCCAGGTGGTTGTTCTGATTAAGGATCTGCTAGAGCCAAACTCCTCTAAAAGGGGTTAAAACGTTGATCAAAATTTCTTAGAATGCTGTGCAAAGGGGGCACAAATAAAAATAAAATCCTGAATGTCAAGACACAGCTGTTTGGCACATGAGGTGACACCCTAGGCTCCAGGCTCCTGGGACTGGTGCTGGCTTGGCCTTGGGCAGTAGCTCTGTGCCCATGGGTCATCATTAGGGTTTCTGTTCCTGATGCTTGCACGCTAACCAACCCCAGCTGCTCCACTGTGCGTCCACTCTTTCCTCCCAGAAACTAGCCCTTGTGCCTCACCTTGAAACTGCTTTGACAAAGCAGGGAGAGCAGCTGCCCTAGGGCCCTCGTTTTGCAAGCCATTCTCCCTCTCAGTGGGAGAATTAAAAATAAAATTAAAAAAGGTCAAAAATTAGTTTCTGAAAGAGCTGCCTGAATGTGTTAATTGATATTTTAAAAAAAATAACCCTAGGGGACCTGCTTCTCGGGCTGTGACTTAGCAGCATGGCCCCATCAGGGCTTTCCTCCTTGCCCCCTGTTTGTACCTTCAATTTCTCTCCCGGTGTTAGCCTTCTCTAACCACCCATTGATCCATTGCACCTTGAGGCTCCTAGAGCCAGTGCCGGGCTGTCACCCCCAGGGCTATCTGGCTTTGGGTCCCTAGGAAGACAGAACAGCAGAAATAGAGCAAGGCAGGGCGAGCACAGACTTCACCCAGGCTCTGTGGCCCGAGGGCAGCCCCTGCCTGCCTTGAACATCAATTAGGAAACCAGAGCCCTCCTCTGTGAAACAGCAGCGAACCGCAATCTACAAGATTCTGGATTTTCAAAGCAGTACTTAATGTATCCACAAGGTGGCACCAAAAGCAGAGAGCTGGACACACACGGATGCTTACGGCACCAGGGAGCTCTTAGCTCCAAATGACGTGCAGGCCTCCTGCCTCTGGTGCTTATCATCCTTCACCGCCCCAACACACACGCACACTCCGTACCTTTGTGCACACCCCCGTGGTGGCATCGCAGAGGGTCAGGATGGACACATTCTGTGCCCGGTTCAGCCAGGTCACCGCGACCTTGGTGCTGGTCGCCCACTTCACCATGGTGATGTAATACTCCCTGAAAACACACAAACACACAGGATGAGGCTTTGCAGGAATCCGCACAGGGCATGGAAACCAGCAGACAGCTCCTTCCCGGGCCTGGATGCAGGGGCCAGTGGCTGGAGTGTGTGAGTGACAGACATCCAGAGAGGGTCTCAGATGGGTTTCTCTGCACAGTGATGCAGAACTCGGAGGGAAGCCGATGCTTGGTGCTGTGCTAAGATGAACCGGGGGAAGTTCAGAGTCCCACGCAAGTGCACGTGGCCCACTGCTGGCCGTGCTGGCCACCTTGAGGGGGCAGGGGCATCTGGGGCTGCTCTGTAAGTCACACATTCTGGGAGACACTGCTGTGTTGGCTTCATTTTCACATCTCAGTCTAAGGCCAACGCACCACTCCGTGTTAGCAGGAAGTAGAGCCACTGCACCCATTGCTGCTCTCTTTTCTGCTCTTCCTTGAGGATAAATGCCCAGGGACACTCCAGCTAATTAGGGAAATTGGATCATGGCTCTGGGTTTCAGGCGAATTTGGTTTGATATCCCATATGTCACGCGCCTGATTTTGCCGAAACCTGAAAATATCACAGAGCTTTTGTGTTACCCTACATGTAGCAGGAGGGGTCTTGGGGTTTCTGGTCATTAATTTGATCATCCAGGGCCCTCCAAAAATTGAATTAAAAAAACCACTCAACCATTTTATATCTAAGAGGAAGAAGGAAATGTCAAGAAAATAAGTGGCCCCAATGAATATCCTCAGGTGAACTCCCAGAATGTTCTCGAAGCCAGTGAACATGCATTCAATCACCTAGCCCATCTCTATCTATAATGAGATCTACTGTTCTGAATGATTACTTTGTGGTCTTACAAGATCTCTTATCACTAAAGACTGTGGCACATTCACCAGACAATTCCTAGTGTGCTGGAAAGGGACTTCGCTGCATTTAGTAATTATTCTCAACAGAAAGGACTAAATGACCAGGTGCTTCGGACTAAGCCCCAGTGAGCTAGGAGATTAGACGGCTGAATGCCTCCCTTCCCCAAATCCACCTGTTAATCAAGATTTTTAAATAACCTAAATCAAGGGCACACAGCAGAGGACAAATACAGCTGGCCTTGGCCAGCTGATCCTGGAACTGGCCATCACACTCAGAGCTGGGTAACTTACTGAGGATATGAGTGGTAAGGTACACACAAACACACCCCCAAGACGAGGGGCACAATCCAACTTCCATGATTTTCAACCTCTTCAGCTTCTGTGACTGCTAAGAGGGCAGCTTCTGTCCGTGCCATCTGCTTCCCAGCCTGCCTGCCCCAGGGAGCCTGAGTCTGTGTATTCCTGGGGCCTGCATCCCCCTCTGTCCTCTGTCCTCTGTCCTCTGTCCTGGCTCCTGCCCTTCCTTTCAGCCACATTCCCCAAAGGTTCTGCTTTGCTCTTGGTTCACTGCCCGAGGCTGGGAGGCACATTTATAATGGTGGCACTTGATGATCTCCCTAGGTGTTTGCAGACATGAAAACATTTTATTTCACTGTGCTACTTAAAAGTAATTCAAGATCGGTGCCCAGCCCTTGTATCACACACACTTCTTTTTGCTTTTAATGGTGTCATAGCTGGTCTTGGAGTCCAGCCTTGGATGGATGTTGAAGAGAATGGTAACTTGAATGGCTGTGGCCACCAGTTAGCACTAGCAACTGTTGGGCACACCTGTCCAGTCAAGGGCGTGGCTGTGACACCACAGGACAATCTGCACTTAGTCTACTGGCAAACACATTCCAACCACAGGAAGTCAAGGAAGGAAAGGGAGGAACTCCCAGAATGACTAGTTTTTCTCCACGGCCCTCTTACTGACCCGAGAGAACACTATTTGTCTTCCTACTTGCTGGAAACTTCTATTCATCCTATGCCTCTACCTAGTCTGCACAGCATCCTTGTGAAATCATCTTCGTAGACGTCAAATACGTGCACTGCTCTCAACGTTCCCATTTCTTGACTTGGTGCCATCAGTGGACTTTCATAGCTGAGTGCAAGTCTTCCTTTTGGGAATAAGCTCCCCAGTGAGAGGTCTGGAACAAGTCTTGGGAGGAACACCATTAAGCCAGGTGGACAGCGCGGGGGCAGGGCTGGGTCCTCTGGCATCAACAGTAATTGCATGGTCGATGTAACTGCTTTATTGGTCATGTTGAAAGTCCTTGGCCACAAAACACGGGATTGCAGCAGCCTGCTTTATGGAGTTAGGGTAAGGCGGAGACATTTCTCAGATGTTTGTCACTTCTTAGAAGAGGGAACCACAGCTTCGTTCCTTTGTGCACGGTGTCAGATGCCCACTCGACAAAGCGAGTACTGTCGTCCTCTTCGGTTTGTACTTTCCTACTTTACAGTGTCAGGTATGTGGACAATAGAATGGTTCTCACAAGCACCACCCACTGGGTCCCTTTCTGTGGCACCTCTTCCTGCATTAGGGGCAGAGTGTGGCATAGCAGAGGGCTGCTACAGCTTTGTTTCTATCCTGATTTGAGGTGGAACGTCAGTCATGGGACCCGTGATTTGCTGCCTTTCCAGATGCATTAGCAAGAAGCCAGAGGAGAAGCAAACCAGTGAGGCTCAGACGGACACTCTGACATCGGATGCTGGCATTGCAATGGCGGCTTAGCCTGCTGTTCCACAATGCTGGCCCTACCTGTCTTCGGATGGGACAGCCATTTATCAAAAACACTGCTCAAATCCTCACCTGTCTCGCTCTCAGAACTTCATGCCGACCTCATCAATGTGTAGAACAACATGTCATATCTGACCAACATTTCCTAACTCCATGAATGTCATCATGCCTACACTGGTTGTTTTAAACAAGTCATAGCTGACGTATAGCCAGCAATGGGGTTATTTAATGGGAGTGTTAGTGGTACCCAGGTGACATGGACAGCATCTCACAGACAGGCGACAATACGGACAGGGTGAGGTTCTGCTGTGGAAGGTTTTATAGTTACAGTTGATATTCACAGGAAGGAAAATGAAACTGTTACCCCCTGGAGAAGTGTCTCCTGGCAGAAATCCTTACCAGAATAAGTAAGACTCTCCTAATTCCTGGTGAGCTTGTCATTTTCTAAATTTCAAATCTGTTCATCCAAACCAGGGGTGAGGAACTTTTTTTTTTTTTCTGCCAAGGGCCATTTGGATATTTACAACATTGTCTTCAGGCCATATGGCATTAACCACTTAAAAATTAGCCTGCTGAATGTGGATTTATTGAATTTTAAGTCTCACCTGCGGTTGCCTCATCAGGGCCAGACCACATCCCTGAGTGGTTCTATAGCCATGAAATGGAACAGGCCCTGGCTGTGAGCTTGCTGTCAGGGGCCAATGGGGAGCACCTGCTTGGCTGACCAGAGTGGCCCGTCCGCATGGCCACATCATGTGTGACTTTACTGGCACACAGAGATTCCCAGTATCCGCGGTGTCTCCCCAGCCAACCTGAGGTCGCCTTTCCCAACTTTGCTCTCAAGTCTATAAAGATATACAAAGAATAACAACACCACTAAAAGCTAACACTGAGGACCATAACTGCAATGCAGATGCACCTGATAGAACCAAACAGCAGCTGTCCAGGTTTGCTTCCTGGGGGACACAGGGCAGCGCCATACATGGAAAACAGGCAGAAAGCACCAGTCCTCCCCACCATGGCCTTTTCCTCCCTGAAGAATGCGGGCTTGCCCCGACCAGAGATGGCAGATGCCAAACCTTTACTATATGAGTGCTAAGGAAGGGTCTTATTTTCCATCTATACCAACCGACTTAGAAAGTCAAGGAAACATCTCTAAGAAGGCTGAAGAACAATTTCCACTCAGTGCTGTCAAGACACATCAACTGGAAATGTGTGAGACTGTGTCTTCCAGATGACAAGGAAAAGTGAAAATTTGATTTTGTAGGGAGGCAGAGAGATAGGGGGTAGGAGTGTGTGGGGGGGAGGGCGGGAGGGGGAGGAAGAGGGGGAAGGAGAAGGGGAGGGAGGGAGGGAAGGAGGGGGGAGAGAGAGAGAGAGGGAGAGGGAGAAGGAGAGAGAGAGGGTGGGGAGAGGGGGGAGGGGAGGAAGGGAGGGGGATGGGAGGGGGAGAGAGAGAGGGGGAGAGAGAGAGAGAGAGAGAAAGAGAGAGAGAGAGAGAGAGGGAGGGAGGGAGGGAGGGGCAGGCAGGCAAAGCATACTCCCATCTGCTGTGTCACTCCCCAAATGCCTAGGAGCCAGGAACTCAATGTAGTCTCCCATATGGGTGGTAGGGACCTGAGTACTTGAGTCATCACCTGCTGCCTCCCCGTGAGTGTTAGCAAGAAGCTAGAACTGGGAGCCAAGCTGGAACTCATTGAACACACCCCTGTCTTTCAGTTTAGGCCTTAAAGGTCAGAGAGAGCAGTCCAAGGCAGCCCTCAACCTGTGTCTGTGGCCAAGAATCAGGCAGAAAAAGATGAGGGTCTGACAAACATGGCAGGATAGAGAGAAGGAGAACCACACAGCTTTTTGTGAAAAATAACAGAGCTGGAAACTCGCAACTTGAGATGGAAAAAGGTGTGTGAGGGGGTTACCAGGGAACCAAGATGGAAAATTAGATAAATCTGATTCAGAGAAAGCGTGGGGAATGGGGAGGTTCTCCCCAGGGCTGAGGGAGGCGACAGTGAGGTTCAATCCCGGTACAAAGGCAGAAGACAGGTCTTCTCCACACGGGAGAACAGGAGGCTTCTTGTGGGAAAACCAGAGAGGGCAACGTGACCAACAGCACAGAGGATGGGGCTCTGCATAGAAAAAAGGAGAACACGCAGGCTTCGAAAGTCTTCCCTGTTCCAAGAGATTAATAAAACAGTTATGCATATTATAATATATTCTGTGAGTTATAAGGAAAAAGAAAAATCACAGTAATTCAGTAAAAAGGAAATAAGTTTTTACAAAGAGTCAAAATATAGCATGATCTAAAATTTTTCCTATGTAATATGTCTACAGTTGGGTAATATTTCAATTTTTTACTTCCTTGATAATGAGAATCTATTTTTATTAACATAAAGAGAACAGATTTCATGTATTTCACAGATTTCATGTATTCATGTATTAGGTACAGCCTAAGAAGATAACCATACTTCTTATTCAATGCATATTTTCTACTTAAATATACCCTAAATTGCTTTAAGAACGCAACTAGGGGCCGGCACTGTGGCATAGTGGGTAAAGGCACTGCCTGCGGTGCCGGCATCACATATGGGCACCAGTTTGAGTCCTAGCTGCTCCTCTTCTGATCCAGCTCTCTGCTATGGCCTGGAAAAGCAGAAGGTGGCCCAAATCCTTGGGTCCCTGCACCTGCGTGGGAGACTGGGAAGAAGCTCCTGGCTCCTGGCTCTGGATTGGCACAGCTCCAGCTGTTGCAGCCAACTGGGAAGTGAACCAGTGGGTGGAACATCTCTGTCTCTCTCTCTCCTTCTATCTCTGTGTAACTCTTTCAAATAAAATAAATAAATCTTAAAAGGCGGCAGCTCAAAATTAAAAGTTCAAGTGTAAAAAAGAGATGACCTCCAAAATAAATTCATCCATAGCAAGTTCTAAACTATCATCAATTGACAATAAATTCAAACTAAATAATATAAATAACATAACGAAATACTAGGTGAACATTTTATAGAATTATACACATGCAGTACATTTGTAAAAAATCAAAAATAAAAGCTAGCACACATCACCAATGATGACACAGGAAGCTAGTATTTAGGAACCAGAAGAGAGGAGCTGGTAGACTCTGAAAATGAAAAAAGATCAGGAAACAGAAATGCTAATTATGCTCCATTACCTGATTTCGCCTATTTGTGCCTCATCCATGTGTTGAAATACTGTACTATACCCCATAAAATGCACACGTATTAAATGTCAACAAAAATCTAAGCATATACTTATGAATACAGATTTAAATGAAAAGGAATAGGAACATATTGTTTTTCAGAAGAAAAGAGAGAAGGATTGAATTTATTTTTATATTCAAGCTTTGTGAAGACAGAGATCCTATCTCCCATATTCACTTCTACATTTTCAGCACTTTGCATGGTGCTTTCCTCGGAGTAAATATTTAATATCTGTTAAGGAATGAATATAATGCTGGTAGAACAGCTGAGATACTTTTTGCAGAGTATCTAATGAAATAACCATCAAATTCACACGTAGGATGAAATGGACAGAATAGTCAAATGCTTTTAAAAAGGAAAATAATGAGAAGGGATTTATACAAAATTTACTAATAGCATAATATAGCTAATAGAGCTATATGACTTCTTTTAAAAAAATATTTGAGAGGCAAAGAGTACTTGATCTACTGGTTCACTCTCCAAATGCCCACAAAAGCTGGGACCACGCCAAGCCAAATCCAGGAGCTCAGAACTTATTCCAGGTCTCCCATGCCGGTGGCAGGGCCCAGGCACATGAGCCATCCTCCATGTCCTCCCACAGTGCACAATAGCAGGAAGTTTGATTGGAAGAAGAAAGAGCCAGTATCCAAACTCAGGTCCTCCGACAAGGGATGTGGGTGTCCCCAGTGGAGTTCTATTATTATTATTTTTTTTAACAGGCAGAGTGGACAGTGAGGGGGGGGGAGGGAGGAAGGAAGTCTTCCTTTTTCCAGTGGTTCTCCCCACAATGGCTGCTGAGGCCAGCGCACCATGCTGATCTGAAGCCAGGAACCAGGTGCTTCTCCTAGTCTCCCATGGGGTGCAGGGCCCAAGCACTTGGGCCATCCTCCACTGCACTCCCTGGCCACAGCAGAGAGCTGGCCTGGAAGAGGGGCAACTGGGACAGAATTTGGTGCCCCAACCGGGACTAGAACCTAGTGTGCCCCTGCCGCAGGCAGAGGATTAGCCTATTGAGCCACAGCGCTGGCCCCCCAGTGGAGTTCTAACCACTGTTTCAAATGTCTGTCCCGTGACTTCTACTGATATATTGATCAGCAGATCCATAAGTGGGTGGGCAGCCTGAAAACAAAAAAGTTTACATAAGAGGACAGCTTGTATAAGAACTCAGCATTTAACATATGTGTCATCCAGAGTCCCAGGAGGAGGGAAGACTTCTGCAATAAACAGTTCTGGGAAAAACCACTTAACTCTAATAAACGAGCAAGCAAAGAACAAGGACACATTTCTAGAAAAGAAATGCAGGAGAAAATAAATCATGTGCCCTCAGTAGCTTCTATGGGTAGTGGGATGACAAGTGGTTATTATTCTCTATGCTGCATAGATTAATTTTTAAATAAGAAAAATGTTATCAAAAGGCTCCAACTTGAGGTTTTCAATTTAAGGTGGATAGGTCACATTTGTTTATTTCTTTTCCTTCTACAAATCTAATTTTGATGATAATATAGGAATGAAATAGGTACATATCCACAAATAATAAAGATAACAGAAAGAAGTCAAGAGATTTTAACACATTCCTCAAAGACCAGTGGCAGACCAAAGAATAATGAGGAATGAATCTGGCTATAGAAAACAGAAGCTGGATGGCCCCGTGGCTCAATAGGCTAATCCTCTGCCTGCGGCAGGGGCACACGGGGTTCTAGTCCCGGTAGGGGTGCTGGAATCTGTCCTGGTTGCTCCTCTTCCAGTCCAGCTGTCTGCTGTGGCCCGGGAGTACAGTGGAAGATGGCCCAAGTGCTTGGGCCCTGCACCCCATGGGAGACCAGGAGAAGCACCTGGCTCCTGGCTTCAGATCAGTGTGGTGCGCCGGACGCAGCGACCATTGGGGGGGTGAACCAGCGGAAAAAGGAAGACCTTTCTCTTTGTCTCTCTCTCTCACTGTCTACTCTGCTTGTTCCACAAAACAAAACAAAACAAAACAACCAGAAGCTGAAAAAAATCTACAGAATTATTTACCCCTAGGAGAATCTATGGGATTCAGAGCTTTGAGTAAAAGATAGAACAGAGTTGAGTAGCATGATTGAAATGCACATCACTGAGTCTGTGGATGAAATAGGTGACAAATGGGAAGAAAACACAGTTAGATGTGTATTACTTCAAAATCTAAGAAGGAAAAGGAAAGGAAGTAAAACAGGTGACTTACAGAGGAATAAGTCCCAGAAAAACTTCTGGCTTATCCTAAGAAATACCGAATGCTAGAAGCAATTGAACTAACCGATCTAACTTTGAGGAATAATGATTTTTAAAGTATCATTCTATATTCAGCTAAAATTCTAAAATTAAAGGAAAAAAAATCAGACATGTCTGGGTTTTCAAGAAGTCATAAACTTCATTTCCTGTACTCCTTTCTTAGGAAACCATCTGGAGAATGTGCTCCAGGCAAAAGTGGGAGTAAATCAAGAGAGAAAATGACATGAGATCTAGGAAACAGTCACTTTAACCTGGAGCGCAGTATGGGGAAGTCCCATACTGATATTAGCATAACGGATATAAAGTAATTCAGACTCCAGCATGGCTGTGGAGGCTAGCTGGAGAGCCAGATTTGGAAAAGAGAAAAATATAACAGGATAGCTGATAAATGTCCAAAAAAAAGGAGAGAGGACATGATAAAATTAAATGATGCAAGTAAAAAATAAAGGCAATGAGGCCTGTGCCGTGGCTCAATAGGCTAATCCTCTGCCTGAGGCAGGGGCACACCGGGTTCTAGTCCCGGTAGGGGTGCCAGAATGTGTCCTGGTTGCTCCTCTTCCAGTCCAGCTGTCTGCTGTGGCCCAGGAGTGCAGTGGAGGATGGCCCAGGTCCTTGGGCCCTGCACCCCATGGGAGACCAGGAGAAGCACCTGGCTCCTGGCTTCAGATCGGCACAGTGCGCCGGCCACAGCAGCCATTGTGGGGTGAACCAATGGAAAAAGGAAGACCTTTCTCTCTGTCTCTCTCTCTCTCACTGTCCACTCTGCCTGTCAAAATAAATAAATAAATAAAGGCAATGAAAAGTCTAGGAAAAACAAAAAGTGAGAGAAAAAGACACACAATCACAGTGCACCATTTGGCTTTATCTTGAAGGGTAATTACTTAGCTATGATCTACTGAATGTTATTTATCAATCTTATTCTTTTAGAATCACCCTATTAAAAAGTAAGGAAAATTTAGTTATTCTCATAAAGTGTAAATGCAATCAACCTCAATGAAGTCAAAATATAAATAAAGACCACCTAAGTTACTGGGTGTTAGGTGCAGGGAAGAGACATGGAGCAATTGTACAAGGTTAATATACTCATTTTACAAGTTGGAGAGTTAGGAACTCTGCTCTAGTTAATGGAGTAGGAAAAACACTGTGAGAATAGGATATTATTTTATTTCATAAAGGTAACCAATGCAGAAAAATGTACATACTCATACATAAGGAAAAGGTGGAGTGGGCGGAGGGGTAAGTCTGCTGAACTACTGTCTAGCACAAGAAAGAGACAATAGATAATATAGGAATTAATTAATAAGGCAGTGAAGTACTTTTATTATTTAGTACTCTATCAGGAAAAAGAGCAGAAAGAGGTAAAATCATCTCCATTCTGGGGGTGGGATGGGTTAGAATGGTAGGCAGGGACAGTTATTTTTCATTATAAACCAGTCTGCATTATTTGGCTGTTTAAGTTTTATTTATTTGAAAGGCAGAGTGACAGAGAAAGGAAGGAAAAGAGGAAGGGGGAGGGAAGGAGGAGAGAGTGAGTTTCCATTTGTTGGTTACTCTCCAAATGATGCAACAGCTAGGCCACACTGAAGCCAGGAGCCAGAAACTCCATGTGGGTCTCCCACATGGGTGGCAGGGGACCTAGCACTTGGGCCATCACCTTCTGTCTCCCAAGTGCATTAGCAGAAGCTGCACTGGAGTAGAAACAGGACTAAATCCCAGGTACTCAGTATGGGTTGTAGGTGTCCCAAGTGGCAGTTTAACCTGTGGCCCCATAACACCTGCCCTTATTATTTTAAAGCATTAATAGGTAGTACACTGACATAAAGGAGGAACAAATTTAAAAATAGATAAAACATATTTTAAAAGGAGCACCATGCTGTGGAGCAACAGTTTAGGACCCTGGATGAGGCTGAGCTATTGGGCAGTGCAGCACATACTGGCAGCTGTCCTCAGAATGCACCTGCTCATGGCTGCCCTGGGTGCTTCAGCCAGACCAGGTTCACAGAATGGGTTTTTGAAGGTCCTCAAGGAATGAATTGGCATTAAAAGAAAAGGGGGCAGGTGGGAGAATCCAGGCAGAATGATTGATAATGCCCACTGATTAATCTGATGAGTAAACAAACAACATTGAGTATCCACAAGATGGTAAGATCAGATTAGACAGGCAGCAAACAGAATACAAGCACTGAGTGACGGAGAAGGTGACAGAGCTCAATGTTTTGGGGTTGGTGTGTGGAGCAGCAGTTAAGATGCATCCCAAGTTGGAGTGTCTAGGCTTGTGGTCTGGATCTTTTTTGTTTTTCAAGATTTATTTGAGAAGCAGAGTTACAGAGAAGGAGAGACGGAGAGAGAGGTCTTCCATTACTTGGTTTACTCCCCAAATGGCTGTAATGGCCGGAGCTGGGCCAATCTGAAGCCAGGAGCCAGGAGCTTCTTCCAGGTCTCCACACAGGTGCAGGGACCCAAGGACTTGGGCCATCCTCTACTGCCTTCCCAGGCCATAGCAGAGAGCTGGATCAGAAGAGAAGCAGTCAGGATTCAAACTGATGTCCATATAGGATATTGGCACTGCAGAGGAGGGCTTAGCCCATTATGCCACAGCACCAGCAGCCCCTGGATCCTTCTAATTCCAGCCTCCTGCTAATGCACACCTTGGGAAGCAGCAGGTGATGGCCCAAAATCTTGAGTCCCTGCTACCCACTTGGGAGACCTGGACTGAGTTTCCAGCTCCCAACTTCAGCCTGGCACAGAACCAGCAGTTGCAGGCATATGGGAAGGTGGGTCTCTATCTCTCCCACTCTCTTTCTGAATTGCAAATTAAATGAAAATAAATAAAACTTTTAAAAAGTTTGACGTTTCAACAAATACAACCCACTCTATTTGAGGGTTTGCTCTTCCAGTTCAGCAGAGGGTGGTTGGGTCTATTTAGAGCAGCCTCGGCCCTTGATGCAAAGAGCATCACCAACTTGGGACAGATGAGGGTTTCACATAGATTCTTAACAGCAGTGAAGATCCAAGCTGGCTTTTTCACCAAGCCAAACATGAATCACTTAAAATATATAGACAAACTGGGTATGGTGTACTTATTGGAAATAAATAAGGGGGGAGGTAAGTGATCTGATCTCATGGAGCAAAGCTTCCCCTCTGGAAACATCTAGAGTTCTAAAGGCTTGGACGTGCGGAATTCTCTTGGGAGCTTTGCTACTGTGATTTTTTTAGTTATACAGAATGGGCACTCTCATAACGCACAGGTGACTGTCCAGGTGCAGTGACTGGGGTCAGCCTGGAGGCCCAGCTGACTTATATCAGGTCTATCTCCTCATCAGGGCCCCTTTTGCCAGGACAATGCCATGTTCAACCCTCCCAAAAGCTCACTGTAGAGGTTTTTACGCTCACTGTTCACAACAGGCAGGGGTTTCTGTGCCCAAGAATGCAGCCCACAGACGATGCAGCAAATAGGCCCCCCTGCTCCAAGTAGGAGCTGGATCTGAGGTACACAATTCATTTTTGCTGGTGAAAACAAGGTGCTAGAACCTTCTAGAACCATAAATCCTCCACAAACACCACATTTCTTTCTCCCTCTTGTTATCTTTTTCCAGTGCTAATGATCTGCGCCTTCCCAGCTCACATTATCATGTATTATCACTATTGTCTCCAATGCCAAGTAAGCAGGCTGAAATCCCCTTGGGACAAAGAGCAGAAAGCAAAGAGCAAGGCACGGTGGTTCTTATTATCATGGTTCAGTTCTGAGGCTTGGGCACAGAGAGAAGTCTATCACCATCTTCTGACCTGATACTGTCTGTCAAGTGGAGAAGGGGGAGGTACTGATCCAAAGGAGAATCTAGAGGGACATTATAATGAGAAAAATCTCAATGGAAATGAAGTCAACAGTGATTAGAATGGGTCACACCCATTAGAAGGTACTGGATACTTTACCCAGTGAAGTCGTGCAGGGAAGAATGTGAGCCAGTATAAGACAGTGAGAGTGGATGTCCCTATAGGAGAATGGACTTGGTTATGGCAGGAATGAATGACTGCTTGCTGAGAGAGCTGATGAGCCTCTGCGGAGCTGTGGCTTCTCCCAGTGAACCTGTACATGTCTGTGTAGGTCATCAATCATGAAATCCTCTCCTGGTATCACCATGTTGGTTCTCTTTATGTTGCTACCTGGAAGGAGGCGTGGACAGGGACAAAAGCCCATTTCCACTGGTCTGTGTGCCCTGGCCTGAGTTTGCAGCAATCAAAGGCAGCATGGCTTCCTATTGTCACTCTCACTCAAGGAAGCTAGGCCCACCCACAGTGGGTGCTAAGGCTTTCATGATAAAATCAGCCAACACCCATCCCATTAGAAGAGAAAGCAAAGAGAAGAAATGGGGTGTCTCTCTCTCTCTCACGCAGAGTGGACAGTGAGAAAGAGAGAGACAGGGAGAAAGGTCTTCCCTTTTCTGTTGGTTCACCCCCCAATGGCTGCCACAGCCGGTGCACCACGCTGATCCGAAGCCAGGAGCCAGGTGCCTCTGCTGGTCTCCCATGTGGGTACAGGGCCCAAGGACCTGGGCCATCCTCCACTGCGCTCCCGGGCCACAACAGAGAGCTGGCCTGGAAGAGGGGCAACCAGGACAGAATCCGGCACCCCGACTGGGACTAGAACCTGGTATGCTGGTGCTGCAGGCAGAGGATTAGCCTAGTGAGCCGCGTCACCGGCCAGAAATGGTCTCTACACCCAATGTTCAGAGCACTCCACAGTGGTTCTCTAACTACGGCCTCCAGATCAGCAGCATCTGCAAAGTGTTAGAAATCTACATTTTCAGGTCTCGCTTGCACAGCCACTGAATCTGGAACTCTTGGCATGAGGACCTGCAATGTCCAGTTTAACAAAGGACCCTCATTTTTCCAAGGCATGCTAGAGGGTGAGAACCACTGATTTGAGACCAGCAAGTCTCTGACAAACAGGAGAGACCATCGGCAAGCCTTTCAACTGTAGACCTCTATTTCCATCTCTGCCCATATTACACATTATTTGAAGAAATGTATTCATAGGCAAATCAAGTATTTCAGAATAAAGAGAAATTGGGGCGCAGTTAAAGGAAAGGAGAAAATAGGGCTTGAAGTAGAATCATTTCTTTTGAAGATAAGGTTGGAACTGGGTATTGAAAGACAAGGATTGATGTCAAGATGAGGAGAAATACTGAGGTATTTCTATTACCATAGAAAATAGATAATCATATTCCAGTGTTCATTGAAATTGCGTTTTAAAAAGGACATGGTACCAAAATATTAACAGGAAGCGAAAATTCCTGGAAGCAATGCTACCAATTTTCTTTTTAATCTAAAGCACTATATCTGCTTTTACTATTCATTCAAAAAGCACTTAGTCATGGTTTAGTGGGTAATTCTAGCCTGGCAATACAGAGATGGACAAAACCTTCATGCAGGGCAGCTGACAGAGAGAAAGGGAGACAGATGATCAAGCCATCAATTTCAATACACAGTGAGCACTGCTCTCATAGAAGGAAACAAACTGCCATGGAGCATGTGGGAGGAACACTTGTAAAAGCACAGCTTGGCTAAGAAAACATTATAACATTCCCATGAATCCCCAGCTTAAGGTATCTTCAGTGACTCTTCTTGGTGAGCAGTATATGAATTTTTTATTAGTCCATTTGTTTGCTATAAAATATTAATAGAGCATTGTCTCTCTCACAGGGATTAATGTGCTGTGTCACTTCTTGGTATTCCAAATCCAGCAAAGGTTCTGACAGTTATCTGGCAATAAAGGGCAAAGGGAGCAAAAGCCCGTTTATTTAGTAAAATAAAGAGCCTGCAATTAACGTTGACATTTTTTAAGCAGTATTTATTTCATGGACCAATTTGGGCCTAAAAAATACTGTAAAAGAGAATTTTTTAAAAAAGGATGTGCTTTAACAAAGGGCACGGTTGAACAAGTGGAAATGACACTAAATACCAACTGCTGCCTAAGATAAAGTGTATGGCTCCAGATCTCAGTATGCCCTCAAATGAGATACACAATTGTTTAAAAATACCAGGAACAAACTGTTTTATAAAATAGAAAAATAATGACTTTCAGACAAATTACAGTTCTATGTATATGAGTATTTCCATAATTTCATTTTCAGTGGAGGGACAGACCATGCTAACTTTTCCTTCCATCTTAGGGGCTCACTGTAACTCAGTTACAGCAGGAGGATAAGGGATAAAAAAGTGAGGGGGATATCAAACGTAACACATCTTAGGGCCTGAGAAGTTTTCATTCAACATTTTAAATGCTTTGAGCATGAAGGGACCCATTGAATAGGATAATATCTTCATTTTCTTTTATTCAGCACCATTAATCTATTTGTCATCAGTCCATCCATCCATCCATCTCTCCATCCATACATCATCTAATCACACAGCCATTCATCATCCATGCAACCATTCATCCATCCACTTACCTGCTCATCCATTACCCATAATTTATTCACACAGTCATCCATCATCTATGTATCATCCATCTTTTCTTATATCCATCCTCCTTTCATCTACTCTTTCATCAACCACCTCTCTCTCCTGCTCTCCTTTATCATCTGTCTATCCACTCATCCATCATTTATCCATTGTCCATGTCATTCATTCATACAGGTATTATCCATCCATCCATTCATACATCAATCTTCCTTCCACCCACCCATTCCTCCATCCAACTCTCCAAAATCCACTCACGTACATCCACCATTAATTCAGTCATTCATGAAACCACCCATCATCCATTCAGATATACACCAACCATCCTCCCACCATCATATCCACATGCTCAACCTGTCCATTCAATATGGATTAAGCACTTCCTGGATAAACTCCTGGTGTCATATGAAGAATGAAGAATGTTTCCCATATGTCACTGCAGATTTTCTCCACTTTGTTTATCCTTCTTTGTAGTGAGGGTTGGGAATTACCTGTAGAGATGGAACCAGGGAGCTTAGACTCATGGGAGCATTGGTAGGAGAGCAAAGGGAAAACAAAAAAGTAGGTGGGTATTTCTATGGCTTCCTTTTTTTTTTGACAGGCAGAGTGGACAGTGAGAGAGAGAGACAGAGAGAAAGGTCTTCCTTTGCCGTTGGTTCAACCTCCAATGGCTGCCACAGCCGGCGCACCACGCTGATCCGAAGCCAGGAGCCAGGTGCTTCTCCTGGTCTCCCATGCGGGTGCAGGGCCCAAGGACTTGGGCCATCCTCACTGCACTCCCGGGCCACAGCAGAGAGCTGGACTGGAAGAGGGGCAACTGGGACAGAATTTGGCACCCCGGCCGGGACTAGAACCTGGTGTGCTGGCGCCGCAGGTGGAGGATTATGCTACTGAGCCACGGCGCCGGCCGGTTTCCTTCTTACAGTCCTTCCATCCATCCCAAGTACCTAGCCCATTGGTGGCTTGCTTCACATGGTTCTCTCTAGCCTTTTAACCCAGTAGTGCTTGTCCTCTCTCCCCTCAAGTTCCTTCAGGACAAAAGTGGTAACAATGAGCCAGCTGCAACCAGTTCCTGGGTGCTGCACTCTCCTGGTGTGTGTCCTATCCCTTACCTACTCTTTCAGAGGCAGTGCCTTTGTAAAGTGCTGTGGAGATGAAACTGATGTGAGCGCCCTCTCTTTTTGCTGCAGGGTCACTGGCTGATACAGAGAGGGGCTGCAGAATCACTGACTTCAGCTTCCTGTTTCCACCGAAGTGCCTCACTCAAGGAAACAGCAGCTCTCAAGGTTAAGGTATTAGTGGAGACTTTAAAACGTGAGGACAAAGTATGGATGCCATATGGATCCAGAGCCAGAGAGGTCCTGAGATACTAAAGAACCCAGGTCCCTCTTTTGACAGATGAAGAATCTGGAAGATGGCTCCTGGTATTCCGGAGGATCCAATGATCACCTGAATTCTGTGGCTACTGCCTTGCTGATGCCCTGCCTGGTGTTGTCTCCAGGACGTCAATCTCTGATGTGCCATGCTTGGATATATCCAGGTCTTGGGCTGACAGAGAAATGTCATGATCATCTTGGTCACATTAGGCACATCAGATCTGCAGCCCCCTGCTCAGTGTCAACACCTGGGTATTTCTCTCTGTGTCTGCTTCCTTTTCGAGACCAGGACCCGGTGTTGTGTTCCCAACTCCTCTCCATTTCAGCAACCTTCACTCTGGCATTTGTTTTAGCTCCTGCTGAATTCCCACCATCTTCACCCAGTCCCAGTCATCTCCCTCCATGACCACTGGAAAGTTCCAAATTCTAACCCTCTACTGTCCTCCCACTTCAAAATGTTCCTGACAGTGTCAGATCTGGAGTTAAAATTGTGTTATTGTAGTTGACCAAGTGCTCACAGCTGCCTACTAGTTACTGTCTGCTTTGTCTTTTCCAAATGTTAGGCACACTCTCTAACTCTGACCCCTTCTACAGTCCCCTAAACCATGCAGGTCCCACCCTAAGATAATGGAGACACAGTGGGATGTGTTCCCTATGGACTTCTCCCGTGTACCTGTTGTGCATGTTGAACCACATTGACCATTTCCTCTTGCTTGTCCAGTGAGACCATTGTTTGCCTCTACCCTCCTCCACAAAAGAGCTTTCTGTTGATGTTTGAAACGTGTTCAGATTTGAGATCAGATTCTTTCTTCATTGCCAGAGTTTTCCTTTCTAGTTAAAGTCTCTCCATGTCTAAATCTGGATTTGCATTATTCAGTAGGGTCCCATGTCTGTACCGTCGCTGATCCTCTCAAATAAAAGAACTTCATTCAGTTTGCCCTCTGCCTGTAAGATAACTCTAATAGACAATGGATCTTGGGCAGCATAAGGAGCCCTTGCCCTTCAGATTACAATCAGAGATAGCCACCTGCTTCTTCCACTTCTAAGGACTCCTACATGCACACCTCACAGATATGAAGACTACTGAGAAGGATGAGATGGTCTTGGGTGGCTCTGTGACAGGACTTCAGACAAAGAAAAAGAGCCAAGGGAAGGGAAGAGCCAACAAGGGGTCATTTGTAATCCAGCTCAAAAGGCGCAGCACTGTAGATATTCTTTCAAATCAAATCCTGGGAGAAAAGACTTCTTCAATAGCCCCGAAGTAGGGGTAGGAATAATCCACTCCTTCACCTGACTCAAAAGTGGTGTCTAGTCAGTGTCATCAGGGGAGGGACCATATCCTAAACCTCACTCCATTGGTGGCACAGAGGAGAATGTGTAGCAGAGTAGAGGCTTGCATAGTTCCCCTGATCCTGAGAATACAAGCAAACACAGCAGGGGAGAAGGGCAAACATTACTTCCAGAGGCTTCTGAGATCTGGGTGTGGGGTGGGGAGCTTAAATGGAAAGAGTCGAAAAAATGTCACAACAAGGTATACCAGATCTGGAAACAGAGAAACGTTAGGAGTTCTAATAGCTACAGAACCTGAGCAGTAGAACGTCTCTAAGAAAATGGTGGCAAAGCCCTGAGCTGTCAGTAAGTGGTAGGTGCTGATCACATTGTTCACACTTCAAAGCATGCCTGACAGTTAAAAACATGATGCTAGGTGAATTCTGCCAAGTTTTATTTTCCTGAAGTTTCCATCAAATCCCTGTCCTGGACTTGCTAGCTGTGGCCCACGGGAGAAAACTGTAGCTGTCACTTCTGTCCTTGGAGTTTGCCATCGGGCAGCTCACCTAGCCTCGTGACACGGTCTCAGGAAACCTCATCCCGTGTGTTGTTGACATCTTCAGATATCAAGGCTGTTGTGCAGGCTGAAAGAGCTCGTTGGCTAACAGAAGTGTCTGATTTATGAGGATAGGGTAGGCAGAATCATATTTTACTTTTCTGATATCTCCTGCTCTTCATAAGCCTTTCAAACAGCTGCTGTTTCCTTGGGTGTCTGCTCACACTTTGTTTTCAGAATAATCTGACTGTCCTCTCACACATGGACCACCACAGTGTTGAACATGCCTTTCTCCTCATACATGTATTTGTCCCAACATCTGAGACACACATTTCCAGCTTCCCAAAGCACCAGACATTTTTATTAATGAGAGCACGGACTCCTGTGATCCACAGTAGCTTTGTGAATCTCTTCCAAGCGCATCAGTAAAGATCTTCATTCCTCAGCCTGGAGTTTCTACATTACCTTAGTCACTCAGAATAGCTTCTTGCTCCAGTGAGTAACAGAGACCCTGCTCTGATCTGACACTGTAGACACCACAGCTGCCTGGTTAAACTGGTCTCCTTGAACGAATGCTCCCTAGGTTGAATTCTCTTGAATATTTAGGTACCAAGACTATTACTTTATCACATGAGGGAGAGAGAGAGCGTTATCTCTGAGCACTTATCCAATTGGAATTTACATCCAAGCCACTTCCAAAGAAATCCAGAAGTCAAATTCAGATAAAGAACATTTTCCCAGAGTTGTTGCGAAAAGACAAAAAGAGACAGGAACCAATGTAAGTAGGATGGCAGATTCAGGGATAGAAATGGGGAACATACTTTTTATTTGAAAAGAAGGTAATTCTTCCATCCTAGGTGGGGGCTACTGCTGCTGAGAAGGCACTCTGGAAGCCTGGCAACATCAGAAAAACTAACATCCTGACCAGCTGCACCTGGATGAAGCAGGTAGGAGAAAGGCACTGCCAGCGAGGCCCTAATCTATCTTCATGTCACCTACAAGTTCAAGCACAAAGGGTCATACAGGAGTGACAACTCCTGATGTCAGGAGGCTGTGTGCAAACCTTGGCTCTACTACTAATTCAACGTGCAATCATATACCAGTCAGGTCAAGCAACCGCAGCTCAGTGGCCTCACAGGTAAAATAAGGAAAATGTAAAGCAGTGGAGCCTGCACATATTAGGGACAGAGGTACAGGGACCTCATCATGGACAGCAGCAGAGACTGAGGGGGTAGCTGTCCAATGGCGGTGTATCAGTGATAATGGTGGTGATGGTGTCCGATGATGGTGTTGGTGACTTTAATAATGGTGGTGTTGATGGTGAAGCAGATGGTGGTGGTCATGGTGATGGAGGAGGTGGTTGTGGGGGAGCTCAGGTTACAAGCATGGGGATTCTATCATTCATGTACGTTTCCAATGCTTTATGACCTTTGGCTTCTCCAGTGCTTAAAGACCACTCAACATACCATGCTTTGTACACACCGGCAAAGAGAAAAGACTGAATTTCATATCTGGGTCAGCATAGGGTATATCACAGGGGAGGCCAGGAGAGTATCAGCTTCCTGGGAATTTGCAGCAATTGAGCATCACTGTAAACTGGACATCACTCAATGAGCTGGAAGTGCACACAACCACATGCTGGGTCCTTACAGGGTGCTCCGTGCAGGGAGGGAAAAGACATCTGCATCTACAGCTGCCTCTGTACTATTATCTGGATCACAATGCCCTTTCTGTAAAGCAAGCACAGCAACACACACACAGCACTGCATGCTTTGCAAAAACAGACAGGCAAAAGGGTACTCCTATCCACTGTAAACATGAGCCTGTGCGGTGGGCCAGGGCATTGGGGTAGAGAGTAAGGTTGAAAAAGATCAAATGAGAATGGCATTGCATGGACTAATGACAGTCCTGGACAAAGACCTGAGCAGGATCTAAATCCTTGGGGCAAAACAAAGAAACTGAGATGAGGTTAAAAGTGTGAGAGGTCTTTGGACCTTTAACAGGTCATGGAAGCATGTGCGGGGAGGGGGAGGCATAAGCCCCAATGACCTAGGCTCAGGTGCACCAAGGTGACCATGTTGGTTTTCCCCCAGGCTGTTTAAGTGATCCTTTAGAACTTGCTACTGGGAGGCAGTCAGGAAGAATGCACAGGGCTGGCAGCTGCACAGTACCTGCATGAGATATTTGCAGAACAAAAACACATATCAGCACAGCGCAACATGTCTTCAAAATGATGCTGCCGGGTACCCGCTGTAGCTTAATTCAACACCCAGCTCAAGAGCTCTGGAAAGGCCTGAGGAAACCAGCAAAAACCAACTGTGTGTGTTTTATCAGTGCAGCTGGGTGTCTGTGTGAAATGGTAGAAACCTCAGGACAGGCAGTGAATGATGATTTCCATTTGTTTTTTTCCACTCACAGGATATACTGCATTTAGGCTTTTCTGCACAGGTTCAACAAAACTCTTCTCATCTTAGCAAGGCATCGTTGCGGCTGCCTTCACCTGCAGAAGCTGAACCAGTGACCCTGGGGTCAGTCTCCATGCTGGCTGCTTCTTCACAGAGATGTTTTCCAAGATGGCCCCCAGGCTTTCCATGATCCTGTGGCTTCTGAGAAGCCATTCCACACATCTCTCGTTCTCCCCCATGATGGCAGTTTTGCTCACAAGTTGGTCCCTTCCATATGCATCATGGCTATTGGCCACATTCATTACTTGCGGCTCACTAGCCTTGAGTCCCTGGATGGGTAAGGCCACTAGACATCAGTTATCCAAGTGTCCAACACAGTGCATGGCACAGAGAGATGATGAGTGTTGGCCCTGTCATGCAGGGGTGGGGAACCTTTGTCCTGCCATGGGCCATTTGGTTATTTCTAACATCATTTGTGGCCCACACAAGGTTGTTAACTTAAAAATTAGCCTGCTATAGGTTTACTGAATTTCAAGTTCTGCCTGCTGTAGTCTTGGCAGGGCCACTCCGAAGGACTTTGCAGGTGCTAGAAGGCCCCCTGGGCCAGATGTTCTCCAACACAGCATAGGGGAAGGCTCTGAAAGTGCTGACTTTTCACATTATCCGAGGGAAATCAGGATGCTTATCAAGCAAACGAGAACGGAAGTGGACAGGGATGGTACAAAGCACGGCTAAGTGAGGGCACAAAGGTGTTAGGCATTGCTCTTGATTGCTCTGTACCAGACTGCTGATTGGAAGCCCAGGACTTTCAGAAACATCTGCATCTATCCCTTCCTGGAGTTTTGAGGATGATTTAATGATCCAGTCCCATGCTCCCTGAACCACCTTTTTAAATTTTTACAACCACTCATGAGAGTAAACTCTTTTATTACTAACAATTAACCCCATTTTACTTGGGAACCACAGGACCCGAAATTGAACGCTGGCAGTTGGCTAGACAATCTTCCCTCTGAACCACCTGTTCTCTATCTATCTGGGGACCTTGGTAATGACTGGAGACATTTTTAATTGTCTCAATGAGGGCAGGGGATGGGAGGATGAGGTTACTATTGGCATACAATGTGTAGAGGGCAGAGACGCTCAGGACAACCCTCTATAGTAAAGAATCATCAGGCATTAAATTATCGATACTGCTGAGGTTGAGAAACTGGCAGAAACCATGACACTGTGACCCTTCAGGCCACACTGCCTCTGCATTTCTTCACGGCCTTTCACATGCCTGCTTGCTTGCAATGATTTTTTTTCAAGGTCTATATCCCCCTTCACAGTGTCAGCTCTGTTTCCTACACCACTAAATTCTCATATCTCAGGCTAATGGCCAGCAAGTACTCATGCTAAATACTGCTTCACATTTAGTCTACGATTTCTAATACGTATGTGCTCACTTTAAAAAAAAAATTTCAAGGATGTGTGATGGAGAAGTAGCATGGGCAAATGATATTTGCATATTACAGATTTATTTTGGGCATAAAATGCATTATTGCATTTAGCTTAGGAAATTAGAGCCAGCAGAAAACCTGAAACCCTCCATCCAAACTTTGGGTCCGGACTGAGGCTAATTTTTCATTGTCCTTGAAGCTAATCATGCCTGCGGAAACAGCATCACCAAATTGACTAAACGAGATTTTCAATTAACTCAAACAGATGGCTGAAATTTTCCAGGTGACTTTCCATATTAATTCAGTGAGTTTGCTGGACCAGGCCCCAGGAGGCTTGCCAGGGATGGGGGCTGCAAGGCAAACCATGAAATATATGGATCTCTAGGAGAGAAGTCATAGCCCTAAGTTGAACCTTTCTTTAATCCCAGCAAAGCTATGGCCAGCCAAATCAATCCAACACCCTCAAACTCTGCACACAGGGCTGGCCTCCCAGCGGTGGGTCTTCAGAGAATCAGGCCCTGGGCTGGCTGCCTGGGAGTCAGGTTCATTAACTTACTAGAAGACTCTGACCCTCCAGGTGAGGGAGAAGACCAGTGCAGGGCAGGGCAAAGAGGCAGTGACTGGCCCTCACAGAGCATGGAGTTCTGTGAAGGTTGATGTGTGTTAGGACCTCACAGCATTTTAAGTTTTGTTGAAGAAAGAAGAGCTGAGAGAAGCTCAGTGGAATTCTGCAGAGGTCTCAGGTTTCTGTGCAGGGCGTGGGTGTGGGACAAGAATAGCCATGCAGCCACAGCAGAAGAACACATTCATCAGGGGACCAGAGTCATCAAGGCCCAGAGCATCAATCCCAGAGCCAGGAGGAGCCAGAGTGGCTGTGGCCAAAGGCGCCTGCTCTTCTGGAAGCTGCCAGCAGCTACGAATAATGTGGAGTTCCGTAATTGAATAATGAAGACCCAGGCTAGAAGTTTGGCAAAATTTGGATTGGGTATTTGCTGAGCCTGAGAATGAGTCATTCTTGGCTTACACAGTCCCATTCGCAGAGTTACAGGGATCTAAAAATGCGTGGATCCTGGTGCCACTACAGTTTCCTCTCTTTTGAAGCCCCATCAATATTCTCAACAAGGGTTTAACGGTGATGCAACAGAAATCTGGATGGAGAATCAACCCCCAGACTGAATTCTGGGACAAACTAAACTGATACCCAGACCACTTCACTTGCATGGAGCTTATCAGCTGTTCTGATTTTAAACATCTACCACAACTAGACATTGATAAGACGTCAATCACACTGCCAATATGTCTCGCAACTCTGTCACCTTACCATCTGGGAGATTTGGCCGTATTGAAACAGAACACATCACACAGCTGCTGGAACTGCAGACTTATAGAAAAGCTCTAAAATGATGCTCTAAAACCAGGGACTCGTTTGCAGAAATTCAAGCTACGTGACTTCCTTGGAATTACTGTATCAGTTCCTCCAGTGCATGTTATCTGCTGTTGGCCAAATGTTAGCCACTGTGAACCTACTGACCCAGACATGTGCTTCCCAGAGGAGCCCTGCCTCCCGGGAGGTAATCTGCTCCTGAAATGAACCAACTAATAGCAGTCGTCCATGTTCACTGGGTTTTCTTTTCCTGAGAAACTAAATCGCAAAGCAGTAATGAAAACTTCAGAAAGCTTACCTTTTTTTTGTTGGATGTTTGGATTAGTAGCAAAATAAGTCAGGTTCCCAAAAGAACATATGCATGCACCTTCATGTTATCTTTTTTCTAACATAATAGAAGAAAACAAACCTCATTCGTGGGTCGTCAGGCGGCATCATCTCCAGGTCATGAGTGGGTCCATTTAAGCCAATAACGTGTAGGGAAATGCTGGGGTTTTCAGAGCCGGCCTGGGAAGAGGGACGGAGACACAAATAAGCAACCTGGTGCCTGCAGAGTGCTTCAGCCCTGGAGAATTTTCTCTAGAAGAGTCACAGGTGAAGCTCCGGGAATTCTGGAGCTCAATGCTAAGGAGCCAGATGCAGGCTGAGAACAGATGCTTCGCATGAGGAGTTACAAAGGCTAAAAGAGATAGACAGGCTAATTTGTTTCTTCCCCAGGAATCCCCTTCCTCTTTCCCCAAATCTCTCAGTCTACCTGCAGTGAGTACCACTGTCCTTTATTAACTACACTGGAGGAGGAAAAGCAAACCAGACAAGAAGAGAAAAGATGGGTGCAAGACCAGGAAGAGAAAGCTGGAGGGTGGGGGCAGGGCGGACACAGAGAATGACGGTCACAGCTCAGTGGTGGGGAGTCAGTCCTTCCAGGACTGCTACACTGCTCCCCTGTCTCTGGGAACAAGTACCCGGAAGGGGCTAGGGAAAGCTGTGGCAGTGCTTCTTCGGGGGATGGACTTGGTCTGCTGCCCTCACCTTCTCAGCACCCTACACAAAGCATTCACTTTAACAGAGGAAATCAACCCCTATCAAGGCACAAGCCAGGCAGGTTCACCAACTCAAGATTCTGATTGTGGAGTGGGTGGGAGTGGGGGCAAAGAGAGCAGCAGTTCTGGTGGCCAAACAGAACTTTGTGACAAGAAACTTCCACCCCTGAGCAATATGGTGCACCACAAGCCCATCTTCAGAGCCCCTGACTCAGAGTTCCCAATGAAGTCCAGGGGCCCTACAGGATTTTAGGTTATTACTCTTAGATTGGGGGAACTTCCATTAAAAAAAGTCACCATGAAAAGCCTTCCTTCTCTGGGTGGTCAGATGAAGAGCAGGCAGCCAATGGCTGCCTTGTGTGGGTGTGTGCATGTGCACACATGAATGCATACGTGAGTGTGTGCACATGAGTGTGTCATGTATGTGTATCAGAGTGTGTGAGCATGTGTGTGTTTTGGGAATATAGAGGGGTTAGAAGATTTGGCATCAATCCAGTATACTTTATTATGTTTCCAAGTCACTTTGGACCTTTCCATGTAATACAGAATTAAGCCCAATCACATATGACTGAGAAAGGAGTGAAAGAACATTGTGTGCTGGTATCTAGATGCTCTCAGATGGGGGCGGGGGGCAGACACCCAGGCTGTGGCCCCAGGGGACTCATGCTCCTTCTATTCTGGGACCCTCTTGGATCTTGGCCACACCTATCACAGGGTTGTTGAAAGGAGTATGCAATATCAGATGTTATTGATGTTAGTAAAATGGTTCCTTATCTGTGGTGCCCTCTTAAGCCCTGGGCGCCATCTTAAGCTCTGGCCCTAAGCCCCAGCCTGGCTTGCTAGAAGTCAGGTGACCAAATGGCCCGACCACAGTGTCCGATCCACCCCCACCCTAATGGGATTCACTGCTTCCACTTCCCTACGCCCTGCAGGAGCATATCAAGACCTGCTTCCCACACACAGGCCTTATCAGTTTAAAGAGAGTGTGGACCACTGGCTTTCAGATCTCTCTAGTGGGACAGGGAGCTGAGGTTCAAATATTCCTAGTGGAGACTGGAGCACGGTTTCAGAGGCAGTCCTTGACAGAATACCAGGTGAGAGCCAGGCAGCCAAGTGGTGGAATCCAGGCACTGAGCTGCTCACACTCAAGTGGTCTTGCAGCTGTCTAAGGAGACCAGTGGGTAGCAGGACCCTGTGTTTCCATGGAAGTTGCATTCCTACTCTCACATCATCCTCTCTCCAACTGACTGGGCCATACAAATGTTAGCATGAGGCCCTCCCCTCTCTCTGGTGACGTGATTTGGTAACAAAGTGAAGTTTGGATGTCCTGTGTCTCCTACCCCATAGCTCCATTCATTTCCTGCTCTTCCCCCACCCCTCACCATTCCACTTGACCCTCTTCAGGTCAGAAGATGGCTGTCTTATCCCCTTCAGGTTCCTGTAACAGTACCAGAAGCCGAGTGGCTCATAAACAACCACGATGCAACTCTTTCTGTGCTTGAGGCTGGAAGGCCAAGCTCATAGATGGAGGCTTCTTACTGTGTCATCACAGGGTGGAAATGCAAGAGTTCCTGAGGTCTCCTTCACAAGGGCACAAGGGCTCCACTCTTATGACATCCTCCAACCCTCATCACCTCCCCAACATCATCATCTTGGGGCTTAGGGTTAAACATAGGAATTTTGGGAGGATGCAAATTTTCAGGCCATAGCAATGACCAAAAACAATGCAGCCACGCCCAGACCCAGGGGAACAGGGATGGCTGGGAGCCCCTCTGTTCTCCCAGAAGCCAAACCCTCCACAGGAATGTGAACAGTCAGCGTGGGCAATGTAGGAGTTTTTGCCACCTGGAGTCCTGGATGAAGGGAATGTTTTAATTTTTTTTAATGAAGCTTAGACAAATGATTAACAGTAGTCCAATTATTTAAAGTAAAGTAAACCTGCCAACAAATACAGCTCAACAAAGATGGGAATTTAATGCAATGTAATGAGAAATAATTAATCTTTTCTCTGTTTACTGCATTACTCATAAACACGTCTGATTATCACATCTCCACACTCTGAGTCAGCTGGTTGTGGGGGTGGGAGTGGGAGAGAACCATGAATAATTCAAAGCATTTGCTCTGTCATTTCTTCTCACCTACCTTGGGGTAGTGGTAGGGCTTCACCGTGGGGTAGACGGAGCCAGTGTAGGTGGGGAGCTCCATCAGGGGGACACGGGAGTCATTGATGGTGGCGTAGGCGAGCCTTGTACCATCCGGAGACCACCAGTGTGCAATGTGAGTCTTCAAGATCTCCTCTAAGGGAAACAAACAGAATAGAGAAGTGTGAGTTGGCAACAAGTGGACCGGAAGCCAGAGCTGCACAGGCATGATGGAAAGCTGACCAGGAAGGAAGCAAATCCTCTTCTCAGGGCCGTCAATCCCCATGATCTCCGAGAAGCCCCCACTGTGCCCTGTACATGAGCTCAAAAAAAGTCCCAGGCTAATGACCAAGCCCCAGCACAGTAAAACCCAGTAAACCAAAGCTCAACCAATGCTAACTGCCTAGGAATCTTTTTTCTTGAACAAACTTGAGCACTCTGAACCCACTTCCTATTTGTACTCTTATACTGTTATAGATTATTATGTTTTGAAGGCAGAAGTAGAGGAAATCAATCCACACTGAAGCATGGTGCATCCAGACAGAAGTGAGAGAGAAGGTTAGCTCTGTAGGAGATCTAGTTCTAGAAAAGCAGATCAACTTGGAGAAGACTCCCGGGGACTGAGGCATTCACACGTCCACACAGAGCCCCCTCATCAAACGCTGCATGGGAGAAAAAAGTGCTCAAAGCCCAGCACACTTATGACTCTTGAAAGAAGGATGCAATTTTGCCCCATGTGACAGAAAAGTACTGAACTAGAAATGGTGATTCTCTGAAGCTTCAACAGAAATACCATTATTCTGTCTTGTCCCACAGTGTCTTGGTTGATTAAAGGTTTAACTACAGATGAGTTTTGTAGGGCCTGATAGTCATTCCAGAAAGAAAAATTCCTTCTCTGTTTTTTGACACATCCTAGGAGTTACCGTTCACAGTATTGGGAATCAGAGAATCCATCACATTGCAAAACAAATAATTAGGTGAAGGCATTGTGCAAAAAATGGATTCCTGTAGCGTTAACTAATTCCCTCTAGATTTGTTTTGAAAATAATTGTCAATATAACTACATAATTAGAGTCCTATTCAACTGGTATATATGAGAGTACTTCACAACTGCATGGAAAAATAGAATCAGAAGAGAAGTTTTGATAGTAATATTTTTTGAAATCCATGTAGGTTCTTTTCACAATATGCATTTTCCACGAACCTTTTGAAGAGCCATTATAACAGATGAATACCACAAATTTTACTGTGTGCATGTCGTGATGAAAAGGCTAGTTAAGGAACTTGAAAGCAGGCTGGGAAACTAAAATGAGCAGGGATACAATCACAGAGAACATCCACTGGAACAGAGGAAAAAGTGTCCACAAGAGGAGATTGTCACAGATAGGGAAGCTGGGATGCTGGGGCAGCTTTGACCCGTGTGGCTTCTGAGAAGAATGTGGGGGATGAGATCAGATCCCAGGAGATCTTGGGCCTTGTCAGTGCAACCCTGTTGCTGTCATCCATGACAGCATTTGACAGTCAAGTTCAGAGAACTATGTGTGTCTCTGCAAACAGTGCCTTCTGAGGCCGGTGCTGAGCTGGACTCTGAGTTCAGGGCAGACTGGCTGGTGCTCTTATCTTTCCCATGTGCCTGATGGCACCTGGAGCAGCGCTGGTAGGAATTACAACTCCATTAGGTGCTGTTCGCCTTTCAAGAGATTGCTCTTTCTCCTTTGGACCACCTTCCTCCAGGCTCATACACACTCTGCAGAATCCCCCTGGGGAATGGGAACTATGCTTTGCCATGCACTCCACCCCTGCAGAGCAGAGTCTTAGGAACCACGAAGCCTGTGCAAGCCTGAGACTCCCATTCCCTACTGCCTCCCAGGGTCTAGGACGCAGTGCTCAGTGAAAGTGAATTCAAGAACCCCCTATGAGCCCCCATGTGTAAAGCAAGGGTGCATGGTAACATCCTCCAACATCCCTTCCGTGGTAACCCCATGGCATCCCACCCAGCTACTCAGGAGCTATTCCAATGCTGATAAAACCTTAAAGTCAGCTAAGGTCAGTGAGGAGGAGGGAAAAAGGACACAAGGCCATGTCTCAGGGTTTGTAATTTTCCAGTATCTTCAGCAGCCAGGAGGGTGAGTTCAGGTGCAAATTTGCAATGAGGTGATTCAGAAGTGACTTTCTACACAGTCACCCGATCTGTCTGAGCCGCTCGCATGGCACGGTGAGTAATAGACTCCAGCAGATGGGCTGCTGCAAAAAATAGGCACCATTTGCAATGTAATTTGCGGGTGATTCTGCTCAATCACTTCTGCACTGCAGGGCTGGGAGGAAAGGGACCAATCAGAAACCACTTAGAGGAGGATTCCAGGGGCACAAGGAGAATGGAGCAGGGCCTGCAGCAATCAGCAGAGGAGTCGTGCAGCAGTTTTCACATGAAGTTCATTCACAGCCAACTTAGGAAAACCACCAAGAGAAACATGGCTGGATGCAACAGAGGCTTTGTCAACCAAGAACAACACTGGACAAAACCAAACAGCAATAGCAACAAAACTGATCTTTCAACAAAACCAGCTCATCCATTCTCTTTGAACCTAAAGCAATCTCATACGACTAGAGGGATGAAAAATTGCAAAACGAGGCCGCTTCCTTCTCATCCACCGTGTGTGGTGAGAGAGAGAGGTGACCGGGCAACAGAGTACAAGGTTCACTTCTCATGTGCACCCGTCTTTGCTTATATCTCATTTCTTTGCTCATCCTCACACCTAAAGGAAAAACGGATGCTGTGGACTGACCAGAACAGGTCAGGGAGAGTCCTGCATGTAGGGACGAGGAACTGAAAAACATGGGTGAAGTCCGGATATGAAGCTGGGCTGAGAATTTGCTATTTTTGTCAGCAAATATCAAGGTATTTCTACTCAGCTCAAGGTACTGTTCAGAGAATTAGGATGCAGAAAATCACTGCAGATTACAAAATGCAACAGTTGGAAGAGAACATGGACACCATCTTGTTCAGGGATGACAAATATCTGGTGTGTGTGGCAGCAAAGGTTAGTTCCTTCTCTATCCTGCAGCAAGCTGGTAGTGTATAAAAAGAAATACTCCCAAGCCAAAAGGCCAACCTTACAAAACTGGGACAGCTTTGCTTTATTTCCCCGAAATGTCCTTTAGCACATTGTTCCTTGGCATTTTTATTTTTCTGTACGTTAGTTGCTCATTAAAGAGATAATTAAGTATAAGGAACTGAGAAGCAAGGAGCCAAGGCAGATGAAATCTTGACATTTTAGCATTAATTACAAATGTCCCGATTCTGCAAACATTTTCTTCAGGATCCCCAGCTTAATGAGGCAATTGGCTTAAATGCCATGCACCAAATGCAGTTTAGAGACAGAATTTTTCAGAGAGAGAGAGGAAAACAACCTATTTTGTCAAGTCAATGAATTGCATGAACCCTTGCCTTGGAACAAAGTGACTTGTCTTTCTGAGCAAGTACAGTTAACTTGGGGAAACTACAGGATGTATCCTCCCTTCACTTCCCTGCTCTGTTGGAGGCCCAGGTTAGTATCAAAAAAGAAAAATACATTTGGCAACATTTGCTCCTCAGTGACTGCCTCTCTCAAAAATGCCAAAAGTTCTATCAGTGCAGCTTAAGTCCACAGGAGGTCATGGACTGTTTTTGCTCACTCCTTGTCCCTATATCTTAAAGAAACCAATTCCATTATTTGAAGTGCTATTCATTCATGCCAGATAGTAATAAGGATCTATCCAACAGGACCAAATCCCTTTGGGCAGCAAGTGACAAAGGTCAATCCAACAAAGACGAGGAATCTTGACATTTTCTAGGTAGCTCAGCAGATGCAGAATGGGGAAGCAGCCACTATTCCTACTCTGGTGTTCACCAAGTACTGCTCAGCGTGGTTTGCAGGGGAACGTGTTAGGTGCTGTGCCCCTGTGGGGTGACACAGCTGCCAGGGCCCCACTCCAGATAGGAGAACCATCATTTTTGGGTAGTATGGGAAGACACTTGCCTTTCTGCAAAAGTTCTATTGGTGGATTTGAGATACATTCGGGTTAAGAACAACTAACTAAAAAAAGGATAGAACTGTTTTGGGGTGACATGGATGGACCTGGAGGACATAATAGTAAGTGAAATAAGCCAGGCACACATACATAACGGTGCAATCTCGCTTTTACAGAGGGTGTTCCAAAAGCTCATGGAAAACGTATATCATGAAAAAAACTATGAATGGATTTCAAAGTTTTGTGCACCAAAATACACATTTAATTCTATTTTTCATGGTCTTTTGGAAATATCTTTGTGGAATCTAAAAATCCAAGTCATATAAGAAGTGAATAAATTGGTGGTTATCAGAGGCTGGGGGTAAGGGATAGGAGTATTCGGGCCAAAGAGGCCAAAATTTTCAGTATCTGCAGAGACCTTTTGTGTATCATTGTGACTAGTTAATCACAATTTATCATATACTGGAAGATTGCTAAAAGATTATAAAACAAAGTACATGAGGAAATACATATGCTAAAGGGCATAGTGGGTAAAGCTGCTGCCTGTAGAGCCAGCATCCCATATGGGCACCAGTTCAAATCCCGGCTGCTTCACTTCCTATCCAGATCTCTGCTATGGCCTGGGAAAGCAGTGGAGGATGCCCAAATCTTTGGGCCCCTGCACCCACATGGGAGATCTGGAAGAAGTTCCTGGCTCCTGGCTTTGGATGGGCCCAGCTCTAGTTGGGGAGTGAATCACAGGATGAAAGACCACCCGCCTCTCTGCCTGTCTTTAACTCTGCCTTTCAAATAAATAAACACATCTTTTAAAATTACATATGCTAAGTAGCTGGATTTACTCATTCCACAACATATACATATCTCACAACAATATGTGTACACCATCAATGTAAAAATTTTACTTGTCAATTACAAAACAAAATCCTCATGGCTGACCAGGTACAGGATCATAGTGTATAAAATTAAACTATAGACTGAGTGGAGGTGGCCCTTTATCCAATACTTTTGACCTTCTAGGAGGAGACAATGACACACAGGGGAGAATGTCAAGGGACAGCAGGGGCGGAGACTGGACGATGCATCTATAGACCTACGGGAAGTCCATTTACCAGGAGGAGTTGGAGGTTCAGAGGAGTTAACTGTATTGAATAAGGATCCAGTACTCAACACCTTCAAAACCCTGTGCTACACTATGGCAAGACAAAGTGTGGACACTTAACACAGACAAATTAACTGCTGCAAAGAACCGCAACAAAGAATTGATCATTGTAAAAATCTTAAAGAGCTCTGGGGGGCTGGCACTGTGGCGCTGTGGGTTAAAGCCCTGGCCTGAAGCACTGGCATCCCATGTAGGCACTGGTTCTAGTCCTGGCTGCTCCTCTTCTGATCCAGCTCTCTGCTGTGGCCTGGGAGAGCAGTAGAAGATGGCCCAAGCCCTTGGGTCCCTGCACTTGTGTGGGAGACCTGGAAGAAGCTCCTGGCTCCTGGCTTCGGTTCGATGCAGCTCCAGCCTGCAGAGCTCAGGGGGGAGTGAGTGGCAATGGGAACCCAGATGTTTGATGAACAGTCACTGCCCAGCAGAAGGGGGCCTGGAGGGCTAGAGGGGGCACCACGGAGAGCTATGAAGGGAGGGAGGAGGCTGAGATACCTTTGAGAGCCCCTTGGTGGCTGTAACTCAGGGGTTTCTTGACTGATCGGCCACGCCCACCATTAGAAACCCAGAGGCAGATGAGAGATGCAAACAGGAAGCAATAGAGGGCTTTGGAGGAAAAGCAGCAACAACCGGGTTTTTCTGGGCATTCTTTTCGCCCATGCTCCTGCAGAACGCGCTCCTTAAGACCCTGCAGGGCTCAGTTTTCCTGGGTGGGGAGGGCAAGATTCATTTTTATGATGGGCACATAGGCCATGAAATCTTCAGCAAAACTTGCACCTAGGTTCTCTCCCAGGCTGCGTCTTAGACCTGTGGAGTTCAGGGGGTGTGGAGGCGAGGAGACACAGGTGCTTTCTCTCTCTTTTCCCTAGCTGGCAGGACCAGCCATCACAGACAACCACCATGCAGGAGCAGCAAGACTAAGAACCCCAATTTGCCGGCTTGTAAGGCAATCTCCCACCATCGCCACACGTTAGGTATGTTCTCTGTGTTTGCTGCTTCATTTCAGCTGTACTGGGAATGTCCCATTTCCTGGGTTTACTTTCAGCAACTCAAAATAATTCACGGTCTTGAGGCAGAATGCAAAATGACAGTCTCTCCAAAAGCAGGACATAAAATCTCCCCCCCCCCAAAAGTCCCTAAACTGATAATGACTGCAAAAAGTGGCTGAACCATTGCCTAAAGCAGGGGGTCACAGGAAGTACTCAGGGTCTCGATTCCTAGGTCTCACAAGCTCTGTAATTACTATTTTGCTGTTTTGCTCACAGTTGTATCATGCAGAGGCCTGGGGAAATGAGGCTGTGGGCTCCAGTGCCAAGCTGGTCCACAAATTGAATGACTGGGGCGTTGGGGAGGGTCTTGGGACACACCCAGAGCAGGCGAAGTACACCAGTGGCATTCACACCAGGTGAATCCATAAATACTTCTTCTCGACATTACCTAGGGCTCTTAGTGCCTTTTGTCTGGCATGGCTCTAGTCTCAGCCGGCAGCCAGCATCGGCCATGGGCACGGGACGAGTGAGCGAGTGAGCCTGCAGACAGGCACGGTCCCAGCCTTCTAGTCACCCCAGCCAGTGCAGAGTGGAGGAGAGAAGGGCTAGACCGTCGAGCCCTGCCTTTACAGATGTCGCTTTTGTAATATATCCTATTTTGGGTCACTGAGCTCATCTTTAGTTTAAAAACTGTGAAAGGGAAATGGCGAGGAAAAGAGAAAGCTTGAACCAGTGTGTGAAGCGTCTGCTCCTATGTTATGCTCTTTTGGGGGGCGTCTCTGAATTCTTCCTCTTTTATTATGGGCACTTGAAGAGCTTCTGGAGCCTGTGGTTCCAACGTCTTCTGCTTACCAGCCTCATGCCCAAACAGTAACAACAGGATGCCAGATATGTCCTCTTGCTGGTCCTTCAGCCAGCCAGCCACTGGCTCGTTCAGGAGAAAAACAAACACTCTGCTAGCGCCGAGAGCGCACCTATTTGGCTACCCTCGCAGAGACTGCCTCCAAGTCTCAATGTGAGTCAGAGGGAGCACAAGAATGATACCTGCTGCCTCCTCTTTCTGACTGTGCACACTGGAATTCTGCAGGTTGCAACCTGGAATACTCTAGGTTGCAATTCTACTATGTTGATGAAGTCAGGGCTCTCAGCTTGGGTCTCAGCCCTGCTCAGACCTGGATTTGCAAAAGCCTCAGGGAAAGTAGCAATGGAGTAGATGTTGTTGGTGCTGAGGCCAGAGCCCTATGAACCCACACCTGTGGGTCTGTCCCCTACCTCCTGTCACCACCATGTCTGCTTGTTATGAGTGCTGACCTGCTCCTGATCTTGAGTTACGGAGTAGAAAGCAGCCTCTCCACTCCACTCTGCTCCCTCTCCCCTTACTGTAATTGGCTGTGTTGATGTGAAGGAGCCATTTAAAGTACAAGTGGGTCCTCATCAGGGAAGATAATCAAGTGATAATCAAACAGATGTGAAGATCAGGGAGGCAGTGAGCTGGAGCACTGGCTCTCTGGGGTCCGTGGGAACTGGTCAAGGAAGCAGAGCAGGAGCAGGAAGTAGGTAGGTTGCAGGTGGGCTGGAGGCAGGGGTGAGTCACCACCTTCCATCCAGGGGCTGGACAAGCTGGGGTCTCAGGCTTCCCTCTTGTCTCAAGAAGTCCTCTCAAACTTTGTAAGCTCCGTACCCCACTTGGCAGCTGTCTCAGTAAGGAGAAGAAAACCTTTCAGAGAAACAGCATCACTTAGGAAAATGCTTGACACTCAGAGGGGCCGGGTGCCTTCCCGGAGGGCAGGAGCACACCTCTGGGGACATGGCCTCCGGCTCCAGCTGCACCTCTCTAGGCCTGTTTTCTTCAACTGTGAAATGAACACAACTTAGGTCACTTTTTCTCAGCCTCTCTAAACATGACCATCCCTCGTTACAGAAAAAAAAATGTGCAGAGACCACATTTTAATCAAGGTCTCTTTTGAAGATAATTTGCATTTCATTCATCACAACAGCATCTGCATATATTTGAAACCATGTAATGTGACACACGGTTTATTTGGCCCTATATGTCCTTGAGTGCAGCTGTGGATTCACTGGCTTCCTGACGTAGCTCCATGGTCTGCCTCCAGACTCGGACTTCTTGGGAACTGTGACTGAACCACTGACCCCAGCTTCCTTTCAGAATTTTTTTTTTAAGATTTATTTATTTTATTTGGAAGTCAGAGTTAGAGAGAGAGAGAGGAGAGGCAGAGACAGAGAGAGAGGTCTTCTATCCAATGGTTCACTCCCTGATGGTTCACTCCCCAACTGGCTGCAATGGTCGGAACTGTGTCTATCCGAAGCCAGGAGCCAGGCGCTTCTTCCGGGTCTTCCACATGGGTGCAGGGGCCCAAGGACTTGGGCCACCTACTACTGCTATCCCAGGCAATAGCCAAGAGCTGGATGGAAATGGAGCAGCCAGGTTTTGAACCGGTGCCCATATGAGATGCCGGTACTTCAGGCAAGGGCTTTAACCCACTGTGCCACAGCACCGGCCCCACTTCTCAGAATATTCTAGAATGACCATCACCAGCTGGGACCTGCACATCATTTCTTGAGCTCTTGAAAATACCCACCCACTACAGGTTCCCAGGAGAGATCACAGGTAGAGTATGCCAACCAGAAGGTAGTGGGGACTTCGTATAATCCACAGTGAGTCTGGTCAAAGGGGAGAACCAGTGAGTGGGCAGCGGATAATGAGGGAAGAGCCTGGAGCTCAGCTGAGGCCCCTGATGAGCCACCTGTTCCTTGGGTGGCTCTCTGATCTCTTAAGTCATCTCCCAATCCATGTACCTTCCTTCCTGGAGCCAAGATGTCAACATACAACACCGGAGCAACCTGTAAATACCTACAGTATCTGAGAAATAAAGTCAACACTCCTTTCTGTGTACCCACGATTTTCCATCCTAACATCCTCAGCACTGCAGTGCAAATTCCAGAGGACACAAAGATATGCAGGACATTGTCTTCAGCCAACTATGGGGAAGAACGTGGCTGTGGATCAGGAAATGCAAGATTTGAGGAAAACATCTAGCCTCCCACATCCTTGAGCATTGCTTAAGCCACAGATATTAGCGGGTGCTTTTATAGATACTGAAAAGTCTTGGGGGGCTGGTGCTATGGTGCAGCAGGTTTAAGTGCCAGCCTCCCATGAGAGTACTGGCTCAAGTACTGGCTGCTCCGCTTCTGATCCAGCTCCCTGCTACTGTGCCTGGGAAAGCAGTGGAAGATGTTCCAAACCCTTCTGCACCCACGTGAGAGACCCAGAAGAAGCTCCTGGCTCCTGGCTTCAGATTGGTGCAGCTCCAGCCATTGCAGTCATTTGGGGAATGAACCAACAGATGGAAGACCTCTCTGTCTCTACCTCTCTCTGTAACTTTCAAACAAATCAATAAATCTTTAAAAAAATCTTCAAATAAATATTTAAAAAGTCTTTTTAAAAAATATTTATTTGAAAGAGTTACAAAGTGAGATATAGTGTCCCTATATCTCAAGTGCTGTAAGAACCATGGTGCTACTGGGATGGTATGCCCGCCTTGGGGGCTGGAGATAGGGACTTAAGGGTCCAACTGAGGAAGCTGAAGGAGCTCAAATTGAAGCCACTTCCAGGAAAAGATCAATCAGATAGCCCAGGACAGGGTCTTGTGCCCTGGGCATCTGGTGACCCTGGGATTTCTAACAGAATAACCTCATTTTCATGAGAAACTTCAACCTCATGATTAATGGGATTAAACAGGATTGGAGACCAGGAACAGGGCAAAACCCTCATCTTTGCCTAGAGGGTGACCCATAGATTATCGCCCATGCATTGTCTTTTTCCATCATTCACTTAAAAAATTCTTGCAAAAATTAAATACCTTCTGTACCCAAACAACCTAAACTCAACACATACAGCTAAAAAGACTGTAGGTTTTATTGTTGTTATTGTTAAGTTTTCTGCTGAATTCCAATAAATCTTGCTGCTTCTGGATGAGCCCTGGGTAGAACCCCTTCTACCCATGATGCACTTGGTGCACGCCATAACTCTCTGCTTCAGGGGCATCCGCTCCTCAAACCAACCATTCCAGGCAGATACTATCATTAGCTTTCTTTTTTCCCTTCAGCAAATTATGGGGGGATGAAAACCCTACCTAATGTACTCAAGCTCACACAGCTAGCACGTGAGAGAAAACTCATGGGAACACCAACAGAGAAGACATTTCTCTTCAAAATCTTCCAAACTCCATTCTCCTTTCCTTACTTCTCTCCCACCCCAGCCTCGTGCCCACTTGTGCATCCAGAGTCTGTGTGTGCCTGGCCAGTGGGGACCGCCAGTGGTTTCAAACCATCCTATCTAATGCCACATTTCCTCCACAAGGGGCAGGCCTAGGCAGTTGGGCAGCCCTATGGATCACCTGCCATTTGTGCCCTGGACCTGACCAAAATTTATTTTAAATTCAGCTCCCGAAATGCATTCAATTTAGAAAAGAATCTCTGGGGCCAGCGCTGTAGCACAGCTGGTTAATGCCGTGGCCTAAAGCACCGGCATCCCATATGGGCGCCAGTTCTAGTCCCAGCTGCTCTTCTTCCAATCCAGCTCTCTGCTGTGCCCTGGAATAGCAGTAGAAGACGGCCCAAGTCCTTGGGCCCCTGCACCGACATGGGAGACCTGGAAGAAGCTAATGTCTCCTGGCTTTGGATCAGCGCAGCTCTGGCCGTCGTGGCCAATTGGGGAGTGAACCATCGGATGGAAGACCACTCTCTCTTTCTCTCTGTAACTCTGCCTTTCAAATAATAATCTTTTAAACAAAATCTTCCACCATACTACTCTTTGATATTAATTTAGTAATCTTTTTTAAAAGCTTTATTTATTTGAAAGACAGTTACAGAGAGAGGTAGAGACAGAGAGAAGTCCTCCATCCACTGGTTCACTCCTCAGATAGCTGCAACAGCCGGAAGTGCACCAATCCGAAGCCAGGAGCCATGAACCAGGAGCCTCCTCCGGGTCTCCCACGTGAGTGCAGGGGCCCAAGGACTAGGGCCATCCTCCACTGCTCTCCCAGACCATAGCAGATAGCTGGATGGGAAGAGGAGTAGCTGGGACTAGAACCAGCGGCCATATGGGATGCCGGCATTCAGGCCAGGGCTTTAACCCACTGTGCCACAGCGCCAGCCCCTTAATAAACTATATAGTCATTGGGTTAGTGTCTGAGGTAAAACGTATTATCTACCCATAATGATTTTTAATTTCCTTAGACAGTTATATTTTCCTTTCTGATATTTTGCCAGAGCTGATCATGCTGCTAACATTCCTCAGGAAGTTAAAAATGATTGAGATCCTGAAATTAGAATTTTAATCGGTCAATGATTTTACTACTAACTCAGATTTACCACTGCTTATATTTATTTACTAAGGGTGCCTGAAAAGTGCTGACTTTATTTTGTGCTCTTATGAAAGTTAGACTTTTTTGCCACAAAGCAAAATAATAACCTTAAAATTATATACAAGATTTCTTTTTATAGTTTGGCTTTGGTTTTAAAATTATATGATGAGAATATTTCCTTTTATGATGCACTGCAGGAAAGTTCATTATAATACATATTTTCAAAGAAACTCTTAGCTGAGCCACAGTCACCTTAATCAGACTGGGATATTCCACTTAATTATTTCTTAATATCAGTGAAAACACCTTTAAAATATTGGGTATCAAAAGCAATGTGTATCATACAGGAAATTTGGTTTCTAGCTTTTTCTTTAAGAGGAAGGTTAATTAGCTGTAAATTATAAACAGCACTCGAAACAGTTTCCAAAACCAACCGCCGCAGAGTAGTGATTATTCTTGGTTTGGAGAATATGAGTCAACCATCGATTTTTTCAGACACCTCCTTGGCTACAGGCAAGCAGCTCAGGGATTCTGTGTGAGAAGGGGTTGGGGACCTCTTCTGGTTAGCACCTGGAGCAGACATGGGTGTCATCAGGAGTCACAGGATGGCAACATGCCCCAAGGGTACAGGTGCAGAAATAGCCTAGGTGGAAGCCAGCAAGTCCAGACCAAGCCTGAGCTAGGGGAAGCCAATCCTGACAGCTCCTGGGCTCTCCCTGAAATTCCCCAGGATTACTGCCCTTGTCCCGGACTGATGTTGTGCGGTGGAGTGTGCGTTACGCTGAAGAGGGTGAGGTCAACCCTTCCAGGTGGGCACAGACTATATCCCTAAGCTGGGCAGCCCTGTCTAAACTTCGAGAGCTGAATTTAAAACAGATTTTGGGCAGCCCTCTCTCAAACACTGGCTGTGGTTATGAAGGGGAGAGAACTGATGGAACCACCCACCATTTCCTTTGTAAGTGACAGTGGGCGCCATCTACTGCTTGGGGGTTATAATGTCTCAGGTTAAACATAGGGATGGCCCTGCGAAGTCAACAAATACCTACTGAGTGTGATCCCTGGAAGTATGAAAATGGTCACTGCTCAAGTAACTAAGGGATTCAGGAGGGTCACTGGGTATATCTTTGTAAGTCTGCATATATTACATCTGATTAACGAACCACACCAGAGCCACACTCTACACATTTACTTCTGTCTCATAACTGGCAACCCAATGATTTATGACTAAATTTGGTTCTAGGGGTGTTTAGATAAGACAATGTACTATTTGGGGTCTGGGCAGGACTGGAGAAGGCAGGCATGAATGTCTTGACCAAGAGGGGACATCTGGCTGTTTCCAGTGGCCATGCTCCCCTGGATGCCTCTCATCGCCTTTGGGCATAAGGAGTCCCTTCACATATAGAGTGACATCCATCACGAAACACAACCCCAGGAGCCCAAGAGCCCAGCACCAGGTGCACAGCAGAAGCTCAGTACATGGCTTGATTTGAACTGAAATGAGATGAACAGTAGCTAAGGCACAGAATCACCCTCCATGAGAGCCACACCTGTCCGCAGTCTTTCCCTTGACTTTGATACAATATTGGACAGAATCTGAGGTTTGCATCTGGGCCTACAACTGCCATTTTGCCGCAGAAACTTCCAGATCTCAAGGCCCAGTGTGTAGCACCCACGTCCAGGGACACTCTGGAGCAGAGCAGCCCCTATGACCAAGCATGGCCTTCAAAAGTGTCTTGCAGACAGGAAATGCCCAGCAGACATTTCTAACACGAGAGCTGCTGATGGTGGCACACCTCCTGAGCACCCACTATGGCAACCAAAAGATGTCACAGTTAATTCCCACGGCACACTGACCATCACAGAGGGCAGGTGATGTGCCTGGGGCTCCAGACAGCCACAGGATTCTGTTCAGGATGGTGAGGGGCCAATATGCCATCAAACAGGTCAGGCGAGTGAAAGGGCCAGTGGAAGCTGATGTTTGGAAGCTGCCAGGGGTCTTTCCCCTTGGGCAGGTTAGAGCTATAATGTCCTTCAGTCCACAATGTCTCTAACCCGAGCCTTCAGGATCGGGATCTCTGGATCCTGGATCCAAGTAGAGCCAAGACTCCTCAATGCCCTGCAGTAGGAAGACAAGGAGGATGCCACCTCTCCATGGTTCCCCTCCTCCTGCACACTAAGCTGTTCTGAATGTGCAGACCCCAGGGGGATGCAGGATGTGAAACACAAAAAAGACCCTTGCCGTAGATCACTCCCAGAGTCCTCCTCTTTCTCAGCCACGCTGACAGCCCAGCTGGAGTCTCCAGCCATCCCAAGCTCCCTGATTTGCTTTCTTCTCCAAAGAAGATACTGATGCAGGCCGGCGCCGTGGCTCAACAGGCTAATCCTCCGCCTTGCGGCGCCGGCACACTGGGTTCTAGTCCCGGTCGGGGCGCCGGATTCTGTCCCGGTTGCCCCTCTTCCAGGCCAGCCCTCTGCTGTGGCCCCGGAGTGCATTGGAGGATGGCCCAAGTGCTTGGGCCCTGCACCCCATGGGGGACCAGGATAAGCACCTAGCACCTGGCTCCTGCCATCGGATGAGCGTGGTGCGCCGGCCGCAGTGCGCTGTCCGTGGTAGCCATTGGAGGGTGAACCAACGGCAAAGGAAGACCTTTCTCTCTGTCTCTCTCTCTCACTGTCCACTCTGCCTGTCAAAAAAAAAAAAAAAAAGAAGATACTGATGCAGCGAAGGGCCTGGACATCAGGACAGCTGCTTCTGGGCCTGTTCGTTGTGTTTCAATACTCATCTGATTTCTTGGAACCAAGTTCTGAACACGTTTCTTTCTGTTGGTTATGCAGCAGTTTGGAGATCACATGACCTTTCCAGTTTCACTCTCTTGATTTGTATCATGGGCATCTTGATGCTTTGAGCAAAGCAGGAAATATTACTCACCATCTGAGTATAGTCTGCCCTGGAGACCACGGGAACTGACAGCCACATCTCCTTACAGCCGTTGACATTGGATGCAACAGGAAGTCCCTTTCTCCAATACCTCTCACCTCTCATGGGAGAAACTTGAGTGATATCACATATAGAAAGTTATTGCGAAGCTATCCATCCTCAGCCACCTGCAGGGTTCCACTCTAGAGCATTTATTGAACTTTGCATGTGACATTGTCTAGTGCTGACAATGTGGGAAACGTAGTTCTCTTCTCTAACCTACAGGAGCTTGGTGAGAGTAGTAATGGGAGAGAATCTTGCCAAGATGAGGAGAAAGAGCATGGGCTATGCCCAGCCCTAGAGGACTCTTTGTTGTCCTCGAACCCTTTGTTCAGTCTGCTCCCCCTTGTGCAGCGTGCAACATGACTCCCCAGCAGCTCCTCAGGTTCCCCCATCAGCCACAGTCCCTCCACGCTAGCTGCCATCCACCACATGTGCTGTCTCCTACTTCCCTCCTTTAGGGAAGCAAGAGGGGGGAGGTGCAGAGTTCCAGGTGCCTCCTCTTCCTATGAGACCCATTACAGAAGCCAAACTGAAGTGACTCAGATTCTACCATCAGCTCACAGCTTATCCTCTTCATCCACCTGTCACTTTTATTTGTTATTATTAAATAAATAAATTACGGTCCCTAGGCACAGATCTGCCTGCATCCATAGCACTCAATAAGAGAATGGTCCCTACTGATAACAGCAGTGATCCCTACTTGTGAGGCACTTCCCTTTCTGTTCTACATTTTCCTGTAAGTCCTACAAAAAATACAAGAGTGTCAACAGATCACCATATACAGTCTCTAAACTGCTGAGGCTGTGACGGCAACTGCTTTCCTGACTCTGAGTAGGTGGCAATAACAGGCAGAGATGAAGACTTGCTTCTGTGAGGCTATTGGGCACTTACATAGTGACAGAACAGAGAAATGTTCTATTTCTTCAAGTAACATATGGGTGTTTTCTCAGGCACCCAAACAGAAACTAATAGTTGCAACTCGCTGAGTGCCTAATAAATGACTACAATGCTAGGCTCTTTACACACGGCCCAGCGATCTGCACGATGACTCCATGGGTTGGCACAGCCGACTCCTGTCTTACAGAGGAAGAAATCAAAGGCAAACCAGCTAGGAAGTGGCAGAGGCAAAGTCTGGAACTCAGGGTCGCCAGACTCTACTGTTAGGGTCAAGGGATGCCTACCGCCAAGGAACGACTCCAAGAGACATTCTCATGCAATCAGCAGAGGGTTTATTTTCTCCAGCATGCTGGGGCTGTCTGAATGTGCAAGAACAGAGCAGCCCCAAGAGAAAGAAGGCTAGGGTTTTTATACAGTACACCAAACAAACGGGAGGGCATACAGGAACTTATTGTAGCTCTTTCCAGGCTCCTGCAAGCGTTATCGCATGAGACAGTTACACAAAGCAGTTTCCCAAGGCTATTCTACAAGCGGGTAGAGACGCAGTTATCTTAAGTCGCTACAGCTGCACCTAGACTTTTACTGCTCCATTCCCATGGCTTGACTTTTTGCTTTTTAACCCTTCGCTACAACCTTTCTCTTCCCACCCTCCCATGTTCTGCTGCATTCCCTGGGCAAGTCCCTTCATTTAGGAGGCTCAGCTTCCACCTCTGCACGATCGCTGGTGTGCAACATTCTGAGAGCCTATGCTTTTCCCCCAACTTTTTCAGTAAAATGAAACTGTGTATAATACAAGACAGACAGCCCTGGAATGCAAATGGAAATTAAGTGATGCAAGGCCAATTAAAATCCAGCTCTTTTATGAAACACCATGGTGAGCTGAACTTTCCTTTAAATAGAGCAGACAGGATGGGGGGATTATCGTGCTGATGGGTAATTACTTCGAGTGAGCTTATGATGTCTCTATGTTATTTTCTGAAAAGCCAGGATTTCCTTTTCTTCTCTGCTGGCTTCTCCCGATGTTTTCATTCCTAGATAATCTCATATGATTATAATTGATATTATCAGCCATAAACTGAGCAGAAAGCCTGAGGTACCTGCTAGGCCCAGAGAATAATGACAGGGTAGCAGACATAATTCCAGTTATAAGGGGGCTTATATTTGAGTTAGAAACAGCTCAAATGACTTATTTTCCATGCTGTTAGAAGTTCATTTCCAAGGTAAAGACAAATACAGTCCAGTTGTGTTTGGTAGGGTCAGATATTTCTCTGGTCCTCTCATTCTGTGTGCTGCTTGTTTTTGTGAAATACTTGGCAGAAAACTTCAACTGCTTTTTATAGCAAAAGGCAATAATTACAATGACTTCTCCTCTGCCAAAATCAAAACTTACAGAAGTCTAAAATTCACTGAACTATTGCTACGATCTGTTCTCTCCTGATGCCTTGTGGCTAACAGTGGTCCAGTGGAAACATGGAGCAGTGACCTTGGCCACCAGAATGACCCTGTGAATAAAATAATCAAAGGGAGCGATTCCTGTAAGCTTGGGAAGAGCTCGCTGGTGCTTCTGGTAGGGATTTCTGGAACAGAGAGCGGTACAATCAGATGGGGGCTCTCACAATGGAGGGACTGTGTCTAGACAAACTGCAGAGAGAGCTGACATCATGCTGGGCTGTGTCCTAACTCCAGCCAGGAAGCTCTGCCTTTCTCATGGGGGCAGCACTTCAATGTCACGGTCAAAGGACCAGAGTAGGATTCTGAGTCTTAGGAGCAGGCACAGCCTCTTGGTGACTTTTCAAGTTTGTGCCTTCGGAATCCAGAGGGCCAGTGATGTCTTTCTAAGACAGGACCAAGCTCAGCTGTGTCAGCCTGACTCTCCTCATATTCTGAAATTTGAGAACATTCTATTTTTTTTTTTTTTTGCTCAAACACTCTCATACATGCTCCAAGCTCCTTCCTTTCCCAATAGTCTTTCCTTGATAAACACTGCAGGAATAACTATATTCACAACCAACCAACAGCCTAACTTTGATGCCAAACTAGTTCATTTGAACTTCACAGCAAACTAATGAGATGGAAGGGCAGGTGTCACTAAGGTTGGAACCTGGTTTTCCCTGCTGGTTGGTGGCAGTTCTTTTGTAATCCATCCAGTGCTCTAGTGAATTTGCTTTTGTTATCCCATTTTGCAGAGGAGAAAACTGAGGCTAAGAGATGTTGACAACCTGCTCAACAAAGTCACCAGGACATTCGGAGTTTTGCACTGATTTCAAATGTGGCATCATCATTGAAGACTGGTGCTGGAGAGCTCCAGGGTGAGGTCATCGAACCATTTACCCAGGAGCAGAGGGCAGAAGCGGATAGAACGTGAGCAGCTCCTTGATTTCTGCTCCATCATTCTTTCCACGGAGCCAGTGGGCCTGGCCAACTCACCAGACTGCAGCCACGTTCTATTTTGTACTTCATGCAGTCTGGCGGCTGAGGCTAGCACTCAGCATTCTGAGAATCCATCTGCTTGGGTGATATCAGTATTGCAGATTGCCGTCTTTTAATGAGGCGAGATACAGATCAAAACAGAATGTAGACAGTGAGACCGAGTTTAGGATCATCTGAAATGAAACGGCCCCGATGCTTAGTGTTAGCGAGAGCCTTGGTATGCCTTGGGAGGCCCCTGTACTCCAGCTGCTAGAGGTGTTTGAGAAAAATCAAAGCACCCTGAGAAATCTAGGTCCCGGAAAACTGCAGAAGACATAAATAACAAGCCCGATAGATCTGTACTTGGAAATAAATGGCCTCATTCTAAATACAGAAAATCTTATTTATTTCTGCTTGCATCTGCTGCCTTCTTCCTGCCACTAAATATTTTATCCAAGGTACCAAGAGCAGAATTAAAAGGGGGACTAAAAAAGAAATCAAGCATCAAGCCAGAAAGCAAATGGGGCTTTTACCTTGCAAGGCTCACAGCCTCCCTTGCTAATCAGTGCTATGTTATTTGCATATTACAAACTATGAGTACCTCATTACCATTACAGAGATCTGCAGATTCCCCAAATCAACTTGGGAGCCCTGGGAAGCTGCTCAGCTCCCCGAATATGCCTCAGCTGACCACCAGGTGGCAGCATCTCTCCCAATTCCTTTAATGAGGAAGAAATAAAACTTAAGTTTTGATTTTCTATTCCATTATTGTGATCGTTCAAACAGATCTTTATTATAATCTCACTGAATGCTAATGGGCAGCTTCTCCAAGTACTCTGATATATGGCCTTAATTTCCCCATCCTCCTTTTCTCGTACTTGGGGTGGGGGGGAGGGGGAGACAACAAACATTTCTCTCTGTGGCTGGAGAAATTTATGTAGGATATTTTTGAGAAGCTTCCAACTAAGAAGCCTAAGGCTTAGGCAGCATCTAGTGAATCTGTTACCTGTTGACCTGGGGGAGTCAACACTTGGCTGGCTCACTGCAAAGCCACCTGCCACCCAAAGGTAACAGAGCCGCCCTATGTCCAGGGAAACAGAGTCCCTTGTCATAATCTGAATGTCAAATTAACAGTAGTTATCAGCAACAAATGACTTTTCAGACTGTGGAAGTTTTGTTAAAGCAAGTCCTCGAGCAACTGAAGTGACATCTCTTCCCCATCCCCTGCCCCTAAACATTATCTCTTTGGGAAATCTCAGAGCACAAAAATCAGCTCCTTTTGGACATGCCTGAAAGGTCCCTTTTACATAGTTTTCAATTCTACTTTCATTTTATTTTCACTTGATGATTTTTTCCCCCCAGACTCAGTTCAATTCTGTGAAACAAAAGAAGCAGTGAAACCTTGGCATGTGGAAAGAGAGCCTGCATCCCCAACAGGAGAGAGGTAAGACGGCAAAAGCCACAAGGACCGGAGATGGGCAATCAGTGGAAGCCCCTGCCCAGAGAGGGAGACCTTGGCTTCCCACTGTACCTCTGTAAGTTGCACCCACAACGATTCAAGTCTGGTTCTCACTCCTTAATTCCTCGCTTTGTTTTCTTCGAACCTGCATGCCTCCAAGTTGGTATGTTATGCTCCCAAACTTTAATTTGGCTTGGCAGTGAAGGAGCATGCATGGCTTGTTGGGTATTTTGGGAGGCAGTGACTAAGAGTTGGGGTCAGATGCTCCTGAGACCCCAGATACCGTTGCCAATGCTTCCTGAATACCAAGGCTGGGCAAACACTGCTTCCTGAGGCCAGAGACAGGAGGGCACTTCCCAACCTAGGCTCACCTTCCATGTCCTGCTGCACAGGGGGTGACCCTTGTCATCGCAGCCACAGGGGTAGGGGACAATACATAGGGCTGTCAGGCTAAGAGGAGGCTCAGTGAGACAGGCTCTCCAGAATAAAGGAATGCAACTGGGAACAGCAAAGAATTGCAATCCAGGGTACATACGTAAGAGAGGGCTTGTCCACAGGCACATACAGGGGAGTGGGAAAAGGGGGTGTTTTAGAGGTAAGGAGACATCAACGTGAGCAGCTTTGAAATGCAGCGTGCAGGACACAGACGCTCACCCTAGACGCTGGCATTGCTCACGTGAGACAGTCGCTGTAGGTGAAGGGGCAGTCTCCAGGGAATTCTTCCCTCTGCCCTGCTGCCACTCGACAGTTAGCAGTGTCTTGGGATGAACCCTATTACAGGCTTCTGTGTGTGAGCATCTCCCCTTACAATCTCCTGGCTCTGTCGGTTAGGGTTTCGATGTGACTCCATTTTCATACCGGCAACTTCCCAGGGACAATCCTAGATGCTCTGATCACTAACTTTTCTCCTTAGCTTTCCATATTAGGAAAAGCTTGCACTAGTGTAGGACTCCACTTTTGAAACTATGACATAAAACACAGAAGTTAGAAAAGAGTTTGGGAACTAGCTTCTGGTAATATTCAGAGAGAAAGCAATTTGGGGAAAAAAATTTAAAGAATTAACTCTTGAATTGCTGAATCAGTGGTGGCTTGTTTTTCTAATCTTCATGTTTCTACAGTCTTAAATCAGAACATGTCATTCTGCCAAAAGTGTCTAAATGTGTTGAATAGCTGGATGGGATACAGATGTCCCATGTGGTGTCTTAACTGTTGGACCACATGCTCACCCCAAAGCAAGTCGAGATCTTAAAGCCTATCTGTTTTCCATAAGAGGAGGATGGGATAGAGAGCTTTGGTGCAGAACAAATGCATGAAGTATACCCAAGTTATGGGAGGAAAAAGTTGCTTCTCAAGGCAGGACTTAGCCTCCTGGTCAACCTGACCGACTATACATGAGTCCCTTGAGGGAAGGGCCTTCGTCTTTCACTCTGATTTCCCAGGCTACCGCCTTCCACTTTTTGAGTGCCCACAGTTTGTGGGGCCCTGTATGCTTAGCCACTAATCCAACACTGGGCACCTGGCACAGATTTGAAATACGGCTCCTGAGTGAGGACTAAGTGGCCATTGCCAAGCACAGGGGTGAGTTCTGTTGTGTACAAATTTCTCATATCCCTGCTGTCTAGGGACACAGGCACAGGAGACTTGGAGGGAGGTCACAGGGAGGTGGATAAGACTTTACCTTCAATGGAAACCATGTGATGAGAAGAAGGTGGAAGATTGTGATTATGAAGGAATGTCATGGACTCACAAATGAGCAGACTAACAATGACGGTGGTGTTGAGCAGATAAGGTGTTGATCCAGCGCTTTGCAGGTACAGAGCAGTTTTGTCAGGGCTGGATAGAGCCTGAGACCTCCGTGAAGTGACACCTCCAAGGAATGTGCCAGCTGGGCACGTCCTCAGGTGACATCTATTTAAAACCTGAACACGTTACAGGTGTGATGTCCACATAGTTTACTAGTTTAAAAAAGAAAAAGCAGCTAAGTGCCAAATGTATTTATTCCTATAAAAACAGTAAGATGCTATGTGGATTTTTTCCTTTGGAATCAGAAAGGTCCCCTTGTCTAGTTTTGAAGCTCAGGTGTCTATCTGTCACTGCCTAGAGGTATCTCAGCCTTTCAGAGAATGCACCAATGTACTGGGGGAAGGGTGGCTCATGGCCTTGAGCAGCCAGTGTGCATGTCCTCCCTGGGTCACCCGGGCTCCAGGACTTGACTCTAGGGGCCTGTGACCATGAACTTGTGCAATTACAGTGGACAACAGGTCTGACCCCAAATCCATTGCAGAATCCCCGCAAGACAATACCAACAGAATGGTGCAACATTCCTTGGAAGCTGCTGTCATTGGTTGGAAGGCTGAGAAGGGAGACTTGCATGAAATCTGACCCCTGGTATCTTTTCCACTCCCCATCCCAGTTCAAAGGACAGGGGACAAACAGAGAGTTCTGATGTGGAGAAGGTACACTGTCTTCCTGCACTTGCACCACCCAAGGGCAGCCCTAGTGAAGAGAAGAGTAACAATACAAATGCACTCTGTATGGGGAGGAAAACAAGGGGAGTAGAAGAGAGAGAAGGACGATTCAACTGGGGACAGGAAGCAGACATCTGATAAAGGTTCTCCCCCTCCCCACCCTGTGTATGTGGGAGTAAGGAGGAGGGGACATGGAAGGGGACAAAGAGGCCAAAGGCGCCCCCATGGTTACCACTGATGGGCTCTGCTCTGATAACATCCACTAAATCAGGTTGAGGAATGTTAATGCTTCATTGCAAAGTCATCTGGCAGGAACAGAGACCTTAGGTCGTCATGCCATGTGCTGATGTCACCGAGTTAACTGTGAAATCTATTAGAGACAGAAGGGAGTTTAGACTCATCTAGTCCATCCCAGAGATGGTTCCTGGGATTTAGTAGTACAGGCTTAGTAGCTAGAGGGGCTAAGACTAGAAACCAGTGTTCAAGTCTCAAATGACGCTGTCTGAAGTACCTCTGATAATGTTGTCCAACTTTTCTTTCTGCAGGCGCTCACTACCACTACGTGTGTTGTGGTGGGACTGCTTTACAATACTCCAAATAGGGGAAGTGGTCTTATGTGCTTGAGTGATTTAAAGAGACAGAATAAAGGAATTGGAACTCCCAAAGATATCAAGCATTTCAACTGTGAATACTTAAATTTCCTTAAGACTCTATAAAAGAAAGGTGAAAGCATTGGTCTAATCTCACAGTTAATACATAATTAAAAGCTTTAAAAAAAGTAACCACTGAACATCATATATTATTTATCAAAATCTCTCAGGATTAAGCCATTAATTGTAAGCATATTTCCCAAACCCAATGAGAATTCTTCCTACACCTTTAGATTACACCTTCCCTCCAGATTTCTTATTTTTCACAAACCCATGTAGATTACTTCATCATGAGGAATTAAAGTAATCTTTTTTTTTTTTTTTGACAGGCAGAGTGGACAGTGAGAGAGAGAGACAGAGAGAAAGGTCTTCCTTTGCCGTTGGTTCACCCTCCAATGGCTGCCTCAGTTGGCACGCTGCGGTCGGCGCACCGCGCTCATCCGAAGGCAGGAGCCAGGTGCCAGGTGCTTTTCCTGGTCTCCCCATGGGGTGCAGGGCCCAAGCACTTGGGCCATCCTCCACTGCACTCCGGGGCCACAGCAGAGGGCTGGCCTGGAAGAGGGGCAACCGGGACAGAATCCGGTGCCCCGACCGGGACTAGAACCCAGTGTGCCGGCGCCGCAAGGTGGAGGATTAGCCTGTTGAGCCACGGCGCCGGCCGATCAATGATCTTTTAAAAAATACTCAAAAGGCCCATATTGGGGTTTCAAACATAAATTCAGCTTTAATTAAGGAACTGGAGGTTTGCATCAGCCTGGTCCAGCCCCATGTGACAGTCTGACAGGTGTGCCTTGATTATCCATGAGTCTGTTCTGTTCAAAGGCTGCTCATTGGGAACCATATCCATAGATTGACAGACTCAAAGGAGAGATCATGAAAGAAGAGAACTTAACTCAAGGTGCATGTGATATTTGTTAACCTTCCCACCTAGGCGATCCCACAAGCCAATGACTGATTACTTTCCTTACATGTGACCCCTTACGTGTGCGGTGGCTAACAGTCTGATAAATCAGACTCCAGCTCTGTCCTGGCACGTCCTCCTGTGATTGTCCTGCATGGCCAGTAGAGGGCATCGCATATCCACCTGCAGCACATTCACCACCATCTGTGACCTGGATGGACGATGAAGCTCTCACACACATCCTACTCTGTCCCCCACAGCACCCCAACCAGATGGGCTCCTGGCATTCCTTTGGCTACCTTGCATTTTAAATAAAAGATTTATTTATTTATTTGAAAGGCAGAGCAACACAGAGAGAGGGAAAGACACACAAGGGGCAGAGGGAGAGAGAAAGAGAGACTGAGACTGACTTCTATTGACTGGTTCACTCCCCAAGTGGCCCCAGCAGCAAAGACTGACCCAAAGCCAGGAGCCAGGAACTCTGCCCAGGTCTCCCACATGAGTAGCAGGTCCCAAGCCATCATCTACTGCCTTCCCAGGTGCATTAGCAGGGAGCTAGATTGGAAGTAGGGTAGCAAAGACCCCACTCAGCACTCCTATATGGAATGGCAGCATGAGAGGCAGCTTAACCTGCTGTAAAACAATGTTTCCCCCCTCCTCTATTTTCTGAACTTGTCTCTTGAACTTCCTCACAGATTTGAGTGATTCCCCGACACCCCTCCCAAAAATTCCTCTTCTGCTGTAGTCACCAGATTTGAGGTCCTTTGTCGGGAAGGACACTGCCTGGGTGTGGGATCACTATTTCTTAAGCTTGTTGCATTCCCTCTTTCTCCTGGAAAACTGCTCCAGAGTACCTCTGATGCCACTTGATGTGTTCAGGACAGCGAGTCACAAGCCGAAGTGCCCCTGCCATTAGCAGGCTGGCATCTACTCTCCAGTACATGTCCTCCCAGAATGCTCCTATTCCACTAGCACTCAGGGATGACAGACACAGGGCGCCCCAGTCACCCTGGACCCTGAGTGACCACGAGGAGCAGAGCCTCCCCATTCCCATTCAATCTACATGGGATTTGAGTGATTGTGAGAGATTCTTTGTTGCTTTAAATTACAGAGGTGGGGCTGGTGCTGTGGTGCAGTGGGTTAAAGCCTTGCGTGGCCTGTGGTGCTGGCATCCCATATGGGCACTGGCTAAAGTCCCAGCTGCTCCACAATAGATCCAGCTCCCTGCTAATATGCCTGGGAGAACAGTAGAGGATGGCCCAGGTCCTTGGACCCCTGCACCTATGTGGGGGACCTGGAAGGAGCTTTTGGCTCCTGGCTTTGGATTGGCTCAGCTCCAGCCATTGCGGCCATTTGGGGAATGAACAAGTGGATGGACAACTTTTGTCTCTCCCTCTCCCTGTAATTGTTTCAAATAAACACAATAAATCTGTAAAAAAAATTACAGAGGTGGTATTTTGGTTTGCCTTTGTGTTATGCATAGCCAGACCTAGCCTGTCCTAACCAGCGTACCTTTCCTCTAACATTATTCTGATTGGGCTTGGTTTATAAGTTCAGGGAAGAGACGCTGGGATTCAAAGCATAGGGCATGGCCTTTTCTCTTGACACTGAGCTTCCAATGGGATTCCCAATCACAATTGTCATGTTTCTTTAATTTTTTTAGTTTTTATTTATTTGAAAGTGAGCGAGAGCAAGGTATGTCTTCCTTTGGGTCACTCTCCAAATGCAACAGCTGGAGCTGAGAACTCAATCCCAGTCACTCTCCCATGTGGGAGATCTGAGCCCTCACCTGCTGCCTCCCAGGCTGTACATTAACAGGAAGCACAGCCAGGACTGGAACCCAGGCAGTCCGATATGAGATGTAGGTGGCAGCTTACCTGCTGCGTCGCGGGCCTGCCCCTCCTATTTCCTTAGACAACAGCTGCTCTTGTCAAACAGGGCTCCTTGCTGCTCTTCTCGTCAGAGCCTCCTGTCTACACATCCTAGAACGTGGTGCCTTGTTCCCCTGCTGTCTCACCTTAAGGCCTCCAGGTAATCTTTCCAGTAAAGAACTATCACGATACACCAAGTCTGGTTAGGGTGACTCTCCCATGTCCACAGCTGAATAGTCTATTTCATAGTTTAAACCCAGATCTTGGCCTGGTAACTCCCAGGGTACATATATAGTAAGCATTCTATTAAATAGAAAAATAACTGGTCACCATGGTGATAAGGAGGGTGTGGAGAATGTGTGCACAAGACAAGGAGTCCTAAAGAGGAAGACTGCAGCGAGGAAATCTATCCAGTTTCTCTGGGGAGAAATCCAGAGACCAGGGGAGCACAGACTAACTTTTATCCTCCCTTTGCTATGGGGCCCTGCAGTTGCCATACTTTTAGGTATGTGGAACTGACCTTTGTTTTTTCAAAAGATTTATTTATTTGAAAGTCAGAGTTGCACAGAGAGAGCAGAGGCAGAGAGAGAGAGAGAGAGAGAGAGAGAGAGAGAGAGAGAGAGAGAGAAAGAGAGAGAGAGAGAGATCTTTCATCTGCTGGTTCACTCCCCTATTGGCCGCAACGGCCAGAGCTGTGCCAATCTGAAAACAGGAGCTTCCTCCAGGTCTCCCACATAGGTGCAGGGGCCCAAGGACTTGGGCCATCTTCCATTGCTTTCCCAGGCCACAGCAGAGAGCTGGATGGAAGTGGAGTAGCCGGGACTAGAACCAGTGCCCATATGGGATGCCGGCGCTTCAGGCCAGGGATTAACCCGCTGCGCCACAGTGCAGGCCCAGGAACTGATCTTTCTGTTAATACATTCCTTTGTCCCCTCCAGGTAGATCCTTTATGCTGGGCACAGGGACACTTGAGACTTTGCCACATTGAGAACTTGGCAGCCACAGTCAGCAGTGCTGGGAGGCTGAAAGTTGATTTTCACCGAACATTTCACACACACTTGCTACTCTGCAATTCACATACTGGCAGTTCCTTATGGTTTATGCTTTGTTATAGTTTGGAAAATAATTTAGGTCTACTCCCCTCCCCTTCACCAAAGACTCATGTGTTAAAGACTTGGACCTCAGAGTTACACTGCTGGATTAGGCATGGAACTCAGTTCAGCTGTGCTGTCTGAGGCTGGGGCCTTGGAAAGTGAGTGGATTGGATAAGGCTACTGGGTGTGGAGCCTCTGTTATTGATTCGTGGCAGTTTTCTAGAGACAGACATGTGGATTTGAAGGAACAGTGTGGTCCCTGTCTCCCTCTCTGCTTCCTGTCTCACCATGTGATCAGCCCTCTGCCACCTTCCAGCCTCTCCGGATGCTTGACCTTGAAAATGGGGCTGCCCAAGCTTGGACTGTAGCCTCCACATCATAAGCTGGAATGAGCCTTCTTCCCTAAGTAGCTTCTTCCAGGCATTTTAGTTCAGGGAAGATAAGCTGACTAATCCGTATCTCAGTACACCTATGCCTTCCCGGATGTGCTGTCATTTAACTTCATGATCATTCTTTAAGGAAGGTATCTGGGCCTGTGCCGTGGCTCACTAGGCAAATCCTCCGCCTGCAGCACCAGCACCCCAGGTTCTAGTCCCGGTTGGGGCGCCGGATTCTGTCCCGGTTGCTCCTCGTCCAGTCCAGCTCTCTGCTGTGGCCCGGGAGTGCAGTGGAGGATGACCCAAGTGCTTGGGCCCTGCACCCCATGGGAGACCAGGAGAAGCACCTGGCTCCTGGCTTCGGATTGGGGGGTGAACCAACGGAAGGAAGACCTTTCTCTCTATCTCTAACTCTGCCTGTCAAAAAAAAAAAAAAAAAAAAGAAGGTATCTGGACTCTCCCTTTCAGGTGCAGAAATGGAAGGTCACAGAAAGTGGGCGACTCACTCACTGTCACTGAGAAGCCAGGTGGTCCTTGCTGAACTTAAACCCAGGCTCGTTTGGCTTTTAATTCTGTGCGATCAGAAATGTGTTCAAAGACCTAGGTGGTTCAAGGCTGTTGGGATCAAGCAGACCACAGATGGCCCATTCATATGTGCATATTTATCCAAACCTTATTTTATATACAAAAAACAATGCAACTGATATGCAGTAGGCATATGGTAAGGGGCCTATGATTGGAGTCAGGCAGATTCCCTAATGGTCCTGTGACCATGGAAAGGTCACATGACATTGCAAATCCAAGTTTTCTATAGCAGTGAGACAGGGATCCCGAGAGGATTAAAGGTTTATAGATCTAGGTGCTGTCATGGAAGAGACACCCACTGGAAGTTAGATACTGCGATTCTTATTCATCCAATAGGTGAACTGGCATTAACTAGAAGGTAGTCTAGAGTCTGGCCAGCTATAATTTTATGTTCCTGGGCTCCCTCCCAGTGAGAGAGCCGCTCCCCTTTCAAATACCCCCAACTTCCTCTATCCTTGAGGATACAAAGTAAAACTCATAATTAAAGTGAGGCTAACAATTATAACTGTTTTTCAGCAAATAGGTATTTTTCTTCCTGGGAAAGTGTAGAAATAAGGAATTCTGATAGTACTGAGGGAAGGAATCAATGTGCTTTCCTGGTGGGGGGTTCTAGAATATGTGAATTTTTCTCTGTGAAGTAACCCATTCAAATATTTTCTGAACCTTTATTAATTATCCAAAGATGCACTTGATATTACAGGAAGCACACCAGATAAAATTCTTGCCTTCAAATAATTGGATTTATTTGGATAGACCAGAGCTGTAATAATTAGCTAATGATGAGGAACTATCTGGATTCAGATAATAAGAACTAGAAGAATCCAGAAATTCAATCCCTTGGATGTCAGAAGTGTCATCTGTTAATGTGTTGTTTAGGCTGTGATTGGCAAACCATGGCTTTTGGGATAAGTCCAGCTTGCTATCTCTTTTTGTATGACTCAAGAGCTAAGAATTGATTGTTTTTTTAGTGGTTGAAAAAAGAAAGTTTAATGACGTGTGAGACTTCCATGAAACTAATTTCATTGTCCAAAAATAAAGCTTTGTTGAGCAGCCATGGTGTTAGCTTACTTGTACTCTATGGTTGCTCTTTTGCTATGAAAACAGAATTGAGTAGTAAAGAGCATATGGTCCATAAAAGCTAAATAACTGACTACCTGTCTCTTTACAGAAAGTTTTCTGACTCCTGGACTAGGTGATGGTGCCAAAGCTCCCCAATTCTGTGATTAAAGAGTCCATAACCATGTGATACTCTTTCAAGAAAGCTCAGATGCAGCCAGTGCCGCGGCTCACTAGGCTAATCCTCCGCCTGAGGCACTGGCACCCTGGGTTCTAGTCCTGGTTGGGGTGCTGGTTCTGTCCCAGTTGCTCCTCTTCCAGTCCAGCTCTCTGCTGTGGCCCAGGAAGGCAGTGGAGGATGGCCCAGGTCCTTGGGCTCTGCACCCACATGGGAGACCAGGAGGAAGCACCTCACTCCTGTCTTTGGATCAGCGCTGTGTGCCCGATGCAACACGCCGGCCGTAGCGGCCACATGGTAAGGTGAACCAATGGAAAAAGGAAGACCTTTCTCTCTCTCTTACTATCTAACTCTGCCTGTCCAAAAAAAAAAAAAGCTCAGATGGAACATATGTAAGTGAGGTCATGGCACTTTGTGTTGTAACAGAAGGTGGTAGCTGTCTACCTCAGAAAGAGAGAGATGATGTAATAGGGTGGGTTAGTGTTCACTGAAGATCTACCTGTATTGAAATATTGGAGCTGAGGCCGTGTCATGAAGGAGACAAAAGAATTGCTACATTGAGAGGAAGGTCTCAGGGACTCAAGAGCGTGGGTGGATGCAGTTGACACAGACACAGTTGAACCAGCCACATCTGGATGGGGCTATCATGCCACGTTCCTGACATTGTCTTTCCTCCCTTTGTTCACAGTTCGTAGGTCTTTCTTGTAAAAATCTAGAAACCTGAGACATGTCTCACTGGATCAGAGAAAGCACAGGAGGCATAAAGTCCTGAGACCACCACATCCTTTTCCTCCTGGCAGGTGAATGAGTCTCTATTGAACCACTCTCAGTGTTTCCTCCACGTTTCTCTACAAGGTCAAATTCTCCAACTATCCAAGTCAAGGTCATTGATCCTTCATGCAATGGGAGACTAGGGCTGGGCAGGGAAAATACTCATTTTCTAGGTGAGCACTGAAAACTTTAAGCATGCTGCTCAGAATAACTGCTCTCGGAGTCAGCCAATGCTCCATCACCCTTCTGCATAGGCTTGATAGGTTTGGCAGACATGGATTACAAGTAACAAATTTTCACCATTACTTCTACTTTCATATCCTCCTGCAGCAATCACAGATGAAGTAGAATGTCCTTTTTTAAAGTATTTAATTTCTACAAGAGATCACAAGGCATCATTTTTACTGACCAATGAGAACTTTGAGGCTCACAGAGAAAGCAGTGGTCTCTTTGTCATGGACCGAGGAGGGTGTGATTTCAGCTCCGGGAATGTAGGCGTAGAGAGCAGCGCGTGAAGAGATGCTCTATGCCCACATCAGCAGCCTTTCTAGGTTGACTTGGAACTCACAAAGCACTTTCTATAAACATATTATATGCAATAACCTATGAGTTGTTGGAGAACACTAGTTTTCAAAACTGCTATGGAGGGGTCATTAGGCACACATTGATGCTCTTGATTCCTAACCATGCTGAACCAGATGAAAAAGTACAGCAAGTACCTTCCATTTTACCAACTTTTGGAAATTACAAGGTCAATAAGAGTAGACATAACAGCAGTCATGACAGCACAACTTAGGGTGTATTAGCTTATTTTAATTTCCACTATAACCTTAGGGTTATACTCCTATAACATACTACTGTTATCTTTGTTGCACAGACACACCGAGAGGTTACATATTCACGCACATTCACACAGCTTGTAGTGATGGAGCTGTTATCCAGCACACGTCCAGTGACTACAGAACCTCTGTTCTCACCCATTCTATTCTGTCCTCCCAGAAGAGGAGGACAAAGAAATCACAAGCTTCTGCCAGCTTACTGATAGCAGGTTCATGGTCTGCCTAGATGTTTCCATCATACAAATCAGAAATGGAACCAACAGGGAGTCCAAGTGGCTGCAAATCTGACCTCAATAATAAGATACATATTTGAAAAATATTCTAAGCCTGATTGTACTACTGGCTGTACAGCTTACTTAAAAAAAAAGTCAGTTCGAACAGCAGGATGCATGAAGGGTGTGCACATCCACTTTGAGCTACTATCTGGGTGTGTGTTTTGCTAGCAATTGAAGTGCCCTAAGCAGGCACTTGAGACACAGTTAACATTTGAAGAACCCAATGAAGAGTCTACACTCCAGAGTGAGTGGAATCCACACGCCATATGCATTTCAAATATCATCCTCTAAATATGTCAGGGAGCTTTAAAAATAGCACAGAAGAATTAGAAACATTACTTTTCATCTACTGGCCACTGATATTCACTAGAAGACTGTCACATCATTGGATGTCAGTGTGCAATGCAGCACATAAAGTATACAAACAGAATACAATGTGAGTTGAAATTAAAGCCAAAAGGTATGCTGTGCAGGAAATAGTACTCAACAAGTTGCATTTTGCTTTCATAGAATTTAGAAATTTAAGGTGTGCTAGGTGAACAAAGATTCCTCTGCTGTTTGAGTGGAAGTATTTCCTGTGAAGAGTACATTCGAAATCTTTCCATGGAGCTCCATAAATGCCTTTATTGCAATTTTTTTTTCATGAAAGCCATCCTTCCTAACTCTTTTGCCTCCTTGAATACTCAAAATTACAAGGCATGGAATTGGCCCCCTCCAAAATCATTACATACCTCAGATGTATATGCCTAGGGCCCACCTGCATTTACTGATACCTCTCAGAACACTTTGCTAGGATAGAAATCTATGAGATTATGAGTACAGACTCTGCAAAAGTTGTTTTAAGAAACTGTAAAGAATTGTAAAACAGGCCTCATCTAACCCTGGACAAATATTTGAACGCTAAAAGTGACACACGTGTAGGGAGGGGCTCAGGCAGCACCATGTGAGTCTGGCTCTAGTCCTGTTTTTACAGCAGGCCTGACCACATTTGAGCAGTGCTTCTAGAACATTCTGAGTCCCATGTCAGGATGCCTGAATACGTCTCCATCTGCAGCCACTCTGAGAGGACTTCTTTTGGCCAGACAAGTCTTACTTCCACTTCTTCCAGGCTGACCCCCCAGTGACTACAGAACCCCTGTTCTCACCCACTCTATTCTGTCCTCCCAGAAGAGCGTCATAAAGAAATCACAAGCTTCTGCCAGCTTACTGATAGCAGGTTCATGGTCTGCCTAGATGTTTCCCATCGTACAAATCAGAAATGGAACCAACAGGGAGTCCAAGTGGCTGCAAATCTGACCTCAATAATAAGAATGGTGGAGATGACTTGTCTGGCTTTTAGGAAGGTGGATACAGGATGGAGTCACCATGAGCGCCATGGAGAAGGCTGCGACTCCCAGGAGGAGGTGAGACTCAGGAGCAGGAGCAGGGCCACAGGAAGTGGTAAAAGTGCCAATAAGACAGGGGAAGGACTGCAGCACTGAACGCTGTTAATCAGGCACTGCCTGATTGGATGGATCCTAAAATCCAGCAGGGAAATAGACACTAGGAAAAGCTAGTTGAGAGCTATATTGAGAATTTTCCCCACTGACCTCCACAGCTCCAATACTACCATGCGTAACAGGGTCTTTAGATTACATTTTCCAAGTACCTTTAAGTTCTAGACTAGCTAAGGTTAAAATTCATCCCTGAAATTTCATTCATACCAAACCTGACATTAGGTAAATGCCCTCCAGGCTAATTTCAGCCCAATGATTCTAGAATGTGCTCTATAAATATCTTCTGTGCATTGTCCTCCCCAGTGCCTGTCTCTGTTGGCATTTCAGAGGAGTGGAGGAGATAAGAACTTCAATATCCACAGAGAAAGAAGTTTTCCCAACATAGTCTGTGATAATGGCATATCATTGTGCAGTTATGATGACTGGATTATGCATTCGCCTCCTTGGGCAATAAAGATATTGGTGGCTCATTGTTTAACTGAAACATTTAATCACTTAAAGTCTTAGTAGTGGAAAATTCTAGGCCAAAAATTCTATGCTATTCCACTCTATGTCATGGAAATGATAATGATGAGATGAGCTAACAGTAATTTGTCAATGAACAGCAGCAACTGTTGGAAACACAACCAACTCTGTAACAGTGGCAACAAAGGTTTCTCATAAAAATTTGAAGACCCATGGGCAAAACTGTGAAGGCTTGTGTGAAAGTGCAAACTCTTAACAACACTCAGAGTCCTAAAAATACTTCATTGACATCTTAATTTTAGTTTTTCCATAATCAACTGTAGTAAACAAAATGGTTGTAGTGTGCTATTCTGCTGTCTTTAGTCTTATATTAAAATAAAATCCTATGTAACTACATGACATGTGTCTAGAAGAATAAATACATTAAAATAAAGAATAAATAAAGTACATTTTGCTTATCAAAATCAGCTTACGTTGGGTGGGTATTTGGCATAGAAGTTAAGATGCCACTTAGGATTTTTTTTTTTTTTACAGGCAGAGTGGACAGTGAGAGAGAGACAGAGAGAAAGGTCTTCCTTTTGCCGTTGGTTCACCCTCCAATGGCCGCCGCGGCCGGTGCGCTGCGTCCGGCGCACCATGCTCGTCCGATGGCAGGAGCCAGGAGCCAGGTGCTTTTCCTGGTCTCCCCATGGGGTGCAGGGCCCAAGCACCTGGGCCATCCTCCACTGCACTCCCGGGCCACAGCAGAGGGCTGGCCTGGAAGAGGGGCAACCGGGACAGAATCCGGCGCCCTGACCGGGACTAGAACCCGGTGTGCCGGCGCCGCAAGGCAGAGGATTAGCCTGTTGAGCCACGGCGCCGGCCCACTTAGGATATTTTTATTCTCATATCTGAGTGCCTGAGTTCACGTCTCAGCTCTGTTCTTGGTCCAGCTTCTAGCTAGTGTGTGAGATGGGAGGCAGCAAGTGATGACTTAAGAGGTTGGGTTCCTGCCACCCACACAGGAAACCTGGATTGTTTTCCCAGCTCCTGGCTTGGGCAAGGCCCAGTCCCAGTACTTGCTGGCATTTGGGGAGTAAACCAATGGAAGGGAGCCCTCTTGCAGTCTGTCTGTCTCTCTGCCCTTCAGGTCAGCTTCTGATCACCATGAGCCAAGGACTCTCTTCAGAGGATCCATGAGACAGATGGAGGTGAGTTCTCAGCCAGCCCTGAACTTGAGTTCGGGCATGTGGCGAGCACTTTGGCTAATTGGAGGAGGCTTCCCTGTGCTGAATTTGTACACCTTTGGTGAAGGGAAGGAGATTCTTGGCAGCTCCCCTGTCTCATGCCTTTTCTTTCCTTTGGTCCCCAAAACTCTGCAATGCTCAATATGTTTAAGATCCTTTTTTAGAAGCAAATCAATATGGCATTTTGCTGCCAATAAGCTTCAGCCCTTAGTGGCTGTTTCTGACTTACATGGCTTAGTTTTTGTTCTCAGAATTAAAATCCCCAAGTGAGTCAGGCCCCCTGTAGATGCTGGCAGGGCTTTCTCCTCCCAATCTCCCCCACTGCCTTTTATAGGAAGCTTCTGGAAGTAAAACAGTTAAGTCACAGACGAGGCCACAACAATCTTTGAAGTTTACTTCCCCATCATTAAATGAGGAAGCAAGATTCCCCAGGGCTCCCTGGCTCCCACCTCCTGAAACCTAAGCGTTAGCGTCTACAAGCTTCCAGGGAGCAACGTTAAGTAGATTAAGCTGCCACATCAACTGAGATTGATTTAAAATATTTGGGGCTCTGTTATCACAGCAACACAATTCTGTGTAAATGCCTTGAAGAAAAAAAAATCCTCTCAGTGGGTTTGTTAAAGCAAAAGCTTAGCTTGAATGGAAAAGCAAGGAACATTTAATTTTCATTAGGAAGATACTAAAAAAGATATTTAAAATCTCATGTTATGGATTTTTTGAGATTAGTCCTAGAGCAAGCTAAAGCTTTCTCTCTTTGGGGGCCTTGGGGTCTTTAATTGTGCTGACCTCTTCCGAACTCTCAGGTTTGACAATCCCTGTCATGGTGGCAGAATGGCCACTTGGAAATGTTGGCTTTACCTATCTGTTTTTAAAATATTTTTTCCTTTACAATAAAAATAAATAATGAACAATTATAATAATAGTAATTGCCACAGTATAACAACATTTTTAAGACGATTTATTTGAAAGGAAGAGTTACAGAGAGAGAAGGAGAGAAAAGAGTGAGAGAATGAGATATCTTCCATCTGCTGGTTCATTCCCCACATGTCTGCAACAGCCAGGGCTGGGCCAGGCTGAAGCCAGGTTTATCCAGGTCTCCCACATGGGTGCAGGGGCCCAAGTACTTGAGCCGTCTTCTGTTACTTTCCCATGTGTATGAGCAGGGTGCTGGATTGGAAGTGGAGCAGTTGAGTCATGAAGCAGCACCATCATGGGTTGTTGCATGCGATGGCTTATCCCACTGCGCACAATGTATTTTTTGCTGGGTGGAGTGATAATTGCAACTACCATTTGCTGACTATTTACTATATATGCTAAATACATTCCCTTTGCAATCTCAGAAAGAATACCTTGTTGAATGCAATATTTCCATTTATTGACAAACAATAAATTGAGGTTCCTGGAGTAGAAGTCAATTGCCAAGGTTGCATGACTGGGCTGTGCCTCCTGTCTGGGCCCATGGGACCCCACAGCCTTGCTTTGAGCATGGCATTCCCAGAGCTGCTTCTGCACAAAGCAAATGTAACCACAGTGGGTACCGCAGTGTCTGTTTTGTCTCAGGGGCTCCCTGTGGTGGGGCCAAAGACACCATGTGGCGAAAAAACCTCAAGGTGGGGGCAGGCATTTGGCCCAGTGGCTGAGATACTGATTAGGACTGAGTATCCCATTTGGAGTTCCTGGGTTTGACTCCCTGTTCCAGTTTCCTGCTAATGCGCATCCTGAGAGGTAATGGGTGATGGCTCAAGTATCTAAGTTCTTGCTGCCCACATCAGAGACCCGGATTGAGCTTATGATTTGGAGCTCCTAGCTGCTGGCCTCAGCCTGGTTCAGTCCCAGGCATTTGCAGAGTGAATTAGCAGATGGCTGTGTGCGCTCTGTCTACCTCTCACATAAAGGAAAACAAAACAAAACAAACAACAGAAAATCCTCAAAGGTTATTTCCTGGGGCTCAGGAGGCAATTTGGAGAGAAGGACACTTAAGAGTGCTCTGTGCCCTGGCAGTCATGTTTGCACTAACAAGAGTTTTCCAAGGTGACCATGGTAGAGAGGACAGCCTTGTTTGGAAGCTGCCTAGAGACTAGGAAGGAGTTGATCTTTGGAGAGAAATGTGGAATTGGGGAGAAGTGACTTGGAAAGGCATGGGGGGAATTTTCTGGGATGATGAAGATTCTCCTTATAATGCACTTTTATTGTGTGCAAATGATACCTCAATTAAAATAACTAAAAATCCAGCCCCAGAACTTTATGTCCAGTGACCACAGTGAGGTGATGATGGGAGTATTGCTGATCTCACAGATCCGTCTGCTTTATGCTTTAGGGTATACAAAGCCACTCGATGTTGTACAGCACTGGGAGAAAATTATACTGCCTTGATGAGATGCCCAGAATTTCCCCAACTCCCCCGTTGACCCAACCTAGGGGTGAGTTACCCCCTCACAGGCGAGATTTGTGCCCTTGTAAGGAGACAAAGAGACTGTGCTGTCTGTCACATGAGGACACAGCAAGAATGCAGCAGTGTGGGAGCTGGGAGGAGGGGTCACTCTAGGCACCGGGTCCGCGGGCTCCTTGATTCTGCATTTCCAAGAATCCAGAACTGTGGGGAATAAACCCTATTGTCTAAGCACCTGTCTGTAGCACCTCATTCTAGCACCCGAATGGACTGTGCCGGAAGGTTCCAAGAGGTCATGGATAGCAAAGTGCTCAGAACTGTGCCTGACACCTGAGCGCAATCCATACTTGGTTGTCACTGTTATGATAAAAGTCTCATTAGCATGGAGACAGATTATAAAAGTTTAAGAAGAACGCTTCTCCCTCAGAGTTTTAGTAACTTAATAATGTATACAGCAGGAGTCTTCTGGCCCCACGGGCCAACCAGTAGAAGAACACGCCCAGCAAGATAGATGTGCTTGGAATAGTGAGTCACTCTGGTTTCTTTGGAAACATTTACCTTATCCCTTCTTCCCCAGGAAAAACAAGGCACTCTATACCTTGTATCTGCAACCCTTAAATGGCCCTAGAAGTCGCTTCCTCGTTCAGCCAATCTCCCACTATGGCTTCTCTTGCCACTTGGGAATCCTGCACGATGGGCCACTAGGTGAGTGCCCTTGCTGACAGCCTGATGCTCCCTGCAGCTCCAACAGAATCTTTTAAATATAGCTGGACACATTAGGAAACTGGAGTTGAATGTTTAGTCAAGGAAAGAACAGAAGCCATGGCCTCAGTCTAGCAAAACAACCACCTCTGTGAGCCCACAGCCCACTCCAAGTCTTACCTTCATACAGCCAGTCGCTGAGGCCATTGTAAATGACACCCTCCTTCCCCGTGGAGACCACTCGGATGGCCTGTTTCCCGACGTGTGCGCAGTAGTAGATATTGTTTTCAAATATAAATATCTAATTTGGACAGAGGGAAAAAACAAAACATTAACAAAGGAAATGTGTGTTTAGAAGGGTGCTCTTTTTCTTTCTTTCTTTCTTTCTTTATTTTATTTTTTTTCTTATTTAGAATATAAATTTCCAAGGTACAACTTGTGGATTGCAATGACTTCCCCACCCATACCTCCCCCACCCCGTTACCCTTCCCCCTTACCCACTCCTTCTCCCCTTTCATTCCCATTCAGATTCATTTTCAATTCTCTTTGTATACAGGAGTTCAGTTTAGTATGTGTTAAGAAAAGATTTTAAACCATTTGCCCTCATATAGCATCCTAGAGTGAAGCATACTCTTTGAGTACTAGTTGTAGCTTTAAATCACGTTGTACAGCACATTAGGGACAGAGATCCTGCATGATATTATTTTTTTAATTGATTGGTTTTTATGTAACTTCCAATTTTTTTTATCATTTCCAATTGTCTTTCCATACAGAAGATCGATTCAGTATATATTAAGCAAAGATTTTTTCAGTTTGCATCCACGTAGAGACACAAAATGCAGAAATACTGTTTCAGTCCTAGTTATTGCATTACTTCACCTTGGACAACACATTAAGGACAGATCATACATGGGCCGTAAGTACACAGTGACTACTGTTGTTGATTTAACAATTTGCCACTCTTGTTTATGGCGTCAGCAATCTCCTTAGGCTGTAGTCATGAGCTGCTGAGGCTATGGAAGTCTTTAGTGTTCGCCGACTTGGATCTTGTTCTGACAGGGTCATAGTCAAAGTGGAGGTTCTCTCCTCCCTAGAAGGGTGCTCTTAAAAACCTGAAGTCATCAATGCTGTGTTCATTTTCCTATTGTATTCACCTGACAGAACATAGGTATTTTCAGGATTGTTCAAGGTTTACCTGCCTCCAACACCATCTACATTTAAGGATATATCAGAAACTCCAGCTCCACAGAGTCCACCCAACACGACCATTTACCACAACTGGATCATGTGTGGTTTGAAGCTTTTGGGCTCATTGGCATCAAATTGGATTGAGTATTTTAAGCAATCATGTTTTTCCTGGCAATTCAGATGAGCAGGCTGGGAAATTGGAAATCTGAATTTTATTCAGTCAGTGCTCCTTAAGAATTCTATAGTGGGCACCTGCTCTGTGCCAATCACAGGGGGCGAGCATGGTGAACAAGGTGGGAATTACCATCTGGGCAAAGAAGAGAAATTGCACAGGCCACTGAGAAGGAGGCATGTTGGGCCTGCAGACATGTAGCAGGGTCACCCAAGGGCAGGCAAGGCCTCCACCAGAAAGTAGTTTAAAAAAATTCATTGTGATACAAGCTACATGACACCACATTGACCACTTCAATCCTTTCTCGTGGCATTAAGCAGATTCACATGTAAAACGGCCACCAACACCCTCCATCTCCAGAACTCTCTCAACTGAAATGTCATCCTCATTAAATACCAAGTCCTGCCCCCAGCACCCACTGTTCTACTTCCTGTATCTGTGGATTATCTATTCTAGAGACTTCAAGTAAGTGGATTATTAAACACTTGTCCTTTTTGTGTTTGGCAGTGTCACCCAACACCCCGTCCTCAGGGTTCAACCATGAGGTATCGCATGACAGAGTGTCAAGAAGATGGTTTTTGAGCTGAGACCCGAATGTCAGGGACTCTGGAAGAGGAACTATGAGCACCCAGGTGGAAGAGTTGCCAGAACTCCAGCATCCACAGTCGGCAAGGTGCTGGGAGGACCTGAAACAATGCCCCCTGTGCACTGACCCATCAGAGGCAGGAAAAGATGCCTGAGAAGAGTCCAGGAGCCAGCTGGCAGAGGGCTGGAAGTCACGGTGGGTCTCCTGTAAGAAGTCCCGACAGCAACAGGAAGCCCCTGGCCCCGAGCTGAGCAGGGGCCATTGTGATCCAATGAGTCTCCTGAGGATGAGTCTAGAGGCAGCGTGGCCATGAGGAGACAGACCCTGAATGGGAGGATCTGGTTGCAGCCACCTGAGGGGTGCTGATGATGGAAACGTAGAGAGGGGGGCCACCCAGGAAGACAGCCACAAGAACCCACTGACTGTGAAGCTGTGAAACAGAGTGGAATTGTTCTCCAGCTGGCCTTGGTGATGGGACACATTTGTGGAGCTGGGGTACAGTGGGAGGTATTATAATTCTGACCATAGGCATCTTTGCCCTTTCTCTAGGGAAGAGGGGGGTCCAGGTAGTGCTTCTCAGATCTTGATGAATGTTTGATGACCAGTAGAACGTTGAAAAACTCTTTTTTTCCAATCCACCAGCCCAACCCAAATGCTCAGAATATCTGGAGGTGGGACCCAGGCATCAACATTCTTAAATGTGCAGCCAAATTTAATAACCAGCGTTCTAGGAACTATCTTGTATCTCCTGAAACCCTTAAACTGTAAATGAGCCTACATGACATCTGGCATTCTCCTAAGCATTGATCAATTATTTTTTATGTATTTTAAGATCTATTGGAAAAGAGAGATTGGAGGGGGACAGGGAGAGAGGGAGAGAGGGAGGGAGGAAAAGAGGGAGGGAGGGAGAGACTTCTACCTACTAGTCCATTCCTTAAATGGCCACAACACCCTGGTCTGGGCTAGGCTGAAACTAGAAACCAGGAACTCTATCCAGGTCTCCCATATGGGCGCCAGGAGCTCAAGTACCTAGGCCATCTTCTGCTGCTTTCCCAGTTACATCAGCAGGAGGCTGGATCCGAAGCAGAGCCGCTGGGACTGGATCTGGCATGCTAAAATGAGATGCTGGTGTCACAGGCAGGAGCCCAACCTGCTGTACAACAACAGGGTTCCCAGCATCGATCAACTGTGAGCTGCATTTTTTTGTATCAGAATTCTCTGCCTGTATCACTACTGGCACTTCAGGATGCTGGCCAGATTTGCAAATACTCAATGTCGATAGAGATTGGGCTCTGCAGTGGCTGGCCCTGTAGTGCAGTGGGTTAAAACCTGGGCCTACAGTGCCAGCATGCCATATGGGCACCAGTTTGAGTCTCCGTTGCTCCTCTTCCAATCCAGCTCTCTGCTATGGCCAGGGAAAACAGTGAAAGGTGGCCCAAGTGCCTGGGCCCCTGCACTCACGTGGGAGACCTGGAAGAAGCTCCTGGCTTCAGATCAGTTCAGCTCTGGCTGTTGTGGCCATTTAGGGAGTGAACCAGAGGATGGAAGACCTCTCTCTCTGGGTCTGCCTTTCTCTGTAACTATGTCTTAATAAAATAAATCTTTTTTTTTTTTTTTTTTTGGACAGGTAGAGTAGACAGTGAGAAAGAAAGAGAGAGAGAGAGAAAGGTCTTCCTTTACTGTTAGTTCACCCTCCAATGGCTGCTGCAGCCAGCACACCACGCTAATCCGAAGCCAGGAGCCAGGTGCTTCTCCTGGTCTTCCATGCGGGTGTAGGGCCCAAGCGCTTGGGCCATCCTCCACTACACTCCCAGGCCACAGCAGAGAGTTGGCCTGGAAGAGGGGCAACTGGGACAGAATCCGGTGCCCCGATCGGGACTAGAACCCGGTATGCCGGCACCGCAGGCGGAGGATTAGCCTATTGAGCCGTGGCACTGGCCAATAAAATTAATCTTTAAAAAAAAAAAGAAAAAAGAAGCTGGGCTCTGCAGACCAAGGGTAGAAATTGAACCAATTTTATATTTTGATTCTAGAAAAAATGTTATCAGTGTCATTTAAGAGACGATTGGGAACAGGTATTTGGCACAATACAGGAAAGGCATAAATATCGAATTTTTAAATTGAAAACACACAAAAAGCAGTGTTCCCAACCAGTTTCACGGAAGCACGGCTCTGAAAGCACCATCCCGGCAGAGGCAGTATTAGTTTTCTGCTCAGGCCTCCTGCTCTTAAAGTATTCACTGCAACCAGAAATGAGTTGGAAAACATCCAGGGACAAGTATACATCCTAATTTAATTCCAGCAGCTCTTCTGACGAGTTTGCCTAAGGGTAAGATGTAGTACTAAATTTCCGCTTCTTTTATGGGTTCTGAGCCTACAATGGATTTTCGAATCAAATCAAACTGTAGTCAATTAATATTTTGAGTAAGTAAAATTTGCTATGATAAGATATTAAGTCCTTTTTCACCTTGGCTTTATTTTTAATGGAAGGGAAATGAAAGAACAAGCTATAAAGAAGAGTGCAATTTGCTTTGAAGATGTTTCTCGCTTTCCTTTTGGCATTCAGATTAAGATATCTCAGCAGAAGATGATGAGAGGTATATGTGATGTCTGCAGTTCAGCAAAGCCACGCACTGGTGGGTGAGGGATTATGGGGGCGCTGGGCCTGGGCAAGGTCAAAGATTGGGGTGACCAGTTTTTACTTTTCTCCCACTATGGGCACAGTAGGGGCGTTCTAGTCCATCTTGAGTTTGAGGTTCCTGTAGGAGCTTAGTACCTCCCAGCCAAAATCACTGATGTCTAGATAAGCCCACATTTCCCCGCAGCCCCTCACCTAAGCCCACCTTCAACCTCTGACAGCTTCACTAGCTGCATAGTTTATGTCGTCCTGACTTAACATGATAGGCATATGTCTCCCTACTTTCTGATTTCTCCCATGGATTGATGTTCAGGTTATCATTCGGTACTAAAGTACCATTTTCTCCCCATGCCATTCTGTTTGTGAAAGCCTGAAATAGCTTTCTATTCCTTTCAGCATAAAGTGTAAATTTCCAGTCTGGAATCAAGACCCTCCACGACCAGGGACAGACAGTTGCCAGATCTTTCCTGCTGTGGCAGTTACAGGACACACAGGGACTTGAGGGTTGGGGCAGAGGGGGCAGCATTAGCCCTGGGAGTTCACATCCCCACATAGACTTGCGTTTCCACACAGCTCGGGGTGCCAAGAGTGCACACCCTGTGCTTGGAGCACAGTGGCTGTGCTGTGTGACCTGGCCAATTTGCTGAATTTCTCTGTGCCTCGGTTTTTCAGCTGTCAATAGAGATAATAATAGAACCCAGTCTTAGGGTGGATGTGACAAATGAGTGAGGTGACAAATTCCAAGTATCCAAGAGTCTTGGTGCAAAGTAAGTCCTCAACTATGTATCTACCATGGCTGTGGGTGTAATATCATTATAATCATTCATTCTGTCTGCAGGGGTGAAGCCAGGCCTTGTGGGGAGGCTGCCATCTCAGACCATAAAGGATTAATGCTTTTAATTCTGATCAGGATTAATTTATCTTTTCCTTTCATTGCTTGTGGTTTCAGTGTCGCAGCTAAGAATCCATCCATTGCTAAGTCTAGGTCATGTCTATGTATCCTATGCTTTCTTTCATAAGTTTTATAGATTTAGCTTACATTAGGCCTTTGATCCATTTTTAGCAAATTAGTGTATGTATTGGCCAGTCAGTTTAAAAATGTCTTATAGGTATTAATTCACCTCATTTTAATTTTTTAAAAAAATCTATTTATTTGAAAGGCAGAGCATCACACAAGGATACAGAGTGGGGTGGATGGGTGGAAAAGGGAGAGAGAGAGAGGGAGAGAGGGAGGGAGAGAGAGAGGGAGAGAGAGAGGGAGAGAGAGAGGGAGAGAGAGAGGGGGAGAGAGAGGGAAAGAGAGAGGGAGAGGGAGAGAGAGAGAAGAGAAGAGAAGAGAGAAGAGAGAGAAGAGAGAGAGAGAAGAGAAGAGAAGAGAGAGAAGAGAGAGAAGAGAGAGAAGAGAGAAGAGAGGAGAGAGAAGAGAGAGAAGAGAGAGAAGAGAGAAGAGAGAAGAGAGAGAAGAGAGAAGAGAGAAGAGAGAAGAGAGAAGAGAGAAGAGAGAAGAGAGAAGAGAGAAGAGAGAAGAGAGAAGAGAGAAGAGAAGAGAAGAGAGATCTTCCATCTACTGATTCACTCCTCAAATGGCTGCAACAACCAGATTTGGGCCAGGAACCTTGAATTCCATCAGGGTCTCCCATGTGGATGACAAGTACTTGGGCCATCTTCTGCTGCCTTCCTGGACACATTAGCAGGGAGCTGGATCAGAAGCTGAGCAGCTGAGACTTGAATCAGAACTCTGTTATGGGATGCCAGTATCATAAGCAGTGACTCAACCCACTGAGCCACAATGCTGGCCTCAACTCACCTCATTTTAAACGTAAACTCTTGGGGTGGGCATTTGGACTGTGGTTAAGGTGCCAGGCAGGCTTCCCATATCCCATATGCGTATGTCTGGGCTTTCAGTCTCAGCTCTGCTCCCAATTCCAGCTTCCTGTTAAGGCACACTCTGAGAGGCAGCAGGTGACTCAAGTATTTGGGTCCCTGCCGCCCATGTGGTAGACTTGGATCAAGTTCAAAGCTCTTGGTTCTGGCCTGGCCCAGCCTTAGCCCAGTCCCTGCCATTGTAGGCATCTGGGGAGTGAACCAGGGGGTGGGACCTCTATCTGTACATCTGTTGGTGTCTGTCACTCAAATGAAAATCAATCAGTAAAGAAGCCAGCAAGCAAGCTCTGTGGGTCAAGTACTAGTGTTCTTGGTTTGCAGATGAGGAAACTGGAGAACAGAGGTTCAGTTTCTTGCCCACTAACCACTGGTCAGCAGTAGGGCTGGGATTCAGGCCAGAAGGCATGAGGGTGTTAAGTGTCTTGTGCAAGCTTACCAGTGAACAGGAGGAGGAGCTGGGCTTGTACTGTAAGCCACAGTTCCAGATTGGTGACTTTATGAGCAGGGCATGATGCTCCCTGCTATCAACTGGTTGAACAAGTGAAAGGTGTGAGTTTTAACTAGAAATGAACCAGTGACCACGGTCACCTCTGTTTGTCATAGTGCCACCGCTCACATCCCCTGTGGCTGCCTCTTCTTCATTCAGAAGGAATCCAATGGCAGAAACTCACACTCAAGAGACCCACCCAGAAGAGCTTATCTGGGCTGGGGGAGTGGGGAGGGATGGCATCTTACAGTTGTCATCAGAATCCTTCAGCAGTTCGGGCAAACTTGGAGGTAGCCAGCCCCTTCCTGCCCTCTTCAGGGCCCATGGGATCAGGTACCCAAGACCCTTTGGCCTACACTGACCTTGAGTCCCTTCCAACTGCAATATTTCTATCTGTTTAGGATCCAGTTAACAGGCTCAGCTCATGAAGTCTTTTTGGTTAAGGGGTTGCCCACTTCTCTCGAATGGCCTTTCCCCCATGGGTACCCAGCCAGTGCCTGCACCTGCTGTCGGCTTCTGCAGCCTTGACTCAGCTGCTGAACCACGACTCTGGGGCTGGAATTGCTACTGTAAGAACAAAGCTCTCTGTCCCCATGGGCACTGTTCATCAAGCTCCAGCTGAAGGAGCCCTGCACTCCCAGGATGCAGCAGCCCCCCCCCCCCCTGCTGTCCAGCATCAGTTCTTTCTTTCACAAGCTTCTAAAAGGCCTATGTTCAGCAGGCAGGCATTGGAACTAGCGGTTAAGCTGCTGGATAGGCTGCCTGTATCTCACATTGGAGTATCTGGGTTTGATGCCCGATTCTAGCTTCCTGCTAATGCAGACCCTGGGAGGCAACAGGCGATGACTCAAGTGATTGGATTCCTGCCGCTCATGTGCAAGGCCTGGAGTGAGGTGTGGGCTCCCAGCTTTGGGAGCCAAGCCCTGACCACTGGGAGCATTTGGGGAATGAACAGTGGATGGCAGGTCTCTATGTGGATCAGTCCTTCCCTCCATCTGTCTCTATGCCTCCTTTTTTTTCTTAAAGAGTTATATTTATTTGTTTGAAAGGCAGAGTTACAGAGAGAGAGAGAGAGAGAGAGAGAGAGAGAGAGAGAGAGAGACGGAGGGAGGGAGGTCAGTCCTCCATCCACTGGTTCACTCCCTGAACGGCTGCAAAAGCTGGAGCTGGGCTGGGCTGGTCTGAAGCCAGGCGCCAGGAACTTCTTCCAGGTCTCCCACAGGGGTACAGGGGCCCAAGTACTTGGGCCATTCTCTGCTGCTTTCCCAGGCCATTAGCAGGGAGCTGGATTGAAAGAGGAGCAGATAGGACTCGAACCAGTGCACACTGTTGATGCCGGCATGGCAAAGAGCAGCTTTACCTAAGTCACAACACTGGCCCCATCTACCTTTGCCTCTCACCTTACATACACGTGCTTCAGTTTCCAACACATAAGCAGATGTAAACAAAGCACAGGAAGACACAGGGATTTTCTTTGTGGTCTGCAAATGGTCCTTGTCAATCAGAATGTGATGGCAACGACAAGATATTCCAGTGAGACGTGAAACCCGGCCTCCATGTCTTCCATCTGCCATTTTCCTGGAACCCTGTCTGCCCGCTCTTTCCGCCAGCTCCTCAGTGTCCTGGGAGGGTCCTAGGCACATTCCCTCCCTCTGCAGCCCTGACCTGGTGTGTGTTTGGCCCTGGCAGCATTCAGATCCTGTCTTCTCTATGGCTCTGCTCAGCCCTAACCTTCCAGAAGGAAGCCCCTCTCTTTGTGCTCATCCCGTGCTCCTTCCTCCTCAGCACTCCCGTAAACTGCACAGACTGATGGGAGTCTAGGGAATGGGAGATCGGAAGTGGGGCAGGGTGGTGCTGGCTCTGCACCCCTGTGGGCACAGAAGAGGCCTCCAAGTGGGAGCTGACTCTCTGGGCTTGTCAGGCACTTTCGTGGGTCTTTTCAGACACGGCAGATTCCATTTCCCCAAGTCGGCCTTGTTTCAGCCAGGAGCCAGACGGGGACGGTAACCAGAGAGAAGCAGCAGCACCCTCAGGACCTTGGAGAAGGAGGGGGCCTTCGCTCCCAGGGCTCTGGGCCTCCATGCAAGGCCTTTGCTGCTGTTTGCTAGGGGCCCACCATGTGGAGGCCCGACCCTGTATAAATATTGGGTAACTCTGCCAACCTCACCAGCAGAGTGAGGTCCATGTCAGTGCAGTGGTGATGTTGTCCAGGGATTGATTTAAATTGCTTCTTCTTTGCAAAGATGATTCCATCACACATACAGACACCCAGGTCACACACACCTGCTACCCTAAATGTCACCTGTGGGTTAATTTGATCTTCGGAATGGTCTGTATCACAAACTGTTAGAAGAACAAGGAACACCTGCTACATCTCTTCTCTATTCTGGCCTTCTTCCCATCTACCCCTCTGTCCACATTATCTCTGTGCATAGTAAGACATACCTGGGCATTTCCAACGCAGGAAAACTTAAGCTAATTTCCTAAGAACTTGAGAGAATGAAAGTTTCATGGCATCTTGGCCCACACAAGTCAATCTGGAGTCTCCACGTCCAAGTGGAGCAACATGGCTCTAGAGAGGCTGAGGGTTTAACTCACACAGTCCTAGATAGACAACACCCATTCCCATCAACTCATCCAAACGTGGCTGCCAGAGCAGCCTTTGTGATTCAGTTAGGAAGAACAATATGGAGTTTTTTTTTTTTTAAGATTTATGTATTTATTTGAAAGTCAGAGTTACACAGAGAGAGGAGAGGCAGAGAGAGAGGTCTTCTATCCAATGGTTCACTCCCCAGATGGCTGTGCCGATCCGAAGCCAAGAGCCAGGAGCCTCTTCCAGGTCTCCCACGTGGGGCCCAAGGACTTGGGCCATTGTCTACTGCTTTCCCAGGCCATAGCAGAGAGCTGGACAGGAAGTGGAGCAGCCGGGTCTCAAACAAGCGCCCGTATGGGATGCTGGCGCTTCAGGCCAGGGCTTTAACCCACTGCGCCACAGCGCCGGCCCCATGATATGGAGTTTTAAGTGATGGGAGAAAACTGTCACTCTAATTCAGAACCACAAAAGAAAATTATGGAAAGCAGAATATCTGGAATTTTTGAAAGACCAGTGGGGCAGGTCTTATTAACTCAAAAGATGTTAGAGCACCAGGATAGCAACTCTTTGGAGAAGTGGGTGATGAAGAATTTTCTAGGGTGGCTAAAAGGCAGACAGACAGGAGATCTCAAAGTAGAGATGGTGTGGGGCCATCACTGTGGCATAGTGGGTAAAGCTGCTGCCCGCAGTGCTGGCATCCCATATGGGCACTGGTTCGAGTCCTGGCTGCTCCACTTCTGATCCAGCTCTCTGCTATGTCCTAGGAAAGCAATGGAAGTTGGGCACCTTTACCCTCATGGGAGAACTAGAAGAAGCTCTTGGCTCCTGGCTTTGGATCAGAGCAGCTTCAGCCATTGCAGCCATTTGGGGAATGAACCAGTGGATGGAAGATCTCTCTGTCTCTGCATCTCTGTAACTCTGCCTTTCAAATAAATAAATACATCTTAAAAAAAGTAGAGAAGGTCTAACATCCATGTGAGTTGGCTTTCAACAGGACCTCAATGTGGGTGTCAAAGAGACTAAGATGATGGTGGGTAGGGGAAGAAGGATGCAGAAAAAAATGAACAGAAGACGCTGAAATGCACTAATTAATCTTAATTTAGAATTTTATTCAAAAAACAATCTTAATATGAAATAAATCTGGGGCTGGCACTGTGGTGTAGTGGGTAAAGCTGCCACCTGCAGTGCCAGCATCCCATATGGGTGGCAGTTCTAGTCCCGGCTGCTCCACTTCCAGTCCAGCTCTCTGTTGTGGCCTGGGAAATAAGTGGAAGATGGCACAAGTCCTTGGGCCCCTGCACCCATGTAGGAGACCCAGAGGAAGCTCCTGGCTCCTGGATTCAGATCGGCACAGCTCTGGCTGTTGCAGCCAACTGGGGAGTGAACCAGGGATGGGAGAACTCTCTCTCTCTGCCTCTCCTTCTCTGTGTAACTCTTTCAAATAAATAAATAAATATTTAAAATATGAATTAAATCATGGTATAATAGATTGAGTTACCTTAAAAAACAGTTTTGATCATTTAGGAAAAAAAATAACATGCTGTTTCTCATTGAGCAAATTCTACGTCTTGAACCAACCCATTCTCCATCCATCTGTGAATCCTTCAGCCTAACAGCTGACCACCTAATGTGCTGAGCACTAAAGATCCTAACTTGAGCCAGCTCCATGGCTCACTAGGCTAATCCTCTGCCTTGCGCGCCGGCACACCGGGTTCTAGTCCCAGTTGGGGCACTAGATGCTGTCCCGGTTGCCCCTCTTCCAGGCCAGCTCTCTGCTGTGGCCCGGGAGTGCAGTGGAGGATGGCCCAAGTGCTTGGGCCCTGCACCCACATGGGAGACCAGGACAAGCACCTGGCTCCTGGCTTTGGATCAGCACGGTGTGCCGGCTGCAGCGCGGTGTGCCGGCTGCAGCGCACTGGCCGCAGCGTCCATTGGGGGGTGAACCACTGGTAAAGGAAGACCTTTCTCTCTCACTGTCCACTCTGCCTGTCAACAATAAAATAAAAAAAGAGATCCTAAATTGGACTAGCAGCAAACCTGCTTTCGTTGGCCACATGTTGCACTTGGAGTTGAGGAGGTTTTAGATACAGGGCCTTGAAAAATTGATTAGGTATTCATGGAATGTGGAGACACAGAGTGAGAAGACTTCAGACATGGGCATAAATGTGAGAAAAGGCTTGCAGATTAGGAAATGATGATGCATTTCAAGACTTACACGTAGGTTGGAAGAACTGCAAAACTTAAGTGATCAGGAGTGCAAGAGTGGAGAGATGTAGCAAGGGGGAGGGACAGATTAGACTATGGGAAGGCCTGAGTCCTATATTAGGGAGCGTGAACCTCATTTTCTTAGGTAATAGGGATACCTAGAAAGCAAAAACAGAAGAGTAGTACAATCAGAAATACATTTCAGGAATTCTGCTGTAGTGGCTAAGAGGAGAGGGGAGGCAGACAAAGCTGAAGGTAGGGAGGCTGAAGTGAAAGCAAACCAAGAAAATGAGAATAACTAAGAGAAGATGGACTTTAAAAAATTAGGAGAATCCAGAGGTATGGGTGTGTGGGATTAAGAAGGAAATAAATATGCTTTCTCAGGTTCACACTTGAATGTTGGATAGATGGGGTTACTGGGAATTAATAGGGTTAATGAAGAAAAAAGAGAACGTTGGGAGGAAGAGTCGGGTCTGAATTTTTATGTGAATAATTCTGTGACATTCCAGGTAGATGCGTAATAGGCAGCTGGAGATGTGTGTCTGGAGACAGACCAGAGACGTAGGTGCTGGATTCATCATCTACTGGGGACAGGTAAAACTGTGTCCTACACGGCACAAGTTCCCTCAGAAACAAAGTGCTTCTTGAGCAAAGTGTGGGGCTGAGAACAGCAATAAGGAATATGTGTTTCTCAGATAGGTTGATGAAAAAAGAGAACTAAGGATTAATTTGATACCAATGCCCATGCTTGTTTGGGATTCTCATGTTTGACAAGCTAATGGGTGCTACTTAGAGGGGGCTATCACAGTCCAAAATTATGTAATAATTCCAATACTTACCATGACCTATCATTGTCCCACTTTATCTATATCATATTAGCAAGTGTTCTAATCATATTGAAAACTGTACATTAATCCCTCTCTGTGGAAATTCTATTGAAGTCTATTGAAGTCAATGTAGTCCCCAACAGACATCAGCTAAGCAAATGTTCCTTTTATAAATGTTATCTTATTATTCCTTATTCTATCAAGCTGATGGGACTTACTTAACTCTGAAGACTTTTGCTTGGAATTCAAAGCTGTCACCTACTAATTCCAAGGTTTTTTTTTAAACCTCACACTGCTTCTTGCCAGCCCTATCTCTTGCTATTTCCTAAGTAAACCCCACTCATTTCTATCCAGGGAAACCCCTCCCTCCCAGGCGAGCCAGTAGCCGTCCTCTCAGTCCAACCCACCCTGACCGTCCAGTGAGCAGAGCAGAAACTGTCCCGCTTCTTTGCACCACGTTGGTTCTGGCTTTCCCTGCCCCGTCAGGTCTCGCATGTTTCCACGCTTTCTATTAGTTTTGCCTTTGCTGACTAGAGAGCTTCCTCGTCCTCAGCATCTGTATGCTGCATCCCCACTCTCCACTGTCCACATGAGATTGCAACAGGGCAGAGTTTCCGTCTCTCAACCCTCTTTCCCCCTCTGCAACCTTAAACGTTGCATGGCAATGCTCGGTAAACAAGGAAATGCATTGGTTTCCGAACAACTATTTTTCGGAAGTCCATTTTCTGCCAAATTTGCCTGGCCTGTATCTTGATTAACCAGGACCATTTCCTTTACTCATTTTCAGGCATTTTAAAGGTTTCTACCATCCTTACAACAGAAGGCTGGCAACAGCTGACCTACACAAACTTCAGCCTCTCCTCTTCCCTACCACGCAGAATCTGAACAGAGTTTTTATGAAACACAAACCAAATAAATCAAGGAAGAATAAAGTATATTTTTTGTCTTTACAAAATTTATCACATTTTCATTAGTCTGGTCTTTTAAATGAACACTTCAGATGAAATACAGTTCACATATTCATGATTATAGGAAATTCTGTGAAAGTTCAATGAACTGGAATTCTCTAGAGGAATAAGAACTTTGTTAAGCAAATTTTCTTGGCAAATGTTCTAAGAAAGAAAGATTTTTTAAATTTCAATCCCCATTAGGGAAGTATTTCTACAAGTATTTTAGTTTCTTGATTTATTAAATAGAATGAAGGGGGCCGGCACTGTGGCATAGTGGTTAAAGCAGCCACCTGCAGTGCTGGCATCCCATATGGGCACCGGATCAAGTCCCAGCTGCTCCACTTCCTATCCAGTTCTCTGCTGTGACCTGGGAAGACAGCAGAAGATGGACCAAGTCCCTGGACCCCCTGCACCTACGTGGGAGACCCATAAGAAGCTCCTGGCTTCAGATCAGCACAGCTCTGGCTGTTGTGGCCATCTGGGGAGTAAACCAGCAGATGGAAGACCTCTCTCTGTCTCTGCCTCTCTGTAAACTCTGCCTTTCAAATAAATACATTATTTTTTTAAAAAATAAATGAAGTCTATAACAGAGTTATTGTTGATGAAAGACTCTATATTACCTGAAAATATCAGCATACATTATATTTTCATTGGCCAGAACTATTGGTGGCTGGCGCCGTAGCTCAATAGGCTAATCCTCCGCCTGTGGCGCTGGCACACCAGGTTCTAGTCCCAGTTGGGGTGCCAGATTCTGTCCTGGTTGCCCCTCCTCCAGGCCAGCTCTCTGCTGTGGCCCGGGAGTACAGTGGAGGATGGCCCAAGTCCTTGGTCCCTGCACCCACATGGGAGACCAGGAGGAAGCACCTGGCTCCAGGCTTTGGATCAGCGTGGTGCGCCGGCTGCAGTGCACTGGCCGGGGCGGCCATTGGAGGGTGAACTAACGGCAAAGGAAGACTTTCTCTCTGTCTCTCTCTCTCACTGTCCACTCTGCCTGTCAAAAAAAAAAAAAAAGAACTATTGGTGTATTAAAAAAAAGATTGGTCTACAACTATATCCATTCCCAGAAATTGTTTTCCCTGATATTATGTGTTACTCATTGTTACTAATTTCCATGTCAGTATTGTGCAAAAAAAAAAAAAAATCTGTCCAGGCTTTAGCATGTGAGTTAGCTAGGTTTTAAATGATTGAGACTTTATTATATTTTCCTGGGAATCCAAAAATCTCATACAACTTTCAAGTAACTCATCAAATAGAAATCAAGGAGTATGTATATTATTGATGCTTCTCTGCTGTTACCATTAATTTTGGAATTTTTTATTCTATCAATTAGTATTAGCAGACACTAGTTTTGTTTATGTGATCCCTTTGACTCTTAGACCTATCAGTATGATTAATTGTGAACTGAAATTGATCATTTTGATTAGTAAGATGGCATTGGTACATGCCACCTTGATGGGATTGAATTGGAATTTTTTCTTCTTTTTTGACTGGCAGAATTAGACAGTGAGAGACAGAAAGAGACAGAGAGACAGAGAGAAAGGTCCTCCTTCCTCCGCTGGTTCACAGTGCACTGTGCTGATCCGAAGCCAGGAGCCAGGTACCTCCTCCTGGTCTCCCAGGTGGGTGCAGGGCCCAAGCACTTGAGCCATCCTCCACTGCCTTCCCGGGCCACAGCAGAGAGCTGGATCGGAAGAGGAGCAACTGGGACAGAATCTGGTGCCCCAACCAGGACCAGAATCCGGGGTGCTAGCACCACAGGTGGAGGATTAGCCCAATGAGCCATGGCACTGGCCAGAATTTTTTTTAAAGATTTTATTTGAAAGGCAGAGTTACAGAGATTGGTAGAGATTGAGAAAGAGAGAGAAGGAGGGAGGGAGGGAGGGAGGGAGGGAGGGAGGCAGAGGTCTTCCATCTGTTGGTTTACTCCCCAAATGGTCACAATGGCTCGAGCTGAACTGATCCTCTCAATACTTCTAAAAATGATTCAAAGTAGAGTACAATAAAACACTAGCCACATTTCCCAAGGTGGTTATAACAAAGCAAAAACAAGACATGTGCAACTAAAGAAGGAGCTAATTACACCAGGAACTTGGGATGAGATGATTACTATAATTACGTACAATTTGGTGTTTAGTTCTGGAAAATAAAGGGCAAAGGGAAATGTGTTGAATATCTCAGTGTTGAACAAGAAGATAGAACTGCACGAGGGTGAGACAATCAAAAAGAAAGAATTGGGCATGAAACAAGAATTCTTTTCAGAAACACAAGCTGTTCAGCTTTGGGCGGGTTACTTCAACCTCATTTAATCTAATTTCCTTCGTTATAAAATGAGAGGTTGAGTTGGATGCTCAAAGAGATTTCTTCCGTCTTCAGTCCTATTGAATCCCAGAGTCTCAAGAATATATCAGGAAAAGACACGCAGCAAATTAATTAGTTATGCTCTTATCAAACTTGTATTGAAAAGGGAAAACTCTATTAAAAGGGAAATTGCATATTTGTAGTTAACCTAACATGGTATTATCAAGGGGAAAATAGATTCTTTCTATATACCAATTAAAATATAAATTATCATATTACCCTAAATTTCTTTGACATTAATTTTTAAAAAACATTTGAGGGGCAGAGAAAGAGAGAGAGTAAGCTTCCACCTGTTGACTCACCTCCCCCTCCCCTGCCAAATGCCCATAATGGGTGTGGCTGGGCCAGGCTAAGTCATGAAGTAGGAGCTCAATCCAAGTCTCCCACATTAGGACTTGCTGTGTCCCAGGAGCATATTAGCAAGAAGCTGGATAAGAAGCGGAGCAGCCAGGACTTGAGCCAGACATGTCTACACAGGATGTAGGTGCCCCAAGCGGCATCTTAACCACTATTTATGATAAATTGCATCTGGATGAGAACCAGAAATGCTGGAATAAACGTTGTAGCTGCTACTGTAGATGCCAGCCGAACGAAGTCTCTTTTGAAATGCATTTTTTTTTTGACAGGCAGAGTGGACAGTGAGAGACAGAGACAGAGAGAAAGATCTTCCTTTGCCATTGGTTCACCCCCCAGTGGCCACTGCGGCCAGCGCACCATGCTGATCCGAAGCCAGGAGCCAGGTACCTCCTCCTGGTCTCCCAGGTGGGTGCAGGGCCCAAGCACTTGGGCCATCCTCCACTGCACTCCAGGGCCACAGCAGAGAGCTGGACTGGAAGAGGAGCAACTGGGACAGAATCCAGCGCCCCATCCGGAACTAGAACTTAAGGTGTCAGCACTGCAGGTGGAGGATTAGCCTAGTGAGCCGTGGTGCTGGCCTGAAATTATTTTTTGACTGTTCTTCACATCTATAAATATTCTATCATTCTGCTCTTATCAGGAGAATACCCTCATATCTATTATTGGCTGCACTGCCTATCATTTTTGCTCATCAAAATATTTCCGTTGTCATACTATTTGTTTTTGTTACTACCACAAACATTTCCACATTTTTAGTACTTTGTGTGGTTCTTTAATCAATCTGTTCATGTCCTTCATCCACATTTTCCATTGCACAGTGAACATGATTCATGTTTTCTATTTGTAGGAATTTATCTTAGGGAGATATCAGATATCAGAGATGTTGGACAAGATATACATAATACTACTTTTATTGTAATTAAACCCCAAAAGGTTATGTGTCAAACTATAGAGTAGTAGTTACACATGTTATATCTCTTCCAAGGCATGTCTTAGAGAATGACTTAGCATTCCGAATATAAATTTACTGTCTATATTATATGATCTTAGTTTTATTGAAATCCAGATTTATTCCCCCACTCGTCAATACACACACACACACACCCCCCCCTACATATAAGGGAATAAAATACAAAAACGTTTATTTTAATGTCATTATACACACATATATACATATGCATATATAAATGTGTGATTCATAGGGTTATGACATTTTTGCTTTTTTCCCATATATTCTGCAATAATAACAAATCTATGCAGTCAGAGCTTGGTGGTTCTAGCTGTGCTATTTTCCACCTCAAACTCCGCCAAACTGATTCCACAGTCTCAAGCCAGCGCCTTTGCTTTCCCAAATCCCCAACTCCTTTCTTCCCTCCCCTCCTTGGGGTTCATGTATATTCATCGCTTTCTATTACAACTCCACAGACATTTTATCCTGGTTAAGGCTGGGGATTCTTCTGATACGAGCCCACTAAAGGTGGTTGCTTTGGAAGGCGACTGCTGTTAGGAGCTGACTGGCTGCTCTGAAACACCTACAGGCCTTGTGTGGATTAAGCAAACATTCAGACTCGTGAGGCTGCATGAGTCCACACTTGGCATCAGCTTGGCTCAGCAGAATAGAGGTCAGGGATTGTTTGCCAGCAGGGTAGTATCAGGTGTACCTCCCCTGCAGGGCTCCATGCACAGCCCACCCAACAACCAAACAGGAACTCCCTGCCCCATCATCCCCACTGTAAGCTAACATTGCAGAGACAGGACCTCCTTGGGGGAGTGTGGAATCCACGATGCCCTATATCCTTTCAGAACCAAAGTGTGGCTTCCAAGGCCTCATTAAAGATATGCCCAGCTACAAGGATCACTGCATTTAGAGAAGTCACAGCTACAACTTTTCCCCCCAGAATTTATGGCTCTCCTTGCCCAGATGCAATTCAACATAAATAATGCTGCATACCAATAGAGCTGATATTCTACCTGTTAGCTGAAGACCAAATTCTATGCAGAAGAGGTCAACCATTAGGTTTTGAATTAGAGGAGGTGTTTTCAAACCTTCATCCACAGTTGGTAATTCTAATTTTCTGCCACATGACCTGTGGGCCCAGAAGCAACATTTGTAGAACACCCCACAAGACAACTTCCTTGCTCTGCCTCCTCTGTGCCAGAGGACAGACTGACCTTTCTAGTCAGCATTCTGTTTCTTCACGTCTCCCCAAGATATGAATCGGCCAGGGTGCAAGATTTGGAAAAAGAATTTCTGTCCCCGGTTGTCATGTTCTCTTTGGGTAGTTTTCCAATGATGTGAGTTAACTGTGCAGTGTTTCCTATGGGATTGGAATGATCGCTGTTAACAAAATTTGCCCACGATCATCCTTAAACCAATGGTGACAGCCACTCCCATGACCACCCAAACTGTTTTGTGTTTCAAATGATAAATTATGCTTGTATTATCTACAATGGAAATGTAATGGGGGGACTTAAGAGAAGTCGCAGAATACAGGGGAGAATTTGTTCATTAGTAAGTAGTCACTCTATCTAGACATGTTCATGAGATTAAGAAAGAGACTGTAAAACAGCAGGGTTGGACATTTGGTCTAGCAGTTAAGATGATGGTTAAGACACTCATGTCCTACATCAGAGTATCGGGGTGTGAATCTCAGCCCCATTCCTGATTTCAGGATGAGGACAGGTGATGGTTCAAGTCATTGTGTCCTGGCCATCTATGTGGGAGACCTGGATAAGTTCCTGGCTACTTGCTTTGATTTGGCCCATCCCTGGGTGTTGGAGGTATTTGGGAAATTAATCAACACATGGAAGATATTCTCTCTCTTTCTCTCTCTCTCTCTCTCTGTGTGTCTCCTCTCCCTCCTTTCAAGTAAAGTGAAAACACTCAAAACATTATTTATTTATTTTTTAATTTTTTTATTTGACAGGCATAGTTAGATAGTGAGAGAGACAGAGAGAAAGGTCTTCCTTCCATTGGTTCACCCCCCCCCCCCCAAATGGCCGCTACAGCCTGTGCACTGTGCCTATATGAAGACAGGAGCCAGGTGCTTCCTCCTGGTCTCCCATGCGGGTGCAGGGGCCCAAGCACTTGGGCCATCCTCCACTGCCTTCCCAGGCCACAGCAGAGAGCTGGACTGGAAGAGGAGCAACCAGGACTTGAACCCGGCACCGCAGGCAGAAGATTAACCAAGTGAGCCACGGCACCGACCCCTCAAAAAATTTTAAACAGTGACTCTTATTGTGTGGATTATATGGAAAATGACTGCTGGAAATGAAATACAATTGGCTTTTTCAAGCCAATTAGACATTGATTAGTGGAAATCTCTTTACCTTTGAACTGAAAGACTGACAGGTAATAAATGTATGTTTGTGTGCTCTTCCCTATGGAAATATCCCTGAAATTGTGGGAGTCATTCTCAGAGTACTCAGTGCTCAAGTTCCAGAACCCATGAATTTTGGAGTTAGGAATACACTGTTTCATCTGCTAGTCTCTGTTTTTTGGCCATTTCACCTCATTAACTGGGCAAACAAACTGCCTTCCATTATGTGGGTTCCTCGCTCTGTTCGCACAATGGATACACAAAAGAGATGCCAAAGATGCTGTTCAGTGAGAGGCTTTAAAATTCTTGGTGATTCTTACCAACTTTGGCAGCTTCATTATCAACACCTCAAATACCCATCTATTAACATCTCCCATGGAGGTTGACATGCAAGAGCACATCTAATCATTGCAATGGCTATACCATGAACTTATTGTGAATCTTTCATATTTCCAGTTAATCCACAAGCCTAACATTCAAAAAACTTGGTTCTTATACTGGCTTCTGCTCAGTCAGCAGTAAGATATAGCCAAAAATCACTTAATTGCTCTACCTTTTGATTTTCCCTTCCATAGAATACAGAAAAATCACAGCTGCTGTTCTTGTTTCATGGTATTATTGGGAGAATAAATGGAGATAATTTATGGAAGAAAATCTTGAAGGTTAAAAAGCACATTTAAAGGTAATATGTAATTAGCATAATAAGTATCATCAACCTATCCGATCCTTGCTAGAGAGGACACTATTCTAATAACAGAGTTCTTGTAGTTCCCTCATTTTAACACTTTTACCCTCTGCCCTTTGCTGCAAAAATCAGTGTAATGTATTACATCAAATTTCTACTCCAGAAAATTAATACAGGATTTAGCACCAAAGGGCAGAGTTTAGTGCCAAGAAAGAGAAAAGCTTGTAGATAATCTAAAATTACTCTTCTGATGAAAAAGTACTCATATTATTCTTCTTTCCCAAATGTCATCCAAAATCAAGACAAAAGTCTGAAGTGCCATAACAAAGACCTTCCCATCAAATCAGTTTTCCAAAATCTTTTTCAAAGTCACCCACCCAGAGAAATCTCGTAGGATCTTTCTCACCTGCTTAACCCACAACTTAACCAGGAGATTTCTGACACAGGTTTTCAAAGCTTAGGAAAAAAGTCTCAAAATAAAATCATACTCCTGAGCATTGGATAGCACACGAAATTACTTAGAATAAGAGAGGAGCTAATGAGGTTCATAGCTAAGTGATGGAACACTCCTGATGGGTTCAGGGATGCGAAGAGTTGAACACCACAGTAGAAGCAACTAGCTTCAAGTCCTGCCTGAATCTGTACGCTTTATACGCTCCCCTCCTTGCCATGTGGCTCCACTGGGTGGCCTGGCCAGGCTTTCTGAAATTCCACAGCTTGAGAAATGCTCAGAGCAACTGTATAAGTGCCCTAAGGACAGATAGCAGGGACCCACAATTGAGCAATCTCTTTGGGTGTCAGTCCTCCTTTGAGAATGGCATCTGAAAATGAACCAGGGAAGGAGAGAGAAAGCATCCCAGGGGGCAGCTGTATTCACTGGGGCCCTGGGGAGGACAGGGGGCTTCTTCCCAGGATGAAGGAGACCAGACTACCAGATCAAGATAGAGGCTGTGGGAAGGCAGCTGGAGAAGGGGCAGGGGACAGTTGGTGGAGGGTACTACAGGCTACACTCAAGATTCTGTACTTTTGTTGGAGAGCAATGGGGAATCAGTGAAGCGTTTCGTTTGCTATCTGGGGAAAGTGGGTGAGGGACTCCGTTGGGATGGTCCAGATGAAGAATCGCGACTCAGACCAGGTCTCGCTCATGAACACGTAGTGAGTGAGGTGGGTAGAGCTGAGAGTTATTTCTTGTGTCAAATCTCTGGTGCACCGGACACAAGGATGAGAATGAGGTGACCTCAAGGATGACCCCAGCAATCTGGCCTTTGCATGTGTACAGATGTGGTGCCCACCAGCAATTGCTGGAGACAGACCAGTGGAGAAATGAAATGTGTTTAAGTGGATCTGGCAAATGGGCCATTTGCTTTCTTTTTTTTTCTTTTTTTCTTTTTTCTTTTTTTATTTTTTTTATTTTTTGACAGGCAGAGTGGACAGTGAGAGAGAGAGACAGAGAGAAAGGTCTTCCTTTGCCGTTGGTTCACCCTCCAATGGCTGCCGCGGTCAGCGCGCTGCGGCCGGCGCACTGCGCTCATCCGATGGCAGGAGCCAGGTGCTAGGTGCTTTTTCCTGGTCTCCCATGGGGTGCAGGGCCCAAGCACTTGGGCCATCCTCCACTGCACTCCCGGGCCACAGCAGAGGGCTGGCCTGGAAGAGGGGCAACCGGGACAGAATCCGGCGCCCCGACCGGGACTAGAACCCAGTGTGCTGGCGCCGCAAGGCTGAGGATTAGCCTGTTGAGCCACAGCGCTGGCCGCCATTTGCTTTCAAATAGGTTTCAGTCTAAGGTTGTGAGTGGGGTGAGCAGGATTATTCTCCCTATACACAATAGTTCATCAACCTGGGACAAAGCCGAGACATTCCTGAAACACCCTTAGGAAGCTCTCCTACTTGTTTCTGCCTCTCTCGTCTAGCCTGCACTATCATCCTCACGCGTGTTGTCCTTGGAAGCTCCTGGCCAGTCAGTCAGGCCAGCATTTCCTTGGCCCAGCCCCAAATTCCTCAGGCATTCTGTCTAGCTCTGCACTCCAGGGAGATTGTCATCACCTAATACCTCATCTCATTCGCCACCAGGAAAGCGAGTTCATCAAATAATGTACCAGAGGGTGTCAGAATTAACAACCCAACATAGTGCTTTTCTATAAAGGTTATAGAATGGCAGGGCCCTTTAACAACTTCTCCTAGGAGCCTTTGCAGAGGCCTCCAGGGCCCTCAGCCCTACCACCCTGTCTAATTGGGCTGAGTTGAAAACAGTGTTCAGATGTTGCTGTAGCCACAGTTACTCCGAGACCACATGCTTATCCTTCCAACAAAGATGACTACATCAACTGGGTCCCATGGCTTAGGAGAATATTTGCTTCTGTTTTATTTTGGCTACCACTTCAGTGGTCATCTCCTTTTCTTGTTAACCCAGGTGGAAACTCCCTGTCCTGTATGCCCTGTGGCTCTTGGGGCTGTGAAAGTGTCACTTCTGTCCTGGTCGCTGGAATGGCCATTTCAAGGGTTCCATCCCTGCAGCTACAGTGATGGATGCTCAGTGATGGGCCCATGACACACCCTGGGTGGGTCAGGTTCTCCTATCACATTGCTGATGGAGCCGTACCTCTGCATTCGAAGCTGGAATGGTACAGGTTCAATGGTCCAGGGATTATATGTTTCCATGATCACATGGAAGGTGTCTGTTTGCAGGGGGAAAGGGTGACACAAATGTTCAGAAAGAAGTAAAGCTAAAAGGAGATTACAGAAAAGGGAGAGCAAGGTACATAGAGGGAAAGAGAGGAAGAGACACACCCCATGACGTCACCTGGGTTCCTGGATACAGAGAGGTCTGATGCCACATGTACATGTACCCATGCAAGTGTATAAGACATCCCCGCCCCCCACACACCTATTTCAGTTTAACTTAGGATTGTTCTTTATAACTGAAAAATCCTGGTGAACATATACACTTATTTTGCTACAATTATCATGCCTAAGTTTTTTTATAGCTTATTTTCATTTTATTTGACAGGCAGAGATAGAGACAGACAGACAGATGGAGAGTGATCTTCCATCCACTGATTCTCCTCCCAAATGCCAGCAATAGCCAGGGCTTGGCCAGGCTTAAGCAAGGACTTCCGAACCCCCATGTGCATGGCAGGGACCCAGGGACTCGAGGCATCGTTTGCTAACTCCCCAGGTGCACATCAGCAGGAAAGTGGAAGAGCCAGGACCTGAACCAGCCACTCTGATATGGGATGTGGGTATCCCAAGCTATAACTCAGGCACTGAACCACTCTCCTGCCTCCTACAGTTACCACATTTTCTGTGCTTGCCATGTGTCCCCCAGCTTCTCCCTGATCTCTTCCTTGTACCAGATACTGTGCGTAAAGATGAGGCCTTCGCCCTGGAAGAGCTCCTTGTCTGGTTCAAATCCATTCTCATCCCTGCTTAAAAAGTTAGATACAGAAAATAATGGCAGAAAGTGAATGCCTGATCACGAGCCGCATTCAACGATCACCACTCTGGCTTCTACAGCTCTAATCCCTCTATTTCTCAAGGAACAGTTTTGAGGGTTTGATTTTCTTCTAGTTCATTGATGGTGGAGTCTGATGCAACCTGGAGATCCATAATCCTTTCACAGACTGGCAGCCACAGATATGAGCATAAATCAACACAAGCAACGAGGGTCTGGCAGGTAAAGTAGTGAGGTACAAACAGGGAGAGTTCCCTGCACACTGTGCTAACTCACCAATGTAAGCAGGCTTGTTGCCCCTCCAGAGTAAAGCCCACCACAGCAGGTGATGGAGCTCATACTGCTCCCCAACTCTCAAGATGCCCATTGGAAGGGATAATGAGCTCCCAGGGTCAAAGCACTTGGGAAAAAGTGTTCATCTTTTGGAGAATGCATGCTAGGTGCCACTGGGTTGTGCTCAAAGAAGAGTACAGACTCAATCCTGAACAAAGCCAATCAAACCAAAGCACCACATCCCTGCCTGCGGAGTGATCAGCACAAGATGGGCCATGATGAGAGGCAGGAGGACAAAGGGCTGGAATGTCCACTCTGGCAGGAAGTGCCGTGCCTCTGTGACGTACAATGGATTCACCCAGCCTGCACATTCACAGGCGGATGGAGGAAGATCATACTGTTAGGGCGATAGCTGATGCGTTGACCAAGCTGACATAAGCCCACCCCGCAAGTGAGGGCTGCGTAGTCATTGACAGATCTGAGCCCTTGGGCAACAGCTGAGAGTCTGTCACAGGGAGGTGCTGAGCACCTCAATTACCTGGAGAACTTGAAGAGGAGAGAGGAGGACTGGGCATGTGATGGGACAGCAGCTGCCCACGCTGAAGGAGGGCTGCACTTTCTTTGCATTAGGCCAGCAGGCTTGGATGCTCATGCAAAATGACTTTACAGATCTGACTTACACAGCAGAAGCATACTTTAGACCATGGTCCAAGGAAGTCATATGCAACAGCAATAATCACTGTTAGGCATCATTCACTTTAGTCTTCTCAGTCTGAGAGTTCCAAGCCCAGCCTAAGACTGAATGCTCTGAAACCTTCTCTTGTCACCTCACTGCCTGGTGATCTTTCCTTCTGAAAAATGATGCCTGCCTGCTGTTCTCTGAACCACGCTTGGAGCACTCACTCCAAACTCCACCACTTGCTGGGCTCCCTTTTGTGTTGTCTCCCCATAAAATTGTGATCTCTAAGACAATGGAGACCTGACCCCACGCTTCTTTGTATTCCAACATCAGAACCTTGCAGATCCTTGATGTTAAATATTTGTCAGTTAATGGAATTACAACCAAGCTCTGCCCATGATTCTGATGTATTCTGTCATTTGAGAACACTATATCGAGCCTTGCTGCCTCTTCCAGGCAAAAATCATAAACAATTATGAGCAACATTCACCTTAAGAGTGACTGGACCACTGGACCATTGTGGGAATGGGTCTGAACATAAACACAAATACTATGAACTGGGAATGCCATAAAACCTTTGAGAGAATTGACACTCACTCAATGATCTGAGGCATTCTCTCCTCTGACATGTTTTTTATTGCAGTTAAAACCAAGCCTCACGGTTTGCTAAAAATTGTCCTCTGAGTTCAAGGAAGTGAATGGCTTTTCACAATCTTCCTAAGGTGACAGAAGAATCAATTTTTCCAGGGCACATTTCTAGTCTCTTTTTGTCTACAGCCCAAACATGAATGCTTCTGGCTTCCAGCACGGTTGAAATGCAACCCGTGAGATGTTACTCATGTTTTCCTGGGTTAGTCACATGGCTCACATCAGGGATTGGAGTGGATGGCCTTTTGTCTGTGGGTATATTGAAGCCATCAATATGCTTCCCAGACAATGCCAGCTCATCCCAGTCAGATCCTTCTGCTTTGATGTTTCCTGGGTGAATGATCTTAGAATTTTATTCTTCTTGAAGGGGATGTGCTAAATAGCCAAACTCCTCTTCGGTCTACAGGGGCTCATTATCCAATCTGCAGATTATTTGAGGTCTTTGAAGTTTCTATTTCCTATGGCTCGTTATCTCCCCAATCTTGTTTCTGCTCATTGGTGCCTCCCAAGAGCAGGCAAGGAAATAATTGCTACCTAGGTTCAGGAAATAGTTGTAGCCATAGGAACCAGTTCCTAGCTACACTGTGACATACTACCAGGTGATTCTGCACTAATGATCTTTTTTCTGTTATTTACACACCAATACATTAAAATATAAACGGATCAATGATGAAACTAGATAATTCACAAGAAAGATATCACTGATACTAATCTATAGAAAATAGTCTATTAAATACATGCAGATCTAATCAACTAGGCTATAATTAAGTACATGCTGATTTAAACAGTTATGCTATTAACTTATATTAGGAAAGTTTTTTTTAAAAAAAACAATCCATGGAATTAGCAAGATCTCTGTAAAACAAAGGCGCAGTCATCTGATACTGGTGAGTATGCAATCAGAATGAATGAACAAGCATACAAAACTTTCATAATATTTGTTGAACTCTTGACTTGTTTTAGAGTTAATTATATGTATATAAAATTAATTTAAAATAGATTTTAGTAAAAAATATGAATGGGAATAGGAGAGGGAGGAGGAGGAAGGGTGGGAGGGTAGGAAGAATCACTATATTCCTAAAGTTGTACTTATGAAATGCATGAAGTTTGTATTCCTTAAATAAAAGGTTTCTGGGGGAAAAAAAAGCCAAGATAATATTACCTTAAAGTGTTCACATTTTTTTGACTTGGTAATTCCACTTAAGGGACATTTTAGGTCCAGAGATGTTTTGCAGCATTACTTACAAGATGGAATATTACAAATAGCCTCACTGATGAATAGAAAATTAGCTAACTAAAATTCTATAAATCCATTCAATGAAATATTATGTAACTATTCAAAATTACATTTTTGTAAGTATTGTATAAGTATTGTATAAAATGCTAATCTTATCATAGTAGACAAAGGTTGGGATATGAAATGAAGAGTTGTAACTATAAAAAGTATATCTACTCTTAGAAATAAGATGAAGAAAACATACTAAAATAGTAATTATGGATACTGTATTGATTTGCACCAATATACGATTTTTTCTGGTTTTGTTTTCACTTTCCATGTGTTGAGCTATTTTAATAATGGGAAAATGAACAAACGAAAAATATTAATCAAGGAGCTAAAATGGGCCTGTCGTCCATACTGGGAACTGGAGCTACCCATTCTGCCCCATGACATGGCAATGGGTTCTGGGAGAGAACCTGCAGAGCACCAAACATGCACCCCACCCTGCAGGGACAGACAGAACCGTCAAGGGAACTTTCACGGAACATGAGGTTGTGTTTTACTTCTGACACAATCCCTTCCACCTTCACACTTACAGCTTCTTCTATTCTTGCCTCCGTCTGAGAATGAATCTCTGTGTCAATGGATAAACAACATTAAAAGCAAACACTCAGATTCCAGGGAGATGAAGATACAGAGACAGCATGGAAACTTTCAAGCCCCAGAGCATTGGAACAAGGCTCTGCTCCCGCGAGAGTGAACGTGGGTTCCTTCTGCCTAAATGACCTCAGAGTCTTTGCTCCACCTTGCCTTCCGAGAGGAAGTCCATGGGACAGCAGGCCCTTCCACTGCCAGCAGGGATGGGGTTGCAGGGACCAGACAAGAGGTCACACCACGGCGGGGGCTACACCTGGGCAGAACTGCTTCTCCCTCTCCAAGTGTGCCTGACGTACGGGGCTGCTGGCACCTGGTCTAGACAGACTCTAGACGTCAGGCATTTGGAGTCCCCTGGCTGAGAGAAGACATTGCAGGGGAACGGAGACCAGCCACAGGTTCTGGTCTCAGGACTTAGATGCAAAGCTGGCCCCATCTCTAACCTGACACAAACCCTCGGGTGATCCACCTGATGTGCCCACATGTGCCCTTGTATGACCTGCATACAGCACCAGGGGAAACCTGTGCTTCTTGGTCTCTGCTCATTTCCCCTTTTGGCTTCCCCAACAGGGTCATCGGAAACCTTTGGTGGAGTCAATAATTGCAGCCTCCAGCTCTGTGACGAGGCTGAGAGACAGGGAATTTCTGGACCCTTTGCACCATCTGAATGCCAAGACAAGACTCTGCTGTCCTTGCTGGAGTTCTCAGCCTGTGTTGACCCTTCCTCCCCAGAGTGGCTCCTGGCCTGAGCGCCTCTCTGACTTCTGACGTGCTGAGCAACTCACAACTGCCCCCTTCACAGCTGACCCTTGATACCAGCTCCAGGCTCGAGAATCTGCCTGTTGCAGGTGCCCTGTCTGTCCACACCACAGAAGTGAGCATAGGTTTCTATTAGGCAGATATGAACTCACTATGCTTTCACATGAGGCCACTATTTGGATCCCCATATGGGAGGAAAATGAAGCATTGAAAGAGGTTCAGTGACTCATCCACTGAGACAGAGCTGGTGAGTGGCAGAGCTGGGGTCTGGACCTGGCCCCTGGCACCTGCAGCCTCGGGGCTCTACTGACACTTCTGCTGTAATGACATGAAGGAATGCCTTTGCCTGAGACCTCAGAAGTCACCCATAACTTGGGGGGGCATATAGCTTACCATCTAAATGCAAGTCCATCTGAGCATGAAAGAGAACCTCATTAACAATTTCCCCCAGCACTATAGGTGTAAGTGTAGGCTGCCCTGTGTAGACCAGGACTGAATTTCCTGGGACTCTGGTCTCTGTCTCCTGCATAATCTTCCTGATAGATAGCATATCATGCTTTGCAGATGGCTGTGGGCCTTATGCACCCCTGACCTCTGCCTCCAACACGGCAGCTCCTACAAAGAGGGCCTGTATTAGCTTTGCAATACTACAATGACATACCTGGTGCAGCTCACTGATAAAGAGAATAGGTTTACTTAGCTCACAGGTGTGTAGTTTTAAGGGCATGACACCTGCAGAGGCTCAGTTCTATAGAGGTCATTATGGAGAATGGTAGGCAGCAATGGCAGGAGTGTGTATAGGAGGAAGCAATGATTTCATCTTGAACCAGGAGCTGAGAGCTATTATTGCTGGGACCAGGCTTATTTCGTTTCTAACAATCCTCCCTTGACTACTCAAGGGCTCACCTAAGAACTAGCTTCTAAAGGCTTGGTCCCAAAGACCTAAGGAAAGCTCACCAGGCCACACCTCTCAAAGGTTGCACCATCTCCCAACAGTGTTCCCTTGGGAATCAAACTTTTATTCACAATGGACATTTGAGAGACATACTTAAACCACACCCAAATCATGGCATTCCTCCACTGCTCCCCTCCCCAGGGTTCATGTCCATCTCACAGTGCAAAACACATGATTCCATCCCTAACAGTTCTGAAGTTAGAACTTGATCGCTACTGCACTGCTCAAAAGTCCAAGTTCAAAGCCTCCTCAGAGACTCATACAAACTGTTTCGGTTGTGAGTCCAAGTTAAAAAAGATACACACATCTAAGATTCAATGACAGGACAGGTGCAGGGTCAATGCTCCTATTCCATAAGGGAAACATAGACAAGTAGAAATAGGAATTGGTCCAAAGCAAGACCAACCCAGCAGGACAAACATTGAATCCTAAAACTCCCTGTGTGGCATCCTGGGCACACTCTGCAGCCCTATGCCTAGAGTTTTGCTCATCACAGCTGTCATAGATGTTCTTTTGGGCTGATTTTGCGCACCATATGTAGCTTTCCCTGGCAGGCCCTGCACGATGCTGGACTCCTTATTTCTCTGGGGTCTGACGGTGCCTCTAATCTCATAGCTCCACTAGAAATCACCCCTTCAGGAGCTCTGAACCCTGTGGCACAATTCTCCCAGGATTCCCTTTGAAATACTGATGGATGTTGCCATGACCCTAAAACTCTTGCATTTGGTACATCTTCAAAACCAATATTATGTGGACCTGCCAGCAGAGCTGCACCTGGGTGCACTTGAACCATGGCTGCAGCAGCCACAGAGCACGTTGCCAGCAAAGTAGCATCCCAAGCTGGCTGTGGGTATGCAGGGTGCCTTGGGCCTTCTCTCAAAACAACTCCACTCTGGAAGGTTCTTGAAACACATTTACCTTTGTAGATCTCTGAGCATTGGCATCTAAGATTTCCGAGATGCCCTTGTGGTCTTTCTCCCCTTGTCCTGATGATTAGAACTCCTGCTAACCTCTTTCTGCTAAGGCAGCATGTTAAGTCTCTGCTTTCTCTACTCTGACCTTCCTTTTAATACCATCTTACCTCCATCCTTCTTCAAATGTCACTCTCTGGCCACAGACCCTGGCTTATTTGAATGTTAAGGCAGAAGATGGAATCTTTCCAAATGTTGTCCAAGATAAGAGATCTCAATTTTTCGGCATATTAGGAGCAGGTAGGGAACAGATGAATTGATTAACTGGAAAGGTGAGATTTGGCATGCAGCAGTGATCATATTTGTGTGTATGTGTGCACGCCTGGGGAAAGGAAGGAGATGTTCATTCTCATGGGTGAAGTAGTACAAATAGAGGATGTGGTTCTAATGTTTGAGAGCTGTGGGCAGGGTGAGCCGCCGTCTGCTTACCAGGACTGCCCTGGTGTTAATGTGATCATCCTGGGAAACTCCTCATTTCCAGGGAAACTGGGGGGGCCTGGCAAGCCCAGGTTTAGGGGACTCTTAGAAATGATGGTAAGAGCCCTGCCAGGTCTGGAATGATCCTAAGCTGCTCTTCGTTGAAAACCACTGGGATGGTGAGTTTTGAAAGTTATGTAAGTAAATCCCAAATTCCTACATCTTCTTATATGGTATTATGGGCTCAGTGTGCTCCACAAATTCATGGATTGAATGCTCATCCCCAGGGTGCTGGTGGGAGAAGGCGGAGCCTCAGAAGGTGATTAGATCATGAAGGCAGACCCCCTAGGAGATTCGTGCTCTTAGAAAAGCGACCCAGAGAGCTCCTTGGTCCTGCCTGCAGGGAGGGCGCAGCCAGGAAGAGGAAGGTAGCTATGATCCAAGAAATGCCTCTCAGCCAGCCCCAAATCTTCCAGAGCCTTGAACTTAGGATTCCACCCTCCACAACTGTAAACAACAGGTTTCTGTCTATGGTCTCTGTGACAGCAGCCTGGACACAGTGAGACACAGGGACACACATCCATGTATAAGCCTTTATGTACACACTCAGATGTGTCTATCACTAAGACTCCTAGAGGATAAGACAGAAACTTCTGGAATCTTCTAGACTCAAAATGAGTCCCAAGACTATGAAAAGCCATGCAACAGGAGCTCTGCTGGAGAACTGTAGGTGAGGAGGAGTAGCCAAAAATACTCCAGTTTTCCAATGGTATACATCAGAGTTTTGCACTGGTGGATTGATTTTCCTTAAAACTAGAGATGTCTGTAACTCTGTTGGAAGCCCAGGCCAATTACTGGAACTCCAACACTCAGCCAGGCTCAGAAGAGACCCCCAGTCTGTGCACAGCACCAGCCAGGGGCCTCCCAACTGTCTGGGAGACTGGTTCGGCTGAATGAGGACAGCTTTGCACTCAGTAGGGAGCAAGTGATAAAATATTTTAATATGCAGCCAACCTTCTGCTGTGAGCTTGGTAATTAGCACTTCTGAAAAATCAGTGCACTCAAAAATTTAAGCAAAATGAAAATGTTAATTAATAAAGCAAAATTTTAAACTCCTTGTAATATCAGGAGATATTCAAGCTGCATGGTATCACTTGGCATTATGAAAATGTGACTTGGAGGAGACTTAATGGACTCATCATCAGCCCTCTCTGCATTTTCTTTCTTTCATTAGCATTTGCTAGCCCACAACTGCAGTTACAATGTAGCAGTCACACTGTAAACTCACAGAACACATGGAGGCTGTAGCCTTAGAAAAATATACCCCAGAAACTCACATTTTGAAAGACTTGGGAAATGACTCATCAACATGCTGCTGCTCCTTGACCCAAACATTGATCAAATGATTTCTAACACTGAAACACATTTTATGCACATAAGGATACAATTTAAAAGGAAGAAGAGGCCACCATATGAGGACTGGGGAGGCTTGGCGGTTCTGACGTAGATTATAATCAATGGTTGTTCCTGATTGATTGACCATGCTCTACTTCATATGGTCATTACTCTGTGACTTCATTATACACACTTGCAGTGCCTCGCTTTTGCCCAATATGTGTACAAAAATATGTATCCTAATCACCCTCATTTTATGAATGGGGAAATCTACTCAGAAATTTCAAGGTTAAAAAGAAAGGCCCATGTTTCTTATTTTTGTAATTCTCCCATTGCTTGTGTAAAAATCAATATGTCTTTGGCCCAGATTCAAGAAACTGGATTTCTCCTCCAACATAAGTGGCCAAGTGAGGAACGAACACTTACTTCTTCAGGTAACGCCGCCTATAGGCTGCATGCCTTAACATTCCTAGCATCCCTGGGAGGTCGTTTTATCCTACTTATAGATGAAGAGTCTCAGCTTCAGAGTCATTAACACCGCACAATCCAGGTTTCAATCCAGATCAAACTGATGTTAAATTCTGGGTTCTCTCCATTGTAGGAGCACTAACCAAAGACTGGTTAGCTTCATGATTTGTTGCAATATTTAAATACCACTGATACTATTATTTGTCTTTTTTTTCCAATCAATTCCCTGTTATGTAAACCAGTTACACTGATATGTAAATGGAACACCAGTATTCTTAGCCTGAGGAAGTGGTAAACATTAAATAAATATCAAGGAACCCACACATGACTACTAATTCTGCCTAAGGCTGATCAAAGTTCTTGGCCTGGGGGCTGGTGCTATGGCTTAGCCAGTAAAGCCACCACCTGCAGTGCTGGTTTCCCATATAGGTGCCGGTTCAAGTCCTGACTGCTCCACTTCCGATCCAGCTCTCTGCTATGGCCTGGGAAAGCAGTGGAAGATGGTCATCAGCCCTTGCACCTGTGTTGGAGACCTGGAAGAAGTGCCTGGCTTTGGAGCCATGCAGCTCTGGCTGTTGCAGCCATCTGGGGAGTGAACCAGTGGATGCTTGAAGACCTCTCTTTCTCTCTCACTGCCTCTGTCTCTCTGAACTCTGCCTTTCAAATAAATGAAATAAATCTTTAAAAAAAAAATAAAGTTCTTGGCCTGAGAGTTACTCTTTGTCATAAGTGGAAACTAGCGAGAATTATGAGATAAACAACTTTCTCATCTGCAAGCCAAAGTTTCAAAAATAACTGAAAATGGAGTAATGTCTTTTAGTTTGTGTGCTTCAATCTCAATACTCTCAGTACCTAAAAATCACGTCTCTGGCCATCTGATTGTTTTAACACTTTGTTCTGTAACTTAGAGGAACTCCACCTGCATAGTGCCGAGAAAAACAATCTTCGGGAACTATTTGAGTTGCAACAAACACTTGTGTTGGGTTTCACTGGTGATTCTACAATAGAAATCTCTGCCTGATGAAAATGGTTCATTAAAAAAAAACCTGGAAATGTTCTACGTTTTATCATCCTGGCATAAACCATTTAGTGTAGACAATGCAGCTGGAAACACAGCAACTGGTCCTCAAGGCAGAGAACTCTTTGGCATATAGAAGGTGTTTCAGTTCTTACTAGATGAATGGGGCCGACAGCCTCCTCCATGGGGACGAGATGATTGAGAGTAAACAAAGCCAGGGTTATTCTATGTCTTCAACACTGTACTTACTGCACATCAGGTTAAAGGCCTCTCTGGAGGGTATACACGGGCAGTGGCAGGGGAGAAAGGCCCCTGCCCCTCAGATCTGGGTCTGGGTGGGAGTCAGCGGGGGTTCAGCAGGTGGGTCATTTCCCTTCCTCCTGTAGGTAGAGCTGGTCACATGGGGAGACATCTTGAAACAGACACATCTCACCCCTCCTTCTGACTCCTCATAAAACAGTTACTGGATGGCACTGTACATGGTCTATAACGTCGCCTCTTGGATGAGTTTCCCCGGAGCAGGAGGCACGTTTCTGAAAGGCTTCTTACTACTCACCCGGGCTCTTCTCATCTCTGCAGTTCCTAATGCAGGGCTAGCTTTTGTGTAAGGGGGCCTAACACACCTTTCTAGTGGTTCTGATGTAGGGAAGGCGGTGGTGTCAGCAGGAGGAGCTGAGGTTTTGACAGTACCTGCCTGGCCTGCTGTAGCCCTGCAAAGCCTGCAGGTGGCAGCACCACCTGGGGCATGACAGCTCCAGCCAGCCGGAGTGAGAGCTCTGGCAGGCCACTCATCAGCCCCTGCTAGGTGGTGTGTCAGCTGTAGCTGCTCACCAGACAGCCTGGTTTGCACCATCCAAACCCCCTTCCTATGCATCCCCCACCCCATTCCACATAGCAGCAACTGCAGATTCCGCCATATTGCAAATTTAGAACCGGTCCCAGCTGGAAACATCCAATATGGCTACAGGCTGTGTCCTCACAATGACCTTATAATAAAATTACCAAGGCCAACACACACACGGCCATCACACAGCTGATGCCATGATACTTCCAAGATGTCCAAGAGGCCACAGAAACGGGCAGTACTGAAGCTCCTTTCCAAGCCCCACCCTCCTTGAATATTCAATTAGGCCACATCCCAGACACCACCCCTTACACCTCCCAATAGGAGAGGATAGCTCCGAACCTTGTTAGGTTCATCCCTTCTAGTTTGCCCATGCAAGTGTGGAGTGTGTAAGTTTTCCTTTGCTTTAAATGAATCTTGCTTCTCTGTTCATGTTTACCTGTCTTTCCTCCTTGAATTCTTTCTTGCAATGGAGAGAAGAACCTGGCCCAAGCCTAGCAGGGGCCACCCCCACAACAGTTCCTTCTAGAGAGAACTCTGGATGGATACTTCAACTTAAGCAACAATAAACTCAAAATCTGAAGATGTGCGCCCTTTAAAAAGACTTCTCAGTTTTATAGGGCCATATTGATGAACATCTTAAAATTATTAAAACATTCTGGACCGCCGTGATGACTATCTAGTAGCCAAGTTCTGGTGTCTATTTTTATTATTTCCAGAATGTATTATTACAAACACACAGGTGCCAAGTGGCACTTGGTTAGTTGTACTCCAGTGAGAAAACAACAGGGAACTTGAATTAGCAGTTAGGAAATCCCGCCAAGCAAAACAGTAATGTTGCGCTGTATTGTTCTGCAGAAGGTTCATGAGTGGGTTAATTAAACAGAAAGCGTGGGAAAGTAAGTGATGAGATGGCACATGGTGACACAGACGTTAAAACAAAAGGACATGGGCAGGGACAGTCGTTGCTATCAGCAAGTTTCAGCTGCAGCACTGTTTTCCTAAGGCATCAGCATGGAGCCTGCACGAGGGATGCCAGCCCGTCTATCAGAGCACCAGTTCTTTCCTGGTACGTCCATTTCCATCCAGCTTCCTGCTAACACATCCTGGGAGGCAGCGGATGATGGTTCCAGTGCCTGGGCTACCACCACCCACATGAGAGATGTGACTGGGGTTCTGGCTCCTGGCTTCAATCTCGCCTAGCACTAGCTGTTGGCATTCTTGCTCTCTCTCCCCCTCTTACAAGAAAATGAAAACAAACAAACATTAAAGTCATCAGCACTGTCAACTGATATTATGGCTGTTAGACTGGCTGATATTGTAGATTTGATGATGTTAATTGGCAAATTGCCTTTTGTTTTATAGTTATTTAAGTTTGTATCTCATTTTGTGTCTGGGCCCATTTAAGTATCACTTAAAAAGTTATTTAAGTCAAATTTGATACTGTTATTTTACCACAGTATATCAGTTTCACTCATGAACATATATGCAGATATCCTAAACTAAATATTAATTAATTAATTAATTAATTTATTTTTGACAGGCAGAGTGGATAGTGAGAGAGAGAGACAGAGAGAAAGGTCTTCCTTTGCCGTTGGTTCACCCTCCAATGGCTGCCGCGGATGACGCGCTGCGGCTGGCGCACCGCGCTCATCCGATGGCAGGAGCCAGGTGCTAGGTGCTTTTCCCTGATCTCCCATGGGGTGCAGGGCCCAAGCACTTGGGCCATCCTCCACTGCACTCCCGGGCCACAGCAGAGGGCTGGCCTGGAAGAGGGGCAACCGGGACAGAATCCGGCGCCCCGACCGGGACTAGAACCCAGTGTGCCGGCGCCGCAAGGCGGAGGATTAGCCTGTTGAGCCACGGCGCCGGCCTTAAATATTAATTTAAAAATCCACCAGTGGATATATAGAAAATACATTACAACCAGTTGAGCCTAATCTGTAGTGTAAATCTGGGTCTATATTGATCAGTTTAATATGCCTCAATGAGGTTAGAGTAGAAAAGCCACAAGGTCACCTCAAAAGATGCAGAAAACACACTTCACACAATGCCAATCCAGTCAAAATAAAGGAAATGAAGCAAAAATCACAGGAGTAGTAATGCATAAGAAATACAGAAGCTCAGTGGAAATGAGTTATTTGAGGAGAAGCCCCCTCCCTTGGCTTGAAGGCACCTGCCAAATCAATCCACAGCAACTTCACACTAACTGATGAAAACCAGAAGCAATTTCTTTTATGATCAGATACAAGGTAATATTGGATCCTCACAATCTCCATTCTGTTCTACATAGTGTTGATGCTCTTATAGGGTAATGAGATAAGGAAAAGAAAAAAGAGTGGATGTTGAAGGAGAGAGAAGCAAATTTGCCATTATTTGGAGAGGGTATGATTGTTTAAATCTACAATCCAGGGGAAAACCACAGATAATTGTTTTTACTGAAATGAATTTAGTGAGACTCTTAGAAACAAAAATCAATAGCAAATGTCAAGTATAATGCTATTTAATGGTAAACATAAATTAGAAAAATTATATTTGAAAAATGAAACATATACAATCATACCAAAAAATTTCCAAGGAATATGCCTAAGAATGAATTTATAATGATGACTTGGAAGCAATGGGGGGGTTTATAAAACTATATATTATTTCTTTAAAACATAAATAAATTGGGAACTATACCAGGTTTTGAAAGCTTCAATAGCTGGTGTACAAATTTAATGCAGTTCAAATTAATTTTCCAGAAGCGTTTTTATAGAAGAATTTTTATAAGAACTGAAGACATGTATTCTAAATTTTAAGTGCACATGTGCACAAGCGTGCACACACACACACATGCAAAGAGGCAAAGTTGGCTGAGACACTCTGAACAACATGCTTAGGGACTAGCCGTCCCTAATGTCAGACCTCTCCTGCAGCTGTAGTGATTAACATGTGGCTTTGCTACACTGATATAGAAAAAGATCAATGAAACAAATATATATGAAAATATATATGTAAACATTTGCTAAATTACAGAAATAGCTCTAAAGACCAGCAGAGAAAAGAAGCCCTTTTAAATATATATCTGGGACAATTGGTAATTCCCATTACAAACATTTCTGTTTTACCTTCCACCCCAAATCAGTTTCAGGGGGATTAAAGACATAACTGTGAAAGATGGAATTATAAAAATGTTAGAATATCGGAAAATGTTTTCATGTTCTTAGAATAGAAAGAATTTACTTTAGAATATATAAATTTAACCATAAATAAATAAGCTCTATTTAAATTAACATATCTTATTACCAAAGTATATCAAAATGAGAGTGAAAAGACAGGTGATAAATGAAGTATTGGAAATAATATAACTGACAAATAATTAGAATCCCAAACGTATAAAGTAATGTATGCATCCATAAAATACAAATAACACCAAAGAAAAGAAGATTAAAATACCAGAACAGTTTTTTCTTTTACAGAAATCTAACAAATATGTGCAACCTCATTAGTAATCAAATATATGCAAAGTAAAACCTACAGCAATGTGGCACACATGCTCCAGGAAACATGATCATAATGCCCACAGCAACATTGTGAGTATTTTGTTTTAGTTGTAATAACTAGGGCAGGCACTGAGGGACAGCAGATGAAGCCACGGCTCGTGAAGCCCATATCCCAAGTCTTAGTCCCAACTCTTTCACCCTTCCCATCAAGCTTCCTGCTAATGCGCTTGGGAAACAGCAGATGATGGCTCAACTCTCTGAGTTCCTGCCACCCACACAGGAGACATGGGAGGAGTTTTTGGCTCCTGATGTTCACCTGGCCTAGTCCTGGCTGTTGCAGACATTTGTGGAATGACTGGTAGATGGTACGGTCTCTTGGTTATTCTGCCTTATGCATAGACAAATATGTTTTTTTAAAGAAAAACAAGACAGTATATTCAAGAACACAAGTTGAATCAATGCATGTTATATTCTTGTATAAGGGATGACCACAGAGTATTGAAAAAGACACAATTATGGGCTGGCTCCATGGCTCACTAGGCTAATCCTCCACCTGCGGCGCCGGTACTCAGGGTTCTAGCCCCGGTTGGGGTGCCAGTTCTGTCCTGGATGCTCCTCTTCCAGTCCAGCTCTTTGCTGTGGCCTGAGAGGGCAGTGGAGGATGGCCCAAGTGCTTAGGCCCTGCACACGCATGGGAGACCAGTAGGAAGCACCTGGCTCCTGGCTTCAGATCGGCTCCTGGCTTCCGATCAGCACAGCGCGCTGGCAGTAGCGGTCATTTGGGGGGTGAATCAATGGAAGAAAGACCTTTCTCTTTGTCTCTCTCTCTGACTCTGCCTGTCAAAAATTTTAAAAAATAATAAATGACACAATTATGGTTAGAGAATTGGAACCAAGACAGCAGCTGGGTAACAGCCTCCTGTGTCCATCTCCCTGCAGGGAAATCCATATGACTGGCTCTACACACACCAAGCTGCCTTCACAAGAGCTGTGGGACAGACCCCAATACCTTGTCTTGTTATAAGAAAAGCTGCATTGAAGAAATCAAGGAGAGTTACCCGCATCATCTCCCTCGCAACCCAAGGAGCATGTTATGGGGAGACACCTTCTACTTGGGACAGGGAGAGTGAACTGAACCCCAGTGCCAGGCCTTCTGCAAAAAAAAAAAAAAAATTAAAAATATTAGGCAGACTGAGCGCCCCTGCCCTGGCCCTACGTGCCCTCCCTGTTCAGTGAGTATCTGGAGCTTCCCGCAACCAGGCAGCCTCTCTCACCTCTCCTCCAACCACAAGCTGTAAATCAAACTCCAACCAGTGAAGAGGCAACGGGAGGGAGTTAGGGACTGTGCTTTGGAGCAAAGAAGTAAACTAATGGTGCTGAGACCTAGCAATTGCTAAAGCTCAAAGACCTTTAAGATCTAGCCCCTGGGGGCCGGCATTGTGGCACAGCAGATAAAGCTGCTGCCTACGACACCCACATCCCACATGGGTGCCAGTCTAAGATCCAGCTGTTCCACTTCTGATCCAGCTCCCTGCTAATAGCCTGGGAAAGCAGTGGAAAATGGCCCAAGTGCTTGGGCCCCTGCACTCATGTAGGAGACCCAGAAGAAGCAGCTCCTGGCTTTGGCCTGGCCCAGCCTGGCCATTGTGGCCAGTTAGGAAATGAACCAGTAGATAGCTCTCTCTCTCTCCTCTGTCTTGGTAACTCTGCATTTCAAATAAAAAAAATAAATAAATACTAACTGATAGAATCAAAAAGGAGAGAATGATCCATCATGGGAAGTGGGATACACAGCAGACTCATAGAATGGCAGATGTCCTAAATAGAACTCTGGCCTCAGAATCAGCCCTTAAGGCATTGAGATCTGGCTGAAGAGCCCATGAGAGTATTTCAGGCATGGAAAGCCAAGATACTTTGAAAAAAAAAAAAGACCTAAATGAAAGATCTCTGCGAGTGAGATCCCAGTGGAAAGAACGGGGCCATCAAAGAAGGAGGTACCTTTCTCTGAAGGGAGAAGAGAACTTCCACTTTGACTATGACCCTGTCGGAATAAGATCGAAGTCGGCAAACTCAAAAGGCTTGCATAGCCTTGGCAACTCATGACTAGAGCCTAGGGAGATTACTGATGCCATAAACAAGAGTGTCAGATGTGGCATCTGTCTTTAATGTGTTGCCCAATGTGAAGTAATGCTATAACTAGTACTGAAACAGTATTTTACACTTTATGTTTCTGTGTGGGTGCAAACTGATGAAATCTTTACTTAATATATACTAAATCGATCTTCTGTATATAAAGATAATTGAAATGAATCTTGATGTGAATGGAATGGGAGAGGGAACGGGAGATGGGAGGGGTGTGAGTGGGAGGGAAATTATGGGGGGGGGAGCCATTGTATTCCATAAACTGTACTTTGGAAATTTATATTTACTAAATAAAAAATAAATTAAAAAAATTAAAAGATGAAATACTGTCACTTGTAACAACATACATGTTAACTAGATGTCCTGATATTAAATTAAATAAAGCAAGCACACACACACACAAAAAACCAAAATAAATAAATAAATAAATCTTAAAAATATCTGCCTTCTGGCTGGTGCTCACAGACTGAGACTCCCAAGTTGCTTGGCATCAGAAAGACTTGTGATGGAGTTTGGGGGCTGGATTCATTTTGGTATGTGTCACTGCTGGCCTCTTGGTGGATAACCACAGGACTTTGTAGGGACCTATGACTGTGTCATCCAGATGTGACAGCCTGGGGCCAGTCTGGGTGCCCAGAGGGGTGCCTTTATCACTTTCCTTCCAACCTTAACCCAACAGCTAAGGGTCCTGGGACACAGCACTGGGTAAATAAAACCCAATGTTAGACAGATCCTAATGGATTCTGTCCCAAGGCAAGTGCCTGTGGACAGTCTCTGAACTTGCCCTAGTTTCAGCAGCAACTTGCATGGTGGTGAGACAGACTTGTTTGGGCTTGGGGGGCCACCCTCAAGGTTACACAGGGCCAACACTGTGGTGTAGTGGGTACAACTGCTGCCTGTGACACTGGCATCTCATATAGGTGCCAGTTCCTGTCCTGGCCGCTCCCCTTTCAATCCAACTCCCTGCAATGGCCTAGGAAAAGCAGAAAAAGATGGCCTAAGTATTTGGGCCCCTGCCACCCATGTGGGAGACCTGGAAGAGCTCCTGGCACCCGACTTCAGCCTGGGCCAGCCCTGGCCATTGAGGCCGTTTGGGTTATAAACTAGTGGATGGGTGATTTTGCTCTCCCTCTCCTTGCCTTTCAAATAAATATTTTTAAAAAATCTCTTAAGGAAAGGATTACAGGGGGCCTGGTGATTGTGAGGTCCAGGAGAGAGTCCCCTAGTGCCTGCCTGAGTAGCTGGGAAGGTGCCTCTATCACTCCTCCTAAAGCCTTGGGCAGACAGCAAGGAATCCCAGGACTGTTTGGGGACTCAGCGACAGGCCGGTGCCTGCAGACAGAGTCTGGGGACCTGCTTCAGTGCCCAGCAGAGTTTCACTGTCCCAGTTGTACAGTCTTACACCCCAGCCATCATCACCAGTGGCTGATAGGTGTGGTATCGGGCAGTGAGCAGAACTCGGGGGCAGGCAGAACATAGCAGGGTGAGCTTTGGTCCAAGCCCCCGGCTGCACTGGTCTTGGTGGTTGAGGGCTCTGGATGTTGATCTAGCTGTAAGCCACCCATGGACGTAGGACAAGGAGTCAGAGCCTACTGCAGGCCTAAAAGAGGCTTATAGGGGCACACTACTCCTTTGTAGGCATTTTCCCAGTTCATACTGAAAAACACTTCAACTGAAGATTTGTGACAAATGTGAGTTTAGAGCATATTATAAGACAGAATCTGTAAAATTAATAAAACATCAACAGCAGACCTAGGGGCAAATTCTGACTTAGGGTGCTATCTAGTGATGAAATAGCAGAAGTACCCACAGGCTCACAGTAAAGAGACAGACTGCTTAGAATGTCCAGTAGGACAGCCACAAATGAAGCCAGGTTACTATAACCCTCCAATGCATTGGTGATGTTGCACACCAACAAGCACCGACAGCTTCCAAGGAGCCATGACTTCACCTACAGAGAAAATAATGCGCTAGAAAATAACCACCCAGGAATTGAAATTTCCAAATGCTCAGAAGAAAATTTGAAAGAAAAAAGGAAAAAGCTCTTTTAAGGGAACTCAGTACAATTCAAGAGAACACAGAGAGATGTTTTTATAGTCTAACAGAAAGATTTGATAGAGAGCTCAAGTTGTTACACAAAGTCAAGGAGAAATCCTTCAACTGAAAAATACACCAAGTGAAAATTAAAAGGTGATAGAAGGCATCAATAGCAGGATAGTTCAGACAGAGGAAAGAAGCAGTGATCTCGAAGCCTGTCTATTTGAAAATATACAACTGGAAGAGAAGAAAGGAGAAAAAGCAAAGAATCAAGAGCAGTGAACAAAGCTTATAGGAGCTATGTAGTCCATGGAAAGAGCCAAGGCTCTAGGTGTTTGTATACAAGGAGGATTTGAGGGGACGGCGCCGTGGCTCAGCGGGTTAACACCCTGGCCTGAAGCACTGGCATCCTATATGGGCGCTGGTTCTAGTCCTGGCTGCTCCTCTTCCGATCCAGCTGTCTGCTATGGCCTGGGATAGCAGTAGAAGATGGCCCAAGTCCTTGAGCCCCTGCACACACGTGGGAGACCCACAAGAATCTCCTGGCTTCTGGCTTCGGATTGGCGCAGTTCCGGCCGTTGTGGCCAACTGGGGAGTGAACTATCGGATAGAAGACCTCTCTCTCTCTGCCTCTCCTCTCTCTATGTAACTCTGACTTTCAAATAAATAATAAATAAATCTTTAAAAAAATGGATTTGAGAATGCCAAAGGAGGAGACGGCATAGTCAAACAGATGATACAAAAACTTTCAAAACCTAGGGAAAGATACAACTGTCCAGGTTCAGGAAGATAAAAAAATCACCAGTCCAATTCAACTCAAAGAAGTCTAGCTCAAGACATATTGTAGTCAAGCTCTCCAAGATTAAAGATAAAAAGAGTCTCAGAGTTGCAAGAGAAAATAAGTAAACAACACATAAAGGGTCCCAATTTGCCTGACTGTAGACTTCTCAGTAGAAACCTTACTGGAGGTAGTGGTATGAGACCTTCATGGTACTGAAGGAAAAAAAAATCCAGCCATGAATACTGTTATCCAGCAAATCCATTACCAGGCGACCAAAAGCTAAAAAGAACTTATCACCACCAGACCTGTGTTAGAAGAAATGCTAAAGGGAGTTTTTCAAACTAAAAGAAGAAAATATCAGAAGACAGAAAACTCACTGGAAAGACTATACAAACAAATTCACAATGCTCTATTATTATAGACATGATATATAAACCATTTACTGTGAAGATGGAAGAAATTAAAATCACTAATTAAAATGTTGAGGCAGGCATTATTAAAAGTAACAAAAATTTGTCTATTTCCCCTTTGTAATTAATATTAATTTGTTAATATTGTGAAATAGCCAGTTATACCAAAATGATGATTTTGTAAGCCTTGTGGTAACCACAGAACAAGAACCTATAACATAGTTACCAAAAATAAGCTTTGCATTAAAGTACATCATTAGAGAAAATTACTTACCAAAAATGAAAATTCTAAGAGAGGGAGAAAGAAAGGAACTGCAATAAAAATGCAAAATGAGTATTAAAATAGTAGTAAGACTTTACCTATCAACGATTACCTTAAATACCAATAGACTCAATTCTCCAATTAAAAAGACCCAACTATATGTTTCTTAGAGGAAACTCACTGCACCTCTAAGGGCACATATGATTAAAAGTGGAAGGACAGATCAATATATTCCATGCAAATGGAACCAAGAAGAAGTAGCTATACTTCTATCAGATAAAATAGATTTTAAATCAAAAGCAGGATAAGGAGACCAGAGGCTCATTACATAAAAATAAAGTGGTCAATTCAGTAAGAATAAATAGCACTAATAAATATATATGCACTCAATACAGGAGCACCTAAATACTTAAAGCAAACATTGATAAATCTTAAGGGGAAGATAAACTCCAATACTTTGATAGCAGAGGCCTTTAAGACCTCACTTTCAGAAATTGACAGATCATCTAGATAGAAAAATCAATAAGGAAACAGCAGAGTTAAATTGCACTCTAGATTAACTGGACCTAACAGACATTTATAGCACTTTCCATCCAACATCTGCAGAAACGCAGCCACCTCAACAGCACATGGGACATTTTCCAGGCTGGATCACAGGAAAACAAATCACAACAAATTTAAAAGATTGGAAATTATATCAAATATCTTTTCTGACCATATGCAATGAGAAATTAATCACAACAAATATTTTGGAAACTACACAAATTCAAAAACCTAGTCCAAAAAGAAGAATCAGTAGATCAAGGAAGAAATCCAAGAGGAAATTAAAAAAATATCCTGAAACAATGAAAATGGAAATACAACATACCAAAATCCATGGGATGCAGCAAAAGCAGTGCCAGGAGGGAAATTTATAGAAATCAATTCTTGGGGGCCAGCACTGTGGGGCAGCTGGTGAGACTGCCACTTGCGGTGCCAGCATCCCATATGGGCACCAGTTCAAGTCCAGGCTGCTCCACTTCCAATCCAGCTCTCTGCTAGTGCCTGAGCTAACAATAGAAGACCTAAGTCCTTGGGCCCCTACAACCCATGTGGGAAAGCCAGAGAAAGCTCCTGGCTCCTGGCTCCAGATCAGCCCAGCTCCAGCTGTTGCGGCATTTGGATAGAGACCCAGCTGATGTTAAGCCCTTTCTCTCTTTCCCTCTGTCTCTAACTCTGCCTCCCAAATTAAAAAAAAAAATCTTAAAATGAAAAATAAATCAATTCTCACATTAAAAACTTAAGGCTGCATCTCAAGAACAGTAAGAGGCCGGTGCCGCAGCTCAATAGGCTAATCCTCCACCTTCCGGTGCCGGCACACCAGGTTCTAGTCCTGGTCGGGGCGCCGGATTCTGTCCCGGGTGCCCCTCTTCCAGTCCAGCTCTCTGCTGTGGCCCGGGAGTGCAGTGGAGGATGGCCCAAGTGCTTGGGCCCTGCACCCCATGGGAGACCAGGAGAAGCACCTGGCTCCTGCCTTTGGATCAGCGCAGTGCGCTGGCCATGGTGGCCATCGGAGGGTGAACCAATGGCAAAGGAAGACCTTTCTCTCTGTCTCTCTCTCTCACTGTCCACTCTGCCTGTCAAAAAAAAAAAAAAAAAGAATAAGAAAAATAAGAACAAGTGAAATACAACATTGGTAAAATAAAAGAAATAATAAAGCTCGGAGAACAAAAATTGACAGACTTCCAAAAAATACAAAAAAATTGAACCAAATTACACAATTGATCGGTTTGTAATTATACTACTCTAAAATGATAATCAAATAACTGTTCATTTCTCACTACAAAAAATCCATTCCCCTTAAAAAATTACAAAAATCAATGAATCAAAGAGCTAATTCTTTGTAAAGACAAACAAATTGACAAGCCCTTAGCTAGATTAACCAAGAAATAGAGAGGATTCAAATACATAGATTCAAATATGAAACTGGAGACATTTTGAGTGATATCACAGAAATACAAGATTGTTAGAGAGTACTATGAATAACTATTTGGCAACAAGTTTGATTATCTAGAAGTCATGGACAAATTCTTGGACACACACATCTTACCAAAATTAAATCATGAGAAAACAGAATACTCAAACAGATGAATTGCAAATAATGAGATTGAAGCAGCAATAAAAGCATTTTCTATGATAGAAAATCAGGATCAGCTGGCTTCACTGCTCGATTCCAGCAAACTTTAAAGAAGAATTAAATCCAATCCTTCTTAATTTAAAGAAAAGAAGGGGAGGGGATTATTCCAAATTCATTCCCAAAAGCCAGAATTACTTCGATACCAAAACTAGACAAGGACACAAACACAACAACAACAGAGTGACAGGCTCTGATAAACAGAGATGTAAAAAAAATCTACAACAAAATATGAGCAAACCAAATTCAGCAACACTTTATAAAGATCATTCATCCTGATCCACTGGGATTCATACCTGGCATGAAAGGTTAGTTCAACATATGCAAATCAATAAAAGTGGTACACCACATCCCCTGAATGAAAGACGAACATCATGGGATTGTCTCAACAGTTGCCAAAGGGGCATTTGATAACATTCACTATCCTTTCATAATAAAAGCTTGCCAAATTACATACAGAAGGGGCATACCTCACTCAACATAATAGGCTATAAATAAGTTAATAGTTGACATTTTGAAAGGGGAAAGTTGAAAGCTTTCTAAGATCTGGAACAAGATCAGGAGATCCACTTTTACCATTTTTATTCGACAGTACTGGAAGCCCTAGAAATAGCAACTAGGCAAAAGAGAAATAAAAGGCATCCAAATTGGAAAGGAGGAAGTCAACTTCTCTCTATTCACAGATAACATGATCTTCTGTGTAGAAAACTACGATGACTCCACAAAGAAGCTGTTAGAACCAAAACAAATTCAGCAAAGTCAAGGGATAGAAAGTCATAGAACAACATTAATGATTTTCATTCATTATCAATAGCAAATTATCTGAAAAAAATTCAAGTAACCAACCCCATTTCCAGCAGCTCTGAAAAATATGTAACTGGGAATAAATTTAATCAAAGAGGTGAAAGAATTCAAAAATGAAAATTTTAAATTGTATATGAAAGAAATTGAAGAAGACACAAAGAAATGGAAAGACATCCTATGTTTATGGATTATAAGAATCATTGTTAAAATGTCCATGCTACCCAAGTTGATTTACAGATTCAATGAAATCCCTATCAAAATCCCAGTGGTATTTTCACAGAAATAGAAAAAAAACACGACTATAATTTGTGAGGAACCATGAGACCTTAAACATCCAATGTGATCTTGAGAAAAATGCACAAAAGAGGCATTATACTGCCTGATTTTAAAATATATTACAAAGCTTTAGTAATTAAATAGCATGGTTTTGGCATAAAATCAGACCCATAGGCAAACTGAACATAATCCTAAAAGTAAACACACACATCTACGGCCAGCTCATTTCTGACAAAGGTGCTAAGAATGTTCATGGGAAGAAGGATAGCCTTTTTAATGAACGGTGCTGGGGAAATAGGATATCGCCATTCAGAAGAATGAAACTACATCCCTATCTCATACCATGTATAAAAATCAGCTCAAAATGGATTAAAGACCTAAATGTGAGACCTGAAACTTAGACACTACTAGAGAAAATATAGGCACAACACTTCAGGACATTGGAATGGGCATGAATTTCCTAAATCAGACCCTAAAAGCATAGGAAATGCAAAAATAGACAAATGGGATTTCATCAAGCTGAGCAATTTTTGCGTAACAAAGGAGATAATGAACGGAGTGAAGAGATAGCCTACAGAGTGGGAGAACATATTTACAAACTATATACCTGACAAAGTAAAATCTAGAATATATAAGGAACTCAAACAACTAGTGGCAAACGAAGCAAAAAACAAAAAAACCCAACGACAAATAATCCATTTGAAAAGTGGGCAGTAGATCTGAAAAAGACTTTCTCAAAGGAAGACATAAATGACCAAAAGGTATATAAAAGATGTTTGGGGATCAGCGTTGTGGTGCAGTGGGCTAAGCCACCACTTGCCACAGTATCAGAGGCTGGTTGAGTCCCAGCTGCTCCATTTCCAATCTAGCTTCCTGCTAACACACCTGGGAAGGCAGCAAATGTTGGCCCAAGTTCTTGGGTCCTATCCATTCATATGGGAAACCCGGATGGATTTCTGGGCTTCTGGCTTTGGTCAGGCTCAGACCTGACTGTTGTGGCTATCGGGGAGAGAACCAACAGATGGAAAATAACTCCTTTGCTCTTTTCCTTTCTCCCTCTCTTTCCTCCTCCACCACTCTGCCTTTTGAATGCATACATACATAAAAACAAAAAGAAAAACACTCAACACCACTAACTACCATGTAAATGTAAATCAAAACCGCACCTCATTGCAGTAAGATTGGAATTATCCAAAACACAAAAGATAACATGTGTTGGTGAGGATGTGGAGAAAGGAGAACTTTTGTACACTGCTGGCGGGAATCTAAATTAGTACAGCCATTGAGGAAGACAGTCTTGAGGTTCCTCAAAGAACTAAACATAGAAGTATGATATAATCCAGTAATCCTGTGTATAAATCCAAGGGAAATGAATTCCTTCTCTTGAAGAGACATCTGCCCTGCTATTTTTATTGTAGCACTATTCACAATAGCCAAGAAACGGAAACAACCTAAGTACCCATCCCTGGTGACTGGATAAATAACATGTGGTACATATACACAATAGAGTATTACTGAGTCATAAAAGGATGAAATGCTGTCGTTTGTAACAATGTGTGTGGAACTGGAGGCCATTATGTTAAATGAAATAAGGCAAGCACAGAAAGATAACTTCATATGTTCTTGCTTATATGGGGAGTCTAAAAAATGGGTGATCTTATAGAAGTTAAGAACATAATGGTGATTTCCAGAATTCAGAAAGGGAAGTGGGGAGCCTTGGAAAGGAGAATAGTTGATTGGCAAGTACTAGGTGATAGCTGGACAATAGTTAGGAAGTTCTGGCATTCTATTATACAGTAAAGTGACTACAGGTAATGTTAATGTACTGCGTATTTATTTCCATATATAAAAAAACCATAGATGATGGGATTTGGGATGCTTTTACTATAAAGAAATATTAAATGACTGAGAGGGTAAGTATATTTACCTTGACTGGATATTATACATTGGATATATTTAATGAAACATCACATAATACCCTGTATGTGTACCATTTTTATACTTAATATTTTTTAAAAATAAAAATTTAAAGATATACATACCACATGACAAGAGTTGCATAAAATTAAAAATATAAATGGTATATTCTTTGGGGTTTGACAAACATGTGATCAAACTATTTTTATAAGATAGCTGGGAAGCATAAAGAAAATTGATAGCAGTGGTTCCTTTGGTTTAAGAAGGGAATGCAACTTGCATGGGCTCCCAAGTACTGTAAAACTCTTGGTAAAGTTCTGTGTTTCCTGCTGGGTGGATAGTATGTGACTGTTTATTTATTCTTTATTTGTAAAAGATTTCATTAACATAAAAACAGATCTGAACAAAAACATAGTTCAATGTAGAAGATTTAAAAAAAAAAAAAAAGGTTAGATCAGCCCCTGGGGAAGGAGACATGTAAAGTTTTGTTTAATTGTCCTTTAAAATGTGGGACCCTGCATGTCACTCAAATGTGAGTAACATTGTACCGAACCTAGCAGGCCAATGTCTCATAAAAGGACCATTCTATTTCATCAGGAGTTCAGTGTTGCTCTGGGACCTTATAGCTCATTGAAGGAGGCTGCAAAGATTTCAGATGGCAATATCACTTGGGTCAATGTTTTATAGGCTGCTCAGTAGGGAGAAAGATAAGGGTGTTAAACTAATTACAGGAGAGGCTGTATCAGGAGATACTCAGTTTCTGTACACTGAATATAGGTGACTTTGGATACAAATATCACCATTCATGTTAATAATAACAACACTTTGTATCTTCAGGGCAATTGCAAAGACATCTGTAGATGATAACTCATCTGGTCTTGAGATGTCATTCTGAACTCTGAGCCCTGACTTAGAGCTGGGTGCAGAGGAAGGAGTCAGGTTTCTATTCTGTTCGCATCACAAGTGACCTTGGGCAAATCACATTTTCTCACTGCTGCCAGAGACAATGTATGCAAGATGCTTAGCATGTCAGCCTTAGAGAAAGGGTCACTGTTACTATTAGTTATCATGTCCCAAACCTCCACTGCCATGGAGTGAGGAGCCAACTGGCTGAAACCAAGCAGTCCCATGGCAACAGCTGGCTTTTTAGCATGCCTTACTGCTTATGGGCTTGCTTAGAAAAAAAAAATCACACTAAAAATGATTAATAATGAAGCAGCTATCAGTGTGGACAATAGATCTTTACCCAGAGTTAGAAGAAAAAAATAAAACAATTTTGCAACATTGTGATCTTCCCTTTGAATTGAATTGAAGGGCCAGGACCCACCTAAAAGAGTGCTCTTGGCTACTGCTTGGGAACACCTGTCAATCAGTGGGAGTGCAGCAGCCTTTTTGAAGTAATGGTTTCCCTGGGAATGTTTCAGTGACTGGCACATGACCTTGTTATAGGCCTGGTGATTAACAACATAATCCCACAGACTCTGTCTTATCACGATGTTGGAATTGTTACTGTGGAGCTTCAGAGTTTCTTACAGAAGTCACCCAGACCCACTTCTGCCAGCAAGCATCCAAACAACTGAATGATCAAATGTGGTTGTACAAGGGAAGCACCTGGGACATTTTCAAATATCCCGATATCCAAGTCCCACCCCAGTCCAAATGAACCAGAAACTGGGCATGGAATCAAAGTGTGGCAATTATAAAAGCGTAGCTGAGCTAGGAACCATGAGTCTAAACACTCATCTGCTACCGTAAGCCTTTTGTTTTGTAAAATGTGTACCAGACTGTCAAACCCTTGGACACTAGCATTTTAGAGTTATTGGAAGGAAGGCTTTACAGACTTGCCACCTCATTGGGAAATTACAAATACATTGGCACATTTCTTTATGACACAGGAGCAAAAGGCAAGCTGAGCAGCTGCTTGACAGGCTGGCTCTGCTATTACACCGATTGACTGTTCAGATATGATTCAACAGGGATGTGAGGAGATAGCTAACTCCATGTAACAATGAGATATTCCATTATGCTTCATTGGCCGAGAATGGTTTACTTTGCCATCGCCTGATTAGTTTATCCTTTTATTATCTTGAGTCTTTTTTGTAGGAAGATATTGAAGACAACTAATCTTGTAATGCAGTAACACATAGGAAATTTAAAAGACAGAATCCACCAAGGAAGCCAATCATGAACTTTGTCCTGTGGGTGATTCGATTTAGAGGAAACAGAGACAGTGACATCAGAGGACATTCTAATGACTCACATTCTATTAAACAATCTCTTCTCTAGGCTAGTTCTGAAAAACAGGAGTTTGTATGGCCATGAAGAAAAATAGCTTAATTAAATACATGTACATGGAATTATCTTAGAGGGTATTAAGGTTTGAGCTTGAGTCTGAACATGATTTCATGGATAATTATGACTCATTTTGAGACCAATAAGGTTAAGACTTGAAGAGGTATGTCACAAGTTATGGTATAAGATGGAAGGTCACCTGTTCATCTGTAACAGGTGAAAATATTGAAAAATTGTTACAAATTAGCCTTGAGTTTATGCTTAAATCAGAAAAGGTAACTGCATCCACTTTGGATAAAGAATATGCCCTAATGGAGTCACTCAGTTAGCCTTTGAACTTATTCCCACTTACCAATAATCAAGTCTGTATTAAGGGATTGAGAATACCTCAGTGAAGGGAACAAGGTGCCTGTTCTTAAGGAGCTTATAGTCCCCTGATTAAGAAAAACAAGTAAATAGGACATAAAAGTACTATGTGGTAAGTGTAGAGTAAATGGCAGCGGCACAGTGGTAGGAGAATGTAGCAGAAAGTTCTCTAGCTTGGACTTGAGGAGGATGGAGCTGGGCATAGGAGGGTAGGAAATAAAAGTGTTTTATGGACTAAAGGAATATCAAATATGAAGAACCTCAGATGAGAGAAGGTCTGGGGAATTTAGGGAACTAGATATACTTAGCATGGCGGGCGCCTAGCCTGAGAGCAGTGGGCAACCAGAGAGGTCAGGGAGAGCAGCTCTGGGTGGGCTTGGAAATCAGAGTCCAAACTTTGTCCTAAAGGTAACACAAGACAATAGGATAGTAAACAGGGAAGCTGACATGATCATATTTGCATTTTAGAAGATTACTTAGGGGACTGGCGTTGTGGTGTAATGGGTTGGGCTGCTGCCCGTGACACCACCATCCCATATGGGCACCAGTTTGTGTCCCGGGTGCTGCACTTCTGATCCAGCTCCCTCTAAGGTGCCTAGGAAAGCAGAAAAATATGGTCCAAGTGTTTGGGCCCCTGCACCCATGTGGGAGACCTGGAAGAAGCTCCTGGATCCTGGCTTTGACCTGGCCCATGCAACCATTTGGGGAGTGGGAAGATGATAGAAGATATTCTCATTCATTCTTTCTCTCTCTCTCTCTCTCTCTCTCTCTCTCTCTCTCTCTGCCTTTCAGATAAATAAATCTTTTTAAAAAGATTACTTAGTTATATAATGGATAACATACTGGAGTATGGTAGATTCAGGATAGGGAGACCAAGCAGGTAGTTATTAGAGGAAACTAGGTGTGAGGTGATAGTGGGAACTGAGGGTGGGTTTTTATATTATCAAAAAGGCAGAAGTCATAGGAGGGCCAGGTTGGCTGTGAGGAAGGGAGATGAATCAAAGATGCCTTATTCCTGACTTGGGCAACCATAGTGCGTCCATTGAGTAGTGATCTCTGCAAGAAGAGACCAGAAGGTTTGGCAGAAACAATGGTAAGTTCAAACTATGGGTAAAGTCAGACTGGGGTGCTGCTGAGAAGCCCAGGTGGAGATGTATCATTGATGTTGCATGCACGTGGATGGGCCCTGGGAGATGTCCAGGCTAGAGGTGCAGACGGCCCACTCATGAGCAGTGTTGGCCTTGATTAGATCCATCAGCATTTCTGATTTACACTAATAAAATGAGGACTGAGGAAATTAAAACATAATTCTAAGTGCTCACTGCTAGAGAAGCCATTAGTGTAAAAAACTCAAAACCATTCAGAAAAATAATTAGAGTGCGAAGCTGAAGAACAAACAGAAAAATCAATTTACTAATTTCCTAACTGTTCTCTAGAGTGGAAATTGCTGAACTAGATTTTGAGTCATGACGTACCTGAAAGCAAACACAGTGTAGCAGAAATAAAACCGGCCCTATTGTTGAAATAGACTCATCACTTCTAGGACTGGTCCAGCGTGAGAGAGACACTGTATTTCCCATGAGTCACTAAAGGGTCATAAAACCTCATGGGTTGTGGGAATAATCTTGCCAACAGACAGAGATACTGGTGTCATTAGAGATTCTTTAAAAAATGAAGTAATATCAGTCCAATATTCATGTCTGACTTATAATAATTATAAGGGCTACTAAATGCCCTCACGGAGGAAGCCCACTTTGAAGAAAAGTAAAAGGGAGTCATTTGCAGATAATGACATGAATGCCTCTAATGTGTCTCTGCAAATCCTGGCAACATTTATGTGAACTAAATGTTTCCCAGGCTGTGCCCTCCTAGAAAGGAGTTATTTAATGATCCAGAGACTAACCCAAGACTCTCACCTCCAAGGGGATTAGAAAAAGGGTCAATACCAGTGCCCAAATGGAGGATGTGAGGGACACAAATCCACGAGGTCCGCCTGTCCTGTGATGTTACAAAGAACAAATTCATCTTGGAGGACAAGAACAGAAGCGCTTTCATCCTCAGAAATTTCTTTGGAAAGTCAAGGAATTCTGACCCTCTTCCACTCTTCAGTTCAGTCTGTTCTTGATAAGTTTTAAAAGTGAGAACTCCTACCTTTGTTCTAAGCTCTTTCATAGCATAATAAACATTTAAAGAAAAAAAAAGTCTGGCTCAAAAATCTAGAATTCCTTTCTTGGTGCTGTTCACAATAGGAACTACTGAGTTAATTAACCGTCAGACAAGTTGTTAAATCTTAAACTTTTTGGGTTATAATATCAAATTTTCCCAATTTCCATGAATTTTGAAACTCATATCCATAAATTTCACATTTAATTTTACTTTCCCTGCTGGATATCATTCATTTAACAAGTATTTGTCTAAAACCTATATTCTCAATACTGAGCAATGGGCCGTGGAAGATAAAAATGTGATAAAAAACATTTTTTGTCCTTGAGCAGCTTACATTTGGCCTGGGAAATAAAGTTATTCAAAAGTGAAATGGTTGATATGAGATTAACTGCTGCAATAAGTGAGACTGACAATATTTTGGCTGTTTAGAGAAAGAAGATGTCATAGTTATTCTATATAGACAAAGAGAAGGAACCGTTACTTTCAAATTTTCCAGTGGCAAAACATTTTAGGAATTACTATTTTTTTTTTTTTTTGATAGGCAGGGTGGACAGTGAGACAGAGAGAAAGGTCTTCCTTTGCTGTTGGTTCACCCTCCAATGGCCACTGCAGCCGGTGCACTGCGCTGATCCGAAGCCAGGAGCCAGGTGCTTCTCCTGGTCTCCCATGGGGTGCAGGGCCCAAGCACCTGGGCCATCCTCCACTGCCTTCCTGGCCACAGCAGAGAGCTGGACTGGAAGAGGGGCAACCAGGACAGAATCCGGCACCCTGACTGGGACTAGAACCCGGTGTGCCAGCGCCGCAGACGGAGGATTAGCCTATTGAGCCACGGCGTTGGCCAGGAATTACTATTAAGAGGTCTTCCCTCCACTACAATGGAGGATTTTCACCTAGTATTACGCAAGAGTCCATGGCGTACAGAACACTAATTCTTAGCAGCACCAGGATGCAAATCTCTCCCACCCACACCGGGCTACTGGAAACATCTCCCAATGTCCAGAACCTACTTCCTCCATGACTGTAGAAGTGACCACAGTTCCATCTGCCATCCCAATGTCTAAAAAGGCTAATTTTAATTTTTAAATGCCTTGTGACATTATCTCAAGGATCCATCATTACGTGTGCTTTTCTTTAATACAGAACTCTGGTCCTGCCTTTGAATTCCATTTGATAGATTATCCTGAAATTCTCTAACCTAATTGCCAAAGCTGATGTAGAGCACCCTTCTAAATTGGATTCTCTAAGAAATAATACACTGTTCCAGTCACAATTGCATTAAAGAAGCTCTGAAGAGGAAGACATGGTTTATCCTCATAGACCAAGGTGGGCAAGCACCTATTTTCAACCCCAGGTCCATCTTTTTCTTAATTTTATTGGTATAAAAAGGAGTCCCATTACATTTGGTTTATTTTGGTGGTGGGGACTTGAAATTTACTCTAGTGTTTTGTAATATACAATACAGTATTAGTGATTATACTCGTTTTTTTTAAACTTTTATTTAATAAATATAAATTTCCAAAGTACAGCTTTTGGATTACAGTGGCTTTTTCCCCCTATAACTACCCTCCCACCCGCAACCCTCCCATCTCCTGGTCCCTCTCACCCTCCATTCGCATCAAGATTCATTTTCAATTATCTTTATATACAGAAGATCAATTTAGTATATATTAAGTAAAGATTTCATCAGTTTGCACCCACACAGAAACATAAAGTGTAAAATACTGTTTCAGTACTAGTTATAGCATTACTTCACATTGGACAACACATTAAAGACAGAGATCCTACATGAGGAGTAAGTGCACAGTGACTCCTGTTGTTGACTTAACAATTTGACACTCTTGTTTATGGCATCAGTAATCTCCTTAGGCTCTTGTCATGAGTTGCCAAGGCTATGCAAGCCTTTTGAGTTTGCCAACTCCTATCTTATTCCGACAGGGTCATAGTCAAAGTGGAAGTTCTCTCCTCCCTTCAGAGAAAGGTACCTCCTTCTTTGATGGCCCCGTTCTTTCCACTGGGATCTCACTTGCAGAGATCTTTCATTTAGGGTTTTTTTTTTCCCCCAGAGTGTCTTGGCTTTCCATGCCTAAAATACTCTCATGGGCTCTTCAGCGAGGTCTCAATGCCTTAAGGGCTGATTCTGAGGTCAGAGTGCTGTTTAGGATATCTGCCATTCTATGAGTCTGCTGTGTATCCTGCTTCCCATGTTGGATCATTCTCTCCTTTTTAATTCTATCAGTTAGTATTAGCAGACACTAGTATTGTTTACATGATCCCTTTGACTCTTAGACTTATCATTATGATCGATTGTGAACTGAAATTGATCTCTTCGACTCGTGAAATGGCATTTGTACATGTCACCTTGATGGGATTGAATTGGAATCCCCTGGCACGTTTCTAACTCTACCATTTGGGGCAAGTCTGATTGAGCATGTCCCAAATTATACATCTCCTCCCTCACTTGTATATATATATATATAAACAACTTTTTCAGGTAAAAATAATATTAGCTGAAGTTAAGTGAGTTCCAGAAAATATTTCTCAAGGGCCTGTAAGGGAGTTATGAAGAACTTTGAAATCAATGGGATCAAAGATGCCGAAATCCTCTTGGGGACCAGCTTATTCATATTTTTATTCCCTGCAAAAAAAAAAGTCCCCATTTTATCTATAACTTGCTCATGCCTCCTGAGTGGAATTCCTAACCTATTTGACAAAGTTTTCTCTTGTTTCAATTTTAAATGAAAATTTTTTTGGAGCTCATGCATTTTTTTCATGCTACACATTTTGTCTGAACCTTTTGGAGATTTCTATATGCATGAATTTCTAATTTTTTTGCATCACAATAGACTGATTTTTAAATTCCATTTTTCACAAATATTTCAAAATATTCCCATATTAAATATTGCTACATTTGAGAAACTTTTTAAAGCAGGGAAAATGTCCATAGTCTGCCAGGTTAAAATGATTTTGATGAATTTATTATATTCTAATCCTTTCTTACATGCAAACATACAAATAACATTTTAGCCCTACTATTAATGGGTGATATATGAAACACATTTAGTCTTATCATAGTTTATAATATTTTTTCTATCAATGCATCCTAATTTATCAAATTTCTCTCCTATAAGCACAGATATTTCTAGTTTATTTATTTATTTATTATTTTTTGACAGAGTGGACAGTGAGAGAGAGAGACAGAGAGAAGTCTTCCTTTTCCCGTTGGTTCACCCCCCAACGGCCGCTGCAGCCTGCGCACCACACTGATCCAAAGCTAGGAGCCAGGTGCTTCCCCTGGTCTCCCATGGGGTGCAGGGCCCAAGCACTTGGGCCATAGCAGAGAGATGGCCTGGAAGAGGAGCAACCAGGACAGAATCCAGCACCCCAACTGGGACTAGAACCTGGGGAGCTGGCGCCACAGGCGGAGGATTAGCCTATTGAGCCGCGGTGCCGGCCATATTTCTAGTTTTTAAAAATTGTTATGGATAACAGTGCTATGAATGTTTATACAGATTTTGACTTTTTAAAAGGAATTTCTGGACCAATGTGAGTGTATAGAAATGTCTTTTTGATTATTATTGAATATTTTCATATTCTCTCAAGAATGACTTTTCTCTCATGCCCCTCCCCTATATTCATACAGCAGGAGAAAGGTTTTTAAAAGTCTCCACCACATCATGATTTACTTCTTTTTTGACACTTTTCTCACTTTCTCCATATTCCCCCAATTCTGTTTGCACCTTTGTTGTGAAATTCCTGTATCTTCAGAGAGCCTATTGGTAGAAGATCCCTGGTCATGTCCCAGTTGTACTTCCTAGCCATGATATCAGCTAGTTCTGTAATATTATCCCATCCATTCAAGTTAATTACCAAAAACTCAGCTTATTTACTTGAGTGCAAGTGAATATTAAAGTGATTTAGCCCTACAGAGCCATACAGTAATAACATATTGCACTAAACCTGAAGGGTGCCCTTGGTGGAGCTAGTAAATCACTCACCAGACTGTCTCCATCAATTATTTGAGGACACATAAGGCGATTTCCATCCCTGCAATATTAATTTCTTGGCTACTGTCATGGACTTCAGTGCCCATGATGAATGTTTTTACAATGAATACCAAATTAACCCAAACTGATTAGGGGCTTTTATAAGTTATTAATGGGATGTCACTTCAGTGTGGTCCATGTGTATGACATTTCATTAAATACTCTCCTCTTGCTGGGAAGATCAATCTTTCTCCCCTCCCTGGATTTGTCAACTTCAGTGAAATGCTTCCTGCCCCCTTCGTTACTTACTGTAGACCTGGGTGAGCAATGATGCCCTTGAGGCAGGCTGTGGCCTAGGGGAGGCAGCTCAAGTCATCCTACTTCTGCTCAACTTCTCGGGGGCTGCTCTGTAAGGAGAGGACATGGCTGACCAGCTGCTGGAGGCTCCAAGGGATGCAGTGATCTGCTTACAGGGGGTAGCAGGACACAACACCCAGGCTCCTTATAAGGAACATACTCTCGGCTCTATGAACGATCGCTGGGTGGAACCAGAGTAGTGGAATAGCTGATGGCCTGCTTTACAGACTCTCTCAAACCTACAGAGAACAAGACTTTGAGGAATCGAAATTGATGTTTCATTGACTAACACCACTCACTCCCTAGGAGTGGGAGGGGGCCAGGATGTGAGGCCACCCAGGCAGCCCAGGATGGTGACAGGCACTGGCTGGCTTGCTGTTGAGCCCTTGGAATGCCCACCTAAGCTTGTCTTCTATCCTGCATCTCTCTGGTTTATCAAGGCCTGCCTAATTCACCTTCTGACAAAGACCAAACTCTAAGTTCATGAGATGCTTGCTCTTGTGCTCATTCTCTCCTCTCGAGAACTCAGTGAAGCTAAACAGTGACAGGAAGAGCAACTTAAGCTACTATTTATTGATCATTTCCTTCATCCTAGGCACCATGACAGGTACTTTAAACAGACTCACGTAATCCATACGGTAACACCCTCCCCCCGCCAAGAAGACATTATTATCCCCATTTTACAGATAAGGAAATAGGCTTCGAGAGGTTAAGTTTCTTAATCAACGTCATACTGTTAATGCCAAAAGCAAGGTCGGAACTGGGCTCCAAAGCTTTGGTTCGTAAGATCCTCAAAATACATTTTCCTTCTAAAGAGCAAAATTAGAACCATCCAATTCTGAGACTTAGGAGGGGACCTGAGACACCACAGTAGAGTTTCTCAATGGGTGTTTCCAGACTCAGTCTCATAGGTTCCTGGGCCACTGTCTCACTCACCCTGAAGCTTTGTCCTGGTTTCACGCTGCTGTTGCAATGCCTCCCAATCGGCCCTTCCCTCTGCACTTTACTCTCACAGTTGACTCTGAGGGTCCTCCCCATGCTGGCCCATTGGTGTTTGCCAATACCCATGCCTGAGAGATGCATGAAGCAAATGCATTGCATTCCCCTGATCTGTTATCTACCTGCCCCTTGATTCCGTTCAGCAAAGTATGTTGTTGTTTCATGAACAATGTCTTCACTGAGTATCTTAGTTGAACTTTTGACATTTTGGTGAAGTTTATGACTTTGGGCTATTTTTAAAAATTCTTGTGCATTAAAGCAAAGCCTGAATGCTGTAAGATGACCCAGAGGGAATGCAAAAAATCTCTCAGCTCAGATTTTTCTAAATCCTTCACTGACTTACAGAAACATGTGTCAAAACACTGTCCCAGGAGGGGGAAGTATGAGCTCAGTCATTCGCTGATGCTTATGACTGGGTGAAGCAAGGGCCTTGCTCTCTTTGGCTTCCGACACAGAAAAATATCCGCTGGTTGACGAGTTTCCTTTGAATGGGCCAGTTGTTATGGAGCCATAGCTTCCGTGTCACATTCCAAGGACACATACCCAGCACGAAGGGACAGGGTGGTCTGGACCTGGTGGAAGGGGCTCTCATGAGTGTGTCACAGGAGACTGGTGTGGAAGATGATGATGATCAAGAACAGCTGCTGGAACACCAGTCAGCAGGCTTGATGGATGGAGGTGAGGGGCCGGAGCTGGCAAGCTATGGTTACCGATGATCAAGCTAGGCGCTGGAGGAGGCCAAGCTTCATGGTGTCCACTGTCGCTGAGCAGAATTGGCCTGAAAGGCATTGACTCAAGAAGCAGGGAGTGTTTGGGTGAGACCCGTCCCTGAAGATGACTTTGTGTCCTCATCTTGTACTCAAGACTTGAGAGAGGGCCGGCGCCGTGGCTCAACAGGCTAATCCTCCGCCTTGTGGCGCCGGCACACCGGGTTCTAGTCCCGGTCGGGGCGCTGGATTCTGTCCTGGTTGCCCCTCTTCCAGGCCAGCTCTCTGTTGTGGCCCGGGAGTGCAGAGGAGGATGGCCCAAGTGCTTGGGCCCTGCACCCCGTGGGAGACCAGGAAAAAGCACCTAGCACCTGGCTCCTGCCATCGGATGAGCGCGGTGCGCCGGCCGCAGCGCGCTGTCCGCGGCAGCCATTGGAGGGTGAACCAATGGCAAAGGAAGACCTTTCTCTCTGTCTCTCTCTCTCACTGTCCACTCTGCCTGTCAAAAAAAAAAAAAAAAAAAGACTTGAGAGAGTGCAGGGTCTTTGTTAAAAACAAAAAGATTATACACACAGAGCAATGAACCATCGTGTGGAGCCCCCACTGTCAATACCACCCGGGATCTTGGACATCGTGAATGAAGATGACAGTAAAGAAGGCATGAAGGGCCAGCGCCGTGGCTCAACAGGCTAATCCTCAGCCTTGCGGCGCGGGCACACCGGGTTCTAGTCCCGGTCAGGGCACCGGATTCTGTCCTGGTTGCCCCTCTTCCAGGCCAGCCCTCTGCTGTGGCCCAGGAGTGCAGTGGAGGATGGCCCAAGTGCTTGGGCCCTGCACCCCATGGGAGACCAGGAAAAAGCACCTAGCACCTGGCTCCTGCCATCGGATGAGCGCGGTGTGCCGGCCGCAGCGCGCTGTCCGCGGCAGCCATTGGAGGGTGAACCAACGGCAAAGGAAGACCTTTCTCTCTGTCTCTCTCTCTCACTGTCCACTCTGCCTGTCAAAAAATAATAAAATTAAAAAAAAAAATGAAAAAAAAAAAAGAAGGCATGCAGGATCGTGCAAGAGGGCCAAGGCCAGAGGAAGCGACTGCAGTTGCTGAGAGTATGTTAGGTTGACAATAAGTACATTTTGCAATAGAAGCTGAAGTCAGTGAGAAAGAGACCACCATGTTTTTCTTATGAATTTGCAGAATCCTGTAGGGTCTAGAACACAGAAAGGGTTCAGAACAGGATACAAATGAGTGGATAAAGGAAAGATGGGGATGTGTGTGCACAAGAGGCTTCTGGGGTCTTCAAGTTCAGCTGACTGAGCAGCTGCAGCAATCACTGATCATGTCTGTCATTCTGGAGAGCCCCAGGGCAAATATCTGGGAGCCCAAAGTAGTCATCCCCTAGACCTTGTCAAGAGACCTGCCATCCAAACTATTTTTGACTATTCATATGACAGGATTTAAAAAGAAGTTTCCTTATCTCTGATAAATTATTCTATCCATGACCTACTCTGAAAAACCTCTGTAGAGTCTAAAACACCACGGAATTGCTGCAGTTCTTCTGCAAGTCTAGCTTAAATCCTCTGATTTAGGTAAGCTAAGTTTATTTTCCTGACTCCAGGGAGACGGAGAACAGCTGCCCACTGGTATTTACACAACAGCCTGTCACGCTCTGGGAGATTATAAGTAAGTCAGCTTCCTTGTCTAAGCTCTGAAGCAAAGCCTGTGAGAATTCCCGAGTTTTCCTCTGGTGTGCTTGTTATCATCCCCACCTGCTCCCTCTGGGGAATTCTTTCTCCCTAGAGCAGCTCCAGCTCCAGTCCCTGCAGGCTTCTTGGCTACCTTAGTTGCTCTTCATTTTTCACATTCTGATGCTGTTGAAGCTCCCCCAGTGGAGTTATTAAATATGCCTTCCAAAGCTGTTCATTTATCACTATCATGGTAGCAAACCAACCAGAGAGAGACCCATTCTCTTTGCCTCTGATCTTCTTAGTCTACCAGCAAAAATTCCAGCCTTGAATTCTTAATGCTGTGCCATCTTCTTTGCAAAATTTTCCATGGCACTTGGTTCCAAAAAAAAAAAAAAAAAAAACAAAAAAAAAAAACTGCTACAGAACAAACTTACAGGTGTTTGGCTCTGCTTGCCCATTGACCTGCTGAGGTGCCCTGAAACAGCAGTAGCACTAAGAACAAAGAAGGCGACTGCAGCTCGCTCCTCTTGAGTCATTTGTTTGGATTAAATGTCTCTAACAGAAGTGGCATACAAAGAAGTAAAAGGATATTTCTAAATCAGACAATTTAATTGTATTCCAAGTGAGCAGTGACAAAACTTCAAGTAAACAGACAAAACACATATGGAGACACAAGACTTCACAAAAAGATCAAAGACAAGAAACTTGAGGGAGACCTCAATTTAGCCAGAGATTCATTGGAAGAGGGCACAATGTAGAAAGATATAATATGGAGGAAAATTCTGAAATTACATATGCCTTGAGTGTAAATCTTTATATATACTGACCATTCCTGATGGAAGAAGAGAAAGCAAGGGAGCCACCTCATATAAATATCTTCCATGCATTTTCTCACTTAACCCATTTGATCTGGAGAGATCTATTTTCCTGTCTCTAGGCTCAGTAGACAATATCACATTCTGAACTCTTAGCTAACTCTTGGAAACAGTGTGGTTAGTTTTCAGGAGCAATGACAACCACAGACCAGCACTGTCATGGAAGCAGATTCTGGAACAAGAGAAGCCCCCCGACACTAAAGTTCTCCCTCTGCTCTAACAGTGCATGGCCACTCAGGCAGAATTCAATAACAAGGTCATGATCTGATGGCCTTGTAGAACTTACTCTAAAAAGCCAGCACCACTAACTGGAGACCACACAATGGCATTGGGAGGAAATGCCCCTAACCCTCTCCCAGGGCCATATGTCGACTTTCGTGATGTATGGGGCTCTCTGAGCCAAAGACACTGCTGACTGCACTCGACACAGGAGGCTGGGATGCTGGGAAAGCTCTTTCGTGAACTTTAACTGCAGCTGGATTCTCTGCTCCCAAAGGAGAATTACTCACTTCAGTCTGACTCATTATAATTAGAGTGGATTTACTTTAGGGAGCAATATTTACTTTTTAAAATAAATGGCGATGAGGGATTTCTTGCTTGCCATCAGTGAATATGTTAGTGTTTGCAACGCCTGCTCCTGAAATTCAGATTTCATCTGCAGACAGAGTGGCACAGGCAGTACCTCTCACCGGCGTCATGGGCCTGGGCTCAGTCTTTTCCAGTTGAGGACAACCAAGAGAGCCCACAATTGCCTACACCAGGGGTTGTGAAATTATGGCCTGCAGGGCAAACCATCTATGTTTGTTAAATAAAGTTTTATTGGAACACAACCAGACCCTTGGTTTCTGCACTGTCCATGGGTGCTTTTGTGCTCCAGCAGCAAAGATGGGTAGTAGTTGTGACAGAAACTGGATGGCCTGCAAAGCTTGAAATATTTACTGTCTAACCCTTTACAGAAAATGTTTGCTGACCCTTGCTTCATTCGCTCACCCCTTGTACTCAGGACAAGAATGTCTGAGTATCAGCCGGTGTCGTGGCTCAACAGGCTAATCCTCCGCCTTGCGGCGCTGGCACACCAGGTTCTAGTCCCGGTCGGGGCGCCGGATTCTGTCCCGGTTACCCCTCTTCCAGGCCAGCCCTCTGCTGTGGCCCAGGAGTGCAGTGGAGGATGGCCCAAGTGCTTGGGCCCTGCACCCCATGGGAGACCAGGAAAAAGCACCTGGCACCTGGCTCCTGCCATCGGACGAGCGCAGCGCGCTGTCCGCGGCAGCCATTGGAGGGTGAACCAATGGCAAAGGAAGACCTTTCTCTCTGTCTCTCTCTCTCACTGTCCACTCTGCCTGTCAAAATAAAAAAAAAAAAGTCTGAGTATCATAAAAATCCCAAGGTTCAAGTAAGTTTAAAAACCCAAAAAATTCCATGAGCATATTAGCACTCTTGGTACTAAACCCAAATACTAGCAATCACTACAAACTGAACATTCATTTTGTGAATGCAGAAAGGAAATCAAATTCTCCTGTAGTGTTATCCTGGCATCTACTCATAGATTCTCGCTATTAACCTCCAGCCAATTATTTTTTCCTTAAATGACTTAGGACAGTAAGAATATGCTAATAATCAATCTGCTTATGCATTTATGTTTTATTTCCACAAATATGCGCTGATCTCCAGACACTGTGCTGTGCACTTTAGGATATAAAGATGACAATAAGTGAATTCTTGAACTAAAAGCCTATCTACACCACATCTACAGGAATCAAGAAATTGTATGTGATGAATGGTTGCACCAGGAGACATGGGGGCTCCAAAGGGGGATCCTTCAAAGAGTGTATGTATAGTAGGGGATAGTGTGTCAGGAGAGCTTTCTCGAGAAGCGGACCCCTCTCATGTTCTGCTGTTTATTCTTTCAGAGGTTAAATGTGATAACCTCCACAATGTAGCTTCAAAAAGTACATGGAAAAGGAGATTGAAAGACCTTGGTGTAACAGATTTTGAAATCCATCTGAACGTTTTTTCAGAATATGTTCTTCTCCATGCATTTCTTGAAGACACCCTTCTAAGGATGGATTTCAAAACTCTCTACATCAACAAACATGTATCTTTTCCCACGGACTTTTTGAGGTGCTGTTGTATAATCATCCCTAACTCTCTCCCCATGGGAGCATAACATGAGCATTAATCATGTAGTGGCAATGGCTTCAGGGAGGGAAGAGGCTGGCTTGGTAAGCAAGGAGTCTGGAGAGGTACAAACCTGAGGCTCTATCTTTCTCCAAATCCTAGACACCATGCACATACACACAAACACAACTCTTCCGTTTGCAATTGTGAGTTGATCTATTTCACACTGTGTGCTCTTACCAGAAGGAAGGATTATATGGTACTTACTGTACTATAGTGCTTGTTTCCATATACAGATGGTGTAGCAGAAGGCTACAAGTTTAGTGATAACCACAGTATGACAATGAGAGGGGCAGCTGACATGTCACAGAGAGACCTTGACAAGTGATTGAGCGATGGTGTCCTTTTCAAGATGACCAGAAAGTCAGGAAGTGACCACTCATAGGATACACATTCCTATCACCTCTCCACCATGGTATGATGGAGTTTGAGTCCAAGCCAAGTTTTGGGTCTAAGCACTGGGCTGTTAGGAGATCAGTAGAGAGCAAGCAGAACTCCCTAGGGAGGTGTGATGATTACTGTGGGAATCATTTGATTGGTGTTGGAAAACTCTTAAATAAGACTTTGAGAATGTTAAAGTTGGAGATTTGGTCTCAAGTCTTGAGTGTGTAGATCTTCTCCTATTTCCTATTAAATTTCAGTTGTTCCTGAAGAGTTAATGCCTTTGAGAAAAAACAGTTTTTATGTCTTCATTATGACTGAGTAGTGGACTGGTGTCTGCTATGGGATGGATGTGGATTGAGTGTATCTCTCACGATATGCTGGTAGCTTGGTCCCAAGTATGGCTATGTTGAGAGTTGATGGTACTTTTCAGAGGTGGGCCTGGTGGGAGGTGATTAGGTCATGGGGGCGCTGCCCTCAGAAGAGATTAATACTAGTATTGGGAATTGAGTTCATTATCACAAGAACACACCAAGTGCTTGGTCTTCTTTGCATGCTGCTGTTTCTCTTTCTGTTTGTCTGTCATGTTATGATGGAGTCATGGGGACCCTCAACAGGGGCCAAACGGATGAGGAACCTGACCTTGGACTTCCAGTTGCCAGAATGGTGAGATAACTAAACCTCTCTCCGTTATAAAGTACTTGTCTCAGATATTTGGCATAGCAACAGAACGTAGAGTGATACAGTGTCCCTCACCCATAGTCAGCTTCCACTCTCCTCGACTCCTCCTGCCCCACTGTCAGCGGAATGTACTTTTTGAAGTATCTGAGCAGTAATTTTATGGCACCAGGGACATCTTAGTAATAGCTTAAATACTTTTGTGGCCCATTCGCTTCTGTTTCTTTAAAACAATTCAAGATAACGGAATTTACAAATACAATGATTTTCATTCAAAAGACAGTAGAGAGTCTATCCAATACAATTCTGCAAATACCTTTTAAGTGTGATGATTTGACACTATTTCAGGAAAAGAGATCTTTAAAAATGCAGCTTCAGTTAATCAGCTTAAATATTCAAAAGAAAACAATGTTTTAAGTATAGCAACTAAGTCACCTGGTCTTTAGACCAGAGGGACCTCCTACAAGAGGTGATACAATATCTTGAAATAAAGCTAAACAGAATTGAAGAGTATCACCTGGTTGTAGACCCACGGAATGCTAGAACTAGAATCTCTCTGAGAGACTGTGTTACATAGTTCCTTCACCTAAGAGCTGGGTCAGAGGACTGCAGTCTGTATGCTGACTCAGCACTCCCGGGTCAGCTAGTGAGTACCCAGGATTGGAATTCTAACCTAGACATGTTTGTTCAAGTCCTTTGACCCTAAATCATCCTTGTCATTCAAATCTGAAACATCTCAGATTTTATACTTTGATAATCATTGAAGATGTTGAATGGGGGCTGGGGATGGGGCTACACTAGCTATGGAGTACTTTGCAGGTTGGTGCAATGTTCTGTGGACTATGTTAACAGCCAGCCCGGGAAACCCTCCGTAGAAAGGGATCTGAGTTCCTAGAGCAATTTTCAAGGGCTTCATGGCTCTGATGATTTCCATTTGCAGCCCACTGAATGCAATTTATCTCTGGATTCTGGACACCCAGCTACAGTTAGGTTCCACTTTCAGAACATGAGACATTTGAGCCAAAATACTGTTCCAATTCTAGGGGAATTATCCACCTATTATATATTTTCAGATACACTGGTGTGCTTACCTGAAATTTACCCCCACACACTAAATACACTCCGAGTATCAGCTTAGAAAATATAAACCTCAGCAAAATCAAAATATGGTTACTGAACTTGGTTGGCTCACCAGCTGTTGGCCTTTCGGGCCCCATCCTGCATACTGAAGTTTTGCATTGCTGACTTCTGGTGGGTCCAGACTTTGAGGATCCCTGAAAAAACAAAACAAAACAACAAATTAAAAAATTGCTTTTTATACTTTTTTCTATTTATTCATTTATTTTTGTAGTTATTTGAAAGGCGGGAAGACTGAGCGAGCATGAGTGCTAGGAAGAGCATGTACCATAGAGACAGACACTCACAGCGAGTCTTCCATCTACTGGTTCACATCCCACATGCTCGCAACATTCTGGATCAGGCTCGTCTGAAGCCAGGGGCTCAGAAATCAATCTGGGTTTCCCACAAAGGTGGCAGAACCCCAGTACTTGAGCCACTACTGCTGCCTCTTGGGGTGTGTGTTAGCAGAAGCTGATTCAGAAGTGGACTCAACCCCAGGCACTCTAATATGGAACACAGGTATCCCAAATGGCATTTTCCTAAGACCGCACCAAGATGCTGCAACTTCATCCTCGTAGTTGGTTTTTAAAATGTTTATGTATTTATTTGCATCTATGAGGGTAATTGATCGATTCCATCTGCTGGTTCACTCCCCAAATGCCCAAGGCTGCACCAATCTGAATGCAGGAACATGGAATTCCATCCACATCTCCAACACGGGTGGCAGGAGACCAAGAACTTGGGCCACCACCTGCTGCCTCCCAGGTTGTATTAGTACAAAACTGGATTGGAAGCAGAGATGCCAGGACTTCCTCAGGCATTAATTATTAACTTGCTCTTTGCTCTATTACTGCGTCATTAAGGAGTTTGTCTCGTGTTATTTAATAGCACGTCTCCTTCAGTCTCCATTAGACTATTTCACATGTATATAAATTATATGAGGCTGAAATAGGCCCATCACTGCTCAGCATCAGGTCCAACATTGCTTTCACCAGGTGAAAACATGTAGGGAGGTTACAGATCATCTTTAAAAAATATCCCAGTCAAAATTAAAACTTGAAATGTAGTAATAAATCCTCCCAACTCATATCCTGCATCTTTGGATCTCCTAACAGATAGCTGCTTGCCAAGCATAATGCTAGGCCATTGTGACTTTCGCAAACCAGTGGCCTCAAGACTGATGGCGACTTGTGATTTAGATACAATGCAAGAGGAAGGGAGGGGAGGAGGGAGGAGAAAGAAGACTGAGAATAATTGGAATATTTTTCCTAGCAAATATCACTTGCATTTTTCATTCATAATTTACTGATATGCAAAATTCCACCACCACAAAATCCTATCTATATACTTATAGATCAAAATGAATAAAGGTAATGGTGAAAAAATGAAACTATTAAGTATTTCACTGTTTCTTACAGCTACTGCTGTCTTCAGCAAGCAGAAAAGGTTGCTTTTCATTTCTGTTGGGTGGTGCCACTCCACAGGCAGAATTACACCTGTGTTCCACTGAGTAGGCCAGACTCTGTCCTGTGAGCACCCTAGCAGCTGGCTGTAACGTTGCTTACGCTGAAGACACAGCTACAGATGCGCTCACTTGTCTGTATGGATAATAGCTGAATGGTCTTTGAAAAGGGAAGATGCTGAATTTCAGGGTTGCACAAAGAAAGAAGAAGAGACAAGGTGGGGAAGGAAAGTGGAAGTGGGTAAGGGCATGCTGCTTCAGAACTGGCATCGTAGAAAAATCTAGAGCAACTGCTAAATCATACTACCAGGAAAGAAACAGGGAACACACGTAGAAAGAAAAGAGCTGGGACTGCGAAGGATTCCATTACACCCCAGGTTAGTTTTAGATGAAGCTCCTGGGATTAGAGAAACCCAGGAAGCCTGAAAATGGGACGATGTGGTAGCAAGTAAGAGAGGAGTCGGCTGGGAAGGAGTTGTTGTTTGTGGTCAATGAGAAGACTAAGGCTATCTGGAAATTTCAGGGTCCAGGTGAGTTTTACTTGTAATTTTTTTTTTTAAAGCTTCAAGACATTTTCACAACATTCGCACACACAGGAGTGAATTCCTCTGTAGCCTTGATGCAGAAAAAGCCTTTCTCAGAATGATCCCAAACTCAGAAGCTTGAGAAGACCGATACATGTGACTACCTAAAACATTGACAACTTTTGCATGACAATAACATCACTAACAAAAGATGATCCACAAACTGGGAGAAAATATTCATAGCTTCTGTCACGGACAAATTGCAGTATTCCTAACGTACAAAAACTCTAAAATATTGAGGTTGCAAAAGACTCCTCCAAAAATATAGAAATGTGAGAAAAAGACATGAATAATCAATTCAAAAGACACAGAAAGGGATCAAAAAATTCCTCAAAATACATAAAATGAGGGCAAAAGGAATTAATACTATACTGATGCATTGTTTCTCACCTAAGAGATTTGATAAGAAAGAAGAGAAATGGCATTGGGAAGGTTTTTGAGAAATAGGCACTGTTAGTATTTGCTGATGAGGATACATATGGGTGCCATCATTTCAGAGGGAAATTTGACAATTCCCAATGAAATACACACTTAACTTTTATACTAGCAATCCTAGCTCTGGAACATCTTCAGGAAGATATACCACCAGCAATACAAAAATATATGTGCATGAGTTTGTATTCATTGACATTTTATTTGTGATTACAAAATACTGGAAACAATATGTGGTTGCATAAACAACAGTGCACCATTTTTTAAATGCTAAATTCTATTAGTTAGGGAATGGAATGCTAGTTACTAGATATTGGGGTGGAGGGTAGGCGAGATGTCACTCAAATGATAAAAAATTCCAGTTAAGTAGGAGAAATGAGATTTTTGAGCTCTATTATAAAGTAATGGTTATTATAGAATAATATATCTTTCAAAATTTTAAAGTGAATAAATTTTAAATGTTGCATCACAATAAAAACTGTGGAGTTCAATATTTTCCTTACCTTGATTAACTGATTCTATAGTATACATATACATCAACCATCACTCTGTACTCCATAAATACATATAATTATTACTTGTCAATCAAAAGACCCAAAATCTATGGCACATTCATATAAGAAAGTATGGTGTGGCTGTGAAAAAGAACAAAGATTTCTATCAAAGTTGATAATGAGTGATTTCCATGACAGTTACACAAAGCCTTGAGAAGTATGTATAGTATGTCATCCACCATATGAAAAAGGGGCTATGAGAAATACACATGCACCACGCCATTTGTGAAAAAAGATGTGTAGGACGTAGAATTCAGAAACCAGACATTGATTATCAAAAGGGGTGGGTGGAAAACAGTGAAGAAAATAGTGAGAGGGAATGAGTTGCTGGGATGTGGTGGAGTGGTGCTTCTTCGAGTTTACTTTTTGTACAACACCGAGTCTTAAGTTATGGTAGGGTTTCACATGCCCTCCACATACCGCTAAAATAGACAAAACTAACCCAGATGTTGGAAAACCCAAAATGGAATAGAGGTACTCAAAGGAGAACAAAACTTGGTTACAAAAGAAACATGAAATTGCACTGAAGGACAGGAAGGGACAAAGAAAACCAAGTAACAGTGGGAAACAGTATTTAGATTGGATGCTCTTAAAGATAAAAGAAGTGTACATAAATGCCATCACCAAGTAACCCTGTGTTTCACAGGGGTTTGGATTATAATCATGGAACTATTCGTGTGTGTACCAGAATCCAACAAATACGCGAATCGTTAAATATATTGGAGAAAATGAGATGTCATTTTATCATTATGCGGGAAAAAAGGAAATGGCTAAAATAAATTGTATGAAGTGGATTAGAATCACAGGTGTCAGAATCAACTTGTGGTTTCACACACACACACACACACACACACACACAGAGAGAGAGAGAGAGAGAGAGAGAGAGAGAGAGAGAGAGAGAGAAGGTCCTAACTAAAGCTGTATGCTGTATGCTGTGTCCTTTTTTTAAAAGATTTATTTTATTTATTTGTAAGAGTTACAAAGAAAGGTAGAGATAGAGAGGTCTACCATTCACTGGTTCACCCCCCAGATGGCCACAATGGCCAGAACTGCACAGATCTGAAGCCAGGAGCCGCTTCTGGGTCTCCCACATGGGTGCAAGGACCCAAGGACTTGGGGCATCTTCTGCTTCTTTCCCAGGCCATAGCAGATAGCTGAGCCAGAACAGGAGCAGCCGGGACTAGAAGTGGCGCCCATATGGGATGCTGGCACTTCAGGCCAGGGCTTTAACCTGCTGCACCACAGCGCTGGCCCCGTGTGTTGTGTCTTGGTACACATATATAGATGTCCTACCTCTAGCCACTGAAAAGGGCTGAAAACAATGACAGCTCAGTATCAATGAGCAAAGCTAACACCCAGACCTTTGTCTCTCAATGCCATCATCCAATAAAAGTATATAGGGTTCCTAGGAAAATTAATAGTACCCAGGCTGGGGTGCCAATGAGCCTAGAACATCTTAGGGAGCCAGAAAGTAGGAAAATATCTAAAAATTAGGGATGTGTTGAGAGAATACAGTAGCTAACCTAAGAGAATACCTAATGGCCAACACCAGGATCATATGACCAACAAAATAATCATGGTATTCGATTAACTCACTGTACAAGGCATTCCCCGGTCCCATTCTAATATAAATATGTTATCAAATAAACAAATGGGAGAGAAGAGCACTCTTTGTCACAACAGATTTCTAATTAGCAGCATAGAGGGGAGGAAGCAAATGGAACCACCCGAGACTAACAGCCAAGTGTTGCAGACAAGATCCACTGGTGGGTGTTAAACTTAGTGGCTGAAAGCTTGAAGAGAAGCAAGATTTGCACAAAATAAGTTCCCCAAGATACTTATCAATCACAAAGAGGAAGACAGAACTTGACATGAAAAAAAAACCTGGCAAACAGCAATTTAACCAAGTGCTCAGGGGTCACTGTTACCAAAAACAAGACACAGTATCATCGAGAGAGAGTCCTTTGGATGTGATGCTTCTTGGAGGACAAAGTGCCCTTTATGTAGCATTATCAATAAAAAATGTATAACCAGGTAAGCCTGGCCAAGTGCTACAGATTGGGGGGACACCAAGCAAGAACAGCAGCTAAGGGCATCAGAGTAAGATGCATAGTGGAGGTAGTGATGTACCAATGTTTATTGGTAGGAGCTGCACTGATCTGAAGCCAGGAGCTTCTTCTGGGTCTCCCATATGGATCCAGGGGCCCAAGCACTTAGGCCATCTTCTACTGCTTTCCCAGGCCATAGCAGAGAGCTGGGTTGGAAGAGAAGCAGCTGGGACACCAAGAGGTGCCCATATGGGATGCTGGCGCTGCAGGCAGAGGCTTAGCCTGGTACACCACAATGCTGGCTCTTCTTTGTGCTGTTTTTGCAACTTCAAGCCAAAATGTTTTTCAAAATAAGAAGTCAAAAAAAGAATTTTCATATCTTCAATCTCAAAAATTCTTACAGAAAGGAATGACAGATAATTCCCTTCCCATTTTATTATGCCTTAAAGTTAGGAATGGAACTAAAATTCCTTCTATAAATTAACAAATAAATGAGAAAATACACATGAGCTATGGAGGTGACTTTCTACAAATACTTTAGAAAATTTAGAGACAAACATAATTAATTCAATGACCTAGGTTTACTGGGAATTTTCTAAGCACAGATATAGACTAGGAGATTAGAAGGAAATGTTTAAATTCCATTGCTTTAATGTGGAAATTCAATTTGTTAGACTGATTTACAACAGGTGCCTGAGATGTTTAGAAGCAGTGGGAGATTAACTTCTGTTTATTCTGAAAAGTGTAAATTCCCATACATTTGAACTGGAAATAGTATCTCCCCTTGAAAAAAATCTCCCAAGATTGTATAGCACTGGGGCCAATTCCCCCCTGTGATACATGCATTCCAATTCCATTACCTTCACTCTTCTGTGCAGAGAGATCGTTCCTTCCCTTAAGCTAAAATGCATTTTCTTCCCCATACCATGAATATATTAGGTTTCTTTAGCATGAGGGAAGAAACAGGAAGAACCATAGACCAGAGATCAAAATGTTGGCACCCTAATTCCAGCTCTATGACACATATAACACACAAGTTTGTGTGAGTCTCTCAGCCTTAGTTTACTCTCCCCAGGATCGGGGATAATAGCTACCTTTCTCTTACACAATGTCAGGAAAATCAAAAGAAACAACAAATATTAATTCACAAACTCTAACATACTCTAAGGATTAAATAATTTTTTTAAGCTAGTGACTCTCTCAACTTCCCAATACCTCTCTGTCTTTTTAAGTTGAACAAACGATTCCAAGATACCAGAAATGAGTTGCCTGCCAGAGTCATAGTAAATTTTCTTAAAGAAAACACCAGGGTGACCCTTAAAGGAAAAAAGCTATGAAGTGGTGGAATGAATTCCAAAAGAGATACAAATTTAATTCTGAATTCTGACACTAACAAGATAGAACTTGCAGCAATAGAGTTACTTAATCCTAGTTTGTTTCCTTGTTTGAAAAATGAGAATAATTGCCTCATGGGGCAAACTCAATAATATAATGTATGTGAAATCACGTAGCACAGAAGTTACCTATTATATATATGATAAATGCTGATTTACTCACTGAAAAATTAATATATAACTTGACCACATACTTATTAATACACAAAGTTATACACACAAAGTATGTATACACAAGGGGCCTTAAAAATCACAGAAAATGATACTAAGCTTACTTGGGGTAAAAAATTGCAATGCATGCATATGAAACATCTTCAACCTTGGGTAGTGACTGATCCTCCCATCATCATAAGTTCCCTTCATCACCACTATCTCCTGGTTCTCAATGACAATTCCAATCTTCTTTCTTCATCTCCCTCTTTTACCTAGGATCCCCTCACTCAATCAGATGCCTGTGTGGGGCAGACACCCAGGGACACTGCTCCAACCACCTTTTAGGGAGAACTTCTTGTTTATCCATCCTGACATGAGAGCCTGGCACTGCACCCAGTGTAGGACTCCTCTAACAGGTGGGCTTTGCTCTGACTTCCCTGGTGGGTTGCTGCAGGTGATCAAATCTGCGTGGAGTCTGAGGCTCCCACTGGGAAATCCTGCTTGCTCTCTCCAGTTCCCTTTGCAGGTGCCACATTGGCAGTGGGGCCTGCAGGCCTTCCCTCTACCTCCTGCTTGCCCCCCCCCCCTTTTGCCTTCCTTGGCACCACTCCCAATACACCTCCCGCACTCTCAACCTTTGCTTCTCAGAGGACAACAGACCTGGCCCCAGGCTCCCTGCTTCACTGAAAGTTGGTGTGCATCCTCTCAGCACACACTGAGGGACCTGCACGTCCCAGAGACAAGGAACGCCCCTTCTTGACTAAGCCAGTGCCTCCTTCCGTTCCTTTCTTTTCCAGCCTACAGTCATCAAGTCCTTACCTTTCTTGATGAAAACACATTATTTTTGACAGTAGGACTTAAATTTTAAAGCATAAGGTTTACAAAAAAATGGACCAAACTATAGTCCCCATATGCATCTTCTTCCCTGCCCTCAGTTTTCCAAACCATTAGCATCTCGCATTAGAGTGGCACATGTGTTATCATGGGTAAACCAATATTGATATATACTGTATTGTTAGATTGATTCCATGGGCTTTATTAAATCATGTTAAGAATCTGCCATTACAGCATCATGCAGAAGTTTCACTACCCTCTCCACCCCTGGATTTCCTGTGTTCAACCGGTTCTTACCTCCCTCCCATAGATCCTAGCAACCACTGATCCTTTTGGGGTCCATAGTTGGACTTTTCTAGAGCATCATACAGTTGCAACCAAACATTTTATGCAGCCATTTCAGTTTGACTTCTTTCACTGAAGCGTGTGCATTTAAGATTTCTGTGTTGCTTCAGCCTCTTGGACATTGCCTGCTCACCCCATTTCTGTCTTCGTTACCTCTCTTTGCCTGCTCCTTTCCCCAAGACTACTTCCAAGTGTAAAACAAACCCAAACACCTAACACAGTTTCTCCATTGACTGATAGTCCAGCCCCTACTGGTCTCCTCACAGTCAGACTCGCCACCTAAGTTGTCCATCCCTGGGGTCATCCTCTGACCTACCACCCTGTCCCAACACAACACATGTTACGGAGCTGAAATCGCTCCTTAAGAGCTTCCTTTCCAGTCAGGTTCTGAATCTGGTGGGTGCTTCGGTCTTGCCTGCTGCTGCTCCTCTTGTTGATCTGCACGGTCCTCTGCTCTCCTGGCTCTCTTTCTTCCACCTCCTCAACAGGCCTCATCATTGCCTCTACAGGTCTTCTTTCTTCACCTACTTTTAAAGTAAGAGTCCTGGGCTTCCACTAGCGGCTCTGGTTCCTCTCGTTTTACCCCACCTCCTGCCTCACTATCATGAAACAACCACAATTCCTATTTTAAGGAGCATCCAAACCACATCTCTAGCCCAGGTCCCTTCCCAGACTAGAGTGCATCCAGCGTAACCTCCATGGAGACCCCACAAAGCATCAACATTCAACATGTGCGAGACTGAGCCCATCCGCTTCCTCCATGTACCCCTTCCCTCAAAGACCACACGGTCTGCTCAGCCCTCTAAGTCAGAAACCTGCCATACACCTCAGAGTCCAACTGGCCAGAACCATTTTTTTATACCCCCCCACCCCCCCCCACACACAAAGATACGTTGAGGCTCTAATTCCTAGTACTTCTGATTTTTGCTATTTTTGGAAATAGTATTTTCATAGATGGAATAGTTAAAATAAGGTCATATGTATTTAGGGTGGACCCCATTTCCAACAATGTATTTGAAGGAAAGACGACACATAGACACATACACAGGAAAAATGACATATGGAAACAGAGGCAGACGCTGGACTGCTGCGTCTGCAAACTCAGCAACACGGAGGACTGATGGCATCAACCAGAACACGGAGGACTGATGGCATCAACCAGAACACGGAGGACTGATGGCATCAACCAGAACACGGAGGACTGATGGCATCAACCAGAACACGGAGGACTGATGGCATCAACCAGAAGCAGGTCCTTGCACATACCTTGGCAGAAATACAAAGGCTAAATAAAGTCCTCCTGGGACTTCAGAGAGAGCAGAGCCCTGCTAGCCTCTTGATTTGAGACTTGAAGGCTCCAGAACTATGAGAGAATAAATTTCTCTTGTTTCAAAATACTCATCTGGTAACATGTTTTTTTAATACAGTCCTTGGAAACTGATCAAGGACACAGCCGATTAGCTTCTGTCTGAAGGTTTGGTCAAAGGGGAAAAGTCTCCAACTGGTTTCAAGAGCAAAGCCAAACAATGCTTAGAAAGCAGAGCAAAAACAAACCTTGGGGAAGTCTACCTGCTAGTCTTTTGCTGTGTCTATTTCATAGTGCTTCCTCATGGAGCATGCCATTCCCTCAAAGGAAAAAGCCTGGATCCCACCTTCACACAGACAATATTGGGGTGCCCTTTGCAGAAAGTCCAGGCCCTACTGCATCATTATCAAATAGTTTTCTGTCACGTACTATGTGATTGTGGTATTCTCTTTAAACATGTATTTATTTATATCGAGAGATTGAGGGACCAGTGCATAGAGCTCACATCACTGGCTCACTTCCCAAATGCCCACAAGGGTGAGGGTTGGTCCAGGCTGAAGCTGGAAGCAAAGAATTCAACCCAGGTCTCCCATATGAGTGGCAGGCAAGCAACTAGTTGAGCCATCATCTATTGCCTTGTAGCATACACATTAGCAGGAAGCTGGAACTGGGAGCAGAGCCAACACACAAATTCAGGCTCTCTGATATGGGATGTAGGCATCCCAAGCAGTATCTTAACCTGTAGGTCCAAAGGCTGCCCCAGGACTATTCCAAAATTTTTAGGGTAATCTTGTGTATGTGTATGTGTGTGTGTGTGTGAGAGAGAGAGAGAATGCATGAGGTTATTTATTGATTTATTTGGGAGTCGGATAGTGTCCCTCCCTTATTTTTATTCCCTTTTTATTTATTCATTTATTTTAAAGAACCCACAACAGGCCTTGTGATGAATCATCTCCAGGGTAGAGATGGATTGGTAAAAAATGATTAAGGAAGAATAAAATGATCTGGACTTACTATATCTCAAAATAATCAGGCAATCCATTCTGATTTTGCTTATTTGAGCAATAAACAAAACAGAGCATAAATCATGCTGAATTTTGAAGAGTAAATTAGTGCAGCAAAGTTTACTCATTTATCTTGCTAAGCTATTTTGAGGGACTGAAAAGCTTCCCAGCAATAACATTGGGACAAGAAAAAAAAATCTAAAATGTACTTTTACAGCTCCCAATCTCTGATGACCGAAAATGTTTCAAAGATTGCGTTTTCAATGCCAAACAACATGTGTCTGCTGTTTTCCTATGTGCTTAGCATGATGGGTGATAGACAAATACAAGATGTACTCCCTAGTCCTAGAAGAGCACTGACACAAAATAGGCATTCAGTAAATGCTAACTGAACAATGGCTAATTATTAATGATGAATTAGTAACTGGGATGTAGTCTATTCTTTACTTACTGATTTATTAGGGTCTGTAATATCTCAAATTTATGCAGCATTAAAGATTTGTGCTTAGTTTAAAATTAAGTTCCTGAGGGAAAGAATCTTACAGGCACAAGTATTTCTCTAGTGGGCCAAGTTTGCATGTGTATTCCACTATTAACTGTGGAGTATCTCTTTTTCTGTGGTGTGTGGGAAGTTTCTTGGCTCATGAATGACTTAGCAGCAGATGTTTTGAGATTGAGGCGGTCAACTCATTAGCAGAGTTTTGGGTCAACTCACACTGAAATATTGGTGTGGATTCTCATCTAACCCATAGGAACCCTTGCATACCCTGAGCACAAATACAAAGGCTAAATAAAGCCACATAGAAGTGGAAACACTTTGTAACAAAAGGAAGCTTATGTCTTCTAAACCCAGTGTGTGCCACAAACTTCTGTTAAAGAGAGGTGGAGTGGGATGGAAGGGCTTGTTGAATGATGAAGCACATTTTAGGGTTGATGAGAATGTTCTAACACGGAGTTACAATTCCAGTACAATACTGGAATTGAATTTCGTAGAAACAACTAAGTCATATTAATCTGTACAGTATAAGACCCATATCTCAATAAACTCCGGACATGGAGGGGAAGAAGTGAAGACAGAAGGGACGGGCAGGGCATATGAAGGAAAGGGATTAAGGGCATTAAGTCTTATCTACAGACCCATGGTCAAAGGCTACTTCCGCTCTGCCGCATCACCTCCCGATGGCGTGTCAAGCCCTCCACACTCCTAATGCTGCCTAAAGATGAGCTTCCTGATTTGAAAATGTCACCTTCTCCTACAGGAAAACTTTAAGGGAGACAGTTACAGAAGGCCAGCCAGGGCAGGGCCAAGGGAGGAGCCCTTCCACCCCCACCTCCCGTTTCCTCTTGGATAACACAAAGAGCAAAGTCTGTGGGGCTAGTAGCCCACCCCTGTCCCATACCCAGGGATTAGCACACCTATTGCTCACTAGAGAGATTTCAAACACAGGTGTAAAAGGCAGAAGCCTCAGGCAAAATAGAGCCTGCTCACTCTAGATACCTTGGTGTTACACAGAATTTGTTAGATGCTTCTGCTTACATCACAACCAACAGTCTTGGTCTCATTTCCCCAGATGGTGCTTTCTGAGTAGACATCTGGTCAACATGACAAACAGAACAGCATCTCGGGTGAAACAGCAAGGCGCTCTCTGGAAGCAGCACCTTCACTCTATGCCGTTCTGAGTATGAATGAATAGGGTGACCTTTGGACTCAGACGTGAGAAACAACAGCCACATAGAAGCTGTGCGGTCTTTGGAGCAAATCTCTTAACCTATTTGAGCTTCTATTTTCTGCTCTTTGAGGTCAGGAAACTCCTCATTGGTTATTGTAAGGATTAAGTGAGAGGATGAACATAAAAGCTTAGCACACCATCTGGATCATGGAAATCAGTCCATAATGTTACTGCTTAGTTGTTGCTGCCGCTGATGATGATGGGGATGGGGACTGGTAGCGGGGGAGGGGGGAGAGAGGAGAAACAAATATGATTTGTTCAAAGCTTATCCAAAATAAGATGGGGTCTCATTTTAGGTGGCACAGCAACCTAATGCAACTCCTGGAATCGGCTGCTTTGCTGGAAATGGATGGGTGGTGTGGACAAATCGTGCACCTGTCACGATGCAGTGCAGCAACTGATTTTCTCGAAGTGAGATGGAATAAATAGATGTGTTTATCTCCTGATAGGTTTCACCTTATGCCATACGCATGAAAAGCAAGTTTTTGATCATTGCGAGGGCTGCTTTTTTGCTGCCCTTCTGTAAAAATCCCATTATAGAACAAAGCACTGGAGAAGGCTGCCCTGAAATTCACACTGAGAGCATGTCGGAGGCTTCCTTTTGGCGAGTGTCAGGGAGCAAAATGAGATGGAGAAAGGGGAAAATTGGAGTTTGGAAAGGACAAAGAAGAACGCTTTAAAAAATGGATAAATGCTAACTTAGCCACTTCAGAAAGGTGCTCTCTCCCTTTCTTCCTGCTAGGAGGGTTATTTCTTCTCGACCCATTCCCCGGGGCCTATGTGCTTTCTCTACCAATTCAATGCTATCAGCTCTGACTTTGGGGGAATCCGCTCTCAGCCTGGAGAACGAATTGCTCAAACTCTTAACTTGAGATGTGGTTTCAAACCTAAGTGGTGTGAAAATCACGCCAGAGATGGAGAACTGGTTCAGTTAAAGCAGCAGCATCCGGGTTTCCATGACTGGCGATGGGTGGGCTCCCCACGCACCCGGGATGAACATGGGGGACGCTGGGCACACAGGGCAGCTCACTGCTGCAACCTGACAACACACCCATGCACCTGCGTGAACGTGCGCGCGCTCCGAGGTAGGCAAGCCCTCCCCGGCTCTGTGCGCTGGGCTCCCAACAAACGCTCCCTCCGGGCGGAGGGCTACATTTATCATCTGAGAACCGTAATGAGGACCTTCACGGAATTATTCTAAACCAATTCAACTGTGTGTATTGATCCACAAGAAAAGCACAAACTGATAATGAATTAGACTAGAGAAAAACAGAAGCCAGTCAACACTAACTCTCTAACAGCTCAGGTAGGGAATGAAAAGTAATATAGTTCACAACAGTGGTGAACAGTGTGGAAGCAAAGTATCTTCGGAGCAAAATCTGTTTAGTCCTACAGCTAATTGGCAAAGCAGGGCCTGGTTTCAGGTCCTTGGCCTCTCCCCCCTCCGGCTGCCTGATGCTAGATATAATTACTAGCTAGAATGCCTGAAACCTGCAGAGAAATCTTTTTTCTTTCCCCTAAAATTCCATTACCAGTCCTCAGGCTGGCATACCGATCACCGATTATGGATTTTCCCCACAACCTTCTCTGTCATTGCTTTCGATTTCTAAGACATCTCTGGGACTTTCCATATTGATCTTATCTAATTTGGAAGCTTATTATTAGAAAACGGCCTGAACCAATCTTGCTATTCAGAATCCTTCTCTGTGCGAGGCCCGAGGAACAGCTTTCCCACCCTGGGAGAAAAAAAAAACAGCCACCACTGGGCTGTGGGCTGGTGCGAGGCTGGTCCGGGGATTCCTCCGCGGCCTGCAGTGTAGCCATCTAATTTTCTCTCCCTTTAGGCTGCCCGTGTGACAGTCAGGAAGTCTGAAACCAGCGTCGTGCTGAGAATGATTAATGCCGCTGCAGCAATTTGGAGAGAAGATTTGGTCCTTATAGACAGGAGTCCGTGCCGTTTAACAGCCAGCAGCCTATTCACAGCCATGCCGGTTTGGGTGATTCCCAAATGAGCAGTCCGCTGTACTGCGATGAATTTTTTCCTGACTTGCTGGGCCCTAGCTCTGGGTGGTTCTCCTGTCATTAACAGTCAACAGTGCTAGCAGCCTGGCAAAGAGGAGGGAGCAGGGTGATGCGGTGCATGAGTAGGTACTGGGCGTAAACCAGTAGATGTAGCGGGTTTAAAATATCACATTGGGGCTGGTGGTATGGCGTAGCAGGTAGGGCTGCCACCTGCAGTGCAGGCATTCCATATGGGCGCCAGTTCGTGTTCCAGCTGCTCCTCTTCCGATCCAGCTCTCTGCTATGGCCTGGGAGAGCAGTGGATGGCCCAAGTCCTTGGGCTTCTGCACCTGAGTGGGAAACTCGGAGGAAGCTCCTGGCTTTAAATCAGTGCAGCTCCAGCCATTGAGGCCATTTGGGGGAGGGGGTGAACCAGCAGACGGAAAAGTTCTTTCTCTCTGCCTCCTACGCTCTAACTCTTTCAAATAAATACATCTTAAAAACACACAATTATTCTTAGGTGTTTAAATTTTCACTGAAAAGAGATCCCTGTGAAATATAAGAGTGGGAATAAGAGAGGGAGGAGATGTACAATCTGGGACATGCTCAATCGGACCTGCCCCAAATGATGGAGTTAGAAACGTGCCAGGGGATTCCAATACAATCCCATCAAGGTGGCATGTACCAAGGCCATCTCACTAGTCCAAATGATCAATTTCAGTTCACAGTTGATCACACTGATAGGTCTAAGAGTCAAAGGGATCACACAAACAAGACTAGTGTCTGCTAATACTAACTGATGGAATGAAAAAGGGAGAGAATGATCCAACATGGGAAGTGGGAGACATAGCAGACTCATAGAATGGCAGATGTCCTAAATAGCACTCTGGCCTCAGAATCAGCCCTTAAGGCATTCGGATCTGGCTGAAGAGTCCATGAGAATATTTTAGGCATGGAAAGCTAAGACACTCTGAAAAACAAAAACAAAAACAAAAAAAAAGAAGACCTAAATGAAAGATCTCTGTGAGTGAGATCCCAGTGGAAAGAACGGGGCCATCAAAGAAGGAGGTACCTTTCTCTGAAGGGAGGAGAGAACTTCCACTTTGACTATGACCCTGTCGGAATAAGATCGAGGTCAGCGAACCCTAAAGGCTTCCATAGCCTTGGCAACTCATGACAAGAGCCTAGGGAGATTACTGATGCCATAAACAAGAGTGTCAAATTGTTAAATCAACATCAGGAGTCACTGTGTACTTACGTCTCATGAGGGATCTGTCCTTAATGTGTTATCCAATGTGAAATAATGCTATAACTAGTACTGAAACAGTATTTTTACACTTTGTGTTTCTGTGTGGGTGCAAACTGATGAAATATTTACGTAGTATATACTGAATCGATCTTCTATATATAAATATAATTAAAAATGAAAAAAAAATTGGTGTTAAATTGGAAATTGCATAGATAATTAATCAATTCTTTAAAAAAAATCATGTAGGATCTCTGTCCTTAATGTGCTGTACATTGTGAATTAATACTATAACTAGTACTCCAACAGTATTTTCACTTTGTGTCTATATGTGAGGGCAAACTGTTGAAATCTTTACGTAATATGTACTAAACTGATCTTCTGTGTATAAAGAGAATTGAAAATGAATCTTGATGTGAATGCAAGGGGAGAGGGAGCGGGAAAGGGGAGGGTTGCGGGTGGGAGGGAAGTTGTGGTGGGGGGAGCCATTGTAATCCATAAGCTGTACTTTGGAAATTTCTATTCTTTAAATAAAAGCTTTATATATAAAAAAATCACAGTAACTCCAGGACATAATATTTTTTACAGGAAGAGTTAGAGAGACAGAGAAAGGTGTTCCTTTTCTGTTGGTTTACCCCCCCCCCCCCCCAAATGGCCGCTGCAGCTGGAGTGCTGCATCCGATCTGAAGCCAGGAGCCAGGTGCTTCTCCTGGTCTCCCATGGGGTGCAGGGCCCAAGCACTTGGGCCATCCTCCACTGCCTTCCTGGGCCACGGCAGAGAGCTGGACTGGAAGAGGAGCAACCAAGACTAGAACCTGAGGTACCATCACCACAGGCGGAGGATTAACCAAGTGAGCTGCGGCTAATGAAACAAGAGGACAAAAATCATTTAATTCACTCTCCCCTGAATGTGGCTTCTCAGATAACATGGGACAATCTTGGAGAATTTGAAAAGGCATCCTTCTTTGCCCCTGTGATCCATAGTGATCAGTGCAGTACTAGCACTTTCCTAGGTACCCGTGCAGTACAAGTACTCGTTACAGTACTGATACCTAGCATTGTACTGCAATCCAGGGTGGTACTGGCACCTTGTGCAGTACTAGTACTCTCCACAGTCCTGGTACTGTGTAGGCATGCAGTTCAGTGCACCCCGAGAGCTCCTCCAAGTACTTTAAAGGGTCAATATAATTGACGGTAGGGTAATGATTGGGTCAATCAGAGGTAGGTTGCACACAGAGATATCAAACAAGTGACTTTCACTTTAATAACAGAGAACTCTGCTATCTAGATAATTTTATGAAAGCGGCTACCTCCCAAGCGTTCTGGTTGCCCTCTCAACCGTCCCCACCAGTTTGGGCCACCTTTGTTTTGTTTGGTGTAGGAGAGATACAACCTACAGCCTGGGGTCAACCAAGTACTAGTTGGGCAAGCACCAGCATTGCTTCTGTGTGGCCTCCTTTCACCCGAGTACTTTGCAGGGCAGTGCATTGTGTGGGAATGGAACTGAGTGTCTGATATCCCCACAAGGCTGTGGGGTCCTAGGGAGCCTCCACCTACACTGCTGGGTTTTGTTACCTTGCCTTGGAGTGTGGTCTTCTCAGTGAGAAATTTCATGGCTTGTCTTCTGTTACAGTGCATGTAGTTAGTGGCTGCAGAAATTCTTAGATTTACACACTGGACTGCTGGTACCCTGCAAACCCACTCACCTCTCAGAACTTTCTAACAGTGTCTGCCTCTCCTTTGCACAGTGGTGCTGTCCAGCTATGTCAAAATGAGGCTATGCGAGTCTGAAAAAGCCCACAATGCCTTCCCAAGAAAATGTTTTCTGGCCTTTGCTAGCCCTTGATTGATTTGGCATTCTAAGAAGGGCAAACATGTGGGGCTGATGAGCTGGTAGGGTACCAGGGACAACCCCAAGGGGGAAAGGAGGGGCAGGATGTTTGGGGGAGATGGACATGTCCTGTGTCTTAGCTGTGGGGGTGCTTATGTGGTTACACCTGCTAATGACAACAATGGACCTATACCTTTGAAAAGCATGAGTTTCATTATACATAAACTGTACTGTAATAAGCTTGCCATCACATGCTCTTCTCGCAGAAGCCTTCCCACTTCATTGTCTAGACAGCCTGGCCCTCCCACTGTCCTTGAACGGCTCTCTGCAAGGCCAGGCTGCTCAATTTAAGCCACTGTCACTAAAGAAAATATCATGGGCGTCTGTGAGGGACAGTGCAGGGCACAGAGGAGAGAGAAAGGTGAGGTAAACACAAAACAAAATGCATCGGCTACTAAGAGATGTATGGGGCCTCTCCATTGTCTATCTCTGTGTCTAATGTAGTGCCTGACCCACGCCACGTGCTCAACAATTTTATCTCAAGATCAGATGCACAGCACACAGCATACATTTCCCAGGCTCACCATCCAGGAGTGTCAACCTGATGCACTAGCAACCAATCTGTGAACAAGAGAGCTGCCCACAGTGACGGAAACAGCGCTTCCCTAGATGATTGCTCTCTGCCTCAACATATGCTCCTCTAACTCCGTGGGATTTCTCAACATAAGAAAGCCATCAACGGCCACGTTGGAAAAGAAAATAACACTTCACAATTTTAGACACGGCCTTGCAACCCTGGTCTTGCTTGCGGCCAGGATTTCTCAAATGCAAGAATCCAAATAGTTGACTTAACCACTGCGGCCCACTAGGTGGAGCCCACGGGAAAGGCGAGTTTGGGCAGCCCCAGGAAGAGGATAAAAAACATTGCAGGATGCCCTCATCGGGATGGATGAAGACCACAAAAGAGCAGTGTCTGACTCATCTGGTCAGCGCAGGCTTTGATACTAGAGTGTTTTTCACAAATGGCATTCAATAAATCTCCAAGCAGAGTTAATCTGAAACCTACCACTGTTTCTCTGAGTCTGAAGAGAAGACAAAGCAATTAATGTTAATCAGGGGACACTTCAGTGTGGCTTGTCTCCAGAGACGGGAGTGCCATTTCTCAGCTCCAGCTACAATCCTGCTGTCACTTACCAATGGCAGCAAGTAAAGGAGGGATCAAGCCAGCTCACCCTAGCTTGACACCAAAATAACCTTGGCAAGGTTTAAAACTATCCTGAAACCCCTCCTCGGAGATTTGGAGTGAGGTCCAGGCGTGCATAGTCTTAGCAGCCAACACTGCTTAGCTACTTAACTCTTTTACTCTATCAGCTGAGGTTTATGGAGCCATTTGTAGCAGGAAGTGGGGTAGAAATGCTCAGTTTAGGAAAATGAGGAATCTACCTAACCTCACATCCATCATTTGAGACTTGTGCCATGAAAGAGAAAGCCTGTTTCGACCACAAATGCATTCAATTGTGCCTATCATACTGGCAGCTGTTGCACAGGATGACGACTGTGCTAAATCAAAATCGCACAAGAGGTTGTTGCAGCTGCTCATGTGATCGACAGAGTCCAAGCCTCTCCCATCAGTGCCTCTCTGACACTGAGAGCAATGGAGAGAAATGTGTCAGGTAACAAATGCATGTTGAAAACCTTCCTTGTGGAAAAATTATATCTTCAACTAGATAAGTAGCAATTGAATGCAAGAATAAATTATAGTGTAAAGTGAGAAATAGTGTTTACTGGCAGAGTTCAGGTAGTTAGAAGAGATGGTTTTAAAGTTGGGGCTTAAAGGATCAGAAGGGTTTAGAGAAATTTGTGCACAGTGAGGAGGACATGTGGGTGTGGGGGGTGGACTGAACGAAGCTGTGAGTACTCAGAAATCTACTTTGTTTGGGAGCAGGGCGGGACATAGCCCTTGATGTGGTTCATCCACAGAAGGCATGTGTTAAGGATAAAATGTTTTTTGTCCCAAATGTTGGAAAACCATGGTATAGGTGGTTAATTAGATTTGGCTATATTATGGAGAGCCTCAGTGTCCACCTGGAATAGAGCCTGTATATTTTCCATGCACCAAAGTAGGCATTTAAATGCATCATCTTTATACAGAATTTCATAAAAACCCTGCAGGTGGGGTAGTCTATATATGGAGTTGTCGTCCCCAGAGCAGTGAGGTCACTTCTTTATGATTCTACAAGTACACAGGTTGACAGGGAATTTATCCCCAGGTCTGTTTTACTCTAATTGGTAATGCTTGCTGAGAGTTCGGATTTCTGCAGTAGACAGAGAGGAGAGAGGGCAGGAGGATGAGAGGGGGAGGGAAACTAGCTATGACTAAATCTTGTAGGGAGATTTAGGAACTGTTCACAGTTATGAAAATCTGTGAAAGCCAAGTAGTGGGAGGATTCTCCCCTCCTGATGACATGGTATTGACATGGAAAATGCCATTCCAACACCACCTCCTCCTTCTACATTTTGGCTTCCCATTGGTACTCCAGAAAGGTATACAACCAATCCCAGTCAGGCAGCAATAAAGGCAGCTCACTCTGCAGAGCCAGATGTCTGCACGTGGGCAGCAGCAGGGGCCCCAGAGATGCAAAGTTTGGGCTGGGAAGGATGTGTGCTATGCTGAAGAGAGCTGACATTGACAGAGAGTCTTCATCCCTGCCTTCCAGCCTGACCTTGTGACTTTGCATTGTTTTCAAGCAGCAGGATCAACCCACAGTGGGACACTGGCTGCCAAAGATTTAATTAGGGGGGCACGGGATATAAAAACTAGAAATCTATCTTCATTTTCTAAAAGAACACCAGCCATACATGGTAGACATTCATAAGTTTTCTACACTGAGCTCTTCCACAATCCATCCCTGCCCCGTGCACCTCCTCCACCAGGTCTTCTAATTGAATCTTGGTTTCTGATACTCCCTTTCCTTCAATCTACCCTACAAACAAACTTAGAGCTAATTTAAGCCCATCATTTTCATCACATTTTTCTTCTGCATTTGGTGCATGGTTATTACAAAGACCAACCACATTTGGGTGTTGTTTAGGTACTATCCGAGGCACATCCTAAAAATGACCCAATCCTATCTTTATCCACGTAGACTGCCACATGAATACTCAGGTCCAGCCTAACCTGGCTCCTCATTGGTTCCAGGGTACGTGGCCTTATCATAAAAATTCAAGTTTGGTTAATGTGTTACTTGGCCTGGAAACTCTGCTCCTACCTAGATTACCAAACAAACAAAAATGTGCTCAACTACAAAGCCCAGCCAAAATTAAACTTCCTTCTTCAGACTGTTCGTAATAATAGGGATGCCCACAATTCTGTCTTCCTTCCTTGGTGCTTAGTGTTCAAAATATTTGTTTGAGCCACATTATAACATTATATGTCTGTATATCTCCTTTTCAGTAAGATTCTGAGCTTAAGGGTAGCAACCACACTTCTGTTGTTCAATGTAGTATTCCAATACGTACTTACTGATTCAAAGTGTCTTTCCAGCTTCCACTGGAGGAAAAACAGATGTCTACAAAATTAATACTAGTAGGTCAGAATGAGATAATATTACAAAGAACTTATTGAACACTGAGAATTGTAGACAGTCGAGAACACAGACATCTTATTCAAGAGGGAAATTAAAATTACATAGGCATTGTAATTACCTCAGTGTCACGAAACAAGCCTCAGCTTAGAAAATTGATTAAAGGAAATTTTATTATTGTAGAAGTATATTATCCCTCTACTTATAATAGAAAGGATTTACACTGGCTAGCAAGGAAAGTCTGATAATATTTAATTACTATATATATATATATATGGTACATATTGTAATATTAAAAAGTGCCCATGAGAAGCAATTCTCTACAGTATGTTTTGCATATGTCATTGCACTTAATTCTTACTTTTTTTTTTTTGACAGGCAGAGTGGACAGTGAGAGAGACAGAGAGAAAGGTCTTCCTTTGCCATTGGTTCACCCTCCAATGGCCGCCGCGGCCGGCGCACTGCGCTCATCCAACAGCAGGAGCCAGGTGCTTGTCCTGGTCTCCCATGGGGTGCAGGGCCCAAGCACCTGGGCCATCCTCCACTGCACTCCCGGGCCACAGCAGAGAGCTGGCCTGGAAGAGGGGCAACCGGGACTAGAACCCAATGTGCTGGCGCCTCAAGGCGGAGGATTAGCCTGTTGAGCCACAGCGCCGGCCCTGCACTTAATTCTTATAGGGAGCCTATGAGGTAGGTATCATTGGCACTATCTTTTCAAAAATACAGAAACTCCAGGGGAGCATTTGGTGCAGTGGTTATGACGCCACTCGGAACGTCCACATTTCCTATTGCAGTGCCCGAGTTTGAGTCTGGACCCACTTCTGATTTCAGCTTCCTTCTGATGTACACCCTGAAACACAGCAGCTGATGGTTCAAACACTTGGGCCCCTACTACCCACGTGGGAGACGTGGTTTGAGTTCCCAGTTTCTGGCTTCAGCCTGACTCCGCTCTAGATGTTGCAGACATTTGAGGAGTGAACCACTTGGTGGGAGAGCTCTCTCTCTGCTGTTCCAATAAATAGCATAAAAACAAGCAAAATACGGTAACTAAGACCTATGGAAGTAAAAAGACTCCCTAGGTCACACAGCCAAATTCAGTGGCCATATGAGAACTTAAATTCAGGCCTATGTAACTGTGGTGATTATCTTAACTCTGCTTCTGGCTTTTAGGAAATGAGCTGAGCATATGTCCTTGATATAGAGGTTTGTTGTCTAATAAATGGAGCACTTCTGTGCACTCCAGTCTATAAAACTGGAGCATTATTCCATGCTGAAAGAATCTGTATTATTTTTATAAATAAAGAGATGGCTTTAAAATATCAGCCACAATTCTAAAAGAATATGATTTTTGTACAACTTTTCTGGATGCCTGGAAAACACTGGCAAGTAAGCAAAGGTAAGGCAACAATACCCGTGGCATGGCCTGGAATGTGAATAACACCTTCGACTACTTCTCAGTTTCCATTCTATTAGTGCTGAGTTTGCCTGACCCCCAAATGCCACAGCTACCTAATGAAGAGATGTGCCCAATTTTTCTCAAATTTGATTTGTTATAGAAGGAGCCGATTTTCTCTGGTTCATGTGACTTTCAGAATGATCCTAACAGACATGGCACTTAATATTAGATATCTTTGAATATATATCTATGAATGTTTGTCAAGGACTCAAACCAAAGGCAAAACTAATTCAAGAAAAAAGTCACACCGGGAACACAGCAAGAGATTGCCAAGTCTACCGACAAGCTAACACCTGAGAGGTCATTGACAGAGAACAAGAACATTTAGCTGGCCACAATCTTTCCTGTGGAGGGTTGCTTGATTACGTTGAAATTTGGATACAACAACTTTGGGTGAGGTGCTTTATGTTAATAATAACCAGTTTAATTTTGCTTAAATTAGCAAATTAATATAAAAGACATGCCTTTTAAGAATATCATTTTTGAAAACTCAGCATGTCAAAGTCAAACTAGCCTACTCTCAGCACCTGATCTTTGAATAAACAAAAATCCAGCTACTTTGGGATGCTCATTGTAACCCTAGCTTGACATGCAAAGAGAATTCTATGTGACTGCAGCTACAGAGTCTACACCTATAGGATGGAAGCCAACTGCATGGGAAAAAAAAGAGGGATCCTTCTTCCCTCACCCCACTTCCAACATTTCTGAAATGGAAGAACACCAAGAATCAGAGGGCCCTGAAACATTAATCTGACCCATCTCTGTGACTGGCTGAAAAGCCTGAAGTTATGAAAAAACAAGATATAAATGACAAACAGTATATCCATCCTAAAGCCTGAATGTAATCCGGTTTGAATTTAGGTGAAAGAATCATGAAAGGAAAGGTAAGAATTCATGGAAAAGGGACAGATGCATGTCTGTAGAATTATCAAGAAAAACTCAATTTTTGGTATATGACTAATATATAGCTAAATATTTTAATGGAGGATTATATCAATTTTAAAAGACAAATGTGTTTTCCTCTGTGTCCAAAACCTATCTAAAGTGAAGCCTTAAAACCAGGACTGTATTCTGCCACCATATCAGGTGCTCACACATAATGGACAACTGAGAGGCTGAGAAGCAATATTGAAGGTTGAGGCTATGGAAGAAGCTCCAGGCATAAAGGGCCATGCAGGTTAGAAACCTAACGCTTCATTAATGTAAACACAATTCTGATAATATTTAGAATTACTGAAGGGAGGAGAGAACTTCCACTTTGACTATGACCCTGTCGGATTAAGATCGAAGTCGGCGAACCCTAAAGGCTTCCATAGCCTCGGCATCTCATGACTAGAGCCTAGGGAGATTACTGACACCATAAACAAGAGTGTCAAATTGTTAAATCAACTTCAGGAGTCACTGTGTACTTACGTCTCATGGGGGATCTGTCCTTAATGTGTTATCCAATGTGAAATAATGCTATTACTAGTAATGAAACAGTATTTTTTCACTTTGTGTTTCTGTGTGGGTGCAAACTGATGAAATCTTTACATAGTATATATTAAATCGATCTTCTGTGTATAAAGATAATTGCAAATGATTAAAAAATTTTGGTGTTAAATTGGAAATTGCATAGATAATTAATCAATTCTTTAAAAAAAATCATGTAGGATCTCTGTCTTTAAGTGCTGTACATTGTGAATTAATACTATAACTAGTACTCCAACAGTATTTTCACTTTGTGTCTCTATGTGAGGGCAAACTGTTGAAATCTTTACGTAATATGTACTAAACTGATCTTCTGTGTATAAAGAGAATTGAAAATGAATCTTGATGTGAACAGAAGGGGAGAGGGAGCGGGAGAGGGGAGGGTAGCGGGAGGGAGGGAAGTTGTGTGTGGGGGAGCCATCGTAATCCATAAGCTGTACTCCGGAAATTTATATTTTATAAATAAAAGCTTTATATAAAAAATATTTAGAATTACTGGGGTGAATTCCCCACAAATAATCTTAAGACAAAGCAGAAGAGTGGGGGAGGTTGAGCAATACAATTTTGGTGCTGAATCTATGTCAGTGTATGTGGTGTGTATGTGTGTCTGTGTGTGTGTATAGTGCATGTTTTTGTATGTGTGCATTCATGTGTCTGTGTATATGTGTGTTTCTATGTGTGCATGTATGTGTATATGTGTCTGAGTATGTATGTGTGCTTGTGTCTGTGTGCATGCGTGTGCCTGTGCATATACTGTGTATGCTTGTATGTGCATGTATGTTTATGTGTGCATGAATGCGTGCCTATGTCTGTGTGTATGCATGTGTATGTGTGGCTGTGTGTTTATGTGTGTGTATGTGCCTCTGTGTGTACATGTGTCTTTGTGCATGTATGCATTTATATGTGTGTGCCTGTGCATATACTATGTTTGTGTCTATGTGCATGCATGTATGTGTGTGCGTATGTGTGCCAGTATGTGCGTGTATGTGTATTTGTGTCTGTGCATGTGTGTGCCTGTGTACATGTGTCTGCATGCATGTGTCTGTGTACTTGTGTCTGTACATGTGTGTGCCTGTGTACATGTGTGTCTGCATGCATGTGTATTTGTATGTGTGTGTAGCAGCACTGAACATACTGCATTCAGTGGTATTTTCCAGTAAAGGGAACTAATCATTTGCTGCAACTTTCAATATAAAGATTCCTAGAAAAGAAATATAATGGCAATTCTCTGAAATTCTGACCTTTACAGCTATAAAGTTCATGCGCTGGATCATGAAATTTAATCTTAATTTGAATTAATCCAAAACTTGTTTTAATAGCATGAGATTTGGACTCAGCCAGACTTGTGTTGGCATTCGATCTCTCCAATGTACTAGCAAGGAGATCCTGGGGTGGTGACATCCTCTCAGGGCTCTAACTAAAAACAGGGATGAAAAGGGAAGGGGTTTGGCCTACACATTAACATGCCAGTCGAGGTGCCTGCATTCCATATGAGAGTGCCTGGGGTTAAGTCCGGGCTCTGGCTCCCAATTCCAGCTTCCTGCTAACGTGAACCCTGGGAGGTACCGGGTGATGGCACAAGTATTTGGGTCCCTGCCACCAACAGGGGAAGAGCTAGATTAAGTTCACGGTTCCCAGCTCATGACCTGGCATAGCTCTGTCTGTTGCAGACATTTGGGGTATAACCAGCAGATGGAAGCACTTGCTCTCTCGCTTTCTCTCTGCTTCGCAAGTAAAAGTTTTTAACACATGCAGATAAGAATGATTTTCTCACAAGATTGTTGTACAGGGGTAAATATGCACACAGTAGCATAAACGGTGGCAGTTATTACTAGTACCTTCAAAACACCTAAAGCAGCTTCCTTATGTGTGAGCGCCATCTAGGAAGGGGATTATCATGAAGCTCAGGAGTGAGCAGAAACACTGAATCTTGCAACAGGCCATCTTACCCCTGGGTTTGCCAGCTCATTGGGTGAACTCTTCCGTGAGCCAACTACTTCTATTTTAAAGTATTACTTATTGAAATAAGCCACTCCCCAAAAGGTATCATATTTTTCCCTCATCTTTGGTAACTAGACTATAAAAAATGTAATGTATATGAGCAAAATTGACATTTTTGGATTTGATTATTGTATACAGCCCTTGTTTCCATTGCTAAGGAGCAGTGTTTTTTTCCTTTTGTTGAATTCTTAGTGGAGGGTTAAGGTTATGACTATAAAATAAGCAAAGTATGTCACTGTAAAAATTAAAAGATAAAATAAGAAAGGAATGAGGGGGAAGAAGGAGGGTATGGGTGGGATGGAGGGTAGGGTGGGAAGTGTCACTATGTTCCTAAATCTGTATATATGAAATACATGAAATTTGTTAACCTTATATAAATAAAACATTTTTAAAAATATTTATTTGAAAGAGTAACAGATAGAGGGAGACACACACACACACACACACACACACACACACAGAGAGAGAGAGCACGCAAGATCGATTGATCTTCCATCTACCATTTCAATCCCCAGATGGCTGCAATAGCCAGGGTTGGGCTAGGCTGATGCCACGAGCAAGGAGCTTCATCCAGCGAGTCTCCCACAAGGGTGATAGTGACCCAGATCCTTGGGCCATCTTCTGCTGCTTTTCCTGGGCCACAGTAGGGAGTTGGATTAAAAGTGGAACATCCTGGACAGGAACCGGTGCCCATATGGGATACTGGCGTCCCAAGCGGTGGCTTTAGCTGCTATGCCACATTGCTGGCCCCTTGTGCCAACTTATTGAGATCTGTTTCTCCTCAATTATGACCAATGCAATAAGATAGCAACACAGAATGCTAGGCATAAACTGCCTTTACAGTTTTGTGTTTTACAAATTTATAAAAGACGGAATAAAATAGCCATCATCTATAAGAAATCCCATTGTTCCCAGAAGGTGTAGATAAATCTCAATGCATAATTGTATTTCTGCCTTCCAGGACCTGTGATGATGTATATGTGCTTGAAAAAGAGCAGAATAATTCCTTACCGAAGAGCGTTTTGGTTTCTATTTGAAACATGATTTTAATGAACAATTCATAAAGATACTTTATTTTTACTATAGTAGGCCAACTTCAGGTTTTTTTGGATTTGATTTTTCAAATAATCAGAAAATCCCAATCACATTTTGCTGCATATCTCAATACACCTCTCTTTTGCCTGAAGTCCAAGTGAAATTCTTTTCTCCACGTTTGTTTTCCAAGGACATGCCCATGTTCTACCCAAGCTAGGTGGGGAACAGACAGAACAGATGTAAACATTCATGCTGTGATTGATGCTCCCCTAAGGCACAATACTTTTTAGCAACTCCTGTTTGTTTCAATCTGCTTGGGAAAGTCAGGGTGTCTTAGCCTAAATATTTACAAGAGCCTAAACAACATTGCATCAGCACAATTTAATTTATAAACATTCCCTGGACACCTAACCTTTTCCAAGTATGGTGGCAGAAACCATGGAGAACATTAAAGAGAAAGATGAGATGGGGAACAAGAAGGCCAGGGAATAATTATGAGAATGGGGGAGGAGAGAAGATGTGGAATAGGGAAGATGGCTAGAGGAAGAGAAAGGAGACAAAGACTAAGAAACAAGAACTCATCCACACAGGACTTCCTTGGTTCTGCATCTATTTTTTTTTATTGTGTCTGAATAAACCTGTGGTTTCACCAAACTTTAACCAATGTCCTTATCATTGTATTCCAAAAGTTACACTAACAGTTGTGCTTTTTTTTTTTTTGACAGGCAGAGTTAGGCAGTGAGAGAGAGAGAGAGAAAGATCTTCCTTCCATTGGTTCACCCCTCCCCAAGATGGCCGCCACGGCCAGCACACTGAACCAATCCAAAGCCAGGAGCCAGGTGCTTCCACCCAGTTCTCATTTGGGCCATCCTCCACTGCCTCTCGGGCCACAGCAAAGAGCTGGACTAGAAGAGGAGCAACCGGGACAGAATCCGGCGCCCCAACCAGGACTAGAACCGGTGTGCTGGTGCTGCAGGCAGAGAATTAGCCTAGTGAGCCACTGCGCTGGCCATGCATTAACATTTTATGTGAAGGGCAGGCTCTGTGGCATAAGTAGGTAAAGCCGCTGCCTGCAGTACCAGCATCCCATATGAGTGCCGGTTCGAGTCTTGGCTGCTCCACTTCAAATCCAGCTCTCTGCTATGGCCTGGGAAAGCAATAGAAGTCTGTGGGCCCCTGCACCCATGTGTGAGACCCGGAAGAAGCTCCTGGCTCCTGACTTTGAATCAGCACTGCCCCGGCTGTCGCGGCTGACTGGGGAGTGAACCAGCAGATAGAAGACATCTCTTTCTCTGCTTCTTTTTCTCTCTATGTAACTCTTTCAAATAAATAAATAAATCTTTAAAAAATTATGTGAGTTTACCTACTCCACATTGAAAACTTAAAAAAAAATCACTCTTGTTTTCATGTTGTTCCTTCCCACTTTTGGATCTCAAATCAGGATTTCTGAGCAATCAGGTGAGCTTACTGGTATAACCTGAGGGACACAAATAAGCATTCATGCTGGGTGGCCCAATGAAAATTGAGCTCTGAGACCTTGCTCCTAGGACCAAAACTATGCTCAGAAGTGGCCACAAACCATGAACACACACATACCACAGCTAAGTTCCTTCAGAGCTGTTGGGTACCACCCACTATGGCCAACTGGCTCATCCTGACCCCTGTTCGCAAAGCACTTCAATTTGAGATCATAGTAGTTGGCACCAATCCTACAAGTATCTTCTCAATGTCCTTATCATTGTATTCAATGTCCTTGTCATTGATGGTAGGTGCCAGCATCATTGAGTTTGGGCTACACTTGATTAGAAAACCAGCAGAGGGGACAATCATGCTGCACAGAACCTCAAAGGATCAGGAACCAGAGCAGGAAGCAGGCAGCTTTGTTCTAGGGGGTGCACTTCCCAATGGCTGCATCACGAACTCAAGTGACTCCCAGATCCTCTTCGTGTAGTGACCTAGGGATGAGTCACAGGTCCTGACAGCAGAAGCGCTCCCTACAGAAGTCAAGATGCCCTGTCTCCTGCGCTAAGTGACTTGTCACTGCTCTGCTCCTCACTGTGTCCTGCAAAGTTACAATTGAAAGAAAACTAAAGTACAATCTTACCCATGAGGAAGTTTGCTGAGGACATAGTATCCTGTATAGGAGTGTTGATAAATCTGAAACAGAAAAAGAAAACGAAGCGTTGAGACAAAGGCTGTAACTTGGATATTTTTCAAATCACTGAAAACCCATAGGAACATCAGTGGACCAAAAAGTACCTAACCTGGAGACCTGGAGGCAAAGGTTTTTTTAGTCACTTGGTGAGTTAACTGACACATCCTGTTCATTTTATTTTCATCCTTTGCAGTGGTTCGCAGGGAAGGTATCTGTCATCTCCATGGCTACCTGGTTTGTGATTAAATTGGGGGAGGGGACACAGTTTTCCAGCTTTGCTTAACCAAATATAGCACTGAAGTCATGAGGGCACCTCAGCCAGAGAAGACAGTGAGACCCAGCCAGTGAGACCCCTCGGGACAGTGGGGAGCCGTGTGCTGCTGGAGACCCCTGTTAGTTATGGCAGGCAGCCCACCAGAAATTCATTCCTCTGTGCATCTTCAGGGAGCTTCAATACCAGATCCAAGGTAGGCTTCCCTGGGCAAACTTCTGGCCTCTGATTCCACGTGCATTTTTAGCCTTGGAGAGAGTGGTCACCAAGAGCTCACTCAAGAGGGGAGGTAGAGGTAGCATGGCTTTCAAAAGAGGTAGCCAAAAAAAACCACACAAAATGTTGTTTTCAAACTCCTGAAACCTCCAAACTCCACAAGTCTCTTAATATCTTGAGTAAAGAGATTACTCCCCAGACCATAAATGCAAGGATGAATGTGACAGTTCAGGAAATGTTAGCATCTTTCATCCCAGCTGTCTGGATGGAGACCTCCCCAAGAGGTAGAACTTGATGGGTTACTCTGTAGGGCACAAGTGGGAACCTGAATTTGCTTCCCTTTGTCCTCCCTGTGTAACTTCTGAGAGCAGCGCCTTGTACAGGTGACTAGTCAGTGACTAGCTCATCTTGCGACAGTGAGGGGCATTGAAGCAATGGGATGTGTATCTAATGTAGAATGTGTTGAATAGTGGAATGTATTTGTATTACTGATGACAGAATCGGGCCTACAAAGGAAAACAGAATTTACAAGTAACACTGATTCCCTACCTACTCTGGACTGCTGAATTAACTTCCGGGGATTCACAGTGAACTTGGGATTATTTAGAAAAAAAAAACAAACAAAAAGAAACTGAACTTAAATCTCAACAATCTAGTATTCCCAGAGACTGTGAGACCCCTAATGAAGAAATGTTGGGCTCAGGGTGATCTGCAAGAGGCAGTCAATGCCATACACTGTTTCAGTGAAAAGAAAATGCCAACATTGGAAAATCCCAAAAAAAAAAAAAAACCTGTTCAGGAGAACATCATAGAACTGCCATGGCAATCTAAGAAGGGATGCCTAAGCCTGACCCACTTTGTTCTTTCTGAAGGATGACTGATGCCTCTCTCAATGAAAGGCGGGACATAGTCCTTGCTCCTATGCCCTGAGTTGGTTACTGCTCAGAGAGAGCCCATCAGAGGACCTCATGCTCTGACCAGACAATAACTATGAAAGGAACAGCTTTGTCAGATGCAAGAGCAAGAAGCTAGATTTCTCCAGTTATTACCCAGTGTCTCTAAGCTCTCCTTCCAAATCACCTTGTTGTATTACTTTATTTTCACAGTAATTCCTAGGCAGGGCAAAAGATCACCTTTGTTAAGAGACAATGAGGTTCAGCAAGAGTAGAGAGGAAGATGGAAGAGAGAGAGAGAAGGGAGGGGAGGAGAGAAACAGCACAATTGGGGAGAAGAAAGGGGCGGTAACAGAAGTGTGGGGAGGAGAGAAGGGCTGGAGAAGTGGGGAGAGGGGCAGAAAACAGGGAACCTAACTGTACCCTTGAGTGTTGGTTGAATCCAGCGACTCCAATGAGCAGACTGGTGCCAGACTTTTGAGATGAGGTTATAAAAGGTATTGTGACTTCTTTTTTGCTCTTTTTTTCTCACTTGCCCTGAGGAAAGCCAGTTGCTGTGCTGTGAGGACATTCAAGCAGCCTGGGGAGCAGTCCATGTAAGGAGTTGAAGTTCCTCCTCATTACACTGCCAACAGGCAGCCAGGGAGCAAGCCTCCTGCCAGCCACCATGCAAGTAGACATGAACATGGATTCCTCATCCAGTCAAAGCTTCCATCGACTGCAATGTCAGCTGTGGCTGACCACTTGACAGCAGCCTTAGGAGAGACCCTGAGCTAGAGCCACTGAGCTAAAATAGTCCTGAATAATTCCTGAGATCATGCATGTGTTTTTCTTAAGCCATTGAGTACTGGAGTAATTTCCTATATGACAATAGGTGAATGGAACACCCCAGTTTAAATCCAGAGGAAACCGGTAGCTATCAAATTAGATGCAGATAAACTTCTAGAGCTACTTGGTTCCCACCTGTTAAACTACCAGCAACTTCTAAAGCAAGCACAGATGTTAGTTATCAAAATGAGATCCGTATGGAAGATGTAGTGGGCTGGGACAGGACCATTCACATACAAAAATGCTGTGGGAAGCCTTAGAAATTACTGCAGAGAACTGCTCACAGCACTGCAGATGATGTGAGTCTGAAGAAGCCAGCGGTGACGGTGGCTAGCAGTTTCCAAGCACAAATTGTATCTTAGGTACTATTACTAGCTCCACAGCATGCATGAATGCATTTAGTCTTTCCAAGATGGATTTGTTACCATCCCACTTATACAGGTAGGGAAGTGGGATTGTAAGGAGTTTAAGCAAAACCCAACTAGAATTTGATTTGAGGTCTGTCTCTCCAAATACTACATTGCAAATTGACCGAAATCAGAGTTTCTCTCTTAACTCTCAAATAACAAGACCAGATTGAATGTGTACTTCGAAAGCTCAGGTTAGCAACAAATATAATCAATTTCAAAGTCAGAACACAGGCCGTTTTATCTTGATGGAAGGTCTATTTCTTAATCCACATAGAAACAGTGATTTAAATTCACTTCCTGGTCATGCCCTTCCCCAACTGCCTAGACTCAGATCTTTGCATTTTTCTTTAAATATAACATTAATTGACCCTGAAAATTTAGCTCTGTGAATATTTGTGAGTGAAACTAATGAGAAATGAAAGACCAATTTACAACAACCCCACAAGGGCATGGCAAGATGGGAGTGCCACCCATTTGCAACACACATGCATGGGAAATGTAATGAAATCTGGACAACAGGATCACCCGGTAGAAAGACTCCAACACAAAATGAGCAAATTTGGAGGCAGACAGATGAGGAAACTGACAAGCTGGCTCTGCCAAGCAAAGCTGCATTCCAGAGGAAACTTAGCACAGATGGGGATCTTACAAAGCAGAGAGAAAGGCTGACCAAGGGCTGCCCGTAAAACAGTAGGAAAAAGATGAAGCAACTCTCTCCTTGCTCCCAGATGAAACAAGGAAACATCCTTGTCTTCCACAAAATTCTCCCTCAATACAGATTCAAAAGAACCCTAGGCATGGGGGTGGGGCGTGTGTGTGTGTGTGTGTGTGTGTGTGTGTGTGTGTGTGATGGTACAGCAGGTTAAGCTACGGCTTGGGATGTCTGCCTCCCATCCTGGAGAGCCAGTTCGTTCGAGTCCCAGGTATTTTGCTTCTGAGCCAGCTTCCTGCGATGCATACCAGGAGGCAGCAGGTGATGGCTCAGGTGTGTAGGCCCATGCCACTCATGGGAGAGATCTGGATGGAGTTCTGGATCCTGGTTTCAGCCTGGTCCAACCCTGATTGTTACAGGCTTTTGTGGAATGAACCAGGAGAAGGAAGATCTCTCTCCTTCGCCCTCTCTGTATATGTATGTCTGTCTTTCTCTGTTACTTGGGGTTTCAAGTAGATGAAAATAAATTTTTAAAAATGAACCATAGGCACAAGGAAAAACAAACATGTAAAGTGCACACATTTCAAGAGTTCATTTGTACAATGTTACATCTTACTAGGAAGGCATTCAAAAAGCTGCATCTCACTAAAAATTTGTCTTAGAAAGTATTTTTGTAGTCATTGCTATGTTTATGTTTCTGTCTTTAAAACATGCTAAGTATTTCTGATCATGGAAAGAAGTACCAAATATTGTTAAGTAAGGCAGTGCTCGGTTATTTTTCTAGAAATGCAGTTTTAGAGGTTCATGAATACGAACTCCTTTGTTCTCAACCTACATTATTATACTTCTCTTGGAAAATGAATAAATGAAAATCTATTATCCCAGATCCCATTCATAAGATGGGGAAACAATTTCAGCAACTTAGAAAAGTATACCACACAAAATGGTTGATATTGGCATCCAGTCATTTAAAAGGCAGTCAACTTTTGTCCTCAGTGTGCTAACACCTGGCCTGCTCTCAACTTCCCTTGTTCTGAGCTCCTTTTCCTGTCCTCTCCCCACCCTCATCACTCACTGGTAGTACTTTAGAAATCTCTAAGGTCTTTCCTATCTCAGAACCCTGGGATTTTCTTACCCTCCCCAACCCCACCCACTCACTTTACATCCTCTTCCTCTAGGACATCCTCCATTCTTGAGCTTTTAGCCGTTACCTAAATACCAGTTACCCCACAGATCTAGCTACAGATTCCTGTAAGACTTCATTATCCATACCTCACAGGCGTCCCAAACCCATTATACCCCACTGTAAACTCTACAACAGCCCTCCAAACCTCATCCTCCTCTGATTGCTCCTGTCTCAGTTAGCTGTTCCTTCAGCCACTCAGTACGCCGAGTTGAAAATCAGGGTTTCCTTGACTCCAATGGAGGACAGGCTGTGTCTTAGGTACTGTTAATAGCTCCATGGCATGTAAGAATGCATAGTCTTTACAAGATGGCTACTTCTCCCTTCCTTCCCCTACTCCAATTCAATCAATCCCTAAAGCGTCCATGTTAACTTAAATCCTGAGATCTATTGCCCACTCAGGTGCCTTGATTCAGACCTCTTCTCCCCCTTGTGTCTCCTACAGAAACAAACTGCATACTCCTTTCCAAGACCAACTCCCGGAGTCTCAACCCTTGTGTTTCTTGTGGAACCTTTAATAACCACAAAGCACCTTGCTTTACATTTTTGACCATTAGCCACTCCGTTTCCACCATTATTTTGCCCAAGTCTATAGAATTCAGAACTCCCACATTAAAAAATACTCTAGAACACCTTCTTTTGAACTATTTCTATTCACCCCAAATCTGCTTCAATAAACTCCCAATATTCTCAAATCACATTATTCTAGTATATTCCAAACTGCATAGGTAACATCCAGCCTGTTCCAAGTCTCTGCAGCATGTGACGAAGGGGACAGGAATTGTTCTCGTTTCTTAACTCCACGACCTGCCCTCCAGCCTTTTTACTTTTCTCTTCCTGCAGACTCCTTGAATGGAAGGCAGGCACCAATGTGCCATGCGTGTTGGTCAAACCCTTGGTCTGGCAGATCCCATTCATTTCTATATTCTTAGGTTGCTTCTCACTAAATTTATACTTTTATGCTTGATCTATTTTGCGATTTCTGGCTCGTATTTTTAGCACATTCTGGGTCTTTTCCCACAAGGATGTTTTACCTTTATTTTGTCCCAAATTCAGTTTTTTGAAAACTAAATATGCTATTTTCCTTCTGTCTTGGGCCATTATGGATTGCTATAACACACCTGAGACTGGATATTTTATATAGAGGCTTATTTGGCTCATGATTCTGGTGGCTGGAAGACCCAACCTCTATGATATTGGCATTCTGGTGAGCCATCCTCACTCCCCCCCCCCCCCCCCCCGCTGTGTTGCAACAAGGCAGACAAGAAGAAAGGCAATCTCCCTGTGCAGAAGGGCAAAGCATGGAGAGTGGCCTTGCTTTGTAACAACACTCTCACAGGGAATGTTTCACCCGACCAACTCCAGGAGTCCAGCATTAATCCATTCCTGAGGGTGGAACTACCAGGACCTAATAACCTTTTACTAAGTACCACCTCTTAAAGGTCCCACCATCTCAACAGACTCATACCAACAGACCCAGCACCAAACCCTAGCACCTACTGATGAATTCTTTTATATCCTTCTATTTACCTCATAGCACAGCAGAGAAGTACTGGAATTATCTTTGACTCTTCTCCTTCCTAACTTTCCATATTGTCGATGTAAATTTGATAAGCAAGCTTCCCCAGACTTTTTAACTTTGGAATATCCTTAAATCCAGACAGCATTTCCTTTCCTAGCAACACTGACCCAGTTTGAGATTTCTTCCTAACCACTGTGGCTTCTCTGGTGACCTGATAGGGCAATTACAATGAGCGAGGGGAGTACTAAGTGTTCCCTTCCTTTTTTTTTTTTTTTTGACAGGCAGAGGGGACAGTGAGAGAGAGAGACAGAGAGAAAGGTCTTCCTTTGCCGTTGGTTCACCCCACAATGGCCGGCGCACTGCGCTCATCCGATGGCAGGAGCCAGGTGATTCTCCTGGTCTCCCATGGGGTGCAGGGCCCAAGCACTTGGGCCATCCTCCACTGCACTCCTGGGCCACAGCAGAGAGCTGGCCTGGAAGAGGGGCAACCGGGACAGAATCCGGCACCCCAACCGGGACTAGAACCTGGTGTGCCGGCGCTGCAAGGCGGAGGATTAGCCTGTTGAGCCACGGCGCCGGCCAAGTGTTCTCTTCCTAACAGTGTCCCAAGTTGGGCACAGTGGCTAAGAGCAGGTTTGAATCTTAGCCTGTTCCTCATGTGGTAGGAAAATCGGACAATTCCCTTACTTCTCTGAACCTCATCTTTTCTATGAAAAATAGGCATAGCTGCTGTATTTGTTGAAGTACAAGAAAGGCATAAAGGATATTCTATGCAATTTTTCAGGAGAGTCTATGATCTACTAGCATTGTGCAGTCCACAAAACTCTTATTCCTCTACTCTTTTGGGTGCAAGAAAAGAGAAATCCCACCAAATGGCAGAGTTGAGCTGACCTCTTCTGAGAGATGGTAAGGGTGAGGAAGCAAACTAGACTGTTGCCCAGGGATCCTTTAGACAGCTAGCTGGTTAGCACAACCAAGCTCTTCATCATTCACAGCATCCTATTAGTATGGACTCCCAAGGGTGAGCTCCCCAGTTCTGATGGTACGAAGGCAGAGACTGGACAGCCATCACCTGATGGCTGTATGCATTACAAGGCCCCATGCTCCAGGTGGCCTTGACAACCCCCTTCTCATTTAATCCTGTAATCCCATCCAGAGAGGAAATGAAAACTATGGGAAGGTGAAGATGAGCTCTGGATAGGATTTACTCAAGCTAGGATCAAAGACCCCATGGTTGGTATATGTAATTAAAGCAAGACAGGGTAACATGGTAACATGACGTGAACAGAGTCAAAATACTGAGAAAGGTTAACATGGGAAAAAGATGATAAAGTAAAGTAATAAAGAAAACAAAGACAGAGGGAAAGCAAAGTGAGATTTGGAGACTGGCTGGTACAAAAAAGTTATGTGTGTGAGATATCAGGGATAAGGGGAAAAAAACCTGAAGGAAAAAATTAAAATACTATAAAAACAGCTGGAAAATATCATAAAATGAGAAAATGAAATGTTTACTCAGGTTTATTTCCTCACAATTTGGAGGTGTCCTATTATCAGGTAAAAAAGGAAATTCCATTAGATTTTAGATGGCACTGTTCTTTGAAGTATTATTGGAAATTAACACAATGACCAAGTCCTTGAGCTGAAAGAAAGCAATCTGCCTCCAAAAATCCTAGCCAAGATTTAGTAGACAGTGACAGAAATGCCATGTAAACATTCCTTTTGTACCCTGATAATGGTCTAAGAAGTCAGAAATTGTCAAATAGTACAGGCTGAATTCCAGGTACCCCCTGCCCCTTTCATCTGACATGGTGAAAGGTGGAATGAGGAAATGGATGCCTCATTTCCCAGAAATACTGCAGGCATTGCCACATTTACATGGTGTATTATTAGATCTTTGGCATGACACATTGTTTAAAAAAATCCTTCGCTCCTGGTTTTGGTAATTAATTCCATCCATTATTATGATCATCCATCCCACAGCATCTGGTGTGCTTCCAAGAAGCCCTCGAAGCCTTCTTTGGGGAACAGCTAATTATCAGGTGGGTACTCCGTGCATGGGAGGCAGAAGCAGACACTTCTGATGATCCCATCCAGATGATACTTTGAGTAATTAAAATAAATGAGCACTTCTCTAATACTGTGGGTGGAGACCAGAGCCTAGCAGTTGATAAAGTCTTTCTGGGAATGCTTTCCCTTAATATTTGGGGCAGGTGTGTAGGTGAAATTGTCACTTTTTTCCCACAAGTAGGACCAAAATTCTCTAGAGAAGAGATGAGCAGGTTGGCTGAGTCTGGAAACAAAGCCTCCTGGGACTCAGCTGGAGCAAGTGGAGGTGGTTTGCATAGAAGAGAGAAGACCTATGGGAGGTGTCTTTGAGGGTTTTTTTTTTTTAAGATTCATTTGAAAGGCAGAGCAAGCACACACATACACAGAGGGACAGACAATGAGAGTGAGAAACAGATTGGGGCTGGGGGAGACAGCTGGAGGGGGACAGGGAGAGGGAAAAATGAATCATCTTCTCATTTACTTCTCAAATAGCTGCAATCGTCACATCTGGGTGAGGCTAAAGTCAGGAGCTGGGAACTATCCTGGTTTCCCATATGGATGACAGGGCCCAAGTACTTGGGCCATCATCTGGTGCCTTCCTGGGTGCACTAGCAGGAAGCTGGATCAGAAGCAGAGAAGCCAATCCTCAATCAGCACTCCAACGTGGGGTGCTGGCCCTGCAAGTAGAACTTAACCCACTGTGCCACAATGCCCATCTTGAAGGCTTTGTAGAACTTTGTAAGTCAGAGCAGGCCTGTTCTCTTGCACACAAGAAAAGCATAATATTGACCTGTACACATTGTTAGGATATAGATTTCAGACCAATGACTATACCTTTTGGTAGTTAATCTTATACAACCCTAAAAAGGTCAACATCACCTGCTATGCATTGGTACTTCAAGGAGAATGCATGCACTGTGAGACTGAATCATATGACTGTTAGCATTTCTTCCTGCTCAGTTTCCACAATTCCTCTTCAAGCTCCCAGGCTAGGATGTGCTGCCCCTTCACTCTCATACCCTCACCTCTGCCTGCTCTTGCCACGTCTGTAAGATGAGCTGCCTCCTGGTGCTGGCTGTAGCTGCCTAAACCTTGCAGCAATGAGTTCAAGCCTTAGTGGGTCAAATTCAGCCATCTCCTGTGTTAGACATTCTTTACACCCCTCCTATATGCAAAACTCACACCCTCTCCTCTCCAAGATGCTGCAGGAATCTCAGCCCATTGCAGTGTCAGTCTACACTCAATTTCTCAGTTTCCAGTCTTCAGTTTCATTCATGTCTTTCATTGGGCACTAACCCAAAGACTTGACATCTTGCCTGGTTTCTATCCCTACTCCTGTAGCTGATGGCTCAGTGAATTCAAGTCCTGATGTTGAAGCTGAATGACAACGGGAAAGTTCCTGAATGAATCAGTCTTTCCTAGGGAGGTCTCCCCTTCTCTTCTCAAACAGAAGATCATGATCACACCTGGTCTAACAACTTTATTCTGCACACATTTTTGCACATCCGTCAATTTTTATATCATTTTTATGAAGTTAAACTTCTTGTTGTAATGATTTAAAAAACAGCCAATAGGACCCACTGGATAAAAATGGAAATACTCAATAGTAAACATTTATAGTTCATATATTATGAAATAACTCAATATAAATAAATGTTCTTTCATTCCCCCACTGTACTATGGGCTGGTTGCAGTTTGAGAGTGTCCCCTAAAGACTCATACTTGAAGCCTGGTCTTTATGGTGGCCTAAGTAATCCTCACAAATTTCCTGGAACATTAAATATTTATGTTAACTTTTGAGAATAGTTGTACATTTGAAAGTTTATTAATAGTAGCTTCACTTTCTGGAAATGGTTTAGATTTGCACTAATCTAAGGGTCAAGAGATGCATTATAATTTCAAATGATTTCTCCTAGTTTTTTTTTTCTCAGTGTAATTTTATGATAGTAATAATTAAGAGCACTGTTTCGTGGAGCAATGGCTTAAGAGGACTGGGAAATACAAGAGTGACAGATGTTCGCTTTTCCAGCTAGAAAATATGTCTCTTGGAAAAGTACATGCAGGGTATATGGTTTAGCTAAAAATCAGGTTGGGTCCAGTATTATTTAGAAATATTTCAAGTTTTTATTCTAGGTTTCCTTTTTTTGGGTGGCTTACTTAAATAGAAAACCTTCAATGAGCTTTAAGGGAATTTTGAACTTGTACAGCAAATGGTGAGATTGTGGGAAGACAGCTCATAATACAAAGATTTTCAAACTTTGTTCAGAGTCTAGATCCAGCAACAAACAAAAAAGGAATTAAAAATCTGATTTGAGAGACTGTCATTCAAGACAGAATGTATTATGCACCTTTCACCCCCCCAAAAAATTACTGGTAAATATATATTATGAAAAAAGGATTAAAATTGTTTTATTTGCCAAAATTAAATTATCTTCTAGTTCCATATTTTTCATGAACTTTTTGAAGTACCAACATATTATGTATTAACAGGTAGTGAAGGCCAGCGCCACAGTTCAATAGGCTAATCCTCCGCCTGCGGTGCCAGCGCACCAGGTTCTAATCCTGGTTGGGGTGCCGGATTCTGTCCCGGTTGCCCCTCTTCCATTCCAGCTCTCTGCTGTGGCCAGGGAGTACAGTGGAGGATGGCCCAAGTGCTTGGGCCCTGCACCGGCATGGGAGACCAGGAAAAGCACCTGGCTCCTGGCTTCGGATCAGCGCGGTGTGCTGGCTGCAGCGCACCAGCCACAGTGGCCGTTGGGGGGTGAACCAATGGCAAAGGAAGACCTTTCTCTGTCTCTAACTATCCACTCTGCCTGTCAAAAATAAAGGTAGTGAAATCTTTAGTAGGGGAGGTCTAGTGGAAGGTGGTTAGGCCACATGGGTGCTACCCTTGGGAGGGATTCATATAGTTGTGGACCCCAGTTAGTTCCTGTGAGAGGAACTAGAAACAGAGCTGACCTGGGCACTCCCCACTCTGACTTCCTGTCTCACCATGAGATTGCTCCCCTCTGTGCCATCCCACCATTGGGATACCATCCACCCTGAGCCCGTCTCCAGAGCCAGATGGAGGGGAGCCACACTCTCGGAACATCAGAACTGTGAGCCAATAACATCTATGTTTGCAGATTGTTCAGCCTTAGGAATTTTGTTACAGCAACAGAAAAAGAACTAAAACATCCTGGCTGTATATCTTTCCCTTTCCACTGCATGGACCTCACAAGTTAGGGCAACATCCCAGTGCGGCAAGGGCTAAAATATATATGACATGCAATCGTCAGATTCAAAATTCAAGAATAACTGACCAATCCTTGGGATTCAGTCTTTATATCTTTTTTTTTTTAAAGATTTTATTTATTTATTTATTTATTTTTTTGACAGGCAGAGTGGACAGTGAGAGAGAGAGACAGAGAGAAAGGTCTTCCTTTGCCATTGGTTCACCCTCCAATGGCCGCCACGGACGGCGCACCGCGCTCATCCGATGGCAGGAGCCAGGTGCTAGGTGCTTTACCTGGTCTCCCATGGGGTGCAGGGCCCAAGCACCTGGGCCATCCTCCACTGCACTCCCGGGCCACAGCAGAGGGCTGGCCTGGAAGAGGGGCAACCGGGACAGAATCCGGCGCCCCGACCGGGACTAGAACCCAGTGTGCCGGCGCCGCAAGGCGGAGGATTAGCCTGTTGAGCCACGGCGCCGGCCCAAGTCTTTATATCTTATCTGCTCTTCTAGAGTAATTGGTCTCCCACAAAATCTCTGAAATTTAAGAGTAGAAATGGTAATTTTGTCTTGAATTTGTATATCAAAGGTTTGCTTCTACCCTCAATTCCACACCCAACTCTAAGATACGTCAGTCCACTCTTTTATGACCAATCCCTATGCATTTAAGTCATGGGTAGAGAATGTTTCTTTCATCTTCTGATTGTCTTCAAGGTAATGCTTTCAGTGATGGGTCACCATGAGGAGGTTATCCGAGTATGAAGAAATAGAATCATGGGGATGGATTTAAATACATGTATTTCAGAGATGAACAGTAAAAATATCAGCTTTGATTCCAATTATGCTTCCAAATGCCCATTTCAAGAACAGCTCTTATATTCTGAAGTATGTTTTGTTTTACCGTTTTTTCCTGGATGTTTCAGTTTCAGCCATGTTCGTGTGTTATGGGTTCATCTTCTGGGACTAAATGAAACCAGTCAGAGTTGCTAGGAAAAAACCCAAAGGAAGCGATCCATGAGAATGTCCTTCCCGATTTATTTTCAAGGACAGAGGGGAGTGTGCCCTGCCTTATTCCCAAGTGTGTCATACCCTGATCCTCTCCTTGGCTAGCCACTAAGAAAGAAGTATCTGGTTTTCATACTAGCCTGGCAGCTCACTTCTTACTTCACTGCTTTCTTATTTTGCTGTTCTGCCAACCCTTCCTGCTGACTCATTCCTGACTTTGCATGAGAACACTACATTTTCTTGCTCAATTTACTGTCTACTTTCTCTTGCCCGAATATACTGCCTGTAGGAGCAGCCTTGTGGAGAGACAAGATAAAAATTCAACTTCCTAATATTGTGCAAGTCTTCAGAACTTATAAGACGTTTTCCTCCATTCTTTAACTTGACCCTCACAACAACTTCTCTTGTGGCTGGAGAAGGAACTTTTTGCTTTGTCTTTTAAATTAAGAAATTGAGGTTCAGAGATGTGATGCAATTTGTCCAAGGTCACATAATGCCAAAGGAAGAGAACTGGGAGTTTAATGCTTTTACACTTGTAGTTTGAAATTGTTTCCATGATAACATGCTGGTGAGAAAGCATCTCCTACCCTAATCCACCTTTTCTTTTCCAGCCAAAAATGCTCTGCTGATCAATCCATTTTCCTGAGAGATAAAACAAAATGAAAATAATTCTGGGGAGATGAATACTAAAGGCACAATTAGCCAACCCACAGAAAGTGATCAGTCATCAGCCCATTGAAATCAAGACCTCAGAGAATGGCCCAGAATCCACGATGGTTGCTAGAGGATAGGATGATACATGGAAAGAAATGAGAGCAATTGAGAGAGAGGCAATAATAGTGGAAAGGCAAAGTATGCTTATTCTCAACAAGCCGAGAATGAGTTGACTCTACCACATGCTTTGCTCAGCTCCTGTGCAAAGCAGCTCACAAGCCTCTTCAGAGCCTTCCTAACAAATTTCCCCTCCCTGACCATCCTGATCCTTGGTCTCTCCCAGCCTTGAAGGTCAGATGCATTGGGCACACTTCCAAGAACAAAGAAGGTAGAGCATGGACAATGCCAGCTAACCTGGCACTAATGGAATGTAGCCTCTCACTGGCAGTTAATCCCAGAGACACAAATCAAACATCTCACAGGCTCCTCATTTACAAGAAGGCACACTGGAAATATTTATAGGTTCATATATACTTGGGCTGTGTCCACAGGATGCTAAATAACTCGTTGGTTAGCTTCACCACCCTGACATTCAAGTCTATGGCTGCACCCCTCAATGTTTTATCACCTGCTTAACCTCTCTTCTTGGATACTCTGCCTGATTGACATGCAGCTGAGACTCAGGAGACCTCCCATCTCAGTCTTCCTCTTGCCCTCCAGTGGGTGGGAAGGCACCCTTCTGTGGTCACTCAAGAAGGGAAGAGTTTGGTCCTTTTCTCCTGTCCTCAGGAGAATCACCAGATTCATCCCTGCATCACCAAATTTCTCTTCCCCTTCCTTTAGACCCCTTCTGGAAAGAACCCAGCACAGGTCCCTTTTGTCCCAGTAACTTTCTAATTTGCTGCCTTTGATATATAATAATAAATTATATTATATAATACAAATATATTATACATATTACTTAATTTTGTTTTAATGGGCCCTGAAATTCTGTAACCGAGTTTTGGCGAGAAGAACTGCCTTTAAATACCATTAACTTAATATTGCCACACAAACTACAAAAAGCCCCCCCCCCCAAACATTCTCCCCTCTGAGAGGTTTTTCGATGTATTGTTATCATTAACCAGTTTAACTCTTGAACTTAAATGGTCAAATAAGACAAACGGCTTCTGAGTCTGTTTTTCCACTACTGATTCAGCCAGGGTGGCAGGTGTTAGACATAACATTTATTTAACTCTCTGAGATTTCTGGGCAGATTTGTGGACCTTGCCAGTTTCAGCAGCCTTCTTGAGAAGAGCTTTGATGATACCCACAGCAACTGTCAGTGTCATATCATAACAGCAACATGACCTAGAAGATGACAGAAAATATCTACACACAAGAGCTTGTCAGGGATCAGGTCAGCCATTGCAGCATCACAAGAAATTGGGGTTGTCCTCCAGTTTCTTATAAAAACAATAATCAGTCTTTTCCTTCAGATCAATAAATTTGCAAGCCATGTTAGCTATATGACAATGCAGTACAGGGGCATAGCTAGTACTGATTTGGCCTGGATAGTTGGGGTAATTGTCATAGTGAAACCCGCTGCATTCATTGTTGGGTCATTTTTGTTGTCAGCAGCAACACTTTCACAACAGAAATCTTTGACAGTCATGTTGATACAGAGGTCTACACTGTTCCCAGTAAGAGTTACAGTTAATGCTTCATGGTAGATTTCAATAAATTTAACTTCAGGTGTGTAACTGGTGCAAAGGAGAGCCCCATGCCAGGTTTGAGAACACCAGTCTCCATTTGGCCCACAAGAACAGGGACAATATATTCAAATAGGTAGACATCCCAGAGGGGCAGATGTTAAGTGAACTAGTCAATAGTAGGATGGAATCCATGGCCTCAAGCAGTGTCTACTGGCATTGCTCCTTTATGGATGACATTCCATCCCTTGAACCTTGGCATGCTAGCACTTGGCTCCAGCATGTTGTCAGCATTCTAACAAGAAATTGGTCAATTTTCTTAATGTTTGTGCTAATTCCCTTAATTATTTCTTCATATCTTTTCTGACTATAAGGTGGTTCACTGTGTGCAACCAGTTGGTGAAAACTGTTAATCTGCAGGTCATGGAATCAATGGAATATGCCATCTCAAAAAAAGGAAATCAAATAGGGAACAATATAGTAAAGGCATTTCTTGAAACTTTGTTTCAGTTATATGTGTTTGTATTCTAGGTCAGGTCATAAAACATGCCTATTATTTTACTTGTGTTATAACTAAGGAAGTTGGAACTATTTTTCTTTTTCAGGAGTTCTCCAAGTGCTATGAGATGAAGGAGACCCTTCAAAATTCATGTATCAAGATTCCAACATCCAATAACTTAGAACATGCTTTCTTTTTTGAAAATTGAGTCTTTATAGTGGTAATCAAGTTGGACTGGCATCAACAGAGTGGGCACAAATCCAATATGACTAGCATACCTATCAAAAGTGGACATTTGGACACACACATAGGAGGAAGACTGAACAGACATGGGAAGAATATAATGTGAAGACAGAGGACTGATGTGTCTACAAGCCAATGATTGCTGGCCAACAACCAGCAGCTGGGAAGAAGACAAGAAGGATTCTCTTCAACACATTTCATAGAGTCATGCCCTGCCCACACCTTAACTATAGACTTCTGGATTCCAGAATTCAGAGCCCATACTTTTCTGTTGTTCTAAGCCACTCATTTGTTGGTATTTTTCCACAGTGGCCCTAGGAACCAAATATACCAGAAGTGTGATCCCCGTGGCTCCTGTGGGAATATCATTTGCCTGCAAACCATCCCCAATTCCATTCAGCTGTGCGGAATTACTTCCCTTTTGAATCAAAAATAAAGAAACAGAGAGAGATTTACCACACTTAACCTGGGAGTGTCACCTTTGGCACACTCTCAACCCTGAGGAACCAAACAGAGCTATCAGGCCACACCCATCTCAAGCCTCTAAGGCTCCATTGAAAGCAGACAGTCCACTTATCTAGAGTCATAGTATAACAAGAAAAAACACCACAGTGAAGAAACCAATATGCCAAACAACAAACGCAAAAACCGAGGTGACAAGAACAAGGAAGACACTATGACACTCCCAAATGAAAACGACACCCCAATTCAAGTTTACGAAGATGATGAGATAGAAGAAATGCAAGAAGCAGATCTCAAAAAATTGATAAGAACACTAAGAAGTACTCAAAAACAAATTCTTGAACTACAGAAATCCTTAATGGACAAGGTAGAAAATCTCTCTCGTGAGAATGAACTATTAAGGAGGAATCAAAATGAAATGAAACAACTAGTAGAACATGAAACTGTGATAGTGATGAGAAATCATAAGGAAATGAAGAATTCAATAGATCAAATGACAAACACATTAGAGAGGCTTACAAACAGAATGGGTGAAGCAGAAGAGAGAATATCGGACTTAGAAGACAGAGCACAGGAAACTATACAGTCAAACCAAAGAAAAGAAGAGGAAATTAGAAATCTAAAGAATATTGTTGGGAATCTACAGGATACTATTAAAAAACCCAACATTCGAGTTCTAGGAGTTCCTGAAGGCATGGAGAGGGAGAAAGGATTAGAAGGCCTTTTTAGTGAGATAATAGCAGAAAATTTCCCAGGTTTGGAGAAGGACAGAGACATCCTAGTACAGGAAGCTCATAGAACCCCTAATAAACATGACCAAAAGAGATCCTCACCACGACACATTGTAATTAAACTCACCACAGTGAAACAGAAAGATCCTAAAATGTGCAAGAGAGAAACATCAGATTACTCTCAGAGGATCTCCAATTAGACTCACGGCAGACTTCTCATCAGAAACCCTACAAACTAGAAGGGAATGGCGAGACATAGCCCAGGTACTAAGAGAGAAAAACTGCTAGCCCAGAATATTATATCCTGCAAAGCTCTCATTTGTGAATGAAGGTAAAATAAAGACCTTTCATTGCAAACAGAAATTGAAAGAATTTGTCGCCACTAGTCCAGCCCTGCAAAAATGCTTAAAGATGTGTTACACACAGAAACACAGAAACACGGCCATCCACATGAAAGAAGGTAAACGAAGGGAACCTCACAGCAAAAGATCACAGGGAATTCAAAGCATACATTTGGATAATGAAATTATGAGACATGTACTCTATAGAATACTATACAGCAGTCAAAAACAATGAAATCCGGTCATTTGCAACAAGATGGAGGAATCTGGAAAACATCATTCTGAGTGAACTAAGCCAGTCCCAAAGGGACAAATATCATATGATCTCCCTGATCGGCAACAACTAACTGAGCACCAAAGGGGAAACCTCTTGAAGTGAAATGGACACTATGAGAAACAGTGACTTGATCAGCTCTTGTGCTGACTGTTGTTGTACAATGTAATACTTTATCCATTTTAGTATTTTTTTATTCTAGTACTAGTGGTTGAACTCTGTAATTAACAAACAATTATTCTTAGGTGTTTAAATTTTAACTGAAAAGTGATCCCTGTGAAATATAAGAGTGGGAATAAGAGAGGGAGGAGATGTACAATCTGGGACATGCTCAATCAGTCGTGCCCCAAATGATGGAGTTAGAAACGTGCCAGGGGATTCCAATACAATCCCATCAAGGTGGCATGTACCAAGGCCATCTCACTAGTCCAAGTGATCAATTTCAGTTCACAATTGATCATACTGATAGGTCTAAGAGTCAAAGGGATCACACAAACAAGACTAATGTCTGCTAATACTAACTGATAGAATCAAAAAGGGAGAGAATGATCCAACATGGGAAGTGGGATACACAGCAGACTCATAGAATGGCAGATGTCCTAAATAGCACTCTGACCTCAGAATCAGCCCTTAAGGCATTTGGATCTGGTTCAAGGGCCCATGAGAATATTTTAGGCATGGAAAGCTAAGACACTCTGGAAAGGGAAAAAAAAAAAAAAAAAAGAAGACCTAAATGAAAGATCTCTGCAAGTGAGATCCCAGTGGAAAGAACCGGGCCATCAAAGGAGGTACCTTTCTCTGAAGGGAGGAGAGAACCTCCACTTTGACTATGACCCTGTCAGAATAAGATCGAAGTCAGCGAACCCTAAAGGCTTCCATAGCCTCGGTAACTCATGACTAGAGCCTAGGGAGATTACTGACGCCATAAACAAGAGTGTCAAATTGTTAAATCAACTTCAGGAGTCACTGTGTACGTACATCTCATGAGGGATCTGTCCTTAATGTGTTGTCCAATGTGAAGTAATGCTATAACTAGTACTGAAACAGTATTTTTACACTTTGTGTTTCTGTGTGGGTGCAAACTGATGAAATCTTGACTTAGTATATACTGAATCGATCTTCTGTATATAAAGATAATTAAAAATAAAAAAAACCTTGAAGTTAAATTGGAAATTGCATAGAAAATTAATCAATTTTTTAAAAAAATATATCATGTAGGATCTCTGTCCTTAATGTGCTATACATTGTGAATTAATACTATAACTAGTACTCCAACAGTATTTTCACTTTGTGTCTATATGTGAGGGCAAACTGTTGAAATCTTTATGTAATATGTACTAAACTGTTCTTCTGTATGTAAAGAGAATTGAAAATGAATCTTGATGTGAATGCAAGGGGAGAGGGAATGGGAAAGGGGAGGGTTGCGGGTGTGAGGGAAGTTATGGGGGGGAGGCCATTGTAATCCATAAGCTGTATTTTGGAAATTCATATTTTTTAAATAAAAGCTTTATATAAAAAAAGAAAAATCAGCATTGCCTGGGAACTTTCAGGCAATAGAAATCATCCTACTGAGTCAGGAGCCCAGAAATCTGCACTTTAACACACTCAAGTGAGTCTGATGCTTCCTATGTTACAGAACCACTGTTGTACAGTTGGTAGGGTTATCCAGGGTTTGTGGCTGACAGAATATGTTTCTTTCCACTCATGAAGGTCTAGTGAGGACCATTTGAAATCTTATGAACAAGGGGTAGGCAATTGGCCTAGCAGTTAGCACACAAATAAGGATGTATGCATTCTATACCAGAGCGCCTGGATTCGAACACCAGCTCTGCTCCCAATTCTAGCTTCCTGCTAATGTTCACAGAAAGTCATGGCTAAATTACTTGGGTCTCTGCCCCCATGTGTAAAATCTGGATTAAGAGCCTGGCTCCTAGCTTTGGTCTGGCCCAGGCTTGGCTATTGTGGGCCTTTTGGAAGTAAACCAATAGATGTGAACACCTTTTCTGCCTAACTATCTCACAAATAAATAAAAATTTTTAAAAATTATGAAAAGTGGTCAGGATTCAATTGATGAAAACAATAAGGTTCCCAATCACAGCATTTAACACAAAGAAGTTAGGTTAACACTATCACTTGCAAGTGCTACATACCATGATTTCAAAGCATCAATTCCTATGAACAATTCAAATGTTTCATAGTCATTGAAAAGATTTTTATACTTTTTGAAGTAAATACAAAATGGAGTAGGTTTGCTTTCCCCCCACATTCTTAGCTCTCTTCAGAAGAACAAGCTTGTGGGTTGTAGAGGCCCTATCATATTTTGTCCAGGGGGTCTCATTAATCTATACCAGTGACTCATAATCTTTTCCCTCTTGAGCTTTTTCATTTGAGTCAGAGTCTGTCGACAAGCAAAGCTTTGCTACGTTGTCTGCACCAGAATGGGATCTTCAATGCCAGCGAGTGTGAACCTTTGAACATCATTGGCAAGAGTACAAAGACAGAATCCAACCCTCTAATAACTGTAGAAACAAACCAATATTCTGTCTGTAGAGTAGTCTCTTATGTCTGTAGAGCATCTCTTATGGCTTCCTAATATTCTAGTTGATTGTCAAGCACCATCATCCCTATCCCCCCTCCCCTTCTGAATCGAAAGACCTACTGTGGCTGCTAGCAAGCCCAGCACCCATGGGAAAGCCGACTGCCTGTGAGTTTTATGTCTCCATGTTACTTAAACTCTGTGGCTCTTTTCTTTGGATTTCTTATTTTGTGTGTTTATTTTCAGTTTTTAAAAAAGTTTATTCGTTTGAAAGGCAGAGAAAGAGAGTGAGCCTCCATCCAGTTGTTCACTCCCTCAAATGGTCACAACAACTAGAGAATGGCCAAGCTGAAGCCAAGAACTAGGAACTCCATCCAGCTCTCTCAGATGGGGGTGCTGGAACCCAAGTACTGGATCCATCATCTGCTGCCACCCAGGGTGCACCGTAGCAAGGAGCTGGATGGGAAGCAGAGGCAGGACTCAATCTCAGGCACTGGGATATGGGATGTGACATCCCAGCTGGAAACTTAAACCAGTTTCTCCACAATAACAACCCCTGAGCTTCTGATTGTAGATGTTTTCATTTGCCATTCTTCAACTGGATATTTGTCACCTGCTCTGCCTCTAAGTGCATTGGCTATGATGTTACCTACCCACTTGCAGAACAAATTGCTCACTATGGTTACTGTCTCTTGTATGCCCTCCCTTCTTTCTGCTTTTTGGGCACAGATGAAAATCACATCATTTATGGATGATCTGATGACTACTTGTTCATACTCTGAATCCCTATTTTCCCTGAAGTTGTAAGTTACTGACCTGCCCCTTGGGATTGGTGTATATTTATCACTGATCATTAATTCATACAATGTAAATCCCAACAGCATGCCAGTGATGACTTCCGATTTCACTGTAGTGTCCACATTTGTGTCACAGAGATGGGATCCATCTTTAAAATATAAAATACTGGTCATACATTTATCCCAATGGGTCAATGTGCACCTGCTATCACCTATCACTGATGGTAAGAATCCCACTGAGTTTATTCTTGTGAGATTCTGACTCTTCACATCAGGGCTTGGGCTAAAGAAACTGTTTTTAATGAGAGTGCCAGTTATTTTTATCATCTGTATGCAGAACAGCAAAGTAACTGCATACAAAAGAGTCATTCTTGAGTGTCCCCACCGCACTGAAGTAAAATATCACTTGAGTCTTTCAGACTACGCTCATGAATGCAAGCAGTTACCGACACAGCAAGATATATTGTTCCCCACCCCCCCGCCTCAGCACAGACTAGAATCTTAAGTGCATCACAGGTCAGCAAGAGGATAGTTTGTTTTCAGTACAGTGACGGACAAAGTTGCAGGGATCCACAGATCTAGAGACACATGCTCTCAGCATATTTTCAGCAGCCAGCATTTTTGCGCAGTGCATTGGCAAAACCAGTTTCTTGGAGTATTATTATCAGGAAATTTGTGCCAAATACACAGAAGAGGCTGTAGAACTTCTGCATAATGTTACGGGGCTCCTGAACATGAAGATGATACTTTAATGAAGAAAAGCCAGGGCAGAAAATGGTAGTGTGGGCTGAGGAGGTTCAGAGCTACCTGAAACAGGTGCTAGTGGACGAGTCCACAGAGTGTGTTCCCCTTATCACACCTCAGAGATTCTTACAGCAACTGAAGATCGATCCTCTGTATTGAAGACTCAGTATTCTGTACCAACGACTGTTTTGACTAAGTTCATCAAGTTCCACGTAGAAAGACCCCTTTATGCGTAAGACACGCAATTAGAGATATTGAAAGTGACTTGAGAAGGAAGTAAATCAAGAGTAAAAATGAGGTGAGAGAGGCATTTACAGGACAGTGTCTTAGCTGCATGCACCAGACTTTCTACAGTGAGAGCTCACAGTCCCTGCGGGACTGATTTCCAATGGCTTGCTTCCTCACTCTCGTGGTCATTTCTGAAGACCTCATTCTCAGTGTACTGTGCTTCCCACGTGTATATTATTAGGTTTCATGAGAGGTCATGCTTTTGCTTCTTCCCTTATTCTCCGACTCTGAAATAGCTCATGTACCCCTCATTTCCTTTGTTTATATCTCAGAAGATTTTAGTTTTTCAATATCAAAGAAGACCTACAAAACTTTCCAGAATTGGTAACTACTGGGTGATATCTACAGTTAAGGTAAAAAGAGAAGGGAATATTTGCTAGAGACTCACTTTCTTGTTCTGATTCTTGCTTGTTTTTCATCCCCTTGATCACCTCCTTCTATAAGACTCAAGTATTATGAACAAAAAGCTAATCCTTACATAAACACTGCAGTGATTCTGGAAAAATTAGTGAATCCTGTCCAACTAGACAAGATACAGACCCGGCAGTACAGAATATGCTGTAACAATCCCAGTCTCTACAGACAGACCAGAACAAGCAGTATACTTAGGAGTCTCCATAGCTCCCTGAATAAGAAAGTCTGGCACTTGTGATAACATCCCAACCAGCCTCTGATTTCTATTTATTTATTTATTTATTTATTTATTTATTTATTTATTTATTTTTGACAGGCAGAGTGGACAGTGAGAGAGAGACAGAGAGAAAGGTCTTCCTTTTTGCCGTTGGTTCACCCCCCAATGGCCACTGCGGCCAGCACACTGTGCTGATCCAAAGGCAGGAGCCAGTTGCTTCTCTTGGTTTCCCATGCAGGTGCAGGGCGCAAGCACTTGGGCCATCCTCCACTGCACTCCCTGGCCACAGAAGAGAGCTGGCCTGGAAAGGGGCAACCGGGACAGAATCCGGTGCCCCGACTGGGACTAGAACCTGGTGTGCCGGTGCTGCTAGGCGGAGGATTAGCCTATTGAGCCATGGTGCCGGCCTTGATTTCTTCTTGATCTGTGATTACCAAATATAATATCCTTGTTACTCTATACCATCCACACTAGCCAAGTGAAAATGGTGCAATTTTGTTTGTTTGTTTTTTGACAGGCAGAGTGGACAGTGATGGAGAGACAGAGAAAGGTCTTCCTTTGCCGTTGGTTCACCCTCCAATGGCTGGCGTGGCCAGTGCACTGTGGCCAGTGCATCAGGCTGATCTGAAGCCAGGAGCAAGGTGCTTCCCCTAGCCTCCCATGCAGGTGCAGTGCCCAAGGACTTGGGCCATCCTCCACGGCACTTCTGGGCCATAGCAGAGAGCTGGCCTGGAAGGGGGCAACTGGGATAGAATCTGGCGCCCAACCGGGACCAGAACTCGGTGTGCCAGCACTGCAGGCGGAGGATTAGCCTATTGAGCCATGGCACCAGCCTGCTGGTATGGTTTTAAAAATGTTGTACACCAAAATGAAGTGAATTTTAATTCCACTTTGTATGAAATTTCTGAGGTATTTTCATATTCAAAAGTGTTGACTCTAGTCTTCTTTATAAAACAAAATCAGGATAAATATATCTACCTATCTATACATGCATGATGAAGAAAGTTGTGGTCTATCTGCACAGTGGAATATTCTGAAGCTCTTAACAAAAATGGTTGTGAAAGCTATGTAGTAGCATGGAATAAAAATGATAAAATGTTAAATGACTAAAACAAATTAGGTTTTGTATTAAAATAATTATGTTGGGAAAACAGATATATTCAAATAACCTAGAATATATGGTCTTCCTTGTTATTGTCTTTTTGTGGGTGACTACCAGATAGAATACTTTTTCTACTTGGACTAGGGAAAAGAACATATTAACAGAAGAAAATCAACAGTAACTGGTAAAGGAGGCTAACAGTTACAAAGTAAACTACAAGAGGGAAGCAGGTGGAACACATCGTTGCTATCTAATCACAGGCTCCTAAAACCATCGAATACTACATCTTTTGCACCTTGTTTACTTGGCTTCTGCTTCTTTCCAACACTCAATGTGGGCTAACACATCAATGGCAGATGGCAGAGTCTGCCAGCAGGGGCAAGTGCTGCCTGGCTTCAAGTCACGTATAGTGAGCAGAGGGCAGGAGAGAGAAAACTGAAGACTACTTTCAAGAGGAACAGACAGTATTAAATGTAAGAATTAAAATCTTAAACCTTAGAAAGTACACATTGAAACCATTGCTGAAAATCCCCATAGCCAACTGGTTAAATGTAGGGTAATGTCAACTATTAACAACTTCGGAGGTTCAACGCCTACCATAAATATATTGTAGACACATTCTCAGCAGGCTCCCAAGTCATCCCATAGTTGCTAGGGGAAGCTAAAACAGTCAAACATGATGTCTCAGGTGGGGCAGGAACAGATGACAATTTATTTATTAAAGTTCATATCCAGAGTTGATTAGTGTTGGAGAAAAAAGAACTCTTAACTGTAGTGGAAGAACAAAGAAAGGGAAAGGAAGGGGAGGAAGGCATAAGGAAGGGAGGTATCATTATATCCTTTGAACTGTGTTTATGGACTGCATGGAATCTGTTCTCTTTGCGTTAAGATCACATTAACATGAGAATTCATCAGTTGATGAGAATTGTACTGTAGTAACTATCAGGCATTGCTATAACCCTGAGAATCCAATGTGTCCAAGTACACCATCCACAACTTCCACACCCAGGAGTTGAAAGAGACGCCAGCTTCTGAGAGTAAGCACAAACTTCTGGGTATTCACTGAAGGAGCAGCTGCTCCACTAAACACAGGCATAGCTCAAAGATAAAACCCATCAGAGGAGGAAACCAGTAATTATTTCCATGAATTCCTAAAAATAAATGCAGAAATTCAAGAAACAAGGAAGACAACATGACTCCCCAAAAGGAACAAAACACCACTTCAGTACTAGAATGTGAGGACAAAGATTGATAAAGTATCTGAAAATGAATTCAAAATAATGATCATAAAATTACTCAGAAACAGAGAAATAAATTCATGAGATAAAGAAACCCATACATGATATGAATGAGAAATTTTGCCAAGATATTGAGATATTGAAGAGAAAGCTAACTTAAATATTAGAAATGAAGAATTAAATATGTAAAATAAAAAAATACAACACAAAGCCTCAACAATATTCTTGATGAGGCAGAAGAAAGAGTGAGCTAGAAAACAAACCCTTGGAAATATCTCAGAAAAAAATAAAAAGAAATTAGAAAAACTGCAAACAGTGTTTGAGATTTACAGGGTACTAACAAATGACCAAACATATTTGTCTTAGGAGCTCCAGACACTGTGGAAAGAGAATAGATTATAAAGCCTATTCAGCAAAATAGCAGAAAATGTCCCTAATTTGGAGAAAGGGACATCCTAGAACAGGAAGCACATAGAACCCCTAACACACATGATCAGAAAAGACTTTCAACACATTATAGTCAAACTTGCAGCAGTAAAACATAAAGAAAAGATCCTCAAAAATGCAGGAGAGAAATGTCAGATTATTAGAGTCCCAAATTAGACTAACAGCTGGTTGATCATAATAAACTCTACAGTTTGGGAGAGAATTCAAGTCCAGAAACAAAGGAACTGTCAATCACTTTCAGGTACAGCATACTGTACCCAGCAAAGCTCTCATTTATAAATTAAGGTGAAATAATGACCTTCCAAAACAGAAACTGAACGTCATTACTTCTTCAGCCTTATTGTTAAGGATATAATACACACAGAAATAGAGAATAGTAATCATTATGAAAGAATGTGAAGGCAGAGAATCTCCTAGTAAAAGTACAAAGTAAATCCAAAGCAAACACTAGGAATACATGAAAAAATGGTAAGACCAAATTATTACTTATTAATAAACTTGTATATAGATGGCCTAAATTCTCCAAACAAGAGACACGGGCTGGATGAATAGATTTAAAAAAACAAGACACTTCTATTTGCTGCCTAAAAGAAACACACCTCACTGAGAAAGATATACACAGACTGAAAATGAAAGGATGGAAAAAGATTCCATGCTAACAAAAATCAAAAAGAGCCAGTGTAGCCATCCTAATATCAGACAAAATAGATTTTAACACAGAAACTATTAAAAGAGAAAAAGGGCATTATTTAATGATTAAGGATCAATACAATAGGAAGATGTGACTATAATAAATGTATAGGCAACCAACCAATGCCAGGGTACCTGGCTTTGTAAAACAAATATTAATGTATCTAAAGGGAGACAGATTCCAATACAATATTAATGGGGTTATCAATACCCCACCTTCATCACTGGACAAAACAGAGCTAATCTATACTAATCAAATAATCTATAGCTAATCAAATGGACCTAACTGATATCTACAGAACATTTCAACCCACAGTTGAAGATAACATTCTTTTCATCAGTGCATGGAACTTTCTCTAGGATAGATCATATAATAGACCACATATCGAGCCTCAAACTCAAAAAATTTAAACCATTTCATGTATCCTTTCTGATCACAATGGAATAAAGCTGGAAGTTAACAATTTAAGAATCTCTAGAAAATATGCAAACACATACTCCTGAATGAACAATGGGTCATAGAAGAAATCAAAATGGAAATAAAAATATTTCTGGAATCATGATGACAATACAACATATCAAAACTTTTAGGATACACAAAAGCAGGGTTAAGAGAAAAGTTTGTAGCACCCGGTACCTACACCAAGTAACTGGAAAGGCACCAGATAAATGAGCTATCCATGCATCTCAAAGACCTAGAAAAACAACAACCAAAGCCAAAATTAGTAGGGGGAAAGAAATTATTAAAATTAGAGAACAAAAGATCAGTGAAATGAGCTGGATTTTTGAAAAAAAAAATTGATACACCATTGGCACAGCAAAGTAAAAAAAGAGGGAGAGGACCCAAATCAATAAATCAAAGATGAAAAAGGAGATGTAACAACAGATGCCACAGAAATAAAAAAAAATCAGGAATTATTATAGAAGCTATATACCAACAAATCACAAAATCTAGAAGAAATGGATAGATTCTTGGACACATACAATCTGCTAGAGATTGAATCAATAGAGACCCTCAATAAAATACTAGCTAATTGAACCCAACAACACATCAGAAAGATCATTCACTCAGACAAAATGGGATATATTCCTGCTAGGATGGTTTAACACAATTCAATAAATGTGATACATCACATTAACAAATTGAAGAATAAAAGCCATGATTATCTCAATAGATACAGAGAAAGCATTTTAAAAAATATAACATCTTTTCATGATAAAAACCTTAAGCAGGCCAGCACCACGGCTGACTAGGCTAATCCTCCAGCTGCGGCTCCGGCACCCTGGGTTCTAGTCCCGGTTGGGGTGCCGGTTCTGTCCCGGTTGCTCCTCTTCCAGTCCAGCTCTCTGCTGTGCCCGGGAAGAGGATGGCCCAAGAGCTTGGGCCCTGCACTGGCGTGGGAGACCAGGAAGGAGCACCTGGCTCCTGGCTTCAAACTGGCACAGCGCGCTGGCCAGGGCAGCCATTTGTGGGGGTGAACCAACAGAAGGAAGACCTTTCTGTCTCTAACTCTGCCTGTCAAAAACAAGCAAACAAAACAAAACAAACAAAAAAACCTTAAGCAAATAATGGTATAGAAGGAGCATTTGTCAACATCATCAAGATAATATATATGACAAACCCACAGCCAGCATCATATTGAATGGGGAAAACTTGGAAGCATTCCCACTAAGATCAGGAACTAGAGAGGCAAAGGGATACAAATTGGAAAGGAGGAAGTCAAACTATCCCTCTTTGTAGATGACATAACTCTATATCTATAGGAGAACCTAAAGATCCACTACTGGAACTCATAAAAGAGTGACAAATTGGCAGGGTATAATATTCACAAAAATATATTAACACACAAAAATCAATAGTTTTTTGTATAAACAGACAATGCCATGACTGAGAAATAACTTACAAGATCAATCCCTTTCATGATGAGTTCAAATAATTTAAAATCTTGGAATAAATTTAACCAAGGAGTTGCAAGATCTCTACAATGAAAATTATAAAACATTAAAAAGAAATAGAACACACCAAATATGAAAAATCTTTCATGTTCATGGATTGGCAGAATCAGAATTATCAAAATGCCCATACGACCAAAAGCAACTTAGATTCAATGTCATACCCATCAAAATACCAAGAACATTATTCACAGATATAGAAAAAAATGATGCTGAAATTTGCATGGAAACACAGGAGACCACGAACAGGTAAAGCAATCTTATAGAACAAAAATAAAACTGGAGACATCACAACACCATACCAGATTTCAAGATATACCACAGAGCAGTTATACTCAAAACAGCCTGGTACTGGCACAAAAATCGACATCTAGACCAGTGGAACAGAACAGAAACCCCAGAAATCAATCTACACATATACAACCAACTAATATTTGACAAAGGAGCTAAAAATCAATCCCTGGACAATCTCTTCAACAAATTGTGTTGGGAAAATTGGGTCTCCATGTGCTATACTACAAAAGTCCCCTACCTTACACCTTATATAAAAATCAACTCAAGATGGATCTAGGATCCAAATCTGTGAATTGACACCCTCAAATTATTAGTGAAGAACTTTGGAGAAACTCTACAAGACATAGGCATTGGCAAAGACTCCTTGGAAAAGATCCTAGAATCACAGGCAATCAATTCCAAAATAGACAAATTGGATTACATCAAGCTGAAAAGCTTCAGCACTGCAAAGGAAACACTCAACAAAGTGAAGAGGCAACCATCAGAATGGGAGAAAATATTTGCAAACTATGCAACTGATAAAGGATTAATATCCAGAATCTATAAATAGCTCAAGGAACTCAACAATAAAACAATCCAATTAAGAAATGGGCAAAGGACTTAAACAGTTATTTTTCAAAAGATGAAATCCAAATGGCCACCAGCCACATCAAAAAATGTTCAGGATCACTAGCTATCAGGAAAATACAAATGAAAGTCACAATGAAGTTTCACCTCTCCCCAGTTAGAATGACTGTCATACAGAAATCAACAAACAATAAATGCTGGTGAGGATGCGGCGAAAATGGTACCTTAATCTACTGTTGGTGGGAATGTAAATTAGTACAGCCATTGTAGAAGACAGTATGGAGATTCCTCAGAAATCTGAAGATAGAGCTATCATATCACCCAGCCTTCTCTTTTCTGGGAATTTACTAAAATGAAATGAAGTCAGCATATGAAATCGTTATCTATACCATGATGCTTATTACAGCTGTATTTACAATAGCCAAGATATGGAATCAACCCAGATGTGCATCAACCAATAACTAAAGAAAATGTGGTGTCACACGCACACACTATGGATTACTACTCAGTCATAGAAAATGAAATCCTGTCTTTTGCAACAAAATTGATAGAACTGAAAATGATTATTCTTAGGGTAATAAGCCAGACCCCAAAAGACAAATATGTTTTCCCTGAATTGGGTTAACCAAGTACAAAAAATGGTAATGTAGATGATTGAAATGGATGTTTTGAGATTTGTTTTTTTTTATAGCCGTCATGCCTACTGTTGAGAAAGTTTTCTTTTTACTATTTTTTGAATTCTTTACTTAGTGGATAATTAATATTATTATAAAATGAACTGAAAGTATGTCATTTTAAAAAAGAAAACAATGGTGGGGTAGTAGCTGGAGTGTGGCTTAAAGTTTCAGTTCTAAAAATAGGCTTTTTTATGAATCCATGAATGTCCATATATTTTTGTAGTCTTAGAAAATTTCAAAGTGTAGGGCATTCTAGAAAAAGATATAGGTGATCTTAAAATGACATTTATTTGAAGCTTGCAGCTATTTTGATAGGCTTTGGGTTGTGTGTGGTGTAAGCTTTGGTCTTAACAGTGAGTTGTCTGCCACTTTAGAAGCAGATCACAGGATGGAGAGATCAAAATAACAAAGAAAAAAACCACTGATATATGGTTCAATCCTGCATATGAAAGCAAAACTGTGCAAATGAAGATATGGAAATAAATGTAAACAAATGTAAAAGAGTGCTCTAATTGCTGACAGGGGCAATTACTGTTGCTTTTAACATAAGTAGAGAAGATTCTATAGGCAGTGCCAAAGGGAAGAAAAACCTATTTAGTTAAAATTACTCATGCAGAGGGGAAAAACGCAGTCTGCTTGGAACATTAAGATTGTTTCTGAGCCTCCTATCCTAATTGGCAATTTTGTGTGTAGTGAAATTTCGTATTCTACAAAAGTGGACTCTATATATATCTTCCCATTTTGATAATTCCAAATACATTGGAGGAATCACAGCATGTTTTGCTTCCAAGATGAATTTTAAACTAGGGCTAAGAAGGAAAGGGGGGTGACATCTTAATGCATGGCGTTCTGATTATGATGAAACTGACATTAAAAAGTGATCAGTCGGTTCTGACTGTACATTCACCATATGGTTAAGGTCCTCTAATGAACATATAAGGAAGAATAGTTCTGCATTTGGACTGGGTTGCAGAAATTTTTTTCATCTTTTTCTGGAACTAAAAATACAGGAGGCGATGAGCTGGCGTGGCTCCTCAAAACTCACCAGATGGCTACGTGTGGCTTCTGAAAGAGCTGTGTTTGCAGCACAGCTTTCCAGGTGTGGTCCTCGGAATACTTGCATCAGACTCATTCTGTGTGCTTGCTGATTGTGCAGCTCCCTGGGTGGGCCCCAGATTTAGTGCACAGAGTCTTTGGAGCTTGGAATTTGCATTTTGACAAATGTAAACAATTTAACACCTCTAGGTGGGCATACCAATGTTGCGACTCTAAGAGTCTTCTTTACAGACTTGGTTCCATTTTTAACTACCAAAGACCTTCTAAACAGTACTGATGCTTGTCTCCATCTTGAGAATCTGATTTACTCAGTTCCCTCATGCAACCCATCCTTGTAAGGATAACATGCAGTGTTAGTGAATTATCTATCTCTATACTGAATTATCTAATATCTATATTGTATTACCTAATACCTATACTGAATTTACTACGTATCTATACTCAATGATTTACATATGTATACTGAATGATCTACATATCCATACTGAACTACATATCTACAAAGCTGTATTTCTCTGCATAAATGTACACAAAATGATTAACAACTGGCCATCTGCTGAAGGTTCTTTCACTGAATGTTACCAGACCTCATTCAAGAGCTCTAATCCACAGTATAATAAACCTTTAAGTCACGCAAGAACCAGAAATAGAGCCTTCCTGACCATCTGACATAGGTCAGAGTTCTCAAACATATACATTTATTGCTAGTGGTAGGTGAGGTCATTTTCAATAGCATTCTCTCATTACCATAATACTCTACTTGTTTCCACATATAATTGCAAAAATATAAGTAGCCCATCAAACCTGGATTCCATTGACTTTATTCTTAGTGCAAAGCAGCAACAGGTAACAATACTACACTTAAGCTGATTTAAGGAGAACTATAAGTCAACAAGAGGTGGTGGATGATATACTTTTGAATCATGAACTTGAAATGCCAATGTCCCTGGTATGAGAAATACCAGGGTGATGATTAACAGCATTAACTCGGCATAACCTCTCAGCTGTGCCACTCAATGACTGCACAAATTTAGGCAAGTTACAAACGTATTCTGAATCTCATTTCCCTCATCTATGAAAAAATAGTCCTGAGCTTAAACAATTAAGTTCAAATGTGATACTGCATAGAAAGCATTTATTCAGGGCAGACCATGTGTTTAGTTCTCAATACGTGTACATACAGCAATGGAATCTGTACCCAACAGGGCTGTAGTCCTGCCTTCAAATGACAGCATGATTCTGAACATATCATAAACTTTTTGGGTTTCAATTTAATATGACTAAAATATAGGGTTATATAAAAATACAGTGAGCAAACTAGGTGATGTCTGAGGGTTCTTTCTGCACTACGATTTGGAAATGTAAAGCAATCAGTGAATCAGCGATCTGGGGATGCAAAGATGAAAACACAGCAGTCAGTTCAGTGAGTGTGCAAACATGCAGAATGCAGCTCACAGCAGCTTCCTGAGGCTGCTCTTCCTGACACCTGTGTCCATGCATCTCCGTCTGGCTTCTCAGTGAACACACTCCAATACCAAAGAATCTCTGTTTGGGGTTGGGAGTGGGATGTGACCCTGGAAAATCCATTCCAGACAAAGGAATTTGTTGATGGGTGCAAAAAAGAGGATGTGCTTCTCTCTGCAGGATATCATTCTGTAGTGATACAGTCCTGCATACTCATGGCAGCTGTCCTATAGCCATAGGAGAGGAAGAGCTACAGGATGTAGCCAGAACAGACAAACGAGAACCCAGTGTGAGTGAAATTGAAAGAAAACCAGTCCTGCTCAGATTAGAGTCCTGGGTTTTCAGCTCCTCAAGTCTCTGTGGACTGGTCAGTTAAGTAGGTCTCTCTCTGTTACTTAAACCACCCTGGGTAAAGTTTGCTATAAACACTGAGTTCAGTTTTGGTTTGTATATTAACTTTTCATTGAGATAATGAAATAACAGGGACAGGCTAACTTTAAAAAGAAAAGAGCTTTACTCAGCCCACAGTTTGAGTCTGAAATTCCAATGAGCACAGTGCAGGCTGTCCCAAGGGACCCTTGGTGGGTGGCAGGAACAGGTGCAGGAGTAAATGATCATATCTTGATAAGCGAAGCCAGAAAGCAGCTCAGGTGTCAGGCTCAGGCTTCTCTAACTACTTGCTCTTGGGATAGTTTGCCTCAGGAGAACTTTATCTTTCCCCAGGGCAGTGTCCTCAATGACCTAAAGACCTCTGTCTAGGTCTTAGCACCTTTCAAATCCACCCACTTCGGGGACCAAGCCTTCAGCACATGAACCTTTGGAGGGCAAACAAAATCCAAATCACAGCCTTCAGCAAGTCTTTGTAGACGGCCTTTCATTCCTGATTGACGTGCCCACTTAGACTGTATACCTCTAAAAGTTCATTGCTATTCCTGGGAGGGAGAGCAGAGCAGTATTAGAATATTGGGCACTGTCATTCTGGGATCCTCTACTGTAGAAGACAATTTCTAACCATATATATTGTATCCCCAAGGAAAACGCTTCTGCTTTCAGTATGGGCTGGGGGTGAGGCGAGAGATCCATGTAGGAATAAAGAAAATATACCTTGCTACCCCTTTGTCCTCACAGCTGGCTTTTGTCTTTGGTACAGAGAACAAAACAAAGTGCTGGGCTCTCTCCCAGGTTTGGTAAATGTGTACTCTAGGCCATGGGCTAAGCTGATGGGCCTGCTTAAAATCCAAACTAAGTGCAGTCTATCAGAGATACATTAAAACACAGCAGAAACTTGGCAGATGCTGGTTGTTGGAGTGAGGAAGGCCAACCGCTGAGAGTGTCTGAAGTGAGCAGGTGCATGTTGTCTTTGTTAAAGGTTATAGGCTCCTAACTTGATGAAATATGCTTAAGGAGATAAAATTAGAGAAGTATTTGGTTATTTCAAACAAAATGGAATCTAACCTAGCATCCCAGAATGTTCCCTCTCACTATAGCTATTTCAAGGTGACCATTTATTGCTTCTCCTTAGGTAGATAGAGGCACAGGGTCTTATTTTTGTGTTTATCTTTTCCCATATTATTTGTGTTGGCTCTATTTACTTCGTTGAACCTAGTTCTTGGGTAAAGGACCCTCTGATACTTGGAGAAAATGATTATCTGGTGCCTAAGAGTCACACCCTAGAAGGATTTCTCTCTCTATGCTCTCCCTCTCAGCCTCTTTTACCCCCAGGCCCTTAATCCTTTGTGTTTGTACTTTCAAATTCCCTCTAGTGCTGTTTTGGCTCCTATCTTCTTCCAATTAAAAAAAATAAAGGGGGATTGCTCACAGTATTGTAGATAGTATTCAATTTTAAAAAGACACTGGGAGTAATGGAATCTATTTTAGGGGCTGGCACTGTGGCACAGGTTAAGCCTCTGCCTGCAGTGCCGGCATCCCATATGGGTGCCAGTTCTAGTCTCGGGTGCCCCTCTTCCAATCCAGCTCTCTGCTATGGCCTGGGAAAGTAGCAGAAGATGGCCCGAGGGCTTGGGCCCTTGCATCTGTGTGCAAGACCCAGAAGAAGCTCCTGGATCCTGGCCTTGGATTGCCTCAGTCCAGCTGTTGTGGCCATCTGGGGAGTAAACCAGTGGAAGACCTCTCTCTCTCTGCCCCTCACTGTCTATAATTCTACCTGTTAAAAAAATGATTTAAAAAAAAAAGAAATGTAGCCTCCATACATGAGACACTATTTAGGGTCTCTACAGAGTGAAGCTGAGAGTCAGATAATTAGACAATGACTAGGAGCTTTTTCATGCTCATCCATGTGGGGCCAGTGGCCCCTGTGAAATCAGTCAGGTGGCCCATCTGGTAGGTTTGTCAAGAGACTCGCAAGACACCCAAGAGCTTCACACAGAGCTGACCCTTGTGAGGGGAATAGCTGAGCATCCTTGAACTGTGTGAGGCTCCACCAGCTCAGAGGCAGGTAGGTTTTCAATGGAGTAACTGAGCAGAATGACAAAGCCAAAAATCAAGGGTCTCTGGGTGGGTGGGATTGTACTTATTATCCCAGGTACAATCCCCCAAAGCTGCATCTTTTGTTAAAAATACCCTGGGAAAGAAGCTTCTCTTAGAACTGCTAAGAGTAGTAAGGTAACACATAAGACAGATATAACATTCTGTTTGTAGAAAGAACCTGGAAAGGCAGATTCAAAGGGAAGAAAAAAAGAATATTATTACCAGTAGGTAGAAAGAGGGAGAAGAGAATCAGTGTTTAATGGGTATAGATTTGCAGCTGGGGATGATAAGTTTTGGGTACAGATAGTGATGACAGTCAAATCATACTGCAATTGTCCTTAATGCCACTGAAATCCATGCTTCCAGATGGTCAAAATGATATCAGGAAGCCACAATAGGGGAAAGATGGGTTATAACATTTTAAAATTAAATATGTGATTAATAGTTACTTAGGAAGAAATTTATATGGAAATAATAGCCATTTAGAAAGAAAATTTAAATGCACTCTGTGATAATAAGTCTAGGAGTAACAGAATTTTATTAGGTTTGTGAAGTATGATTTGATGGGCTCCCAATTTTTTTTTTTTACTGTTAATGATAACATGTAACTAGCCATTCACAGACTACGTGTAATTGCTAGAACTGTAGTGCTAATTATGGAAGGTCATTAAGGATTATCTCCTACTCCTCGCATTCTGTAGGGGAGGCAGCTACTTGGCTGTAGTCCCTGGTCCCAGAAATGTATAAATAAGGATGGACGAGCACCTAGGCTTGTGATTTCCAGCCCAATCTGCTTCACTGCAAAACTCCCCTGCACAGGAAAAATCAAAAGCTGCTAGGGAAATGCACAGTCTAAATTCTTTGCATTCCCTGCCACTCTTGGGGCACCAGCTGACCACAGCACCCAAGGCAGGCCCCTCTGTAGGCTCTCCATGTATCAGCCAAGTGAAGCTAAAACAGCAACCCCATGTGGGAAGTGAATTATTAGCTTGCACATTGAGATGGGAATTGGGACACAACAACATTTGACACACTTCACCCATTTTGCAATTTTTTGTCAAGGGCAAGTCCTCAATAAACGTCTAACAGAAATGACTTACAGTAGTCAGGGCTTTTTCTCTCCTTTCCTCTGCTTTGTTATCTAGTAAAAACACTCCCGACAGTTAATGCTAATATCTACGAATGCTTCAATTAAATGAAACATTAACATTTTATGTTGGTTCCCGGAAGAGTTTAACTTGCAGCTTCCACTGCTCCCTTTGTTGCTGACATTAATTTAAGCACGAGCAATAAAGGAACCCCCAAACAGTTCAGAATAGCATGGTTTACAAGCACAGGTAGGACAACCATGTCAGAGAAAAGAAAACAGAGCCATAAAACCCACTAAGCCATTCAAAACAACAAGGCACAGGAATCTGACTTCAGTGAAAACCTGTTCATTTGTCCTTAAATTCTGCTTTGAAAGAAGATACATCAATGCTTGACATAAAGAAAACCTGCACACAGAATGGAAGTCTGCTTTCCTTTCTCATTTCCTTCCCATATCATATGCTAATTCCATTACTATTTAGTTAAGACGCAGACTCCAACTCTTCCCATAATTACACCGACTCAAAAAACAGGAAAATTAGACACCAACCAACCAAAGCCACTTGAAAAAAATACACAGAAGGTAATCCAGTGTCAGCCCTATTTATAGAGATAAAGAGCAGCAAGAGAGAAAAGGGATGAGGGGTCACACAGACGTGCTGGATCAGGAAGGCTGAAGAGCGATGCAGAGATGGCAGGGAGAGAAGAAAGGGAGGAGCCCTATGCATGGGCAAGGTCACCAGGAGAGAGACGACACAGCGGCTACAGAGAGGCCAAGTTAAAAGGAAGCAGGAGGAAAAGAGCAGGGATGGTTTTCTACCCAGTCCTCTGCATTTGGAGGCCTGATCCAGGGAACACTGGCCACTGAGTCCCCTCTAACAGAGGCCCTCCCAATCAGCATGGTCCGAGGTATACAAATTTAGGAATGACAGATTTTATTGTTTGTTAGATGTTTAATTGAATCGGGAGAACAAATGAAGGGTCTTCACCAAGATAATGTAAAATGCATATTATGAAAATAGGCAGGAGATCCCCAGGCCACTGGTTCATTCCTGCAAATGCCCACAAGAGCCAAGGCTGATGCATGTTCAGTCTGGGGGACTGGAATTCCATCTGTGTCTCCCACATGGGTGGCAAGGAATTGAGCATTTGAGCCATCTCCTCCTGCTTCCCAGAGTGTGCATTCCCAGGAAGCTTGGACAGAGAGTAGGGCCAGGACTCAAAATGCCAAATGGTAGCATCCCAAGTGGTAGCTTAAGCTGTGCACCAAATGCTTGCCTCCCTTAATGAAAATTTTAAATAAGTGAGATCAAGAGCCCGACACATTTCTTGGAATAACTGTATTGGGAGATGAAGCATGGATTTACCAATACGTCCTCAAGACAAGGCACTAATAAGTCAATGGCTACCAAGTACGTGGACACAGTCCACTCAGATCAAAAGTGGGCCACTCAAAATCAAAGGTCCTGGCAACAGTTTTTGGGTGTCTTCAAGAATTTTGCTTGTTAGCTTCAGGTAATAACATAAAACTGGTTGCATTCTTTATTTAGTGGAGGGTTAATCTTGTGATCACAAAATAAACTGAAAGTATGACATTGTAAAAATTAAAAGAAAAAATAAGGAAGGAAAGAGAAGGGAGGGTAGCTGTATGAGTGGGAGGGAAGGTAGGGTTATGCTCCTAAATCTGTGTATATGAATTACATGAAATTTGTCTACCTTATATAAATAAAAAAATTAAAATAGAAAAAACAAAAATAGTCTGCATTTGCATGCTTAAATTCCCAGGACCCTCAGTTCTTTAGGGATGGACTATATGGCTGATATCAGTTTACAAAAGTGTATTGAAACTAATGGAGCTGATGTTGAGAAGTTTGTTTTCTATTTTTGTCTTCAGAGGTAATTAGGATTAGAAGAAAATACAAGGGAAGACTGTCATGAATGAGAACAGTGTCCTTATAATAATCACGAGAGAGCCTGTTTGCATTCAGTGTTCTTTGCCATGTGAGGAAACAAGGCAACTGAAACCCGGAAGAGGGTCCTCACTAGAACTGGGCCTGTCCTTGCATTTCTAGTGCCCAGAATGGGAACAAAGTTATCTGTTGATTATAAGCCACCCAGTCTATGGTAATTTACCCAAATGGACTAAGACAATTCCTATCAGAATGGTTAAAATTCAAAATACTATCAGGGGCCACTGCTAAGATCTAGCAGGTAAAGCTACCACCTGCAGTACTGGTATCCCATATGGGTGCCGGTTCACCTGGCTCTTCCACTTCTGATCTAGATCTCTGCTATAGTCTAGGAAAGCAGTGGAAGATGGCCCAAGTCCTTGGGCCCTGCACCCATGTGGAAGACGAAGAAATTCCTAGCTCCTGGCTTCGAATCAGCACAGCTCCAGCCTTTGCAGCCAACTGGGGGGTGAACCAGTGGATGGAAGACCTCTCTCTATCTGCCTCTCCTTCTCTCTGTGTAACTGACTTTTAAATAAATCTTTTTTAAAAATCAACAAACACTCCTGAAGATATGCAAAAACTGAATTGTACACTGCTGATGAGAATGTAAAATAATGCAGTCTTCCTGGAAAGCAGTGGCAATTTTAAAAAACTAAACATCCAATCACCATGTGACCCAGCCATTGTGTTCCAAAGAAATGAAAAGTCATATTCACATAAAAAACCTGTACATTAACATTCACAGAAACTTTGTGTTAGTCAGAAATGGCTGCCTTCCATTAACTAATGAATAGTTAAACTGTTACCCATATAGCATGGAATACCACTAAGCAGTCAAATGGAACAAACTACTGATACATGCAAAAACTTACATGGATTTCAGGGGAGTTATGCTAAACAGAAGGAACAGAGTTTAAAAAGTTATAATCTGGGGTCAGTGCTGTGGTGCTGGGGTTAAAGCCCTGGCCTGAAGTGCCAGTATCCTATATGGACGCCGGTTCTAGTCCTGGCTACTCCTCTTCTGATCCAGCTCTCTGCCATGACCTGGGAGAACAGAAGATGGCCTAAGTCCTTGGGCCCCTGCATCCATGTGGGAGACCCAGAAGAAGCTCCTGGCTCCTGGCTTTGGATCAGTGCAGTTCTGGCCATTGCAGCCATATGGGGAGTGAACCAGCGGATGGAAGACCTCTTTGTCTCTCCCTCTCTTTCAAATAAATAATTTTTTTTAAAAAAAGTTATACACTCTATGCTTATGTCTGCATAAAATTATTGAATTGATAAAATAGAGATGGACAAAAGTTTAATGGTAACAAGGGCTAAGGAGGAGTGAAGGGTGAGGGGTGAGTTGAGGCTGTAAAAGTGTCACAAAGGGTGCCTGTCACAGAACTGTTCTGCACTTGATTGTGGTGGTGTCTTACTCTGTTCTGCACTGCTATAAGTTAACACCATGAACTGGGTAATCTATAATGGACAGTTCTAGAGGCTAGAAAGCCCCTGCTGTGTTATCACATGGCAGAAAGCAGAAGGGGAAGAGACTGAATGCACAGTTTCAAGTTCTCTTTATACCTGGCATTAATCCATTCCTGAGAGCAGAACCCTCATGACCTAATCACTATCCTGAAGGCTCCACCTCCCACCACTGTTGAATTGAGGATTAAGTTTTCAATACATTTTTGGAGGAGAGGGTACATATTCAAATCATAGGAGGTGGTGTTATGTGAACCTATACATAAGATTGCACAGGACTGACTAAATACATACTCATTCTCCCTTTCCTTACACATGTGTACAAGTGAAAAATGGGGAAAATGAATTGAGATCTGTTGATTTTATCAATTGATTTTATCAATGCCAATGTTTCTCTTCTTGTACCATAGGCTTGTAAAGTGTTATCATCAAGAGAAACTGAGCAAATGGGTACAGGAGAGCTCTCTTATTTCTTACAACTGTAAGTGAATCTCCAATTATCTCAAAACGCAAAGCTTAATTTTCAAAATGTGAAAGGCATACAAAGCTAAAGCACTAGTGTTATTAACAGAAGTCTAATAGTAACAAGGGTATAGTCCACTGATGAGGAGCGGCTGGCTGAGTGGAAGTAAAAAGTATCTTCATGGAAGCAGGAAGAACATTCTAGAATCAAGAGACAGAAAATTCCTTATGACTATCCAAAGAAGTCCAAGTGATTATTACGTACTGTTGTCCTACAAACATTTGCTCTCTAGTTTATAAAAAACAAATGCAGACACCCACTGCCTTACCCAACACCCAAGGTAATGAGTGCATGAGTGTAAGGTAAGCTGCATCAGTGTAAAATAGTAGTATTTATCTGAGCCATCATGTGTTCTCTTTCAAAAAGATTCATATTATCTAGCCGGGGTAGAGGGTGTAAGTACTCAGTGCACCAACATTTAGAAGACGTGTATGCCAGAAGTCACAAGGGAAACAATTAGTTTTGACTAGATTGCCTATCCTTAGTCCCTCTGCATGGTCAATTTCATGACACCAACTATAATGTAATAATGGATATAAACTCATCTGGGCAGGTCACCCGAGTAAACCAATCTCCTCGTATAAATAAGGACTCACTCAGTCTTGCACAGTAAATGAATTTTCCTGGCAGCCTGATTGGGTTTAAGACATATTTAGTTAGAGTTTGAAAGAACTGAAGTTGATTCAGCATCAGTCTTACAAAGGTGAGCAATGATTGGGTTGAAATTATCATCTAGTAAGAAAATGCCCAACACTGCACAAGCTGTTGGGATTTAAACTGAGAGAGGACATAGACTGGTGAATAAGGAGAAATCAGCATAAGTCTTGGCAAAAAGTGTCCATGATAGGATTTTCCAGAGCAGGAGTAAGACAAATGGAGGAACCTACAGATACACATACACAAAACAGCACCCAGGCACAAATAATGTAACAAACATAAAAAATAGTTTTCAAGTCCAGCATAATTCGATGGGACACTAAAACAAGATCTTAACATTAGAGATCAAAATCAGTCATAGAAGCAACATGCTATTGCAGAAATCAAATAAGAAATTCTCAGGTACTTAGAACCCATTTGCTTCAAGAAATCACAGGTTCATTTTCCAAAGCTGGTAGGGGACTGTATTTCCAGACCATCCCTTCTCCACTCTCTCCTCACTCTGACCCACCTTTCCTTTCCTCCCATATAACACTGGGCACATTATCACCTCAGAGTCTTTATTCACTCCCTCTCCTCACCTGAAGTGCCTCTTGCCTCTATTTCTGGCCTGGATAAATGCTGTCTTTTTTAAGACTTGGTTTCAATCCTGTGTTTTAGATGAATGCATTTGGAAACACATCAACCTACAATGCTTTTGGTTGCCTCTTACACAGCAGTTAATCTCAGTACCACTCATTTCACACTCAGAGTTTGCTGACTAAAGTTGCTAAGTTAAAAATCTTACCTCTTCAGCTGAACCATGTATGTGTTCTATGGGGCACAGGTTGTCTATTTGTTTACTAGTGAATACACCCAACATCTACAAATGCGTACTATGTGATAGTTGCTCAACAAATATCTATTAAACAAAGAATAGATGAATAGATTGATTTCAGGTCTGTATGTTGATATATGATGCTAAGGGCAAAGGTCAAGGCCAACACTTCTGTTTTTCAAAGAGAATACAAATAGCAACAAAGGTTTCTTGACAATTCCAGCAGAAAAGGAACCAATGGATGCATTAATAGTAGAGATTGAGCCCAGAAAGTCATATGTAGCTTATAACACATTATATAGAGATCATATAAAGTGGGCCATAGTGTTAAAGTAGCAATATCTTGGGAAGGCAAGGGCCAGTTGCAAAAGCAGTGAGTAGCCTGTGTATATAAATGTTAGACAAGCAATTTTGTTCTGTGACAGTGAACAGATTGTATTACTGTGTGCCAAGAAGTATGTGTGTGTTTGTGTACACATGAATGTGACTCTGTGATTGCCTTTGGGCACATATGTGAGGCTGTGTGCATACATGTGTGAGTACATATGTGTGTGAGTTTGTGAGTGATACAGGCTCACTAGAGATGTACTGAAGTTGCTTGAGCTTATAGAACATATATTTCAAGTACAGAAGAAACAAATATACCTGTATAAATCCATAAGATTTAGATCAAAAGCAACCTTTCTGCAAAATAAATCCCTAAGTGAACTGACTTGTAAGCTTGCATCTTATGTGATACCTTCCTCAAAACCCTCTTAAAATGTATCAGAGATCCACAGACAGGCAAAGTCCTACAGAAGCACTCGCCTACATACACAATATAGAAGACTAAAGGCGGCTCCAGACTCCTGCCACATAGTCCATTAAAAGCCAACACAGAAAATTCTCCCAGTAAATACACATAGACACAACAACAAAAAATGTATATGTAAAGCTTACAAATCAAGCAAGTCTCTGGATGTCAGAAATGAGGACAAAATTCCCATTCATAATGGGAACATGCAATGCCTGCTTAAGCTTTGGTGGTTAATGAGGGTTTGGGGCCTGAATATAAGCTTAGGGTTGGGCTGTCAGGCTTAATGACTCAATAGCTCCATGGAGTCAGGAGAATGTTTTCTTTATAGATGTTTTATTTATTTTTGAAAGGCAGAGTGGCAGAAATGGAGGGGAGAGGCTGAGAAAGATCTTCAATCTGTTGGTGCACTCAATGGCGACAGCAGGGTCTCCCACATGGGAAGCAGAGCAGCGGGGACTCAAAGCCTGCACTCCAACATGTGTGCTGGTGTCACAAACGACTTAACCTGCTGTGCCAAAATACCAGCTCCAACTATGGGCTTTTTTTTTTTTTATTTATTTTTTTGACAGGCAGAGTAGATAGTGAGAGAGAGAGACGGGTCTTCCTTTTCTGTTGGTTCACCCCACAATGGCCGCTGTGGCCGCGCTCGGCACACCGCGCTGATCCAATGGCAGGAGCCAGGTGCTTCTCCTGGTCTCCCATGGGGTGCAGGGCCCAAGCACTTGGGCCATCCTCCACTTCACTCCCGGGCCACAGCAGAGAGCTGGACTGGCAGAGGAGCAACCAGGACAGAACCAGCACCCCAACCAGGACTAGAACCCAGGGTGCCGGTGCTGCAGGTGGAGGATTAGCCTAGTGAGCTGCGGCACCAGCCTAAAAATTTTAAGATTCATTTATTTGTTTTGAGAGTCAGACAGTGGGGGAGGGGGAGGGAGTGAACCAGTACATGATGAACCAGTACAGATGTCCACTATGGCCAAAGGGCCCGGCTGAAGCCAGGAGCCAGAGTGGAAGGGACACACACTTGAGCCAGTTTCTGCTTTTTCCAGTTTATTATCAGGGAGCTGGGTCAGAAGTGGAGCAGCTGGGACAGGAACTGGTACCCATATGGGATGTCAGCACCACAGGCAGCTGATTTAACCACTAGGCCACAATGCTGGCCCTGACCATGGACTTCCTAATAAAGCCAATGCCTAAGTGTGTGTTAATCTTCCTTGAAAAGGGGACTAGACAATTCCACCTGTCTTCTTTGAAAGGAGTAATCAAGTCCTCTGTCAGTGCTCTGGGTGAGAATCACTGGGCAAAATCAATGTGTCCTAATTCACAGAAGTTAGAATCCCTGTGACCCCCAGCAAAATAATTTTTGAAAACCAAACAATATTTCTAGATATAACACAACTTATATCCATTGAAATGGAAAATTTAATGGACCCAAGACATAATAAAACTGATGTGAAATTAATGAACAAAGCATGCACAATGAATATAGTCCAGAGAGAAAATGAGATACAAATAAACATGAAAAGATACAGAAGGTAAAATAAGACCCAATATGCATGGCAGTTACCCTAGCAGGAAGGAAAAGATTGTAAGAAAAATGTTTCCTTTGAATAAAGAGAATATGGACATCAATTTGTTTAGACTTAACTCATGTAAAAATAAAAATGAGGGCACCTCCAAAAGCATGCAGAAAAGGGATTTAAAAGGTAGTTTATTTTGTTGCAAAAATTTTGAAATTCATGCATAGGGTTTTCAAAATACATGTTTTCCATGAACTTTTTGAATACCCTTGTATAAATCACAGTGAAAATTCAAGTGTGCTTAAAAGCAATCAGGAAGAAAGATGATTCCCTACAAAAGATTATAGGCAGAATTATAATCAGCAACAGGAGCTAGGAGAAAATGATTTGTCATTTTCAAGAGTGGAAGGAGAAAGGCCAACATAAAATAGCTAAACCGTTATGTTTGATGACCAAAGACGTGAGAGTTTATCCGTCAGATATTCCCTGAGTACTCAAGGGTACAGCTCCTGAAGAGTGTGAAATGCTGTTGTCTGTTGTGCACAAAGAAGTTACCAAATATGTGAAATACGTAGGTGAAGCTAAGTAGGCTGCATAAGTCAGTAATGACTGTGATGACTAATGGGGGGGTGGTGGTGGCTACACAAGGTGGAATCAAACGTGGACAGTAGGGACAAATGCACTGGTGTCTGGATGACTGCAGTGGAGAACAGCAGGAAAGAACACATTGCATAAGAGGGAAGAAAAGGAGAAAGTGTCAAATTTAGGAAAAACAAAATATGATTTTAGGAGTTCACAAATGCATGCAATTCAGAAAAGACATAATTAAGTCACAAGGAGTGACAACAGGCACACAATAGCAGATCTAAAATAACCAGAAGAAAATTAATGCAATTATCCTAAAATCAGATAAGTATGACTTTGAGGGGAAAAAAAACTCCCAGGGCTAGGGATAAAGAGAGTAATTGATTAATGGAAAAAGTATTTATTGAGATGCTACAACATGTCTGAACTTGTAATCACTAAACAAAATAGCTTCATAACATAGGGCAAACAGAAAACATATGCTTAAACCATGGGAGCAGAATAAAAAACTCTTCAGGTAAAGAAAAGCAGAGAAAGTACTTTCAGAAGACCCGTATTACAAAGTGGCAAGCAATTCTTCAGGAAGAAAAAATGATACAAGAAATTTATACTCAAATTTATTTATTTATTTATTTTTTGACAGGCAGAGTGGACAGTGAGAGAGAGAGAGACAGAGAGAAAGGTTTTCCTTTGCCATTGGTTCACCCTCCAATGGCGCACCACGCTGATCCAATGGCAGGAGCCAGGTGCTTCTCCTGGTCTCCCGTGGGGTGCAGGGCCCAAGCACTTGGGCCATCCTCCACTGCACTCCGGGGCCACAGCAGAGAGCTGGCCTGGAAGAGGGACAACCGGGACAGAATCCGGCGCCCTGACCGGGACTAGAACTCGGTGTGCTGGTGCTGCAAGGCAGAGGATTATCCTAGTGAGCCACGGCGCCGGCCAAGTACTCAAATTTAAGAATCGGTGGGTTATTATAAAACATTCTTTTCTTCATTTTAATATAGTTGATTTTCTCTAAAAGTAATGAGAACAAAATTACAGGGTTTAAACTCATGTATAAATAAAGTATATGACAAAATATCAGAGAAATAGTATAAGTGCAAGAATATGGTTCTAAAACTTTGATACTTTAAGTAGTATATAATCTGAATATAAATTGTGACAAGTTAAAAGCTGTTCATCGTAGACACAGAGCAACTACCAAAAAGCAAAACAAAGAGCTGATAGTGAAAATCGTGTAAACAAAAGAAAAATTAAATAAAAAAACATAGTGTGCATAAACGGATTCTGATGACTAGATAAATAGTGTGTGTATGTGTATTGTGGAATACTACTCAGCCTTAAAGAATGAAATCCTATCTTTTCCAACAAAATGGATGCAACTGGAAACTGTTACACTAGTGAAGTAAGCCAGTCCCAGAAAGACAAACACCATATGTTTTTTCCTCATCTGTGGTAACTAATAGAGTATAAAAAAAGGTCATCTACAGGAGTGAAATTGATATTTTAAGATTCCACGGTTGTTTACCACCCTTGTCTCTACTGTTGAGGAACATTGTTTTTCCTTCTTACTGTTTCTTGAACGTTATTTGTTGAACTCTTTACTTAGTGTAAGGTTAGTCTTATGAGCATAAAGTTGATCATTGTAAACATGAGAGGGAATAAGAGGGAGGAGGAAGAAGGGTTGGAGCATGGTGGGAGGGGAGGGTGGGGTAGGAATTATTACTATGTTACTAAATCTGTATATGAAATACATGAAATTTCTTCATCTTAAAAAATTTAAAAATAAACAAATTAGGTTGAAATTATATGAAATGTAATTGTCTAAACAACATTTCAACAGATATTTTCTGTAAAGAACAGATAATAAATGCTTTTAAGTTTTGCAAACTGAGAAAGAGGGCCACTTGGGAGGACAAAAATAGCATTTAACAATTCATAAAAAAGTTTATGAATTTTTCCAATATAACTTATTTACAAAAACCTGCAGCAGGTGAATTTGGCTCAGAGGCATAGTTTGTTGATCTCTTGTCTAAATAGTCTGTTTATAAGGCAGAGATCATCAAATTGAAAAAAAAAAAAAGAAAGACCTAATTTATCTACAGAAAACACACTTTCCATATAAATAGATAGAAAGGTTAAAAGTATAAGGACGGAAGAAGTCTTTCCATGCAAACACTAATCAAAAGAAGGACAATGTGGTTATATTAATAAGGAACATACTGCAGAACAAGGCATATGAACACCAATAAAGGGATTCTACCGGGGACATTTCATAGTGATACAACAGTCAATTCATCATGAAGACATAAAAATCCTAACTTGTATATAGTTCATGGGAGAGCTTCACTATTTATTAAGCCAAGTTGATGGACTTGAAAAGAGCTAAACAAATCTGAAACACAATTTGAGTGTTTAACACTTCTCAGTATCTGCTAGAAAAAGTAGACAAAACATACCATAATTAAATAGAACACTGAACTAAAGTACTAATTTGACCCAATTGACATACTCTAAAACAAGTTGCATCAGAATCCACGTTTTCTCTAAGTGTATGGCACATTTATCAATATGGATCATATTTGTTAAATGTGAATGCTCCAGACATAGGTGTTTACAAATAATGCCATCTGGACTTTCCCATTCATTGGAAATATTTTATGATTAAACAATGGCAACAAATCAAATATTCCTTTCCCTTAAAAAAAAATCTGAGCTTTCAAAGGGGATAGATTTGTGTTTGCAACTTTGCTTCCCAAATTACCAAATAACTGAGTGACCTTGCATGGTTTGCTAAAATTCTCTTAGCTCTGGTTTTCTCAACTGCCAAATGGTGCCATAAAAGGCTTCTCATGAACCTCTGGATATAATGTATATAAAGTTTAACGCAGCCTGGTATATATTAAGCAGCAAAAATGCTATTATTTTACAAACTTGCCATTGGGACAGTAGAGATAACTACATAAAAGCAATATGATTTTAAAAAGTTTACATTGCCTATAAAAGATGGAAAATTAGGGTAAGGAATAAGCAGTGGAATAGTTAGCTGATATGAGGGCCCATCCATGAGGTTGCTTTGGAAAGAAAATGAGCGATCCCACAAGAGCGAGCAGGGTTGAGGTGTTGTCACCACAAATGGACACGCCCCAAAATGTGAGGGAATGAAGAATACACTTTCAACACTTCTTGCTTCAACCCTGTCACAGATTTTCATTTAACCATCTGGGCCACTTTTCCTTTATACATAAAATGAGGATAATAGCTTGTACCCTGTTAGGTTCATGCAAATAGTTTGTGAAATAAAAGAGGTAAATAATATGAGAGTACCCTATGACTTTCAAACAGAATGATTAGTGCCCAGACAGACCTATAGGATTGTTACTGTAGTGGGGCTGCATTTGCCCTCAAACAGCTGAATTCTATACCTATACACTCTCACTTCCATTCTCTGTGTTTCCAAGTGTGCGTTGCTACATAAGGAACCAGCAATTCATGGGATTTATCACCCCAAATAGAAGTGCAGCTATAAGCAGATCTGCTTCTCAGAGAGCCCAGTGCACTGCTGGGTCTCTTCTACATGAAGCCCGTTCCTGAAGCACCTGGCTCCTACTGCAGTGCCCTTAGTAACACCAGTCATTAGCATCAGAGGTCATGGGTTCACGACAGGGTCTCCAAAGACGGACACACCAAGTACAGTTTTTCTTAGCAGTTCTGCTTTCTCTTGTTCTAGTTACTCACAGTTAACAACAGCCCTCCAAAAATATTAGATGGAAAATTCCAGAAATAATTTATAAGCTTAAAACTGCTTGCCACTCTGTGGGGTACAATGAGATCCCATCATGCCCAAGACATACATCATCCTTTTGTCCAGTACATGAGTGTTGTATTTACTTATCTCTTAGTCACTCAGCAGCCAGCTTGGTTATCATATCCACTCTCATGGCATCATCGTGCTTATGTTCAAATAACTTATTGTACCTCATAACAGCCCTAATGCACAAGAGTAGTGATGCTGGCAATTAAGATAGGCCAAAGAGACGTCCTAAGTGTTTCCTTTAAGTTAATCAGTGAAAGTCCTTGACTTAAGAAAAAAAAAATTGTAAACTGAGGTTACTAAGATCTATAGTATAAGGTATTTTGAGTGAAAGAAACCATATTGACATAAATTGTATAGAATAATTACAATAGTAAATTGTAATATTAGTTATTGTTATTAGTCTCACTATGTATAACATCTGATCTTTCATTATTGGTTATTTTTACTCTTCTTACTATGCCTAATGTATAAATTAAGTTTTACTAATGTATAAATTAAGTTTTACTATATAATTTTTACTATAGGTATAAATTAAGTTTTACTATAAATTAAGTTATACTATAGGTATAAACATAGGAAAAACAAAGTCTATATAAGGTTGAGTACATTGGTGGTTTCAGAGACCCCCTGGGGGTCTTGGAGCATAATCCCTATGGATAAGCAAGGGGTTTACTGTAGCACTTTAAAAATTTAACCATGAAATGAAGCACTATGAACAAACCCACAACACAACAGCCCACTAGACTTCCCCGGCATCCTTGCTCACTTAAAGATGCCCCCCCGGGTTGTTCCATCCGACTCTTGGCAACAACACAGCAGAGTTGAGTTTTAAATCTTAAAAAATGAGGCACTGCATCTCTTCTGTTGTTAGGTCCCTTTCTTGAATTACAAAGAGGTATTTGGCAGACTCTTACTGGAATTGTGTTCATTTGTTTCCAGGGGATAATTGCAGCCTTTTGTCTCTCAGAGTTGCTATAATCTATTTATAAGGTGGTTAATTTCATGCACCACTGTTTTGCTGTTGGAGTCAGTGACATCAACAAATGCCGGCTGGCAGTCGGAACCTGAGCAATGATGCCACTGTATGCATTTCACCACATCCGGGATCTATGTAACAGCCAAGGACGGTCTGAAAAACTGTTCTGTTCTTCCTCACCTACATCTAGAGGTTCAAGCCTAGACTGTTTCTACGTGTGTACTTTTTACTTCCTAAAGTGTTTTTTACTTTGTGAAGTGTTGACACAGCCACAGTCAGGAGTTCACAAGTTCACTTAAATTTGAAAAGCAAAAAGTTTCATGTATTCAAATAGACCAGATGGACCTCTAGTTTGGTCCCGATTTTGGTAAACATCTCATTGTTGTAACAGAAATTTAAACTGATTACAAAATTGGCTAACTTTAATATTTGCTATGTATAAAATGTTCCTTCTCCAAAAAGATATGTTGTAGTCTAACTCTCAGTCCCAAGAATGCAACTGTATTTGGAAGAGAGATTTATAGAAGTAATTTACAGGGTAGCATTAAGCTCATGAGGTCTTTAAGGGTAGGCCTTAGTCTAATCTGACATCCTTATAAAAAGGGAAAATTTGGGCACAGAAATGGGTATAAACACAGGGAGAACATCATTGCGGATGAAGGCCAAGTTTGGGGCTATGCTTCTATAAGGTAGGAGACAGACACCTGGCAGGCCCCCAGAAGCTAGCATAGAGGCCTGGGTCAGTTATTCCTCATAGAACTCACAAGGAGCCCACACTGCTGACACCCTGATCTCTCACTTTGGCCCCCCTAGCTGTGAGATGACAAATCTTTGATGTTTCAGCCACCCAGTCTATGTTGCTTTCACATAGCCAAGACCAGCATGACAACTCTAGCAAAGAATGAACTCAAGTAACTCAATAGGCCTTGAGCCAAGGGAGATCAACACTTAACCTTCCTCCATTCTCTCTCCCCTCCACCCTCCTAGTGCTCAAGTTACTAGGAGCTTCCAGTGCCTGATGAAAGCTGGATTCTCCTGTCCTCAAGTCTGGTTGCATGGCCTCCCCCTGCCTCAAGGCACACCGAAGTCCAAGGCTGCTTCTTCACCACTGTGAACATGTCATGACAGTGAGATGGCTCACTAGATAATCACGGATGGTGACATCACCTAATTATTACCCCATAACTTCATGAATATGTTAACGTCCTTTCCAGCTCATTTTAAAATTTCTAAAACAAATGGATTAAAACATAATTCAATGTGCTTTTACAGATCTGTGGAAATGATTTTTTTTTTGACAGGCAGAGTGGACAGTGAGAGAGACAGACAGAGAGAAAGGTTTTCCTTTGCCATTGGTTCACCCTCCAATGGCTGCCACGGATGGCGCGCTGCGGCTGGCCCACCACGCTCATCCGATGGCAGCAGCCAGGTGCTTTTCTTGGTCTCCCATGGGGTGCAGGGCCCAAGCACTTGGGTCATCCTCCACTGCACTCCCGGGCCACAGCAGAGAGCTGGCCTGGAAGAGGGGCAACCGGGACAGAATCCAGTGCCCCAACCGGGACTAGAACCCGGTGTGCCGGCGCTGCAAGGCGGAGGATCAGCCTGTTGAGCCATGGCGCTGGCCTGTGGAAATGAATTTTATCTACCTATGGTGGGATGGTATTATTTTCATTAAGTTGTTCAGGTTTGCTCATTTGTCTGGTTGTAAGGATTCAGACTGGCATTTAAGGGTGGTTTGTTCTTAGGTACTCAACAAAACAGTGAATTCTTTAGTGTTGGCACTGCTTCCTCAATGTTTCCTCCATTTCTCCATTCTAGTCTCCAGAATCTCGGCTTCTCCCGAGTTTGTACTTTGATACAAGGTCTGGCTTGATGTCCATATTCTTTCTAGAAGCTTCCTCTATATGAACCTACATCACGCTGGTCTTGACATTCCATTTCATCAACACCTTCATATATGGTGTATGTAAAGACATCGTGGACGGCCCTGAGGTTTTTTCTAGGTTGTGCTTGAAAATTGTGATAACTAATAGCTGTGATGACACAGCAAGACACCGGCAATGCCCACATAGCCAATCCAATGTCCATTCCTCACACACAAGGGTTAACCCCTCTCCTCCTTTTCTCAGAACACCTAACTCCGCACTCAGCAAATAGAAGGCACTTCCCACTGAAAGCATGAAGACAAAAATGGAACAGTTTTACTTCAACAGTTTTTATAATTTGGGTCAAATGGCCTTTTCCTTTTCATGACTAAAATGAATATCTGATCCTGGAAAAAGTGACTACCGCACTGTTCTAAATGTGAGATGAAAGTTTTACTACACGAGCAGAAATGCTCCAGAGCGGAACTCCACTCAGATGTCAGGGCCTATTATGCACAGCGCACTGAATAAGAGACCAGCACAGCTTTCTTCCCAAAGAAAGGCCACTCTTGCCTCCACCGCCTTACCGCCCCCTCTCCTGATGTGCTGAGAGGCGACAAAAGCTGTTTCACTTGGCAAATGGGCGGTATTGTTGTTAGCCACATCCTCCACAATTGGCTGGAAAGTGCCACGTATCAGAGAATTTTTAACTCAGTATTAACCCTGGAAAAAGAAAACCATTAGCCAGCACCACAAGTATGGTGACTCAGTTAATAAAATCCACATATAGTTTATAATCCTAGATAGCATAGCCTGTAACAAAAGATATCTTGTATGGGAGACCCTCCCAGTGCCTGGCACAGAGCTGCACACACTGAGGGTGCCTGGTTCCAGTGTGCTGAATTGTTAGGTATAACCATGAGTACCTCTGTCCTCCAGAGCTGGATAGAGTGGCTCACATCAGAAGCCCATTGTACTGGAAAGATGATCCATTGCATCTCCCATTTAGACAGAGATTGTGGAAGCAAAGCAAGAGAGAATGCATGGAAAAAAAAAAACATGTGTATTCCCCAGCATTCTAAGTCAACAGCATGGTAGAGCTGAAAACCACTGGTTCAGCATCTAAGGGAAACCAATTCATAATTTGAATAGCACAGCAAATGAGTACAATCTAATTTTCGAAGTGAGAGCTCTTATATTTGGTTTTCCAAACATTCATAAAACAGAAAATCTGCTCTGTGATCCTGGGGAGGTAGCATTCATGCTCCCAGCATTATGAACAACGCAAAAATGCATCATTATTCATTGTTCTGCTTTCCTCCTGCCAAGCCAATCAGAATTTAGCTGGACTGCAGCTATGCAGACTGATTCTAACAAAGTATGGTAAACCACGCCATGCCTGGTGTAAATACAGCCAACTGAACAGGAATGCTGGTTAATTTGCAGTGTCTGTAACACCCATCAGGTGCCCCCACAGCGCATCATACCCTACCGACCATTATATCACACCAGTAAGGACGGGGACTGGGAAAGTTAATGCCATGTGCTGCCCTTCCCACCATGGCTCAGAGCTCCTTCCCAGGTTTGGACTTCTGATGCCACAGCTTCAGGGGGAAGCCTGGATCGAGGATGTATGTGCTAGAGGTGCTTCTGCTCTTACTTCAGCCCCCTGTGCAAAGAAGGGCTGTTGATTAGGAAAAGATTCATGTCATCCTCACCAATGCAGCCTTGGCGTATGGATGTTTCCCCTCTCCTCATGCTCATTTTGTGAAGTTGTATCTGTGGTAGTCTGGGAACAGAGTGAGGGAGGGGATAAGAACACTGTGTGTCTTCAGGATGAAGTGCTCGGACATCCCATTTGCTAGTCTGGAACATCACACGCTGTGGTTCTCTGGGCTGTCCATTGTCCATCCCAAGGGCAGTGCTGGATGCAGTGCCAGGCCTGGGCATCCCTGGCCCATGTCTTTGCTCCCACTTCCCTCCAATATCTGCTTCCATGTGAACCCCCTCCAGAGGTATCTGCTACTTGTCCTCCTTCATGCAGCCATTCTTTGTCCTTTGCCTTTTTTCACTTTCTTGGCGAGCACACATCCCCATCTGATGAACACTCTCATTTCTGGGTGCTCTCTTCCCAGTAGGGAAGCAAAGGCTATATTCTCTGTACCTTCCAGAACCCCCAGTGCATGTTCAGGGCTAAATAAGCTGCTGTGGAATAAAAGAACACATAATGGCAAGGGTCAGGAGAGAACCAAGAGGTGGATATTTGATGATTTCACAGAACCCATCTCCTTTCACACTACTGCTTCTTCCTTTCTCCCTCCTTCATCCAGGTCCTAACAAGGACTGTTGTAAGCCAAACATGGACATGGGCACATGTCTGAGATCACTAATCCCAACACCACTATAGATTCAGAAGTTCCGACTATGGTTGCTGTGGACTGGGACTCCCCTGGAATCCAGAGGTGGCAGAATGGCAGATCCTCTCAACTGGTCTGAGTCCCTCTGCAGGTGGGACTGAGGGGCCCCAGAGCCGGGAACCAGCAGAAGAACAACGACCTTGGTGACTACTTACCCCACCAGAGTGCTGCCATTTCCTTGCGCACAGCCCCACTGCAGTAGTCATGCTGGTTGGTGGTCTTCTCGGTACCTTGTCTGTACCATCAAGGATCTGGGAATTGGGGCATCCAAGGCTTCCTCCTGACCCCCTCCAGTCTTGCTCTGGGGGCCCTGGTCTGACATTCCTTAGACTTAGAATATATTCCTAGGCTCAGTTGCTTTGGAATCTGTTTGTGGCAAGATTTTTTTTTCCTTCCTGGAGAATTTTGGTCAGGGCCTGCAGCTGGTGATGGACTTGGCAGCTGTGGTCTCTTCTGCTGGATCAGTGCCTGAGGCTATTTATATTTAGCTGTGGAAATGCTATTGAAAGGACAAAGCTTAGTCTTGACAGCTTCACTCCCAGCAGTGGAGCGGATGACGCAATCCACACATCAGAGGTGTTCCAAGTCCTTGGTTCTCTCATCTCCTATCAGGCTTCTACTACTTCACACTCCTCCCAGAGAGAGACCACAGAGGAATGACGAGAGCAAGTCCTCCTCCCGTCGTTGTCATGATCACCATTTTAATTAGATTTGACATCGTCAGCTTCATAATTACAAGAGTTGTTCTCATTGTCCTTGCTAATACTGTTTCCTTCATCTCCATCATGATCATCATCATAATTCAATCCTGTCCAAATCCAAATACCCATCCATAGCTCCTTTCCTGTTCCCAAACTTGACAGCCATTTAAGAACACCATCAGCACACATGATGGTGAATTAAAGAATGAGAGAAGTGTGGCCCATCCTCCTTCAGCATCTAATCACTGGCTTCTATTACCCCTCTCCAGTTGTCTTTGTAGAATCAGCTCTGCAACACCAGTCTAGAACCTTAATACCAAGAACTCAAACAATTCAATGCCAAGATGCTCAAAAGATGACACAACCAACCCAATTTCTATTCTCTGTCCTAGACTAAGCTTGTTTCCTTCACTGCCTATCCTGGGGCTCAGCACTGTACCATGTACACATCTTTTGGTTCTCCACATCCATCTCTTTCCTAACAGTGACACCAACTATGACTTTCACATTATGGAGCCATTGTACTGGCCTAACACCTGATGGGTAGTCCATGCACACTTCTTAAAATGGATTTTCTGGTTTGAGTGTCTTCTTAGTAATTAAGGATGTATAGGCCTAGCTTAGCTCTTCTATTTCAAATGCAAACATAACATGGAACATGCCCTTGGTTTAGACTGAATTTGAATTCTGTGATACTGGAAACTTCTAAAAACACATGAGGACATGGTGTTCAAGCTTGCATGAGAGATAAAAGTGCAGAAAACAGAATCTCCAGAAAAAGGAGCAGGATATAATTTTTGATTAATAAAAATGTTTGGGTTTACATGTTGAATTTGCTTCATCTTTACCCATAGGTGCTTTCTTGCAATTTGAATGAATAGAGACGCACTGCTGAGTCAGATGGACCATTTTGCCAAACAAGTGACAACCCTAGCTGTCATTGCAGGATCATCTGCATTGCTGGGTACATCTTAATTTAATAAGCCCATGGTAACCGAGTGCCCAAAAGGCTGTGTTTTCTGTTTTAATTGGGTTAGGAAAGATGACCTTCCCAGGTTCTGTCTTCTGCATATCCCTCTCCACCAATGGTCATGAAACCAGACTTCATTCAGTTTATGTAAGAAGAGAAGAGGTTTAGATAGGATGAGATTTATATGAAGAATTAAAACTTAACTTATTCACTAATTTCCTCAATTAATTACTTCAATCATTAGCCGATAGATTTAACAAGGTCAATTCCGCTGATAAAGGAGCCTTGTTCTAGGAAATACTCTCACTTCCAAAGGGAAGACTGAGGGCAGTGTACCCAGTAGAGCTGGCCTTAAATGTTTTGAGGTCATCCAGGCTATATATTTAAAAGGTCATTCATCTTAAGCTAATACAATTAAATGCTACCTCTTGGTCAGCAAAACTGCAGGATATTTCCATTACTGCAGAACACTCCAGTGGACACCACTGTGTCAAAGGTTGAACAGGATTCAGTGGATGGAAAGTTTTAAAAAGTAGTCTTAAACCAGATAGAGAAGTACTTGACAAAAATCAGAGTTGTCTGCTCTCAGGACAGGGTGGTCTGCATGACTGAACTCGGTGTGAGCAGAATTCACTAATAAGAGGTGGGAGAGCTCACTTCCAGAGCTAAGGGGCTGGACAGCAACTTGGGTACCTGCTGGTTCCCTTCAGTCCTAAAATTCTACGACTCCATGAGCCACAAAATATGCCAAAATCAGCAGAGGAAAATGTATACCATCATGCCAAGAAAGGTAAAGAAAGGGAGCCTTCAAAAACACCTGCTGAACATGCATTCAGTATATCCTAAAAAGCAGGGCCGGTGCCGTGGTGCAGCAGGTTAACACCTTGGCCTGAAGTGCCGGCATCCCATACGGGCACCGGTTCGAGACCCGGCTGCTCCACTTTCCATCCAGCTCTCTGCTGTGGCCTGAGAAAGCAGTCCTTGGGCCCCTGCACTCTCATGGGAGACCCAGGGGAGGCTCGGCACAGCTCTTGCCTTTGCGGCCGATTGGGGAGAGAACCACCGAATGGAAAACCTTTCCCTCTCTCTCTCTGCCTCTCCTCGCTCTGTGTAACTCTGACTTTAAAATAAATATATCTTTAAAAAAATCCTAATAAGCAGAAGAAATACTGGGACTAATTAGAATGCCAAACCCTACCACTCCACAATAGCAAGAATAAAAAATAATTTCAAACAAAGCAACCCCAACAAACCTAGGACCAAACACTAAAGTGACAGCTGAAAGATGTGGCTAAATTGACCCACATGGGCACAGTTTTTAGCATCCAGATTCTATTTTTCCATTGATAAATGACTTTGATAGAACAGAATGATAAATCAGTTTAATAAGCCTCCTGTTCATTAGTGGGGGAAAGTTTATCTACCAAGCTAGCATGATGACTGTGTGAACACCAAAATTCACTTGTAATAAATACTAGCTTTACACACAAGATGATTTTAAATTATAAATTAAATCAAAATTTATAAACAATATTTTTAGAAATGCATAAATTGTAAATTCAGCCATGGATATTTGGCTTCAAGAGAAAAACTAGTTCTGTTATTTAGCCAAATATTACTAAAACTTCCAGAGTCTTCAGTAGATAGGAGATAGTTATAACCTGTTGGATGAAACCCTAAAATAAATCAGAATCTAATAAAGAAGGCCAAAAAAAGTTTTCAATAATGGGAAACCTCAGATAAGGGTTATTTCTCACTGTAAATGACTAGGAAAAAGCTAGGGCACTACTAGAGACCTCAAATGTAGACATACAGAGCTAATCACCTTGCCACTCAGAAGTCATGAAGGAATCAAAGAAAAACAGTCTCCTTTCCATGATCCGGAATTAAAATATTTGCAGTTATCCATCACCAGTATCCAATGGGGCACTGTAACCAGTGAAGGGGCCCTCCCTCCTGGGAGGGACACTCCCAGGGTATCCAGTGATCAGGACAGGATGGAGAAGACAGCTTTATTGGGCTCAATGGGGCACATCTTCCCTCCCACCAGTGCTGAGTGAGGAAGCTGGTGCCAGCGACAGATGCTGCAGGCCTCTGTCCCGAGACCTGTCAGCAGCTGCTCTCCACTGTCATTTGGGTGAGCAGACTGGATTGGAAAAAATTCATGAGTGACCGAAGCCTGGCCCTGCTATGCGCACATTAAGGCTGATGAGCACTGCCCATGGGCTGCAGCTGCACGCTTGCAGAGGCTGGTGCTTTGGCAAGCCTGGCTCTTCCAACTGCCTCAAGCCTCGGGACCAGAGCCTCATGCAGAATATCTGAAACAGATCCACTTTGTACCTGGCCAGCCGGAAGTGCTACGAAGTATCGGTCAGTGGCTGGGACATGTCCATACCAGGTGATGAAGTCAGAAAGATAGGATGACGTCATGGACAAAACAGTCCTAGGTGGAAACATGGGTTATGCTCTAGACTTCACTGCTACTGAGTCACAAATTTGGATTAGGCAAATGCACCTCTCTGTACCTCACTTTCTTTATCCATAAAGTGGGAAACACACAGAATGGTGTTCAAAAGGTTCATTTCAACCCTTTAGTTCCATGATGCTATTTTGGCTAAGGGTGTGGGAGATGGGAACTGAGAAATAAAAACCAGGGTGGTCTCCACGGAGGAGGTAGCATTCACATTGGGTCTTTAAGCACGGGCACAGAGGTCTGAATGCACAAATGTCATGTTCAGAACTGTTCTTAGGCAGTGCCACCAGGAATAGCCGGACCGCGATGCACAGGAGGGAAAGATTCATTGGGAGCTGCAGTATTAGTCCAGATGAGAGGGGGTGAGAGTCCAGACCAAAGGGAAGACAGTGGAAATGAAAAGAAATAAGGTTTCCAGCCAGTGGGCAAGTCACCCACGTGGCCCGACTCAGAAACAAAGCAACCGCATCACAGTTGATCAGATAAGAGCAGTGAGCTGAGGATCCAGAATTCAGAGTCAGAGGCCATCAAGAAGCCAGACAATGGACTGTGGCACATGACATGTGCTTACTGACCCCGTGGGGATTGTGGCAAAGCTTTGATGGTCAATACCACATGCAACACCATTCGGTTGTCACAGTCAAGAATCTCAGCCACTCCCCATCTCCTTCTATGATGGACTCAAGGCCACCAGTGGAAGAACGTGAAGTACTGTTTCCCCTTTTGTGTTCTTTCATTGAACAACTAAGTGTGGGTTGCTTATTATCTTGCAGAGAGAGATAAGGACCAGTCCTTGCTCTTGGAGTTGGCACAGGGAGTGATGTATTGAGTTTGACAACTGGAGAAGTGTTCGTTCCTAAAGAAGTTAAACTTGAACTGAAGGGATCACCGGTTGGACAAGGTGAAGAAAGGGTTGTAGAGTGAACCAAGTCATCTGGGACTCATTTAGCTACAATTAAGGGAAAATCCTACGGGCAGCAGCTTAGACAAATGGGGTTAATTTTTCTAGCATAACACTCCAGTGGCTGAGAGCATCAGATTGATGGCGCTGTCCAGGGCCCTGTATCTTGCTCTAACATTTTCCCCTGGTTACTTTGGTCCTTGTGTGTACACCCACAAGCTCAACATCACAGTTGTGTATAGCCCCAAAGCTCAACACCACAAAGGCACCCACATATAGAGGGAGGGGTGGAGACTTTGCCCCTTTCTCAAGAGAGCCAGAGCTTTCTCAAAGATCCTCCAGCAAACTCCCCCCTTATGTGTAGGCAACCAAAGCCACGACATGTGTCCCCTGGAAATATATGTGAGAACAAGAAAGTGAGTGTTCTGCAGGGGGGGTAGGAAAGACAACGTGAACCAAGGCTGGCAAACAGGAAGTGATCCCCAAGAAGGACTTCCATCCCAAGGTACAAAGTCCCACGTGGCCTTTTACATCGTCACTTTGCTGCGCCCTCCACCCAGGAACCCTTAACTCTCTAAGATGGCAGCATCAAGGCTCAATCCCCTAGGCTTCAGCCCCGCCTCACCCTACATTGCTGCTAAACTCAACTCCAGCTTCTCCTCACACACTGTCTGCTCCCAGAGAAGCTGTAGCTCCTTCCTAACCTCCCCTCCCTGGGTGCTGCCCCCTCCTCTGTCCTTGCACTCGTGGAGTCCTCTTTTCACCTGCCTCCCACTCTGGTGACCACAGCCATCACGACGCACCAAGTCTCTGGCTCCTTGCCTGCAGCTTCCTAGCTTCCAACTGGACCCATTCCACAGACCTCCCCGTCTGGAGCTACCACTCCCAGGTCCTGTGCACAATGCAGCAGCTCCTCTCTGTCTTCCTTGCTCCTCTGTGGTCACTCTTTGTCTCAGACTTCCTGAGTGCAAGGATGCCACCGCTGTACACAGAGGTTGTGATAAATAAAGGCCTTGCAGAGTTTTAGAGTTAGCAACCCAGTATAACTACATCTTCCACAATTCAATCTAGCATGGCATACTTCATCAAAACAGATTTTTTTTTTTTTTTACAGGCAGAGTGGACAGTGAGAGACAGAGAGAAAGGTCTTCCTTTGCTGTCGGTTCACCCCGCAATGGCCGTTGTGGCTGGTGTGCTGCAGCCGGCGCACCTCGCTGATCCAAAGGCAGAAGCCACGTGCTTTCTCCTGGTCTCCCATGAGGGTGCAGGGCCCAAGCACTTCGGCCATCCTCCACTGCACTCCCGGGCCACAGCAGAGAGCTGGACAGGAAGAGGAGCAACGGAGACAGAACCCGGCGCCCCGACCGGGACTAGAACCTGGTGTGCCGGCGCCACAGGCGGAGGATTAGCCTATTGAGCCGGAGGTGCCAGCCCAACAGAAATTTTTTTTAAGATTTATTTTTTGAAAGGCAGAGTTGGAGAAAGAAAGAGAGAAAGAGAGAGAAAGAGAGAGAAAGAGGGAGAAAGAGAGAGAAAGAGAGAGAAAGAGAGAGAAAGAGAGAGAGAGAGAGAGAGAGACAGACAGACAGACAGACAGACACAGCTCTTTCATCTGCTGGTTCATACCCTAAATGATTGCAATGGCCAGGGCTAGGCCTGGCTGGAGTCAAGAGCTTCTTCTGGGTCTCTCATGTGGGTGGCAGGGACCCAAGGACTTGGGCCGTCATTTGCTACTTTCCCAGGGAGTTGGATCAGAAGTGGAGCAGATAGAACTTGAACTGTTGTCCATATGGGATGCTGGCACTGCAAGCAGCAACTTAACACTGTGCCACAGTGCCAGCCCCAATGAAAAAATTCTTACAATGAAAATACTCTACATGCCAAAATTGTGAAGGCAATTATCATGCTAAAGAAGGTTTTCTTTGGGGCAGCACTGTGGCAGATTACGCTGCTGTCTGCAGTGCTAGCATCCCATACAGGTGCCAATTTGAGTACTGGCTGCTCCACTTCTGAGCCAGCTCCAAGTCCTTGAGCCTCTGCACTCACATGGGAGATCTGGATGAAGCTCCTGGCCCCTGGCTTTGGCCTGGCCCAGCCCTGGTCACTGTGGGTTTCTGGGGATTGAACCAGCAGATAGAAGATCAATATCGGTCTCTCCCTCTAATTCTTTCTGATAGATCTTCTAAAATATTTTCTTCATATTTGGACATAAAAATATTCTCTACTCTCAGGCTAGTCTTGAAAGGTGATACATGGTTTCATGTCATTTATAGGACATATTAGAAGAGGCCAAAACACCATGATTATCGTCTCTTGGAGCTGGGTTAGAGAAAGGACTTGACCACAAAGGGGCAGCACAAGGGGGTTTTCTGGGGTGACGGCACAAGTAACCAAGAAGGTCTTCAAACTGATTGAATGGCATACCAAAAGAGAGCTTTAAACATTAAAATAAAATTTAAAAAAAGTGAAAGATGGGCAGGTGATCTGGTGTGGTGGGTGAGGTTGCTATTTTGGACACATGAATCCCATGTTGGAATGCCTAGGATCAAGTCTTGCCCCCATCCCCAATTCCAGCTTCCCACTACTGGGTACCCTGGGAGGAAGCAAATGATGGCCCAAATACTTGGGTTCCTGCCACCCACCGTGGAGACACAGATGGAGTTCCAGCTTTAGCCTAACTGCAGTAGGCATTTGGAGAATGAGTCAGCAGATGGAAGATCATGATCTCTATGTATCTGTTACTCTTCTCCTCAAATAAAAATAAAATTTACAGAAGATAAAAGAGGAGTCAGCTTTGTGGCACAACAGATAAGGTGGGCTCTTGCAACACCAGCATCCATATGGTTGCCAGTTTCTGCCCCAGCTGTTCCATTTCTAATCCAGCTCCTTGCTAACCACCTAGGAAAACCAGCAGAAGATGGCTCAAGTGCTTGGGCCCCTGCCACCCACGTGGAAGACTTGTGAGAAGCTCTTGGCTCCTGGCTTTGGCTTGGCCATTGTGGCCATCTAGGGAATGAACCAGTGGATGGAAGACCTCTCTCTGTAGCTCTTTAAAATCAGTAAATCAATCTTTGTAAAAAAAAAAAGACTCTTGTACAATGTGGTATAAATATCTGCTTCTAAAAATTGTGCTTCTAAATTGAAGTCATAAAATAATTTGAAAGCAAGTTGATGGATACTATGATAGTCTAAGACAGGCAGAATTTCTACATGCTTTCTGAGATGAGTAATATAGAGATCAGTGGCAATGCATTCTTGAATATCTAACATTAAAGGCCTTCACATGAAGGGCTTTAAGATGTATTTCATCACAACAGAGCTCCTATATGTACAGCTTAACAAAAATACATTGAAGAAATCAAAATTCTGGAAGCTAAACTTGTGCATTGCATTGACAGGCTTCCTGAACACTGTGGGTAAACACTGCTCATACAAATGCTCACAGCTCAGGAGTGGCCGTGGAAACAACATGGAGACAGCCAGGCAGTTGTGCTTTGTAACTGAAAGGACAGGTCTGGAGGGCCTAGGACTGGTCAGCCTGTGTGTGAGACCACCTGCAGGGCTCTTAAAGTCCATTGAATCAAATCCTCATTAGCAAAAAACTGACACTGTCAAGAATCTCTGTGGGCCCTGCAGTAGTACAGAGGGGGCCACTAGCTCACCCTTGCAAACCAAGGAAGGCTTTCCTATTTAACAAACTAGGAGAACATGCGTGAATTTTGAGGTGAATAGAGGCAGCAGAGAGCTCCTGGCAGGGGTACAGCAAGACACAAGCTGGAGTTGAGAGGGTGCTCTGTGTTCTGTGGAGCCAAGGCAGGGGTGGATGTTAGAGTGGACAGGTGTTCAACCACCAAGGACCCTTCCTGAAGAGAGCTCTGGGAATGGTAGCAGAAAGATGAGAGGGGAAATCAGGAATGTTTGGGGAATGTCTATTGCAATTGGCATCTGGACCAGTTATCAATCCTCAAGGCAACATGGAGAACAGACTGGTGCTGTGTTGGGGTCAGGGGACGTCTGAGGCAAGTGGTGAATGTGGTTCTTTGGAGAAAACAGAAAAGCGAGCTGCACCAAGTAGTGCAATGAAGGAGCAGAAGGGACATTGCTGGAAGTCAGGAGAATGGGGATGATGCCTGGGGCTCAGAGACGCTGCTGCTTTTGCTGATTTGATGGGATTGCAGACAAAGAGTACAGACATTTTGGGTCCAAATGATGCACTGTTTGCACATAATGTGTTTGAGGTCCCTCCAGGCTTCCAGGAGAAGGCTGGGCACATGGATCTGGAGGCTTGGTGAGAGATCTAGACCAGAGATATGATTTGCATGTCATAACTGTCTAGATGACTCACAGCACCCAAGAAGGCCTGCAGTCTTCTAGAGCCCCTGTTCCCCAGGCTGTACAATGGGGATAACAGAGGTACATTCCCTTTGCTCTACTGCTGGGGTGACCAGCACTCTGCATTGCTTTGCATTATGTGGGAGAGATGGGACTCACAGAAGAGTGAATGGGGAGAGAACAGGCTCTTCTACTTTTAGTGATTTCACTGGGAAGGGAAGGATAACAGGGTTTGGGTCGAGAGAGGGTTGTTTTGTCTTTGCTTTGTTTCAACATGGAAGAGATCCAAGTCAACACCAATGCTCAAGGCATGGCAGCTGGGTTGGAGGAGTTGACCTTACAGGAGCCAGGAAACCTTGGAATCCAGGTCACAAATGAGAGGCTTGGGATGGAAGAGGAGAGGTCAACATGGAAGCATGGGTGGGTGAGGGGCATCCCTCTTTGTCTGTTCACTCAGCTCCCTCCTCACCAGCTTGGCTGCCCAGAGAGAACCAGGGAGGGTCCTTCCATTCTGTTTCAGAAAGCTAAATAAATGGGGTCCATCACAAGAAGCTTATAAACTTATTTCTGGGCCCATCTGCCCTTTGTTTTCAGAAATGCTGGGAACAAGTCATCACAGCAGACCTGATAATCCTCACAAATGCCTTCTTGGCCGACTTCCTCCATTCCTAGGGTCTCGCTAGGCATCAGGACAGCTGGGTGATGTGAAGCTTTGGGTTCTTATCACAGGTGACTTATGGCAGGGTTTTAACCAGCAGTGAAGGTAACCTTGGTAAGTGCCCAGGTTCAAATGTTTCTAAAAATGCATTTGTTGACAGTTATATGACAGAATAGGCAGCTGTCATTAAGTAAAGAAAGGCATTGTGGGCACCTGGGGTCCACCCTCCAGTAACCCTAGAGGCAGCTCTGCAGCAGTACTGGGGTCCAGGGCTGAATCCCAACACATTGGTTTGGACAGAACACAGAAGGAGGGTTGTGGTAGTCTGCAAGGAGACCTGGGACATTCTGGGAATACAAGAGATTCTAAAATGAGATGTGGGCTATGAACAGGCACACACAAGTCAATCCCCTCCCCAACTCCAGTAGCAATTATCCTGCTGGTCTCGGTCTAGTTGTTCCCTGTAGCTCCCAGGGCCCCGCTGTTGTTTCTCACTGCTGTATTATACATGTGGGTGCTAGGGAAAGATGCCTATTTCAAAGGGCTTGAAAGACTCAGAAAACTCTTTGTTATAAGTAAAAGTTGGAGCTAATCAACTCCCATCCCCCCATGTCAGATCTTGTAAAAGGGTTTGAGAATCCACAAGGCACCCTAACCACCCCAGTCATCTCTTGCCTCTCTTTTGAAGCCTGGCTGTGTTTTTAATCTACCTCTTTCTGAAGTTGCCGCAGTGCCCAGAGCACTCCTGGGCTGAGGTTCTGATGCACCTGAGAGCAAAACAGGCAGGACTGAGCGTGAGCAGGTCAGGCTCCCTTGGGGAGCTATGATACTTGTCCCATCTTGGCCCTTTCTCCTCTTCCCCTCTCATCCCCTTGTTCTCGGTGAATCTTCTATTCAGTTTGATCTCACAGACCCTTCCCCATCACACCACCCTGAATGCCATAATCAAAACAGAAATGGCTCAGGAATGCTTTGGCTTGTGTTTCTTATCTTCTATTTTTAATCAGGACTGTTTATCACATTCTCTGTAGAACACCTGCTCTTGCCCTAAGATGTCAGTGGTCACAGGTTTCCTGTTGTCTTCCCTCTCCTCTGTCCAACCTGGACATACTTGAAAATACCCCCTGGGAGCAGGCATTCAGCCTGGTGGTTAAGATGGGCACATCTCATATCAGAATACACAGCTCTGACTCATCTCCAGCGTCCTGCTCATGCACACCCTAGGAGGCAGCGATGATGGCTCAAGTACTTGGGTCCTGGCCACCCATATGGGAGACCTGGATTGAATTCCTAACTCCTGGCTTCAGCCTGCCTAGCCCTGGTCATTGTGGGCATTTGAGGAGTGAACCAGTGAATGGGAGCCTTCTTTCTTTCTCAAATACCTTCAAGAATTTAGTGTAGCCCAAGTAGAAGAAAGAATTTGGGATTAGACAGGACAAAGGCTGTGTGCAGCCGAGGTCATGCCAGGAAAATGGCTGTTTATGTACAGTAGAAAGGTGTCTACTGGCAGAAGGGACTGTTTTCTAGGTTTTTAAATAGTTTTCCTATTTTGCCTTCTTTCTTTGCTTTCTTTTGATAATTAAGCATTTCCAACTCTTAAAATATTCTCCATACTGTTCCCTACTCCGGCATCTTCCCATGGCCACCTCTGTGGTTTTTTTTTCCGGTGTTCTCCTCAGGAAGGTCCTTTCCCTCCCCTCTCCATCAACAAATCCAACCCTCCGCTCCTCCCAGGCTTTCTCCTCCAGCTCAAGTCCCCTGCCAACAAGGAGCACACACACAGGTTTTCTAACCCATGCAATTCAGCCCATATTGACTGTTCGTTTCTAACCCTGATGCAATCTGCCCAACACTCAGGCACAGCTGACACTCCACTGGCTGCTCATGGAGACTTGGTCCACTGACTCATCCCCACAGACTCCACAGGGAAACGTGAAGGGGGAAAAGGACAGGGCTGCAAGGTAGCATCATGGTTGGAGGTGGCTTACAGCCCTGCAGGCCACGTGGCTTCCATGGAGTCACTAACAAGCGAACAGCAATCAACAGGTTTTCCCCTTCATCATCAACAAAGATGAGGTTATACCACAGGAAAACAAAGGTTGCCCAAGTAGGAAAGAACACAGGAGGGTTGTGGTAGTCGTTCCTTACGAAAGAAGAAATGTGTCAATGATAAAAGCTAGGACTGTAATAATATATAAAGCACAATGAATAAGCTGCTTAAATTAGTGTGTGTGTGAGAGGGAGGGGGAGTGAGAAAGGAGAGGGGGAGTGGGAGAAGAGGGGGACACTGGACATACAGACTTAACCATTATCTACTCGATCCTACCTCCTCCTAGACAGAGCAGACTTGGTTTTCCAAGGGGAAACAAGGGCCCTGGCACTTGGAAAACTTTGTTTCTGACCATGGGGCTCATTCCAGGCAAAGTGGTCTCTGTGTCAATGATTTTGTGAAGGGATACACAAGGACTTTCGTCTACTTTTTGCCTCAAGTAATCCCAGAGTCAAGTTGACAATCTGCATCAGCATCACATCTCTGCCTCTCTCTCCAACCACTGCACAGGGAAAACATGTGTGGTTTAAAAATAGTTCTCATGTGCCTGACCTTTTCTGGCTTTCACTCCAAGATGCTCTTTTCCCTCAGGGGTCAGACAGATGACATTTAAATACCCGGTGATGTGCCGGCACCTGCCAGCTTGTCTCCTCCCTCCCCGTCTGCCCCTTCTCTCCTCCCTTTGGTGCTGGAACTCGCTCAGCGTCCACTGAAAACTCCCTTGGAAGCATCAGCGGGAGCGAGGTCCCAACAGTCGAGTCGTGGCAATGTGAAGGAGCAACTTTGCCAACAGCAGCCTGTGACCTAGCTTCTAAGAGCCTCTGTAGACTCTGACCTGGCCTAGATCAACTGATCAGGGCAGGATCAAACAAGTAAGACTGACTGATGTGATATTGTGTAGCTTAAAATTTTGGATGATTTCATCCATTCTGATTTTGAAGGAGTCATGTCATTAGAGCTAGATGCCTTCCAAATCTGCTCCTGGATTTCAGTACCTTCATATTTCTTCATTCCAATGTAAAGAAAATAAATGATTTCACTTCTTGTAGTAACTGAATATCTATGGTTGTTATTATGGTGCCCCCCCCCCCAATAATCCAGATTCGCAGAGCTGGGAATCCACAGGTGAGGTGGAGAGCCAGACTGGGGAATGACTCTGAAGCGTGATTTAAGCCCACTCCACATGAGAGAATGCACACTTTTCCAGTTTCTCAGTTATGCAACAGATTGCAATCCTGTTCAAAGAATAGCTGCAGAGGCCTCCTGGGAATGACTCCCTTTGCGCCAGCACAGGCACACCCCAGAGGCACATCTTGCAAACACAGTCGGGTATGCGTTCTATTGGCACTGCCCAGGCGAGGCACATCATCGAGAGCCCCGAGGCGGCACCCAATTTAGGACTCACTCAAGCAACTCATCCCTTGTGTTCATTAATTTCTACAGATTCATAAACTGTGGACATGGACTTGGTCCAGAGTTACCACCACAGCAGACGCCTCGGGAAACCCTGCCAAGCCTTCCTGTTCCCCTGCCTTACCAAAGGGAGCCTGCCAGAGCGGTGCTGGGCGCTTGTGCGCTTGCTTTTAGGCATTAACACTCTCAACACAGCAAGGAAATACAATCAGCAATTGAAAACCTATTGTTGGCTAAAACCAGACAATTCCAAGGCTCTTGCCTTATCACACACAGAGTCCGTGCACAGAGCTTGCACATAATATAGCCTACACCATGAAGGCCACAGGAGGGAAGTGGGGGCACTGTGAGCTTCTGAAAATTACCTTCCACAAAGCCTCTCTGCTATCATAAATAATAATGCTAGTTGCCCAAGAGAAAAACAACAGCATGTCCCGACCTGTTTCTAGAAATGGGTTTTGTTTAATTTTACCACTGTGCCCAAATGGCAATACGTTGTGATATTGTGCAAACACTGGAGACCGTATCTTCATTTAACACTTTGTAAAGTCATTTTCCTAACAGGAGAGGGAGCTGAAACTCACAAATGGAACTAGCCCTAACTCACAGCCATGATGAATCCTTACAGTTTTGAGTCGTATAAAAATGATCCCGCCACAACTTAGAACGTTCCCTGGCAAAAAGTCTCTCTCGACCCTCATGGCTGTTTAGAAGGCTTGGGCCACATTCATCAGCGTTGAATCTCTGCATATAATTGCTGCTAATGAGCTCGCCCACAATCATGGACTGCTAAATTGGAACCAAAGAACACATCTTTCAAGAAGAATTTGAGTCATTTTTGCCCTCACCATATTACAATGAGGGCCATTCATAACAAAAGCAATTAAGTGTTCTCTGTGTAATATCGCCCCACGCCACACAGCAAACCCACTTTTCTCATTTCCATTTCTTCATTTCTTTTAGTACCAATTACACAAACTTTACTGGTTAATTCAGATTACTCAGAGCCCCTCCATGAGTGGGTGGTCTTTAAAAATTATTTTTATTATTACATTATCACTGCAGGACTGCGGGGGGTGCTAAGGCAGCTGGCACTCTCCAAGCTGTGTCTTTATAGACACTCAACAGCCCATCTACTCGGATGACCCATTCCGTGACCTGTCTCTCCTGTCACCAACACCTGCTGTTTGATTAGCAGCCGCTTGTATGTCTTCAGCCCATCCTGGAATACTGTTCCTTTCTAGTGCCTGCTTGCATGGAAACCTGGCTCCCAGCAGGTCATAAGGACCCCTTTTCAGTGGGGGCTCTTCCTTTTCAGTCTCCCCCTCCCGCGTTCCATGCTGGAAGATGGAAGCCCTGCTGCCCCTCCGACCTGCAAGCCCCAGAGCTTTGGAGTTCGGGTCCTCTCTCTCCTACAGCAACATGGAGACTTCTCCCAGCCATGCCCACCAGCCCCCCAGCATACCTCTTTCCAGGTTTGTCAGCTCCTTGATCCACCTCCTTTGTCTTCTCATTTCGTCCTGATAATCTCATCCCTACCAGAAACTGGTCATACTTTCTGATAACCACACTATCTCTCTACTACGATCTCAGACGTCTGACCCAGCTCAAGACCAGCAATCCACAGCCGCCTTTCCTTGATTTTATACCTGGGGCCGCTCCTGGCTGCACCTCCCCTCCTAACCAGGTGAGTTTCCATGGTGATGATCACTCCTTTGAAAACACCCTTAACTCTCTATATCACTCACCTGCCAATCGCAGTCCCACGTGGGCTAAATGCTCCTTGGGAAAAGCACGCAGCTGGGCAAAGCTCGAGCAGCCTGGTGATGCTCCAGGACTGACATGGACGCTTGCTCTCCTGTTGTGCAAGGCTGCTCTCTCCTTCCTCTTTTCAGACCACACTCCATCGTCCTCACCTACTCCTCCACCATCACCCTCAACAAGTGGCCGCATCTCAACATTTTTTAGGAGAAACGAACAAACAAAAAATGTATGGAAGGGAACTCATGGGTTCCTTCCACAACTAAACCCAGGAACAAACCCAGTCATTTTCTCCTTTTTTCACAACAACGAGGAAATGTCTTTCCTCGCAGCCTGGACATTGTGGATGAAAGTGCAGTGAGTGCAAAGGCCCTGAGGCTGGCAGGACCTGGCATGTTTGGGTCACAAAGGGAGACTACTGTGGCGGGACAGAAAGCACACAGATATGAGTGGTATTGCTCTCCGGAGGGAGTCAGCTAGCGAGGAGCTGAGGATTGCCGGCACCTGCGCTAGGGCCCCACGTGCACCACCAGAACCTACCCCCTTCCATGCAGAGAGCAGCTGCCTGGGTTTCCCCACTGAGCAACTAACTGGGCGTTGGCTAACACATACCGAATACAGCTGCTGGCTGTGTCCCTGTGATGGTCACTATAATAAAATTGCCATGGCCAGCGCTCCCACTCCCATCAAGGACCTGACACGAAGACACTTTAGAGATCTCCAAAGCAAGGCAAGGAAATGGGGAGTACTCAAGAACCAGCCCAGACACTGGTCTCTTTGAATCAATTCAGCCCCACCCCAGACACAACCCCTATACCCCCAGATCATGTAAAAGCATGGCCCCAACACTGTTTTTTTTTTTTAATTTTTTTTGACAGGTAGAGTGGACAGTGAGAGAGAGAGACAGAGAGAAAGGTCTTCCTTTTTCCGTTGGTTCACCCCGCAATGGCCGCCACGGCCAGTGCGCTGTGGCCAGCGCACTGCGCTGATCCATAGCCAGGAGCCAGGTGTTTCTCCTGGTCTCCCTTGCGGGTGCAGGGCCCAAACACTTGGGCCATCCTTAACTCTACTCCCGGGCCAGAGCAGAGAGCTGGACTGGAAGAGGGGCAACCGGGACAAGATCCAGCGCCCCGACTGGGACTAGAACCCGGTGTGCCGGCGCTGCAGGTGGAGGATTAGCCTATTGAGGCGTGGTGCCAGCCTGTTTGGTTTTTTTTAAAGATTTATTTATTTATTTATTTGAAAGAGTTACACAGAGAGAAGAAGAGGCAGAGAGAGAGAGAGAGAGAGAGGTCTTCCATCCACTGGTTTGCTCCCCAATTGGCAGCAATGGCCCCAGCTGAGCTGATCTGAAGCCAAGGGTCAGGAGCCCCTTCCAGGACTCTCACTTGGGTGCAAGGGCCCAAGGACTTGGGCCATCTTCTGTTTCCCAGGGCATAGCAGAGAGCTGGATCAGAAGAGAAGCAGCTGGGACATGACCCAACGCCCATTTGTGATGCTGGCACTGCAGGCAGCGGCTTTACCTTGCTTTTCTGCTCTCCTTGATCTATGTCTCATTCCTGAATTCCTCTTGTGTCCACACAAAAACCTGGTGCATGCCTAGCCACAGGCCACCCCTCCAACAGTATGGAGCCAGGCTCCTCAGTTCAGGCCTCCTAATGAGTGAACATTCCGTCATTTTGTTATGAAGGAGTGGGAAGCAGGGCATGATGAGACCTGGTTTGCATGAGTCTAAGATCACTCTGGCCATGCTGTGGAGATGAGCCTGCCCAGAGCAGAAGCAGAGAGACCAATTAGGGGGTGACTTGCACAAGTGTCTGGGTTCGGAGTGGTGGTGGGTGAGGTGTTTCCTGGCACTCTGCAAATCACAGACACAACCCCCTGCCACCACTTAGCACAACCCCTCCAACTGTGGGGCCGACCTGCCTGCACAGCCTTATTAAAACCCTTCTCCTGCCTACGGACAAGTCCCAAAGGCCTCTTTGGGTAGCACAGCAAGATACAAATCAATATTTCAAGTACCCTGTAGAAACTACATTCGAAAGTGCTCCTTTTTAAATTGCTGGATCCATGGAATCTCTCTGATAAGTAAAATCCTCTACTTCTGCACTCCAGCCACAGCAACACACACTCACAATGACCTCAACCATGCTTGCCTCCTACTGAGAGAAGAACCATTGTTTGGGCTACATTTTTTTCTATACCCACTTTTGCGCTTTTTCATTTCAGTTTGTGCTTTTAAATTTAGTTCCCTGACCTGAATAGACACATACATAAACAACAAAGCAAGAAAAAAATTCTGCATTTTGAACCAGCTTTGTATTGAAATAGCACAACAACAAAGAATATATCAACCTCAACCCCAACCACACAAACACACACAAATACCCGTAATTTCACAAGCAAACAAAAACCAAACAATCACAGCCAGTGAACTTCCAGGACAGGAAAAATGGTCCCCTCCACTCAGGCTGTTGGTCGGATCCCTGACACCGCCACAAGTTCCCAACGTCAGCCTTTTATACTGGCTTAGGCTTTCAACAGTTTCCCAAGGACTTGGGCATATTTGATTTTTACAATGGTGTGGAGCCATGTGCATAGTGTGAGCTGTGTGGAAACACACATTTCTAAAGTCTAATGATGGCTTTCAGTAATCTGAGAGTTTGAGTCAATTTTGGTGTCAGCCTTAATATATATGGAAATATACAAGGATGCCTCCAGCTTGAACCACTAGGATCAGACCATTGCTGGAAATTGGCTTGTAAAAGACTCTGTAGACAATGCAGAAAGAAATGAACCAGCAGCACACATTCCTTTAGACTCCTGGGCAAAGATTCCATGAGTGTATCTAATGAAGAAAGGATGGTAGTAAGCCAGAGAACCACCTTTCAGCAGGAGTTATATTCATTGCAATACAGAAACTCATACTTTTAGAATTGTGTAAATTGACTTTTTTTTGACAGGCAGAGTGGACAGTGAGAGAGAGAGAGAGAGACAGAGAGAAAGGTCTTCTTTTGCCATTGGTTCAACCCGCAATGGCCGCTCCTGCCGGCGCGCTATGGCTGGCACACTGCGCTGATCTGATGCCAGGAGCCAGATGCTTCCTCCTGGTCTCCCATGCGGGTGCAGGGCCCAAGCACTCCTGGGCCACAGCAGAGAGCTGGACTGGAAGAGGAGCAACCGGGACAGGATCCTGGGCCCGACCGGGACTAGAACCCAGTGTGCCAGCACCGAAGGCCGAGGATTAGCCTAGTGAGCTGTGGCGCCAGCCGTAAATTGACTTGTAATTCAGAGTTGTAATTCAGTGCCTAAATATGGGCTTAGTACTTTGAGCTATCCTTTATATGATGTTTATGAAGTCTCAAGTTATTTTAAAAGATTAAATCTTGTAAATAAATGGTTAACTCCAATGGACAGGTGCACTGAAGATTCTGGAATTCAATGGGGTTCACCTCACCATACCTGGTTGGTCAGGCCTATCCATGTTTAGGTGTTGTGTAAGCTTTACGTAAGTTATAAATTTCACAGTTCTTTAAATGATACAATAGGCTGTATTAACAAACATAAGGCCAGGGAAGGAATAGAAATTTATCAGTGTGAGAACTGCTTCAGATTCCTGCAATGAAAAGCCCCTATCCTTTCTCAGGATAGAGTAGGCTAAGGCTGCAGGGGGAAGAGCACGCAGCTGAGAGCTGTTGTCCACTGTGCCTCCCTCTGAGACAGAAGCTGCCAGAGCCAAGGGATCATTCAATTTCCTGTCTTGTTCCCAGCATCTGCCCTCCGACTGGAAAAAAAAAAAAAGATGAGAAAAGGTCTGTGACTTGGTTAAAACCAGCATAGGAAACATTTAAGTGCTAGAGGCACAAGAAAAATGCCACTTCCTGTCTCTGCACTGGGACAAATGCCTAAGGCTGCACTCGCCTCACAATTCAATTTCCAGAGCTTCTTTGTCGTGGGCTGCAGGCAGGGCTTTCTGGAGATGGCTGGGAGACAAGAAACATGATAGCAAGGACGCCTGGGTGTGATTCTGAGTGTCAGCTCTAGGGACCACAGCTGGCTGTCCATGGAATGACCAATGAGTCAGTAAAATCATCCTTAACTGCTGAGACATAATCCTTAGAAGAAAAATGGACATATTGGATACTTCCTTTTTGTAGTTCACAGTAAAAAAACAAAACTTTAAGAAATGTACCAGTAAACCCAAAGAAACATATTCATATTTATAATGGCCTAATGGTTCCTCATTGAACACTAAGTTTATAGTTAAATTTAAGAGTCTGGAAGTAGTTAGCAGCTCCCAAAAGTCAGATTTTGACTTGAGTTTCTAAGAGAATTGTAGCAATGCTCGATTTCTATGGATTTATTCCACTGGGCTTGAATATATAATAAAAGTAACAGGGATGGGCAGTCAGCCGAGTGGTTATTGCGCCTGCGTCCCACATCGGAGTGACTGAGTTCCAGTCCCAGGTCTGGCTGCTGATTCCCGCATCTCTCCAATGCAGACGCTAGAAAGCAGTGGGTGACGGCTCAAGTAATTGGGTTCCTGTCACCCATGGGGCAGACCTGCATTGAATTTCCATCTCCTGTCTCTGGCCCCAACCCAGCTCCAGTCACTGTGGGCATTTGGGAGAACACTAGCACATGGGAGATGTTTCTTTCTGTCTCTTTGCCTCTCAAATAAATAGAACTTGAAAAAGTAATAGCAGTACAGAGAATTCTTACTTTACTCATTCAATTTGCACAAACCCAGGCAGTTATGTTTTTGCCCACATTGGTTTCCACAGTGCTCTGGAGTCACTAGGGAATACCTTGTATCTCCATTGCTCTGGAGCAACATTGAAGCTGCTTGGCCCACCTCGGGTCCTCTACCTACTTGCAGAGGAGCAACAAGAACTTGGTTTCCCTTGCCCAGCCCAGACAAGATTAACATCATAAGATTAACATCATAAGATTCATTTCAAAGAGGGAGAGAGAGATTTTATATATCTTGGTTCATTTCCCACATGAATACAACAGCCAGGTCTGAGCCAGGCTGAAGCCAGGAGCCAGGAACTCCACCATGGTCAGGGGCCCAACCTCTTGGACCATCCTCCACTGCATTTCCCAGTACATGAGCAGAGAGCTGGATCGGAAGCAGAGCAGCTGGGGCAGAATGGGTCCTTCAGTAAGGGATTCAGGCATTCCAAACAGTGACTTAACTCACTGTGCCACAGTAGCTGGTTCAGTCATTACATTTTTGGGTAATTTGTTACGTAGTAAAAAAATAACTAAAATCAGCACATACATCAGCATATTTTGCTAATTAAATGACTGTGGGGCCGGTGCTGTGGCATAGCGGGTAAAGCCACCACCTGCAGCGCCGGCATCCCCTATGGGTGCCAGTTCAAGACCCGGCTGCTCCACTTCTGATCCAGCTCTCTGCTATGGCCTGGGAAAGCAGTAGAAGATGGCCCAAGTCCTTGGGCCCCTGCACCCACATGGGAGACCCGGAAGAAGCTCCTAGCTCTTGGCTTCGAATTGGCGCAGCTCGGGCCGTTGCGGCCAATTGGGAAGTGAACCAGAAGATGGAAGACCTCTCCCTCTCTCTGCATCTCCTTTCTCTGTGTAACTCTTTCAAGTAAAATGAATAGATCTTTAAAAAAAAAAAAAGACTATGTTACTGACTGGTATTTTATTTAGACCACATCTTGGACAAAATTTTCTTTTGACCAAAATGACGTTCCATTGACCATAAGAATTATCATTCCAGTTAACTCCCATAAACATTGTGATGAAACTACACACATTGTGAGTGGCTTTCTCAGAAAAGATACTACAAGGAAGAATATTTTGTAGATATAATTTCTCTCTCTTCTTTGAAACTCACAAAATGTGTTAATATTCTTAAATGTGCTAAGATATTGCATTTAAAATTTTTCTTCCTCTTCCTGAAAGCGCATTGTGAACTTTTCATATTTGTCCAACGTGCATCAGTGTGAAGGAACATTTTGCTCTAATTAAATAAGTTGTTTTATGGCCATTTTCTCCTTTCAGTTAGCATAATTTTCAAATTAAACATAAAAACATACTATTCCCCCAACATCTACATTGGTTTCAAGAGAACTCTTCAGAAACTGTACATTGTGAAAGGATGCAAGGTTCTACATAAAGTAAACAAAATAAAACTCATTTGGCAAGCATTGGCTCATTTGGGGAGGAATGATCTTTTGAAAAGAAACAAGATGAAGTAAACAAGCACACTTTGGAAACTATAAAGACGGTACCCCATAAATAAAATATGATTTTAAACTATTTTCCACATTTCACACACACCATGTATGGACCTGTAGGTGTCATCATCTTAGAAAAATGTAAAACTGTTCTTTGGTTTACTCTTTTTCAAATCTACTTGAGAATTGATTTTTTTTAACCTTCTTTAAAGGAACTCTTGATGCCATCAATGTAGCAGAGTTGACAGAGTTAAAACTAGCTAATTGGTGAGTGTTCAAGAATATTAGCCAAGTCACAGATTTGTAGTATTAGGAGAGTTTACAGAAACAAGTTTGCTAATTAGCATGATACACATTTCTAGAATGAACATGAAATGTCACTCATATATATTATGACTGGGGTCTCCTTCTTTTATTATGTAATTTTTATATTTGATGTAATTTCAAGAATTTGCAGTACATCTTGACCTAGTGCTATGAAGTTCAGAGAGAAGATTATACCACAAACATGTCTGTTCTGTGGCAAATGTACCCAGATGGCCCTATGTTAGATCTTGAGAGGGGTGATATAAAGAGATAAAAAGGCCTGTCCATCTCTCCAAGTAGCTGACTGTGTAAATATAAGCAAATGAAACCACTCTATGTCAAACAATTAAGAAATAATACAACACTGTGATTAGTCTGAATAAATAAGAGAAAGTGACACATAATAAAATATAGAAACCAAAATCTCTCCTCCAACTCTTACTATTCTCAATATCTTATCTTACAATTTATTTCCAAACCCCTTGATCACTGGTTCTTGTTTACTCATTTCTCTCTCCATCCACAATGCAGTGGACAGCTCTTCCATACTTCTACTCAAGCCAGCTCCGCCCATTGTGGCCATCTGGGGAGTAGATAGTGGATAGACGACCTGCCTCTCTGATTCTCCCTCCTCCCTCTCTCTCTGTCTCTGTAACTCTGCCTTTCAAATAAATAAACAAATCTTCTTTTTTAAAAAAAAAATCTATAGTAGGAGGAATAGAGGTGAAATTTCCAATAAATAATTCAGCTATGAAATCAACTTTCAAAAGAGAAACGTTAAGTTCTAGGATTGGACTTGTAGCTTTGTACAAGCCAATCCTGGGTTTCCTAGGTTAACATTTCTAAAACTGCACATTTCAAAAGTTGCTAATCTCATAAATGCTGGACATTTGCTTTCTTATACAAATACATTTCACCTGCTTCCTCATTTAAAATTAAAGAGCTGAGATAAATTCTAATATATTAGTATCTTGAAAAAAAAAAAGTAAAAGAAGAAAGAAAATCCAAGCTTAGGAAAGTTCAGGCTGCTACTAAAGTCCAGGGTGAAATAATTTTATAGCAAATTCATGTGAAATTTTATGGGACATTCATATCTAGGTGGTGCAATAAGTAGGGATTGAAACAATGAAACTTATAATTCAGCTCTGCACTTGAACCCTGTGATGGCCTCCTAATAAACATCACTACTTTTGTTTAGGGAGAATCCAGTAGCTGCTTTTCAAGTTAGGATTAAAATTATAGCTTGAGAACAAGACAAGAAAAAATCATTGCACAAAAGAGTACGATAAATCTCTATAAAAAAACAAATTCTCATGTTCTCCCCAAGAAAATCCAATGAGAAGCCTCTAAGATGAGTGATTTTTTTTTCTGCCAAAGAAGTATTTATACCTTTCCTCTCTCCTAGGTGGCAGTATGACATACAAAAGAGAGCCACAGAATATTTCAGGATGCCAAGAGCATTACAAATGAGGATCCGAGGAGGTACATTTAATGCAGTGCCAGAATAAAGCAACGATTCTTTGGGAAAAGGTAGTACTCACTGGTCCCACGTTATATGAGAAAAGTGCATACTCCTTATCTGGAGATATTTCATATCTGACAGCTCTTAAGGATTCCTAGAAGAAAAAGAAAACAAAGAATTGTAAAGGATCCCATATAACAACTCAGAACCGGTGCTGTTTTCAAAATTTGCTAATAAGATCAGCATGTGGCAAACTGGCTCACATCTATTACAAACAACTCTATATTTGTTAGTTGAATGATATTTAGCTTATAAATGCTTTCTCACATTTTATTTGTACTTGTTTCAAATTTCAACAAAATGATAATTACCAAGACAAATCAATGGAAATGAGCATTAAAATAATCTTTGCTCATAGAACTCCCAACCTCTTTTTTTTTTTTTTTTTTACTTTTTGACAGGCAGAGTGGACAGTGAGAGAGAGAGACAGAGAGAAAGGTCTTCCGTTGCCATTGGTTCACCCTCCAATGGCTGCCGTGGCCGGCGCGCTGCGGCCGGTGCACCGCGCTCATCCGATGGCAGGAGCCAGGTGCTAGGTGCTTTTTCCTGGTCTCCCATGGGGTGCAGGGCCCAAGCACTTGGGCCATCCTCCACTGCACTCCTGGGCCACAGCAGAGAGCTGGCCTGGAAGAGGGGCAACCGAGACAGAATCCGGCGCCCTGATCGGGACTAGAACCCCGTGTGCCGGCGCCGCAAGGTGGAGGATTAGCCTGTTGAGCCACGGCGCAGGCCCCAACCTCTTTATTTATTTATTTGATAGAGTTACAGAGAAAGGAAAGAGAGAGGGAGAGGCTTTTTTTTGACAGACAGAATAGACAGTGAGAGAGAGAGAGACAGAGAAAGAAGGAGGTACCTTTCTCTGAAGGGAGGAGGGAACTTCCACTTTGACTATGGCCCTGTGGGAATAAGATCGAAGTCGGCGAACCCTAAAGGCTTCCATAGCCTCGGCAACTCATGACCAGAGCCTAGGGAGATTACTGACGCCATAAACAAGAGTGTCAAATTGTTAAATCAACATCAGGAGTCACTGTGTACTTACGTCTCATGAGGGATCTGTCCTTAATGTGTTATCCAATGTGAAGTGATGCTATTACTAGTACTGAAACAGTATTTTTACACTTTGTGTTTCTGAGTGGGTGCAAACTGATGAAATCCTTACATAGTATATATTGAATCGATCTTCTTTATATAAAGATAATTGCAAATGATTAAAAAATCTTGGTGTTAAACTGGAAATTGCATAGACAATTAATCAATTTTTTTAAAAAAAAATCATGTAGGATCTCTGTCCTTAATGTGCTGTACATTGTGAATTAATACTATAACTAGTACTCCAACAGTATTATCATTTTGTGTCTCTATGCGAGGGCAAACCGTTGAAATCTTTACGTAATATGTACTAAATTGATCTTCTGTGTATAAAGAGAATTGAAAATGAATCTTGATGTGAACAGAAGGGGAGAGGGAGCGGGAAAGGGGAGGGTGGGGGGAGGGAGGGAAGTTGTGTGTGGGGGGAGCCATTGTGGTCCATGAGCTGTTCTTTGGAAATTTATATTCTTTAAATAAAAGCTTTATAAAAAAAAAAAAAAAAAGAAAAGTCTTCCTTCCATTGGTTCACCCCCCCAAATGGCTGCCACGGCCGGTGTGCTGTGCCGATCTGAAGCCAGGAGCCAAGTGCTTCCTCCTGGTATTCCATGCGAGTGCAGGGCCCAAGCACGTGGGCCATCCACCAATGCACTCCTCGACCACAGCAGAGAGCTGGCCTGGAAGAGGGGCAACCAGGACAGAACCAGCGCCCCAACCGGGACTGAACCCAGAGCGCCGGTGCTGTAGGTGGAGGATTAGCTTAGTGAGCCACGGCGCTGGCAGAGAGGTCTTTCATCTGATGGCTCACTCCCCCAAGTGGCTGCAACAGCCATGGCTTTAGCCAGGAGCCGGGAGCCAGGAGCTTCATCTGGGTCTCTCAAGTGGGTAGCAGGTGTCCAAGCACTCGAGCCATCTTCCACTGTTTTTCCCAGGCTATTTTTAGGGAGCTGGATTGGAAGTGGAGTAGCTGGGACTTGAACCAGTGCTAGTATGGGATGCCAGCATTACAGGCAGTGGCTTAATCTGCTATACCACAGCATTGGCCCCTACACATCTATTTCTTTGCTTATTCTCATACTTAGGCATGCTAAGCAAGTTATTACTAAAATTGAATCACATTTTACATGTTATTTTGCAACTTTTTTTAACCATCCCAACAAGTCAGTATACAGAGGACTAACTATCAGTTTTTCCAACAAATGTCATCACAGTACACACGTCATTCTATACAAATCATCAATCATGCTGTTTCCTTAACCTACCCCAGCCTCTTTACAACAAGCAACTGCTACTCAGACACCCACCCTCACTCTGAAGAGCCCTCTGTTCCCACCCCGATGTACAGCATTTGGGATGTGCTGATACCACATGGAAACACAGAGAGACGACAGATGACAGTCAAAGATGACATCATATTATACATCTCTGCAAGTTAAGTTGTCTCATGCAACCATACTTTATGAAAATAACTATGGGGAATTCAGTTTGCTTGAATCAGTGACTTTAACATTTCATGGGGCCTGAATCATGGCGTAGCAGGTTAAGCCGCTGGCTGCTATCCTGGCATCCAATATGGGTGCTGGTTCAAGACCCAGCCGCCCCACTTCCGATCCAGCTCCTTACCAAAATGCATGGGAAAGTAACAGAAGATGGCCCAAGTACTTAGGCTCCTGCACCCACATGGAAGACTTGGATGAGTTTCCTGGGACTGGCCTAGTCTTGGCTATTGTGGCCTTTTGGGGAGTGAGCCAGCAGATAAAAATGCTCGCTCTCTCTCTCTCTCTCTTTCTCTCTCTCTCCTCTTCTCTCTGCATACTAAACAAATCTTCAAATTTTTTTGAATTTCCATGGTCCACCCCATGGGGTCTATCTTAATTTACTGAGTCCTTACAAAAGGGTAACAGTCTGTGCTTGCTATTAAAGGCAGTCATATTCTATAAAGTCACCACAAATACTGAATTACTGAGTACCAAATCATTGCTCCAAGGGGAAATTCAAGGTTAAATTCCTTCAAGTCTCCCTGGTCACATTTTTGTCAACTTATAAACATGTAATTTTTCTTATGTACGTTTCTGCTTAAAGCCATCGTATTGAATATATACTGTTGATTTGTTAACATTGAACTCATAGCTGACAGTACCATAACTCATGCCTGAACAAGGATTACCTAACACACATATTTTCTCTATAAGGCACTTCTTGCACTTAGGAACCAGACAGTACTTCGCCCTGCATCTGAGGGTCATTTAAAACGGTGACTTCATCAACATAAACCACAATCATGTGAAAAATGTGACACTAAATGGACCACAAAAAAGGCTGTTGTTTATAGAATGAGAGTTGAAACAAGAAAGCAGAATACTGTCTTGTTCTACCTCTGCTGGGAACGCTAGCATTGGACAAAGTGATTTTATTTTTGTATTTTGCTTCTGTGCCCTGGAATGACTACAAACATGATGTGATTATTATTTTTGAAAATCAATTTTGTCACCAAGTGAATTTGCAAATATGAATGTTGTGAATAAGGAGGATGGACTCGACAGTGTCTCCAGCCAACTGTTCCTATAAACAATGCTGTAATAAACACCCTCACCTTTGTGTCTTACTGATGAGTGTGTGGTTTTTATGTCATTTTTTTTTTTTTTTTTACAGGCAGAGTGGACAGTGAGAGAGAGAGACAGAGAGAAAGGTCTTCCTTTTGCCGTTGGTTCACCCTCCAATGGCCGCCGCGGTCGGCGCGCTGCGGCCGGCGCACCACGCTCATCCGATGGCAGGAGCCAGGAGCCAGGTGCTTTTCCTGGTCTCCCCATGGGGTGCAGGGCCCAAGCACCTGGGCCATCCTCCACTGCACTCCTGGGCCACAGCAGAGGGCTGGCCTGGAAGAGGGGCAACCGGGACAGAATCCGGTGCCCCGACCGGGACTAGAACCCGGTGTGCCGGCGCCGCAAGGCGGAGGATTAGCCTGTTGAGCTACGGCGCCGGCCTTTATGTCATTTTATAGGATAGAGATCAAAGGGTGGATTTGTAATTAATGAGCTTTTACAAAATTTAAATAGATATTGCCAAATGACTTCCAAAAATGCTTCCGGAAGTTGCAACTCCCATCACTGATGGATGCATCCTTTCCCTTATTTAGGAAGCATAACATGGTTTTTTTTCTTCCTTTAATTTTCAGATTCTAATGGTTGTAAAGTTGTGCTTCGTCGATGGTTTAGTTTCTGTGTCCCTATTTATGGGTGCATTTGATCCCCATCATCTATGTTTCAGGCAATGTGGATTTTATCTTCTGAAACCTACCTATCCCCTGGCAAATCTTTTGTATATGTTCTCTGTGCTCCTCTTCCTCCTTAATCTCATTCCTCTCCTGTTTCATCCCCACCACTCAATCAAAGCAGCCCTTGAAGAGGCTGCCAAAGACCCACCTTGCCAAACGTCACAGTTTCCCAGTTGCCATCTTTCTTGACACAGCTAAGCACTGTCCCCTCCTCAAAGCCCAGAGTTCGCTTGGCCTCAGGAGCACACTCCAGTTTCTCCTCTATCGGCCTCACTGCCTCCTTTATGCTTTGTGCTTCCCTTCATTTCCCTGACCTCTCGGCTTTGAAGAGTCCAAGACTTTATATTTGGATCTTCTACTTGCCTATTAAAAATCACAGCTTTCACGACCACGTGCCTGCTGAGGATTCTAACATTTGTGTCTCCAGCCCAGACCACCTGAACATAGACCGGGCCTGATACTGAACTTCAGACTTACATATCCGCAGCCATCTCTGCTTGGCTGTCCAATGGGCATCTCAAGAACACTGAATAAACTTTGTTCTTTCTATTCCATCGCCTCCTTCTGGCTCCTGCTACTTTCTTCCTCTTCTTGGATAGAAGCCACCCCATTCGCGTGGTGGCTCAAGTCAAACTCTTGGCTGTGCTTTCTCTTTCTTTTTCTTACAGTCAGTTAGAAAGTAACCATTGATTTACCTCCAAAACATATGCAAAGCCATCCTCTCTCGTCTCCGCTGGCACCATCCTTGCTAAAGACATGCACTTTTTTTTTGAGATATTGCCTCTGGCTGCTTTCTCAGGCTCACTCTCTGCTCCCTGAGGTGGTCAGGAGCATGATTTTTTTTTTTTTTGATCTAAGCCTGAGTCTTTTTTATCTGTTTCTTTTTTAAAATTTTATTTAGAATATAAATTTCCAAGGTACAACTTATGGATTACAATGGCTTCCCCCCCATACATTCCCTCCCCCCCTGCAACCCTCCCCCCTTACCCGCTCCCTCTCCCCTTTCATTTGGATCCAGGTTCATGTTCAATTCTCTTTGTATACAGGAGATCAGTTTAGTATGTGTTAAGTAAAGATTTCAACCATTTGCCCTCACATAGCAACACAAAGTGAAATATACTATTTGAATACTCGTTATAGCATTGAATCACAATGTACAGCACATTAAGGACAGAGATCCTACATGACATATTTTTTTAAAAAATTGATTAATTTTTTATGCAATTTCCAATTTAACACCGAGGTTTTTTTTTCATTTTCAATTATCTTTATATACAGAAGATCGATTCAGTATATACTAAGTAAAGATTTCATCAGTTTGCACCCACACAGAAACACAAAGTGTAAAAATACTGTTTCAGTACTAGTTATAGCATTACTTCAAAATGGACAACACATTAAGGACAGATCCCACATAGGACAAAAATACACAGTGACTCCTGTTGTTGATTTAACAATTTGAACTCTGCAACTAATACACAATTATTCTTAGGTGTTTAAATTTTAACTGAAAAGTGATCCCAGTTAATTATGAGAGAGGGAAAAAGAAAGGGAGGATATGTACAATTTGGGACAAGCTCAATCAGTCGTGCCCCAAATGATGGAGTTAGAAACATGCCAGGGGATCCCAATTCAATCCCATCAAGGTGGCATGTACCAATGCCATCTCACTGGTCCAAGTGATCAATTTCAGTTCACAATTGATCACATTGATAGGTCTAAGAGTCAAAGGGATCACACAAACAAGACTAGTGTCTGCTAATACTAACAGATAGAACCAAAAAGGGAGAGAATGATCCAACATGGGAAGTGGGAGTCACAGCAGACTGACAGAATGGCAGATGTCCTAAATAACACTCTGGCCTCAGAATCAGCCCTTAAGGCATTCAGATCTGGCTCAAGAGCCCATGAGAGTATTTTAGGCATGGAAAGCCAAGACACTCTGGAAAGAAAAAAAAAAAGAAGACATAAATGAAAGATCTCTGCGAGTGAGATCCCAGTGGAAGGAACAGGGCCACCAAAGAAGGAGGTGCCTTTCTCCGAAGGGAGGAGAGGACCTCCACTTTGACTATGACCCTGTCGGAATAAGATTGAAGTCGGTGAACCCTAAAGGCTTCCATAGCCTCAGCAACTCATAACTAGAGCCTAGGGAGATTACTGACGCCATAAACAAGAGTGTCAAATTGTTAAATCAACGACAGGAGCATGATTTAAATGCATAAATCATCACCTCATTCCTTGCTAGAAACCTGCCCACAGCTTCCCATCTCCACTGTTGTAAGCCCACGTCTGGAATGAGCAGCCCACCTGGCCTGCTCTCTTAGTCTTCCCTTCATCCCCTTCAGCATTGCCAAGCTGATCTCCTCACACTCCATAAGCAAGCCAGGCACACTGAAATGCAGGAGGAAGTGCTCTCATTTTCTGGGCCTTTTCTCAAAGGTTGCCTTCTAAGTAAGCCCATCTATAAACTTCTTTATTCCATTCTAAAAAAGTTTATTTATAATAAAATTACTTATTGCTTAAAGGAAGTCTTAATAATACAACAGAAAAAAAAAAAGAAACCTCAGAAACAATTTAGAGTAGTTAAGGAAAACTTCATAGCACAGATCTTGGTCCCCCTAACATTTTCTCATGTTGGTTAGAACGAGAAGGCTCAGAATAAGGGTCCTTCCTCCCTGCTGTTACCTTAGCTAATGAATAACAAGCAGCCACAGGGCTAAAATCCCAACAGAATAAAGCAGCAAGAAAGCACCCCAGAGTAAGAAAGCAGCCCTATTATCTGAACAGAGACAAGACACAGCCCCGTATTAACTGCTTCAATGCCAGCTCTTAAATCCACTGCAGAAGACCCAAGCCCTTGGTAGAAATGACTCAATTCTTCTCTTATAGAAAATACTTAAACAGAAGAGTTTGTACAAGCTAAAATACATGCAGCCTGGCTGAACGGCATCGAGGCTAGACCGTCTGTCTTCGGCAAGCATTGCTGAATCATCTGATGGCACCATGGCAGAAGCTGGGCCATTACACCCAGATATCAACAACCTTCTGCCAAGATTTTGTGAACCACTTCTCTCATTTATTTCCCTAGACATAATCATTATGTAAGATAATATATATTTTAGTTACTTATCTTACATATCGCTGGTTTCCTTTACTGGAATGTAAGCTTCTAAACAGGAGGATACTTGTTTAATTTTAATTTCTCTTAGCAACGTTTTATCATCGTCTTGCTATTATGAAGATCATCTTCATGCTGTTATGCATATTTTGCTAAACTTATCCCTAAGAGTTTAACCAGATTAATATTTTATACATGTAAAATATATGCATGTTTTAATGTGAATATGCAATTGCTTATTGCTAATGAAAAGAAATATAGATTTTGGAAACTTATATTTGAAACATTGTTAAATCAATTTTTTGTAGATTTCTTAGAATTTTATATATGTGTTCTATGGATAAAAACAGGTTTTTTCCCCTTCCCTCTGTAATTGGACTCTTTTATTTCTTTCTGTTGCCTTGTTACACTTTAGAGAACTGCCAGTGCAGTGCTAAGTAGTAAGAATAGGCATCTTTGAACTTTTCCTAATCTTTCAGAGAAAGGATTTCACTTTTCATCATTTACTATGCATATCAGTGGTAGAGTTTTTGCAGTTTTTTTTTTTTAAATCAGGTTGAAGATATTCCTGTACATTTCTAGTTTGCTCAGAATTTTTATATTGAACCTGTGTTGGATTTTCTCAAATGCTTTCTTTGCGTTTAAATAATTATGTTGTTTTCATTTTCTTATTCCATCTACATGGAAAATTACATTGTTTCATTTTCAATTATCAAATAGACCTTGGATTGGTGGGATAAACTATTCAATTCTAATATGTCATCTCTTATATATTGCTGGACTCAATTTGCTGGTATTTTGTTGAGGATTTTTGATTTATGTTCATGGGGGAAACTGATCTTTGGTTTTTACCTCCTGGTAATATCTGTTAGATTTTCATTTCAAGATAAATATTAGCTTAAGAAGTGGACTTGGAAGTATTTTTTTCTCCTTTTCTTTTTGTCTTATATCTTATTTTTTAAAAATAAAAAAATCTATTTATTTATTTATTTACTTACTTATTTATTTTTTGACAGGCAGAGTGGACAGTGAGAGAGAGAGACAGAGAGAAAGGTCTTCCTTTACCGTCAGTTCACCCTCCAATGGCCACTGCGGCTGGTGCGCTGCAGCTGGCGCACCTCACTGATCTGAAGCCAGGAGCCAGGTGCTTCCTCCTGGTCTCCCATGCAGGTGCAGGGCCCAAGCACTTGGGCCATCCTCCACTGCAGTCCCGGGCCACAGCAAACTGGACTGGAAGAGGAGCAACCAGGATGGAATCCGGTGCCCTGACCGGGACTAGATCCCGGTGTGCCAGCGCCGCAAGTGGAGGATTAGCCTATTGAGCCGCGGCACTGGCCTGTCTTATATCTTATTACTTTTTTTCTTGCTATAGCAAAATACTTAAGTCTTGGTCATTTATAAAGAATAAGAGTTTGCTTAACACATAATTATTCTTAGCTGTTTAAATCTAATTGAAAATTGATCCCTGTTAAAAAGAGTAGTGGGGATAAGAGAGGTAGGAGATGTACAGTTTGGCACACATTCCCTTATACTTACCCCTAATGGTAAAGCTAAAAATCTACCATGGGACTCCAAATCCCATTAAAGTGGCAGGTACCAATGCCATCTTACCAGTTAATGTGATCATATTAAGTGCATAACTGATTATAAAGATAGGAATAAGTGTCAAAAGGATTGCATAAATAAGATCAAGTGTCTGCTAATAACAATAGATATAATTAAAAAGGAGAGAACAATCCAACATGGGAAGGAGGCCACACAACAGACATAGAATGACAAACACCCTAAACAGCACACTGGCCTCAGAATCAGCCTTTACGGCATTCGGATCAGGCTAAAAAGCCCATGAGAACATTTCAGGCATGGAAAGCCAAGACACTGGGGGAAAAAAAAAGCCTACATGAAGGATGTCTGTGACTGAGATCCCAGTGGAATGAAGGGAACATCAAAGAAGGAGGTACTGGGGCCGGTGCTGTGGTATAGCAGGTGAAGATGCTGCCTGCAGAGCCAGTGTCCCATATGGGTGATGGTTCAAGTCCCGGCTGCTCCACTTCTGATCCAGCTCTCTGTTATGGCCTAGGAAAGCAGTGGAACTTGGCCTGGGCCTTGGGCCCCTGCACCCACGTGGGAGACCCAGAGAAGGCTCCTGGCTCCTGGCTTCGGATTGGTGCAGCTCCACCTGTGCAGCCATTTGGGGAGTGAACCAGTGGATAGAAGACCTCTCTCTCTCTCTCTCTGTCTCTCCTTCTCTCTCTGTGTAACTCTGACTTTTAAATAAACCTTTAAAAAAATAATCTCACCTAACCATCATTATTTCTCCAAGGTGCTACCTAGAAGTAACATTGACATATGAATTTGAGGATTAAGCTTCTGACATGTAAACTTTGGGAACATTTTACCATCACAGCATATTTGTGTATAATTGGTATAATTTACTCCTTAAATGTTTGCTAGAATTGACCAGTGAGAGAGCTTGGGACTTGAGATTTTGAACTATGAATTCAACTTATTATATCGATATGGGGCTATTAAGTTACTTATTTCTCCAGCAGTGAGATGTAAGATTTATGTCTTTCAAAGATTTATCTATTTTACAAATGTTAGCAAATTTATTGATATTAGGTCTTGAAAACATTTTTATGATCTTTTTAATATCTGTAATAATGGCCTCTGGATTTAATAAATGCTCCATAAATGTTTGCTGGATAAACAAGTTATCATATATTCTCAACTGTTCAAGGATAGCAACTTTATGACTGATGCAAAGATATTTCCAACAGCAATCAGCAAAGGATTCAACTTACTAGACTTAGAAATCAGTACAGGTCATATTCCTTGAAGGAGGTCAACTACTAATGATATCAGCTGAAACAATAAGGACCTCCCTCTTTGGGTAGCTCACTGCTGCCATTCTACGTATGATTTCATGCTCTTTTGACAATTCCAGTCTCCAAGCCCTGAACAGTTGTGGAAATGTTCAGCTATACGTCCACCTTTTCACCAAGTGCAAATATTAGATGCAAAAAACACTTAGCACATTCCTAAACCTTTGTCCCAATACTTGATAGAAGATCAATTTCCCAAGAAAAGTAGACTTTGCCTTGAGGCTTGCCTGACCTATCCCTGGCATCTTTTTATCTATTTTATATTAGTCATCTGTCTTTCCTGATCAAGTTGAGAGTTCAGACATAATCTGATGGCCACAGGTGGGTTCAAATGCCCTGTCCCTAGCCACTGACCTAAGGGATTCTGCCTGGTCCTGCATTTCACTGTTGTAGGCTGGGTGCTGGGTCCAGATGGAAAGCCTGGATTTAATTCCCTCTGACTCCTCCAGGCAGTGGACATCCCTCTCTATGCTACTGCATAGCTTGAAATGGGGGGTAGGAGTGGCCCTGGCAATTCTTTTCTTCCTGCCCTCCTCAACGTGCTGAAGCCTGGTCCTGTGATGGCTCTCCTGGTTTGTTTAGCTCTTGTGAAGGGAGTTCACGACTTGATATTAATGTTGACGTGGTATTACCTAGACATTTCTTTTTTTTTTTTTTGGAACAATGCAATTTAATAAATGTTTACTTTCATGCCACAATATTTTGAAATTTATGCATTATCGTTTAATAACACACTTTTCCCTAAAAGTTTTGAAGACCCCATCATATTCTTTTATATATATATATAAAGCTTTTACTTAAAGAATATAAATTTCCAAAGTACAGCTTATGGATTACAATGGCTCCCCCCCACACACAACTTCCCTCCCTCCCGCTACCCTCCCCTTTCCCGCTCCCTCTCCCCTTGCATTCACATCAAGATTCATTTTCAATTCTCTTTATACACAGAAGATCTGTTTAGTACATATTACCTAGACATTTCTGAGGAGAGATGATCACTGGAGGGCCTCGCTCCACTGCCATCTTGCCCTGCCCTCTCATAAGCTTTCCCTTTTGGGTTACACTAAATGACAGACTTTTGAAAACATTTAAGACTATAATTCAACTGGAATTTAGTTTTGTGTATTTGTGCAAAAGGCTTGCACCAATTTCCTGCTGATAGAGTTAACTATGTCAGCCCTGTTTTCCTATTGTGTCACCGTTCTCCCAGTATTTTTCATATATCAAATATTCATTTCTATTGGAACCTACTTCTGAATTCTTCAGGCTTTCACACACGATTCCTATATAAAATTTGATGATTTCTTTTTTTTTTTTTTGACAGGCAGAGTGGACAGTGAGAGAGAGAAACAGAGAGAAAGGTCTTCCTTTGCCGTTGGTTCACCCTCCAATGGCTGCTGCGGACGGCGCACTGTGCTCATCCGATGGCAGGAGCCAGGTGCCAGGTGCTTCTCCTGGTCTCCCATGGGGTGCAGGGCCCAAGCACTTGGGCCATCCTCCACTGCACTCCTGGGCCACAGCAGAGGGCTGGCCTGGAAGAGGGGCAACCGGGACAGAATCCGGTGCCCCAACCAGGACTAGAACCCGGTGTGCCGGCGCTGCAAGGCAGAGGATTAGCCTGTTGAGCCACGGCGCCAGCCAAAATTTGATAATTTCAATACTGAAATATGGATTCATATGCTGCTTACCCCATTTACTATGTAAAATTTAGAAAGTTCCCTAATATAACTAATGTTTTTTAAATTTATTTGACAGGTAGAGTTATAGACAGTGAGAGAGAGAGACAGAGAAATGTCTTTCTTCTGTTGGTTCACCCCCTAAATGGCCGTCACGGTTGGCACTGCGCCATTCCGAAGCCAGGAGCAGGTGTTTCTTCCTGGTCTCCCATGGGGTGCAGGGCCCAAGCATTTGGGCCATCCTCCACTACTCTCCTGGGCCACAGCAGAGAGGTGGACTGGAAGAGGAGCAACCAAGACTAGAACCTGGTGCCCATGTGGGATGCTGGCGCCGCAGGCAGAGGATTAACCAAGTGAGCTACAGCACCAGCCCCATTTTTTTTTAAAGATTTTATTTATTTGAGAGGTAGAGTTACAAACAGTGAGAGGAAGAGATAGAGAGGAAGGTCTTCCTTCCGTTGGTTCACTCCCCAAATGGCTGCAACGGCTGGAGCTGCACCAATCTGAAGCCAGGAGCCAGGTGCTTCTTCCCGATCTCCTACATGGGTGCAGGGGCCCAAGCATTTGAGCCATCTTCCGCTGTTTTCCCAGGCCATAGCTGAGAGCTAGATTGGAAGAGGAGCAGCCGGGACTAGAACTGGCACCTATATGGGATGCTGGTGCTGCAGGCAGAGGATTAACCCACTGCGCCACAGCACCAGCCTCTAGAAGTAATATTTGTGCTTATCTCATGGAAGATGTGAAAAATCAATGGAGTAACTAAGTATTAATATTTATGGTGAGTATTTCTGCCTGATGCAATTGTAACTGAAATGGTTTTATTGTTTGTCATTTACAATGATTTTCATTTCTGGTTGGTTCTTTGAAAACAAACTTTATCGTATTTAAGCAGTTTTTTCATTATTATCTTACCTTGAATTTGTATTAGGATTTGCTTATAAATGTTATCACATGCCCTTTCAGTATCTAGTGATTTAATAATAACTTTCCTATTATTTTATAGTTGTGATGAGTTTTTGATTGATTTCCTAATATATAAATGCTCTTCTAATGATTAACCTATATGTGTTCACAGCATTGAATTCAGACACTCAAATGTGGATGCAGGTATCCCAAGAGGTGTCTTATCTGCTATGCCAAACACTCACCCCAGAATACGCTTATCATAAAATTTTATTAGTTGATTTTCTTCTTGTTTGAAAGATAGAGACAGATAGAGATCCTCCATTTGCTGGTTCACTCCCCAAATGATGGCAACACTCAGAAGTGGCCTAGGCTGAAGCCAGAAGCCAGAAGCCAGAAACTCACCTCATGTCTTTTACAGGAATGGAAGAGACTCACCTACTTGGGAATATGCTGTCTTCCAGGGTATGTGTTATCAAAAAGCTGGTACTGGGAGTGCAGGTGGATTTCTTTGTTTTTCTTCTTTGTATTTATTTATTTGTTGTTAAAATGTCTCCTCCTTTATTCCAGATTTTACTAAATTACAATGTAAATTTCCCAGATGAAATACCTAGGACCCTAGCCAAAATGTCTCAGGCTCCTTCAGTCAATACTTCCCACCCTACTGCTGCCAAGCTGGCCAGTCACTTAGAAAACTGCCCCAGCTCAGCCAGTCCTATGACACAAATACTCATGCTTCTGAGCCCATCGCTTGTCCTTCGTTACTACCAGGATGGTCTCTTAGAAAGCAATGACCTCCAAATTAGACTTCTGTACTCCTTCACAATTTTATAAATAACGTCAAATAATTACCTTCTAATGAGTTTCCAAAACTTATTTTATACAAGCAAAACCCTTTTGTAATTAAGTCATTAGGTTAAATAAAACTTATGAATTCAGTGACCTTAATACAATAACACTTCATTGGAAACTATACTGACTCTGATCCTGTTTTACAGATAAGATCACTCAGCACAATGACTCTCCAAAGGTCATTCAGCTTGTGAATGAAGGAGACCAACAGAACCGAATGCACTTGGAGGCTTGGGTCTAATAGGACCAGCGCTACTAGTGGGAAAATCAGGTCATGACTTACATGCCAATTTCAAATTCCAAGACATTATTTTTACCGTGGAGGTGATTTGAACCCAGGTACTCTGTTATAGGATGTAGGTGTCCCAAGTGGCATGTTAACCACTATGCCAAAGAGCTGACCCTGGCAATACTCTTGATGATGGTAGCCGCATCCTGTCTCTTGGCACATAATTTATATAAAATCATTTCAAATCAGACAGACCCAGTTAGTTGCTGCTCCTACTATTGCATTCACTGGGTATGAAATTCAGAGACAACTTGAAATGCATTTGCTACAGAATAGGTTGAAAGGATGTAAGGCTCTACCGCCGAAAAAGCATAGTAGCCCTGGAGCTAGGAAGATTAAACCACATCTTCACTTCTTTGCAGTTCTTCTAATGAGAAGCATAAAATATTCTATTCACTCTTAATTTCAAAATTAAAAAGCTAGCCCATGAAGTAAAAGGAGAAAAAAAAAAAACATTAGTAAAAGCCATTTTTGTTGTCTGTTCTGTTTGACAGTGAGAGAGTAGCAAAAGAAAAGGGAAAAAGAGAAAAGAAGAAAAAGAACAAAAAAAAAAAAAAAAGGAGAGAGCATCTGAGACCCAGGAGGAAGTAAAAGCGCCAGGGGCACACAGATAATGGAAGCGATGGACCCAGTGACACACACAGAAGACAGAGGTCGTCAGGCCACAGCTCTTTAAGATGTGCTCACAAAGATGTTCAGCTGTCACGCCATCCTTCTGTTCCTGGACTAAAGAGGGTTCCATCTCAGAGGCCAGCCTTGTTGGACAGGGAGTGAGGGTCATTGTGAGGACTGGCCACTGCAAATGCTGTCTACGGGAGGGCTGCTACCCAGCTCCAGCCAACTTTTGCTGTGAGACAACGAGGACTCAAGGCTGTGCTGCCAGATCTTCAAATTTTTCAAGCGATGCCAGAAATTCGGCATCCCAGAGTTTATAAAAACCATTACCGTGGGTCCAAACAAACATTTCAGAGGACAGCTGAGCTGCCACATTTCACCCTCTTCACTATAGACAAGCAAAGCTTTTTCAGGTCACTTCTGTGCTAAGTGAAATCCAGTCTCAGAGCAGAGGTGTAGGTTCGGTTTTGAGATCGCCTGCTACCGCCTGCCTGCCGCCCTTGTCACCCCATCCTGGAGGCTGTTACCTGAGCATCAGTGCAGTGAACCCAGCCTGAGGGAGCTGAACTGTGGACAAGACCTGCTTCCCCCAGGTTCGCCTGTTCCCACCTGGGCTAACACCTGTGCATGCCTCCTGCACAGCCCTGCTCTGGGCTCTGGGAACAAGGCAAAGGATATGTAGTACCTAGCAGGGCTAAGACGGAGTGCAGAGAGCACTGGAAGGAAATAATATGAAGAAGGATGAAGTGAACAGTATTGACAGTCCAATATCTAGTGCAGCTTACTGGACAAAGTAAACAAAAACCAAAAGTCAGACTGTCTTGAGTTCTAATCTCCATCAAATTCTGAGGTTCCTCTGTAGATTTTGTGCTTGATTTTGGAATCGGTCTAACAAGACGTGCCTAATTCTGTCTCTCGCTGAGGAGTCAAAATTCATTTTTAGGGACTGAGGTAAAATTAAAATTATACATAGAAAGACTGTATACCTGTAAAATCGAAGGAGGATGTAAATGAAGAAACAAAATACCTTTATTTAAATTTTTAATTTAGCACTTAAAATAATTAAAATAATTACATTAGTAAGCAAAACAAGAAGAGATATAAAAGACAAAACACCCAACAAAAGCATAACAGCAGGATGCTATTTTTGTTTAATGGATTTATTTTCCCCGTGCAAGTATTTCCAGGAACTATCTAGAGTTCTTACATATTCATCATTGGAGGAAGTCTAATCTCTTCAAAGCAAGAGACTGAATTTTTAAAAATCTGATTACAATGATTGAATAAATGTTATTAAGACTGCAATTACGGAAACCACCACACTAGAATATAATACACAGAATTTTACTATCAAAAAATGAAATATTTTCACAGTTCAATATCCACTGCCACCTTTTCAATACACCTTGATGATGTTTGCAACAGAAGCCTAAGTATTATATTGTATTCTTCTATTTACTTAATATAACATCACAAATATTTTTCATATTACTATATAACCATCACAGCTACTATTTTAGTGGAAACATTGTAGTTCATCTATTTTTATATACTTATCTCATTCGCCGAGTTTCAGGTATTTCCACTAGAATAAATAATGCTGCAAACTTTGTACATTGTAGAATGTTTACTTATGAAAATATCCCTGGAGTGAATCAAAATGTATAAATATGTTCATGGCTCTTGAAATATATTGCTGTGTTGCTTTTTAAGCACCTGGGATAAAGAAAATGATGCAATGAATTACTGTACCAGTATCACCACTTCTTGTCCAGTAGTGGTACTGATTAAAAAGGCAGAAGAAGTGAGAGGATTATGGGAGAGTACAGTGATTACTTCTACAGTGACCCCTGGAGCAACAGCACCATGGAGGTTACGCCATAGTTCTGTTTGTGGCACTTCTTGGTTTCTTCATCTAAGAACACAAGAGTTTTGATGATACGATCTCCAAGGACTACTCCAGCTTTAAATATCTAAGGTCAAACATTTAACCCTTCTGAAACATTTTGCTGTGTTATGTCTTAGAAGAATCAGGTAGATATGGTTAGGCTTCCATAAAGAATGACAGACCTCTTGAAATCCAATTTAATTTGGCAAAATATATTAACTTTATTTTAGGTATATTTCTGGAAAGGAAGGAGAGAAGTGATGCAAAGAAGAAGAAAAAAGTCAGTGTTCTACTCAGTGAGATTTTTCAGGAACTAGGTGACCATTAACCAGATGTTTAAAGATCCAGTTTGGGTTGCAAGATATACTTGCACTTATAGTGGCTAATTTTTTTTTTCTCCCCAGAAACAGTCAAATTCCCTGCCTTGGTCTCAGTCTTTTTTTAAGATCTTTATTTATTTTATTTGAGAGTTATAGACAGTGAGAGGGAGAGACGGAGAGAAAGGTCCTCCCTCTGCTGGTTCACTCCCCAAACAGCCGCAACAGCCAGAGCTCAGCTGATCCAAAGCTAGGAGCCAAGGAGCATCCTCCGGGTCTCCCAGGGGCCCAAGGACCTGGGCCATCTTCCACTGCTTTCCCATGACAGCGCAGAGAGCTGGACTGGAAGAGGAGCAGCTGGGACCAGAACCGGCATATAGTGGCTAATTTTTAAAGGGAGAAGTAAGTTACAGAGTGTAACGAGGACCTTTTTATAATTTATTGATTTATTGACAAAAGAGTCTTGCAAGGAGCATGAAAACAAAATAACATTGTCCTTTATTTTAAATACAGGAATTAAATAAAATGTCCCTGAATTCATAGGATATCAAAAATGTAATTTAAATAAATTGGTTTAGGTTTGATTTTAGAAATATGAGTGTCTCTTACTATGATTACCAGGTTTTGATGACTCCAGCTTACTCTGGTGTAGGAAATTTCAAACTCTCCCCCTGAAGGTCCTATATCTGAGAATGTTTAAACAAACCAACAATTGGCAGAATAACAGGAGAAAAATCATAGAAATTGGGGCCAGTGCTGTGGCGTAGTGAGTTAAAGCCCTGGCCTGCAGCGCAGGCATCTCATATGGGTGCCCGTTCAAGCCCCGGCTGCTCCACTTCTGATCCAGCTCCCTGCTAATGTGCCTGGGAAAGCAGCAGAGGATGGCCCAAGTGCTTGGGCCCCTGCACCTGCGTGTGAGACCTGAGAGAAGCTCCTGGATCCTGGTTTCGGATCAGCTCACTTCCAGCCATTTGGGGAGTGAACTAGTGGATGAAATAGCTCTTTCTCTCTCTGTCTCTGCCTCTCTCTGTAACTCTGCCTTTCAAACAAATTTAAAAAAAAAACTTAAAAAATCATATAAATTATTAATTGTTCATAAGCATGGGAGCTGTACAAAATATGAAATTCCAAGAAGGGTCAGATGGTTGAGACTTAAATACTCTCTTCATATGGGAGAGGGAAATGGGGGATGATGGTACTTTTAGAGAGGAAATGCATTATTTTTAAAGGAGAGACTGAGCCCAGAGAACCAACAATGGCCTGGAACAGAGTGTTTCTCTCTGTGATTGGAGCTTAGTCTTCCTTAAGGAAATTCCAGCAAGAAGATTTGAAGACTGTTTTCCTTGGTGGTGGTATATGTGGGGGTCACATTTGCAGACCCCCACAGTAGGGAGCTCCAATCAAGGAAGTGTGCATTCTACCACCTGTTACTACTGTTGGAAACAAGGGGCTATCCACACCCCACAGAGTGCTCTTACCACGCTCCTTTGCTGGACTGTCTTCTGAGTTTGCCTGCTTAGAACCACTGCGCTCATGCTGCTTGAGCCCTGATCCTTGCTCTCTGGTCCAGTTCAACATATGTGGCTTATGCTCACATTCCATAATTTTACATTTTGTCTCTAAGTGAGTCCTGGCAACACTCCTGAGAGGCAGGACTAAGATGTACAGATATTATACAACTGGCCTTACAACTCAGCAGAGTGACATTCTAGCATGGGGACGAAGATCCAAGGCTTAAGGTCATTACCTTAGAGTTGAATGACCCCTTAAAATCTATCAATCATATTGGATGTTTCTCGAAATCTGCTGCCTTGTATCACCATTCATAAAACACATAGCCATGGAGCACCTATTATGTCTAGGTCACGTTACTAAGCACTATGGGAGACAACATTGACTCAAAGAGCCTCAAACCTTATAACATCAAGAGTTTTTCTAAAGAAGATTTGCTTGTGATTTGAGAGGCAACCATACTATCATTGAGTTCATTTTCTGTAGAAAACAAAAATTTTAAAAGATGATGAATATTTTGATAAATGTTCCCTTGGATTATTTCCTACTACCAAATATGTCTTACTATCAAATAATAAAGAGCTGAAAATATTCTATCATCCAAAAATACACATGAAATCAAAGAATGTCCACAAAAAAGGTGAGCCATGATGTACTCATCATGGAATGTTAATTGCATATGCAAACACGCATGTGCGATTTAAAGTGTTTGCAGCATTCTGAAATATATCACGGTTTCTATTGAGAAGCATGAAAAAGAATAACTGAATTAGAATTTGTGGTCCAAAGCATTTGCTTAGGGAAGGCAGGGTGAGACACTTGCTTGTAACTCTAGCACTCAGCACAGCCTACATTTGCATAATTGTCAATGATCTTAACCACTTTTCTGCAGGACCGGCAGTGTTGGCTCTCATTTGCATTTGTTTGCATGCCCTCCATCAATCCCTGTCAGGAAAGAGCCAGTCAAGGTGAGCCAAGGAGCCAGGAACTGGCTGGAAGCAAACAGATGTGGGTACCTTAACAGGAAGAGTATACACATATGCAAACGCACACAGAGTCTGCTTTTATGGGCTGGGGAAAGAGAGTGAAGAGAGTCAGGTTTGCAGGGAATATTTTAAAATCCTGCATACAGAGTTCACAGTTTCTTCTCAAGTTTTCTACTTGTTTCAGGATGTTTTAGAGACCAAAATCAAAATTACAGTTGGTCACACGGTAGCCTACAGGTTGCCTTTATCACTAGATTCCCTGCTCCCTCCCGTCACATCATCCCGCAGGCTGTAGACTCTCCTGGCAACTCTGAGCTCTTTGGGACATCATACTTCACTTTCTCACTTGCCAATGCGAGCGTGCAGATCATGCAAAAAACCCATGTCCTAGACTGGCAGAAGAAATCAACCATAATTTGGAGAGGGAGCAAAGGAAGCACAAAGATTCCCAATTACTAACTGGCTCAATGGAAAGAAAAACCGGAGCGTTTGCATTCTACATTATGATGCAGGCCCCTGCAGGACCCGCCCTCCTCCCCTTTGAGGTCTACCTCTATCTAAATGTAGTTGTGTGACAAAAATGATGAATCGATCAGGTGGTACACATTTGGTACTCAATAAATGTTTGGAAAATGATGTAAGAAGAGAAAGATTGCATTGTATGGGATAAGCCAGCTAATGTGAGATGAGGGCTTATCTCTACCTACTGTGGTGTCTGAAGTCACCTTATTATTTGCTAAAACAACTGCAGTTAAAATCGGTGGTCTCTCCCACGCTAATGATTTCAGGAAGCGAAGGTGGTTCATATTCCGGTACTGCACAACTACGTAACAGCTGTATGTGTAGTACCCAGCCTTTGCCAAACTGCCAGTCTCATAGGAAACACAGATAACATCCTGACATTACAATGCACTTACTCTCACAGGTCTGATCATTCTCTCCTGGTGATTAATCTTACAAACACCACTTTTGAAGCTAGAATTTTTAAGTGGATTGAATCAAATTTTCTTAAGGGAGTAATTCTATTAAACATTGCTGTTTCATGCAAGAACCCAGGTATGTTCACTTCCTCCAGGTCCTAACTTTGCACAATGCTACTTAATTCAACAAAGCAATCATTTTAGGAACTACTCCATCCTCCTACAGGGCAGGAGTCCCTTACCCCAGCAGTCTGTGTAAAGAGCAGGCTCCATTCAACACTAAGCCTCAGTGAACTGATTTTTTTTTTCTAGAAAACAGTATTGTGACACCAAAATCAACCAGACAGATTTTTTTGGACAGGCAGAGTGGACAGTGAGAGAGCAACACAGAGAGAGAAAGGTCTTCCTTTGCCATTGGTTCACCCTCCAATGGCCACTGCGGCCAGCGCGCTGCGGCCGGCACACCATGCTGATCCAAAGCCAGGAGCCAGGTGCTTCTCCTGGTCTCCCATGCGGGTGCAGGGCCCAAGCACTTGGGCCATCCTCCACTGCACTCCCGGGCCACAGCAGAGAGCTGAGCTGAAAGAGGAGCAAACGGGACAACATCCGGTGCCCCAACCAGGACTAGAACCTGGTGCCAGCGCCGCAGGCGGAGGATTAGCCTAGTGAGCCAAGGTGCAAGCTGATCCTTGCTTTTTAACATAGATTTTAGCTTAATTTATTCCTTTGGTTTCCCCCAGTGTACCGGATAAGAAAATGATCAACTCCTGAAAGTTGGAGATTTGTTTTTTCAATAATGAATGTGGATATGTTGTCAACAAAGTTAATTCTCTTACACTGATTTTTGCTACATCACTTTGGTCAATGTTTTTGATGAACACTAACTGTACACAGACCGGAAATCTTATTGTCATTCAAATCTTTGGGAAAACAAGTTACGAGGCAGTGGCATTCAGAGGGACTCTGTACAAGTTTTAAATCACAGCCATCACTTACTGTCATTAGGGAAAGTGCAGTCATAGTGCCCAAGTTAATATTCCCTGTAATTGTGGAGATGAGCTTTTTTTTTTCCAAATGAGGTTTGAACAAGTTTTCTTGAAGTATTCTATAGGTATTACTGCAATTGCTCCATAAATGTGTAAGAGCCTTAGGACTTTATCTTTCAATTATATATGACATGCAACGCTTGTTTCCAACACCTGCAGAGAAATTTCCTGGACACCAAAAGAAACTGTGCTTTCATCTTATTAAATTGGTGTGGCTTCAGTTTCACATTATCTTTCGTTGCTCAGCCCAAAGTAGTACAAGTTTATTGCTTCTCCTTGGCTATAGTAAAAGTTGAAACCTAAAGTCATTTTCTGCTTTATTGATTCGCAGGAGGAAAAACTGGAATTATCCTGGTCATTAGAGAGAGTACTTACAATTTTTTTGCCTTCTATTAACACAGTAGGAATATTTGTTTCAACGTTCTGGAGTATCACATTTCCTTTCTTTTCTCTGTAGATGAATTCTTTATCTAGAAGAAAGGAAATAAAAAACAAACTTGAAACATCAAGGAACTTACTAGGCTTTTGATGGACACTTACGTAAAACGAGTTGACTGGTTCTGAAAGAGATCTGCTGCTTTTCATCAAAGTGCCCTTTAAAAGTGGGGAGATATGTTCAGCTCATCTTAAGAAAGTCTCATGTGAAGCTTCCTTCTGAACTTTCCCTCCTATTTTATACACTCTAACAGAAGGTACAAGCACAAGCACATAGAATCTTTAGAACATGCTAGAACTTTCTTGCTCAGGACACATGGAATGCACACACAGAAGATTAAGAAACCAGACACCTTAAGGGATGCAGGGTAATTGGTAGTAAAGGGACCAGTTTCCTATGTCTGAAACTTTGGGGTGAAACTGTGTGCATAATGTTCACATCCGTATCCTGCAAAACTCATTTTCATGTTGTCTACAAGAGACTCTGGAAGGATTTAACTCTCATACTGCCATGAATACCTGGGCATCTATCTCATATTGCCTGTGACTCTGTTTCATATGCAATCAATCAAGATTTCAATGATCTCTTAGAAAATTAATAAGTCATTCATGCTATGTACATATACTGTGAAGGAAAAGGTAAGCTTTCTGAAATACAGGGTTGTTGATTGAGAGGTAGGGCACACAATGGGAAAAGAGAAATACTGTAAGGGCAAAGACAGTAACACAGCCAGTTTGACAATAAGGGCATTTCACACTGTAACAGTTGACTGAATAGTGTTGTGCCAGTTGCATTAATTCAAAAGAAGAGTTGAAATTCAAGAATGTCTAGTTCTGGGGCCGGCACTGTGGCAAACCAGGTAAAGCTGCCACCTGCAGTGCTGGCATCCCATATTGGTGTCGGTTCGAGTCCTGGCTGCTCCACTTCTGATCCAGCTCTCTGCTATAGCCTGGGAAAGCAGTAGAAGATGGCCCAAGTCCTTGGGCCCATGCACCCATGTGGGAGACCCAGAAGAAGCTCCTGGCTCCTGGGTTTGGATTGGTGCAGCTCCAGCCATTGCAGCCATCTGGGGAGTGAACCAGCAGATGGAAGACACTTTCTCTCTCTCTCTCTCTCTCTCTCTCTCTCTGGCTCTCTGTCATTCTGACTTTCAAATAATAAATAAATAAATCTAAAAAAAAAGAACATCTAGTTTTATAAGGGAAATTAAGTCTATCAATGCAGTAAAACTTTCCACATTTACATGATTCTAGCCCAATTCAATTTACACATTATGTAAATTGCCTTCAAAAGTTCAGTGCTAAAGCTACTACTAATTGATACCTAGATGAAATTGTTTCTATTTATTTTCCTGGTAATACTTGCATGTACAAATCAATGAGTCATGGTTTTCTCTCTCTCTCTCTCTCTTTCTCTCTTTTTTCTTCTTTTCTTTCTCTCCTTCCTTCCTCTCACCCCCTCTTCCCCTCTCCCCCTCCCCCCTCCCCCCTCTCTCCTCTCTCCCTCTGCCTCACATTCTTCTAGGTAAACACACCAGGGCACATTTATCTAATGGGCTATATCCATTAAAAGTAGTCACCACAGGCATCTATTCAACCATTTCAGTGACATCATGCTTATACAAAACATTTTAAAATTCCTTTTTTTTTGGAAAGTGCTTAAAATTTTTTAAAGTTGTATTTTATGTATTTGAAATGCATAGTAACAGAAAGAGGTAGAGACAGAGAGAGAGAGAGAGAGAGAGAGAGAGATGTCTTCCATCCACTGGTTCACTCCCCAAATGGCCGAAACGACCCAGGCTGGGCCAGGCTGAAGCCAGGAGCCAGGAACTTCCTTTGGGTCTCTTGCCGGAGTGCAGGGGCTCAAGATTTTGAGCCATCCACCACTGCTTTCCCAGGCTCACTAGCAGGGAGTTGGATCAGAGAGGAGCAGCCAGGACTCAAATTGGTGCCCATATGGGATGCTGGCACAGCAGGGAGGGGCTTTAACTCTCTGCACCAAAGCGCTGACCCAAGAATTATCAGTTATTTACATGCCTATGTTTCATGGAGAGTGGACAGTTTTGGAGAAGTATGGCTGGACAATGGGTATAACCTCATGGTCATCAATGGGGTGGGGATTAGCAGGTTTGTTTATTTAGATTCTTTTCATGTCTTCAAGATAAGACCCTTTCCTGTGGGTGTAGAGAGGGCACCTCTGGACTGGTCTCCTGCCTGCTTTGGAGACAAGTCAGAGAATTTATCATGGCCTGCTTCTGGGCGGGAGGCAGGAACCAGTCAGATGTCCCACTGTGTGTGTTGTGTCCCACTAAGGTGTTGGGGTAGCATGTCCTGAACCCCATCATTTAAACCTTGTTCCTTATACTGCTTTATATCCTAAGAAAGATAATAGGCTATACTTTAGTAGGATAGCAAGTTTTGAAGTCAGGTTCTTTTTTCCCTGAATTGGTACTCCATGTGTTCTTTTCATTCTTGGTCACATTGAATAGATGTTTATCATGTCCACTGAGCGTCTCAAAGAACAAGGTTTTGGTATTATCCTTTCTATTACTTTTGTATTCTGCTTCATAGAATTATGTTCATTTCTTTTTGATTCCCCCCTTGTATCACTTTGGCTTTAATTTGATTTTTAAAAAGATTTCTTTATTTTTTTGAAAGAGTTACATATAGAAGGAGACACAGAGAGATCATCCATCTGCTGGTTCACACCCCATATAGCTGCAAGGGCCAGGGCTGAGCCAGACTGAAGCCAGGAGCCAGGAGCTTCCTCTGCATCTCCCATAGCTTTTCCTAGAACATTAGCAGGGAGCTGCATTGGAAGTGGAGTAGCCAAAACACAAACCAGAGCCCACCATAATGGATGCCAGCATCATAGGCAGTAACTTTATCTGCTAGGATGCAATGCCAGCCTCTAATTTTCTTTTCACACTGTGTTACGATAGGAACCTAGGTGTTTGGTTGATAATTTCTAATCTTTGCAATAAAAATATTAAAGCTGAAAAATTCCCTTATGAGTATATTAACTGCATCTCACAAACAGTGATTTGCTGGATTATGTTACTCTTCAGTGTGAAATACCCAAAGTGATCCACAGATTCAGTGCAATCTCTATAAAAATTCTAATGTCATTTTTTCACAGGAGTAAACAATGCTTAAATTCCTAAGGAACCACAATAAACCCCCAATAGCCAAAACAATGTTAAGCAAAAAGAACAAAGTTGGCAACAACACATTCCCTGATTTCAACATGCATTGTAAAGCAATTGGATCAAAACAACATGGTGCTGACATAAAAAATAGAAACACTGGGGCCTGCGCTGTGGCATAGCAGGTAAGGCCGCCACCTGCAGTGCTGGCATCCCATAAGGGTGGCAGTTCAAGACCCGGCTGCTCCACTTCCGATCTAGCTCTCTGCTGTGGCCTGGGAAAACAGTGGAGGATGGCCCAAGTCCTTGGGCCCCTGCACCCACGTGGGAGACCCAGAGGAAGCTGCTGGCTCCTGGCTTCAGATCAGCACAGCTCTGGCCGTTGTGACTATCTAGGGAGTGAACCAGCAGATGGCAGACCTCTCTTTCTCTCTCTCTCTGCCTATCCTCTCTCTGTGTTAATCTTTCAAATAAATAAATATTTTAAAAATATAGACACATGAACCAATGGAACAGAATTGAAAGCCCAGAAATAAACTCACACTTTTACAGTCAGTTGATATTTGACAAAGGTGTCAATAAGACACAGTGGAGAAGGGATAGTCTCTTCAATAAATGGCATTGGGAAAACTGGATATCTACATGCAGAGGAATGAAACTGGACTCTTAGTTTATATACAATAATCAAGTCAAAATATACTATAGCCTTAATATAAAATCTGAAATTGTAAAACTACTGGGAAAAAGAAAGAGGGGAAAAGATTTATGACTATGGTATAGGCAATGATTTTTGAATATGACCCTGAACTTAGGCAATCACAAAGAACGCCAAAGAAGGTGACCTCAGATTAATTAAAAACTTCTGCAATGCAAAGGAAACAATGAACAAAGTGAAGAGAAAATCCAGAGAATGGGAGGAAGCAAATCATATATCAATTAAAATTATTTCTAGTTTTTTCTGTAATATCTGCAAAAATCAGTGATTATTAGAAATTTTATTGCTATATATTTTTATTTAAGTCCACTGGATCAGGGGACATTCTTTAAACAATTTCAGTTGTTTAAAATTCATTAAGAGAAGCTGGCATTATGACACAGTACATTAAGTTGCCACTTGCAATGCTGGCTCCTTATACCGGACTATACTGAACTAATTTGAGTTCTAGCTGCTCTGTCTGCAATCCAGTTTTCTGTTAATGTGCCTTGGAAGGCAGTGGAAGAAGGCCCAAGCCCTTGGTCCCTGATACCATGTTGGAGACCCAGAGGATATTACAGAATCTTTTGTCCTGGTGTATCCATGGATTTTGTGGCCATTTGGGGAGTAACTCAGTGGATGGAAGCTCTCCCTTTCTCTTGTTTTGGTGGCAAGGGAACCCATGTACTTGGGCCATCATCCACTGCTTTCCTAAGTGCACAGCAGAGAGCTGGATTGGAAGTGAAACAGCTGGGACTACAACTGGTGTTCAAATGGGATGCTGGCATTGCAGGAGGAGGCTTAACCCACTGTGCTGGCCCCCATTCATTCTTTTTTTTTTTTTTTTTTGACAGGCAGAGTGGATAGTGAGAGAGAGAGACAGAGAGAAAGGTCTTCCTTTGCCGTGGTTCACCTTCCAATGGCCACCGCGGCCGGTGCACCACACCAATCTGAAGCCAGGAGCCAGGTGCTTCCTCCTGGTCTGCCATGCAGGTGCAGGGCCCAAGCACTTGGGCCATCCTCCACTGCACTCCCGGGCCACAGCAGAGAGCTGGACTGGAAGAGGAGCAATTGGGACAGAATCTGGCGCCCCAACTGGGACTAGAACCTGGGGTGCCGTCGCCGCAGGCGGAGGATTAGCCTAGAGAGCCACGGCACAGGTCCCCACTCATTCTTAAAGAACATTTCCTTTGACTATAGATCTCCAAGTTGACAGTTCTTTTTTCCCTTTTTAGCATTTTGACCAACATAGTTTCTAATGAGAAGTCAGACATTAATTTAATTGCTATTTCTCAACATTTAATATTCATTTTAATTTTTCTTTTATTAAAAATTATTTCTCTCAAGGTAAACAAATTTCATGTTTTTCATATATATATTTATTTAGGAATGTAGTGATATTTTCCACCCTGCCTTCCCTCCCACCCACACTCCCACCCTTCCTCCTCCTTCCTTTCTTATTCCCTCTCAATTTCTACAATGATCTACTTTCAGGTTATTTTATACTCATAAGATTAACCCAACATAGGCCGGCGCCGTGGCTCAACAGGCTAATCTTCCGCCTTGCGGCGCCGGCACACCGGGTTCTAGTCCCGGTCGGGGCACCGGATTCTGTCCCGGTTGCCCCTCTTCCAGGCCAGCCCTCTGCTGTGGCCCAGGAGTGCAGTGGAGGATGGCCCAGGTGCTTGGGCCCTGCACCCCATGGGAGACCAGGAAAAGCACCTGGCTCCTGGCTCCTGCCATCGGATGAGCGCGGTGTGCCGGCCGCAGCGCGCCGACCGTGGCAGCCATTGGAGGGTGAACCAACGGCAAAGGAAGACCTTTCTCTCTGTCTCTCTCTCTCACTGTCCACTCTGCCTGTCAAAAAAATAAAAATAAAAAAGATTAACCCAACACTATGTAAAGTGTTCAACAAATCGAAGAAAACAACACTGTTCCTACACAGTAGAGACAAGGGGTGTAAGCATCAAATCTCAAAATGTCAACTTTACTCCTATGCTGCTCTCTTTTGCAGCAAGGTCCGATAGGGTTCCCGGGGCCAGCTGAGGACCCTGGGGCCGACAGGATGATGAGGGTCGACGGCAAAGGCACCACACCAAAGCCAGGAGATCAGTCAACGCCGAGAGCGCAGCAGGAATCTCAGCTTTATTGAAACCGGAAGCACTTGTATAGGCACAGGGAGGGGGCTTTCCAGGATGCAAAAGTGAAAGCCAGTTGGGTTATAGGTTGAGTAAACATACATTGAGCATGTATCCAAAAGCCAATTACTGTAAAGATCACGCACTGATCGCGAGCACGGAACTCTCCTGTCCTTAGCCTTTGGGCTCCTCCCTCGCTTCCTTCGGGGGCCATCTTGTTATTCCCCACACTCCTATACATTACAGTTCTGGTACATTAGTTACACAGATCAGGGAAAACATATGGTATTTGTCTTTCTAGGACTAGTTTATTTTACTAAGTATGATGGTTGCCAGTTGCATTCATTTTGGTGCAAAAGACAGGATTTCATTCTTCCTTATGGCTGAGTAGTACTCCATAGTGTATGCAGACCATAATTTCTTTCTTTATCTAGTCATCACATGATGGGCATCTGGGTTGATTATCTTAGCTGTTGTGAATTGAGCTGCAATGAACATGGGGGTACAGATAATTCTTTTATATGTTGATTTCACTGCCTTTGGGTAAGTTCCAAGAGTGGGCTTTCAAGATTTACCACTACCTTTGGTTTTCAACAGGCTGATGATGTTGAACTTTAGGTTGGGTTTCTTTGCAATTATTTTGTTTGATGTATGCTGAGCACCTAGTATCTGCAAATTTATTTCTCTCATCACATTTAAAAGCTATTTTATTTAAGTGGCAGATAGAAGGGAAGAGAGAGAGAGAGAGAAAGAGAGAGAGAGAGAGAGAGAGAGAGAGAGAGAGAGAGAGATTCCAATTGTCTGGTTCACCCCCAAACACCTGGGAGCCAGAACTGAACCTGGGTTTCTCACATGGGTGGCAAGGGTCTAATTATTTGAGCTACCACCTGATGCCTCCCTGAGTGAACATTAGGTGGAAACTAAAGTTGGGAGCTGAGTTTGGACTCAGCCCTAAGCATTCTGATACGGATGTCAATATCCCAGGAGATATCATATTTCCTAAATATTAATTTGCCAATTATGTTTATACCCTTTTATCAATATCCTCTCATCCTAGTATTCTAATTATATATATAAGGTGTCTTTTAAAAGTTCATTGAAGGGCTGGTTCTGTGGCGTAGCAAGTAAAGCTGTTGCCTGCAGTGCCGGCATCCCGTATGGGTGCTGGTTCGAGTCCTGGCTGTTCCACTTCCGATCCAGCTCCCTGCTAATGCACCTTGGAAAGAAATAGAAGATGGTCCCTGCACCTACATGGGAGAATCCAGAGGAAGCTCCTGGTTCCTGGCTTTGGACCGGCCTAAATCTGGCCATTGCAGCCATTTCTGTAGTGAACCAGCAGATGGAACTTCTCTCTCTCTCTCTCTCTCTTTCTATCTGTAACTCTGCCTTTCAAATAAAGTAATAAAATATTTTCAAAAAGTTCACTGAAAGTGCATCTTATTAAAAAAACTGGACAAACTACAAAATTTTTTGCAACAAAATAAACATGCTTTAATTCCATTTTTTCATATGAACGTCTTGAAATATGCTGGAAATTCTGATAACATCTCACAGGTATCTGATGCTTTGTTCATTAAAAAACTATGTTATCTCTATGTTCCCCTTGTATAATTTCTGTTGAATTACTACCAAGGTTACTTTGTCTTCCCTTTGTGCTGATCATTCAACTATCAAGTCCACTCAGTCAATCTCCTAATTTCAGAATTTGTACTTTTCTATGTAGGAATCTCCTTTGCTTATTTTGTTTCTGCTGTGGTTACCCATCTCTCTACTGAGATGTTTTCACTGAAAACATGTTTACTTTCATTCATTCAGGATAGCTATATAAGCAGTTTTAAAATATTTTTAGCTCCAAAATCTGTTTCCTTTGCAGATGTGTTCCATTTTCGGGGTTCTTCATATGTCCGGTAATTTTGAATTATATCCTAGACATTACTTTCATATGTCAGGTAATTTTGGATTATATCCTAGACATCATGTCATTAATTTCTGGACATACTGAGTCTTGTTATTCCCCAGTGAGTGCTGTCTCTTTTGCTACAGCTGTAACTTTCTTTGCTGAGGTAAGACTACCAGCTTCATTTCTTGGGTAGCAGCTTCACTTTCAATTCAGACAGTTTATTGTTAACTGAACGACTCTGACTTTCCTCCATATGCGTGTGATGCCTGGTTCAGAGGTATAGGAGGGTGGTAATGGGAGATCTCTTCCCTGGATCTCCCTCTCCCCTATTCATTCTTCTTGAAGGGTTTAAGAATACACCTTGCTCTTGGAGCTCTCTTATTTCCATTCTCTGTGCAGTTCAGGCCACCTGGCACTTAAAAATTTTTGTCGTTATTGTTCCCTTTTGCAGAAACTACTTTGGGTAGATTCTCCAGCATGACATTTAGGGTCCTTAAAACTCTGGCCTGGGTCTTTTTTCCTATTTTAATTTCTTGCCACCTCGCGCTAAGCATCCTGAACACTTGCATGTAATTCATGGCTCTGTGTGTCCTCATGCTGCTGTGCTTGCTGCAATGCGCATTTCACACTCCTGCCAGGCTGGAGCTTTCTGGGCTCAGCATAAAGGTCACTTCCTTTGTAAAGTTTCCATGTCTCTGCCAGGCAGAATTAATCATCTTTGTTTTCAGTCCACATTTCATTCAGTCTTACACCACTCATCACACAAGCCAGAATTATTTGTCTGTTAGAATTTTGTTTCAGGGCCAGTGCTGTGGCATAACTGGTTAAGCTGCAGTCTGCAGTATCAGCATCTCATATAGGCGCAGTTTGAGTCCCAGCTGCTCCACTTCCAATCCAGCTTCCTGCTAATGCACCTGGGAAAACTGTGGAAGATGGCCTAAGTATTTGCACCCTTGCATACACATGGGAGACCTGGAAGAAGCTCCTAGCTCCTAGTCCAAGCCAAGATGGCCATTTGTGGAGTGAACTAGTGGATGGAAGATTCTCTCTCTCTTTCTCTCTCTCTCTCTCTCTAACTCTGCCTTTTAAATAAATAATAAAATCTTAAAAAACAAAAATAAGACAAAACTTGAATTCTCTGTCTCCTGCACTACAGTGTGTGATTCCCATGGAAAGAGGTCATACCTTAGTGCTTTTCTATCTGTACACCCAGAATAGTGACTGGTCTGAAATAAGGTCTTAAGTAAATATAAGGTGAATTGAGAGAGAGAATTAATCTTGAAATAAATCCTACAAATCAAATTTATACCTTACATGTGAAACAATGAGCAGAACCACTTTTGTGAAAGTCACTGCTGGAGGATTAAGGAATCATATAATTCATAGCACAGAATAAAAGGAAAAAGGACAGAAATGGTGGATTTTTCAAATTATATCGTCTTGTGCCTTGTCATGAGATTTTGCTTTGGTCATTTTATTCCTGCCATTGCATTGTAATACAAAGTTACACAGGGAGAGGTACAGTGCATTTGAATGTTGCAGAGTTAGGGGGATATAGTTAAAATCCCTGCTCCATGGGAATTCTAAGACACATAAAATCTCAGGGCGGGCACTGTGGCATAGCAGGTAAGGCTTCCACTTGCAGTGCCAGCATCCAGTATGGGCATCAGTTCAAGACCTGGCTGCTCCACTTCTGATCCAGCTCTCTGCTATGGACTAGAAAGCAGTAGAAGATGGCCCAAGTCCTTGGGCCCCTGTACCCACATGGGAAGACCCAGAGGATCTTTGCAGCTCTGGCCGTTGCGGCCATTTGGGGAGTGAACCAGAAGATGGAAGCTCTCTTTATCTCTCTCTGCCTCTCTGTCCCTCTCTGTGTAACTCTGACTTTCAAATAAATAAATCAACCTTAAAAAAAAAGAAACATAGAATGTGATGTTCTTTCTTAGGAACAGTTTTCCCAAAGAAAAAACAACAGCACCAGCAACTACTGGTTATTTTTCGTATATCAAATATCTAGTGCTCAGAATTTAAAATGTATCATTAGTCTCATTGTTCTATGAGTTTATATAATTCTTTAAGGCTAAAAATAATAAGGAAACAGAAATAAGTTTCATTGGTAGTAGGACAAAGAAGGTAACTATTTTCCATTTTATTTTGTTTGACCAAACTGTGATACAGAAATATATAGCAAATGAAACTAATTGTTATTCTAACTCTTTCACAAATAAGATAATATATTTTTTGACAGGCAGAGTGGACAGTGAGAGAGAGAGACAGAGAGAAAGGTCTTCCTTTTTCCATTGGTTCACCCCGCAATGGCCACCGCGGCTGGCGCACCACGCTGATCCAAAGCCAGGAGCCAGGTGCTTCTCCTGGTCTCCCATGTGGGTGCAGGGCCCAAGCACTTGGGCCATCCTCCACTGCACTCCCGGGCCACAGCAGAGAGCTGGAATGGAAGAGGGGCAACCGGGACAGAATCCGGTGCCCTGACCAGGACTAGAACCTGGTGTGCTGGCGCCGCAGGCAGAGGATTAGCCTATTGAGCCGAGATAATATTCTAACCATTTACATGGAGTATCATATCACATACCAACTGTTGTTATATGTTGCTTACTTTTTTCTTGACAGTAATGCATTTTAAAAATAAACTTTCAGAACTCACACCTATAATTAAAATTTAAATAATGTTATGGTATCTAATGGTACGACAGATTTAAAAAAAATACAAGCTTAGATTTCATTACAAAGCATAATTTGTAGGTGTTTGGTTTTCAAAAGTACATTAATCTTTTTTGGTATAAATATCACAAAGAATCATTACATATGGATAAATGTTGATTTCTTTCTTTTTTAAAGGCTTATTTATTTGAAAGGCAGAGTGAAGGAGGGAGGAGAGAGAGAGAGAGAGTGAGTGAGTGAGAGAGAGAGAGAGAGAGAGAGAGAGACTGAATCTTCCATCTGCTGGTTCAATCTCCAAATGGTGACAACAGCCAGGGATGGATGGATCAGGCCAAAACCAAGACTAAGGACCTTCATCCAGGTCTCGCATCAGGGTGGCAGGGTCTCAAATATTCCCAACACTCCTGGAGCTTACTGAGAGCATTAAGAGGGAGCCTGATTGGAAGCAGAGTGGCTCAGACTCAAACTGGCACTCCCATACGGGATGTGGGGATTCCAAGCCGCAGGGTAACCTGCTGCACAATATCACCCAGGTTTCTGAAACAAACAGTATACAAAATGAAGGGAGCAATTGACTATTTCATGATGATCTAATTTTCATTTTAAACTACTACTAGTAGAAACAATGTTCTATTGACTATTTTCTTTGTTTTCTAGATATAACTTATTTATGTTTATGTATATTATAATAAATATTCTATGATATACATATATCCCAAGGCAATTGAGATCAATAGGACTGTCAATAAAATATTGATCAGTAATTGCTAGCACTCACATTGTAGTCCAAAAATACCACTTCCCACCACATGAAACCAGATTCTTTCTGTAATAGGCTGGTTTCAGATCTGTGATAGAAAATGTATCAAACCAAGGAAGCTATCAAAGTCTACCAGGATTATGCCAAAATAATTCAATGAGACCATGGTTATTGAATGAATTATCTCATTGGTGAGGGTTACGACATTTGGAGCATCAATGAGAATAGTAAGTAAAATGGATTGAAGTTCATCAACTGGTCCAAGAACATAAAATGCAACTTAAAAAACAAACGACTTATTCAACTGGTAATTATTGGAGAATGATTGTAATTCAATGTATTACATAAAGAATAATAAGTAAGAAGAAAAGAATCAACAAAGCTTCCCTTTTTCCTATACAAACTATATCATTAGGTAAAAATTACAGACCAGGGGAAGTTTTATCTTATAGACCATATCCCATTTATTGAATGAAAAAGGTTGATGAAATTAGAATATCACCATTTCCCATCTTCTAATGAGTTAAGATATTGATCATCATCAGCTCTCACAAAACAAGAAACAATCAGCATTTATGTGCCTATTCGCAGAACAATAAAAATTTACTGATGAAGAAGTCACACCAAAACCAACAACAACAAAATTGAACATAACCTTAATCAAGCCACCACACCCAATTAAAATTTACAGGAAACACATAGGATAGAAGATCATTTCGACTAATATCATAGGGATATAAACAGGAGATTCTGAGAAACTATAGGGGAAAACGGCCTGGTTTCTTCAATAAATACTTATGTGACAATTGGAATTTGAAACAATAGAACAATTCATGAATGGAGAAAACCTTTTTATGCCTTTTTTCAGTGTGCTATGGTAGTTATGCTTTTCCATAAAACATCCTTGTCTTTTAAAGATGTCCACAATGAGACATAGAGTGATAAGGATCATGCTACCTGGGATTTGCTCCTAAATAACATGGGTGGAGGGGGAAAAGGTCAGCACAAAGATGAAACAAGATTGGCTATTACGAAATACTTGGTGAAGTTCAGTTATGGGTTCTGAGGGGCTTATTCTCTGTTCTTCCTCATTTTGTTTAAGTTTAAAATTTTCTATAATAAGGGAATGACATTATAGTATAGCAACTAAAGTTGCTTCCTGTGATGCCACTATCTGATATGGGCACCAGTTCGTGTCCCGGCTGCTCCACTTCTGATCCACCTCCCTCATGGCTGGGAAAAGCAGCAGCAGATCATCTAAGTGCTTGGTCCCCTGCCATACAAGTGGGAGACCTGGATGAAGCTCCTAGCTCACAGCTTTGGCCTATTCCAGTACTGGCTGTGGAGGCCACTTGGGGAGTGAAGCAGTGGATGGAAGATCTCTCTCTCTCTCTCTAACTCTTTCAAATAAATAAATAAATGATGTTAGCCGAAATGAATAAATTTTTTCTATAAAAATTTTTTAATTGATTTTGAAGTTCAACATTTGAAAAAGTGTAGTTTATAAAGGAAATAAAGCTACATTGTTGCATCATTTTTTATTCCTTGTAGGATTGCTGATTTTATTTATAGAATCAATCTGGTATTTTGTCTATAAGTGGTTACTGATTATATTTTCACCATATTTCTCCAGTAACTAGTGGCCACAAACAAACTCTGAAACCATTCCCTGTAAAAGCATGAGCTCAAGTTTTGAAGTTGTAATGACCATTGACAGCTCTCAATGCAGAGGTAGAATCATTGTCTCTGATGAAGAAGGAGTTTTCCCTGTGGCTCCCAAATACTCAGTTTAGCAAGTTACTGGAAAAGTGTTTGAAAAGAAAGCTATCATTAGGAATTAAATTTTAGGAAATAAAAGGTGAATGTAAAACCTTTAATAAAATCATAATTATATTTAAGAACTGCAATGACAATATGTAGCTTCTAGCCATATATTCCTATTAATATAAAATTAAAATTTAATAAAATAAAAAATTTAAGCCCTCATTTTTACAAGATTAATTTTATAAAGATTTTTATTTATTTGTTTTTGAAAGAGTAATAGAAAAAGAGGGAGAGACAGGTCACTCCCCAGATGGCCACAACAGTAAACACTGGGCCAGGCCAAAGCCAATAGCTTCATCTGGGTCTCCCACAGGGGTTACAGGGGCCCAAACACTTGGACTACCCTCCACTGTTTTTCCAAGGCTATTAGTAGGGGGCTGGATTGAAAGTGGAGAATCCAGGACAAAACTGGGGCCCATATGGGATGGCGGTATCACAGGAGGTCGCTTTACCTGCTATACCGTAATGCCAACCCCTCAATAAAATTCATTTTTTGTGCTTAATAGCCATACATGGTTGGTGGGAACTGTGCTGGACTCTTTAGTTATTGAATATTTCCATCATTACTGAAAGTTCTTTTTTTATGTAGTAGTATGTAAATAGTTAAAATAAGTAAAGATAAGTAAATATATTTTATTCCCACAGGATATCTTAGCTTATACTATAGTCTATCTTTTTTCAAAGATTTATTTTATTTGAAAGAGCCACACAGAGAGAGGAAAGGCAGAGAGAGAGAGAGAGAGAGAGAGAGAGAGAGAGAGAGGTCTTCCATCCGCTGGTTCACTCCCCAACTGGCCGCAATGGCCAGAGTTGTGCTGATCCAAAGCCAGGAGCCAGGAGCTTTTTTACAGTCTTTCACAAGGGTGCAGGGGCCCAAGTACTTGGGCCATCTTTCACTGCTTTCCCAGGCCATAGCAGAGAGCTGGATAGGAAGTGGAGCAGCTAGGACTCAAACCGGTGCCCATATGGGATGCTGGCACTGCAGGCAGCAGTTTTACTCACTATGCCACAGTGCTGGCCCCAAAACAGTCTATCTTTAATCTAGAAAGATTAATCCACTCTTCTATGGCCATCACTACCAAACAGAAAACCAAAGGATATCCATCCATAAAGGCACTCAGAAGACTTTCCAGTTCCTTTTGCCAAAGATGGGTTTCCACTCTTACAATGAAGATGCCAGTTATTGGGAAAAAAGCTCTTTAAATAATTAAAAATTATTTCCAGAATAACCCAAATGCCATGATACCTTAAAAAGGAATATGGTCTTATATTGTATCAGGAATTCTAGTAACTGTCATTCAAATCAATAGATTAAAAATTAGAAGACCAAAAGTCACAAAAATGCCAAAGGGACATTTTAAAATTATGTTGAAATGCATATTTTTAAAGTTCCTAATATTATAATTACATCATTTTACTTGAAATTAAATATACACATCAAATCCCATTAAGTTGGCAGGTACTAATGCCATTGTACTACTTAAAGTAATCATTTTAAGTGCATAACTGATCATATAGATAGGAATAAGTATCATAAATAAGACCAATTGTCTGCTAATAACAATAGATAGAATTAAAAAGGAGAGAATGATCCAACATGGGAAGCAGGCCACACAGCAGACTCATAGAATGACAAATGCTCTAAACAGCTCTCTGGCCTCAGAATCAACCCTTAAGGCATTAAGATCTGGTCCTAACGTCCATGTGAACTGAAAAAAAGAAATTAAATATACACAGTCTTCCAACATGTAGAGGAAATATCACACATAGAAATGGTGAGAAATAGAAAAGAAATGATGTGGGGCAGGCATTTGACCTAATAGTTAAACATACATACATCCCACCATGGAGAGATTGGGTTGAATTCATAGCTAAGACTCTGAAATACAAATTCTTGCTAACACAGATTCTGGAGAAAATGGTGATGACCTATGTGATTGGGACATTGCAACCTACCTGTAACAGCTTGATTAAGTTCCTGGCTCCCTTCAGGTAGGTGTGTACATCTGGGGAGTCAACCAATGGATGGGAGTGCTCTCTCTGTTAATCTACCTCTCAAATAAAGCCAATTAATTTTTTAAAAAAGATATCATGTCTACTTGATCAGTGCCTCATTCTCCTGAGAATATGCTTATAGAAGGTGGGTGTTCTAATGAGAGAAATGAGGAGCATACGAAGAAAAACCAAAAGGAAAACAAAAACCCCAATTAGCATTTTATTAATTCAAAACCCATTTACAATGGATGGGACAATCTGTTAGACATTTGGTAGGTAGCACAAACTAGCCATATTCCCTGACTTGAAGAAAATTGACATTAGATGAGAGTTATTACGTGCTGGCAGTTAATAAAGTTTCATATTAGTCATGGCATTGTACAATAAGACTTCTTCCAAGTGAACAAGTAATTCTGTTAATGTTATTAGAAACTAAGATTCCTTGCATAAAAGGAATCCAAAATTAAAAGAGCCGATTCATTACAAAATTAAAACTTTTTAATGTTAAATTGCATCAGCAATACCAATAGGAACCAAACGTTACTTTATATGCTGGTTTTGTCCACAGAAGGAGCTAGCAGCATTAATATGCTACACATTCACATCTTTGTTTCTAAATGCCATTCTCCTTAAGAAGAACCAGGGATCCTTGAAAACAAATGGATGTCCCCAGGTCTGAGACACACATAGTGTGAATATAGAATATTTTATTGGCTGAGGATGAAGACAAATGACTGATGTGGCAATATCACAAAGACCATGTAGGATTGTAAAAGTGGCCCCAATTCTTCACTCACCCTTTGCCATCTAACTTTTCAGCATCTTTTCTCCAAACCCTGGCCTCAGATACATGAATTGAAATGGTCATTGGATGGTTAAAAACATATATATAAACAAGCAGGCATTTTACAAACTCTCACAATTTGACTCATCCTCTCTTGGCTTCTACCATTGACACCAGACAATCATGCTTAGACTAGTCTTTTGGTCTCAGGAGGAGAACCTAAGACGTGTGGAGCAGAGCTGAGTTGCCACAGTCATCCAGGAGGGCTCCACTCTAGGGCAGGAAGCAGCCACTATGGATAAAACTTTATGTCCATAACAGTACTCATAAAAGATTTAAAAATTCGCAAATACTTCATTTTCCACAGTTTGGCATACTATCATAGCAATTCCTATAAAACTAATAATCAAAGTTAGTAATCAAAAATACGTAGGTAAGAATTCAGCCTGCTGGCCACACAGCAGACTCATAGAATGACAAATGCCCTAAACAGCACTCTGTCCTCAGAATCAGCCCTTAAGGCATTTGGATCTGCCTAAAAATCCCATGAAAAAATTTCAGGCATGGAAAAACAAGACATTGTGGCCAAAAAAAATGACCTAAATGAAAGATCTTTGTGAGATCCCAGTGGAAAGAAGGAGCCATCAAAAGAGGAGGTACCTTTCTCTGAAGGGAAGAGAGAACTTCCACCTTGATTATGGCCTGGTCTAAAGAATGTCGAAGTTTATGGACTCAAAAGGTTTCCATAGCCTTGCCTCGGGTGATCACTGATATCATAAATAATAGTGTCAATTGTTAAATTAACAACAGGAGTCACTGTGCACTTGCTCCCCATGCAGGATCTCTGTCCTTAATGTGTTGTACTATAAGAATTAACGGTGAAACTACTACTCAAACAGTACTCTACTTTGTGTGTCTTTGTGGGTACAAACTGTTGAAATCTTTATTTAGTATATACTAAGTTGAACTTCTGTATATAAAGATAATTAAAAATGAATCATAATGTATATAATAATGTATATGATAATGTATATAATGTATATAATGTATATAATGTATATAATGTATATAATGTATATAATAATGTATATCATAATGTATATGATTCATTTTTAATTATCTTTATATACAGAAGTTCAACTTGGGATGGGAGAGGGAAAAACTTGGGATGGGAGAGGGAAAAAAAGGTGGGATGGTTGTGGGTGGGAGGGTGTTTATGGGGGGGGGGAAGAACTGCTATAATCCAGAAGATATACTTATGAAATTTATATTTATTAAACAAAATCTTTCTATAAAAAAAATTCAGCCTGCTTTGTCAGTAGTTTGTAGACACCAAATAGCCTGTTTATGATAAAGGGTTCTTCCTTTCAGAAGATTTCCGAGTCGTAAACATAGAAGGAATGTCTAACGTAGAAAAATCATTATGGAGCCCCTACTGAAATCCTTGATTCAGTTAAGAATCGTCAATGAATACTCACCTCATTTGGAGAAAAGTTGATTGGCAATTTGTCTAGTGCACAGAAACATGCCCATCTCAGTGGGAATGGAGAAATGTGGGTGTCATTGCTTTTCTCACTAATTAACCTTAGAGTCCCCAATAGTGGGACAACCAGACGCTAAAGATAAAAATGTACTATACTATGAGGAATCACACAAACCAGAATGCAGGAAATTCAACAACACAATTGGCCTCATTGACTGAAATAGGACCTCACAAAAAAAGAAGAGCTGTTCTATATTGACAGAAATTTAAGAGATGCAATCAAGTATAATCATGATCCTTAATTTGATCCAAGATGGGAAGAAAAAAATACCTTTAGAAAGTGTTTTGAGAATGAATGAGGAAATTTGAATATGGCTGTAGTTTAATCATCTTGGGATTACAGTAATTTTTGTCAGGCATGATAATATTCTTGCAGATGGGAGGATATACCTTGGTGATGCATGCTTTAGTGTTTAAGGATGAGAGAAAATAATATAATTTACATTTACGTATTTTCAGCAGAATAACATTGATGGAAGACACAAACATGGTGAAAGTTGAAAATGATATTCCTGTGTAAGTACTATGGGTGTGGTTTGCATCATCCCTTGGATTTTTCTGTAAGTATACTTTTTCATTAAGAGAAACAGAAAATGATATGACACAGACCCTGTCTTCTGGAAAGCACACAGAGTTGGGCAGATTCAAGGGCTTTTATCCACAGAACACACACTGCTTGGGGATGAGCTGATCTGTGAGAAACAATCATTTGGGCCAATCAGGAAGGTGATTCCCAAGTGATAGGCTGTGAGAGAACCTTGGATGAGGATAAAATTCAGAAAAAAGAAAAAAATACAGATGAGAAGTCGGGTGGAAGTTCAACTTCAGCAGAGATGCTGAGTAAGCAGCTCATGTTTAGGTAAAACAAGTGCAGGAAGTGGGACACAAGGTGACAGGCCAGACGTAAGGACCCCTTGAACCCAACGCCTTCAAAACTCCTCAGTGATTTGCTAAGCAGAAACTATTCAGGAGATCTGGAGCATGGTGGAGGCTTAGCACAGGAATCCTCAAATTTCATGAAAAATGCATATGACGAGAAAGTTTCCATTTTTTTTCCCACCAAAACAACTTTACTTTTTAATTATATTTCATGAACTTTTTATTATTATTATTATTATTATTATTGACAGGCAGAGTGGATAGTGAGAGAGAGAGACAGAGAGAAAGGTCTTCCTTTACCATGGTTCACCCTCCAATGGCCACCGCGGCCGGCATACCGCGCTGATCCCATGGCAGGAGCCAGGTGCTTCTCCTGGTCTCCCATGCGGGTGCAGGGCCCAAGGATCTGGGCCATCCTCCACTGCACTCCCGGGCACAGCAGAGAGCTGGCCTGGAAGAGGGGCAACCGGGACAGAATCTGGCGCCCCGACCAGGGCTAGAACCCGGTGTGCTGACACCGCAAGGCGGAGGATTAGCCTGTTGAGCCACGGCGCCAGCCTATTTCATGAACTTTTAAAAGTACACTTGTCTATATATTTAGGCCTAGAGGAGGCAACATTTTCTTTTTTTTTTTTTTAAGATTTATTTATTTTTATTTGAAAGAGTTACTCAGAGAGAGAGGCAGAGAGAGAGAGAGAGAGAGATTGTCCATTCAATGGTTCACTCCCCAATTGGCCGCAATAGCCAGAGCTGTGCCGATCTGAAGGCAGGAGCCAGGAGCTTCCTCCCAGTCTCCCATGTGGGTGCAAGGGCCCAAGTACTTGGGCCATCCTCCACTGCTTTCCCAGGCCACAGCAGAGAGCTGGATAGGAAGTGGAGTAGCTGGGACTAGAACCGGTGCCCATATGAGATGCCGGTGCCTCAGGCCAGGGCGTTAACTCACTACCCCACTGTGCCACAGCACCAGCCCCAGGAGGCAAAGTTTTCTAAAATATAAAAACTAGGGGTAAGTCTGAGTGAGCATGTGCCGAACTGTACATCTCCTCCCTCTCTTAGTCTCACTCTTATATTTAGCAGGGATCACTTTTCAGTTAAATTTGAACGACTAAGAATAATTGTGTGTTAATTAAAGAGTTCTACTAATGGTATTAAGTAGAATGAAAAAACACTAAAAGGAATAAAATAGTAAGTTGTGCCTCAACAGGGTTGATCAAGTCATTGTTTCTCATAGTGTCCATTTCACTTCAACAGGTTTCCTTTTAAGTGCTCAGTTGTCACCGATCACGGAGAACACATATTTGTCCCTTTGGGACTGGCTTATTTCACTCAGCATGATGTTTTTCAGATTCCTCCATTTTGTTGCAAATGACCGGATTTCATTTTTTTTTACTGCTGTATAGTATTCCCTAGAGTACATATCCCATAATTTCTTTATCCAGTCTACTGTCGATGGGCATTTAGGTTGATTCCAGGTCTTAGCTATTGTGAATTGAGCTGTAATAAACATTGAGGTGCAGACAGCTCTTTTATTTGCCAATTTAATTTCCTTTGGGTAAATTCCAAAGAGTGAGATGGCTGGGTAATGTGGTAGGGCTATATTCGGGTTTCTGAACAGTCTCCAAACTGACTTCCCAGTGGTTTTACTAGTTTGCATTCTCAACCAACAGTGGATTAGTGTCCTCTTTTCCCCCCATCCACATCAGCATCTGATGTTAGTTGATTTCTGTATGTAAGCAATTCTAACCGGGGTGAGGTGAAACCTCATTGTGGCACATGCTCACTAGGACTTACCCCGAATGGTAGAGCTAGAAACATACCAGGGGATTCCAATTCAATCCCATCAAGGTGGCATGTACCAATGCCATAACATCTTAATTGTTAACATGATAAGTTTAAGATCATAATTGATCAAAAAGATAGGATTAAGTGTCAAAGGGATTACATAAATAAGACCTCTGTCTGAAAATAATTGATAGAATTAAAAAGGAGAGTGATCCTACATGGGAAGCAGGATACACAGCAGACTCATAGAATGACAAAAGCTCTAAACAGCACTCTGGCCTCAGAATCAGCCCTAAGGCATTTGCATCTTGCTACAGCCCATGAGAGTTTTGCAGGCATGGAAAGCCAAGACATTGTGGCAAAAAAAAAAAAAAAAAAAAAAAAAAACCTAAATGAAAGATGTCTGTGAGATCCCAGCAGAAAGAACGGGCCATCAAAGAAGGCAGTACCTTTCTCTGAAAAGAGGAGAGAACTTCCACTTTGCTTATGGCCTTGTCTAAATAAGATTGGAATTGGTGAACTCAAGAAGCTTCCATAGCCTTGGCAGCTCATGACAACAGCCTTGGGTGATTACTGACGTCATAAATAAGTGTCAATTGTTAAATCAACAACAGGAGTCACTGTGCACCTGCTCCCCATGTAGGACCTCTGCCCTTAATGTGCTGTACTATGAGAATTAATGGCAAAACTACTACTCAAACAGTACTCTATACTTTGTGTATCTTTGTGGGTACAAACTGTTGAAATCTTTACTTAGTATATACTAAGTTGATCTTCTGTATATAAAGATAATTGAAAATGAATCATGATAAAGAATGGGATGGGAGAGGGAGTGGGAGATGGGATGGTTGTGGGTAGAAGGGCAGGTATGGAGGGGGAAAGCTACTATAATTCAAAAGTTGTACTTTGGAAATTTATATTTATTAAATAAAAGTTGAAAAGAAAAAAAAAACCACCATTTTGGTGTAAGGAGTAAATAATATCCACAAAAAAATATGTGAAGGTGAACTGGGCCTGGACTTTGTGGCGCCATTGGAAATACCAATAAGAAACTTTCAAGAAGGATATATATTTCCAAAAAATTAAAATGCGACTCATCAAATAAAAAAAAATAAATTTTTTTTTGCTGTGCTGGTTTCCATCACAAAAGTTGTCAGAAGGAGGCAGTGTTGTCCCAAAAGATATACAGTGGTGTGTGTCTTTCAGAAAACTAATTTTATGAGTATAAAGTAAACTGAAAATGGATCTTTGTAAAAATTAAGAGTGGGAATGGCAGAAGGAGGAAACAGGGTTGGAATATGTGCAGGAGGGAGTGTAAGGTGGGAAGTATCACTAAGTTCCTAAATCTGTATATATGAAATACATGAAACTTGTATATCTTAAATAAATAAAAAAAAGACCAAGCTTTCCTAATTCCATTCCTTAACACATTCACTGGCCCTGCCAGCAGGCACTTAACCCATACAGCACTGTTTCGACATCTGGGAGACTTGCTCCTGAGACCCGGTGGTCCCAGAGTCACCACCATGCTAAGTGAGAGGTACGTGCTAGAATCGCTTGGGGATCCATTTGCTCCTTCTGGCTCAAGGACCTCATGCAGGCCTCTCAACTCTAGCTTTACATATTGGCAGGACAACCTGAGTGGGACATTATCTGGATCGTCTTTTCCTATGGGGTTTTGAGAATAAAAGTAAGGTAGGAAGACTGCAAGTAGTATGTTTTTTCTCCCATTTCAAGAACGCAGCCAGGTGTTAGATTTTCTAAGATTCTGGGTATTAAGAAGTATTTGTTTCAAAATAAAAAACAACTACGTTTTTGGAAACCAAGAAACTGGCTTGTGTGGAGGCTTGTTTGTAGACGGAAAGGGCACGGTGAGTTGTTGGATTCTGTGGACTTGGGTTGTTGCTGTGGTGTAGTAATCCAAGCCTCTGCCTGTGGCATCAGCATCCCATAAGGGCACTGGTTGGAGTCCAGATTGCTTCTCTTCTAATCCAGCTCTCTGGTATGGCCTGGGAGAGCAGTGGAGGATGGCCCAAATGTTTGGGACCCTGCACCTGCATGGGAGACCCAGGAGAAGCTCCTGGCTCCTGGCTTTGGATTGGCCAGAATTGTGGCCAGCTGGGGAGTGAACCAGCAGATGGAAGACCTTTCTCTCTGTCACTCCTTTTGTCTATCTGTAGATTTCACTTAATTTCCATCCTAAGATCTGAGAGTGCCCAATTTTAACTTTGACTAATGGACTGTCAAAAGTGCTTTCAAAATCTTTCAAATTTCCATTCTCCCTATGGAGGACACTTGTTCCATGGCTCAACACATCCATATTTTGAGTTTTAAGCTATATATCCTAAGTAAGCCCCACTACAAACCAGCAAAGCAGTTCTTTTCTATATTTAACATTGTCAACCATATGCTCCTGTAGCCAATGAAAAGACAGCTTCTTTGTAGAATTAGGATTTAGTTTTATAATTTCTCCCTACACTTGAACCTGTCATAAAAGATAATATAGTAAAGCAGATTTTCATATGCTTTGATAGGTAAAGAAAAAGAAAGATCAGCAAAGAATAAATATCCTTAACAATTTACCCAAGGGATAAATTATCCTTAAAAATGGGCTATCAGCAAAATCTTTGTGCTTTGCTATCAGGAAAGGACTTTTGCTGAGAAACCATTTTTAGGGCTATTTATGATTAGTTGTCATAAAAAACTAACATTCCCTGCAGGATTTCTAATGTGATTTTAATATGAGTATAATGGTTCCATTATTTGTGAGCTTCATTTAGAATAAATAAACAGTAAATTAAGATCAAAGGTGTCTAAAAAGTTTTAAATACTTTTAAATGGCCAAAAATGATTACTGGCTATTTTTTAATAAAATAGGAGTAGTATTATTTTATCTGGTACACAATTCTGGGTTATTTGATTCCTTAGATGTTTGTTCCTATCATTGTCTCTGAGCTATCTTATGAGTAACATAGCCTGTAGAAAACTGATAGTAATTCAAAGGATTCTTCCCACAGAAACATGAATGAATTTTGGTGCAGATGCAATGGGTTCCTCACTCCCCGCACTCCAAGGGAAAGATTAATTTTGCAGGAAATTTATTTCAACATTTCTAACTGTCCATATATAGGTCTGTTTATTATTATTATTTTTCTCTTAACCTGTTACTGATTCTCTCATTAATTCATGAGCTAAATAAAGCCTCCAACTAATAGGTGGGCTGAAAGACAAAAATGTTATGGGAAGAATCCATCAAGAGTCTGATGAAAAGTTCCAGAGGTAGGAGACAGATTGTCGGAAAAGCCTGATCAAGGAAATCGGAAATCTGGCTTCTCTTTAAGGCTCGGCCACAAACTGGCTGTGTCCGAAGTATGCAATGGAATTTCTCACACAGCATCCTTAGAGGGATAGAGCATTCTAGTCCCTCTCCTTTATCAGCTAGCAGGAGTACTTTTATGATGGCTGAAGCTAGTACAGCTATCTTGGGTCATTAGGTGATCATGGAAATGCAATGAACATTCAAGCAAAACAGAGCAAAGATCCTTCCTCCTGACTTTTATATGAGAGAGAAGTAAATGTGACAATCAACGTCCTTTCTTATTTAAACTAGTATTGGATTCATTCTTTCTGTTTACAGATGAACTAATCCTAATAAAGAGTTATGACCATAGTCTGACCATTAATTTCTGGACTTGGAGTCAGAAGAATTTGGTATGAAGTCAGTTGCAATGTTTTCTGAGACAGGTTACCTTCTCTTGAAGGTTTTCCTTTTTCTTTTCTTCTTTTTAAGATTTATTTTCATTTTATTTAAAAGGGAGAGAGAGAGTTGCTGGCACTGTGGCATAGCAGGTTAAGCTGCTGTCAGCAGTGTCAGTATCCCATATGGGCACCAGTTCGAGTCCTGGCTGCTCTGTTTCTTATCCAGCTCCCTGCTAATGCCATGCCTAGAAAAGCAGCAGAAGATGGCCCACGTGTTTGGTCCCTGCTAGCCATGTGGCAGACCCAGAAGAAGCTCCTGGCATTGGTCTGGTTCAGCCCTGGCCATTGTGGCCATTTGGGGAGTGAGCCAGTGGATGGAAGACTTTCTCTCTCTCTCTCCCTCTCTGTAACTCTGCCTTTCAAATAAATACATATTTAAAAAAGGAAGGGGAAGAGAGAGAGAAGAGGGAAATAAAAGGAGAGGAGAGAGCTGAGGAAGGGGGGAGGGGAGGGGAGGGGAGGGGGGAGAGGAGAGGAGAGGAGAGGAGAGGAGAGGAGAGGAGAGGAGAGGAGAGGAGAGGAGAGGAGAGGTAGAGGGAGATCTTCCACTTGATGGTTCACTTCCCAAATGTCCACAACAGTTAGCACTGTAGCAGGCCAGAGCTAGTTGCCAGAAACTCAATCTGGTTCTCACACCTGGGTGGCAGGAACCCAAGTACTTGAGACACTATGTGCTGCCTCCCAGGGTGTGCGTTAGCAGGAAGCTGGATCAGAAGCAGAGCTGGGACCCAAACCAGGCACTCCAGAATGGGATGCAGGTGTTCCAAGTGGCATCTCAACAGCAGTGCTGTGTGCAGTAATAAAATTCTGTATTTTTCTAAAAGGGCTACTGTGCTGATTACTGAGATCCATTAATCTCGAAACATTTTGAAAGTAAGAAAAAATGGTATGTTGTGTAACTATGAGATGCTACCTATACCAGCAGTACTCATCTCCGGAAGGGAGAAACAGCTATGCCTTCTTACAACTTATTCACCAAATATTTCACTTGTAAGAGAAAAATGTTGTGCATCATATTCAAGGAAAATTGGAGTGGAACCTGGGGAAAAGTTTACCTCTGCAGTCCAAAAAGCCGGCAGTGAGAAGGTTAGGATCTTATTCAGAATGAAGGAAGTCATTACATGACTGCTTATTCACTGGGGTGGAAAATCAGAGAAACGAATGATGAGAGGTTCTTTCACTCTCCTAGGAGAAGTGAGCAGGTATCCTTAGAAGGAATCATTCACTCCTTCCGATCTGCTCACCCCTGTCTGCCAGGCCTCAAAGTGCCTGATTATACAGTGGATGCCGGTGAGCTGTTTCTTTCAGGGACGATTTGGTGTGTGCAACAAGCATGGAATATCAAAGCAGATCTCTCCCGTGGTGTGTGGCTGCCTGAGTCTATCTGCTTTGGGCACAACATGAATCCACATTTGACCGGCTCTAGGGGTGTCTATGCCCCCTAGACAGACCACCAGGGTGCTCCCACCTACCTAGACTTCTCTGGGTGTGCAGGGCTGGAGGTTTGCCAAAAGGCATTTTTACTATGAATTCACTGCTGCTTTTTTTTTAATGACTCTGGTTCTGACCAGAGAGTCTTTCCTTTCTGGCTGTGACTGGTATGGTTTTGCTGGAATTACTTTATCCAATTAGGGAGTAAGAACTAACAGTCTCACAGCCACAGCATATCTGGGCTCTGACTCTAAGACTCAAGTGGGCAGAAGGCCCATCCCACACTAGTCATTAATACATCACAGTCATTTTAAGTGAGGAAGTTCCAATGCCTATTCCGTAGCCAAGGGAGAACCCATGTGTGATGTACATACTTAGCCGGAAGTGGGAGAGAGTTCTCACCTTTACTAGCTAGTAACTGTATACCCTTAGACAGAGCTTATTTCACTTTTTGAGTCTTGATATTCTCCTATGAAGAAAATGGGCATATTAATGATACCGATCTTATATTGCATTAGAACCATGTGTGGTCAGACCACAGGTACTAGTAAGCGTTAAGCACTACCAGTACTATCAGCAGAAAAGTAGTAGCGACAGTTCCCGTGAATCCAAGTCACTGATGTGACCATTCCTAGGACATTCTAGGAAGGCTTTTCCTGTAGGACCAGATAACACTGTAACCTGAATATCAAATATTGCTAATACCCTTCATATATTCATATATTCCTAATCAATCAAACTGTAATTTGTCACCTAAACCAGGACACTCAATAATGCAAAGGAGTGTTTTAATCATCAGAGCAGGGCAATGGTATTTCCTGGATGCGCACAGTGATTTATTCCCAAGTCGGGCATAGTTCAGGAGTTGTCCTCTAATTCACAAGGCAGAAACAAATTTTCATATTTATCTCAAAGCTTTTTAAAAAAATATTTATTTACGTATTTGAAAGAGCTACAGGGAGGGAAGGAGAGAGAGAGAGAGTGAGAGAGAGAGAGAGAGAGAGAGAGAGAGAGACTTCTACCTGCTGGTTCACTCCCTAAATGGCCACAACGGCTGGGGCTAGGCCAGGCCAAAGCCAGGAGCCAGAAGCTTCTTCAGGGTCTCGCATGTGGTTGCAGAAAGCTCTGCTTTCCAAGGTGCATTAGCAGGGAGCTGGATCAGAAGTGGAGCAGCCAGGACTCAAACTTGAGCCCATATGATATGCTAGCACTGCAGACAGTGGCTGAATCTGCTGATTCACAGCCTCGGCATCCCTCTCCCCACTTTTTAAAAAGATTTATTTATCTATTTGGAAGTCAGAGTTACAGAGACAGGAGAGACAGTACCCCAAGGTTTTAAAATCCCGAATCTTCACTTAATGGGTGTAAATTTCATGTAATATATTGGAAACAAGTGGATAACTAAGCTTCACTTGTCAGAACTGTAAATCTGACAATTATATTCCATTCATGCCATCAATAAAGGTTCTTATTTAAGAAATAGCAAATGAACTCTCTCCAAAAGAACATATTGATCTGCACAGTAATTTAGCAAATAAACAATAAAACCCTGCTAATCTTTAGGTTATATCATTATAGTCACCCACAAAATCAATGAATGGTGTTTGAGGTCTCCTTCAGTGAAAAGCATTGTTTTTATGAATGAAATAGCATTCATTTTAATGGTACACATCTCAGTCAAAGGGAACATAGCAATCATTGGTCAGTAGTGAGTTCTTTCCTGTTAGCCAGTGGAATTTCAGGTTGATTTACAGGCATTTGTAGGGCTGGTAGGATTCATAATTATATCTCATTTATTAGTGTTGCCTTTTTAAAAAATTATTTGAAAGGTGGAGTTATAGAGAGAGAGAGAGAGAGGGAGAGACAAAGAGAGATCTTCCATCTGCTGGTTCACTCTCCAAATGGCCAAAACAGCCAGGGCTGAGTCAGGCTGAAGCCAGGAGCTTCTTCTGGGTCTCCCATGTGGGTGCAGGGGCCCAAGCACTTGGGCCATCTTCAGCTGGTTTCCCAGGTACATTAGTAGGAAATCTGATCAGAAGTGGAACAGCTGGAACTTGAGCCAGCACTTATATGGAATGCCAGTGCTGAAGACCATGACTTTAACCTACTGCACCACAGGGCTGGTCTCAAAAGTTGCCTTTCTAAATGGTGGTAGTGCATGGTAAATTATGCTGAACATCATAACTTGCAATGGAAAATCTGTTTCACTCCCCAAATGGTCACAACGACTGGGACTGGGGCAGGCAGAAGCCAGGAACTCCATCTGGGTTACCCACATGGTTAGTGAGGGCCCAAACACCTGGGCCATCTTCCACTGCTCTTTCCAGGCCATTAGCAGGGAGCTGAATTGTCAGTGGAGCATCTGAGACATGATCTTCCCTTGCCTTCAACACCATGGAATTACAAAGTAAATTTGCCTCCCTCAAATAATATATTTATACCCTATTTCTACTACTGAACTAGACAGTGTCAACTTGATCTGCATTAATAAGTTTCATAGGGGCACGCACACAAGTGCACCCACATACACACACATGCACACACCTCCTTACTACTGCCGAAGTATCTGATTTTAGGAACAAGGGACTGACCATCCAAGTTCTGTCATAGGCTTGCTAATTCAATTCCATTCAATTCAATCCATTCACTTAATATGTTTTTTCAAAGATTTATTTATTTTATTTGAAAGGCAGAGTTGAGGTCAGGGGAAAGACTCACACACACACACACACACACACACACACACAGAGAGAGAGAGAGAGAGAGAGAGAGAGAGAGAGAGAGATCTTCCATCTGCTGGTTCACTCCCCAAATGGCCACATGGCTGGACCAGGGCCAGACTAAATCCAGGAGCCAGGAGTTTCCTCCAGGTCTCTCATGTGGGCACAGGGGCCCAAGCATTTGGGCCATTTTTCACTGCTTTCCCAGGTGCATTTGCAGGGAGCTGGATCAGAAGTGGAGCATCAGGGAATCAAACTGGCACCTATATGGAATACTGCTATACCACAGCGCCAATCCCTCACTTAATATTTTTAAAGTCACTGTACTACACACTGTGTGTTGAGCATTTACCTGTGAATGTGTGTGGAAGGTTCCCCAGGGATGCCCTGCTTCACCCAACAGGTTGGTTGGGTGCACCTGCCTCCAGAGCTAAGGAGAATGTCCTGTAATGATTGTGCAAGGTGAAGTGTGATTTAGTGCCCTTCTTCTTTAATGCACTCACTCTGTTATTTGAACTTGTGACATCCTACAGATCTTTCCTGCAGGGAACCTCCTGTACAAAGGGCACCACCATAGGAGCTAAAGGAGGAAATGACCTCATCCACATTCAAAACTTTCACCACCATCCTCCAACTGTTGGCCCATGTTTTTCATTCCATGACATCTGCCCTCTGTCTTCTTTGCAAGGAGAGCCCAAGTCACGGTATGTTTGGATGCATTTTCACATTGTAAATATAATGAATATTCCAAAGAAAAAATAAAAAAAAAAACAATAGAAGACTGGAAGCATCTGAGTGAGACTGGAAAATTAGGAACAGCCTTCTGGTGCTTAGACCAACCAAAGGCATAGTGCCAGAACAACAACCGAACACCAAGTGCTGGCATACCTGCAGCTAATGAACACCTCAGTCTGGTGTCCACCAACTACTGTTCAAACAGGATGCAGATTCTGTAGGTTTTGCAGTTTGATTTCTGCTTATGCTGTTCTTCTATTCCTCCAAGTACTTAAACAACTGGCAGAAAACTTTTCAACTTTATTTTTACTTTTGTATATTATTTTAAATGTTATATACATTATATTTATCATCATAATCTCTTTTAAAGATTTATTTATTTGAAAATCAGAGTTACATAGAGAAAGAAGGAGAGGCGGGCGGGGGTGGTTCTTCCATCCACTGGTTCACTCCCCAATTGGTCACAATGGCTGGAAACATGCCAGTCCAAAGCCAGGAGCCAGGAGGTTCTTGTGAGTCTCCCATACTGGTGCAGGGGCCCAAGTACTTGGGCCATCTTCCAATGCTTTCCTAGGCCATGGCAGAGAGCGGGATTGGAAATGGAGTAGCCAGGAGTAGAACCGGTGCCCATATAGGATGCCAGCACTGCAAGCGTCTTCTTTACCTGCTACACCACAGCTCTGGCCCCTCTCATCATAATATTTAAATATTAAATTATTACTCTGGGGCCGGCACTGTGCACAGTGAGTTAATACCTTGGCCTAAAGCACCGGCATCTCACATGGGCTCAGTTTGAGTCCCGGCTGTTCCACTTCCAATCCAGCCCTCTGCTATGGCCTGGGAAAGCAGTAGAAGATGGCCCAAGTCATTGGGTCCCTGTACCCAAGTAGGAGACCTGGAAGAAGCTCCTGGCTCTTGGCTCCTGGCTTTGGATCAGCACAGCTCCGGCCATTGCGGCCAACTGGGGAGTGAACCAGTGGATGGAAGACCTCTCTCTCCCTCTGCCTCTCCTCTCTCTGTGTAACTCTGACTTTCAAATAAATAAATAAAGCTTTAAAAATTATAACCCTGTGCCAAATTGAAGGATAGAGTCCTACTTGCAGATTAGCCTAGTTATTTCTCCCTATCACAGTCAGCCATCAGCATTCACAATATTTGTCCTAACTATAAGTCACATTTTCTTGCATTAGTTTATGTGTACCTCTCTCGTAGGAGACCTTTAAGGCTTGTCCTGCGGCTGAGCTCCAACTCATTCTTCTCTCAGTAGCACACAGCTTTCTCAGTGCCTTTCAGGTTGGATAGCAATGTCTCACAACTTTCAAATCTTTTTGATCACATGCCTCTTGGAACACTGAACATGTGTGTTCATGTTTCTGTTTCTGTTTAAACCAACAACACACCAGAGTTTTAAGTAGGTGTTGAGGAAGCACCTTTGGTCATCAGGGAAAGCAAGAAAACAAATATCATAGAGAGTCATAGAGCAGTCATGAAGTAAGAATAAACAAAACTAGCACCATAGAATGCTTGGCAAAAAAAAAAAAGAAAAGAAAAGGATTGCTAAAAGTCAGTCCAGTTTTCACTGGAATATCATGAGACCTGAAAAAGACACCAGGCAAACTAGAAAATTTAATATATATCATAAACCAAATTTGGTAAAATATACTGAGTACCAGTGGTAGCCTGGGGATATTTGCCTTGTAGAATTTTAGAGCTAGAAGAGACATTGGTCTTATCCTCACATTATTACCTTATTTACTTCACCAGTAAGAAGACTCAGAACAGTAAATGCCCAACATTAGAAATCTACTACCAGGCTGATGTCTGATCTAGTGGTTAAGACTTCTGTTAAGAGGTTAAGATGCCCATCAGAGTGCCTGGGTTCAATACCCAGAGTTCATTTCCTATTCTAGCTTTGTCAGCACACACCATAGGAGGCAGCAGATCAGGGTGCAAGTAGTTGAGTGAGTTCCTACCATCCAAATGGGAGACCTGGACTGAGTTCCTGGCTGCTGTCTTCATCCAATGACCCAGTCCCATTGTTGTAGGCATTTGGGGAATAAGTTAGAGCTTCTCTCTCCCTCTCTCTCTCCTTTTTCGTTCCTCCCTCCCTTTTTCTCACTCCTCATCCCTTACTCTTTGACTCTCAAATCTTTTGGGAAGAAAAACCTCTAAAATAATTTAAAGACTCAGACCTGATCCTCCTGCACTGCCCTGCCATGCCTCCCCTTTGCTTGGTGGATCTCAATCATGGTGGAGTGCATGGAATGGGAACGAGATGGAAATCATTCAGCAGATGGCAGTAGCAGATGCATGTAGGTCCAGTCCTGCGGTATTCCAGCGGATGGTGGCTGGCCTTTGGAAACAACCCAGTGCAGCTCCAAAAGTGAATTTTATGTCAGATTAGTCTAAGCAGACTTTATCAATCAGATGTCTCTCTACTCACTTTTCTTGATGTAGTAAGGGATCTATGAACAGAAACAACTCTCTTTGAACAGAGTTATATTATATGTTCTATAGAATATCAAGCACATTTTTTCTCCTTTAGGGTTTATTTCCTGGGTGTCAGGTTATCACTGAAACAGCATTTTCCACCTGTATCATCCACTATTTGAGACGATTTCTGGAAGCACTAGAGCTCTTGAGAAATGCTATGACAGTTTCTCAGAACATTAAACATAGAACTGCCACATGATCTGGAAATTCCACCTCGGGGCAATACGCTCAAAGAAGAGAAAGAAGAGTTTTAACAGATTTCATGAACGCTTATGTTCATAGCAGCGTGATTCACAAGAAACAGAAGGTAGAAGATCAATGTCCCACGATGGGTGAATGGATAAGCAAAATATTATTTAGCTGGAAAAAGAAGGGATCTGTGGCCAGCGCTGTGGCCTAGCAGATAAAGCCACCGTCTGTAGCACATGCATTCCATATGGGTGCCAGTTTGAGTCCCAGCAGCTCCACTCCCAATTCCAGCTCCCCGCTAATGCTTCTGGGAAAGCAGTCGAAGATGGATGAAGTCCTTGGATCCTTGCATCCACAAAGGAGATCCAGAAGAAGCTCCTGGCTCCTGGTTTCAGATTGGCCCAGCTCAGTCTGTTGCAACCATTTGGGGAGTGAACTAGCAGATGGAAGACAGATAGATAGGTAGATAGGTAGATAGATAGATAGATAGATAGATAGATAGATAGATAGATAGATCTCTCTCCCTCTCTCTCCTTGTAACTTTGCCTTTCAAATAAATAATTTAAAAAACAGAAAAAGAAGGAATTTATGATACATGTTACAACATGGATGAACCATGAGGACATTATGCCGAAAGAAATTAGCCAGTCACAAAAGGACAAATGCTATATGATTCCACTCATACAAAGTACTTGGAGTAATCAAAGTCACAGGCAGAAAAGTTCTCTGGGGACTGGGGGAGTAAGGAATAGGGAGCTATTATTTAACATGTACAAAGTTTCACTTTTGTAAGATGAAGAAGTTCTATTCTGACAAAAAGCAGTCGCAGAAAACACTTGCAGGAATTGTGTAACTGGGTGGGCTTAGGGCTATCAAACTGAAGAGAAGGAAGAAGAAAACAATGAAGGAGCAGTGGAGGTCAGAGCTTTCGAGTCAGGGAAGACCCTTCTGGAGATAGTTTCAATATAACAGCACATTGTATTTTTGTTCTTGCTGCTTAGTCACATAAAAATTGCAATCTGGCAGGGCAGCGCTGCGGCTCACTAGGCTAATCCTCCGCCTGTGGCGCCGGCACCCCAGTTCTAGTCCCAGTCGGGGCACTGGATTCTGTCTCCGTTGCTCCTTTTCCAGTCCAGCTCTCTGCTGTGGCCCGGGAAGGCAGTGGAGGATGACGCAGGTCCTTGAGCCCTGCATCCGCATGGGAGACCAGGAGGAAGCACCTGGCTCCTGGCTTTGGATCGGCGCAGCGTTGGCCACAGCGGCCATTTGGAGGGTGAATCAATGGAAAAGGAAGACCTTTCTCTCTGTCTCTCTCTCACTATCTAACTCTGCCTGTCAAAAAAAAAGCAATCAGATGGTGGCAGGGAAGGAAGACATCACAATTCTAGGTTCTCACCCAATTGCCATTAGACTGTACGTCCTGTATCTAATCTACTGACAACTCGGGTTAGAATTGTTTTTACTCTCACAAGGTAGGTTATCAGTCAAGAGACGAAACTTTGTTCACTCAACAGTCTAGGTTTGGGGCTGGCACTGTGGCATAGTGAGTTAAAGTGCTGGCCTGAAGTGCCGGTATCCCATATGCTCACTGGTTCAAGTCCGAGATGCTCCTCTTCTGATCCAGCTCTCTGCTGTGGCCTGGGAAAGCAGTGGAAGATGGCCCAAGTCCTTGGGCCCCTGTACCCAGGTGGGGGACCAGGAAGAAGCTCCTGGCTCCTGACTTTGGATAGGCTCAATTCTGGCAGTTGTAGCCAATTGGGGGGTGAACCAGTGGATGGAAGACCTCTCTCTGTCTCTCTCTCTGTCTCTACCTCTCTCTGTAACTCTTTCAAATAAATAAAAATAAATCTTAAAAAAACAGTTTAGGTTTAATGTGAAGCCATCTTTCTCCTCAGGCATTTGTTACTGCTGGGGGAAATGATTACATTCTCTGCCAATACTTGTGATTCCTATTTGGTAATGTGTGAGTTGAGATTTGCTTTGTGGGACTAACTGATCAGGCACTGCCGGTCTGAGAGTGCTCACTGCCTTCTCCATCAAAGACATCCCTCTCTCACAGTGGGGAATGACTCATCACAGGGCTAATGAGGATTTGATCACTATTTTAAACTTGCAATTCTTTTCTTCATCCATGAGCAAGGAGCTTTAACTTTTAAAGTTTTAATGATACATCAGTATGCCTGGAAGCTACCAGGTATGAAGGGAAGTTATCCTCAGAATTATCAATAATAGCATCATGAGAAATAAAATGGTATTTGGTAAACTCCTTTTTATAATATTGCACATGGATGGCGTATGAGCACTTTGATCAAGAATATAGATAAATAATCATTTGTAATAGGATTATCTGAAAGTCAATTTAGATTTATTATGCTGTCATAAATAAACTCTCATAACTTTATAGCTCTTCCCATTAATTGGGCAATCAAAATGAAAACACAATTATGCTTAAAATATATACAAACTTAAGGAAAATGCACAAGGTTTATGAACTGAATGCCATGACGGTAGAAGAAAACATAACCTTCTGTCACTGCCCAACTTTTAACCTTTATCATTAGCCATTGGAACAATTTCATTCCCATAAAGAATGAGGAAAGTGATTATGTGACAGTTCATGGTGAGCCTTCATCTTGTCTACATCCAGAGGACTCTGCTGCATTCCTAATTCAAGTGCTTAAATAAAATCTATTAGGATCAATTACAACATGATGAAAATTACATTCCAACCATTGTTTGAATAAACCAATTTAATTTCAAAATATAAAACCATTAATACAACACTAGAGCAAGATTATCATAATAAACTCTCTAAAATTAGGAAAATGAAATATTTTATGTGGTATTTTTATGTTGCATGAAGATATAACATATTTTACACGACATACATGTTTACTACTGCTCTAGAATTTTGCTACTTATCAACAGCAGTCCTGAAGGTTTTACTTCCTGTTTTGAAAAGATGTTCAAATTTATTATTGAAAATAGTATTTACAATAACAGAATACACCCACTGAATTTAGGTTCCATTTTAAAGGTCTGAATACTATATATCATAGATTATATAGTATTTATATTTACATATATTACTAAATATGATAGTACTTCAAAAAGTTTGCAGGAACATGGAGTTAAAAGATAATTTTATTTTGGTGAACAAATTTTGAAATCTAGCCTTGTATTTCCCACACATTTTTTTGAAGTACTCATGTGTGTGTGTATAAATTCTATGTGCACACATATATATGATACATATGTATTTATTTTTCCTTTTGAAGCAATATTTTTGTGTATTTTATTTTTTAGATAATTTTAAATATGTATTTATTTATTTGAATGCAGGGTTACAGAGAGGAAGGGAGAGGCAGAAACAGAGAGATCTTCCAACTGCTGGTGTACTCTCCAAATGGCTGCATCTGTCAGGGCTGGGCAAGGTTGAAGCCAGGAGCTTTATCCAGGTCTCCCACATGGGTGCAGGGACCCAAGCACGTGGGCCATCTTCTGCTGCTTTCCCAGGAACATTAGCAGGGAGCTGGACTGGAAATGCATCTGCTGGGACGCAAACTGGCACTTATATGGGATGTCAGCGCTGCAGAGAGCAGCTTAACCTGCTGTGCCATAGCACCAGCCTGTAGTAATGTATTTTCAATTTACGTTACTCAAAAGTTTAAGGTTCTACTAAATAAAGAATTCAACAAATAAGAAAAAACACCATAGTTCAGCAGAAAAATAGGCAAGGGCTATAAACAATAATCAAATAAAAAGATGTTTGAATTTACTCACATAAAATAAGTATTACAATAGTCACAAAATTATTACCTGTACCCCACATTTATTGTAGCCCAATTCACATATATAAGATATAGAATCAACTCATGTGTCCACCAACTAACAACTGGTAAAGAAATTTTGGTATATATACAATATGGAATACTACTCAGCCATAAAAAAGAATGAAGTCCTGCCTTTTGCAACAACATAGATGCAACTAGAAATCATTATACTTAGAGAAATAAGCCAGTCCCCAAAAGACAAATACAATATGTTTTCCCTGATCTGTGGTAACTAACAGAGGACTAAAAATGTAACATACTGGAGTGAAATTGACATCTTGAGATTTGATGATTGATTGTTTATGGCCCTTGTCTCTACTGTTTAGTAACAGAGGTTTTTTTTTTTTTTTTTCCCTTCATACTATTTGTTGAACTCATTACTTACTGTAAGATTAATTTTATGAGTATAAAGTAAACTGAAAGTAGATCATTGTAAAAATTAAGAGAGGGAATAGGAGAGGAAGCAGTTAGTTGTAAATCTTAAATAAAATAAAAATAAAATTAAAAAACTATAGTAGTATAAAATTCTTTACAATTTAACAACTATTAAAACACATTGACAAAACACTTTATTTTCAACAAAACTGTTACACAAAGACATTTCTTTATTATTTTTGGTTTTTGATTTTTTACGAGCTACTTACCTGACAAAGGATTAATATCCAGAATATATCAGCAACTCAAAGAGATTTCACAAATAAGAAGAGATTTCACAAATAAGACCAGTGTAAGCAAATCATGAAGGATAGAATTAAGAGGGAGAGAATGATCCTGCGGGGGAAGCAGGACACACAGCAGACTCACAGAATGGCAAACACCCCAAACAGCACTCCTGCCTCAGAATCAACCCTTGGGGCATTTGGATCTGGCTAAAAGGCCCAAGAGAGTCTCACAGGCATGGAAAGCCATGACACGGTGGCAAAAACAACCTAAATGAAAGACCATGGTGAACAAGACCCCAGCGGAAGGAACAGGCCATCAAGGAGGGAGGCGCCTTTCTCTGAAGGGAGGAAGGGACCTCCACTGTGATATGGCCTTGACTAAACAAGTTCAGAGTCGGTGAACTCAAGGGGCTTCCATAGCCTCGACAGCTCGTGGCAAGAGCCTTGGGTGATTGCTGACGTCATAAATAAGAGTGCCAATTGTTAAATCAACAACGGGAGTCACTGGGTACATGCTCCCTACATAGGATCTCTGTCCTTAATGTGTTTTACTATGAAACTTAAAAACAACACTACTAATCGAACAATACCCTATACCTTGTGTGGTTGTGTGAGTGTAGCCTGTTGAAATCCTTGCTTAGTATATACTAATTTGATCTTCTGTATATGAAGGTAATTGAAAATGAAACTCCATGAAGGGCGGGATGGGAGAGGGAGTGGGAGAGGGGAGGGAGGGAGGGAGGGAGGTTGGGGCGGGGGAGGGGGGGATGAAGCCACAACAATACAAAAGTTGCACTTTGTAAATTCACATTTATTAAATAAACAAAATAAATAAATAAATACAAAAAATAAAGCTTCCTATTTCTTGACCCAAAACAAAACAAAACACCTCAAGAACAAAAAAACAGAAACAAAAACAGCTAAGAAATGGTCGGCCGGCGCCGTGGCTCAATAGGCTAATCCTCCACCTGCAGCGCCGGCACACCAGGTTCTAGTCCTGGTTGGGGCACCGGATGTTGTCCCGTTTGCTCCTCTTCCAGGCCAGCTCTCTGCTGTGGCCCGGAGTGCAGTGGAGGATGGCCCAAGTGCTTGGGCCCTTCACCCCATGGGAGACCAGGAGAAGCACCTGGCTCTTGGCTTTGGATCAGCATAGTGAGCCGGCCGCAGCACGCTGGCCGTGGCGGCCATTGGAGGGTGAACCAACGGCAAAGGAAGGGCAAAGGAAGACCTTTCTCTCTGTCTCTCTCTGTCTCACTGTCCACTCTGCCTGTCATGTCATGTCACAAAAAAAAAAAAAAAAAGAAAAAAAAAAGAAAGAAAAGAAATGGGCAAAGGACCTGAACAGATAGTTCTCAAAAAAAAAAAAAAAGAAAGAAAAAAAAGAAAGGAAGGAAAATACAAATGGCCAAGAAATACATGAAAAAATGCTGAATATCACTAGGCACCATGGAAACACAAATCAAAACCACAATGAAATAGGGCCTCTGCCCTGCAAGGATGGCTATTATCAAAAAGAGAGCAACAAAATTTGGTGAGAATGTAGAGAAAGGGAGTAGTTCTCTTTTACACTGTTGGTGGGGATGAAAATAGTGCAGCCACTGCTGAAAACAGTATGAAGATTTCTTAAAGAACCAGAAACAGACGTGCCATATGATCCAGCAATCTCTCTATGGGCATATACCCCCAAAACCAGAATATACACAATCAAAGAGACAGAAGGACCACCATGTTTATAGCAGCACTGTTCACTATATGGAATGAACCAAGCTCTACATCATCACATGAATGGGTAAAGAAAACGTTGTATGTATATACAATGGAATATTATTCAGCTCTAAGATCGAGTGAAATTCCAGCATTTGCATCACCATGGTTGGAACCAGAGGACATCACGTTGAGTGAAATCAGCTGGACACAGAGACACACCCTGCATGTTCTCCCTTATATATGGGAGCTAAAATTTAAGGCAACAGCAACAACAAACATCCTTTCTGATGACTGATACCGCCATTTCCTTTTTCCAGCTGGTAAGTCCTCTTAGCTTTGCCTGAATGCTCTTGGAGATTTTTTTTCGTCATTCTGTAATTTCATTGATGTCAACTGGTGTTAAGTTAGGAATGGAATAGTTGGATACTGCAACTTCAGACAAACTTCCTTTACCTGCAATGAGTTCCCAAACACAGGCCTTTCTCTCCACCTACACAGAGAGAGGTGTGTTCAAACTGGCTTTGGTCTTGACTGTGTGCGTGACTTAGAATAAGTTGCTTTACATCTATGAATGGGCTATGATACTGTTGCCTACTTTGCAGGACCATTAACAATGACTAAAGGAGATATTTCATGCTTAGTTTTGATGTAGTACCTTAAGCTTATTTTTATTATCAGCCTACGAAAAATTTACTTTAGATTGAGATAACTAAGCCTATCTGAGCAGCAAGGTACTTTCTATTTCCTCAACCATCTCCCATGCTTTCCCAAGAAATGATGTCTAATTTTCCTTTTTGGTTTTGAATAGTACCCTCCTTACTGGAGAATCTGCATGAATATTTATGGTCATGCCACCCTGTATACCTCCTGCAAGCAGAGGGTTTATTCTTTCTTTGCTTTTTTTGTAACACCTTCAGTGAGCTATGATTCATGCTCCATAGAATGCACCCCCTTAGGTGCACCACATAATGTTTTTTAAAGAATATTTACAGAGATGTGTAATCTCCATGCTCTTTTACTGGCTTCAACATGTTTTGCAGTTTTCCTTAATGCCCCTTATGCTGTCTATAATCTTCACATCATCTTGGAGCTTGGTCATCTGGGTACAGACCCTAATGTTTTGAGCTTGGCCCTTTTTAAAAAAAAAAAGATTTATTTACTTAAATGAAAGGAAGCATGTTAGAGAGGGAGAGACTGAGAAAAAGGAGAGATAGTCTATCCACTGGCTCACTACCCAAATGGTCAGAACAGCTGGGGCCAGGCCAGAACAAAACCAAGAGCCAGGAGCTCCATCTGGGACTTCTACACAGGTAGCAGGAAGTCAAGTACTTGGGCCACCATCTGCATCTTCTTAGGTGCATCAAAAGGAAGCTGGATCAGAAGTGCAGAATAGCTGGGACTTGAACCATGAACACTGAAATGGGATGCAGGCATCCCAGGTCGTGGCTTAGCCCTCTGTGCCACAATACCAACACTTAATCACAATACTGCAGGTACTACCATAAATTCTTAACAGCTTTATTAAGGTTGAATTCGCATCCATATAGTTCACTAATTTAAATTATGCAGTTCAATAGTTATTATCATTCTTATAGGTAAGTACAACAATCATCAAAGTCAATTTTAGAATATTTACCTCAAAAAAAAAAAAAAACCCTTAACTCATTAATTATTGCTCTCCCTGTGCCTGTACATCTTACCCTAACCCTCAGCAACCACAAACCTACATTGAGAGTTCCTTGTCTGGAAATTTCACATCAATATATTCAGGGCTTTTACAATTGATTTCTTTCACAGTTTTCAAAGTTCATCCATGTTATAGCATGTATCAATACTTCATTGCTTTTTATGGCCAAATACTATGCTTCTGTATGGATGCCCATTTGATGGACATCTGAATAGTTTTCACCTTTTGGCTATTAGGAATACTGTTGTTAAAAATATTTGTGTACTAGTTTTTTAACAGATGTCTGCTTTCATTTCTCTTAGCCATATACATGGGATTCTAATTCCTGGGTCCAGTGATAACTCTATGCTTAATTGTTTGAACTACTAAATTATTTTCCAGAGTGCCTACATTGTTTTATACCCTTACTGCCAGAACATGTGGGTTCTCATTTGTCCATATCTTCACCAACATTTACCTGACTTTGATTGTAGTCATATTAGGGAGAAAGAAGTACTGGGCTATCTCATGGTAATTTTGATGTACACGTTCCTTATGCCTGATGATGTTGAATAATTTTTCATGTGCTTATCGGCTATTTCTGTATCTTCCTTGGAGATCCTTTGTCCATTTCCTAACTGGGATAATTATGGTTTTATTATTATGAGTTCTAAATATAAATGTATTAGCTCAGAAGATTTGCAATTATTTTCTTCCATTCTGAGAATTGTCTTTTAACTTTCATGATGGTATCCTTCGAAACACAAGGGTTTTTAATTTTTATGAAGTACAATTTACTTATTTTTTTCTTTTATTGTTCATGTTTTCAGTGCCATATCTAAGAATCTTGCCAAGTTGCATATCATAAACATTTACGCCTTCTCTGTCTCTCCCTCTCTCTCTGTAACCCTGACTTTTAAATAAATAAATAAAATCTTTAAAAAACTAAAGATATATCTCTCACTGTACATAGTGGAGACACACCTTTATAAAGAGAATAGATAGGGTGAAAATAATAGAATAAAACAGATGCAACATGTAAAAAATAACCAAAAAAGAAGTTGATTGGTTATAGTAATAGCAGACAAAACCATTTTTTAAAGATTATTTATTTATTTGAGAGGTAGAGTACAGACAATAAGAGGAAGAGAGAGAGAAAGATCTTCCTTCTGTTGGTCCACTCCCAAAATGGCCACAATGGCCAGAGCTGTGCCGATCCAAAGCTAGGAGCCAGGAGCTTCTTCAGGGTCTCCCACATGGGTACAGGGGCCCCAGGACTTGGGCCATCTTCCACTGCTTTCCCAGGCCATAGCAGAGAGCTGAATCGGAAGAGGAGCAGCTGGGACTGAAGTTGGTGCCCATATGGGATGCTGGCACTGCAGGTGGAGGATTAACCTACTGTGCCACAGCACTGGTCCCCAGACAAAATAATTTTAAGACAAATAATTGTTATAGAAACAAATAAGTGTATTTTATAATTATGATAGAGCCAATCCATTAAGAGGATAAGATGTAACAATTTAAGGCAAATATGCACTTAGCAACATGGCCCCTAAACACATGAGGCAAACACTAGCAGAACTGAGGAGAGAAATAGATAGTCCAACTAAATTTATTAGACATTTCAATACGTCAACTTAAATAATATGCAGAACCAATAGAAGATAAGAAAGGAAATATATGATAGAACTATGTAAACCAACTAGACCTATAAACTTTCTTTAACACACTCCATCCAACAACCAAAGATACACTTTCTTCTTAACAGCCCATGAAACATTCTCCAGGATAGATGATATTCTAGGTCATAAAAGAAGATTCATATGAGGCGGACATGTGGCATTTGTCTTTCTGAATCTAGGTTGTTTCTTACAATGTCAATCTAGAGGATTGGCATTGTGGAGTCCTGGGTTATGCTACCAGGTGAGACATTGGCATGCCATATTGAAGCACCAGTTCAAGTTCTGGCTGCTCCACTCCTGATCTGGCTTCCTGCTAATGCACCTAGGAAGGCAGAAGATGACAGCCCAAGGGCTTGAATCCCTGCCACTCACGTGGGAGACCAGGATGGAGTTCCTGGCTCCTGCTATGGCCAGGCTCAGTCCTGGCTTTTGCAGCCATTTGAAAAGTGAACCAGCAGATGAAAGCTCGCTCTCTCTCTCTCTCTCTCTCTCTCTCTCTCTTTCTCTCTCTCTTTCTCTCTGCCTTAAGACAAAAAAAATGATTTTTTAAAATGTTGATCTGAACTGAAAATAGTGATTACCAGAGGCAGAGGCTGGGAAGGGTTGGGGTAAGGGGTGTAGACGAATGTTCAATAATTTGTATCAAATGATGATCAGATAGAAGTAATAAGTAGGAATTATTACAGTTCACAATAATGTATTATATACTATATAAAGGATTGGAAAAGAGTAGGCTCTAAATACAAAAAAAGATAAGGAAATGAAAAAGCTATTTGCCTTGTTTGATCACTTATTGCTGTGTATATGTGTTGAAATATTTCACTGTGAACCATAAAAATATGCAGGTATTACACACTGATCAAATATTTTAAAAATCTAAAATAAAAAAAATTCAGGTCTCAACAAATTTAAATGGATTGACTTTATATTAAATAATATAACAGAATGAAGTTAGAACTCAATAACAGATTTGGGAAATCACAAGTATGTCTTAATTAAATAACACATTCATAATTAACCAATGGGTCAAGAAAGAAATCACCAGAGAGATTAGAAAATACTTTGAGATGAATGAAAATGAAAGCAAACATGACAAAACATGAGATTCAGTTAAAGCAGTGTTTAAAGAGAAATTTGTAGCTGACAACACTGATATTAGAGGAAAAATATTAATAACCTAACTACCCATCTAACTAAAGTATCAAAACAAAAATAAATTAGACCCAAAGAAATCAGAAGAATGAAAATATTTTAGGTCAGAGTGGAAATAAATGAACAAGAAAACAATGGAGAAAATCAATGAAATAAAAATTTTGTCTATGAAAAGATCAACCAAATGGGTAAGATTTTAGCTACGCTTATCAATAAAAAAAAGACTCAACTGCTAAAACTAGAAATGAAAAAAGTGATATCACTCCTAAGCTTATAGAAATAAAAATTAAATATAGAGAAATGCTTTGCAAAGCCATATGCTAATGGATTTAATAACCTAAATGAAATGGGTAAATCCTATAAAGATGAGCTAACAGATTTTACTAAAAAACAATAGGAAATATTAATATTCTCATACCAAGAAAAAATTGAATTTGTAGGTAAAACACTACCCCAAAAGAAAAGCTCAGTCCCAGACAACTACACTTGTGAATTTTACCAAATATTGAAGGAAAAGTCACACAAATTCTTCCTATACTCTTTGAAGAAACAGAAGAGGAGAGAGCTTTTTTCAGTTCATTTCATAAGGACAGTATTACTACCTTTATACAAAAAACAGATAAAGACATTAAAAGAAAACTGTAAATGACTGTCTCTTATAATAATAGGTGCAAAAATCCTCAGTAGAATCTTCACACCCAAATCTGGCAAACTAAAGAGAATAATACACCACAGACAAGTTACATTTATCTTGAAAATGTAAAGTTGGTTCCATATATGAAATCAATTAGTATAATACACAAAATAAACAGAATAAAGGACAAAAACTATATGATTGCTTTGACTAAATGCAGAAATTGTATTTGGCAAAAATACATCAGTTTTTTTTTTTCTGTTTCTTTGTTTCTTTTTTGTTTCTTTTTTTGTTTGTTTTACAGAGAGGAGAGAGATCTTCTATCTGCTGGTTCACTCCCCGAATGGCTGTAATGGCCAGGGCTGAACTAGGCTGAAGCCAGGAGGCAGGAATTCCATCCAGGTCTTCCATGTGGGTGCACATGAAAAGCGGCACCCATATGGTATTCTGCAGTCAAAGGCAGAGGCTTAACCTGCTATGCCACTATGCCAGCCCCCATCAAACTCTTAAGATCAAAGACACTTAACAGACGCCAAACGCCCTATTAACAAAATGGAACTTCCTTAACCTGATAAAGGGCATCTATGAAAATTCCACAATTGGGATGGCCTTGTGGCCTAGCAATTAAGATGTCAACTAGGACGCCCATGTCCAGGTTTAATTGCTGACTCTGGATTCTGAGTTCAGCTTCCTGTTTAATGTGGATCTTAGAGGCAATGGTGATCATTCAACTGCTTGGGTTTCTTCCACCCACATGGTAGACCTATATTGAGTTCCTGGCTCCCAGCTTCAATCCTCCCTCCTCCCCCTAGTTATTGTGGGTTGATGAGTAAACCAGCATATGGGAGCTCCCTGTTTCATCAATCAATAAATAAAATAAAAATAAGCACATTTTTAAAATCTAAGGCTAATGTCATAATTTTTTTTAAGATTTTATTTATTTGAAAGCTAGAATGTCAAAAAGAGGGGAAAAAACAGAGAGAGAGAAAGAGGCCTTCTGTTCACTGATTCATTCCTCTGATGGCTGCAACAGCCAGGCTTGTGCCAGGCCAAATCTAGGAGCCTGGAACACCATCCAGGTCTCTCATGTGGGTGGCAAGGGCACAAATGCTTTGGCTATCATTTGCTGCTTTCCAAGGCACAATAACAGGAAGGTGGATCAGAAGAGGAGCAGCCAGGACTTGAAATGGTGCTCTTTTGTGGGATGTGGTATCTCAATCTGTGCCTTTAACCTAAGTGCTGCAATGCTGGTCTCAGTACATAATTTGTAAAGATTGGTTGCTTTTCTGCACCCCCATGTATATTGAAGCTCAATTCACAATAGCCAAGACATGGAATCAACCTAAATGCATATCAACATAAAGAAATTATGGGATATGTACTCTATGGAATACCACATAGCAGTAAAAAAAAATGAAATCTGGTCATTTGCAACAAAATAGATGAAATCTGGAAAACATCATACTTAGTGAAATAAGCCAGTCCCAAAGGGACAAATACCATATTGTCTCCCTGATCTGCAATAACTAACAGAGCACCTAAAGGAAACCTGTAGAAGTGAAATTGACACTTTGAGAAGCAATGACTTGAACAGCCCTTGTCTTGACTGTCAAAGAACAGTTTTTTCCTCTCCCTTCTTAACATCACTGGTTGAACTCTTTACTTAACATAGAAATAATTATATGTGTACAAAGTCAAGTGAAAATAGATCCCAGTAAAAAATAAGAGTGGGGAAAAGAGAGGGAGGAGCTGTTTAGTTCTGCATACTTTCCTACAGACTTACTTCTAAGGGTACAGCTAAAAACTTGCCATGGGACTCCAAATCCCATTAAGCTGGGTGGTAATAATGCCATCTTAAGTGTTAAAGTGATCATATTAAGTGTTAAATTGATCATATAGATAGGATTAAGTGTTAAAGGTACCACATAAATAAGACCAATAACAATAGGTATAATTAAAAAGGAGAGAATGTTCTAACATGGGAAGCAGTCCACACAGCAAACTCATAGAATGACAATCACTTTAAGTAGCACTCTGATCTCAGAAACAGCCCTTAAGGCATTCTGGTCTGACTGAAAAGCCCACGAGAGCATTTCAGGCATGGAAATCTGACATGCTGGCAAAAAATGCCCTATATATTGGACCCCTTGCTTAAGGCTTTATCTGAATACTGATGGAGTTTATGGATTCAAAAGGCTTCCACAGCCTAGGCAGATTATGTCAAAAGCCTCAGGTGGTCACTGATGTCATATGTAAGAGTGTTAATTGTTAACAACAGGAGTCACTGTGCACTAACTCCCCATGCAGGATCTCTGTACTTAATGAGAATTAACTGTGAAACTTGTTCTCGAACAGCTTTTATATTTTTTATGTATGTGTGTAAATTGTTGAAATCTTCATTTAGTATAGAGTTGTTCTTCTGTGTATAAAGTTAATTGAAAATGAATCTTAATAGAGAATGGGGCTGGGAATGGGAGAGGGAAGAGGAGGTGAGGTGGGGGTGGTGGTGGGAGGGTGGCTATGGTGGGAAGAATCTCTATATTCCTAAAGTTGTACTTATGAAATTTGTACTCATTAAATAAAAGGTTTATTTGGGAAAAAGAAAAGAAAAGAAAGACAGCTCTTCAGCCTGAGTGAGTGAGGAAGCTGGAGTTAGTAAGGAGGAAGTCTACTGTTGAGCAGGGTGGAGAGTCCCCAGTAGGCCCCCTCTGAGCTCCCATCTGTTGCCTGAAATGAAACCCAAGGCTCTCTTCCATCCAGTTTTCCTCTAGACCAAGGACAGAGTGACTGTGGCCATAGGTTAGAGGCCAGAGTGTCCAGACAGTCATGATATTTCCCCCAAAGAGCCGAGCACACTCACTCAGTGCCAAGCAGCTCCCACACCCATCTGCATCCAGGAGATGCTTTGTTTTGCACTGTAGTCTGCATAGACTATGACCAACTTCATGTCTATTCCAAGAAAAGATGGGACAAGAACACACGCACAAGCCATTGGCAATGGTGCTCTCTCCTAGGATGGACACTCTCTCCTAGGATGGGAAGAAATGCAGAAGAGTATTACAGAATTTTTTTCTTTCTTAAAAGAAGCAAAGAAATAAATGAAATAAAGTTAGTCGGAGGGAGAGGAAATAACAAAAACTTCAGGGAAGACAGCATAATTATTTATAGAAAGAGTTCAGCAGATACAAAATTCCCACAACAGGTTTCACCTTCATGGGGATCATAAATCCACCTGTAAATTATAACAGAAAAGGAATTTGCTACCTATGAGGATGACCTGGTAGATCTACCCCAAGTTGTTTCCCTACTAATTTTCTCCCTCAAGTAAGTTATCTTAAAAGCTTTTGTAAATAAAGACATCTGGATTACATAAAAAAAAAGAATGGTTGCTTTAACCCTAAGATCAGAAATAATATTTGTTATGTCTACTATCACTGCTTCTATTCCATATTAAATTGAAGGTTTTACCCAGGGAAAAGGCAGCCAGATTTGAAAGATATTTTTAGTTGAAGGTGGCATGTATATATTAAAACCACTGATTTACATATTGAAAATAATAACTCAAACACTTGCTCAATGATGTTCATAGCATCATTATTTACAAAACCAAAAATTGGAAACAGTTAAAATGTTCACCATCAGAAAATGGATAACAAAATGTGTTATCCACACACAATAGAAATTCTAATTCATTTACAACAGGGATGAATTTTGAAAACATTTTGCTAAATGCAATAAGCCAGACATAAAGGAACACATATTTTATAATTTCCCTTACATGAGATGCTCAAGAAAGTCAAACTATAGATCAGAAGATATAATGGAGATTGCCAGGGGCTAGGGAAGGATAATTGGGAGGCATTGTCTAATGGGCACAGAATTTCTGTTCATGATCAAACCAAAAAACTATTCTGGAAATGGAGAGTGGGTACAGTTATATAACATTTTGAATACACTTAATGCTACTGAATTATACACTTAAATGTGCCAATAATGATCAATTTAAATATTTACTTTATAACAGTAAAATACCTTGTAAATAAAACAAATTTTTAAAAGAGCAAAAACTTAGGATTGAGTAGAAATATATTCTTTTTTATCTTCAGGCAGAGCGGACAGTGAGAGACAGACAGAAAGGTCTTCCTTCCGTTGGTTCACCCCCCAAATGGCTGCTACAGCCGGTGCGCTGTGCTGATCCGAAGGCAGGAGCCAGGTGCTTCCTCCTGGTCTCACATGCGAGTGCAGAGCCCAAGCACTTGGGCCATCCTCCACTGCCATCCTGGGCCACAGCAGAGAGCTGGACTGGAAGAGGAGCAGCCAGGACAGAATCCGGCACCCAGACAGGGACTAGAAACTGGGGTGCCGGCACTGCAGGTGGAGGATTAGCCTATTGAGCCACGGTGCTGGCCCGAGAAATATATGTTTTTAATAAATAATAAAATTTAGGGGAAGGCTAAAGAAAAAAGCTGCATATTAACACCACATTAGAATTGGTAGATTTGCCTCTCATGGGGTACAAGTTAACAATTCTGAAACTCTTGTACATGTATATTGGGGTTGTACTAATAAGCTAATGGATGATAGAAGCCAGGTTTCTCAATGTCAGTGAGAATTAACAGCTAGAATGTACTGTGTGCAAACATCAACTGAATTCATGTTTGTTTTAAGACAGCTACAGATGGAGATAAATAGGTAGCTATAGAAACAGATACAGATGTAGATGCTATGGATGTGGTGTGTGTGTGTGTGTGTGTGTGTGTGTGCTATTATGGGTGCACAGATCAGCATTTACACACATATTTCCATGTCCCATAGCTACTAGGACCTAATTGTATGATGTCCTATTACCAATGAGAACAGATCTTGGTTTCTAATACCATTCTTCAACAGAAGAATCTAGGATCCTTGGGAAAATGGTTAATTCTAGGCTGGGGATGGGGAGCTCTAAGATGAGTCAGGAGCCTCCTGTAGTGTCAGAGAGTAAGAAAGTGCCCTCCCTCCCCACCAAAAATGAAGAGAACAAGAAAAGGGGAAAAAGAAGCAGCTACAGCATGTGCACATCAACTAGCACAGGAATCAACTGAAAGAGCTTCCTGGGGACAAAGGTGAAAATTTTGCACTCTGCCCTCAAGAAGATGAGGCACAACCTTCCAGTCGTTCATGGTGGGTTTGGAAACGGAGCTCCTTGCAAAGAGAGCAGTGAGGAAAAGGAGGTACTAAGGTAACTTCACAGTGCAGAAACATGGCAGTCACTTCCTCCGTGAGGTGATCAAGGTCGACACTCACAGCTATGCACAACGTTGATAGCAGCCCTCTGAGATGATGTGATGAGAATGACATTTTACTTCTACGGTCTTCCTCCCCAGACCCTCTAACCATAAGAAAAAACTCTGAAATATTGCAGTTGGAGAACAATCTACAAAGGCCTGAGCCATCCCTCTCAAGGGTTCGAGTCCCGGTCGGGGCGCCGGATTCTGTCCCGGTTGCCCCTCTTCCAGGCCAGCTCTCTGCTGTGGCCCGGGAGTGCAGTGGAGGATGGCCCAAGTGCTTGGGCCCTGCACCCCATGGGAGACCAGGAGAAGCATCTGGCTCCTGCCTTCGGATCAGCGCAGTGCTCTGGCCGCAGCACGCCGGCTGCTGTGGCCATTGGGGGGTGAACCAACAGCAAAGGAAGACCTTTCTCTCTGTCTCTCTCTCTCTCACTGTCCACTCTGCCTGTCAAAACAAACAAACAAACAAACAAACAAAAAAACTTCATTTTCCTGAAGGTCACCAAAAACAAGGGACAGAAATGTGTCAGGAGTGGCCACAGCAAAAGGAGCCTTAGTGACTACATGCAATGTGGCTTCCTGGATGGGAGCCCTAGCAGGAAAGGACACTGGCTAACATCCCAGGCAATGTGAACATAGACGCTCATAAACAATTGTGCATCTGTATTGGATCATTAATTATGGCATATACACCACATGAATAAAAGGCAACAGTATAGGGGAAACTAAGTGGGGGGTATATGGGAACTCTGTATTATCTATGCAACTGTTCTGTACAGATAAATCTATTTTAAAATTTTAAAAATGTTTATTAAAAATTCACAATAAATTCAAACAAAGGATTAACAGGGTATGAGAGGGCTTTGCTGGGCTCCAGGCAAGACCTTCAGGGTCCAGAATGCTGTGAATTTGAGCTGGAAGTCTTTAGACTACAGATTTAGAATTATTTATTTCTGCAGTCCAGGGAAGAGTGGAGAAAATTTGTCCCTTCCAGTCAAGAGACAGTCAGCTAGTTCCAACTCTCAATTATAAAAAGCACTGCTTTTTCTCAATTAAATTTACCAAGCATCTATGGTTCTTAGTTTTCCAAACTCTGAAATCTCTCTAAACGTGGTAACTTTGGATGCTCCCAGAAGTACACATCCTAGGTACACTTGATTAAGGGTTTAAAACTACAAGCTATATATTTCAAAACCATTCTATTTTGATAGGTTTCCATGGGAAAAAATGATCTTGCATATTTCCCATTTATTGTTTTTGTCTTTTTAAGCAAAAAGCTGCCTAAATATTTTAAAGGTAAAGTTGGTGGGGCCAACGCTGTGGTGTAGTATGCTAAGCCTCTGCTGATACACTGACATCCCACATGTGCACTGGTTGGAGTCCCAGCTACTCCACTTCTGATCCAGCTCTCTGCTAATGGTCTGGGAAAGCAGTACAAGATGGCTGAAGTACTTGAACCCCTGCACTCACATGGGAGACCCAGAGGAAACACCTGGCTTCTGGCTTTGGATTGGCTCAGTTCCAGCTGTTTGCAGCCATTTGGGGGGTGAACCAGTGGATGTAAGACCTTTCTCTCTGTCTCTCCCTCTCTCTTTCTTTAACTCTGCCTCTCAAATAAACAAATAAAATAACAAACAAAAAATAAAGGTAAAGTTGGGTATTTTTCATTAAGAGAAGCTATTTTGAGAAGCAGAATTTAATATGTATTGTTAAAAATAAGGTATTGAGCTTTGGGATTGTAATGATTCATTGGATAAAAAAGAAGGATGAGATAAGAGAAATTTTTCAAAAAAATTGGATCCTGTATGTTGATCCTTTGATTTATCTATTCCTATACCTCATATCTCTTCTAAATCACACCTAGCTACGTTTTAAAAAATAACTATTGGGGCTCTCAGCTTTGGCAGAGAGCAGTGCTCTGGCTCAAGTGATCATATGTCACATTGCTAATGTTATTATAAGTGACAGTCAGCTAAATGTACACTCAGGCTAACATTATATATTAATAAGCAAATTAATAGGTCAGTGATCAACACCCATTTAACAAGCCAGATCATATCTGTCTCCATGCTTCTTTGCTATACATATCCAATACACACATCTGTCGCAAGATCATGCATCTCTTTAAATGTTGGCTTCACAATTAATTCTCTAGCTAGACTAAAAATAGCACCATTATTGTAATCGGCAAGTGCAACTTTAGCCACTGGAGGGCACTGTTTCATAAAATGCTGTAAGCACTACCGCGGCTGCTAAGAAAGTGAATTAAAAATAATACTGAGTATAGGTTAACAAGACACATGTCTGAATCCATGAATGTTAGTAAGCAGCGAAAGCTCAGCCAACACAATATTTTGAAGTGCACATTATTTATCCACAGATCAGGAGCACTGGGTTTGAATCCTAGTCCTTTACTTGGATACCTCTACATCAACTCATTGTCTGGAAACATGTGCAAACCTCACTTTCCTGACCAAAAAAAAAAAAAAAAAAAAAAAAAAAGAAAGAAAAAAGAAAGAAAAAAATCACACTTTTGTGGAATCTTTTCACAAAATATATGAATATGATTGTAAATGCTGTGGCTACCAGTCCCACATGTTTCTTGAAATGTTCCATTATCCAGAAGTTTCTGTTGGATTTGATCAAACACTTAGACAAAGTTAAATGAGCCACTGCTTACCGTCTCCCTGGTTGAACATTAGCAGGAAACTGGAATGGGAAATGGAGCAGAGAACGTGAAACAGTGTTGAGCAATATGGGATGAGAATGTCCCAGTTACATCTTAACCACAGCTCCAGATGACTGTATTCTTTCACTACCATTGTAAGGGCCAAAGTTTGTGTTTACAAAGTGTTTTCAGTCAAGTGATCTCATTGCCTCAGTTACATAAGAAAAGCCTGGTGGCAGCTACATTGTGTAGAGACAGGTGATTGGAGTTCATGCAAATTTGAGGACAAATACATAAAATGCCTACACTTTTGCTTTTGTGGCCAAGGGGCTTCAGTAGGATGGTGGGAAGCTGTGTGGTTCAATGGGTGTACTTGAAGCCCTCTGCCTCTCAGTTTCCAGAGAGGAGCAAGGCGGCAAGGATAAATGGAATTCTCTGGGAACACAGAATCACAAGCAGAATGATCCACAGTAGCAGCCATTCCACTACTTGAAAGACAAGTTCAAGTTTCCTGATTATGGGCATTAAAGCCTAATGACTCAACTTTAAAAGACTCCAGAGAAAATGTCTCAAAAGTCTGTGGCTTAGTTTATCCGCATGCTGCCTTTTTTTTCCTCTCCAGTAACAATCTATACCCTGTTGTCAGGGCAATTGCCATTAAATGAAACTTTTCCCTACACAAAAACTTCCTAATTGGCTTTCCTGTGAACTACAACATAGAATTCAGTATCCTTGCCTGACATTCAATATCATATTATGTGTTCCAAAATGAAACGATGAGTTTTGTCTCTCACTATTCCTTTTTATAGAAATGGGCTTTTATTTTTTGTCTTTTTAAAGATAAAATTCACATAACAAAAGACATCATTTTAATAATCTTAAAGTATATAATTCAGTATTTTCTAGTATAATCATAGAGTTGTACAACTATCAGCACTATGTAATTCCAGAATATTTTCATCAGTACAAGTGGCTCTCTGTGCATAAACTGTGCAATGTGGCTTACACTGATCATTTGCCCTCCTTCTGACAGTCAAGAACTTTGGTGCACCCTAAAGACACACCTACATGTCTACTGTGATCAGCTACTGGCAAAAAGCATAGGCATTGAGTGTCTCTATTTAAAAAAAAAAAAAGATCTATTGTTTGTTTACTTGAAAGGCAGATTTACAGAGGAAGAGAGAGTCAGAGAGACAGAGATTGATCTTCCATCCATTGGTTCACTCCACAAATGGCTGCAACAGCCAGGGCTGTGTCAGTCTGAAGCCAGGAGTCAGGAGCTTCTTCTAGGTCTCCCACATGAGTGCAGGGGCCCAAGCACTTAGGCCATCTTCCACTGCTTTCTCATGCACATTAGCAAGGAGCTAGATCAGAAGTAGAGCAGTGGGGACCCAATCCAGCACCCATATGGGATGCTGGCAGCTCTGGTGGAGGCTTAAGCCACTACACCACAATGCTGGCCCCGGCACTGAGTCTAATGAGGTTCCCCAAAAGCATTTTATTCATGTTTTTCAACTCTTTGGGGGAACTAAGCATAGCCTGATTTCACCAAGAGAGAACCCTTGGAAATTTTGTTTGGTTTCTTCTGAACTTCACCCATTCATATTTTCCCTTTGATAATTTTTCTTTGGATCCATTCACTGTAAAACTTATGCTGTGAGTATGTGAGTTCTGAGTCCTATGAATACTCCTAATGACTTATTAAACCTGCCTGGGTAGTTTTGAGGACCCTGGACACATGCACCAAAATATTCACAGAGGAAATGATGTAGTCCACTGGATTTTTTCAAAATTACTGGTAAGGAGGATGCTAGGAGGGTGTGGATGAAATAAGAATTGAGCATGGCTTGTTAATTATTGAAGCTAAGGTTGAGCTTACATGGGGATTTATTTTTACCATTCTCTAATTTTAAGTATCAGAGTTTAAAAAAAAAAAAGTGAAAAAGTGCGGAGTTCTAAAGGATCAATTTAACATTTAGAACAACACTTTAAGCTAATAATATAAAAACCTGACAAAAGAGACTGTTAAAGGATGGTCAATTATGCTACTCACAATTCAGCACTTAGCTGTTGGTGCCACACTTCAGTGATGTGTCATTTGGGATGACTGTGCATATCTACAGAGCCAGATTTCTTCCTGAAGCAGTCAAGTCAAACTGAGCAATGAGATATAAACAAGAACCCAGTGTCTCGGGGAATTGGCTGCTGTAGAGTTCACAGACGCTTTGTGGTCCTAATGGGTAGGAAGCGAGACTTCCATGAATGTGTATGTATCTCAAGGGCCCTCTCTTTGTATCCACAAAATACTTTCTCATTGAGCTTGTGGAAACACTTTGTTCTACTCTCTTTTCCTTTAACTTCCTGTGGTAAACACTGCTAACTGCCTGTACCAATCCATTCTTGCCTCTTCTTCCTTATTATCAAGAGTCCAGTGTTGCCTAGGAATTCATCATGTCGGGTCAGGAAGAAGGGCACTCACATAACTGAGTTTTCATAAACAGAAAGTTACCATGAGTCTTCCATAAAGCTGTTACTTCCCAAGAAACTTAAGTGTCTGCCTTTCTTTTTTAAATCTGAAGATGATGCCACATGTTTTTGATGGCAGAGCAGAGATTTGGAATAGAGTTGTTGGTCAGGGGTGACTGACATGTGGCCACATTTGGAGATATGTTTGGTTTTTATAGCGCCAATGAGGAGTTGCTACTGGCATCCAATGATGGATGGAGGACAAGGATGCTGAGCGCCCTGCAGTGCACCATTGCAAATGTCAATAGTGCTTAAACCAGAAAATCCTGACTGAGAAGAAGATTGAGTTCTTGAAGATTTTTTTTGGGGAAGCAATTATATCGATTCATGAACTTTTAATTTGCTTCAGCCACTTATTTGGGCTTCTATTGCCTTCTGCCAAGCTCAGGCCAAGGGATCCAGTTTTCTTTCATTCTTTTTGAGTTCTCAACTCCTCCTGACATTAGCGTTTCCAGAGTGTGCTGTTGTGAGCTGTGCCAGCCATGACAATGTCATCTAAGCTGAGTATCCATTTAACTATACATAAAGCAAACTATAGCTCTGACGTTAGCATCTTCCATGCTCCTGTTTTGCACCTGTCCTTGCTGGCAGAATATTATATCCTTTTCTTGATGACCATGATACAGACTCCATAAAACCTCTCCCCTTCCTGTCTGAGCAGGGTAGCCCTCTTGTTACCTGGTAGAATGGACTGGCTGGTTTCTGGCACACAGATAAGGAAGGCAGCTCCAGTTTTCAAGGATGTTGTAAGAAGGTGAGTGATAGAAAACATAATACCAATTTTTTTAATTTTATTTTTAACAGGCAGAGTGGACAGTGAAAGAGAGAGACAGAGAGAAAGGTCTTCCTTTTGCTGTTGGTTCACCCTCCAATGGCCACCACGGCCGGCGCACTGTGCTGATCCAAAGCCAGGAGCCAGGTGCTTCTCCTGGTCTCCCATGGGGTGCAGGGCCCAAGCACTTGGGCCATCCTCCACTGCACTCCCGGGCCATAGCAGAGAGCTGGCCTGGAAGAGGGGCAACTGGGACAGAATCCGGTGCCCCGACCGGGACTAGAACCTGGTGTGCCGGTGCCACTAGGCGGAGGATTAGCCTAGTGAGCTGCGGCGCTGGCCCAGAATGCCTAATTTTAATCCTGTTGGTGAAAATTGGATTTATTCGCTTCCAGAATGTCTTCTCCAAGCACATATAGATTCTTTTTAAGAAGAATGCATACTTTATATTTTCAAACTTTACTATCCTGTGCTGTGATATTTTTTCTGTGGGAGATGCGTAGTGTCGATAGGCAATCCTTAGTCCTGTGCTTGAGCAGGGAACTTCCATCTCCCCTTCTGTCTCAACTCCAGATTGAACAAGACTCTTGGAAGATGATGCTTGCATTAACTGGAAGGCGCCCTATTCAAGATCGGTGATTTTAGATATTTGTCTATCAAATGAGAGGTGGAGTGACAAAGTCATGAAGATATTTCAGGCTCTCACAGGCTTTGAGCTCTGAAAATTCTCATTGGACTGAACTACAATGCCAGCATCAAGGGAGAAGGAGTTTGCTTTCTTCACCTCTTTATCTCAGTGCCCAAAACAGTTATTGACACATAGTAGGACCTCAACACAATTCTGGATGAGTATACAAATGAACCAAATCACAACTTCCTTGAAGATGGGGATATATGCTATTTTATATTCTGTCAACAAAATATATGATAAACAATGAAAATACATCCATAAAACCATTTGGCATGATCAGGGAAGGCTGATCTAAACCAGGTATTTAAAGAAAACTGGTGTCAAGAATATACTTTAAGTTCTGAAGAGACATTAAGGAAGATTTCTGTCCTGTTTCCCAGGACACATTTTTGAGTTGTAAGAAAGCAGATGTTAAAGCCATTCTTATTTGCTCAATAGCCCTACTGGATGATAATGATGGCTCATATGTAAATAGACTCTTTATCCAAGAGGCCACCTCACAAAGCTTATAATAGAAAGTCAAAGGCTCTGGTGCTGCTCAAGGTTTAAAAGAGCTTGACCTTTCTCCTGGTCCTTTCACACGTGCCCCTCTTTCTCAGTGCTCAGGGGGCATTCACTTTTGAAGAATCATCCTGCGGTGAAATGTTGGAAACCGTGGGATAAACACCTGGTCCTTGGTAATGGCTAGTTTCATAGAGTAAAACCTTTAAATCACTGGGATTACCTAGCCCCTCTTTCAGTCAGTTTAATTATACTAAGTGAATTCTTACAGCTTTCATGTCCATCACATCTTCATTCTGTATTTCACAAAGTAATTCATTCCTTCTAAATAGGAGATTTACAGGCTCAGATGCTGAGAAAAGGGATTACATTTTGTGTTTTTAAGAGGTTCACTTTTCCTTAGTAATTTTCCCTGAAATAAGTTTTTCCGGTTTGTTCCAGAGAGAAAAAAAAAATTTAAAACACATAATGGTAGTACTCACGAAGAATTAAGGTGTTTAATATTTGTGAAATATCTGCCTTTTAAGAGATTTTCCCTAGGCCAGCGCAGCAGCTCATTAGGCTAATCCTCTGCCTTGTGTCGCCGGCACACTGGGTTCTAGTCCCAGTCAGGGCATCAGATTCTGTCCCGGTTGCCCCTCTTCCAGGCCAGCTCTCTGCTGTGGCCCGGGAGTGCAGTGGAGGATGGTCCAAGTGTTTGGGTCCTGCACCCATGGGGGAGACCAGGAGAAGCACCTGGCTCCTGCCATCGGATCAGCACGGTGCACCGGTCGCAGCACACCAGTTGCAGCGCGCCGGCCGCGGTGGCCATTGGAGGGAGAACCAACGGCAAAGGAAGACCTTTCTCTCTGTCTCTCTCTCTCTCACTGTCCACTCTGCCTGTCAAAATAAAAAGATTTTTCCTTATGAAAATATAAGTCTAGGGGTTGGCACTGTGGCGTAGAGGATGAAGCCATCACCTGCTGTACCGGCATCCCATATGGATGCCGTTTCGAGTCCCGGCTGCTCCACTTCCAATCCAGCTCTCTGCTGAGGCCTGGGAAGGTAGTGGAAATGACCCAAGTCCTTGGGCCTCTGCACCTGCATGGGAGACCTGGAGGAAGCTCCTGGCTCCTGGCTTTGGATTGGTGCAGCTCCAGCCATTGTGCCATTTGGAGAGTGAACCAGCAGATGGAAGACTTCTCTCTCTCTCGGACTCTGCCTCTTTGTCACTCTGCCTTTCAAATAAGTAAATATAAGACTATGCCCAGCAAGTTGTGCATTACTAGTATGTGCTCTGGATAAGGCGTTCCATATTGCTGGATGGTAGAGACGCCCTCTGCACCAGAAGACATTTATCCAATGCTCCCTAACCGAGGCCCATCAAGCACAGCTCCAGTGATCGCTTGCTCTACCACGGTGGTGCTAAGTGCTCAGTGACTTCTGTCTCCTGCTCCCCCTCTGCAGCCGGGTATATAGACAGCTGTGTGCATGACTTGTCAACTCTGTTGGCCCCAAGGCTGTTTAGAGGAGCGGGCTTGTGTGAGCCAGTCTCACCTCCCCCATCCTTTCCTGCAGAGAACTCTGCATGCTGCAAGTGATTCAGGAAGATGTGCATGCATGTCCTCTCCCCAGCCCTATTCGCATCATCCAAGAAATAAGACAGGCAGGTCACACCACAGTGGACACCCACGGCTCAGAGGAGTCACCTGGAAAGGCTGCCATGGTCTGACTCAACCCTCTCTTGCACCTTCAGTTCCTATCAGTCTCCAAATGTTCGAACTTTATGCCAAATCAGTATTCTAACCAGTTTCTGGATAAGCCTCAATTCTTTCCTTATTCTTTTTAACCTCCAATACTTTCAAATGCCCCCCCTTCCTCATACCACCAACCATTTTTATCTGTCAATGTCCTACTTATGTTCAGTTATCACTTTGGTTCAAATATCACCTGTGAGTCTGAGCTGCCATTGCTTTATGCTCTAACTTCACACTGTCTGTGTCTGGGGAAGCACTCATGGTTTATTATGCTATTTATTTATCTGAATTTTCCCCTAATCCACAAATACTTAAGGGCAAAGGCCACGTGTTAGTTATCTTTATATCACCTTTTCAGTTACTGACTGACTGGATGAATGAATAAACTTGATTGACGTGGTAGAAGCAGAATGATGAAAAAAATCACTGTACCAGGCTTCATTAGGTTTGATGTGTAGACTTGGATAAATTATGTAGCTTCTCTTCTTTCACAAAAGTCTTGTTAACACAGTATTAGTAAAATCAATAATGTGATGCTTAGAAAGAGAGATATTCTTTAATTTTGGGGAGGGAGAAATTTTTATGAAATTAGGTATCTGAATTTTACAAGACTCTACCCAGCTCAGAGAACCTATATTTCAGTCTTTAAGATCTTCAAGTGCACAGATCATTTATGTTATGATACCTTTGTCACTAATATTGAGCTACTGATGTTCATAAACAACATATATTTTGATAGATAAGAAGCAACACACACACACACTCACACACACACACACACACACATACTATCCTGCTTCCATGGGCCTCATTCGTTCCATCTAAGTGATGTAGGAACTCTATCGTATGGTCCTCATGGTTCTTGAGTTTCTCACATTCTCTGGAGCAATCTGGCAGCCCCACATTTTAAAGGATCCATAAAACTGGATATTCTTTGTGGAACCAGGTTGCATCTTACTCATAAATAAAAAGAGAAACAAAATTCCCTGATTGTGCCCACATACAGAAGCTTAGCAATCACAGTTATGACCTATAAGTCATTCCAGAAAAGGGCTCCTTACAGTTCAAGAAAACCAAATTATCAAGGCAACAGTGCAAATGAACTATTCTAGGAATTTAAAATTCTTAGCTCTAGTAAGATTTCATATCATTAAATTGTGCTTTTATTTATATAAGATGATTGGCATCATACCGTATTATTTTATGTATTTAGATATTGAAAATACAAAGACCGACATACTTCAGAAAAAAAAAATCCAAATATTTGCGTGCTGTCATATACACCATCAGATGAAACTGTGGTCATCAAGCTCCAGTGGTTCCCATCAATTTAAATAAGATTTCCCCAGAGATTTCCCCTGGGTGCACCTGCCTAGGGTTCCAGTTTACTGAACCACGGGCAGTTTCAGGTCTCGGCTTACAGATGATGCCAAGTATAAACTGAGGAATTAAATTCATGTCACCATTTTGTTCACTTGTAAAATGGCTCTTATTCAATGTATAATTCATTACTAAAGTCATGCTTGACCCAGAAGCACCAAAAAAAAAAAAATCTTCAAAAATTTATTGAAGTGTGAGCCTCAAGAAGATTGGGATCTATCTCTTGTCTGGCTTCTGCAACATATATGGGAGTTGTTATCCTCGAGTTGAATGATTTCTGTGATAGATCCTATATTAAGTCCCACACTGATTTCCAGGCTACTGTCATTAATTCTGATCATACAAGGAACACTCTCTTGGGGCTGGCACTGTGGCATTGTAGGTAAAGCTGCCATCTGAGGTTCTGGCATCCCATATGGGCACTGGTTTGAGTCCCAGCTGCTTCAGCTCCCTGCTAATTGTGCCTGGGAAAGCAGCTGAAGATGGCCCAAGTGCTTGGGTCCCTGCAACCTCTTGGGAGACTCAGAAGCAGCTCATGGCTCTTGGCTTCAGATTGGGCCAGCTCCAGCAGTTTAAGCATTTGAGGAGTGAGCCAGTGGATAGAAGACTTCTCTCTCTCTTTCCCTCTCCTTCTCTCTCTCTCTCTCTCTCCCCTTCTCTCTAACATGCTTTTCAAATAAATAAGTAAATCTTAAAAAAAAAAAAAAACAGCACACTATCTTAACAGAATCTCAGTTTAACCTGCAGACTAGGATCATTAGTCTTTGCTTAATAAGATGGACATGAGGGCACCACGCATTTTAAGTGCTGGTTTCCTATTCTGGGTCACATCTTCATTGTGAGCTAGACTAAAATAGGTCGTCACCCTTAAGGGAGATTTTATAGCTCATCCTCTGAACAAATCCTCAGTGCAAAGGGAAAACAAGAGCCTTATCACAGATCAAAGAACCACCTCCTTGGAGCACAGGGTCCACATCATAGTTCTCAAGACTAACCAACCTGAAGTCACATCTCGTCCTTTTTGATGCTAGCTATGAGATTTGGGATGGCTCATTAGCCTTTCAAGGCTTTTGTGTCCTCTTATGTAATATGGAGACAATGACGGTCATGAAGAATGGCTGTGGATATCAGATGGCAAATGTATATACAACGGGCCATGCAGTATCTATCCACAACAGGCAATAGGTGGTTAAAAGGGGGAAGGGACAAGGTGAACAGGTGTGAGGCTGGAGAAGACAGCAGAGGTGAGGCAAAGAGAGGGAAGCCACCTTTGCTTATTTCACACTACAGCAAATTTTCATTCCTTCAAATTCCTATCAAGTCAACATAAACCATAGGCACTGGTCTCATGTATGTTTGACTATTTTATCTTTGTTGTAGTTGATGAGATCTTGAATTTCCATCTCATATTTCCATTGACTTGACCAAAGTCCTCTCTGCAACACAGTAGTGTTCTCATCTATGCATTTATTTACCTAACTCTCACTGGGCACTGTACTCAGTGTTGTAGGTACACCCCCTGGCATAAGAAAGCAAACAAAATAAGCTGATCTTTTTAAGTGAACATTTAAAATATACTTTATGCTCTACCTAGAAGGCACAAACTATGTCTCATATGTCTTTGCAATCCCTACTCCTCCAACAAATCAGAGTTCTGGGCATTTAGTAGATTCTTAATAATATTTATAAAGAAAATGAAAGCTGCTATATGAATGCTACTGTATATATTTAAATATGTTTATGTAGCTAGATCCATAGAGAATGTAGTCTTGGTTGATACCTCGATGGAACATTTGAATCACTGAAGTTGGAAAGAAATCATTTACAGAGATTAAGTCACTATCCTCTAAGATAAGTCTTGCCAAAAAACAGTGGAAGATTTCTAAGGGCCGTGAGTTAACAGAGGAAAGGACCTTGCTAAATTCTGCCAGGGAGCTCCAAATTTCAGTGCTCCTTCTTACGGATGGGGCATTCCAGCTAGGCATGGAGGAAATAAAAGTGATCAACAGTGTTGGCTTACAAATCAAGCCTCAGGGCTGGTGTTGTTGCACATAGGGTTAAGACCCTGCCTACGATGCTGCATCCCATATGGGTACCGGTTTGAGCCTCAACTGCTTCACCACTGATCCAGCTCCCTGCGAACGGCCTGGGAGAGCACCAGAACATGGCCCAAGTGTTTGGGCTCCCACTACCCACATGGGAAACCAGGATGAATTTCCAGGCTCCTGGCTTCAGCCTGGCCCAGCCCCAGTCATTGAGGCCATTTCGGCGGTGAACTAGTGAATGGAAGACCTCTTCTCTTTCTCTCTCTCTCTCTCTCTCTCTCTCTCTCTCTCCCTCTCTTCCTGTAACACTGCCTTTAGAATAAATAGATATTTTTAAATAAAAATTAAGCCTCTGTACAAAAATGAGATGATTATCTGACTTCCCTGCCCCATTCCTTTTTTTTCCATTCATCAAATACCTATTACTGGCTGATGGGAATGGGATAAAGTGGAGTTTTTGTTCTTTTCTGAAACTCTGTCCACTGCTGACTCAAAGGAGAGAGGCAGAGACTGCAGATAAACTCAAGGCTATAGGGGCTAAGGAAAAAGGTGGAAACAATAACAGAGGAAACAGGTTTACTTAAGAGCTCAAATGAAGCAGAAACCTTTTTTAGTCTTTAATATGTCACATATTTTGTAAGCATTTAGTGATTCCTTCTAGATCTGTCTAAAGGATCTGAGCAGTCAGGAAGAAAGGCATTTAATCGCTTAAAGAAGAGCTCAGGGAACGCTAGCAAGGCCATTTTGTTCAGTGTCCATCAGCTCGTAAATTAGCAGGCTCCATTTATTTGTTTCGATTCACTGGTTTATTTGTTTAATCTTACTTATTAGGGAACCTGAACCCAACATCAGGTTTTTAAAACACAACATTTGGTTTAAGAATTAACATAAGTACTTACTGTTTAGTAAAAGTCCATTTTAATATGATAAATCATTGAAAAGCGAGATGGGAAATAAGGCATCCCATCAAATATTGGCATTAGATGGTGTTGCCATTTCCCCTTCTGATTTCAGCCATCCATTTCCTACTTTTCATATCGCATGTACAGATTCATAGTCCTATTACAGGGATTTACAGTCTGGTGAGGCAAGCGTTCCACTACTGAGGCAATTTAAATACAACAAAGAATAATTAAGATGACTTCTGCAGATTCATTCCTGATCTCTGGCTATCACCCTATAAACTATGTTACCACTAGTGAGAACTAGGCAGGACTGGGATAAATTTGTCCACTATAATTCCTGGCTTAGAACTTATCAATCCCCAGATAAGCAGTATGGATTTACTGCAAATCTACAGCAAAATGTTAGATTAAAAATAAAACAAAGAACTCATTTACAGCCCTCAAATAACTCCTCGGCACCATTATTCTGTTCAGCCTTTCCTATTGTTTATTAGAAATTTGTCTTTGTAGGACATAACTACATCAAGAGAAGTATTTAATACGCCGAGGTGTTTGAGATGAGCTAAGGACAATGGCCATTGGAGAGCTTGATGGCATTTTATTACCAGATATTCAAATAATGCATTATTTTGGCGCTGTAGTTCTACTTGTAGAAACATCCCTAGGAAACCAGTGCCACAGCTCACTAGGCTAATCCTCCGCCTGCGGCGCCGGCACACCGGGTTCTAGTCCTGGTTGGGGAGCTGGATTCTGTCCCGGTTGCCCCTCTTCCAGGCCAGCTCTCTGCTGTGGCCCGGGAGTGCAGTGGAGGATGGCCCAAGTGCTTGGGTCCTGCACCCCATGGGAGACCAGGAGGAAGCACCTGGATCCTGGCTTCAGATCAGCTCAGCGCTCTGGCAGTGGCGGCCATTTGGGGGGTGAACCAACAGAGGGAAGACCTTTCTCTTTCTCACTGTCTAACTCTGCCTGTCCAAAAAAAAAAAAAAAAAAAAAGAAACATCCCTAGGAAAACTCAAGAAATGTGTATAGATATCTACTATAGGGGCAGACTAATTAATAAATTATTTATAATACCAAGAAACCCCAAAACAGCCCAAGCACACATCAATAAGAGTTAATAAGTTATGGTAAACCCTTGCAATGAAAAATAAACCATCAGAAATAAGCATGTAACACCTGGCAGAAGCAGCAAAGGTCACACTCTATGTGGCTGCCCTGCAGAGTTCAGGAGGCCTAGGCGCACGTGGCCGAACCCACATCACCCCACAGCACTTGTGCTCTGTCCCCCAGGATGCTTTGACGGTGGCCACTGGTTAGGCTAATGAACAGAGCTGATCCCCAGGGAGCAGGGGGAGGAGCAACACCCTGAGCGTGTTGGCTCGTGCTTCACAGATACTGCCCAATTACTACTGCACATTCACGTTCAACCCTACGGTGACCACATTGGTGCCTCTGTATTCAGTAAGCTAGTAATTTGGGGAAAGTTTTTGGAATCTTCGAAAGTCATTTTCATGGCTGGTGCTGTGGCACAGTGGATTAAGCTGCCTTCTGCAGTGCTGACATCCTATGTGGGCACTGGTTCGAGTCTCTGCTGCTCCACTTCCCATCCAGCTCCCTGTTGGTGTGCCTGGAAAAGCAGTGAAATGTGGCCCATGTCCTTGGGCCCCTGTACCCATGTGGGAGACTGGGAGGAAGCTCCTGGTTCCTGGCTTTGGCCTGGCCTAGCTCTGGCCATTGGGGCCATTTGGGGAGTGAACCAGTAACCCTGCCTTTCAAATAATTTTTTAAAAAGGCATATTCAGGGTAAGTTAGACAGAAATCTTAAAAATATTAGTTTTACCACTTACAATCTGTGTGACCCAAGGAAATTGACTTGACCTGTGCTCTAGGCATCCTCGACGTTAACACACGTGTTGAAAGCAAGCATTGTACTGCCTTCCATTTCTGAGTTTTTTTCCATTTATTCTAACCTTGGGTGGAAATGGAAGCTGTATGATATGATCTGAAAGAGGAAAAGTAGCTCGCTCACTCCTTCCCTTTCAAAGGGTAGAAATCTCAGGCACGTGTCATTAATTTGGAGAAACCGCTTCCTGTTGTTGAGAAAGGCTGATTAGCACCGAGGCAGGAGCACAGACAGCATGGACAGGTGCACATAACTTCATCTGCTTGGATGAAGCAGATGCACTCTAGGAGAAGTTCTCTGTTTTCTCTACAGTGAGAATTTTCAGGAGCCCAAGCATTCAGAGCAGAAAGGGGACGAGCAAAGGTTCTTGATGGAGAAGAGAGGAACGTGACCCAAGAGATGTCCAGGCTGGGATACAGTGAGTGCTGTAGTCACCAGATGAGAGGTTGACACTTATTTGGGGGATTTGTATTTAAAACTCCAAAACCTGCTTAGCTTCAGAAAAATGCGGATGCCAACCTGTCTATTCCTATGTAATTCTACCACTTCTACTGCAAGAAGGCATTTGAAGAGAACACACAAAATATGGATTCCCTTTCTACCATTTTTGAACCACAAGAAACTAAAATTGCCTAGCCTGGTGCTCAGGCCAGCCTCCTCCTGGAAGCACTCAGCTTGCCAAGACCACAGCATCCTGGCTGTCAGATGTATCCAGAAGAGTCCTACCTCATTCACACTGGGAACATGAGATTTGCACTAAGTTTGAAGGTGACTTTGATTCATCTGCATATCCTAAGGGATCTAACTCAGTCATTTTTATCCACCATAGGGGGCAGTGGGGACTACTGAATGGTTCTGTCACTAAGTGCAACAGTTACAAAATGAAGTTACATTTCTGGAAGACATCCTAAACAAGAACAGCTCCTTTGTCTTATGTGGTGTGTCATTATTCTCTTTAGTCATCCTGTGCATTTTCATTGAAGTCTCTTACAAAACACTTTTGTTTTAGTATGAGAAGTGATAATTCCCAGATAAGGAGTAGAGAAGAGAAGGCACTGTGTCATGGGATTGCAAGATGGTGCATGATTTGGGGAGTGTAGTAGGATGGGGGTTTTGGCAGAGGAGAGATCAGGGACATCACACACAAAATGTTACAAAGGCCACCAGACTCTGCAGGGCAGAGCTTTGTGCTCTTGTCTGAACAACGCTATTCCATTGGAAGATCTGTAGCTATTTGGGCTATGTGGAGTTGATGACAGCACACATCCTTTGCAGAGCAGCTCTGAGTGACTGGGTGAGAAAATGCATGAAATGCATCTGAAGGACTGAACACCATGTCTAGCACATCTTACATCAGTAAGGGCAATTATCAAACCTAAAATGAGGCGCAAATCCAATATCAGGAGCTGTTGCCACTGTCTTTTGGAGTTGCCCAGTAAAGGTAAGAAAATATATAGAATCAAATATTTATTTATCATTATCAACATGTATAATTCCTTAAAATGCGAAGGGTTACAATAAATCAAAGGCCTGATTGGCCCTCACTTTCCAGAAATTTAGTTACCCAAAGTCCACTTGCATAGAAACTCCATCAGCCCATTTGTTGAGTTATTCATTCAATCAATTAATATCTATTGTGACTTTATTACCTACCAGGCATTCTGGCCTACGAATGAAACATAGTAATTACTCCAATACATTTATGGTTCCCAAGAAGCTTACTGTTAGGGGAAAATGGAGACATAAACAGCCACCTAAATATGAGACTGGTGGGTCATAGGGAATAATGCTTAATTATGAGAGAGATCAAGAGATTCTCTTATTAATTAAGGAAGTGATCAACATTTGAAAATATGTCAATGGTAATTAACTAGGCTCTACCAGGTGGTGTGGTGAAGAACTTTGTGAGATAATTTAATTGAGACAGTGAATGATGACATCAATGCCCACATGAGGGTCACTGTGTTGAAGAATGTTGAGTACCTAATTAATGGGACTCCCTGGTGTCTTTCACAAAGACAATTCTAGAAAGAGAGAACCCAACAAAACCTCATGCTTAGACCAAACACATACACAGTACACTGAAACTCAGTAAAGCTGAATTTGGATAAAAATAAAATAAAACAAACCTGGAAGTCCTCATCTGTTGGCTGCTGGGGTGAAAGTATTCTTGTGGTTATTGGGCTGTGCATTGCTGTCGGGCAAAATAATCACCTGGTCCAGATTGGGATCCTGTCTTGAAGAAAGACTCTCATGGTTGAAGTCCATCCTGCTCTTCTGCCATTTAGGATAAGACATTGCTGGGGTTGGGTACTATGGGGGCCCCCAGAAAACTAACTCACAGAATCCTGCAGCCCTTGAAATAACCATAAAACATCCTGGGAAATATTGCATGGAGGAGGGAAAATGATGTGTAAACCTCACTTGAGACCCCTTTTCTCAAAACATCTACAAATATGTATGTATACATAGACACATATACTTGCAGAGATACACATATGTATGCTTCTCTAAATCCGAAAAATAATCACAAGAAAGTTGTCCCTTTGTATTGCTAACAAAGTTGAGATGGGATTCTACTCTTGGCAAGGGTTTGAATTGGATTTGACAAGGATGGCAGTTGTATTTTAAATTTCCCAGGAAAGAACTGTTGTCCAAGACAAAGTAATTAAAAGAGTGAGAACATGTCTCCCTTTGCTGGAAGAATATTGGTCCAGTTAAGTCTGCAGAGACTTGAGTGCCCAGACCATGAATTAAACAATATCAGCAGCAGGCTCAGCATGATAGGATTAGGCACAGGGGTGGGGAACATTGGGCCCCCAGGCTGTTCAAGGCCTGCAAAATCATTTGTTATGCTCCTTGTCAAAGCAACAGCGGGCAGGACTGAAGATGTAATAAATCTACAGCAGGCTAATTTTTAAGTTGATAATTTTCTACGGCCCTCAAATGATGTTATAAATATCCAAATGGCCCTTGGCTGAAAAACAGGTTCCCCACCCCTGGTGGGAAGTGGAGTCCTGTCCCCAGGCAGGGGAGTGCCACACCTCCGGAAGGGAACAGGGTTGTGTGGGCCCTGCCAGGGACGCCCCTGCAGTGTGGAGGCCAATTCAGCAAGGCTGGCTGACCGGATGCCTGTCAAGGCGACGGTCTCATGGAAGCTCGATTGCTCTATGACCTCACAGAGAACTGACCGATGATTTCTGATTTGAAAAGTCCAGAGGGAACTTATTTTCATTGAAGCCAAAAAGTTTGCATGAGAATTTCTAACACAGAGAAGTACTGTCAGAAAGAGAGCAGAGACGGAAGCATTGAGCTACCGGAGAACCTGATATGGCTGGACAGGGTGGCCGCCGTCACAGTCCAGAGAAGGTTTCATGGGTTCAACTGGAAAACGTAGCGTCCAAAGTAGGGTGGAAATTCCAAAATCATTTTCAATTTGAATTGTCCCTCTACCTAACCTCATAAGCTTTATAAAAAATATCCATCTGGTTTTTTTTTTAGGATAACAAAAGAGAGACAGAATCAACCACATATAGAAATCAAGTTGCTTTGAGTCCTGGGCACTAACTTTAATTTTATCTTTGAAAATATATACTTTCTCAGTATCAATCAGCCAGCTGATATTTTCCTACATTCAAAGACAGCAATTTACTTCAGTTTTACAGTCTCTCCAGCACTGCATCCTAGAGACACAGAGGGCTCTCTGCTAACAAGTGGTGTATTAATGAAAACGAGCATAAACAAACATAGACAGTGGAGAGATTCTGGTGCCAGCCACAATGGTCTTTCTCTATATTCAGACTCAAGTTGAACAAGCCACGGGGAGGAAGCTGAGCAGAGACGGGCTGCAAGGCCACTTCCTGCCTGGGGCTAGCAGACAAGCTAGGCAGCTTCTACCAATTAGCCCCAAGCCTGCCTGCATTCTAGAGATATAGGGACAGGAGAATGGGAGGGCAAGTCCCCAGCAGGAAGCAGGAAGTCTAGCTGGCTCAGAGCACAGAGCGCAGGGATTATCAAACAATTTCCAAGGTGCAGCCCTGGCCACTTTCATAAAGAATGGATCTGCAAGAGCAGATGTGTTGAGGGTGTGTGTCACCCAGCGGATTACCAGGTGCTGTGGCATCAGCCACTTGAGCAGAGTGAGCGATTTTATTAACGGAGAGGAGACTTTTCTCTGCTGTTCACAAGTGCGCTTAGGAGAGGGTGGAAAGTTGAGTATAAATGGCTGCAGTAGCCAGGTCTAGGCCTAGCTGAAGCCTGGAGCCAGGAATTCATCAGGTCTCCCATGTGGGAGTCAGGGACTCAAGTACTTGAGCACTGTGTGCTGCTTCCCAGGCCCGTTAAAGGGAGCTGGATTAGAGGTGTGGAGAGCCTGGACTTGAACCAGCACTCTGATATTGGGTGTGGACCTCCCCAGTGGCAGCTTAATTCCCTGTACCACAATGCCTGCCTCTCCAAAACCACTTCTATTTGAATCTACCAATTCCTGAACTACGGTTTGCTCAAATAAACTTTATTTAACTATTATTTTTATCATACTTCAGTTTATTTTTTAAACTGAGCCAATCCAAACACAATTGGGGCCAGCGCTGCGGTGCAGTGGGTTAAAGCCCTGGCCTGAAGCTCTGGCATCCCATATGGGTGCTGTTTCTAGTCCTGGCTGCTCCTCTTACAATACAGCTCTCTGCTATGGCCTGGGAAAGCAGTGGAAGATGGCCCAAGTGCTTGGGCCCCTGCACCCGCATGGGAGACCTGGAAGAAGCTCCTGGCTCCTGGCTCCTGGCTCCTGGCTCCTGGCTTCAGACCGGTGCAGTTCTGGCCATTGCAGCCATCTGGGGAGTGAACCAGCAGATGGAAGACCTCTGTCTCTACCTCTCTCTGTAACTCTTTCAAATAAATAAAATAAATCTTAAAAAAAATTATTAGTTCGATTGTCCAAATGACTAGCTGCAAACACATTCCTGGGGCTGTAAGATAACAGGTCATGTGTGGCTGCTATGGGGCAATTTCTCCTTCAAACATACCATTACAGAATCTGCAGAGCACCAATTCTCATAAAGTGTTTTCTCTTCCTTTTATTGTTATTTTCTACTGATACATAAAAGGTACACCTGGGCACCATTTTATGTCTTGCTGCATGTATTCATTGTGTAATGCTCAAATCAAGGTAAACAGACTTATCTCGTCAAACACTGAATATCTCTTAATGGGAAAAACATTCAAAATCCTGTCTTGTAGGTTTTCAAAAAACATATAAGTGCATTCTTATCCATTGTCTCCCCATCATGCCACAGAACAACCAACCTTTTCCTATCTCCCACTTGACCCTGTCTCCCTGGCTCTCATAACCAACATTCTGCTCTCAATGAGATCAACTATTTTTTTAAAAGATTTGTTTATTTATTGGAAAGTCAGAGTTACACAGAGAAAGAAGGAGAGGCCGAGAGAGAGGTCCTCCTCTCTCCATCCACTGGTCACTCCCCAGTTGGCTGCAATGGCCGGAGCTGCACTGATCCAAGCCAGGAGCCAGAAGCTTCACCCAGCTCTCCCACATGGGTGCAGGGGGCCAAACATGGGGGTGCATATATCTCTTAAAAAGGACTGATTCTTTGTTTTTTGTTTTTGTTTTTGTTTTTGACAGGCAGAGTGGACAGTGAGAGAGAGAGACAGAGAGAAAAGTATTCCTTTGCCGTTGGTTCACCCTACAATGGCTGCATCGGCTGGTGCACTGCAGTAGACGCACAGCGCTGATCCGAAGGCAGGAGCCAGGTGCTTCTCCTGGTCTCCCATAGGCTGCAGGACCCAAGCTCTTGGGCCGTCCTTCACTGCACTCGCTGGCCATAGCAGAGAGCTGGCCTGGAAGAGGGGCAACTGGGACAGAATCCGGTGCCCCGACTGGGACTAGAACCCGGTGTGCCGGCACCGCAAGGTGGAGGATTAGCCTATTGAGTCGCAGCGCTGGCCAAAAAGACTGATTCTATATACTCTGGATATATACCAGATAGTGGGATGGCTAGACCACATGGTGGTGAAGAACCCTACACTGTTCTCCATAATAGTTACACAAATTTACATTCTCCACATCCACCCTAGCATCAGATACCTTTTGATAATAGGCGAGCAACCTGGAAAGAAGTGGCACCTCTATGTGTTGTTGATAAGTCTATGTGTTCTGAGGATTAGTAATGTTGAGTGTTTTTCCACATACCTGTTGGCCATTTGTATGTCTTCTTTTGAGAAATGTCTATTTAGATATAGTCTATTTTAGAACAGGGAGTTTATTTTTGCTGTTGAGTTCCTTGTATATTCTCACATATATAGTTTGCAAATATTGTCTCCCATTCTGTATACATCTTTTATTGAGAAGATTTTTAGTTTCATGAAATTCAGTTAGTCTACTTTTACCTTTGTTCCCTGTGCTTTGGGGGTTCTTATCCAAGAAACCTTTGACCATTTCAATGTCCTGCAGCGTTTTCTTCACAATCATTCTGGAAGTTTTAAGAGATTCAGGTCTTGCATTTAAGACTTTAACCCCATTCTGCATTGTTTTTTGTATATGGTGAGAGATAAGGGTCTAATTTCATTTTTCTGAGATGGGATCCAATTTTCCCAGTAGTGTTGATTGACAGGATTATACTTGCTTCAATGTGTGTTCTTAGAACTTTGGTTGAACCAAGATCAGTTAGCTGTAGATGTGAGGCTTTACTTACAGGTTCTCTATTTGGCTCCACTGGTCTGTGTCTGCTTTCATGCCAATGCTGTGACATTTTAACTACATTAAGTAAATATCATATTTTAAAGTCAGGTAGCACAGTGCCTTCTGTTTCGTTATTTTGTTCGATTATGTGAGCTATTCAGGGTTTTCTTTGTTCTGTACAAATTTTAGTGTCCTTTCTTCTAGTTTTGTGAAGAATGTCATTGGTATTTTGATTATGATTGCATGAATTTGTAGGCCACTTTGGGTAAAATGGACATTTTAATGCTATTGATTCTTTCAACCCATGAGCACAGCATTTATTTCTATCTCTTTGTCTCTTCTTCCTTTTATTTCATCAATTTTTATGTATGGTTTGCTTTTAAAAATTTGTTTTTTTATTTATTTGAAAGGCAGAGAGAGATACAGAGACAGAGATATTCAGACAGATGGAGATCTTCTATTTGCTCATTCACTCCCCAAATTTTTGCAGTAAGTACAGATGGGCCAGGCTGAAGCCAGGGGTTTGGAACTCAACCCAGGTCTTCTATCTGGGTGGCAAGGACTCAGGTACGTGGTCCATCACCTGCTTCCTCCCAGGGTGCACATTATCCAGAAGGTGGAATCAGAAGCAGAACCAGGATTCAAAGCCAGACACTCCAAGACAGAATGTGTGCATCTTGAGTCCTACAGCTGCTACAACACATGCTGGCTCCTTCTATTTGGTTTTCATTGTGGAGAACTTTCACCTGTTTGATTAAGTTACTCTTGGGTATTCTGGCTATTTTGTCACTATTAGAATAGGAATGCCTTTTTGACATCTTTTTAAAGATAACTGATAGTGTTTATAGCAATGCTGCTGATTTTGTCTATTGATTTTGTATCTTGTAAGTTTGCTGAATATACTTATTATTGCTAATAGTATTTGGTGGAATCTTTGGCGTTTTCTGTAATAAAATATGTCATCTGACAATAGTGACAATTTGACTTCCTCCTTCCCAATTGATGCCCTTCATTTCTTTCTCTTGTCTAATTGTTCTAGTTACAACTTTCAATACTATGTTGAACAAAAGTGGTAAAATTGGACATCCTTGCTATGTTCCAGATCGTGAGAAAAAGGTTTCAGTTTTACCCGATTAAGTATGATATTGGTCTTTATTTTGTTAGGGTATGTTTCTTCAATACCTAATTTGATTAGAGTTTCTATTATAAAGCAGTGTTTAATTTTATCAAGGGGCTTTTCTGCATTTATTGAAATGGTTTTATCATGTTTTTATCTTTCATTCTCTTAATGTGGTATCCCACTGGAATTTCCCTTCATCCCTGAGATGAATCCCACCTGATCATGGTGAATAAACTTCTCAGGGTGCTGTGGGTTTCTGGCTAGTATTTTGCTGAAGATTTTTTACATCTATGCACATAAAGGATATTGGCCTATAGCTTTGTTTGTTTGCTGTGTAATAGTTTGGTTTTCTTATCAGGGTAATCCTGGTCTCATGGACTAAGTTTGGAAAAATTCTTTCCTGTTATTTTTTGGAATTTAAGTATTGGTATTTATTATTTAAATGTTTGGTAAAATTCAGCAGTGAAGTCTTTTGTTTCTGGACTTTCTTTGACAGGAGACACTTTGTTTTCCAGAGAATATTTTATTTAGTTTTTGTCTCTTTAGGTATTCTGTTTCTTCATGATTCAATCATGGTAAGATCCATATTTCCAACTTGCCCATTCTAGGTTATTAACTTTGTCTATAATTACTCATAATAATCTGCCACTATCCTTTGTATTCTGTGGTATCAGTTAAATCCCTCCCTTTCATCTCTGATTTTATTCACTTCAGTCTTCTGTCTTTTATTTACTTTAGTATAAAATTGGGCAGGGAAAACTTAACTACAGCCCAATACATTTCCTCCTGATAAATAAAGTACATTAGTTCTAGAATTTTAAATCCAATACTGAATTTGAGATATGTTTTTTAACTTTTGTGGAAATGTGTACTAAGAATAGCAGGTTTCATCCTCTGGAGAGAGTACATCAGTTTTCTTTATCACCTAACAATTTTCTTACTTTGATGTAGGCATCATGGAAATAAGGAATGCCAGAATACAGAACCTAAAAAATGGCAATGTTTCTGGAATATTTACAACCTTTAATCTTGGTTAATACACCTAATGTAGCTAGTGAGACTACAAAAGAAACTGACTAAAGATAGGAGACCAGAATTCTATTTATTTCACATAGTTTATAAAAATCATAGAGAGCAGGCCGGCGCCGAGGCTCAAAAGGCTAATCCTCCGCCTTGCGGCGCCGGCACACCGGGTTCTAGTCCCGGTCGGGGCACCGGATTCTGTCCCGGTTGCCCCTCTTCCAGGCCAGCCCTCTGCTGTGGCCCGGGAGTGCAGTGGAGGATGGCCCAAGTGCTTGGGCCCTGCACCCCATGGGAGACCAGGAAAAAGCACCTAGCACCTGGCTCCTGCCATCGGATGAGCGCGGTGCGCCGGCCGCAGCGCGCCGGCCGCGGCAGCCATTGGAGGGTGAACCAACGGCAAAAGGAAGACCTTTCTCTCTGTCTCTCTCTCTCACTGTCCACTCTGCCTGTTAAAAAATAAAAAAAAAAAAATCATAGAGAGCAAGGTTCAAGTTGAAATTTAGCTACTTACTATGCACTATTTATTGTTATTTAAATAACCTAACCCTCAGCTTCCTCATCTGTAAAGTGAGAATGATGGTAGTTGTGAGAATTCAATTACTTACGATGTGTAAAGCATTTAGCAGACTGCTTAATGCATGGTAAAGATCCAGTAGATGATGATGATGAAGATGACGATGGTGGTGGTGATAATGATTGTGTTGATGCTATGATCCCCCTAATAATGATGTTACGAGGAAGATGTGATTCTGATGCTGATGTTGGGATGATAATATGATTATTTATTTATTTATTTGAGAGGTAGAGTTACAGACAGTGAGAGGGAGAGACAGAGAGAAAGGTCTTCCATCTGCTGGTTCACTCTCCAAATGGCTGCAATGGCCGAAGCTGAATCAATCCGAAGACAGGAGCTGCTTCTGCATCTCCCCTGCAGGCACAGGGGCCCAAGGACTTGGGCCATCTTCTACTGCTTTCCCAGGCCATGTCAGAGAGCTGGATCGGAAGAGGAGCAGCTGGGACTAGAACCAGCACCCATATGGGATGCCAGTGCCACAGGTAGAGGATTAACTCACTTCACTGCAGCGCCAGCCCAGATAATGTGATCTTGATTATGATGTTCTGATGATGATAGGATGATAGTGCTGCTGCTAATGAGAGCGTGATGAGGATGATGGTGATGTGATGAGGATATGAGATGATGGTGGAAAAGGAGGAGGGGAAGGAGGAGAGTGTGGTGGTGGTGGTGGTGGTAGATGGCAAATTCCATGTCTGCCTCTACAAATCAGTCCCATGGATAAATCATTCACTCTTCCTTGGCCCAGAAATCTGCTAACTACATTTTAGATTTATAAACTTTTAGTGAATGAATGAATGTTCTAACAATTTCTAAATCTCATCTCAGTTCTACAAACGTGATACTCCTATTAATATTTTATAATTTTTTGGACCTCAACACTTAGACTTAAATAAAAAGTTGAGTGAACTCTCTATTGAATTTGTTAAAAGCAATCATAAAGGCTCAGTGAATTATTTCAAAGTTACTCTGTTCATTCTAAGTAGTACATCATTAGGGAGCAAGAGTAGAAAGGTATATAAAGGTAGTGTGGGGAAACAATTAACTTCTAACACACTCCTGATGGTGCTTGGTCTCTGAGAACTGACCAGCCGCTTACTTCACAGGAAAACTTCACACTCAGTGCACATTTGCAGAGGAGGAGCTTCTATCTTCTAAGTACAAATTTATACTCAATTATTTCTTCTTCTTCCCTTTCTCCTTCCATTTCCCCTTCTCTTCCTCCACCTCATCCTGCTTCTTGGTATCTACATGCTGACTTAGGTCAAGTTCAAAATCACACTGAGAATACTCCTCTCATTTTTAACAAGGCTCCTCTGAGGGTCAGATACAAAATCACAGTAAAGGAGAAAAGAGGAGCTATCACCCTAAATAGGAGACTAAGAAGAGTCATTGCTAATTGAATTTTGAGTGTTTGGGGAGCATGAAAAACACTTCAGAGGCAGGTTGACAGCCAAAAGTACAACGACACTGTGTCACTCAACCAGACAGTATGGGGGAGAGAGCACAACATTGTAAGTTAGGAGACAGGTCTCAGCCACAGCCACGTCACTAAGCAGTTCTGTGACCTCACCAAAGTCACCTAACCTCTCTGATCTTCATTCATTATAAAAGCAAGGATGTAAACTGAACCTCAGGCATTTAAAAACAAATGCTCTGGCCTGATGGCCAATCTTCAATGCATTGTACTGAAGTGCAGACTAAACGCAAACTACAGCAAAGGAGGTAGGAGATGAGGTGCTCCGAAGGCTGCAACACAGCCTGAAGAGGGATGGGTGCACAGCCACTGGCCTTTATTCTGTGAACGCACGCAAATGCTTTCAGAGCGAGTTAGGGGACCCAGATTGTGTAATGGACCGAACACTGATTATGAACATATTGCCTCATGCCCCAGTTCTATTATATTTAATTGTCTAAAAAATCCCATGAAGCCAGGTTTGTGGCTTAGTGGATTAAGCCAGCACTTGGGACTCCCACATCCCATATCGGAGTGCCTGCTCAAAGCCCAGCTTCTCCGCTTTCCATCCGGCTCCCTTCTAACGTGCCTGGAAGGACAGCAGAAGATGGCAGGAGTGCTTGGGTTCCTGCCACCCTCATGGGAGATATAGAAGGAGTTCTGGGCTCCTGGCTTCACCCTGGCCCAGCCTCAGCTATGTGGTGATTTGGGGAGTAAACCAGCAGATGGAACATCTCTCTCTCCTTCTCCTTTTCTGTCTCCCTCTCTCTCCCTCCATCTCTCTTTCCTTCCCTATTTCTCATTCCTCTGTTGCTCTCTCTTTAAAAAAAATAAATAAATCTACCCTTAAAAAAATTCCCCCCAGACAATAAATGCAGATTTCATGCACATTAAAGCCCAAGGAGGGAAGTGAATTTCTTTGCATCTGTGCTCTGGGCTCCACCATTCCTTCAGGAATCACAGTGGTGACTTCTGGGTCCTCCATCTGCCGGGAAGCCAGAGCACAAGAGGGAATGAAGACCAGGGAGAAGAGAGGAAAGCTCAGCTGCGTCTCGTCACGGTCCCCGTTGCCTGGCAACGCCTTACATCCCTGTCTGAGAAATAAGGACTCCAGGAGGTGACACACACAGAGGCAGCATCCTCAGCAGAGCCACAGCTCACAAAGCAAATGCTGTGCTCATGTGTAAGTCAGTGCCGTAAAGGAGAAGCTTGTGTGTGTGTGTGTGTGTGTGTGTGTGTGTGTAAGACTGAGATACTTATTGTCTTAGAATGGTAATATGATGATGCTCACAGAAGCAGCTCTGTGGATCCCTTCAGCAGCCACAGAGAGAAGGTGTGAAGCGAGCCCAGGGTCCTAACCATCAAACAGTGTCAGAGAGGGAGGAGGTTATTCCTGTGCACGAAGGGTGCTGCACTCACCGCTTATCCACTTTGCCTCGGGATCGTGGATTTTGAAGTCTTCACTGAAGAGATCTTCCACGGTGACCTTCTTCTTTTGAGACAGACTGTTATCTTCCGCTGGGGAAAAGAGGCAAACAGACATTTTTTTTTAAATTTGTAGAAGAAGACATTAAAACGTTGACTACCTTTCAAAGCATTTATGGTAGAACATAATTTCTATACAGGTATGGTGAACAAGTCATTTTTACCCTTTGTTATGAAACACCACGTTAGGGAGATAGTGATTCAGTAAAATGCACTCCTGCCCATACTCGCTCTATATAACTGATTCCATTTCACGGGTATGGAGCAAATAATTCCATCAAGATCAACTGTGAACAATAGGTGGGAATGGTCAAGAAAGGAAGGTATAAATGTCCAGAACAGATCTCAGCCATATTATATAACCAATGATTCATGCAAATGCCATTAACTACAGGTAACACACTGGCTGTTGCAAATCCAGAGACTTATAAAACACTCCTTAGATATTTATTCTCCACAGTCCTCACTGGTCCTTGTCTGTCTGTGGGTAGTGGGTTACTTTGTATTCAAACAGAATAACAACCCCGGATTCTGGATGAAAACGGTGAGATTCCCTCCTGCCTCCTCTTCAGTTGCTCTTAGAAGTAAGCACCTTGGCAGGGGAACGTAGTGTTGCAGCAGGTTAAGGAGGCCTATACAGGAGTACCAACTAGAGCCCCAGCTGCTCTGCTTCCCATCCAGCTCCCTGCTAATGGACCTGGGAAGGCAACAGTGGATGGCCCAGGAGCTTGGGTCATTGCCACCCACTTTGGAGACCTGGATGCAGTTCCTGGCTCCTGGTTTTGCCCTGGCTCATCCTGGCTCTTGCAGTCATTTGGTGAATGAACCAGCAGATGGGAAATCTGTGTGTCTCTCCCTCTCTCTCTGTCACTCTGCTTTTCAAATGAAATGAAATGAATGAATGAATGAATTAATTTTAAAAAACCTGGTTCAAGCCTATAAAGGCACTAAACTAATATCCACCCAGAGGGGAGATGTTCAGTTAATGGTTCCTGTATGTGGGGCTTTAAAAATCGGGGAGCTTTTGTCCTGTTTCTAGAGGTGAAAGCCAATGGGCTTTAACTTCCCCAGAAAAGGCTCACTTCACGAGATGCTCTGAAACCCACTTCTCTACCTGGAAAAGACACTTACCTGATTGTCTGACCTGAGGAAACAAAGGAGAGCAGCCCGTTAAATCACCTTCACTTTTGTTATACTATTAAGAAACTATCGGGGCCAGTGCCATGGCTTCACAGGTAAAGCTGCCGCCTACAGTGCCAGCATCCCATACGGGCACTGGTTCGAGACCTGGCTGCTCCACTTCCCATCCAGCTCTCTGCTGTGGTCTGGGAAAGCAGTGAAAGATGGCCCAAGTCCTTGGGCCCCTGCACCTGTGTGGGAGACCCAGAGGAAGCTCCTGGCTCCTGGATTCAGATCGGCACAGCTCTGGCCATTGTGGCCCCTTGGGAAGTGAAATAGTGGATGGAAGACCTCTCTCTCTCTCTGCCTCTCCTCTCTGTGTAATTTTGACTTTCAAATAAATAAATATTTTTTTAAAATAAAAGTCAAGCACACACACAAATTGTGTAAAATACCTATATGTATAAATATATGAAACATAAATAAATTGTGTGTTTGACTTCCACTTCTTCCAATTGAAGAATGGATTAAGGAACTCTGGTGTAGATATACACAATGGAACACTACTTAGCCATAGAAAGAATGAAATCCTATAGTTTGTGACCACAGGAAGAAGAGAAGGTTGTTACGTTAGGTGAAATAAGCCAGCCACAGAAAACTAAGAACTGCATCATCTGTCTTATATGTGGACTCTGTAATAGTTGATCTTGGGGCCAGTGCTGTGGTGTAGTGGGTTAAGCAGCTGCCTGCAGTGCAAGCATCCCATATGGCCACTGGTTTGAACCCAGCTGCTCCACTTCCAATCCAGCTCTCTGCTGTGGCCTGGGAAAGCAGTAGAAGATGGCACAAACCCTTGGGCCCTACACCCATGTGGGAGACCCGGAAGGAGCTCCTTGCTCCTGGCTACAGATCAGCACAGCTCCGTCTGTTGTGGCCAACTGCGGAGAAAAGACCTCTCTCTCTCTCTCTCTCTCTCTCCGCGTAACTCTGACTTTCAAATAAATAAGTATTTTTTTTTTTAAAGAAACTGGCCAGTGCCACAGCTCAATAGGCTAATCCTCCACCTGCGGTGCTGGCACACCGGGTTCTAGTCCCAGTCAGGGTGCCAGATTCTGTCCCAGCTGCTCCTCTTCCAGTCCAGCTCTCTGCTATGGCCCGGGAGTGCAGTGGAGGATGGCCCAAGTGCTTGGGCCCTGCACCCCATGGGAGACCAGGAGGAAGCACCCGGCTCCTGGCTTCAGATCAGTGTGCAGGCTGCAGTGGCCATTGAGGGGATGAACCAACGGAAGGAAGACCTTTCTCTCTGTCTCTCTCTCTCACTGTCCACTCTGCCTGTCAAAAAAAAAAAAAAAAAGGAAACTATCTGAACTTGCTTCTGATGTTTGTCATCTACTAAAATGTTTATTTACTTCCCTGCCCCTGGAATAGATGAAGCTACACATCACTGCACACTCCTTGAAGGCTCCATGTCGTCACTGCATTGGTTCCATGCCGTGCTGCTGTGAGGGGTCATCTCAGTGATAATTAATGTGTGCATGTGTGTATGACTTCTATGTCAGGTAGCATCAGATCGCTGGGTTTTGCACTTGGATGACTGGTTGTTCTGTTTCTCTTAGGGATTTCTGTTTGTGGAAACAGCGTTCACTTCTTGGGTTGGTATTGTGCTTGACCTGGGCCATATCCTTTCCATCTTTGAATTTTCTGCTTTAAAATCAGTGGCCGGTTATCAAAATGTCTTTGGAATTGCATAATGAAATAAGAATAAAGAGTCCACAAATGGAATCCTCAGAAAAGACTCAGGTTCACAGATGTTATTACATCTGTGATTTGGTTTCTTTTCTGAGTATTATAAATCATTGAAGTTGTCAGCAAAGTCATGTGTTCCTTTGTGAGTTGATCGATGTATTAAATATAAGAATAATGTATGTAAATGTATTTCTGTTAAAGATTTATTTATTTATTTGAAAGTCAGAGTAACACACACAGAGAGAAGGAGAGGCAGAGAGAGAGAGAGAGAGAGGTCTCCCATCTGCTGGTTCACTCCCCAATTTTCTGCAATGGTAGGAGCTATGCTGATCTGAAGTCAGGAGCCAGGAGCTTCTTCAGGGTCTCCCACGTGGGTGCAGGGGCCCCAGGACTTGGGCCACCATCCAATGCTTTCCCAGGCAATAGCAGAGAACTGGATCAGAAGTGGAGCAGCCGGGACTCAAACCGGCGCCCATGTGGGATGTTGGCACTTCAGGTAGTGGGTTAACCAGCTACACCACAGCGCTGGCCCTTGCAAATGTCTTCTGAAAATTGCAGAATGATGTAATTCAAGGGAACCCTCCTGTGAGACCAGAGTGTGTGTGAAGCTGTCCCAGCTGCTGCACATTGTCTGTTAAACCAAACCAAGTCCCTCCCTCTAGTGTTTTTCTACCCAGATTAAGCTGGCACTGGAAAAAGACACAGCTTCAGACAGGATGTATTTCCCTGAAAAAAGCAGACAATAAATAAGAATATTAAGGGCCTGTGCTGTGGTGTAGTGGGCTGGGCCTCCACCCGTGGCAACAGCATCCCCTGTGGGTGCCACTTCATGTCCTGGCTGCTCCTCTTCGATCCAGCTCTCTGCTATTGCCTGGGAAAGCAGTGGAAGATGGCCCAAGTCCTTGGGCTCATGCATTCACATAGGAGACCAGGAAGAAGCTCCTGGCTCCTGGCTTCAGACTGGCACAGCTCTGGCTGCTGCGGCTATTTGGAGAGTGAATCAGTGGATGGAAGACCTCTCTCTCTCTATTTCTGTCTTTCCCTGTCAATGTCTATAACTCTACCTCTTAAATAAATAAATAAAATCTTTTAAAAAAGAATTTTAAATATTATGAAACATTAATAAAGTTACATTGTGATCTAGCAATGAAAAAAACCTAAAAATTTCTGAGACACAAATATATGGTCAGAAAAAAATAATTACAACAAATTTTATCTGACTAGAAGTCACTATTCTTAACCATGAGAATAGTGGATGTTACTACTATAGTTTTGGTGATCTGTGATTACTTTAAAACTTACTGTATATGGACAAAATGGTCATTTTTCCATTCAATTATTGTCTATAGCCATTAGCTATAGTCCCAGTAAACTGGGGTCTTTTGCTTTTTATTTGTGAAACTTCTTATTCAGTGAAGTATTGAGCATTTTTATTATAGTACAAATTTAAAATTTGTTATCTCAAAAACTAAAAAAGAAAAAAAAAGAAAGGGAGAAGGAAGGAGGGTGGACTGAGGGAAGGGGGGAGAGAATATCACTTTGTTCTTAGAATTGTGTCTACAAATCACACTGAATATGTTAAAATTGATTAAGATTTAAATTAAAATGTTAAAAAATTCACTATTGAAGAATGAGTCTAGCTCCACATTTTGAAGCATCCACTCATTCAATATAAAAGGAATGGGGGGGGCAGTGCTGTGGTGTAATGGGTAAAGCAGCCGCCCACAGTGCCAGCAGCCCACTTGGGGGCCAGTTCAAATCCTGGCTGTTCCACTTCCGATCCAGCTCTCTGCTGTGGCCTGGGAGAGCAGCAAAGGATGGCCAAAGTGCTCAGGCCCCTGCGCCCGCATAAGAGACCCAGAAAAGAATTGCTAGGCTCTTGGCTTCGGATCAGCCCAGCTCCAGCCTTTGTGGCCATCTGGGGGATGAACAAGGGGGTGGAAGACCTCTCTCTGTCTCTCTCTCTCTCTCTGCCTCTGTAATTCTGCATTTCAAGTAAATAAATAACTATTTAACAAAAGAATGGAAGACTGCCATTCAAAGACACATTAGACACAAAAGATGGAAGGGTAGTTTTTTCATTTTGTGAAATGTTTTCACCTCTTAGGTATGTTTCAATTTTTAAAAATTGTTTTACTTTATTGATCTTTAAAGATTTTTTAACACATAAGATTTTAATATAGGGAAGGTTTATAGTGGAGATATTGAATATATATATATGTATATATATGTAAAATATATATATATATATATATATATATATATATATATATATATATGTTTTGTTTCAGGGTCTCCTTGGTGGCTCAGTAGCCCAGCCATACAAACACTGGGCCTAGCTCCTTCATTTGCAAGGACAAACGGGAGAAAAGGCAGGGCAGTGTTGAGAACAAGCCAACGTACAAGGCTAATGTGTGACTGCAGCAGCTCGGCCCAGCATTACCAGTAACACACGCGGTATTCTGGTAAACACTACGTTTTCTGCAAGAACAGGGGCAAATTATCCATCTGTCAGGCTGTCTACTCATCCATCTCAGGGTGGTGTTTGTATTAAAATGGAATTTGTCAAATCTAGAAAGCTTCTGTACTCTTTACATTGTTTTAGAAAATTAATGGGAATTTGGGGCTGGCGTTGTGGTGCAATGGGTTAAGCCACAGCCTGCAATGTCAGCATCCCATATGAGCATAGATTTGAGTCCCAGATCTGCTCTACTTCTAATTCATTTCCTTGCTAATGCACCTGGAAAAACAATAGATGATGGCCCAGAGTACTAGGGCCCCTGCAACTGTGAGGGAGACTGCGATGGAATTCCAGGCTCCTGGCTTCAGACTGGCCCAGTCCCAGTCTGAAGATGTGACCATTTGGGAGTGAAGAATTTGATGGAAGATTTCTCTTTTTCTCTCACTCTCACTCTCGCTCTGGCTCTCATTTTGTCTCTCCCTCTCTCTCTGTAACTCTGCTTTTGAATAAATAAATAAGTGTTTTAAAAAGTTCAATGGAAGCTTTTTGAAAAGTGCTTTATTCAATCCAAGAAACTTGACTTTGTCAGTGATTAGCTTTACCATCTTAATAAACTTACTGCTGGCCTCTCTGGACCTCAATGGTGTACTCACACATTCTAATACCATCTAACTAATTAATTTGCTTCTAGTTTGATTTATTTCCAAAGTCACCTGAGGTTATGATAAGCAGAATGACTGCCATGTTCCGTGAACAAGGCTGAGCCCTGAGGAATCAAAATGGAAAGACGTGAGATCTGGCGGTCAGAAGCTCACAGAGCACTGGGAGCCAGAACAAATCAATGATGAGAATACAATAGTGATGGTGCCGACAGCAGTGGGACCTGCTGTATTCACATGTAAGGGGGCCAAGGGATAAGTAAGTAGGAGAAATTCCAAAAAGATTTCCTTGAAGAAAGAACCTGCTAGCCAAGATAAAGGTTATAAAAGAACATTCAAGCCAGGGAGAATTGCTAGGGCCTGGAGTTGTCAGTGGATGTAGTATTTTCAGGAAATTGTGTGTTGGCATTGATGAGGCAGATAGCATGAGTAAGAAAGACAGACAAAAGTAGATTCTCTCATTATATGCGGCATACTGCAATTCCACTAGAAAATGTTCACTTGTGGATTTTCTTTTAAAATTATGTCTACCGGTATTTTTAAAAGACCATTTATTAATCTGAGGCTCAGAGAATGAGAGAGAGATAGTCTGGGGTGGAGACATAATGATATATATTATGTATAGTTATAATTATATATAATAATGATACATTATATGCAATTAAGATTTTATATATATAATATATATTTATATATATTTATATATACCATATATATTTATATATACCATATATTTATATATATACCATATATACTATATTTATATATATACCATAAAAAGAGAAAGGGATCAAGAGAGTGCTTGCACCTGCTAGTTCACCCCCTAAGTGCCTACAATGGCCAGGACTGTGCTGAGGCTCAAGCTGGAAGCTGGAAATTCAATCAAGGTCTTCCACTCAGGTGAGCTGCTCCCGCTGCTCCCAACATCTGCAGTATCAGGATGCTGAAGTCTGGAGTGGAGCTGGTATCAGATCCTAGGACTCCTATACGGAACACAGGTGTCCTAATCGCTAGGTCAAATGCTCATCCATAACAGCCTTTTAAAATCCTGCTTAAGGTAATTTCAGTCTAAGAGGTATGTTTCTTCACATCTATCATATTACAAATAATTCTCATTCAATATTACTTCTGCACACTTCCATGCCCTCCTTCCAGAATTCCCACTGGGCAGTTCAGGAGAGTCCAAGTTCACCCTCCATACTCCTTGACTTTTCTTTCACGTTTTCTAACTTTGTATCTCTTTGGTAGCATTTGCATGCTTCCTTCAGTTAAACGTCTCACCAGCCTTTTCTGTAGCCTGTCTAGGATGCTCTTTGATCTACTACTCATATAAAATTTTAAATAATTATATTTTAATCTCTACAGTTTCAAATGAGTCCTTTTTAAACATCATCTATTCCTATTTCATAGTTTCAAGCTCCTGTATCACATTGGTAATTGTTTTAGAAACCTAAGATGTCATGTTTTAATTTTCTCAACTGATTATAATTTCCTTGGATTTCCATTTTTGTTTAGGCTGGCACTCTGCTTTACAAGAAGCTGGTTTCTGTAAGTGCCCTGGGTCAAGAAACTGCTGGTTATATGGTCGCAAGAATGTCCCTGGGGGACTAGCACTGCAGTAGAGCGGGTGACACTACTGCTTGCAACATCTGACACTGGATGATCTGCTTCTGATTCAGCTTTCTGCTAATGTGCTTGGGGAGGCAGCAGCCGATGGCTCAAGTACTTGGGCCCCTGGCACCCACACAGGATAACCTAGCTAGAGTTCCAGGCTCTTGGCTTTGACCTGGCCCAGCCCTGGCTTGCTCGCTCGCTCTCTCTCTGCCCCTTTCTCTCAATCAATGATTTTTTTTTTGGGGGGGGGGGGCAATTTTGAGACTCTGTCTAGGCATAGCTCTCAACCAGGACCCAGGTCTTATGTGACCATTGGTGCTGAGCCTTTTTTTCTTTTTCTTTCTTTCTTTTTTTTGACAGGCAGAGTGGACAGTGAGAGAGAGAGACAGAGAGAAAGGTCTTCCTTTGCCGTTGGTTCACCCTCCAATGGCCGCCGCGGCAGGTGCACTGCGCTGATCTGAAGCCAAGAGCCAGGTGCTTTTTCTGGTCTCCCATGAGAGTGCAGGGCCCAAGCACTTGGGCCATCCTCCACTGCACTCCCTGGCCACAGCAGAGAGCTGGCCTGGAAGAGGGGCAACTGGGACAGAATCCAGCGCCCTGACCGGGACTAGAACCCAGGGTGCCGGTGCCGCAGGCAGAGGATTAGCCTATTGAGCTTCGGCGCCGGCCTGGTGCTGTGCCTTTTTCTCTAAATGGGTGATAAGAGTTCAAGGCTTTCTTCCTATGAAGTCAGTTTTCTTTTTTTTGACGGGCAGAGTGGACAGTGAGAGAGAGAGACAGAGAGAAAGGTCTTCCTTTTGCTGTTGGTTCACCCTCCAATGGCAGCCGTGGCCGGTGCACCATGCTGATCCAAAGGCAGGAGCCAGGTGCTTCTCCTGGTCTCCCATGGGGTGCAGGGCCCAAGCACTTGGCCCATCCTCCACTGCACTCCCTGGCCACAGCAGAGAGCTGGCCTGGAAGAGGGGCAACTGGGACAAAATCCGGTGCCCTGACCAGGACTAGAACCCAGGGTGCCGGTGCCACAGGTGGAGGATTAGCCTGTTGAGCCGCGGCGCCAGCCAGAAGTCAGTTTTCTTTTAATATTTATTTTATTTGAAAGAATTACAGAGAGAAAGAGAGAGAGAGAGATCGGTTGATTGACCTTCCATCTACTGGTTCACTCCCCAAGTCGCCACAATGGCCAGTGCTAGGCCATGCTGAAGCCAGGAGCCAGGAGCTTCATCTGGGTCTCCTCTGCAGGTGCAGGGGCCCATCTTCCACTGCTTTCCTAGGCACATTAGTAGGGAAATACCACAGCCAGGACTCGAACTGGTGTCCATGTGGGATGCTGGCACTGCAGAAGGGGGCTTAACCTGCTGCACCACAGCGCCGGCCCCGTGACGTCAGTCTCAGTGCCAAACAGTTGCACCAGCCTTAGCTCCTCATGGACACTGCCTCCCCAGACGTTCCTGTTCTGCCTGACTTTAGTCTTATGCCTTGACAGTGACGGGGATTTCTTGTTGCCTTCTGCTGTGGCTGTCTACACCTCCTGGAGGTGTCTTTGGAGGGCTCATTTCCATTTCAGGTATGTGAACAAATCTCATTCTGGTTGAGAGCCTCTGTTTTCACTATTATTCTATCACTGCTACATGCTCGCAGTCAAAACTGGGGGTGATTTCTATGCCCAATCTTCCATACCCTGGAAGTGAGTATAAAGTCGAAGATATAAGAAATGGCCAGAGGCCGGCGCTGTGGCTCAACAGGCTAATCCTCCGCCTTGCGGTGCCGGCACACTGGGTTCTAGTCCTGGTTGGGGTGCTGGATTCTGTCCCGGTTGCCCCTCTTCCAGGCCAGCTCTCTGCTGTGGCCCAGGAGTGCAGTGGAGGATGGCCCAAGTGCTTGGGCCCTGCACCCCATGGGAGACCAGGAGAAGCACCTAGCACCTGGCTCCTGCCATCGGATGAGCGCGGTGCGCCGGCCGCAGCGCGCTGACCGCGGCAGCCATTGGAGGGTGAACCAACGGCAAAAGGAAGACCTTTCTCTCTGTCTCTCTCTCTCACTGTCCACTCTGCCTGTCAAAAAAAAAAAAAGTGGCCAGTGGCTTTTACACTTTAGCTTTCATTGAGGGCAATTCAGAGATCATTGACAAGTAGCATCTCTTTCAGGTCGTTAGCATGATATATGATAGGTAACCACATAGCATTTCTGATTAACTCAGCATCCTCATTAGCCTACTAGTAGGCAAAGGCATGTTGTAATCTATGGTGATGCAGTCATTCTCCTTGGGCAGTGCATGATGCAAATCAATCAGAGGCCTCTTTCCCATCTTCAGCTATTTTTTTAAACAGTTGTGTGGTTAAATACCAAAATTATTGTTCACAGCTTTGGAACTTCTGTAGGTAAAAATGAGAATTAAACCCTGTCACTCTGAGATGTGTGAAGTGGTTTCATCGGAAACACAGATTTCAGAGAGCTTTCAATCACCACCCGTGGAAGTGAGCTAATGATAAAACCAATTTGGTAACAACATCTACCCAGATTAGTCAGAGACCTCTTCAAAGTTCTGCTTTTGTTAGCAAATGGGAGAACTGACAATTCTAGAATGCTTTAGAGGCTTCAGAGTACAAGGATACTTATTATCATTCTTATCCTCTCCATTAGGAGGAGAGAAAGCCATTTAAGGGAGGCACTCTTCATTTACCGAGAGGTTCAGTGACCAAGATAGACGGGAAGTATGGTGGCAGACTAAGTGTGTTTAACATTCAAAGGAGACAAAGACTTGGGTGGGCTAGTCTGATACAGCGGCATACACAACCGAGAAAGACCCCAAGCTGGGCTCAGACTAAAGTATTTTTTCTATTTAGGATAATATGTATGTATTTCTACAAAAGTTGATACAATTTTTTCTCCCTTACAAACATTTCAGAACAACATGTGGAAATCAAAGAAGCTGTCCATTTTCAATGTCCATAGCATGAATCTAAAAGTTCCAATGAAATGGCTTTTGCTTAAAAATAAGCCATCATAGGCTGTTCCGTTAATAAGGATCCTAACTTGGATGATGATTAGTAAAAAGTAAAAATACAACAGGAACACAGGTTACACTGCCTGTACCTCTGCCACAATGATGATTGATGGAGTGTCCTGTTAGGCACTGCTCGATGCTGACAGCAATGTAATCAGATTTCTTCTTTTCTCTTTTTTGAGTAAAAGAAGTAGAATCAATGCTATCTGCTGTGGATGTTACTCATATTTACCTGATAAATGCTTATCATCATGAGAGGATAAATTCATAGACTATGAACAGATTATGAACAACAAAATGTAAAACCAGGTAGCATATCTGTAAATCACGATGTGAACCTTGGAGATGTTTGACCCAATTCTTCATTAAACTGTCCAGCTGTGGCAGATTGTTCATCATGTGAATCCATAGGTCAGAGCTGAGACGGTAACATCTTTTACATAGACAGAAACCCTAGAGACCGGAGGGAGCAGCAGCAGCCCTGTCAAGGGAGCACTCTTTCCTTTTACAAAGAGTGTGTTTACTCCGCAATACATCAGCAACTATTCCTCTGGAGAAATCTGTCTGCAAAGTCCAACCCTGAATGTAAGGCACTGACCATGGCTGGGATAGGAATTAAATTCAGTCCCCTTACTTGAGTGAGAGTGCAGGGTCTGTAAGAAATCCACCCTTTACACCTCTTGAGAATGCATTTTACCCTGACTTGCCCAAGGTGGGTCTTAGCTTTTTTGCCACCCACCCAGAACTACCACTAACTTGGTATTTGCTTTCAAGTTGATATTCCATCATGGCTTGAATGTTTTCTTTTTGATATGGGAACTGTGACTTCATCTAAGGTGGCTGGCATGTGATAGGTATTCAATCAATCAATTTCTTTTGAATGAATAAAGTCTTCGTTTCTACCATCTATTCCTTTGTTTCCATTTTGGCTCACTTTTTGTAATAAAGTCTTTGTATTACTGAAGTATATTATCTGTGGTTACATTGAAATCTGTGTCTATGAGAAGTCTCACAGATGTTGATTTATCTTAAGCTATTTCTTCTAAGGTATATGTCTTCAAAATCATTTAACAAAACTAGTAGTACAATATCAAAATTCATCACATCATACTACTCATTTTTAATGTTTTTTATTTTCATTTACTTGAAAGGCAGAGTGATTGGGAATGGGGGAAAGATAAAGAAAGAGGCATCATCCATCCATTGGTTTACTCCCCAAATGCCTATAAGAGCCAGGGCTAGGCCAGGCCAAAGCCTGGAACTCTAGCAGCCTGGAACTCTCTCTGGGTCTTTCACCTGAGCGGCCAGGGCCAACACACTTGAACCGTACTCTGCTGCGGCCCAGGCTGCAACAGCAGGAAGCTGGATAAGAAGCAGAGTATATGGGAATCAATCAGCACTCTGATATGGGAATACAGAGGTTCCTGCAGTGGCTTAACCCACTGTGCCACAGTACCTGCCCCTACACTACTGATTGAAATGCTATAGGAGACCAGGAATAACCACCTGGCTCCTGGCTTCAGATCGGCTTAGCACCGGCCATAGCGGCCATTTGGGGAGTGAACCAATGGAAGGAAGACCTTTCTCTCTGTCTTTCTCTCTCACTGTCTACATCTCTACCTGTCAAATAAAAAAATTTTTTAAAAATTTAAAAAAATGCTAGAAACTGAGTCATTCCCATTCTTCAACATATGATATTATAGACTGAATTAACCATTCCTATGAAGAAGCCCCAACTTCCAGTGTCATTGTGTTTGGAGATAGGTCATTTCAGGAATAACTCAAAGAGGTCAGAGAACGAAGCCCTAAAGTACAGGACTGGTGTCCTTTTAAGAAGAAGGTGTACAAGAGCTCTTTCTCCTTTTCTGTGCACCCACACAGCCAAAGGATGATCCCTGTAAGCCAGGAAGCGGCTTCACTTGCCTCCAACCCTGCTACACCACTGATCTTGCAGCCTCCATAACTTGGAGAAAACAAAATTATTTTTCTAAACTGTCCAATCTACATATTCTTTTATGGTATCCCAAGCTACTACAACTGGTATCATCCAGATTTTAATTTCCAACTTTGTGTTGCCAATGAACAGAAATCCAAATACTTGTATATAGACTTTCCCTTATCCTATACTGTCCAAACTTATATGTTCTATCAGCATATTTGTTATAGGAATTCATTTGGTCTGTAATAAAGGCAGTTTTACATCTTCATTTCAAGTATAAGTAATACAGAAGCATTGCTAAGAAAATCCATTTGCTTTAAAAAAAAAAGTCATGGTCCAAATAACAATAAACTATAGCTATTGATGGATTTTATGACACAAGAATCTACTTGGCCTGAATGCCTCAAGACAAATTGTTTAGTGGCAGGATTATAATTTTCTATCTCTGGCTATGGTTTTATCTACTTTTTCAGATTCTAAAATAGAAACACTTTTTTAAGTACAAAATCGTGACTATTATATGATTCCCTTTTAAAAATTCAAGTTGCTATCATTTGATGGGATATTTTATTAAGGTGAGAAGAAAGACCATCAGTGTTACCCAGGAGAGAGAGTAGGAAGCTGTTGGGACTGTGCTGGAGGGGCCTATGAGACATGCACGCTTCTCCTCCTGTCTAGGCAAGTCCAGAGATGCATCTGAGGTTGGTGGGATAACAAGTTGATACATAAGGGAATTTTCTATATTGTTATGAAATAATTCTATACAGGGCCTTAAGTAACTTGATATGTTTTATAACTTGGAAATAAAAGAAAGGGGAAAAATGAAGGTGAGGTAAATTTTCAGTTTTCACAACTGATAGTCTTTGAGCATTGACCTGTAAACATAATGTTAAGGTTTATAGGAATAAATATCACAAGAACTAACTCAGAAATGGTGAAAAGTGATATATCTATGGACTGACTCAAGAACTAACAGTATGAGAGAAGATTACCATTCTCATTTTTCTACTCTTCCACTTTTCTATTCATACTTATTACTTGTCAACACAATCAATAAAATCATATTATGCTCATAAGCATACAGTTGCACCCAAACTTAAAAGACTGAACCAGCGTGTGTCTTAATGATGCACTGATACCCCGGTCCTCTTATTTAATTTTCCCAAACGACTGCACAGACTGTGGTATGAACAAAAGTGCATGGTCCTCTGAATAGAGAATTTCTAGACAAAACAGTTCCCCAGCAGTGCCTATCAGGGTGGCATGGGAACACCTGTGTCACATAGAAAGCACTATATACATACATTGTAGAGGGTCTATTTAGTTTCAGAAGGAATTATTTATCATGTGAAATATGTAATTTTAACTTGAGTTTTATTGGCTTCTTTTATCTATATTTTACTTAGCTGTCTTTGTTAATTTAACACAGATTATAAGTGAAGCTTATATCCGTTCAGTGTATGTAAGTAAAGGAATCAAAGAATTAAGTCAATGCTATAGACAGGGATTTTCCTGTAAAATTTTGAAACACATCAATATACACCTTAATGAGAATAAATTTCAGTTCCTTTCTTGCTGGTTAAGATGATAAAGAACTACATTCGGACACAGGTGTTCCCTATGGAGCTGAGCCAGGCACCCACCATGGACTTCTGCTGTGGGAAGAGCAGCAAGGGAGTCTTCCATATGGCTGTCATCCAGTCCATGGTTCCTAAGTGAGCACAGGCCTCCTCCTAGTTGGGATCTCCTCACAGGTTCACGGTAATGTGCAATGCCATTCATTTCCCGGTACTTGTTTCCTAGGACTTCAGTTAACAAATAACTCCAGGCTTGGAGGCTTAGTATAGTTCTGGATGCCAGAGTCAGAAATCAGCTTGTCCAGGTCCATATCAAAGGGTCAGGAGGGCTGCATCCCTCGAGGACCTATGGAAGAGTCTGGTCTTTGTTTCTGTGGCTGCAAGTGTTCCTTGGCTTGGTACCACATCACTCCAATTCCTGAGTCCCTGATCACAACTGTCTCCCCTTCTGTGTAGTCAAATCTCCCTCTGCTTTCTTCTGTAAAGGATACACGGGATTCCATTTAGGACCCAATGGATAATTCAGGATAAAACTTGATACAAAAATGCTTAATGTAAATATATGAGGTCATTTCTTTGACCATTTAAAGCAATATTTACAGGGTCCAGGAATTAGGACATGGATATTTTTGGTGAAGTGTGGCACTTTTTAGCCTTAAGGCCTATTTTCAACTAATCCACCATTTTAGAAGCCATCCTCTGGGACGCAAAACCATGCATTAACTGAATTAAAAATAAGCAAAAAGGTGAAGTATATGAGAAGGAGAAAAAGGAAGAGACAAAACACTGATGAGGTCTTAAGTTCTGTAAATAATCACTTTAGTCAATTTCTGGTGATGCTAGTATCTCACTCTAGGCACAGAGTTAATTTAAATTTGAGGAACATGAAATAATACCCTGAGAAAGCCCATGTTTTGCAGGCATGATAACCGGTTGTTTAAGGAAAGCACAAGACGAGAGTTTTGTACCAGAAAGGAGCTGGAACCATTTCAACAAGGAGCTTAATTCTCCTGATCCCTTTACTTGCCTTGTTCGTTTTGGACATTTTCCTCCAGTTCTCTGATTTTACTATATTGTAGATTTCTGTGTCCCTGACCCTGACCTGGTAAATCAACTTAAGCCTCCTGAATTACTAACTCTGGTTCTTGACTGGCCAGAGCTTTTGCTCAAATGGCAAGCAGTATATCAGCCAGCCCTTTGTAACATATGGTCCCTGAGGCTCCAAAAATGTATCTGAAATTTACCAAGAGGCATGTTTCATCTATTCCAGGCAACAGACTTCAGAGAAAAGCAGGGTGCCAGGAGATTTATCCGTTTTCATGGTTTCTATACAACGGTGCCTCTAAAATGAAATGCATAATGTAGCAATGCCTGAGAAGTGCCCCTTTATGGATAAATATGTGGATACATTTGCCTTAGCTTATAGTCTTAATGCAAGCATGAATCGTAAACACCCATAGCCATCCTTTAGAAAAATGGCTCTTTAGTGTGAGGATTCTATAAATAAGCAAGATGCACCTAACAATCCTAGAATTAGTGATGGAAAGTCAAGAGAGACTTTACGATGCTCCCAGGGACCCACTTTTCAGCACTGTGAAAGTTTGCAGCTCACTACCAGGTTAGTAGCAGTGTAAACTAATCCTTTCTTTTATGAAAATCTGTCACAAATCTCTGTTTTCAGATTTGTTTCATTTTAAGAATGGTTCGAGTTCACTGTTCAAATTTGAGCAATGTAGACAGCGTTCCTCAAGTATTTCACAAACCAGGAGACCTTGCTTGTGTGGCAGACTCTGAAGACTCCCTCCCCAAGAGCCCAGCCTCTGCTTCTGCCAACCCTGCACAGCCCGACGCCTACAAAATACTCATTTCCTCCCCCCATCCCACTTACAGCTATAGGGATACAGAACACAAGCTGTCTTCTGGTTAGCTACAAGAAACTAGTTTGCCTCATGATAGAGATAATGAAAGAGAAGGATGCATGAGGGAAATTCTTTGCAAACCTCCCTGCCTTCCTGTGTGGGCACAGGATGGGTGGATCCACAGCAGCCACTTTGCCAACATGCTGATGAAAGATGGTGGCAATCTGGCCCTTGATATATCTGGAGCCACGGCATGAGCCCAGCACCATCTTTATCAAAGCTTGTTTGGTGAAATAATACAAATGCCTGCAACTGGTTGTTATTCTTGCAGAGAAAAGCATTTTAACCAGCAGATTATAATATCTGGGTTTTGGATAAATGCTCAAACAGATCTCTGAGACAGCTCATGGATGAGTTGACCAGGTCCACAAACATTTTGAATTGTATCCAAATGCTTATATGTATAAGCATGTCCTTTCTTTACTTCTAACCATCATAAGACTTGTAGTTTTCATGATTCTAAAATTGATTGACAAAGAACTTGGTGTCCACAGTAGGAACTAGTAATCCAATCTCAAATCAGGGTTTGGCATCCAGACTCTCCCAATCTGGTACCACATCCTCCCTTCACCCTTAATACCTGACAGTTCACTATCCCCTTCTAAAACTTCTAGGTTAGGCTGCCCTCTGTCCAATGAACACTTCAGACTTGTTATGGCCCATGGAGATCTTCATTCCTGGATTTCCTTCCATCCCTTCTGGATCTATCTTTCAGTGTCTCTAGTTGTTCATTCTCTACCAAGCCAAACATGTATGCTTCTTGTCCTCACTCACCTGTCCTGTACTCTGGATTATCAGAATAAATATCCCTAATACTCATTTACAGCAGCCAGTCTCAATTAGCACTACCAAATTAACTTTAGGCAGAAACAGCATTAGCAACAGTAGCATCAGCACCAGTCAAAACAAATCTGTGTTATGACCAGAGTAGACACCACCCACCCCAACCAGTCAGCTGGCAGACAGGAATGAACAGGCGCAAAGGAATCCAGGAAACACAACCACAGATGCCAAATGCAAATGAATACCAGTGACCTGGTCAAGATAACAGAATATGACAAGACTGGATCTGGGGGATGAGTTTAATGTAAGAAAGAGAATAGCAAGAAAATGCCTAGATAATGTGCAGTAGGCTGCCTATAGCTACAAGAATGAAAAACGTAAGATACATGATGCTTGGCATGAGATACACAAAGATACTGTTGTAAACTATTTCAAAATTTTTGTAGAGATAATCCATTATGGGTTCAAAAAATTGGGCACCAGAGCAAGTAGAACACATCAATGAATCTCACAAGCATTATACTGACCAAAAGAATCAGGTGTAAAGTCACAAATACTATATGAGTACCTTCAGTGAGTAAAATGTAAAAACTACAACTCTTCTATAATGTCAGAAATCAGGTCTCCTTGAGGGGACTGGTGATGAGTAAGGAAGCAGGCTTTTAGGATGCTGACTATATTTGTTAGTAAAATGGCCGCAGTCTTCTCTATGGCGCCATCTACACCCTGACACCATCCTAAGCACTAGCCCCGGCCTCCATTGCTGGAAGCCAGGTGGCCACAAGGCCCAACCACTGGTGTCAAGCTCCACCCCCATCCTAATGGGATTCCCTGCTCCTACTTCCCTGCTTGCCCCCCAGCAGAATTTCAAAAGGACCTGTTCCTGAACATGTGGCTCTCTTTCTCTCCGTCTCCTGATCTCTGTCTCTGTCTGTCTCTTGACCTCTCTCTGTCTCTTGACCTCTCTCTGGATCTCTCTCTTACACTATCCTTCTCTATCTTTTCCCATCTGTCAGGTTTCCCCCAATAAACCCTTCCCCTTTCTCTGGTGTTTGGTGTGTTTTGTGGTGACCTTACAATATTCTGTAATATTGTATTTCATTTGGGTACTGATTATATAGAATCACGTTCAGTCTGAAAATTCATCCAGCAACATTCATATGTGCATATACTGAATTTATACATAACATTTATTCATATACAATATATTACATATGCATGCCGTTCTTCAATAAAATATTTAAAAATAATTTGTTCCAGTCACACATTAAGTTTAATTGAGCATTCATATTTCAATTCCATAAAAATTAACTGTATATTATGTTCCAGCCCAAAATCTTCTGTTCTGATAACCCATGGTTGGTCTTAACTCTATACATACCAGAAATATGACTTTCAGATAGGCAAAGCATTCCATTCCTATACCATCTGAAAGTGTCCTAGGGTTTTTCATCACAAATCAGTGCCCATCTCTAATGTGGAAATCCAGAAAGCCAGACATTGGAGATGCTTGGATGCGAATAGGATCCTGTTGGATTTTCACACTCCCACAATGATGGGGCATGTGAGAATGTCACAGGCCTTCTCATTAGAATGCAAGAATTATAGCTGCCAAAAAAGGCATATGCTGTGTGTGACCTATTGCAGACACATATTTAATATCTGAAAATAAAAAAGGTAACTTTGAGTCTATTATTCCAAAGAGAAATTTAGAAAAGAGCACAGACCAGCAAGGGAGAAATGAATGACAAAATTGAAAAGGACACATTCTCATTTGGTGAATCCCTTTGGAACTGAGATTACGTTAAACACTTTTAATTTGATTTCTCAAACATAAATTGTGCATAACTGGTGATCATTAGACTGCACTGCAGAACAAGGAGCCTTGCTCTTCCGAATGATTGCCACCAGACCCTTCCGTATCCTGGGCCATCCAAAGGGCATTCCATCCTACTCAACAGTCTTCTTACCAAGTTGAAAAAGAGGCCCAGGCGTGCTACAAAGCATTGCCACAGATTCATTTGGAATCAAATGAGTTCAGAATGGGTGAAAGCAGGTACTGTCCTCGGAATTTTAATAAACCAGAAAACAAGACTGGGCACTAACAATATTTAAAAAGCCTTACCTTTCTTTAAAGTGCACATGGCCTCTTTTAAGTCTATTTACTTCCCCCCAAAAGGTTGTCTTTAGCAAGATCATAACATCCGCCCTCCTTCCTTAGGCATCTCCAAATTTTCCATGAGAATAGCAAGAGAGTGGTGATTCCACCCTCCTAAACTCACAGTTTACTGTGGAAACAATAATCCCATCCTACTGGACTGCTGCTTTGTTTTATCAGGAGCAAGCCAGCCAGGAAAAAGGATTATAAATCAGGTCTTTTGTGGGGTGTGTCCCACCTTATATGGATTGGCAGTTTCTGCCCCTAGACTGTGCTTAAAAGCCTCATTACCACCAACCCTACGGGTTTTGCCTTTCTTGGGGACCCCTCTAAGCCACTCTGGTTGGAGGTCTCTGACCCTAATTAATCTTGCTTTTAAACCTTTAAGTCTTGCTTTTCTCTTTGCCTTGTCCACTTGGAAATTCTTCCAAGTGAGAAAATATGTCCTCTGCCGCCATTTCCCCGTAACACTACAACTCTCTACTCTAGACCAAATGTAGTCCCCCCTGAGGGAAGCCATTGTTGCCCTTGGGACATTCACATCAACTATGTCAACATTTGGGTTATCAAAGCTTGAGAGACTTTGACTATGTCTTGCTTTAGGACTTCAGTTTTGTTTTCACTAAATGATTCCACTGCTGTGTTCTGCTTGCATATCCTTTGTCTTTAAGCAAACTCTGAGCTTCAAGACCAACATTTACATCTTCCACTTCTTGACTAGGACTCAGCATGGCATTCCCAGCTCCTAAAGGGAGATCATTAATGTTGGCTCGATGGACAGGCACTATCGATTGATGTGAGAATGCCCTGAATATTAGTGAACTTGAGGAAGCTCACGAGCTTCTGGCAGGTTGATTGATTAGACATCTTCCAGAACTCTGGATGCCAAAACAAAAGCCACTGCTGTTCTGCAGGAGAGTGAAGACAGAAAGGGAGTGAGGGGGGCTGGAAACGGGGGAGAGCAGTGGCACACAATTTGTGGTTGAACCAGCAGATCCCTTCGCCCTCAACTAAGGACACACAGCCCCCTGAACAGCATGACCTAGAGAAATAAATAGGATCTCAGGACACCTCACCCTGCAAAATCATTAAGAAAAAACTCCCTCTTCAAAGCCTTTCTGGAATTCAGTGATTCACCACAGCCCCCTGGTTGCCTCCAGCTCATTGTTGTTGCCACTGACAACTGGCCGCCAGCATTCAAAGAGATAACAGTTCACAATGCCTACTTTCTCTATTGCAGAAGCGATGCTGCTATGGCTGCTCCTACTGCACAAGAACTGAATGTTAAACACTTTTAGGATGAGCTGCTGCGCTGGAGAGAACAGGAGCAGACAAGATTCCTTGTGCAGGACAGGAGACCCAGGCAGCACTCTCACTCCCCGTGAGGGACCCAGGCCCCCGTGAGGCACCCGTGAGAGTCCCAGGAGATGAGCCTCAGGTCTTGACTTACTTATTAAGACTTTAGTGGGGCCGGCGCCACGGCTCAATAGGCTAATCCTTCGCCTGTGGTGCCGGCACACCGGGTTCTAGTCCCGGTTAGGGCAGCGGATTCTGTCCCAGTTGCCCCTCTTCCAGGCCAGCCCTCTGCTGTGGCCAGGGAGTGCAGTGGAGGATGGCCCAGGTGCTTGGGCCCTGCACCCCATGGGAGACCAGGAAAAGCACCTGGCACCTGGCTCCTGCCATCGGATGAGCGTGGTGCGCCGGCCGCGGCAGCCATTGGAGGGTGAACCAACGTCAAAGGAAGACCTTTCTCTCTGTCTCTCTCTCTCTCACTGTCCAGTCTGCCTGTCCAAAAAAAAAAAAAAGACTTCAGTGGATTGAATCCACTTTTGCAATGCCGGCATCCCATATCAGAGCGCTGGTTCAGGTCCTGGCTGCCCCCACTCTGATCTAGCTCCCTGCTAATGTGCCTGGGAAGGCAGGGTGGGGATGACTCAGGTGCTTGGGCTCCTACCACCCTGGGGAGACCCGGATGGAGTTCTTTGCTTCTGGCTTTGGCCTGGCCCAGATCTGCCTGTTGCAACCATTTGGGGAGTGAACAAGCAGATGAAAGATGGATCGCTCTCTCTCCCTCTCTAAATGTGTGTTGTCACTCTTCCTTTCTAATAAAAAAAAATACTTCTACTCCCCGTGCATTGCTGTGGGCCATTTCTTTGTGAGCAGCTCTAGGCAGCTATTTCTCCCAGGGACATGCTGTTTATATGTACTTTGCAAAACTATCTAAAACGTCCTTGCTTTCTAAGTCCCAAAGGGAGTCCAGTCAGCCACAGAATCAAATGTCAATAATCATTTGCTTATTTAAAGCACAATTCTGTTCAAAGAAAGGGAAATGTAGAAACCACATTCCACAGAGCATGAGAGAGGCCCATTTCTTTTATATTAATTAAAAATATGTAGCTGGTCAAGCTCCCAGATGTGCTGTCTCATCATCCGTTCAATCATCATAAAACAATTATTTGTCTTTACTAATCCTCCACTATCCCTCTCAGCTCTACTCATTTAGATTTCAATCGCTGAACTGATTTTTTTTCTCCTGTGCAGTCAGAGGCACAGTATTAAATCCCGAGTCCAAATGTCCCAGGCAACTCTGGTCTATTCATAAAACTCACTAACTTTTGGAAAATTGTTACTGAATCCTCTTTGATCTTATGGCATGTTAGTATTTACATGATCAGATTTTACATTTTTTTTCCAGCACTTTTTTAAACTAAAAGCTTTTCAAAATAAAATTCGCATATAAATATGCACAATTCAACATATTTCAAATATATTAACAGAATCATGCATATATTACCACCACCAAATTCCAGAATATTTTCTTCACCTCTCAAATACATTTCATACCTGTTAGTATTCACTTCATTTACTTTCTTTCTCCAGCCCCTGGTAACCACTCATCTTTTTATTTTCATGAATTTGTCTATTTGGAAATTATACTTTTGTGTCTGACTTTTTTCATTTACCATCACGTGTTCGAGGTTTATCTGTGTTGTAGCACGCATCCCTTTTACACGTAAGGAATATTCCAGTGCTTAGCTACACCACATGCTCTTATTCATTCACCTGGTGATGTAGTCTTGAGGGGTTTGTACTTTTTTGTCTAATATGAATTATGCTGTTAGGACTATCATATACAAGTGTCTGTATAAAGATACATTTTCATTGTTCTTTGGTCATTATCTAGGGGTATAATTATTAGATAATACAGTAACTGTGTATCCAATATTTTGGGGAACTATCAAACTATTTTTAACACAGGATTATATATATTATACCATATAATATTATAATATAATGTATATCATATGCAATATAACATATTATAACATATTATATAATATATATCCTATAACATATATATAAATATATGATATAATATATTATAATATACAATATTTTATATACTATATTATATATGACATATAAAATATGTTTATAATATTTTATTATTTATTAATAATAAATTAATTAATAATTAATAACATTAATATTTTATTATTATTTTTTTAACAGGCAGAGTTAGACAGTGAGAGAGAGAGAGACAGAGAGAAAGGTCTTCCTTCCGTTGGTTCACCTGACCAAATGGCCGCTACAGATGGCGTGTTGCGCTGATCTGAAGCCAGGAGCCATGTGCTTCTCCTGGTCTCCCATGCGGGTGCAGGGGCCCAAGAACTTGGGCCATCCTCCACTGGCTTCTCGGGCCACAGCAGAGAGCTGGACTGGAAGAGGAGCAACCGGGACAGAATTTAGCGCCCCAACCAGGACTAGAACCCCGTGTGCCAGCACCGCAGGAGGAGGATTAGCCAAGTGAGCCACGGCGCCGGCCGTACATAATTTGTATTTCTGATAGTAATGAACGAAATTTCCAATTTCTTTTTTTTTTAAGATTGATTTATTTATTTAAAAGCAGGGTTACAGAGGGGCAGAGGCAGAGAGAGAAAAATTTTCCATCCACTGGTTTACTCCCCAAATGGCTACAATGGCCAGAGCTGGGCCAATCCGAAACCAGGAGCCAGGAGCTTCTTCCAGGTCTCCCATGCAGGTGCAGGGGGCCAAGGACTTGCACCATCTTCTACTGCTTTCCCAGGCCATAGCAGAGAGCTGGATCAGAAGAGGAGTAGCAGGGTCTTGAACCAGCAGCCATGTGGAATGCTGGCATTGCTTGCAGCGGCTTTACCCACTATGCCAAAGCTCCGGCCCCAAAGGTTCCAATTTCTACATATCCTCACAGACACATTTGACTTTTCCTTTTTTATTTGTTTTTTGATTTAACACCATACTGGTAGACATAAAGTGGTAATTAATTGTAGTTTGGGTTTTCATTTTCCTGAGAATTAATGATATTAGATATATTTTCTTGTGCTTATTGGCCATTTGTCTTTCTTTGGAGAAATGTCTACTCAAATATTTAGCACATTTAAATGTTATTTGTGATTTGTTTCAGATTGTAAGTGTTTTTATATATACTGGATGCTAGACCTTTATTGGAAGTACAGTTTGCAAATACTTTCTCCCATTCTATTGGTTATAATTTCATTTTCTTTATATTTAGTGAAATAAGCCAATCCCCAAAAGACAAATACCATATGTTTTCCCAGATCTGTGGTAACCAATAGAGTATGAAAAAATGTAAAGTATAATTATTTGCATTGCAATCTGCATAAAATTATTCCTGTGCATAAACTGCTGAGAGGAAATGGTTTAAAGTCTAAATGAACTTAATAAAAAAAGGAACAAGTTTAACAAAGTGCAATTTATCTATTTTTCCTTTTGTCGCTTGTACTTTTGATGTCATATCTCAGAAACTACTGCCTAATTCAAAGTCCCAAAGATTTTATTTTATGTCTCCTTCCAAATACTTTCACAGGTTTAGCTTTTAAGTGTGGTCATCAGTCTACATTGAGCTGGTTTTCATATCTAGTGTGATGTAGAGGGTCCAATTTCAGTATTTTGCATGTGGGTATCCAGTTTTGCTAGCATAATGTGTTGAAAAGACTGTTCTTTCTCCCATCCAATGGTCTAAGCACCCTTGTCACAAACCAGCTGACTAAAATGTATAGGTTCATTTCTGAATGCTCACTTCTATTTCACTGAGCCATACAGACATGTGCTATTGTTTCTGCTAGCACCACTTTGTTCTAATTATGGTAGATTTATAGTAATTAAGTTTTAAAAATCAAGTTTCTAATTATTATTTTTCAAGATTGTTTTAGTTATTTTGATTCCCTTGCACTTTCAAATGCCCTTTAGGATGAGTTAAAAATTTCTTCAATAAAGACAATTGGAATTTTGACAGGAATTAGATTGAATCAATAGATCAATTTGAGGAGTGCTGCCATGTTATTAGTATTACATCTTCCAACAATCCACTTGGTCTTCTTTAATTTCTTTCATTTTGCTTAGTGGTTTCAGCTCACGGATTTTGTATTTCTATTGTTAAATCAATTCCTAAGTTTCTAATTTTTTTAGAAACTAATGGAAGTAGAACTATTAATTTCATTTTTGGATTTTTCACTGCTAGGGTACAGTAATACAAATAATTTTTGCATAGTGGTCTTAGATCTTCCATGCTGTTGAACTCAATTATTACTTATGAGAGGTTTTATGTTTATATGGATTATTTAAGACTTTCTACATACAGATTTATGTCCTCTATGAAGAGAAATACTTTTACTTTTTTTTCTTGGTATTTTAATGGCATTTGTTGTTATCAAATTGCCCTAGCTAGAACCTGCAATATAATGTGAACTAGAAATCCTAAGAGTGAACATCCTGGTCCTGGTCCTGATCTTAAGGGGAATGATTTCAGGCAGCTGTGGGATTAATCACAGATGCCACTTACCAGGTTGAGGATAATTCCTTTCCTACTTTTGAATATTTTATCATGAAAGGGTTTCTTAATTTTGTCAAGTTCTCATTCTGCCTATCAAAATGACCTTTTTTTTGTCCTTTATTAAAATAGCTGTTTCATTGACTGATCTTCATATATGAAGCCAAATTTTCTTGCCTGTGGTAAATCCCATTCAACCATACCAAATAGTTGTTTTTATATGTTGCTGAATTCTCTTTGCTACTATTTTGTTGAGGATTTTTACATAGGTCTTCCAGAAGGGATATCATTCTATAGTTTTCTTGTGGTATCTTTATCTAGTTTGGTATCAGGGAGTATATTAGCATTTTCCACTTGAGTTTCACGGTAATGGTTTAATTATGCATCATGATTTGCCTGCATTTTTGTTGGTATCTATCAAAACTTTATACACAGTTACATCTACTTATTTTTCCATCTTTTAAATATTTTTATTTTTATTCATTTTAAAAAGATTTTATTTATTTATTTGAAAAGCACAGTTACAGAGAGAGAAGGAGAGACAGAAAGAGAAATCTTCCATCTACTGGTTTACTCCCCAAATGGCCACAGCAGCTAGGGTTGGGCCAGGCTGAAGCCAGGAACCAGAGGCTTCATCGGGGCCTCTCATGTGGGTGCAGGGGCCCAAGTATTTGGTCCATCTTCAGCTGCATTCCCAGGCACATTGGAGGAAGCTGGATCAGAAGTGGAGCAGCCAGTACTTAGGACTTGAATTGGTGCCCACAGGGGATGCTAGTGTCACATAACATCATAAGGCTGGCCCCAAATCACTTTTATTTTTGTAATTTATTCAGAAGTCTTAGGCAGACAAAGACAGAGATCTTCCAAATCCATAGGCTGACTTCCCAAATGTCTGCAATAACCAGGGCTGCTTGAGGCTGAAGCCAGTAGCCTAGGACTCAGTCTAAATCTCCCACATGGGGTTCAAGGAATCAAGTATTTTCAGCATTCTTCTGCTGCCTCTGGAGTGTACATTAGCAGAAAGCTGGAATAAGTAGAAAAAGGAGCCAGGACTCAAAGCCTGACTTTCTAACATGGGCCTCAGCTTCTCTGTTGCACCAAAAGTCCACTCCTTTTTTTCCATCTTAAGGTCTAATATCTGTATGGTCTATTTACTAAGGATTGGAACATGATTGAACTTTTGTTTTATTTTTGCTTATACATATAGCTATATAATATAATAAAGAGAACAGATAAAAGTTACCTACTGTCTTATCTATGGCCATTTCTATGATAACTTCCATAAGGTTATCTAACAGGCAAAGGATTTCTTCTCTCGCTAATCCTCCATGCTCTGGCTACTAAATTCATATCACTCCCTTAAGCCTATGTCACATGTTACCTTTTCCATGAATTTTCTCATAAAGGAGCTCTCTCCTTTAAACTCCTGTAGCACTTCTGTTTCAGCCACCAATAAAGCATACATATGTATGTATTTGCTATAGGATTTTGCTGCAGATTTCAGTGTGTTTTTTCTTCCCTGAAAGATGTCTGACTCTGCTTTATATCTAATAAGTAACATACATTAGTTCCCACATAATATATGCTGTAGTAACAATCTTTTTAACTCATTCTTGATGTAATACTCAGGAATTCCATATGATACATAAAGTTATTATATTAGATACCCATTGCTACTGTTTTTAAATTCATCCAGCATGAATAATCAATTAATTTTACTATATCCCAAGCATTTCCATCTACTCTACAACTACACAAACAAAACACTTAAAATGGTCTTTCTTCATTGAAACCATATTATGTCATAATATGGTAAAATGAAAATTAGAACCTGAGAACAATGAATTATGTAATAGCTATTTAGCACAAATAAATAAATAAAACTCTCCAAGGTAAAAGTATGCTCCTCATCCCTCGCCGTGACTTGCTTTTCCAAGAATCAATAAAAGTACCTGGGGTCAGCAGGATGACCGACGTGACAATCAGGGAGCAGATGACCAGAATCACCAGCAGTGCGATTGCGATTCCTTTCCAGTTTCTTTGTGGAGGGTTACTCCCCACCAGCTCCTGAAAACAACAAGAAAGAGAACCCCGGTGAGCAAAGAAATCGAATGGACCAAGTAATTGTATCTCATTTAAATCAACAACCAACACACGAAGCACAAAGAGGGACGTTCCTGGAAGCTGCCAGTAGCTCCTCTCTGTGCTTTCCTGGTCTCAGTGCCCAGAGGCTTCAGGCTTTCTCCTTCCTGTAACCCAGCAGAACTTTTTCTCTCAAAAAAGAATCTAAGGCACCAGTGTTGTGGTGCAGTGCGTTAAGCTGCCGCCTGCGGTGCTGGCATCCCCTATCAGAGGACTGGTTCCTGAGTCCTGGCTGCACTCCCTCTGAGCCAGTTCCCTGCTAATGCACCTGGGAAGGCAGCCGAGGATGGCCCAAGTGCTTGGGCCCCTGACACTCTTGTGGGAGACCCAGGTGGAGTTGCTGGCTCCAGGCCTATTTTTTTTTTTTTTTGACAGGCAGAGTGGACAGTGAGAGAGAGAGACAGAGAGAAAGGTCTTCCTTTGCCATTGGTTCACCCTCCAATGGCCGCCGCGGTCGGCGCACTGCGGCCGGCGCACCGCGCTCATCCGATGGCAGGAGCCAGGTGACAGGTGCTTTTCCTGGTCTCCCATGGGGTGCAGGGCCCAAGCACTTGGACCATCCTCCATTGCACTCCCGGGCCACAGCAGAGAGCTGGCCTGGAAGAGGGGCAACCAGGACAGAATCCGGCACCCCAACCGGGACTAGAACCCGGTGTGCTGGCACCGCAAGGCGGAGGATTAGCCTGTTGAGCCATGGCGCCAGCCCAGACCTATTGTTGAAGCCATTTGGGAAGTGAACCAGAAAATGGAAGGTCGATGTCTCACTCTCTTTCCCTGTTTCTGCCTTTTAAATCAATTAATTAAATAATCTTAACAAATAAAGAATCTCTGGCCAATGCTGTGGCATAGCAGATAAAGCTGCCTGCCACCTACAGTGTTGGCATCCTGTATGGGTGCTGGTTTGAGTCCTGGCTGCTCCTCTTCCGATCCAGCTGTCTGCTATGGCCTGAGAAAGCAGTGGAAGATGACCCAAGTCCTTAGGGCCCCTGCACCCGCATGGGAGATCCAGAAGAAGCTCCTGGCTCCCGACTTTGGACCAGATCACTTCTGGCTGTTCACTTGGGGAGTAAACCAACAGATGGAAGACCTCTCTCTCTCCCTCTCTCTTTGCCTCTGTAACTCCACCTTTCAAATAAATAAATCAATCTTAAAAAATAAATAATGAATCTGATACATTATGTTAAAGCTTTCGTAAAAATCTAATGGTTGTCTCAATGAACTAGGCTCTTTACATGGGGTAATCTTGGAGTTTTCTCATCATTACAACTAGCTATCACCCCTCAGTTAAGCAAATCCAGGTTTGACAAAATTTTCTGGCCCAAGTCTTCTCTCATTCCCCCTCCCCTTTTTCGCACTCATACTATAGACTGCTACCAACTTTAGTGGTTATTTAACAATGCAATGTACAAATTTTAATCAACTTCTACTGATCCTTCACTATCTTGAGTCTTTTCTTCCTACCATAGGTCTTCATACAAAGTCTCAAGATTTTCCAGCTTTTTCTTCACGATGCCTAGTCTAGGCTTTAAGTCCCCTGACAGAATCATACTGGTATTGTAGCAGCTGTTGGAATGGGGTAAGGATCTGGAAACATTGCTAACAACTGCTCATGGTTGAGTGAGTCTAGGAAATGAATCAGGCATATTGACTGTTGAGACCAAACTCTAGGGCAATTATATTATTTATATTCCAAACTGACATCCTTTTGAAAGACAAAGGTGGCAACATTAATTAATGAATAATAAATAATAAACACAATCGTGATATATTAACTTTATTATTAATAAACGGGTATTAATAAGGGCACATGATCATACTGCAAATGGACAACTCCTGTCACCGTATGGATCTGAGACTACTAACGCGCTCTTCTATGGTGTCCATAATTGCAACTTGTATTAACCAAGCCTAAGTGAAGAGTAAACACTGCAAGCAAGGCTCCAGTGGTCACTGCTGTATTCCAAATGTCACCATGCCACCCAAGGGTGATGGGAAGAAGACAGACATTGCAGTGTCAGCCAAGAAAGAAAAAGATCCTGTGAACCAATTTGTAGGCAAGGCCAGAAAGAAGTGGCCCAAAGGCAAAGTTCAAGACAAGCTCAGTGACTTATCTTTATTTGACAAAGCTACTTGTGATAACTCTGTAAAGAAGTTCCCCATTGAGAGCTTCTAACCCCAGGTTGGTGTCTGAAAGACTGAAGATTCAAGGATCTCTGGCCAGGGCATGGCTTTGGGAGCTTCTGAGTAAAGGACGTATCAAACCCATTTTCCAGCACAAAGGTAAAATAATTTATACCAGAAATACAAAGGATGGAGATGCGGCAGCTACTGAGGAAGATCATGAACAGGCCCCGTGGCTCGTTCATTCGGAAAAATAAAACTTTATTAAATTAAAAAGTAAACATGTGATAATAAATATATCTTTATTCATGATTGGCAGTTCATAAGATTATATCAAACTGCTTCAAATTATTCAACCACAGGTCCTCCCCGGCCCAAACACACCCACCATATGAACACAGATCAAGGCTGGATAGTGATAAGCCTCAAATACCAAACATTTTGAGTATTCTTATTTGGAAACATGTAGCATGGAAGAGGAGAAGACTTATTTTGTGTAGCTTCAGAAGGCAGGGTTGGAACAAAAAGAAAATTTCATAGAGGCAAAACTGTGAATTGTGTATCAAATAAACTTCAGAATTTCTGACCCAAAGTGTTGTATGATAATAAGATGAGTTCTTCACCAGGAAGAAAGCAGGATTTGTGAGGATCCCGGAGGACCAGTTCTTCAGGGACAGGAGATGATCTTGAGAATGTCTAACACACCATCAGTTATTTGGACACATAGAGAATGGAAACGAAAGATGCAGAACTGTGGAAGCTGGGATTAGGAGTGGAAAAATGGATGCTTCCTGAAAAGGGACAAAGACTCCCTCATCATAAACAAAAATCAATTCAATGGGCTGGTGCTATGGCACAGCGGGTTGACGCCCTGACCTGCAGCACCGGCATCCCATATGGGCGCCAGTTCTAGTCCTGGCTGCTCCTCTTCTGATCCAGCTCTCTGTTATGTCCTAGGATAGCAGTAGAAAATGGCCCAAGTCCTTGGGCCCCTGCACCCATGTGGGAGACCTGGAGGAAGCTCCTGGCTCCTGGCTTCAGATCGGCACAGCTCTGGCTGTTGCGGCCATCTGGGGAGTGAACCAGCGGATGGAAGGCCTCTCTCTCTCTCTATCTCTCTCAGTAACTCTGTCTTTCAAATAGATTTTAAAAAATCAATTCAAGATGAATCAAAGATTTGTAGGTAATACTGGGAACAATGAAAACAAAGAAAATGTAGGGGAAACACATCAAGATAATGGTGTAGATGATGACTTACTGAATAAGACCCTAAAAGCATAGGCAACAAAAGCAACATAAGAGAAATGGGATAGTATCAAACTCAGAAGCTTTCACACAGCAAAGAACACAATCAATAAAGAGACATCTGACAGAATAGGGGAAAATATTTGCTAGTTACTTGTCTAACAAAGGTAAATATTCAGACTATACCGGCAACTCTAAAAACTCAATAACAAAAGCACAACAAATCCAGTTAAGAACTGGGCAAAAGACATTAATAGCAAGTTCTCAAAAGAAGAAACAAATGTATGAAAAATATTGCCCAATGTCATTAGCCAGCAGGGGAATGCAAATAAAAACCACAATGAGTATCACCTCACTCTTGTCACAATGGGTTCTATCCAAAAGACAGAAAGCAACACATACGGGAAAGAGGTGAAGAAAGGGGGACTTTTATACACTGTGGGGGGATGCATATCAGCACAACCATTGTAGAAAATGGCATGGAGATTCCTGAAAATGGTAGAAACGCAACTGTCATATGATCCAGCAGCCCTACTACTGCGTATACACCTAAAATACATGAACACGCTGTATAAGGAGACACCTGCTCCACCATATTCACAGCAGCACTATTCACAATAACCAAGATACACAATCAACCAAGGTATCCATCATTAGATGTATGGATAGACTAATGTAGCATACATGCACCACAGAATACTATCCAGCCATAAGAAGGAGTGAAATCCTATCATTTGTAGTAAAATGGATATAGAGAATATCATGTTGAGTGAAATAAGTCAGACATAGAAAGACAAATAATGCATATTGTCCCTCAATGTGGAAGCTAAACAAACAAGAAATACAAGGCTGTTTTGATAATAACTGCCCTTTAGTATGTCTTAAAATCTGGTATTTTGATGCCTCTGGCTTTGTTTTATTGTATAAGATTGCTTTAGCTATTTGGGGTCTCTTGTGTTTCCATATGAATTTCAGCATCGTGTTTTCTATACAGCCTGGTACTGGTACAGAAACAGATGGACAGACCAATGGAATAAAATAGAAACGCCAGAAATCAATCCAAGCATCTACAAACAGCTTATAGTTGACAAAGGAGCTAAAATCAATCCTTGGAGCAAGGACAGTTTCTTTAACAAATGGTGCTGGGAAAACTGGACTTCCACATGAAGAAGTATGAAGCAAGAGCCTTACTTTACATCTTACACAAAAATCCACTCAAAATGGATTAAAGACCTAAATCTATGACCTGATACCATCAACTTGTTAGAGAAAATAGGGGAAACTCTGCAAGACATTGGCATAGGTAAAGACTTCCTGAAAAGACCCCAGAGGCATAAGTAATCAGAGCCAAAATTAACAAATGGGATTTACATCAAATTGAGAAGATTCTATACTGAAAAAAAAAAAACACTCAGGAAACTGAAGAGGCAACCAACAGAATGGGAGAAACTATTTGAAAACTATTCAACTGATAAATGTTTAATAACCAGAATATATAAAGAGATCTAGAGGCCGGCGCTGCTGTTCAATAGGCTAATCCCCCGCCTGCAGCGCCGGCACATCGGGTTCTAGTCCCGGTCGGGGCACCGGATTCTGTCCTGGTTGCCCCTCTTCCAGGCCAGCTCTCTGCTGTGGCCCGGGAGTGCAGTGGAGGATGGCCCAAGTGCTTGGGAGACCAGGAGAAGCACCTGGCTCCTGGCTTTGGATCAGCGCAGTGCACCGGCTGCAGCGCGCCAGCCGTGGTGGCCATTGGAGGGTGAACCAATGGCAAAAGGAAGACCTTTCTCTCTGTCTCTCTCTCTCATTGTCCACTCTGCCTGTCAAAAAAATAAATAAATAAAAAGATTTATTTATAAAAAAAAAAAAAGAGATCAAGAAACTCAACAACAAAACAAACAGCCCAGTGAAGAAATGTGCAAAGGACTTAAACAGACATTTTCAAAAGAAATCCAAATGGCCAACAGACACATGAAAAAATGCTCAGGATCAATAGCCATTACAGAAATGCAAATCAAAACCACAATGAGGTTTCACCTCCCTCCAGTTAGAATGGTTTTCATACAGAAATCAACATATTCCTAAAACTGTACTTATGAAATGCATGAAGTTTGTATTGTGGAGTTCTGTTATGAGTAATTAATTCAAACCCTAAGTTAGCTTAGATTAAGTACATTTGAAGTTAAAAAAAGACAGGCCTATGGGTACAGGAATGAATGAGTAAAACTATTCCTGGAATTTAGATTCTTCCATATTCCTGTATGATGCCTAGCCCCTGAGTTGCTCAAATGCACCAATGAAATGCATAAATAATAAGGAACTCACCCACGTTTGTAGTGACGTATGTACTTGTTTACTCTAGTGCATAAAAATGCTGGGAGGGGGAGGGATGGGGCTTCTCGCCTCAGCACTGCACTGTGTTGTTTGTGCTGGTGGGAAGGAGCCCCAGCTAGCTGGAAATAAAACCCCCTTGCTTTTGCATCTGTGATTGTCTTTTGTGGGTAAATTGGGAAAAATCTCAAGGTCTAAAACCCAACAGTATTTCTTAAAATTTTCTTGGCCAGGGGTGGGGGAAGAAATGACAAACTGTGTTTCTATGTATTTGTAATCAATACTATGTTTGTTATTCAACAAATATAAGCCTTTTCAATTAAAAAAACAATCTGAGCACAAAATAGTGATTTGTAGAGGCTGGAGGGGGATGGAAGGGATAAAAAGTTTCTGGATTAAAAAAATAGGGAATCTGAGTGTGGTTCATTAATTGTGACAAAGAAAGTAATACAAGATGTTAAAAGGGGAAACGGAGTGAGAAACATACGGGAACTTTTGGTTTTACTATCTCAAAATTTTACTTTGTAAATGTAAGACCATTATCAAATAAAATGTTAAAAAACTGAGAAAAAAAAAAAAAACTCTGCTTCCTCCAGGCCTACGGCGCTAAGATATTTTGCACTGAAAATCAGTTCAGTTCCTATTATTGAATGAACTAATGCACAGGAAGAGAACCACATGGACAACAACAGCATATCACACTTCGGTGAAAGGGTTCTGGGTTATGGACACCATTTCCTAAGAACAGAGGCATCGCATTCTCTTTCAGGCAGTGTTCTTGCATTTAGGAAGCAGGGTAATTTTACCCATGAGAACAAAGATGTTCTTTACTAAATTCCATTTTCATTTGTCAAGTTTCATTTTTCAGAGTGCAGGTAATTTTCTTTTACCACACAAACAACATTGTAACATAATAAAGGGAAATAAGAGGGAAAATGAAAAATATGGCTAATTCAAGCAATCAAAACTTTAATCTTTTCCATATGCCTTTTTAGTTCTGGTCTGTGTGCACATTTAATTTTTTACAAAGGTATGCCCAGAGAATAGATATGGCTTTTCAGTTAAAGTACAGGTTAATGTGTGCTTCCTTGAACATTCAGTTTGGCTTCCAAAATTCAGACTTCCTAATTTTAACTTGGCAGAGTTGAACTATGAAAAATTTAAGTAGAACTGACCCTGATTTCCATAAAGAATAAGCGAAGTCAGTCAATTATCCCTTGACACATTCAGTTTTAGTAGTGTATTTCTCAGCAGAAGCATATATTTTTGGCCCACAATGGTGAAAATGAGGTTATAAAACATTCCCCATAATATTTGATACTATATGGATACTTGGAGGTCAAGTAAAATGACAATGAATGTTTACAACCTACATTTGATCTAAAAAAGGGACTAAACCTCCCACCCACTCATTATCCATCAATTCACCCACTCACTAATCCATCTATCTACATCTGTCCATTTACCTATTCACCAACCCAGGTATCCACATCTGTCCATATGTGCCTCCACATCCATCCACCTATCCATCCACCCACCCACATATCCATCTCTCATTTATCTGGGGTTTATTCTGCTAGGCTCTAGGTACAGAAACTTGGATACAGAACTGAATAAAACAGACAGTGGCACTGTTGTCAAGCCAAGGTCAATAATCTTTTTCCATATTTCTTTCTTGTTGTCTAGATCAGGGATGATGGGACCATCAATAGTTAGATAAGTCTGCTAAGAGAAGAAAAAAGTAAGACAAGGTGGCTCAGGTAAGTTGTTGGCATACGAGGGCAGAGAGACCTTCTGAGTAAGTAATGTTTGCTCACTATTGAGAGAAGGTAACTCAGGTAGAGGCAGTGAGAGGCACCCATACTTCAAGACAACACAGGCTTCAGCATGGAGGACAAGAAGGAACAGTGGTTAGAGCAGCAAGGGTGAGGTGACTGAGATGACGGAGGAGAGCGTGGGAGCAAGGGGTCAAGGAGGGCAGGACCTGGCCGTCCTGTGCTGCCTTCTGCTTGCCTCTGAAAGAAAGAGGTTTGGGCACAGGAGAGGGTGTGACCCCAGCTCCCACTTAGAAACAGAACCAGGAGAGCTGCTCCATGGAGATCAACCAGGGAAACCAGGGCGGGGCCAGCAAGGGCCAGCAAGGAAGACAGAGTGACAGAGATTCGCCTTAGGTCGTGTTGGTGCATGTGGTGAGTAGCTGAATTTGGGGCACATTATAAAAAGATGTTAGAAATAGTGCTATTGAACTGGCCGGCACCGTGGCTCAACAGGCTAATCCTCCGCCTTGCGGTGCCGGCACACCGGGTTCTAGTCCCGGTCGGGGCACCGGATTCTGTCCCGGTTGCCCCTCTTCCAGGCCAGCCCTCTGCTGTGGCCCAGGAGTGCAGTGGAGGATGGCCCAGGTGCTTGGGCCCTGCACCCCATGGGGAGACCAGGAAAAGCACCTGGCTCCTGGCTCCTGCCATCGGACGAGCGTGGTGCGCCGGCCGCAGCGCGCCGACCGTGGCGGCCATTGGAGGGTGAACCAACGGCAAAAGGAAGACCTTTCTCTCTGTCTCTCTCTCTCACTGTCCACTCTGCCTGTAAAAAAAAAAAAAAAAAGAAAGAAATAGTGCTATTGCAAACAGATGATTCAGAGCTGATGTTGGGGTACATCTATGCATCACTTCAGTATTGGCAGATCCCTCTGCTCAAGATAAATGTCCTTTGTGCACATCACATAGTAACTGTGTCCCCAACAGCGACTCCGTTGCATCCTGTTTCACCCACACCTTTTAGCCAGGGAATGCATTCAAGCTTGTAGAAAACACGGATTCATCTCATCTTGGCCTGAGCTTCCTTACAGCTTCCCTGCATTTCCCTCACCTCCTGTCTCATAACTCCATGTTTTATGATGAGGAGTGCATATTCCAACGTTAGCCCTAAGGAGAAGATGATTTAAATATTAGTGAAAAGCTGCAAGGATGGAAGAGATGAGAGACAAAAGGAACTGATTACTTAAGTTCTATAAAGGTCAAATGCAAACACGTTTAAAAACACATTATAATTTATAAAAACTATAGAAACATAAGATATTACTTGACTATGTATTGCTATCACTGCTAAACGATGTTTGAGTGGTATTTGACATATAATATGGAAGGAACTCAAACAAGCATCACACTTGCTATACTTTATAAAGGAAGTCAAGGGTACACAGTATCACCTTCCTTTTACCCCATAACTTGTTGCCACATCTTAAAGAAGGGAAATGAGAATTTTTACTTTGGTTGGGTGCCCAGAGAAGGGTGATCCTGATTCCAGTTATGTGACTCCATGAAAAATGGTGTGATGTATTCTTTAAGCAGCAGACAACCACCTTGAGTGTGTCTTGTACAAACACAGGGCGTGCTTGCTTTATGTATTTTGAGTACTGCAGAGTTAGAGGCACAGGAAGAGCTGTACCCAGCAGAAGTGGGATTGGAAGTTGGTTTCCCAACAATCTGAAGCCTCTTCCTGAAGACACAGCTCTACCGTTGGAGACTGGAGTGTGGGGAGCCACAGACGCAGGAGGGTCGTGGTGGTAGGCAGACAGCAGGGACTCTGCTGACCCCATGACGGGGACAGCTGGCAATTTCACATTTTATTTTCCTTCGTGAAAGGCAAGAGAGGTCAACCAGATGGCCCTCTCACTAGGGAAGGAGGAAGTGAATTAAATTATTTTCTCACAATAATCCATCTTTGAACCCATCAATCTCCTCTTCTACCACGCAGCTTTCATAAGTATATTAAGACTAAAGATTTTTCCTCATTTCCCAAATGGAAAGATGCCTTTTCTAGGATTACTTAGATCCAAGGTTAGGTAATGGGCATTTTTTTAATTCCAGAAGATACACACACACACACACACACACACACAAATATACACTTATACATATATAGGCATATATGTATATATACATATGCATATACACACATATATACATACACACACACACACACATATATATGTGTATATATATATATATATATATATATATATATATATAAAAGCAAGTGGTTGGGCTTACTATTCTAGGCTGGACATGAAAATAGGAGCCCATCTTATTTAAGCAAGCAGATCCCAGCTTGTGGCCCAACAGAGCAGGGTATATCCCTAACAGCAGGGAATTTTTCCTTTTGCAAGACTCTAGCTTCCTTGTGTCTGGTGTTTTGCTTCTTGAAAGCACTTTTGAGATGCATTTGCTGGCTGTGAGTGTGAGGAGGGAAGGCGGAGTAGGTATGGCCACAAGATATGAATCAGTGCCTGACTCCATGTGAATGACTGTGACAGATGCAGGGCTGGGTGGGCTAAGCAGTCATTTCTGAAACACAGAAGCAACCAAATGGCGTGGCAACGGGAGGGGTGGGAACGGAGGCAGAGACAAGCCTACCCCCCAAATATGCTGTTGATTACATTAACCAGAAGCTAGTTTTGGTTGACCAGCCCTGCTTCGGAGAACCAGCAGTTAATTAGGAATCTCCGTCATCTTCATGAAAGAATAACCAGACACAAAATCTCCAGCGCGCCCTTCTCCAGACACCTGCCACCACACAGCTCTGTGTTAGAGGAAGGCTCTGTCCCTCGGGTTCTCCACCACTCCTTCTGTCTGTTCTTGTGGACTTACCTAGGAGCCACTCTCCATTTCTCATGCAAACTTAGAAACTTCTAAGGTTGACTATTTTACATAACATGACTTTATATTACTGCCTGAGGGCATAGCACTTTGAATCACATCCTCCACCATTACTAAGACAGCTGCCAGCCCTCTGCCTGCAGTTCAGCAAAGCTGAGTACGGAAAATGAGCTTCTGCTTTATCCATTCTTCTAGGAAAAAAAACAGGTGGATTAATGACTCCAATATCCACGTCAAATTTTTTTGGTTGTTTTTACCTCAAATTCAAACACCCAAGCTCAAATTATTTTAAGCTCTTCAATTTAATTGGCTGTGTCTGATAGGTTCTTTTATGAAATTAATTCAAAATGTTAGAAATTCTTACCTGCAGAGTTCCTTCTAACTTGGAGCTATTTTGATATAATGTTTTAAAAGGTATCAAGTTGTTCCATTTATACCCCAAAGCAATGGCACTGTGACCTTCACGCCCTCAGGAGAAATTTAACAACCTAACATGCCAGAGAGAAATCCTTTTTGTGAGAATGTGGCTATCAAAGTAAGCTGCAGGATTCAAAATGGAGCATTCATATCCTTCACCGCAGCTGGTTATGATAACAATGTCTTAGCATCTTCAGATAATGACTGCCTTTGCATGGAGTCCCCGAAAACCCATAGGCAATTCTGAGACTAGTTTTCTGTACTGGGAAGCTGCATTTTGGCAAGCTCAATGGATCACTTCTCAAACTCAGAAATCCCTGCAGGCACTCAATAAATATTAAGTAGCTAACAACCAAGTCTCAAAGACAAGACCCACCAGCAATTTAATAGCAGAAACTAAAACAATTCAAGCTCATTTTTTCCAAAGGGTTTCCCACCCCAATACAAAACTCAATCCAACTCAGTGCAGATGCCCTGTGAACAGTGCTCAGGCAAAATGACTTCAACTGCCCTCCTCCATTTCCCTGGGGCTGCTGGAAGCCACATTTCTGCCCCAGGAGCCTGCGCCTCTCCTCTGCAGCCTTAGATAGTTAACACAACCTGGGTCAGAAGTCTGTTCCAGAATCTTAGGTGTGGGATTAAAATATTCCAATTTTCTCTTGGCTGTTGTTATGAAAAAGGGAAGGTAGGTGGGGGGAATTAAGTGTCTGTTTCCATACGGTGTAGGGAAATAATGCAGGCCTACAGAATGAGAGGCATGAATTAAAGAGGCTCAGTGAAAAAGGATGAGAGCAAAATGATAAGAAGCAAAAAAGATAAGTGGAGAGAGAAGGAGCCCCTATTGGTTTTCCATTCTTGGCTTCTTTCCCCCTGGGGCCTGGATGAATTTTTCCCTTAGATTTAATAAGGCACTCCCATTACTTTATGAAATATTTCATTTCTCCTCTTCGTTAAACTACTTTGAATTGATTTCTGCATTTTTTGAATGAAGAAGCTGAATACATAGCAAGTAAAGACACCCATTCCGGCAGTCGTGGGCCTGACTCTGGCTCCATGTCTCGGAGGGTGAGCTATGTGCACTAAGGAAGATCTTACTCCTGTTTGACCCTTGTTCTATGTCTAGGAGTCCATGCTGTGTATGCTTCTGTTTATTTATTTATTTTTTTGTGGCATATTGTGGCCAAGAGTGCACTGAAAATCCATGTGAAAATTGTAATCATCCCCTTGGTTTATAATTTTGAAATCACTGATTTGCAAATTTGATGTGTAATTTTCTTTGAAAAGCTATGTTATCCCACCTATATGTAGAGTTATTTTTCCATGGAAACTCTTAGCAATTACCCTCATAGAGCCTCAGGAATCCAACTTGTCATCATTTGTGTCCCCCTCTGTGACAGGAGGAAGCTGACCCAAAGTGAAGCCAACACCCGCCAAGGCAATTGGCACAACACAATGTGCACAAGGGTCTTGAGGAGAAAGTGCTCTTCCTAAGAGATTTTTTTTTTAACATTCAGGATCAAATTACTCAAAAGAAAGGCTGTAGCATTTAAAAAATACAGTTGGCCAAAATACAGCTTACTTAGTAAGTAATGTTAAAAAGTCATTGGTCTGATACACAGCATCTTCATATTGCTTGGTCTACTTGAGAGACTTACAGCATCAGAGAAATTATTGGTCACAGGATACAACTATTACTGATCACAAGGTCTTCATTCTAACTGCAGCCTTAACCCATCTTTGTCATGTTGCCTAACATTCACAGGATCTGGAGACCAGGATGTGTATATCCTAGTGGGAGGAGAAGGTGTCATTATTCCGTCTACCAGAGTGGTCAGTATTCCATGAAACAGGCTGTGACATGGTGATGAAGAGAACAACCTACTACTACAGGCATGGCATGGATGAAATCTCATGAATGTAATTTTACAAGAAATAGGTCACACACTAGAGAACACAGGATAAACCATTTCATTTATATAAAGTTCAAAAAGGGGCAAAACGACACTACTGGTATAAGAAAGGGGCTCACACTTAAATGTATGAAGACAATCAAAAAAGGGATTTCTAGAAAATCCAGGCTGTCGCATAGCCCGAGAGGGCAAGGAGTCTCAATTGGCAAGGAGAAATCAAGGTGCAGGGGTTTCCAGGTCCTGGCTGCAGCCTGTATCTTGAGCTGCATGGAGGTTACTGAGAGTTTCAGGTAATATTCATCTGTTCAATGCTATGTTCACATGTTACATAGTTATTGCATTGCAATATGTCACAATAGCAAAGGTTAGGTATGTGGACTGCACTCCGATTTCATGAGGCTAAGCACTGGCCAAAAGGAGTGACCTGAGGTAATACTTCTCTGGACTTAACAACAGGTAGGAGGGAGGCAAATTAAATGACATTGTGAGATAGGGCCATGGGTAGGAAGTGCACAGTGCTACAATGCAATATAATGATGTGGGGGCAGGGGATAGTAAGTTATTGGGGGAAGGCCAGGGCTCTCTGAGGAAGACAAATTTAGGTACAAGGTTGAAGGATACACAAGGACTAGGGGGGAAATAGCTGGTGTCCCCACAGAACGGTGGGTGTGAGCCTGGTGCTCCACAGTGAGCAGCTGGAGGGTGAAGGGAAGAGGCTGGAGGAAAGGCACAGAGAAATCCAGGCTCAGCCTTGCGAATGGTGTCAGAGTCTTCGTGCTTCACTCCAAATGCGATGGGAAGCCAGTGAGGGATTCTGTAAACCAGCGTGAACAAGTTTCAGAAGTCAGGCATTAGTTCATTGTACAATCTGACTACTGACATCTGAAAAAGTACAGAGAAAGCCAAGGAGTGATTACTTTCCCCCACGGAGCCTTAAAATGTGTCAGGCCAAGATGGGATCAAACACATCCAAACATAAAATATTCACATAGCAACTATAAAAATTAGTGGGAGAAAATAAATGGCACAAGCCTGACTGCAGGATATGTCATCACATCACTGGATTCTATTGTCTAAAGGTAGTTTGTTCCTAATATTTATTCACTGTGCAAAGCTCTGACATAAATTTCTTTTATGTATCACGGACCATTTACTATAAGTAGAAGGTAGCAACAAATTACAAAATCAATGGTGCGTAGATCTCAGGATGGTAAAACAGCTTTCTAATCATTGTATTTCCGTATTCAGGAGGACAACAAATGACTTTAAGATCGCAAGAACAAGTTTTAAATAACATTTAGCAACTGACACACGTCTCTCAATAATCACACCAGGATCCTGTTGGACTCACTTTCCCATGTCTGTTCTGTTGGCTCATTTACTTCATTTTCATTATTGGTGGCTCTTATCTTTCATAAAGGGGCTAAAAGCATAACAAAGATAATAATTAGCTTGAGGAGCCTAAACTAGACCAAAGCAAAATATACAATCCTGCATGATCCCCATGGAAAGTAGATGGCCATGAATTCAGGACAAGCCTGATCCCCATTCGTGGAACTCATGGGAAAGGGTTGGCCCAGGACAGCCTAAGCAGTGATTTGTAGTCCCTCTCAGTCTCTCTCCCCACTCTCTTTTTCTCTCGTACCACTCCATTGCCACTCTCCCTCTCCCTCACAAACCTAGTTAATACCCATTAATCCATGACATAAATGAGACTCCCTCTCTCTGGAATATTCACGAACATTGAAGCAACAACAAACAAGGATCAAACATGTTGAAGAGACTCAAATATCCAGGGAGTCATTCATCGCATCATCAATGGGATGTGGTGCTTTTCAGATCTGAAGAGTACCTGGATTAGAAAATGCTAGTGAGCAGTGCAGAACCAAAGGTTAGAGGAAATAAGAAATTGGAGGAAGAATTGCAAAAGCAATGAGAAAACTGCAAGAGAATATAAGATACAGGGACAGTGAGAGTAGATTGCTACACTGAAGACAGTAGCAATTCAAGAGAAATGAAGAACCAAGAGCAAGAATCCAACTGTCTGGATTTTTTGGGTGGAAGCAAACAACCACACATGTTAGCAGACCCTGCAGGCACAACATTTGTGTACAAAGTTCTGACTGCACAATTAAGGAAGGGGGGGAAAGGCAGAATGTAGATTTATGGTGGCCTTTTTATAACAGTTATATACATGGGGCATATTCAAATGTCTATGTGAAATTATTCAAATGTATTCTGTACATTAAACAGCAAAACTTGAGTTATTTCAAAGTTGCACATGTTAGGAACATAATAGGCAAGTTCATATCTTAAAATCAATTCAGATTGTTCAATTTTTACTTCAGTTTCATCAGTCAAGTTTAAATCATTATTTTATGATCAAATGTTTTTACATATTGCCATTTTAAAAGGATTAAGGACACCTTTGATATTGTTATAGGCAAAAAGTATTTAAAAACATCCCACAATTTATGATGTGTCGAGAAGAGCTAAGGCATGTGTTTTAATCATAGCATGTATGTCACAAAGGGAAAAATACAAATCATCTTTCTACTTTAGATATTGGGTAACAGACGGGATGAATTTGTAGGGAGCCTACAGGAAAGCAAACAGGGCTTATTTTGCTGGAAAATTGGAACTGTAAGAAAAGGTCAAGGTAATTAGTATACTTATCTAAGGAAAATGGACCAGACTTGCACCTAATTATTACCTCCATGTATAATGCATTCAATGCAAAGGTTTTTGGACAAAAGAAATAATAACTATCTAGTCCCTGGGACAAGGAGAAAACTAATCAATAATACAAGAAGGATTATTTGAAATCACTTTATGTGTTTATCCAAATGCTGCTATGAAAGCGACTTTAAAATCCCCTCGGTGGGGGTGGGGTGGAACATATAAAATGTAGATCTCAGGGTCCCTTAGACCTACTGAATTGGAATCTCTGGTGTTAGGGTTACAGAGTGTTCATTTTTCACAATGTTCTTAGGTGATGCTTCTATTTCAAAATTTATTTATTCATTTAGGAGTCATAGAGGGAGACAGAGAGAAGCCATTTGGCTGGTTCATTCCCCAAATGCCCTCAATGGCCAGCAATAGGACAGGCTGAAGGCAGGTGCTTGGAATTCAATCCAGGTCTTCCAGGAATGTGGCAGGGACCCAAGCACTTGAGCCATCATCTGTTTCCCAGGGTGCACCTTAGCAGGAATCTGGAACTGGGAGCAAACTCAAGGACTCAAACTCAAGTACTCCAATATGCAGTGCGGGCATTTAGCAGCTAGGCCCACCCCAGGTGATAATTCTAAATCTGCAAGAACTTCTTACCATATATTTAGCATCAGGATAAAACAGTTTACCAGACTTTCTCTCCATTTATCAGTTTAAGAATGGGATGCTCAGACCAGGCATTTAGCCTACTGGGTCAGATGCCTGCAGCTCATATTGGAGTGCTTAGGTTTGATACCCAGCTCTAGCTGCTGACTCCAGCTTCTAGCCAGGGCAGGTGCTGGGAGGCAGTAGTGATGGAATTAGGTTCCTGCCATCCATACGGGAGACCCGGATTGAGTTCCTGGCTCCGGGATTGGTTCTGGCAAGGGACTATAGTGGGCATTTGGGGAGTGAACCAGTGGATGGGGTCTCTCCTTCTGTCTCTCCCCCTACCCTACCACAGTCTAATAAACAAACAAAAAGTGAATGAATGAAAAGAGTGGGGCACTCTAGGATGTCAGAGCAAGTCTGCTGAGATACGGCTTGGTGCTCTGGGGGTCAGCAGCAGGTCTCCAAGGCCACTCTGTTCCTTAACCACACCCACCTCCTTTCCTCTGATCTGCTCCTTGTCCCCAGGAGGCTAACCCCTGACCTTGACACACTGAACCCCCCCCCCCACCACATCATTGGAGCGTGCTTCAGGTTGATCAATGGGAAGCACTGGCAGGAGATGGCTGAGAAGGAGAGATACCAAGAGATGTCTGCCCTGGGCTCTCCCTGCCCTGCCTGTTTTCTGGCAGGGGACATTTCCTTCCACAGCCAAAGCCCCTGGGAGGGCCACAGCTCCATGGAGTCAGCCCTCATGCAGGGCCTGTCCTACTAAGTACCACTCCCTGCCCCTTCAGCCTTAGGTCAGAGGGGGCAAGAGTTTTAAGTTCTTGCTGCATTCTGGGTGCCCTTTAGCCTGCCCAGACTTCTGTAAACAGCCCTCCGGAGGCTGTCTTAAACAACCCACTGAATTCGACTAGGTTTCCCGTATTGGCTCTAAGTAATATAGCACATACAGAACCCCATGAAATTTTCTCATATCTGCAATGAAATGATGCAGCATTTATTACCCATAGCAAACCAGCCTGCCTCTTGGATGGTCTGATCCCTTGCCAATTCAACATGATGCTTCTTTAGAGAATGCACTATGCCTGAGGTGGGTTTGTAGTCCCTTCCGACCCCAGTGCCACATATGGTAATTTTAACATAGATCCTGAATGACAATTTGCTTTCTGGTTGGTTAGAATTAATTTTCCTTAGTACCTTACAATACACGGCCAGGAGGCCATGGTTAAACAGCAATCACAGTGTGTAATGAGAATGCACAGGATACATGAAGCATCCAGAACAATAAGCATTCAAGTATCTCAGGTCTAAATTGTTCAGGTTCCATTGTTGCCAAAACTCAGTGACATCCTCAAAAGTTGAAGATACTGCTTTGTTTGAAACATGTAAAAAATAACAGTGTTAATTGTTAAATCAACAACAAGAGTCATTGTGCACTTACTCCCAATGCTGGAACTCTGTCCTTAATGAAGTGTATATAGAGTCAATTAAAAATGAATCATAAGGAAAAATGGGATGGGAGAGGGAGTAGGAGGTGGGATGGGAATGAGGGCGGGAATGAGGGGAAGAAACACTATATTCCTAAAAACTGTACATATGAAATTTGTATTCATTAAATAAAAACCTTCTAAAAAACCCAAAAAATATAAAATAAAAAAAGACTATATTGGTTCAAAAAAAGATATTTTCTATTTTCATTATTGATATTTCCTTCTAACCAATGGAAATCCTTACTTTGTTTTGGCTGATTATTGTTAATGGAAGGAAAAGGTTTTCAGTAAAACTGATTTGCCTGCTGAGCAATTAGAATTTTAGATGTACAAATGGTTTCCACCAATTACAACACCAGGGGCACTGGCATCTGTGCCTGACATCGGAACTACAAATCTACATTCAGCAATACTTTAGAATTACATGAAAATAAGGGTTTGTGAGGGCAATTTTGCAAACTGTGAACTGTGAGCCGAGTAATCTTCTACTGTTTATAATTTGCCCAATCTGTGATATTTTGTTAGAGCAGCAGAAAATGGACTGCGCAGCTTCTCCTCTCTCTAGGGTGTTGTGAAAGCAACTTGAGTGGAAGACATGATTGTGACACACCTTCCTTCTACAGAGGCTCCCTGGTGTTTTCACATGCTTGACACACACTATCTCCTTCCTAAATGGTGGTGAAAGAAACATTCAAATTGTCCCTGGGCCTTCCAATCAGACATCCCTGGATTTGTCCCTGTCATTTGCTAGGCAAGTGACTGCGTAGTAAACTCTGATGCTCAGATTTCTCATCGGCAGATTGGGGCTAATGTATACCCTATGATACTGACAATTAAAGAGAAGACAAAGAGTATCAGAACAATGCCAAGCACAAAGCAGGCAATCTGTAAGTCATGGCTACTAGCGTATGTCACCATATGAACACAGTGCCAAAGTGTACCCCATGTTACATTGTTACAGAAGTGCTATGGACTGAATGCTTTTGTCTTCCCCATATTCATGTTGAAATCCTAACCCCACAATGTAACTATACAAGGAGATGGGGTCTTTGGGGAGTAATCAAGTTACAAGGGTCAAACCCTCATGAAGGGGTTAGTGCCCTTATAAGGAGATATGAGGGGCTTTCTGCTCTCTGCCAAGTGAAGCTACAATGAGAAAATTGCCATCTGCAAACCAGAAAGCGGGCCCTCCCTCACCAGAAATGCTGGCCTCAGACTTCCAGCCTCTACAACTGTGAGAAACACATTTTGTTGTTTAACCCACTCAGTCTGCAATATTATTTTACACGCATCCCAGACCACCTGAGGCAAGGAGTTAAAAAAAACACATGAAAACAAGCGTTTCTACAACGTGAGAACTTCCAAACTGACCTACACCATTAAGCTAATCCAGTGTCAGAGTGTGGAGTGCTCACACACAGAAGCAGCATTGCCCGGGGATGAGACGAGATGCAGCGACCTATTGCAGACTGTAAGGCTCATGGAGTAGCTCCAGGACTAGAGGAGAGTGAAGCACCTCAGAGCCCTGAGATTCTGAGAGTGGCCCAAGAAATGAAGCTTCCAACACTCCTAGGTCTAGAGCCCGGAAGGGGGAAGGAAATGGTATTGACTTCGGTGCGAGGCGGTGGGCCTGTGATGCCTCAGCTTCAGAATTATCAGGACAGCCTGTGTTCCAGAAAGAAGAGAGCACCTGGCCAGAGTCCCTCTGTGTTGGCAGCAATGATAATGAAACCCAGGGCTGTGTACATGACATGCAACCCTCCTGAATTGTGTGCAACAGCCCACATTCGTTGACATTACAAAAGACTTTTGATGCTGCTTTGCTCATTTGCTTGTTGGACCTAGTTCAGTCTCCAATCCTGCACTCCAGGGAGTAAGGGTGAGTTCCTATGTCTGGGTAGCAGCTTTGAGCATGTGGCATTTGTTTCCATATATTCAGCCATCACACTTAGTGTTGGCTACAAAATAGTTGTAAGCCAATCAGTTTGCTATCCTATTTCATCAAATCTCCTGAATGTATTACAAAAGGAAATTTCCCTTTAAAATGATGGCCTATAGAAGTAATGTGGAAAGACCCCAACATTTAAGAAATATAAGCACAAGAGTACACACGATGTTTCCTTCCATAGAAAGGAGAATGTGGAAGGCTCAACCTCAGCAGCAACAGGTTCAAGCCGGGTTGGCCCCTCCCCGGCTTTGTGGCCAGATTGTCTGAGAAGCATCAGTGAACTCATTAGTCTTTGCTTGGCTCACTCTTGTAGTCCACTGAACAGCTCAGATGGATTGCCCAGAAATCATTTCATTGGAATAAAACAAAGGTAGGATTAATCATCCTTAATTTATGGATTAAGATGTTGAAGCTCAGAGAGGGAAAGACACCTGCCCGAGGTCTCATGGGTGTAAAGCAGTAGGAGCCTGAGGCTCTTTGACCACCTCTCCTGAACAAATAGGCTGGACAGTCCCGAGAATTCTTTCAGCTTGGAATGGAATGGTCCCTGGGATAGTCTAATCGCTTCCTCCAGAGTATTAGTGGTAAAATGTCTAATTTGTTTTAGGTATGCTATGCTAAAAAGGAAACTTAAAGATACAGAAGCATTTGTACCAATATTTCTCTCTGTAGAAGGTTACCGTTTCAACTGACTTCTGATTTTTCAGTTTCTTTACAGTAATAATTGAAACATTTATGAAATTCTATGAAGAATTCATACTTCCCAATTTTCAACAAAAATGACTCAACAGAATGTATGCCAAATTCTTAACTGCTACTTTCATCTGCCAGTCACTCTCTCTTACTCAGACTTTGGAATATGGAGCTATCAATTTATCTAGGTCTCTTTCAAATGAAGTTACTTGGTTACAGTATTAATATGAAATTCAAAATGTTGATAATTTGAGATTAAAAGATACAGCCACTGGTTCAGAGCTTCCATACCACTCACACTTAAGGCTTGCTTCATAAATATTTTCCTAGTTTGATCTTGGGAAAGGCATTGCAAGTCAACTCTTTTTGCAGTTAACCTTAAAAAATTAGCAACTTCTGCTACTCCATTTATTCCAACACTAAATGAACACCAAAGGTCTGGAGGCTGCTGTTCAAGGTTTCACATTAGCTATAGGGGTAACAGAACAGTGGCTTTCTTCTTTGAACAGTTGACAACTGAAGACATAAGACATGCATACACGAATCAGCCAAAGAACCAGAAAACAAATAACCACTAATATTAATAAGAACTAAAGAAAAGTCTTATATTTATTCTATTAGTGATCAGATACAATGTTCAAAATACCAAACAAAATATTTAAACATTTATGATAGCTTTTGTTAAGATTAATGTGCAATATTAGGTTAGATCATGGTTATTATTAGGTTAATAGTAGGTCATAGTTGTGTAAAGTTCAGCCTCTTCTAAAGGTTGTAGATTGCTTCAAACACTGTCTCTTTGGGTACAGTATTATTTGACTACTGAAAGTGATTCTACTTCTAGGAAAGGAAAAAAAAGCCCCTACAGAATAGAGGACACATATATCAATATCTGAACCATAACAAAACCCAAGGAAAAAAACAATTTACCCCCCAAAACTTCTTAGAAGCAAGTCAATTTCACTTAATTTCAAGGTTTTTCAAAGTATTTCATGAATACAAAACAATACAGAATGTACTTATTCCTAATTTAAGGACATTAGTAATTGAAACAATAATACTTGTATCTATCACAATATAATACATTTAAGTAAAAGAAATAGAGAATAAAAAAGCAACAAATGAAAATGTGATAATAAATAAAATTACTTATGACAAAATATTAATGAACTTGGTTGCTGTTTTTGTGTGTATAAAGTCCCTCACCAAAATTATTTCTGATTAAAACAAACCTATTAGTATTTCTAGAAGAAATGGTAATTGGTTAGAAAAATCTCACATTAGTTTTGAGAAAAACACATTCAGCATTATTGGTTATAGCCGTTGTTTATATGTATTATAGGTTATAGCCTGAATTAGGGTCTTTTTGCTTTTTATTTGTTAAACTTCTTGTTTGGTGAAGTAGCAACTCTTATTGTAGGAAATAAATAAGTCTCTTTTAATATTGTATTCAATGATCTATTCATCCCTACTCTTTTGAGTATTCATGGTTCCATTTTTCTGCAGAATATCAAAATACTCTACATAGCTGCTGTCTTGCCAAAGACATCATTTCTCAATGGTTTAAGTTATTCCAAAACATCTTCTCAACAGTGTCCATGTAGCCAGAGTGGCATGTCCTTCATTATATGATAGTTCTCATCCACCTGTCACTCCTTAGACCTATATGCATCTAAGGCTGTGTCTTACCTACATGGGAAACCACACATTACAGAAAACATCCACCTGTATGTCCCAACTATAAGCTTCCAAAGAACTGAACTGTACTCCATTAAAAACAGGCAGGTCAAAATGGAACAAAACTGATACAGGATTTTCTAACATAGCTGTCTTCACAACGGAACTGTAAGCTCCTCTGAAGCCATGTCATATCACATCATTACTATAACTCACCAAAGTCCCACACAATCATTTGTATTTACTAGGTTCTTAACCAACTAAATAACCAAAAGTTGGTGTCTAAAATGTCTCTTTTTCATATGGACCCTAGTCATCCTATAATTGGCTAATTTTTCATCTTCTACTCACTGCTATAATAAAAAGAGCAAATGGTAAGTCTTAACTACATTGTATTGTACAAAGCATTCTGTTTCTGACTTGAGCAGTCTTACATTGGCAAACTTGGCATGGAATAAGGAGCCGAAGTAACAGCACAACTCTAGTGACCACCTGGAGAATCAAATCTTGTCTCAGAAACCCAGCGCTTGGAGGGCAGGGAAGCTGAATCCAATTCTGAAGTAGCCTCTCGGTTTTTTGTAGTAACAACTTTTGTTTTAGCTCTCTAATAATCAATTTATTTCCAATGGGTGCTTACAAATAGACACTTTCCAAACTAACCTATAAACAAAAGAGGAGAAAGCTGTCCCAGCGCACCTGAGGCCACCACACTTCTAGATGCATCAACAAACTAGCAAGGACACATCAGACAAAGCCAGTGCTTCTGCAACACAGGGGAGATGACCCATGGACCACAAATAAGGTACTGTTTAGAGCGTATGGCTGCGTTCCAGAGGAATTGTTCAGGACAGTATCCGTCGCCTGATACTGTCAGTTACAGAAAATGACAAGCCTAAGAGAATTATGCTTCATTATATGTAGCTGTGTTGTACCTGTTCAAATTCACATTAGGGGTGTCTAATTGCCATGCACTGTTGTCAGGTGTTTGTAATTTGTTCAAATCCAGGACCAACAATCAATTCTAAGATTGGCTTCCAGAGGGAGTAGTTGCTATTGAATTAGTCTGCTCCTCTTCTCTTGGAAACAATAAGTTATCCACCTGACACTTTACACTGGGCTTCATCTACATTCAATTAAATAATTAGCAAATCATTACCTTTAATGCACATAAGATTTTATGGGCATCCAAGATAAAAATAAATCAACAAGAATGCAATAAACCTGCTGAGGCACAGTGCTCTTCAAGACTTTCACCCCTGACCAAAAGGATTTCGTAAATTGGTGGGCTCTGGTAGAAATTTGATGCGTAGAGATTAACACAAAATCTTCAACCTACAGATAAGACTGAAAAAAGTGGGTTTTTTAATTTTGTTAGAAAATTTCTGTAAAGTCCAACAGTTTTCAAATGGCAACTACTAGATGTAGGATCTACTCTACCCTAATCCCTGAGTCTCTGTTTACTGATAAACATTTTGCTGTCATGGATCAGGATTACAGAGCGGAATTTAGTGTGAGATGGGTACTCACAGAGACTAACTCGGAACTGCACAGGATGAAAGTCACTTCATTATAATAAACATTTGCACCTGTGGTAGACAGATGCTGGGTCCTAAAGATGTCTATCCCATAATTCCCAGAACCTGTGAATATTTTCCATCACATCAAAAAAAGAAATTAGGGTAGCAGATGGGATAATATTCCTAATCAGTTGGCCTTCAAAGACGAGATTATACTGGAGATCCACATAAGTCCAATACAATCACAAGGGTCCTTAAATGAGGGGGAGGGGGAGAAGAGCAGTCATCCAAGGTAACATCAGAAAGGCATTTGGCTCTGAAGACAGAGGGAGGCCCAAGAGCCAAGGAATGCAGGCAGCCTCTGGAAGCTGGAAAACACAAGGAAAGAGATGATTTCCCAGAGTCTCCAGGAGGGGCACAGCTCTTCTGACACCTTGATTGGATCCAAGTGAAGCCCTTCTTAGACTTCTGAGTTTCAGCATGTAAGATAATGCATTTGGGGGTTCTAAAAAACTTACTCACATTACTATTTCATTCGTTTATGCACTTACTTATATTAAAGGCACAGAGGCAGAGAGACATTTAGTTTACTCCCAAATGTCTACAACAGCTGTGATTGGACCAAAGCAAATCCAGGAGCCCAGATTCAACACGAGTTCTCACACTTGGATAGGAGAGACCCAAATACTTGAACCATCACTGCTGCTCCCCAGTGAGTGCATCTGTAGGAATTTGCAATGGAGAATGCGGCTGGGACTCAAACCAGGCATTCCAACATGGACACAAGTGTCACGAGCAGCACCTTAACAGCTGTGCCAGATGTCTGACCCTGAGTTGTTTTATGTCACCAAGTTGCAGTCATTTGTTAGAGTAGCAATAGGTAACAAATACACAACCTCACAACCTATCATGTTTTCTTTGGACAATTTCCACAAACCGTGTGTGTGTGTGTGTGTGTGTGTGTATTTATGTTTTGTGAGTTGAAATAAACACTGTGTTAATGTGGAGAGATTCCTAGGTCGATGGCACATTTCCATCTCATTTCTCCAATGTTGTGCAACAATGGGAGGGAATATTGGAGACTTTGACATTCACAGTGTAGTCGAGAGGAACTCAAGAATTTTTTGCATATGTCCACATTGGTGAGAAAACCAGGGATTATTTTCTATCAAAAGAACATTGAAAACAAAACAAAAAAATTCTATGAAGAGTCTGTGGTGGTAGAAGAGATCATTCTTTATGTTTTTTGACTTTGTTAATTTCTGGATGTAACTTTCCCTTTTTGCCATCATACAAGATTTTGTGGGCAGTTTGGAAACTGTCAACAGCACCTGTGAATAACTTGGCTTCCTGAAAATTATTTCTCCGTGGTTCTTTTCAAAGTTGGCTTTCAACACTGTAATAAAAATCCTCAGCCGTGATGCAAAGCACAATTAATTTATACAAATGATTAAGGGAGGCATTTTAAATTTTCCAATTCATTAATCATTACCGAGATGCATTTTGCCAATAAAACTTGTTTTTGACATAGCTAGTTGTATTCATTTGTCTCTGTGTGCTCTATTACTCAGAGAAAACTAAGTGTTTCACTAACAAGCATAACTAACAAGTCACAGGGACTTTGACCTTGACCAAACTCTTACCAGGTGCCTGGGAGCTCCCCCTTTTTTTGGATATGCAGATTTAGACAGTGAGAGAGAGACAGAAAGGTCTTCCTTCCGTTGGTTCACCCCTCAAATGGCTGCTATGGCCGATGCACTGTGCCGATCCAAAGTTAGGAGCCAGGTGCTTCTCCTGGTCTCCCACGCAGGTGCAGGGCCCAAGCACTTGGGCCATCTTCCACTGCCTTCCCGGGCCACAGCAGAGAGCTTGACTGGAAGAGGAGCAACTGGGACAGAATTTGGTGCCCCAACCAGGACTAGAACCCGGGGTGCTGGCAAGTCAGGTGGATTAGCCTAGTGAGCCACGGCACTGGCCGGGAGCCCTTTTTTAAACTAGGCTTCAACCTGGGTGTATAAACACTGATGTGGTGGGTAACACTCCAGCCACACTGAAGATGATCCTTCCTTAACTGCTCTCTCTTGGGCTGTGACAGAAGTTTCCTGCTGGTCTGAGCCTAAAATGTTTCACCGCCTTTTCCTGTTTTCTCCCGACCCAACCCATTCCTTCATAAATTGTCATTTCACTATGGGAGTACACTTCACAAAGTCAATGGAACATGAAAATAAAAGATAAGTTTACTTTGGTGCAAAAAAATGAGAAACCCGGGGCTGGTGCTGTGGCACAGCGGGTGAGGCAGCCACCTGCAAGTTGGCATCCCATACGGGTGCTGGTTCAAGCCCCGGCTGCTCCACTTCCAATGCAGCTCCCTGCTAAGGCACCTGGGACAGCAGCAGAAGATGCCCAAGTGCTTGGGCCCCTGCACCCATGTGGGAGACCTGGAAGAAGCCATCTATAGACTATAGCTTCCTTCAACTTCTCACTTAAAGAACTTACAAGAGGAAAGAGAAGACAAGAGGCAGGCTTGTCGCATAATTGGTTAAGCTGCCTCTTAGGAAACCTGCATCCCATATTGGGGTGCCTGGTTAAAATCTCAGCTATTCCATTTTTTTTTAATAAAGCTTTTATTTAAAGAATATAAATTTCCAAAGTACAGCTTATGGATTACAATGGCTTCCCCCCCCCATAACTTCCCTCCCACCCGCTACCCTCCCCTTTCCCGTTCCCTCTCCCCTTGGATTCACATCAAGATTCATTTTCAATTCTCTTTATACACAGAAGATCAGTTTAGTACATATTACGTAAAGATTTCAACAGTTTGCCCTCACATAGAGACACAAAGTGAAAATACTGTTGGAGTACTAGTTATAGTATTAATTCACAATGTACAGCACATTAAGGACAGAGATCCTACATGATTTTTTTAAAATTGATTATCTATGCAATTTCCAATTTAGCACCAAGATTTTTTAATCATTTTCAATTATCTTTATATACAGAAGATTGATTCAGAAGCACAGGCAGTCAAAGCCAAAATTAACTACTGGGATTGCATCAAATTGAGAAGTTTCTGTACTTCAAAAGAAACAGTCAGGAAAGTGAATAGGAAACCGACAGAATGGGAAAAAATATTTGCAAACTATGCAACAGATAAAGGGTTGATAACCAGAATCTACAAAGAAATTAAGAAACTCCACAACATCAAAACAAACAACCCACTTAAGAGATGGGCCAAGGACCTCAATAGACATTTTCCAAAGAGGAAATCCAAATGGCCAACAGACACGTGAAAAAATGTTCAAGATCACTAGCAATCAGGGAAATGCAAATCAAAACCACAATGAGGTTTCACCTCACCCTGGTTAGAATGGCTCACATTCAGAAATCTACCAACAACAGATGCTGGAGAGGATGTGGGGAAAAAGGGACACTAATTCACTGTTGGTGGGAATGCAAACTGGTAAAGCCACTATGGAAGTCAGTCTGGAGATTCCTCAGAAACCTGAATACAACCCTACCATACAACCCAGCCATCCCACTCCTTGGAATTTACCCAAAGGAAATTAATTTGGCAAACAAAAAAGGCATCTGTACATTAACATTTATTGCAGCTCAATTCACCATAGCTAAGACCTGGAACCAACCCAAATGCCCATCAACAGTAGACTGGATAAAGAAATTATGGGACATGTACTCTATAGAATTCTATACAGCAGTAAAAAAAAAAATGAAATCCAGTCATTTTCAACAAGATGGAGGAATCTGGAAAACATCATGCTGAGTGAATTAAGCCAGTCCCAAAGGGACAAATATCATATGTTCTCCCTGATCGGTGACAACTAACTGAGCACCAAAGGGGAAACCTGTTGAAGTGAAATGGACACTATGAAAAACAGTGACTTGATCAGCTCTTGTGCTGACTGTTGTTGTACAGTGTAATACTTTATCCATTTTAGTATTTTTTTATTCTAGTACTAGTGGTTGAACTCTGTAATTAACACACAATTATTCTTAGGTGTTTAAATTTTAACTGAAAAGTGATCCCTGTGAAATATAAGAGTGGGTCCATTTTCTTTTAAGATTTATTTAGTTAGTTATTTGAAAGCCAGAGTTACAGGGAGAGGGAGAGAGAAAGAAAGAGATCTTCTATCCACTGGTTCACTCCCAAATGGCCACAACAGCCAGGGGCTGGTCAGTCCAGAGCCAGGAGCCTAGAATTCCACTCAGGTCTCGTAGGTGGGTGACAGGGATCCAAGCACTTGGGCCGTCTTCCACTGCCTTCCCAGGCGCATGAGCAGGGAGCTGGATCGGAAGTGATGCAGCCCTCACGGGACACCAGCATTGCAGGTAGCAGCTGAACTACTGGTCCACAGTGCCAGCCTCAGCCACTCGCTCCTGTTCCAGCTTCCTGTAAATGCACGTGGAAAGCAGCAGATGATGACTCAAAGTACTTGAGTTCCTGTCACATGGGAAACCCAGAGGCAGTTCCTGGCTCAAAACCCTGGCTGTTGCAGCCATTTGTGAAGTGAACAGGCAGATGGAAGTGCTCTGTCTCTCTCTCTTTCTCTCTCTCGCTCTCTTTCTCTCTCTCTCTCTCTCTCTCTCTCTCTCTCTCATAAGTCTTGAATAAAAGGGAAGAAAAGAAAGGAGAAGACAAGCCCTGAGCTGAACTAGGAGTGGGAGAGTTCATGAGTACCGTGCACCAGCAGCTCCTTCCAATCCCCATCAGATAACCTGGATGCACCTATGAGAACAAGACAATGTTTAGTGCACACAACTTGCTCTTACCAAAGCTATTTTGCTGCCACTGGTCAAGATAAGCGAAAAATGCAAACACATCCGTGAGCTGTGTGGAAGATAAGAGTTAATCCATTATGAATTTAACTGTTGGAAAGATTATCTATCTGTAAATAAAGCATACCCACTGTATATGAAAAAAAAAACAACAGCCCTCAATTTCTCAGTTAATATTGGTGCATGCTTGTTTTCACACAAATAATGAGTCGGTGTGTTACAAGGTTAATCTCCCAGCCCATCGATACATAGAAACTCAACATCCATTCAGGGAAACAGTGACAACGCACAGTGTCTTGTTGTTTTTCCTTTAATATCACACGACACACAAGGGCCTCTGGATGAAGCCACAAGCTCTTGTGAAGCTTATCACTTTTTGAAACTTCATTCCTACATTCCACTTCCAGCAGTCACTCCTGCTATTACACTAGTGCTTGATAGCTATTAGCTGCTAGTTGTAATTACTGTTTTATTTTCATTCATCTTCAACCACGTGCCTCAAATGCAGGATGCATTTCTGATTCAGGAGTCCTGGAGGATAAAGTTTATAGTCTATGCTGTGGCTAAACTTCCTGATTGGTGTTATTTAAACAACACTGTCCTTTCCAGAAGGGCCCAGGGTGCTTACCTTTTAAAAAAAATTATAGGGGCCGGGGCTGTGGTGTAGCAGGTAAAGCCGCCGCCTGCAGTGTGGCATCCCATATGGGCGCCAGTTCGAGTCCTGGCTGCTCCACTTCCGATATAGCTCTCTGCTATGGCCTGGGACAACAGTAGAAGATGGCCTAAGTGCTTGGGCCCCTGTACCTGCATGAGACTCGAAAGAAGTTCCTGGCTCCTGGCTTCAGATTGGCACAGCTCTGGCCATTACAGCCAATTGGAGGGTGAACCAGCAGATGGAAGACCTCACTCTCTCCCTCCTACTCTCTCTTTCTCCCTACCCTCCCCCTTTCTGCCTCTCCTTTTCTCTGTGTAACTCTGACTTTCAAATAAAATAAAATAAAATAAAGATTTATGTATTTATTTGAAAGAGTCACAGATTAAGAGAAAGAGAAGTCTTCCATCTGTTGATACACCCCCCCCCCCCAAGTGGTCACAACAGCCAGGGCTGAACCAGGCTGAGGCCAGGAGCTTCATCTGGATCACCTATGTGGGTGGCAGGGGCCCAAACGCTTGGGCCATTCTCTGCTGCTTTTCCCAGGCCATAACCAGTGCCCATATAGGTTGCCAGAACCACAGGCAAAGGCTTTACTGGTTATACCACAATGCTGGTCCCAGCTTGCTTTAATAAGTTGATGCTATAGAAACCTTTTACTGAGTCCCAATCTCATATTCCTATGGGGATTGTATTTCTTATAAAGGAAATCATAAATTATAGAAAAATAACTTAAGATAACTGCCTAAAGAGGGCAGAAGAGATATAATCTAAGCAGGGGGCAGGAAAAGGAGGTGTTTTTTTTTTCATGAGTTCACCATTATTTCTTTTTCTTTAGGATTTATTCATTTGAAGGGAGAGTGACAGAGAGAGGGAGAGGGAGACAGAAAGGGGAAGAGGGGGGAGAGAGAGAGAGAGAGAGAGAGAGAGAGAGAGAGTGATAGTGAGAGCAAGAGAGAGAGAGAGAAGAGCTTTCATATTATATCTACCGGTTTTCTCCCCAAATGCCCCCAACAACTGGGGCTAGGCCAGGCCAAAGCCAGGAGCCAGGAACACCATCCAGATCTTCCACATAGGTGGCAGGAGCCCAATATTTGAGCCATAATCTGCTGCCCCCCTTCCCCCCAGCACATTAGCAGGGGGCTGGTTTGGAAGCCTGGAGTAGCGAGGACTGAAACCAGGCATTCCAATATGGCATGCAAACATTCCAAGTGGCAGTTTAACCCAGTGCACTGTAACCCAGGCCCCAACATTAGTTCTTAAGTGCCCTGATTCAAGTGTATTTGACATCAGTGACTTCAGCCTCTCCTCTCTCTTTTATTATTTCATTATCTGATGTCTTTTAATCTTCCCCACTTTCCTTTCACAAAACCTACTCTTGAGAATCTAAGCCACTCACCCATTCAACTGACAGTGGACTAACCATTTATTAAACACCTATTGTAAACAAGGTCCTGTGCTGGCTGACTTAGGAGATATAAAAATTACTACAGCATCAGCTTTTTCATCAAAATTTGCAATCCTGTAAAAAGAACTCAAACGCACAATTCTAACAGAATAGAAAGACACCTCAAAAGCCAGATCTCACAGTCGTCAAGGGGGAGCAAAACACAGAGAAGTCTTCATGCAGAAAGAGAAATTCAAATAAAGGCTTTGAGGGTGAGCAGATTTCTTAGGATCTGTCACATTATGCTGGAGTGGGAAATGATTTCTGGTTGAAGAAAATTTTGAGGACAAAGAAGTAAGAAAAATGAGGTCGGTATTGTGGCACAGTGGGTTAAGTCGCTCATTGTATACAATGCCAGCATCCCATATCAGAATGCCAGTGGCGTCTCAGCGGTTCAGCTTCTGATCCAGCTCCCTGATAATGTGTTTAGGAAGGCAGTGGATGATGGCCCAAGTGTTTGGACCCTTGTAATCCTTTGGAAGACCCAGGTGAATTTCTTGGTTCCTAGATTAGGTCTGTCCCAGATCTGCTGTTGCAACCATTTGAGTAGTGAACCAGTGGATGGAAGATCTCTCTCTCTTCTCTCTGTCACTCTGCTTTCAAATAAATAACTAAAATTTACAACACAGAAGTAAGCAGAAGTGTACACTTCCCAGTGTGGTTAGATTTTAGGCTGGGATTGGGGTATTGTTTGGTAATCAATCTGCTCTCGTATGCATGGGTTTTCACCATGGGGAACCATAGAAGAGTCTGAGGAAGGAAGTGGTGTAGTTCCATCAATAACAGCCCTTTTGCAGATGGGTGAAGGAAAGAAAGATGGATTTTGCACTGGCTGAAAGAGCTCCAGCAAGACAATGAGCGTGGCATGGAGCAGTTATGAAGATTGGGGGAAGGAATGTAGGACACACATATTGTGTAACTGTCATCCTGACGACTGTCAACCCCAGGACTAGTGACTGATGTGGGGAGAGGAGAGATGGGGTAAGGAGATGAGAAGGACGGCCTGACTTGAGAAAGTGTAAAGATGGCAGAGCCATTGCCCCCAATAAGACAAAAAGATGGTGAAGCCTGCCCTGTCCTTCCTTGTCTATGGGAGTGGAGAAGGCGTGCAGGGATGAACCACAGGGAGAAACTGTGACCCCAGGGTGGGGCACATCACACTGCAGGTGCCAGGGTGAGTTTCACAGGTTGGGGTTTGCGGGAGTGACCTGTGCTGAGCATAGCACTTCCAACTAGTAAAAGTTTAAGCATTCTTTTTTTTTTTTTTTTTTTGACAGGCAGAGTTAGAGAGAGAGAGAGAGAGAAAGGTCTTCCTTTTTCCGTTGGTTCACCCCCCAAATGGCTGCTATGGCTGGTGCTGCACCAATCCGAAGCCAGGAGCCAGGTGCCTCCTCCTGGTCTCCCATGTGGGTGCAGAGCCCAAGCACTTGGGCCATCCTCCATTGCCCTCCTGGCCACAGCAGAGAGCTGGACTGGAAGAGGAACAGCTGGAAGAGAGTCCGCTGCCCCAACAGGGACTAGGTCCCAGGGTGCTGGCGCCGCAGGCGGAGGATTAGCCAAGTGAGCCACAGCTCTGGCCTCAAACATTCTTCCTCTTGGGGTTTTTGTATTCTAATTCCTCCATGCACAATACCTAGACAAGCAGTACATACACAGATCTACAGCAGAATGAACACTTTAACAAGAACCCTGGATGAACCGTACGCAGACAAAAGTTGGTAAAACATTCTAACCGCAGAGAGAACACTTAAATTAAGGAACTTTTTGGTGTCACTAAACCAGTTTGCAAGGTAATTAAACTCACTGGCATGCATGATTCATGGACTTACACTCTCTGGAAGCTTTGACTCTCACTTGGCTTCCAGTGATTTTGAATAATTGCTTATTGAATTTCTCAAGCAGCTGACACACACACCTTATTCATACTTGTGAAAGTCCCATGATAAACAATGAAAAGGTATCGAATGAGAGAGCTTCCTTTCGGAAGCCCTTATTTGTAAAGCCTTTCTGTACTTGATACAAAATAAATGTCCCATACTAAAAATACTGAAAATGTTGTATTAAGAAAATGGATTTGAATAATAGTCCCCATTTCTACTCTACAAAAGTCAAAAAGGCATATAAATAAAAGCATCATTGAACAAAAATTACCAAAAAGATATTTACAATACACAACCTCGTTCTCCTTGCATGTCCAGCCTGTGACTCGGCACAGATTGCCTTAAAATCAAAAGTATGTCTGCTACACAACGGGCATGGGAGAAACCTTGTGATCCCTGAATAGCTTCAGACAAGCCTGGAAGGTGCAGATACATCAGAGGTGACGTTTGACAGATAAGTGTGACTGGGTTTATTTAAACTAAGTGGAGGAGACTGAAGGGAATAAAATGATAAGCCTGGGTGATTGGATGGCTGGAGTGGGCAGCTGCTTCTCAATTATATCAAGCAGAGTTTCTCCAACTGTTCGTAGGCGTGAGGATCCGCTGGGGGTCTTGGGAAAGGCAGGCTCTGACTCCGGAAGTGAAGGCGGGTCTGAGTCTGACAGTCTAACTAGCTCCCAGGTGATGGAATGCTTCTCACAGGACACTTTGAATATTCTAAAAGGACAACTCACAGAATTCACCTACAGAAGGTGTTGATAATAAAGATTATGTAAGATTTCAGGGCAAGAACCATGCCCAGAACACCAAATCGGCTGCGCTTGTGTGCAGGTGTGAACACAGTCACTGCTTAGTCTCTGCACTGTTAGCAGGGACGACACCAAGAAAGAATCAGTCTGAATCAAGCGAAATGAAGTCATTCCGATCAGCTGGTCTGGAATGAGAACAGTATAAAAATGCAAAGTTTCAAAAGAAGAGAGAAGCAACATCTCTTTCTCTGGCGCTGAGAGCAATTAGAGCCTAAAGCTTTTCCAAGGGTCACTGAACCCCCACCATTACGTTCTGAATTGTGTCTCACCAAGTTGTCATGTTGAAGCCTTGCTCTCGCAGCCAGGACCTCCGAGGAGGGGATTCTGTTAAATGATGTCAGGAGAGCACATGCCCAGCACAAGGGCAGACAAGGGCTCAGAGCCGTGGCAGCCATCTGCAAGGCCAGAGAGAGGCCACGTCACAAACCAACCAGGCTGGACACTAGGGACTTCAGCCTCTGCACTGCAAAAATAAACGTGTGATGTTCAAGCCACCCGTTCTTATATTCTGTTGTGACAGCCTGCTGGAGTCTGAATGTCTGTGCACCCGAAACATTGAAATCCGAAGCCCCAGGGCGGTGGTATTAGAAAGTGGGGCCTTGGGAGTGGAGCCCTCATGAATGGCATGAGTGCCCCCATCAAAGAGGGCTGAGAGACACCCGGCACCCTCTTCACCTGGGAGGACACAGCAGCAAGGTGTTGTCCATGACCCAGAAAGCAGATGTTCTGCAGACATTCAATATGCTCGCAACGTGGATGGCCAGGCGCCAGAACGGTGAGAAACAGAGTTCTGCTGCTGATAAGCATTTTGCTGTATAGAGCAGCTCCAATAGAAGAGGATGCAGCCTGAGCAGCGTAACCCACCCACCTCCAAGTGAGGAGGAGGAACCACATGGACTCCAGCCCCGGCCACCTTGAGGGTGCTCTTGCCCCGAGAGCCCAAGCCCGAGTATTACCTCCACACCATGACGTTACCCTGTTCACATGATGGCATTTTAGACTAAGTGGATCTCCACAGAGGTGTTGGAATCAGATACTTCACAACTAACAATGCCTATAAGCAAAAGTAAAAAGTAACCAAGACTCACTACTCAGCCCAGAGGGAAGCACAGTTCATAAATGCCTACACATCCAGGGTCAACACTGGCTTGAGTGGTGAGGCTAGCTGCCATCCAGATCTAGGGTAGCAGCTGATATCCAAGGAGGAGCATCAATAATCCTCCTTAATTTTAAAAAATTAAAGATAATGACGAGCACAACGAGGGTTATTAAAAACTGCAAAAAGCATTTAAGTTACGACATGTCTACCTCTGTCACATTTCTGCAAACATCAAGCAGTTCTCTTTGATAAAGGGCATTTAGAACGTAACTAAAGGTAGAGAGAGGGTCTTCTGTGCTACTCCAAGAGAGTATCCAGTTCTAGAAGTGTGAAACTTTATGGGACTTTTCACAGGGCTGGGCAGGGGAGCTTCTCCAATCAAAACTTCAGGCAGGCCAGCGCCGCAGCTCACTAGGCTAATCCTCTGCCTGTGGCGCCGGCACCCCGGGTTCTAGTCCTGGTTAGGGTGCTCGTTCTGTCTCAGTTGCTCCTCTTCTACCCCAGTTCTCTGCTGTGGCCCAGGAAGGCAGTGGAGGATGGCCCAGGTGCTTGGACCCTGCAACCGCATAGGAGACCAGGAGGAAGCACCTGGCTCCTGGCTTCGGAATGGCACGGTGCACGGGCCGCAGCACCCATTTAGGGAGTGAACCAATGGAAGGAAGACCTTTCTCTCTGTCTCTCTCTCTCTCTCTCTCACTGTCTAATTCTGCCTGTCAAAAAAATAAAAATAAATAAACTGCAGGCAGGGGCAGGCATTTGAAGCATTATCAGCATGTTCCTTGGATGCCTGCATTCCATATCAGAGTACTGGCTCTGGTCTGATTCCAGCTTCCTGTTAATGTGTGCTCTGGGAGGTAGGGGTGATATAGAATAAGTACTTGGGTCCCTGCCAACTGAGTTTCCAACTCCTGGCTATGGCCTGACCTAGCCCTGACTGTTGTGGGCATTTGGGCAGTGAACCAGCAGATGGGGACTCTCTGTCTACCTTTCAAATAAATAAAAATTAAAAAACCTGCAGGTAAATTGTAACACCTTAATTCCTAAGAATCAACTGTAAAAGCTCACATTTTTTCCCCAGGTATCCAAGTGTGCATTTATTTCTTTATAAAAAGAATTTCAACAATCACTACCTTTTTCATGTGTTAATAATTGTACATGCTTTTTAATCTAGCAAATAAATCAGGCTCTAAGGACAAACATCAAACTTAATCGCTTAAAAGGAAACAAACAAAATACTGCATACTCCGGGACTTTAATGCTTATTAATGGTAAAATTAAAAAGCTACTGCAGTAATAATGCAGAATCCATTTTGCTGCTAACATCTGTTGATTGAAGATTCTGAAGTTAAAGTGTTTTGCTATTTAATCATAATCAGTACTGTTTCTTCCACCTACTTGCACATGTTAGAAAGATACAGGAAAGGGGCAGTGTTGTGGCGCAGTGGGGGAAGCCTCTTCCTACAATGCCAGCATCCCATATCAGAGCTCCAGCTCAAGTCCAGCTGCTCCATTTCCAACCCAGCACCCCGCTAATGCATCTGAGAAAGCAGCAGCAAACGGCCCCTGCCACCTCCATGGGAGACCTTGATGGAGTTTCAGACTCCTAGCTTTGGCCTGGCCGCTGCTGCAATTTGAGGAGTGAACCAGTAGAATGAAGATCTCTCTCTCTCTCTCTTTCTCTCTCTCTCTTTCTCTCTTTCTCTTTGAGTCTCCTCTTCTCTCTCTGTCTTTCTGCCTTTCCAGTTAATAAATACTTTTTTAAAAAGAAAGATATGGAGAATGTATAGCTATCAGAATATTGGTTAACCTGTAGCATGTATGGATGGGATCAAAGTAATCACAATATTATATCTGTCTCATGGATGGAAAATATATTTGTAATGAAATATTGCATCTGAAATATTTAGTTTTTAAAAAGATTTATTTGGAAAGCAGAGTGAGAGAGAGAGAGAGAGAGAGAGAGAGAGAGAGAGTTCTATTTGCTGGTTCATTGCCCAAATGGGCACAATGGCCAGGACAGGGCCAGACCGACGCCAGGAGCTTCACCCAGGTCTCCCAAGTGAGTGCAGGGACCCAAGCATTTGGGCCATCATTTGCTTCTCTCCCAGGCACATTAGCAAGAAGCTGGATCAGAAGTAGAGCAGCCAGGACTCAAACTGGCATTCAAAAGGGATGCCAGCATTTCAGGCAGTGGCTTGATTTGCTGTGCCACAATGCCAGGCCCTGAATCTGAAATATTTAATCCAAGTAGATCTGTAAGCTAGACTGCACTTGGTTATTAGCAGAATTGAACGAAACGTCTATACATCTAATTACTGCATTCTCCAGAATTCACCAATATCACCAATCAGAGAATACACCTGTCTGAACTAAACCCTTCCAGCTGCAGCTCCGGCATATTTCCTCTTGTACTGTCATCACCAAGACACCTGTCAGCCAACAGCAAGACTCCATTTCAAGACAAAACCTTATTGTACCTTCACTTTACAGCGGTAGTCTTGTCTTCTTCAAGGGACGGACATGTAGAGACAGGTACTTCTCATTAAATTCTACAAGTCGGAATTTCTTCAACCCAAGTGGTATCACTTCCTTCTTTATTACCAGGTTGAATGGGAACAGAACAGACAACATGGGTAACTGTACTGAAATGTGACGCTTCTCTATGCTTCTTTTTTTTCTTTCTCCAGGTACAAGGAAAGAAATGCCTTTCACAATTATTACCTTGAAGAGCCATGGGTTCCTAGGAGGAGGGGGAGGCATTCCAAACTGGAGAACATGGTCTATTCACACCAGTCAAGCTTCCTAGCTAGTACTGTTACAGAACTACTGTGTGTGTAAGGCAGTTCCACACGTCAAGAATCAAATCCTGGTGCCACAGATCTTGGTTGTTAAACGTCATCTCCAATTCAGGGAGCTGGCACTCTTTGGAGAACTGACTGACGCTGGGGCCAGGGCAGGGAAAATACAAAACTAGCCTGCAGCACTGCGCAGGCCCAGAAAAACATGTGTTGAAAAATCAAAAGCATGAGGCGATGACAAGGGGATCACAGACCAGCAGCCTAGAGAACTCCCAGAAGCCGGACTTGGAATGCTGTGAGGAGCTGGACAAACGGAATACAACAGAAAGCTTCGGACAAACACGATGAGTCCATACTTATATTCGTTTTCTAGGGCTGCCTTAATACACACCACAAGCTGAGAATTTAACAGCAGTCATCTACGTGCTCCCAGTGCTTGAGACGACAAGTCCAGGATCGAGGACTCAGCAAGATTTGCTGCCCCCCAGGCCTCGCTCCTCTGCTTGCAGCTGGCTGTCGTCTCACACTGTCTCCACAGGGTCGTATCTGACTTCAGCTCTCCACACAGGACACCAGTCATAGAGGATCAGGGTCCACCCACAGGACCTGAGTTTAAATTAATTACTTCCTAAAGCCCCTATCCCCAAATACATTCTGAGGTGCTGGATTTCAACACATAAATTTGGGTGGTACAGAGATTAACATCAAAGCGATACTGATATCAATAAGGAATTCAAGGTCAAGAAAAGAAAGAAAGACAGAGAAACGGTCACTGGCCAGACGGTGCTTTGGAGACGTGACAGGCACTCATAATGTGTCACTCAGGTCTGGGGACAGAAAGAGGACATCAGAGAAACCATTGCTGTGATATAAATAAAACTAGGGTTTACTTACAGTAATGTACCGATGTCAGTTTCAGAGTTTCGATTAATGTACCACGGGAAACTGATAAAGCAGGAAGAAGGAGAGAGGAGTACAAGAACTCTCTATAATATCTTTGAAACTTCTATACACCTAAAATCCTTCCAAAATTTAAAAGATTTAAAAAACTCACATACTTTAGTACTAGGATGTGGTTCAATGAAATCAGGAGCCAACCTAAATCCCCAACTGCTATTTAACAAAGACTCACCCAGGTAACTGGTCTGACCTCTTAAGTTGTCCTCTCTCTGACACTGAAACACTGAACTTCCTCACTGAACAAAACAAGGAAATTCTTCACTATTAAAAATCTGTTTGTTTTGTCTCATTCTTCTTGAAACATGATTTTCTTTACCTTAAAGATTTTTGTGTTCATTTATTTGAAAGGCAGAATAACAAAGAGAGGAAGAGGGAGAGAAAGCAAGAGAGAGGAAGAGAGAGGGAGAGGAGGGAGAGAGAAAGGAAGAGATAAAGTTCATCTGCTGCTTCACTCCCCCAAATGGCTGCAAAGGCCCGGGTTGGGTCAGGCCAAGGCCAGGAGCCAAGAATGCCATCCAGGTCTCCCATGTGGGTGGCATGGGATTTGGGCCATTTTGTACTTCTTTCCCAGGTCCATTAGCAGGGAGTTGGATGGGAAGTGGAGCAGTCAGGACTGGAACAGACACTCGGATATTAGGTTGCCCAAGGTGGTTTAACCAGCTGTGCCACGACGCCAGCCCATGTGACTTTCTTAATCCACTTTTTGGTTTGTCCATGCTTGAAAAGAATCACTGATAGACGCCCTTGTTCCTGCTGCTCTTACCACCATTCCTCACCACAACAAGCAATAATAATAGCAAATATCTCTTGAGCAGCTATCATGTTCCAGGTTCATTTGCCCCTCAAAGGACATAACAACTACTGAGCTTCTACAGGAGTAAAGACAGAAAGCCTAGATCTTTTATTGCCAAACAATTCACAAGTTTTATAATTTACCAAAACAAAAAAATCCAACAAATTCTAAATTCAGATTCAAAAGGAAAACAAACTGCAGGGGCCAACCACATGAAACATGTCTTCCACGGTCCCAGGAACTGTAGGATAGGGAGAGGGACCAAGGGTGATTATATTTATACACATCCTGGGGAAATCTTGGTGGGAGAAATCTACATCTGCATCAAGGGCATTGACATCAGCACCCTCCCTGCCTGTAAAGCTCTGGCCCGGCACTGAAAAGTCACAAAGGGTATGTGAGATGTGATTCTTTTTCTCAAAACTTTTTTAATAATATCAGGGCAGTCAGGATGTAACAGGCATAAAACGGTCTCAAAAAATGAACTGTGGTGCACCAAATGACTGCTGTGGTAGAGAAGAGTTACAGGCCATTTGGAAAAGGGAAGACTTCTCAAAGGATCTTGAAACGAAATTGAAACTTTAAGTGTTGGGGAGGAATTCTAGCTGGAGAAGGCAGTAAAGCCATAAATATCAAAGGTATGTTTAAGGTTTGCCCTACAGAGTGTGTTACCTCCTTCAAGTGTGGGGAACATTAATGGGCATGGGAGTGGTTGTGCAGGCTGGGGCACTGAAGCACTGGCATCGAAGGAAGTCTCCAGATCTGAATTTTTTTTGACAGGCAGAGTGGACAGTGAGAGAGAGAGAGAGAGACAGAGAGAAAGGCCTTCCTTTGCCGTTGGTTCACCCTCCAATGGTCACCATGGCCAGCGCGCTGCGGCCGGCGCACCGCGCTGATCCTGAGGTAGGAGCCAGGTGCTTCTCCTGGTCTCCCAAGGGGTGCAGGGCCCAAGCACTTGGGCCATCCTCCACTGCACTCCCGGGCCACAGCAGAGGGCTGGCCTGGAAGAGGGGCAACCGGGACAGAATCCGGCGCCCCAACCAGGACTAGAACCCGGGTGCTGGCGCCACAGGTGAAGGATTAGCCTAGTGAGCCGCAGCGCTGGCCCAGATCTGAATTTGTCTGAGATGAGAGGCAGGGAAAATAAAAGCTGATTTGCATGTAGATGGAAAACTGACATTTGTCTGAGCTATTAGTGGATGATCAGGGGGTGCTGATTAAGGGTACATTTGTGTATTGTGTTTGCACAACTCCTTCCTTCTCTGGGGAGCAGACATGTGTCTATGGCCCAAAGAGACAACATTGGGTATTCTCTATCATGCTTTCTTTGATCACTAGGAGCTAAAATGGAACAGCATTTTGAAAAAGAAATAAGGGATAACATGACTCAGAATGGAAAGGGATCCAAGATTTTGCCTTTGTATTAAGTTCGGCGGTAATGCTAATGGTATTGTTCTGAAGATCGTATTTTGAGAACCAGAGACCTAGAGCTCTCTGCGGATCTTTTTGGGACTATTGTGGTTAAACTGCTAGTGCTCCACACCAGGTTAACTTGTATGTATCCCTTGGATACTCTCAGTCTTCCCTGGGGTTATCTTAATAGCTACTGCTCAGGGTTGTAAAACTGTGAAATCATTCAAGGAAAGACTTGCCCTCAAACCACAAGTAAATTGTGAAGGGTCTTTAATAAAAGAAAGTGTTTACTTTAAAAGCATTATGAAAACTACACTCCAGACTTATCCTTTCAAAATTTAAAGGTTGGCTGGTGAGTTTCTACTTTGCTTTTTCAGAAGAGTGGCAATAGCTAAGATAACAAGCGACATTTAGCAAGAATCTGTCCACGGGTACACAGGTGTTGTATAGGCTCGATAGCATATCTCCTGGCTTCCTTTAGGAAGCCTTATTTATATCTACTTCTTAGAAAACTCTGTATGGCAGTGTTTAAGTTAACTTCAGCCTAAAGGTCTTCACACCATGTATTATATTTCAAATAATTCTTCCTTGGGTGTAGAAGTATTCACCACAGGCTTCTTTCAACTACGGAGTTCCTTTGTGTCATGAATGAGTCCATTCACCAGGTGCAATTCTTCACATTACTTTCTCTAGTAGGTGAAAAGAAAACACTGCCATATTCTCTTTGGAAGGGAGGAAGGGGAAGAGAATGGAGCAGAGTTAATGGCATGAACCTCAGGATTCCAGTCAGTACCCTCCACATCCTGCCTCCAGGTCCTATCCAGGCTCCCTTCTGGCTCCACGCAGTGATTGAAGCCACCTAGCTCTGGCTGCACTATGGTGCCCCTCAGGCCACCCAACGCTGCTCAGCCACAGCGCTATCACACGGATCCTACAGTACCCTGGTGGGAGCAGAACCTCCCATGAATCAGCTCACTCACGCATTGCAATGTGCAATGTAATACATTCCTTTCTCTGTCTGCTTAGAAAACATTTTTGTTTTGTAAGCAATGACAAATGAGGGGGAAAGCAGCTCCTAACGGAATATATAACACTTTTATATTGACAAAGAAAACATCTTCATTTCCATTTGTAGCTAGAAGGAAAAACAAGGAGAACACCAGTACATGTACTCCACAAAATATTATTTAAAATTGAACATATTTACCTAGCTCTGCGAAATAGTTATACAAAAACAAAACACAGGGGCTTCTGTTTAATATCATTTGCCTTTTCCTTTCCGTCTGTTCCTTCTTTTTATGGAATATCTGGATGGGTGCTGTGTGACTCAATGAGTAAGTGAAGCGGATGAACTATTAAAATCTCCAAGTCAGTTTCTTCATCTGTAAACGGGGGTAATAGTGAGTCCAGGGGCTGGCACTGTGGTGTAGCAGATAAAGCTGCCGCCTGCAGTACCAGCATCCCATACAGGCATCAGTTCAAGTCCCAGCTGCTCTACTTCCTATCTAGCTCTCTGCTATGGCCTGGGGAAGCAGTACAAGATGGCCCTAGTCCTTGGCCCCTGCACCCATGTGGGAGACCCAGAAGAAGCTCCTATGGCTCCTGGCTTCGTATCAGTGCAGCTCCAGCTATTGTGGACATTTGGGAAGTGAACCAGCAGATGGAAGACCTTTCTCCCTCTCCCTCTCCCTCTCCCTCTCCCTCTCCCTCTCCCTCTCCCTCTCTCTGTGTAACTCTGCCTTTCAAATAAATAAATAAACCTTTAAAAAATAGTGAGTCCAATAATATAGGATTGGTTCTGAAAAGTAAGTTAGAAAATGTAAGTATACATCTATAGGAGCAATAAATACATATTCTTACACACACAGATATGTATGACCCCACATATACTAGTCTGCATATACTCATACATACATGTATGTATCATACATAGACACACTCTTTAGCACATAGATGCAAAATATACATTTGTGATTATTATTAATTTCTTTAATTTTTAAGGAATCTCCTTTTGCATTTTTACCACCTAAAATGCTATCATAAACATGTTAGTACATATTTTTGTGTATTGAGTCTGTATGTAACATTATTTACTTAGGGTCTATTTCTAGAAATGGAGTTTCTGGGTTAACATTTCAACTCTCTAGCAACCTACAGCCAGTTTCCTCTCGAGAACACTTATATCCAAACGTTGAGAGAGAGTGCCTACTATACTGGATCACTAGAAGTGAACATTACCTATTTTCACAGTATTTACTAATTTTATAAGCACAATATTTCTTTTTCTTCTTTTTTAATGTGATATTTTTTCTTTTAGATTTTTTTTTATTTGAAAGATAAAGTTAAAGTGAGAGAGGGGAAGAGAAAGATGGATTGATCTTCTATCCACTGGTTCACTCCCCAAATGGCCACAATGGTTGGGGGTGGGCCAGGCCAAATCCTGGTGCCTGGCGCTCAATCCAAGACTCCCACATGGGTGGCAGGATCTGCTGCTTTCCCAAGTGCATTAGCAGGGAGCTGGATGGGAAGTGGAGCAGCCAGGACTTGGACCGGTGCCCACCTGGGATGCCCGCATTACTTACAGGCAGTGGTTTAGCCCATTGTGCCCCGATGCCAGCCTGACCTTTTATTATTAATTTGAATTTCCTTGATTGAAGTTAATCAGTTTTGATTGGTTCGGGAGTTACTCATATTTTCTGTTTCATCCATTCACCTGCTCAAGTTCTAGGCTCTTTATGCATTTGGCCTTTGTTACTTTCTTATCGACTCCTGTGAGCATTCCTGTGGCTCAAAGACAGTAATCCTCTTTCCCATTTGTCGCGAACAGTTTCCCTGGGCTTTTTTCCCTGTTCTGATTTTCTATTTGATGCTTGAAAGGCCATGGTTTCATGTGTATGCACGAGGCATTGATCTTTCCTTTGTGATTCCTTTCACTGCTTTTGGGCACAAAAAGTCCCTACTCAGCATGCACAGCCTCTGATCATTCTTATTTACGTGGTCCATGCTGCCGGTGTCAGCCTTGTTCCATCTTTGATGTAGCAGTTTCCCCGAGCCCAGTGAAGCTCCTGTGCAGGGGGAGGAGTAGAGGTATGATTTGATAATGACTCCATTCCATTCTGCACTCCAGGGACAGGGACCGCCCTTCACCTCCATGTCCATCACTAAAACTCAGCTTCCTCTTCACTTTGCTAAACTAAACCTCTGACGGGATGGCTGCAGGGCTCTGTTTGTGATGGACAGTAAGCTCTCTACCATATTCTCCTATGACACTTGGAAAAACAGGGTGGATTTTTTAAAACAAAACATAAAGGTCAATGTGAGTTTAATGAGTTTCAAGTCAGTGATCCAAATATTCTACAGAAGTAAATGCAGTGCTTCCTAAGAAAAGGGGGTAGAGGGGATTGTGATAGCCACAATGTAGCCATAACAGTCCTTCATGCCACATGGCACTGAGAACCACACGCAAAGGCGGGGATGTAGAGCGGAGAAGTGGCTTCAAGGCTCAGAAGGACATCTGCTCCTGCTCTGCTGTGATCATCCCTACTGAAGGAAACAGAGCTGTAACTTGTTGCCTCCTTACCCGTGCCCTTCTATCACATGCCTCAGACGGGTTCAGTGAATCATCACACATTTGCACCTTCTGGAGGTGACAGAAGTACTGCTGGAGGGGCTGACACTGTGGCGCAGCCGATTCAAGCCCCGGCACGCAGCACCTGCATCCCCTATGGGTGCTGGCTCAGCTCTGGCCATTGTGGCCATTTGGGGGAGTAAATCGGCGGATGGAAGATCTCTCTCTCTCTCTCTCTCTCTCTCTCTCTCTCAGTCTCTACCTCTCACTGTAACTCTGTCTTTCAAATAAATAAAATAAATCTTAAAAAAAAAACAGTATTGCTGGGACTGATAATAAATTAAGCCTCTGCCTGTGGCTAAACCTCTGCTTGTGGTGCCAGCATACCTTATGGGCACCAGTTCAAGACCTGGCTGCTCCACTTCCTATCCAGCTCTCTGCTATGGCCTGGGAAAGCAGTAGAAGATGTTCCGAGTCCTTGGGCCCCTGTGTGGGAGACCCAGAAGAAGTGCCTGGCTGGCCCAGCTCCAGCTGTTGTGGTCATTTGGGGAGTGAACCAGTGAATAGAAGACTTCTCCCTCCCTCTCTCTCCCTCCGTCTCTATCTGTAACTCTGCCTCTTAAATAAGTAAATATTTTTACAAAAAGAGGAAGAAGTATTGCTATCTCCCCTCTCCATGCCCAGGTTTTGGAGACATCTGTAAGCTGCTGCAGCAGGTGCAGACGGGGAGACGGCCAGGATGCCGATGAAAAGACATCTAGAGAGCTGGATCCTGTGCCGCCCGGTTGTACTTCCTCCAGAGGTGTTCCTGTTTCTTTCTCCACGCTCTGCCACTCTGGATCCTCTAGTTCTACAAAGTCCGCAAGGCATCTGCTGTAATTCCAGTCTCCCCTGTGGTCCTTTCCCTCGAGAGTTCGAAGTTTTTAAATGGGCACTTGGCATTGAGAGAGTGGTGGTCAGCTTACTGTAACCTTCCCTGATGATGTGTTTGGGAGCGTGAGGCACTAGTTCATGTGCATGCTCCCTCGCCTGTGCAGAGAGGCTCAACACGCCAGAGGCCACCACGAAGCCTCACGGATGGACCCAGATGCAGAGCCTCACTGCAGGGACGCTCTTAGAGCCTGTGAACCACACCGTGGGTGACACAAAGTTAGAACAACAGAGAAAGGGAACGGCCATTTCTCACAGGGCTCTTACTTTAGGGGTGCACGGTGTTAGGCATCTTCAAGTGTGCATCTGACTCAGTTCTCATGACTAGCTGTTAGTATCCCTGTTCTACACACGATCAAGTTCAGAAATGCTACAACCATGGATGCCTCTGCGCCTGAGAATCTGTTGTTGTCTGAACAAGATCTAACATGACCTTGAGGTTCTATTTTTTTTTTTTCACGTATGTCACGTCTAAATATTTCTTCCTATTATTTAAAGCTCAGTCCTTTTATTTCAACCTTGTTCTCTTCCCAAAAATGGTTCTGGGAAGCTGTCATTGAGTCTGTCTTTTTGATCCCTGATTTTTAACAGACAACCAGTGGCTCTGCAGTGGGTTGCAGTGAATAAAGTTAAAATATAAGATCTTGCAAGTTAATTTATGAAGCTGTCATTATGTTAAAATGCCTCCACTTCTTTTTTAAGGAATCCTTGAATATTTTACCCTCAGAATTAGGTGCAGTAAATTGAGCATTGTGTTCAAAGGGGGCAGAGAAAGCTATTTTTGAATTAGCCTGTAATTTATCTTACATAATAGTCAATGCCTAATAATCCATGGGTCTTTCTTGTAATAAAATGTCGTAGCGACAGGGGCTTGGTACAGTGGTTAAGACATAAGTTGGGTCATGAATGTTCCATATTGGTATACCTGGGTTTGAGCCTCATTTCTGCTTCCAATCCTACCATCCTGCTACTGTGCATATGCTGGCTTAAGTGCTTGGGAGACCAGGACTGAGTTCCTGGTTCCTGCCTCTAGTCTGGCCCAGTCTCAGCTGTTGCAGGCGTTTGGAAGCAAATCAGTGAATGGAAGATTTTTTTTCCATCTTTGTCTCTCTGCCTTTCAGATAAACAAAAATAAAGAAAATGCTAGGCAATGAGAAATTTAAAATTTTATGAAATGTAATAAAAGTTATTTTTTCAAAACAGTTATCTACAGATGCATCTATCTCTCTACAGGTGTATTCTGTATGTGTATGTCTGATTTCCTGGCCTGCTGGTCTGTCTGATAATTGGTTTTTCATTCTAAAGCAAACACATTCCAGACTTGAGCCAGATGAAATGATTCTGGGAAGGGCCCCCCAAAAAGCAACAGCACATTCAGACATGGGACTTGGTGAGCTGCCAGAAAAATGGCCCCAGGTGTTCCCACCTCCTGGTCATCACAACCTCGTATGGCCTCTCCATATTACATCTGGCTTGCCATCCATAGACTATGGATGATAGCTGGTGTGCTGATTCAAGATCAAGTTGTAAAAGACACTGCAGCTTTCTTTCCAGTGGCACACTCAATCCTGGATCACTAGCTCTAGGGAAAGTAGCTGCTCTGTTGCAGAAGACCACATGCAGAAGAACTGCAGTCTGCTGCCAACCACTTCCTGAGTGAGCCTGGACACAGACTGACAGCCTGGACCAGCGCTGAGGCGACGCAGTCCTGGCTCAGAGCTTGTGAGAGCATCGGGGCTGCCTGTCCAACTCAGACCATCAGAAACTCTGAGCCGCAAAGCGTGCGTCTTCTCCAGTTGCTAAGTGATATGCTGTGTAGCAACAGACAACGGATAAATGTGGCGAAATGCTCTCCAGTCTAGAGTTTTCTTCTCTAGAAGCAAGACCTTTTAGATTTCACAGCACAAGCCCAAGGCACCCAGGGACCAGTGTCTTGGGAAGAACTCCAGACTCAAACGATATTTTTGATCAACCAAATATACTAATTATGCCTGTACTTGAATTCTTAGTATATCCATACATAAACTATCCTATGCTCATTTTGGCTTAATAATATGAATCTGCTGTTGTGCTTAGTGTGGGTAAGCAGCTGCCGTGGGGAACCAGCTGCCTATGTCTTCAGTGTTCCGCTCTTGCCCTCCTGCTCCTCTGTGGGCACACTAATCAGGAACAGTGATTTCCAGGCTGCTCACAAGGTGTCCTTTGGGTGTTGTCAGGTAATTATTATTAAACGAAAATTAAGACTTGCAAACTACGCTAGGCGCTGGATGGCTCAGGTGAGCAACAGTTCTATCCCTTGTTCACCTTCCATCTTCACTCTCCCCCAGGTCTCCAACTGACTGGAAATTCAGGACTGCCTGTCATTTCCCTTGCTGGGCTTGCTTCTTGATTTTTTTTTTTTCATATGAGGCACAAGTACCAAGCAAGTTCTAAAATCCTTTCCGGGTGTGGGTGTTTGTTACAGCAGTTAAGACACCAGCTGGGGTGCCCTCAGCCCCTCTGGGAGTACCTGGGTTCAAGGTCCTGGCTCCTCTCTCTGTTCCAGGTTCCTGCTAATGCAGACCCTGGGAGGCAGCAGGAGATGGTTCAAGGACTTGGGTCCCTGCTACACGTGTGGGAGACCTGGATTGAGTTCTCAGCTCCTGGCTTCCGCATGGTCCGAGCCTCACCACATCAGGCATTTGAGAAGTAAATGAGAGCTCTCCATTTTTGTTAAATAATTTAAAAAATCCTTGACAGCTCCGATAGCTTATGAGTCTAGGACCTTTTTTTTTTTCCTGCAGATATTTGTAATTAAGGAAAACTCATCCTGTTCTGGAATTTGGTAATAGCTAGAAATTCAATTGGTGATACGCCCCTTGAAGACACACAACCAAGCCAGCACAGACGAACTGCCTTCAACAGTCTCTTTTTTCTACTTTCTGATAAAACAGAGCCAACAGGAAGCAAAATGAATATGCATTTAGCCAGTCCAATAAATCAATAAACACCAAGTATAAAACCCCATTTCTTCCACCACTTATCCAGCTCTGGCCTTGCACAAGGCCTGCCTGGTCCCCAGGGAGCACACTCCTCCTTCCCAGATCTGTGGCGTGGCAGTGGCAGCAGAACCAGGCAGCAGCTGCAGCTGCCACACTCTGACCTTCTACTCCCCTCCTCCCCCAGCCTGGAACACAGGCACTGGGCACCTGGTCACTCACCCACCCAGGATGGCGTCTATTTCCAGCAGAGCTCTATCAATAGCAAGGAGTCATAAGTTCAGAGAGGTTTTTTCTTTTCTTTTTTTTTTTTTTTTGCAATAAAGAGATGCTCAGGAGTGCACAGAAAGAAAGATATGAATCTCCACGAAGGGAAAGGAACAAAACTCAACCAAAAATCTGGGGCAGCACACCTTGTAACAAGCACACCTCAACCAAGCAGACGTGGGACATTCCTGCCTGTGAAGTCAATCCGGCTTTTTCCACTTCCCACTCTCCATGACCAGCTCTCTCAGCTCCCAGACGTGGGTTTGCTGTCCTTCCCCTCTGCCTTTGCAGGTTCTGATAATCCCTTTCCAACCCTCTTCTGATTTCAGAGTTCCTTCCCCCATGATCTCATCCAGGTACATGATTACAGGGAGTGTGCATAAAGAATCTTTGGCCCAAACGCATGTCAAACTCACTCCAAATATACTACCTAAAGCTCGAGTTTGCTCTTTATCATCTGTTTTAAGTGGCTGCATTGTCTATTCTTAAAACATGCCTAGAGGGGCCGGCACTGTGGCACGTCGGGTTAACACCCTGGCCTGAAGCAGCGGCATCCCATATGGGTGCTGGTTCTGGTCCTGGCTGCTCCTCTTCCCATCCAGCTCTCTGCTGTGGCCTGGAATAGCAGTAGAAGATGGTCCAAGTTCTTGGTCCCTGCACCAGCGTGGGAGACCCAGAGGAAGCTCCTGGCTCCTGGCTTCAGATCTGTGTGGCTCCGGCTGTTGCGGCCATCTGGGGAGTGAACCAGTGGATGGAAGACCTCTCTCTCTGTCTCTACCTCTCTTTGTAATTCTTTCAAATAAATAACAAATAAATCTAAAAAAAAAAATGCTTGGAAGCATGTCATCTTTTAAGGGCTGCCATTTCAACTCCAGGAAAGCAGTCACAGCTGTGTCTTCACTGACTCTAGATAAGAAACCTACCTTGCATTCCCAAGGGATGATCAGATGGCGCCTACACCAAGGAGAACACAGGAGCTTGGGTTTCTCCCGGAAATGCACATCAATCTCAGCTGCTCCCTGCATAATCAGGCCACTACATGTCCTGGCTTCTGCTACTCCCATGTTCTTACCAAAGAATTGTCCACAGTGCCCAATGGCCTCTGCAAGATCCTGAGGTATCTTATCTAGCACAACTCTACACTGCTCCCAAACACACAGGCACATTCCCTGCAATGATGAGCCAATTGTTCTTCTCCAAACATACCTCAGCTTCTGTCTGACCTCAGCATGTTTCTCCCCTCGAAGACCTTTGTCATATACATGACATTGAATTATATTTATCATTCAAGACTAAGGTAGAAACATCCCCACTGCCTACTTGAATAGAATTAGTTCCTTTCTTTTTTTTTCTTTTAATTTATTTATTTGACAGGTAGAGTTATAGACAGTGAGAGAGAGAGAGAGAAAGGTCTTCCTTCCTTTGGTTCACCCCACAAAGGGTCACTACGGCCGGCACTGAGCCGATCTGAAGCCAGGAGCCAGGTGCTTCTTCCTGGTCTCCGATGTGGGTGCAGGGCCCAAGCACTTGGGGTATCCTTCACTGCCCTCTTGGGCCACAGCAGAGAGCGGGACTGGAAGAGGGGCAACTGGGACTAGAACTCAGCGCCCATATGAGATGCTGGCACCGCAGGCGGAAGATTAACCAAGTGAGTCACGGCACTGGCTCACTTCCTTTTTAAAGCCATTTATAGTGCACACCCAAAGTGGGGCTACACCAGAAGGCAACCATGCACTTGACGGCTCCTTTCTCCCACCCCTGGTTCCCCTCATGCATACTCTTCCTGCTGTAACTATCGCTTCCTACTAAGACATTTGTGTGCAAAGAAAGATGTATTTTCCACGGCACCATGAGCATAGTTTTTTCCACAGTATGTACATAATGTAAATGCACAAAACAGTTACTCAGCATTTGTGGACCACAGCCAAAGTACAAATTAACACCTGACATATAAGGTTGGTGCCTTCCAAATTCTAACACATGTACTATCTTATTTGATTTTCCCAACAATTCCGGAAAGTTAATGGGGAAGTCCTGATTATCACCATTTTATTGAACTTATAAGAGTCTTTGAAAAATTATATGAATTATTCAACATAACTATAAAATTTAAGAAACATTTTATATAGGCATCATCCAGACATCTGGATTATGGAGTCATTTTACCATGTAGTTGCAATTGAATTTGAAGGCCTCGTATAAACTAAATCAATAACATCAATAACATCTCAAGGATCATGGTTACTTGAGAAATAAACCCTTTGGAAAGAGGAGCCTCCCTAATTCCCTCATAAAAGAAAGGTGGTTACTTTAGAAATAGGATGGTCTCTCTTGAGTTTTCAGCATTAAAAGACTCATTATCCTTGTTCCTCTCGTCTCTCTTACTTAACACACTATTGAAAGGATCAACCTTGGGTTGATGTCTTAAATATTCCACTCACTGTTAATTATTAAAGCAGCTGCTGGTCAATTAACAAAGCCCCGTTACAACAGCTCCAGACAGGGAGGATTGATAGAGCAAAGCTCTCTTCAGGATCGGGCTGGAATATTTTACTTGGGAAAAGCCGTATCTTTCCTTCTAAAGAGAGTACTTCTCAAATTTGTTTTCCTAAGCAATCACATGTAGCATATAAAAATGACCTGAAGTGTGTCTGTCTTGTGGCTTTTAAGAAAAAAGCCTATGAGACAGGAATGATAAATGAAAAAGTCCTGAAAAATGCAATCCTTCCCCCACCCCCACCCTGAGAGAATTCTGCCATTCAGACAACAGAATTTGATCCTCTACAGAAGAGAGAAGTGGGTGCAACTGCCAGTTCTGAGTTCCTGCTTGTTGTGGACATTTTACTTTGCAAAATGGAAACAGCATAACCAGGAGAGAGAGAATGAGAGAAATAAAGGTTCCCATTTCCTTGAAATGGAGAAAAATGTATGATCATAGACTGAAAGCAAAAGAAAAATTATGAGATAATCTTTGCTTCCTACAGTCACTTTGATGCCTAAATACAAGGCTATTCAGATTGATCATGAAGTCTTTGAAGTGAAGCTCAAGAAATGAGATGCTATCATGGCACACAACTTATAAATGAGCCTAAAAGGTAAATTGGGCAGTGTGGTGCTGCAGCATGCTAATTTTTTTGGAGTTAAACTCACCTTGGATTGAATCCAGTTCCTATTATGAAGAGATCTGAGGCAAACTATTTAAATGATCTGTCCCTCAGTTTCCTCATTGTTTAATTAATTAATTAATTAATGTTCTTTTGACAGGCAGAGTGGACAGTGAGAGAGAGAAAGGTCTTCCTTTTACCATTGGTTCACCCTCTAATGGCCGCTGCAGCTGGCGCGCACGGCGCTGATCCGAAGCCCATTCGGGTGCATGACCCAAGCACTTGGGCCATCCTTCACTGCACTCCCGGGCCACAGCAGAGAGCTGGACTGGAAGAGGAGCAACCGGGACAGAGTCCTGCACCCTGACTGGGACCAGAACCCGGTGTGCCGGCGCTGCAGGCAGAGGATTAGCTTATTGAGCCGCGGCGCCAGCCCCTCAGTTTCCTCATTGTTAAAGATGAGGTTGATAATGATGTGTTCCAAGCTTGGTCCCCAGTGTGGTGCTGCTGAGCTGGTGGGACCTTTAAGAGATGAGGCCTAGTGGGAGGTTCCTAGGTCATAGGAGAGTAAGGTAGCGCTTGTGGGACCCTGGGTTTGCTCTCTTAAAGATGAGTTATCAAAGCCTGACCTACCCCTCACTCACTCTCTGGTGCTGCCTTCAGTGGGATGTCGTCCTCTCACACCCACTCTTGCAGGCACCACTCACCTTGAGATCAGCAGCAAAGCTGAGCTATGCCAACTCCACGCCCTTGAGCCTCAAAAACTATGAGCATATCCATCTCTTTTCTTGATAAACGCATTATCCATATTCAGGTATTTCTTTATAGTAGCACAAAGGAGTACCTCATAGGAGTTAGGAAGATTAAGAAATTACATAGGTATGATGTCTGGTAGACACTCAACGTCTTGTCTCAATACTTCGTCATCACTACTCTCGTGTTTTATCCTGATACGTAACATCTAGAGTTAGTGCTGTTTTACTAACAGCTTTACAATGACCAGAATAACTGTGTATTTTATAGTACTACAATAGTTGGATATAAATCTAGAAATATATACTCAAGGAAAGGTCAAGCTGAAATAAGTACACTGTTCTACTTAAAGGGGTGGCTATGAATCCTAAAGGCATCATGACTTGGAAATACTTGGAGAACTGACAGGAGAAAGAAGCTTTTTAAAGCTTTTTAATCAAAGAAGGTATCTTTGCTGCTGTCCTCCCTCCACAGACAGCATAAATCAATGAAGGAATTGTGCACCTGCTGGTCAGCTTCTTCATCTATGTCTCAGAAGTGTTAGAAAGTAAAAACACAAATGTATTAGAACTAATCCAAAATCTAGAGGTATCAACATTTCCATCAGTATGTGACTAGTTTCCCCATCAGAAGAGAATTAATCTTCTTATTAACAGTATGCAGTGGTGGCATATGATTTATTATGGGTCATTTGCTTATAATTTCTTCAATTGAAATCACATCACACACAACATAGATAATATTTTATTCAATAGTGCAGGTGCTCCTTCATAAAAAGATAATACATTTTTTGGTGGTTAGCATTATTTCCCATCAATTTGATGATTCTAGAACTCTCTCTGCTTTTCTAATGAAGCTTATGGGTGAGAAATTAAAACTGAAATGTTTCTTTCTCAGTCAGACTGTCTTTTCCATTATCATTTTCATAGCATGCAAACGAGAATAGAACATGCAAATTTTTCATCATTCTCTGCTAGTATTCAGTTGGAGCTCATTGCTAGAAAGTCATGAGAAAAAAATCACCAGAAGTGGCTTCAATTTGATCAAAAATAATTAAATAACCCTAAAAGTAGGCCCAGTTTAATTTTTATTTTATGTATATTTTATTTTTATAATGTTCTACATCCAAAGGAAGAATATCTTTTATGTGTGTTTGACTAACAAATGGCAAGTATTTATAACTAAAAAACATTCAAGTTAAGCTCTAGGCTCATTTAGTCTTCATTACAGTCTTTTGAGGACTGCATTTTTTCATTGCTCCAATCTGACCATGAGAGCATTGTTTTGGTCAAAGAAGGTGTTAGCTGGTCAAGTATTTTCTCTGAAGATACAGGAAATGAGCAGCACTCTTTTTCTTCGCAACTCCTTCTTCCTTTCCTTTTTCACAGTGTCAGTATATGGGTTTTTCCACACAGGTTGCACAGCAATTATAAGCCGAGGCTCAGGAGTCAGGGAGATGGAGTTTGGATCTCAGTTCTGCTCCTTACTGGCCTGATGCCTTGAACCTCTGAGGTTCAGCCCTCTTCTGTTAGATGGGGATAACAACACCTCCCTAGGAGGTGTTCTGAGTGTTAAGTATACAGCGAGTAAGCATGGTTTAGCACAGTGCCGTGTGTACAGGAGACACAGCTGTTGTTATTGTGTCATTATTTCAGTGGCAGGAGAGTTAAATCAGGTCAATTAAAAAATTCAGTTAGAGCATATTCACACCCAAAATTGTAAAAGCTTTTAAACAACCAATGTAATCACCTCAATTGGTGCAGAAAAGCATTGGACACAATTCATCACCCTTTCATCATAAATATACTCAACAAATTCAGACTAGAAGGACATTAACTCAACATAATCAAACCATATATGAAAATCCCAGAGTGAATTTCATAGTCACCAGAATGAACTCTGTCTCTAGAATCAGGAGCAATGTTCTATTCAACATAGTTCTAGAAACTCTAGCCAGAGCAATTAAAGAGTAATAAATAAATAAACAAGGCATCCAAATTCAAAGGAAGAACTAGGGGCTGGCACTGTGGTGTAGCGGATAAAGCTGCCGTCTATAGTGCTGGCATCCCATATGGACACTGGTTTGAGTCCAGGCTGTTCTATCCACTCCACAACTGATCCAGCTCTATGATGTGGCCTGGGAAAGCCGTGGCTCACTTGGTTAATCCTCTGCCTGCGACACTGGCATCCCATATGGGCACCGAGTTCTAGTCCAGCTAGAACTCTCTTCCAGTCCAGCTTTCTGCTGTGGCCCTGGAGGGCAGTGGAGGATGGCCCAAGTGCTTGGGCCCTGCCCCCGCATTGAAGACCAGGAAGAAGTACCTGGCTCCTGGCTTCGGGTTGGCATAGCTCCAGCTGTGGCAGTCATTTGGGGGGTGAACCAATGGAAGGAAGATCTTTCTCTCTGTCTCTCACTGTCTAACTCTGCCTGTCAAATAAATAAATAAAAAAGAATATGGCTTGGCTGGCGCCACGGCTCACTAGGCTAATCCTCTGCCTTGCAGCGCTGGCACACCAGGTTCTAGTCCTGGTCGGGGCACCGGATTCTGTCCCGGTTGCCCCTCTTCCAGGCCAGCCCTCTGCTGTGGCCAGGGAGTGCAGTGGAGGATGGCCCAAGTGCTTGTGCCCTGCACCCCATGGGAGACCAGGAGAAGCACCTGGCTCCTGCCATCAGATCAGCGCGGTGCGCCAGCTGCAGCACACTGGCCGCGGCAGCCATTGGAGGGTGAACCAACGGCAAAGAAGACCTTTCTCTCTGTCTCTCTCTCTCACTGTCCACTCTGCCTGTCAAAAAAAAAAAAAAAAGAATATGGCTCAAGTCCTTGGGCCGCTGCACCCATATGGGAGACCTGGAGGAAGCTCTTAGCTCCTGGCTTCGGATCAGAGCAGCTCTGACCACTGCGCCATTTGAGGAATGAACTAGTGGATGCAAGTCCTCTGTCTCTCTATCTGTATAACTCTGACTTTCAAATAAATAAATAAATCTTTAAAAAAAGGAAGAACTAAAATTATCTCTGTTCACACATGATATGATCTCATAAATAGAAAACCTCGGCCAGTGCCCTGGCTCACTAGGCTAATCCTCCGCCTGCAGCACTGGCACACCGGGTTCTAGTGCCGGTTGGGGCACCAGATTCTATCCCAGTTGCTCCTCTTCCAGGCCAGCTGTCTACTGTAGCCCGGGAGGGCAGTGGAGGATGGCCCAAGTGCTTGTGCCCTGCACCCGCATGGGAGACCAGGAGAAGCACCTGGCCCCTGGCTTCAGGTTGGCGCAGCGCCGGCCGTAGCGGCCATTTGGGGAGTGAACCAACGGAAGGAAGACCTTTCTCTCTGTCTCTCTCTCTCTGTCTCTCACTATCTAACTCTGCCTGTCAATAAATAAATAAATAACCTCAAACTCTCACAAAAATATAGAATTAATAAATTCAGCAAAGTAGCAGGGTATAAACTCAGTACATTGAAAGTAGTTGCATTCCTATGCACTAACAATGAACAATCTAAAAAGGAAATTACAAAGACAATTCTATTTATATAATCAAAATAATAAAATATTTGTCAGTTAATTTCACCAAGGAAGTTAGTCTTCTACCATGAATACTATAAAACATTGCTGAAAAAAATTAAATAAGAGGAAACAGATTCCAAATTCCTGAACTGGAGGACTTAATATTCAAATGAGAACACAATCTGCTATGGTCTGAATATTCATTTTGTCCTCAGATATATATGTTCAATGCTAAGCCCTAAAATAACAGTATTAAGGGGTGTCACCTTTGGGCGTCAGGGCAGATCTACCTGAATGGGATTTGTGCCATGAAAAAGGAGAGCCAAGAGATTTCGTTTGTCTCTTTTTATGTGAGGACACAGAGAGAAGGCACCGTTTGTGCAAAAATGGGCCCTCGCCAGACACTGAATCTGCCAGCACCTTGATTTTGGACTTTCCCACCTCTAGAATTGTAAGAAGTAAATTCCTACAGTTTAGAAGCCTCTCGGGTATGATGTTTTCTACAGAAGCCCAAATACAGCAAGGCACTACCCAAGGCAATCATTCCCATCAAAATCTCACTGAAGATCTTTGCAGAAAGAGAAAATGCCACCCTAAAATTCATGTGGCTCTCAAGAAACACTGAATAACCAAAACAATTTGATAAAGAAGAGTTGGAGACTCACATTTCCTGATTCTGAAACTTACTATAAAGCTGTGGTATCAAAACAGCACCTTACTGGTAAAGACAGATATATAGGCCAATAGAATAGAATATGGAGCCTACAAATAAATTATCACACACATGGTCAAATGATTTTTGGCAACTCTGCCAAGACCACATGATAGAAGAAAGAATAGCCGTTTCAACAAATAGTGCTGATAAAACTGTATTTCCACATTCAAAAGACTGAGGGTTGAGCCTTTACCACACATCGAAAGGGGTTTCTAAGAGTTTATGGAACAAAAGAAATTAAAAGATTATTATGCATTTTCCATGACCTTTTTGACGCCTCTCATACACACAAAAATTAACTCAAAATGGACAAAAGACCCTAAGGAAAGACCTAAAACTATAAAATGCTTAGGAAAAAACACAGGAGGAAACTTCATTACATTCATTTCCACAATGATTTCTTAGATATTAAAGGCACAGGCAGCCAAAAAAAGACAAATTGGACCTCATGAAAAATGTGTAAAAATTTAATTAAAATACTAACAGAGTAAAAAGGGCAACCCAAAGAATGTGTGACAATATTTGCAAATAATATATTTGATAACGGATTAATATCTAGAACATACAATTCAACAACAAAAATACAACGAAGATATATAAATGGCCAAGGACCACATAAGATTTTCAATGGCACAAACCTCTAGGGAGATGTAAATAAGAAGCATAATGAGATACTACCTCACACCCATTAGAATGGTTACTACCAAACAGCAGCAACAACAACAGAAAAGAAATGTAGGCAAGGATACAGAGGAAATGGAACCTTTGGGCACCATGGGAATATAAAACGGTACAACCATTGTGAAAAACAATATGGCAGTTCCACAAAAATACTAAAAACAGAATTACTGCATGATCCAGCAACGCTACTTTAGAATATATCCCCAAAAGAATGGAAAGCAAGGTCTTGGAGAAATAGCTGTAGGCTCACAGTATTAAGCACTACTCACTACAGTTAAAATGTGGATGCAACCCAAATGACCATCAAGGGATGAACGAGGAAGCAAGCGCAAAATACACAAAAGATGTAGTATTATTCAGACTCCAAAAAGAAGGAAATCCCAAATCCCAATACGTGCTACAACATGGATGGATTTTGAGGACATTCTGTCAAGTGAGTTAAGCCAATCCCAAAAGACAAGTATTTTATTATTCCATTTATACATTTAGAATGGTCAAAATCATAAGATAGAGAAAGTTGGTGGGTACGGGATATGGGAAAAGGGAATAGGGACTCAGCATTAATGGGCACAGTTTCAGTTCCACAAGATGAAAAAAATTATGGAGGTGGCTGGTGGTGATGCTTGCACACCACTCTGAATTCATTCAATAAGGATGAACTAATTGCACACTTATAAATGGTTAAGTAGGTAAATAATATATATATATATATATATATATATATACATACTACCAACATAAAAATTGTAGAATGAATCAATGTAAATCTTAAAATGACTGGGTAGAAAAAGATGAATCTCCTATGTACCGTTCAACTCCAAGGCTTTCCTACTGTCTGCTCCTCTCCCCTAAGTCCCGAGTCCCAGAAAAACAAGAGTGTGAAGACAATTATGACCAGTTCTGTTTCTGCTACACTTCCCCTAAGTAATCCACACATTACTGAGTCATAAACAGTATTTGTTCCACATACAAGTCTCAGTTTGCACCAGAATTTTCCAAGGCAACGCTATTCTAAGAATCTTATTTCCAATGATATGCTCTTCAGCTTCCCTCATGGGTCATTAGGAGGATCATTTGTTTCCAGGTAGAAGGGTCTTCATTCGGGGGCATTTTCATCTAAGACCAATAATGTCTGATTAAATTCCTCAGCACTTCAGACTTGTGGACCCTCAAAAGTCTGGACTGTACTCCCTCTGTACATTTTCCAAATTCTTGGAAACTATAGAAAATGGCAGATATTTGGGAGGAAGAAGACTTGAAAACCTTAAATGCAAATCAAACCACTCTCACTCAAGGGCTTAGACTTAAACGTACTTTCTTCTGATGAGCAGCAGAAGGTAATACTTTCGTCTCCTGAATGCCATTGTCAATAGTCCTTGACACCAGCTGCTGTCTCCTGGGTGCTCAACCCCTGACTGGGCCCATGTTCTCACACAGTAATGTCTTTGCCGTGAGATTCTGGGAGGCCCACCACCTTGGAATTTGGCAAATTATCTGCAATTCCTTCTTCCCTCGATTCTCTAATTCTACACAATTATAACTTTGCGCCTCCTGGGGCCTTCTCTAATCCAAATACAGTAAAACATCAATTAACCAGTATGCTCTGGGAATGAGGCTTGCGGTTAATTTAATTTCCTAATTAACTGAGGACTAACAAGGAACACTGCTTAGCTTCAACTCTATTGAAAAATCTTACTATGATATATTAGTTTAACCTGTACCCTCAGCAAAGTCAAATAAACAAAACATCACCGATGATGGAAGAACTCAGTCGCAAAACCCAAGGCCATTCCTTAAGCACATCAGTCTAGCTTGAGATGATGTAAGAAAGGTCAGTGAATCCACACTGTCTGCATGAAACACTCACAGAAATTGCTTTATTGTCACTGCTTCTTTTTAAAAGTGGAGTTAATAAAGGAAAGGAGAGGTTAATCAATTGAGGTTTCTGCTCAATATACGTTCTGGCTGAAACTTTCAAGTGCTTTAACAACAACCTGTCTTCTTTTTTCTGCAAACATAACAAGTTGCAGTATGAGACCATTGTCATTAGAAGACATTGCTGGGGCTGATGCTGTGGCGTAGTGGGCTAAGCAACTGCCTGCAGCTCCAGGATCCCATATGGGCACCGGTTTGTATCTTGACTGTTCTTCTTCCGACCCAGCTCTCTGCTATGGCCTGGGAAAGCAGTAGAAGATGGTCCAAGTGCTTGTCCCCTGAAGCCACGTGGGAGACCCAGAAGCTCCTTACTTCTAGATTCAGATCAACCCAGCTACAGCTGTTGGAGCCATTTGAGGAGTGAACCAGAGGAGGGAAGGCCTCTATCTCTCCCTACCTCCCTCTCTATGTAACTCTACCTCTCAATAAATAAATCATTTAAAAAAAGACATTGCCAACAGCTTTTCTCTTGGAGCACTGGTTATTGAGACCCCTGTCATTCTTAGATGGGCTGTAGGCTGCAGGAGGATGTTAAATATTGTGCTTCATCCAGTGGACCTTTCAGTCAAGTCATCATTCTGCCTTCAACAGCATCCTTGCATTACCTTAATCATTTTTAAAAATATTTATTTATGGCTAGTGCCACAGCTCAATAGGCTAATCCTCCACCTGCAGCGCCGGCAATCTGGGTTCTAGTCCCGGTCGGGGTGCTGGATTCTGTCCCAGTTGCTCCTCTTCCAGTTCCAGCTCTCTGCTGTGGCCCGGGAAGGCAGTGGAGGATGGCCCAAGTGTTTGGGCCCTGCACCCGCAAGGGAGACCAGGAGGAAGCACCTGGCTAATAGCTTCAGATCAGTGCAGTGCCAGCCGTAGTGGCCATTTAGAGGGTGAACCAACGGAAAAAGGAAGACCTTTCTCTCTGTCTCTCTCTCTCTCACTGTACACTCTGTCAAAAAAATATTTATTTATTTATTTGAAAGGAAGGGTTAGAGAGAGAGAGAGGTGGAGACAGAGAGAGAGAGAGAGAGAGAGAGAGAGAAGTGGACACACACACACACACAGAGAGAGAGAGAGAGAGAGAGAGAGAGAGAGAGATCTTCCATCGACAAGCTCACTCCTCAAAAATGGCTGTAACAACCAGGGCTGAGCCAGGCTGGAGCCAGGAGACCAGAGCTTCTGGGTCTCCCATGTAGGTGGCAGGGGCTCAAGCACTTGGGCCATTTTTCATTGCTTTCCCAGGAGCCTTAGCAGGGAGCTAGATTGGAAGTGGAGCAGCCAGGACTCGAACCAGCAGCCATATGGGATGCCTGCATCAATGCCGGCCCCTACCTTCATCATTTTTAAGGACCAAAACTTTTGCTTATAAATAGGCTCGGACCAAGAGGTTCAAGTAGAGCTTATGAGAGCTCAGAGGCTGGGGCTTGGTCAGGTGACTGAGTAATGAAAGTCTAAGGAGAGGGGAAGAACTACAGAGGAGGTTTCTTGTTTGATTGAAAGATGAATAGAGACAGAGCTCTGAGAATTATGAATTAAAAATATTTTTTTTCTGAAACATGGTATGAAATGGATTGAATGTTGAGTCTATGAAGACACACACTCAGTGAAAAGTCTACAGCTAAATGAAAGACACCAAGTAAGGGCTCAAGAGAGTCAAGGACTCGGTACGTGAACCTAGTATCACATGCAGGAACCTAAAGATGATAATGGAAGCCAGGCAGGCTGGGAGGCTGGGCAAGGAGACAGGACAAGTGGGATGAAGGCAGATTTCTGTTCAACTGCCAGTGAAGGGAAACCTGAATGCCTACACTGTCCAAGGTCTGTGTGAAATTTTGTGTGGATTCTAAGATATGGTACCTGCTCTTGGGGCCTTCTTAATTATGACCTGTATAGGTGACGCTGTGTATGAAACAACAGCACAGACACAGTGGCAGGTTGGTGATAATAATATAGGCACAGTGCCCAGTACACACCAGATAGAGCACTGGTAGTTTAGACTTCATCAATTTAATTGACCTCACTCTCTAAATAAGAACAGTGATGTGCAGAGAAGCAAAATAAACTGTGCAAGGCACACAGTTAGAAAAGGTAGGATTGGGCTGGTCCTGCGGCTCACTTGGTTACTCCTCCGCCTGCAGTGCTGGCATCCCATATGGGCGCCAGGTTCTAGCCCCGGTTGCTCCTCTTCCAGTCCAGCTCTCTGCTGTGGCCTGGGAGGGCAGTGGAGGATGGCCCAAGTGCTTGGGCCCTGCACCCGCATGGGAGACCAGGAGGAAGCACCTGGCTCCTGGCTTCGGATCGGTGCATCACGTGGGCCATGGTGGCCATTTGTGGGGTGAACCAACGGAAGGAAGACCTCTCTCTCTCTCTCTCTCTCTCTCTCTCTCTCTCTATATATATATATATATATCTTTACCTGTCAAATAAATAAAAAATAAATAAAAAAAGAAAAGGTAGGCCAATTCTCATGATTGCATGTGATATGTGGGTATGTTGTATGACTAAACCCTAGGCCCATTGGTGATACCAAGAGATACCTGGCAATGAACTCAGGAGCGGTCAGGGAGGGCCTCTCAGCAAGGACTGCATGAGGCTCCATGTTAGGGAACAGGAGGGCCTGAAATGGGGCAGTGCTTTTACCTCAAAGGAAAGCAAGGGGCTTGGTGGAGCAGCCCAGAGACAACGTGGCTGAGGATGAGGTAGTCCGTATCCTGTCCACACGTCTCTGTCCAGCCCTGTGATCCTCCTTGAAGGAGTCATGGTTCCACCTCACGCCTGGTGTGTGTCCACAAGACTTCCTGAGAGCAGTCTTATCTTGGACATGATTTTTCTCTTACATGGTCTTAAAGTTTTACAATGTATTGAGCCAGCTAGTTAACACATCCACACATGGCATTGCGTCTGTGCCTTCTGACCTCAGCACTAAAACCAAAGCCTTCTTCTGGCCTGTAGGGGCTACAAGAGCACACTTGGCCTCCAGATCACCAATCTAGGGTCAACTTCCTCCCAGCTAGGTGCTTGTAACCCACGTCACTTTCCAACTGCCCAATATATTTCTTCTTATCTCTACCTGACCTAGTCTGTATTTGATTATCACTTTCTGCCTCACTTGGATGTAAGTGCTTAATAGGATGACTGCTATTTAATACTCAATAAATTATTTACTGAATTAATGAATAGATTAATAACAAAGGAAAACTCCTTCTCTCCCCAGTCCCATCATTTGACTACACATAAACACTTCCATAGAGGACATGCATTTGAATGTATACTCTTCGGTACATAGTTTAAAAAATTATACCATCTTATTATCATGCATTGTAAAACATATTTACAATAGCTATTCTTACAAGATGCTTACAATGTCACCATCTAGCAATTAGGTCATACTGTATTAATCTGGTTATTGTAATAATTACCCATATGACTTCAAAGCTTGGATATTAATCCTTTTAGAAAAAATGGAATTGCTACATATGAAAGTTACAGTGTGAGTTTTGATTAAATGGCTTTCATCTAAGAATAACTTGCCAATTACATTTTGGTAGATGTCAGAAAGGGAAATCAATGTACTCTGTTATGAATCTTCAAGATAGTATATAGCTTATGCATTTGAAAATGGAACTCTGTTTTAATTTTCTAAATATTTGGGCACTAAACTGGTAAAAAATGCTATTAACTATATTATGGCTTGACACTAGTTTCAAGATACAAAAGGTTGACTTTCAAATGCAAAGCGACAATGAAATAATGACTATGAAATTATTAGGACACTGATATTTGCCTCAATGAAGGAGAACTTAAGGAATGCTTTCTTGAAATCATAAGCACACATGGAGTTGATGAAACCATTTCATTTCTATTAATTTCTAACGTATTGTTTTCATCCTGAAATGAAAGAATCCAAGTTTCAAGGCACGGCCGACCTTTCAGAAGGTAACAGCATCCATTAAGCTTCCTTATCTTCTAATTGTTTGAGGTCCTTGGGCAATGCAGTGCAGCGGCCAACACTGCCTGTGACTTTCAAAGTCCTCCTGTTTTCCCCCTAGTTGCTCTGGAGCTGCTGATGTCAGCAAGAACGCCCTCCTAAATAATTTATCGACATTTCTACATAAATTAGATACTTAAGGTGAGGGTGCTGTGAACTTTGTAAAGACTGAGTGCTCACTGAGGGAATAGTAATCCATCAACATGAACGACAGTTTTCCAAATCAGCTTAAACTACAGCAGGCTCACTCCCTGGGAAAAAAATTCAATGGCTCAGGAGGTTTAAATGGGTTCTTGGAATGTCATTGGCAGCAGAGAGAATATTTGGGAAAGAAATAAATCATCAAGAAATAAGATAAACCTTTGACAAATGGAAACCCTATTAAATTATCTTGGTCCCAAGACTCTAACTTTACTTAAATGGTAACAGATACATGCTCCCTTCACCTGGAGTCAACTTCCCATTTCCATGACCCATCGTAAGTCTACATTTCTCTTAACAGCCTAGTTAACATTCCACGCAGGTCACTCCAGCTATGCAGATGGTAGCATCTCACACTCAGACGCTTGCCTCTGGCTCCTGCTACACATGGGCCCAGAAGCAATAGGCTGCACTGGCATGTCTGTAGGAAAGGTCTCTTCAGGCAGTCCCTGGCAGGAATAATAGACTTGTTTTCAGTCTCTGGGCCTATTCTCTCCTTTGCAAAATGAGCAAGTGTACTAGAATGTGGTTCCCATGCCTGGATTCTCACGTGAATCAAAAATACAAGCTCCTATGTCCCACCTGCAGAAATAATGACTCCAACTATCTTGGGAGAGGCCCAGCATTATTTTTTTTAAAGTACTTCAAGTAGTTTTGATACCCATCTGAATTTGGAAACTGTTGGATCTGAAGATTACTAATGGCTTCAAAGTCTTAAAGTATTAAAAGTTTAGAGATTTATTTGCATTGCAATTCACTCATTCAACAAATATTTTCTGGGTGCCTACTGAATGCTGTGCACTCTTCTAGGTTTTGAGTATACAACAGTCACAGGCCATTCTTAGTTTCATGGAGCTTACCTTAAAGAGTCTTATGGTGATATGTCAGACATTGACAAGAGTTATAAAAATCAGCAGCACAGAAATACAGGACAGATGTGATACTGGGAGCTGAATGACATTGATTAATCTCAGCTGGGTAGATATAACACTGAGTGTGTCATGGTCTGTGCCAACCAGGGATGCATCTGGATTTTACAACAACCCAGGAGGTACTATTTAGCATTTCCGTTGACAGATGTGGATCTTTAGTCTCACAGAGATTAAAAGACTTTAAATAGCCAGCAACATGATGGTGAATCCGACATGGAACTCAACTCTCGTTAGCCTTGATTCCTTTCCCTACAGCACTTGGTAAACAGCCACTGGGTGGAAGAAGGAACCCAGAGGAAACACTGGTTCAGGAATGGGGTCTTCACGTTCATGGCAGAACACATGGAGCTGATCATTAAGGAAAAAGGCCTAAGTGTGAAAAAGAAGACAGTGCAGACATGACTCACAGTGGTAAGCCAGAGAATTACCAGAGATCTCCGCTTTCTGGAAAGAAAATTCAACCAATTTACCTCCATCTGACTTTAACTTGGAAAAAAATGGATAATTTCGAGTGAGGGAGAAGGCTGGCTTGGTGTTAGACTGGGGAAATTTCTACAACGGTTTCCCATTGGTCCTGTGAGCTAGTCTCATTGCTTCATTAAGATACCATCCTTTCTCTACACTTCAGTGTTCAACTGCACAGAATGTCCACTTAGACTAACCTTCACATTCTTTCCGGCATTTACGTATTTAGCCAGGTTTTGTCTCCTCCAGCAAGTCTCTGTCAAGTGTTTCTGTGGTCTGAGGATATCCTTCGAGAGTTACAAATGTACCACTTGTGCCATTTAACAGTGTAGTGCCTTGACTTGTCCTCTATTGTCTCAGGCCTTTGTGCCTTCTTTCCTGAATGGAGACAGTGTTCCTGAAGGGCAGGGAATGCCACACTCTTTTATTTTTATTTTTTTGACAGGCAGAGTTAGACAGTGAGACAGACAGAGAGAGCCAGAGAGAAAGGTCTTCCTTCTGTGGTTCACCCCACAAAGGGCCACTACAGCTGGTGCTGCGCCGATCCGAAGCCAGGAGCCAGGTACTTCCTCCTGGTCTCCCATGCAGGTGCAGGGCCCAAGCAACTGGGCCATCTTCCACTGCCTTCCCGGGCCACAGCAGAGAGCTGGACTGGAAGAGGAGCAACCAGGACTCCGACCGGGACTAGAACCTGGAGTACTGGTGCCGCAGGTGGAGGATTAGCCAGGTGAACCAAGGCGCTGGCCTCACTCTTCATCATGGGAAGGTACTGTCATATACCAGTGCTCTCTGTTTGATTACAATGAGTACAATGAAGCAGATATCAGAGAGTAAGTGTGAAGACTGAGATATGTGTACAAAGCCCCAAGTGTCTGACGTAAAAAGCCAGCTCAATCACTGGTCAGGACTGAGCACGGAGGCTCACTGTCCAGCAATATTGAATGCACTCAGGCTTCTGCTGAGGAGTTTGAAGAAGCCTTTCCTGGGTCTGAGACAGGTTTTATTTTAAATGTTCACTAACACATTGTGAAAATCACTGAGTCATAGCTTTGATTTATTTTTTCATATAATTATTGATAGTGCACATTACTTCCTTATATTAAAATTGACTGGAAGTCATTATATTTTACACATCAGAACGATTAAAATTGCTCTATAAGGAAATGCACAGAAAATATGTTCATATTAAACACTATTTTAAATGTAAAAATTTTTATATTTAAATATAAAAATGTTTTAAAAAATGCATGCAACTCCAATGTAAGTATTTCCCTTCATTGGAAGATTCAAAAGAAAAAAATGAAAGCAAAGGTTGCAAATGAAGGAAAGGAAATTAGGATGTTTCATGAATCTATAAGTCATCTGTTCAGAAGGACAAGGGTACAGTTAGAGAAAATAATATAGAAATTCCAAGTATTTGCTCATTTACCTTTCCAAGTTCAGTCTAAGACTGTATTAATAGTTTTCTGATTGTTCACCCTAAGCTTTGCCAGAGTCACATGTTAATAACAGCTATAGACTGTGAATTATGTCCCACCTTGTCACCAAGTTCATTTTGATGTACTGAATGGGATGGGCTAATCATTCTCCCTCCTATGTGGTTTGGCAGGCTTGAGGCTTCAACAGGAATATTAAGATATATGCCACCAACCACACATGGAAAAGGAAGTAAAATTATTATGGAAGCATGAAGCCATGGAGTTCATTCTCTACTAATGAATAAAGCAAAAGACGTCCAAAGAGCATTTTGCAACAAGCTGACCTCATAGCAAGTCTTTGTGAGTTATCAATGTTATTATTATCTCACTGATTGGAAAGTGATATACAACAAGTCCAGGAGCTTGAGTGAATCTACTTGGTTGCGTCTTCAGCTAATAACGTTCAAGTGACACCTGGACAGCAACACTCTACAGTTTGCGAAGCCTCATTCAGCGAGCCTCATTTCAAACGGAACAACACAGAAATACAGTTAGGTCATGAGGTTTGTCCAGGGATGACTCACATCAGCTCCAGCCCCAGTCCCAGATCAAGTTTACCCTGCCGTAGCCCACTCACAAGTATGTCCTCAGCGCTGATGAGTTTCAGCAAAGGGTGACACTTGTGAACCCACCTGCAGCTGCGGCCCACTTTAAATCTGCATGCCCTGCTGTTTTCAGCAAAGAGCAACCAAGAAAATAGGGGCTCCATAATGAAAACGGGCCCATTTGAAGAAGACATAAAAAGCTGGTGTGTGTGTGTGTGTGTGTGTGTGTGTGTGTGATTTTCCTAGGATGCTTCAGTGTCGCCTAAAGCACAGGGCTACCAAGTGTGATCCTGTTACCCTTCTGGAGAAAGAAAGCAGCAGTACAGCACCGATGCTAAACAGCTTTCACAGTGTGTGGACTAAGGGAGTAATGAGACAAGACACACAGCCAAACAGCATCAAGTACAAATATAAATGTGTGTGTGTGTGTGTGTGTGTGTGTGTATGGACATACACTTGTAAATGATATACATTCACAAAACATATACACAATAGATACAATTGGTTTCAAATCTGTTCTATCCTTTCTTAGCTTTTTTATGCAATCTATGTTACTTAAAACAGTATTTTCCAAGCCATAGGCTGTGAAATCAATCAAGGAGACTTCAATCAGTGAGTTCTCTTTTAAAGAACACAGCATCTTAGTATCACAGTAGAAGTGCAAACATTGAGGAAGCTTCTGTTTCATGTATTACACATGTACACACGTGCACACACACCACATACATGGATACATTCCCTCACACATGGATATACAAGCCTGTATTTACACACAAAGCCACATGGATGCAGATGGTTAGATGTCATTGTGGGTTATTGTCAAAATGTTGTGGACACTGACAGCACTGTGAATTCCCTCTCCTCTAGAATGCTTAGGAAGGCCAAGGGAACAGAAGGCGTCTGCTGGGAGAAGTAGCCAGGGGCTGGCATGCCATTGACCTCAGCGTCAAGGGCTCTCAGGTTTTCTTTCTGGCATTGAAACCAAGAGAATGGCTGTGTGCAAGAGTAAGGTGCAATCTACACCAGAAACAGTTATGTCTGGTGCCCAGGTCCACCTTTGCCAGATCCACAGCTCCATGTCCCATCTCTAAGTGGACAGAGAAGCTCCCTGACTGGAGTGGGGAGTCCACAGTGTTTGCCATGACGATGACAATGACCGTGAGCAGTGCTGTTACTGCTGGGAGCCTCCATCTCTGGCAGGTAATAATAAAACCTCTCCCCACCTCATTCAGCACAAGGAAGAAGCTAAAATCAGACAGATTTTCTTGGAAACACAGGGAAAGTTGCAATCAGAAGCTGTAAAGCCAGGACTGAGCATGGCAATGGCAGCAGACTTGTGCCCAGTAGACTTGAACTCAGAACAAGGGGTGGTTACACAAGTAGCCTCTTCTCTGATAGGTGGGAACTTATGGCAGTTGTGTTGTGTTCTCTACTAGTGGAAAGGTACCAGGGGTGCTCGAGAAAAGGAAAAAATCAAGGATGGGTGCCCAGCGTGCACAGGAATCCTTGCTCATCTGCCCCAACATGGCTTATTTTTGAAGAGTAAGGAAAGCTCAGGTGAAGCTGAACAGGTTGCACAGTGAATATGTGTCTACATTTGATAAAGATAACACTCACTGTTAAGGCTTTCCCTACATTTATGAATCTGCTCTCTGTACATACATACACATATATGTATGTATATATATATGTATTGCAAACACACATGCACACAACACATACATAAATTTTTCGTTAAAACAATTTGAAAATAATTTTCAAACGTCACTTCAGAACACTTTTAATGCATTTCCTGTGAAGACATTCTCTTCCTCCTTCTCAACCATGCTTACACCCTTCTGTTACCACACCTAACTTACCTAACCTGGAAAGAGAGCCTTACTTCAAATTCCTCAATTCTTCCCACATAGCTTTTTTTTTTTTGACAGGCAGAGTTGGACAGTGAGAGAGAGAGACAAAGGTCTTCCTTCTGTTGGTTCACCCCCCAAATGGCCGCCATGGCCGGTGCTCTGCACGGATCTGAAGCCAGAAGCCAGGTGCTTCCTCCTGGTCTCCCATGCGGGTGCAAGGCCCAAGCATTTAGGCCATCCTCCACTGGCCTCCTGGGCCACAGCAGAGAGATGGACTGGAAGAGGAGCAACCGAGACAGAACCAGCACCCCAACTGGGACTAGAGCCTGGGGTGCCAGCGCCGCAGGTGGAGGATTAGCCTAGTGAGCCATGGCGCCGGCCCCCACATAGCTTTTACATATATTTTTGAGTCAAAGGAAACAATCAAGGTTGATGTTTTACACTTGCTGTGATGTCTATTTTTATCACTTTTAATTTAATATATTCCCCCCTCAATGTCACCTTGGGTTTATCTTCTCTCATGGGACATTAATTTGTGTTTTGTTTTGTTCAGATGGTTCCAGGTCAGTCTTATAGAAAGTCCCATGATCTGGATTTATCTGATCTTATTTCATTTTTTTAAAATTATTTTTCATTTAGTTACTTGAAAGGTAGAGTAGACAGAGAGAGGGAGAGACAGATAGAAAATTCTTCTATTTGCTGGCTCACTCCCCAAACGGCCATAATGGCTGGAGCTGAGCAGAAGCCAGGAACTTCTTCTGGTCTCCCACCTGGTACAGGGGGCTAGGCACTTGAGCCATCTTCCACACCCTTCCCAGGCCATAGTGGAGAACTGGACTGGAAGTGGAACAGCCAGGGCTAGAACTGGTGCCCATATGGGATGCCAGAGCTGCAGGTGGAGGCTTACCTACCATGCCACAGCATCAGCCCCTTATTTGATCATTTTTAATGAATCGAGTCACTTAAATATCTATGGCACGAATATTACACATGTGATACACATGTGAGGGGAAGCTATGGGAGGTGATTAGGTCATGAAGGTGGGGTCCCCATGAGTGGGATTAGTGCCCTTATAAGAGACAGGGTGACAGGAGAGCTGCTTCTTTACTTTCTCCTCCCTCTGCTCGTCTGTCTAACAGAAGGGAATACAGCAAGAAGGCCAACCAGGAAGAGAGCCCTCCTCGCCAGAGACCAGACCTGCCCTCACCTTGATCTTGGACTTGCCAGACTCCAGAACCGTGAGAAACTCATTTTCCCAACTTTTGGCTGTTTAAGCCATTCAGTTTATAGCAATATGTTCTGGGAGCCTCAGCTAAGACATGTATTTTTCAAGAGGACCTTAAATGTTATTTCTGAATGGTAGTTTGTAAGTTTTTACATAACTGCCTCCCATTTCTTTACTTCTCCTGAAATGATATAATAGCTTATCCCACCTTGCTTTCAAATGCCCAATAAGATTTAAAAAGAGTAAATGTCTGGAAATAGTTGGAAAATGGTGTCAAAATCCCACAGCTTTAAGGTGATGGCATTCATTCATTTAAAAGTAAAGTTTTCACTCCATTATGCTGGGTCTTTAGGATGTAAAGAGTGAATAAGTTATAGCGTCTACCTAAAAAAGGGCTTTACCATACACTATGTATATTGTATTAATAAGAAGCTCATTTAAAATTACTGGGATACTTTTATGATGTTCAGAAGACATAGCCCCTAAGATCACAGCCCAGGATTATGATGAAGGTCCCATTCTTACACCAACAATGGGGTTGGTAACTGCCTGGACGCACTGGCAGGGAATCTAACATAAGTACCCACTTTGTGCACAGAGTCTCGTGTGTAAGTACTAATTCAAATGCATGCTTTAAAAGTTAAACTAAATGGTGATTAAATGTCTGGGCTCTAAGCAAAGTTACTATTTGAATAAAAAGTAACCTCTCCAGGACTCGGTTTCTTCAAGTGTCAAATATGGATAAGAATACCTACTTCATATGATGTTGTTAAGAGAATGATAGGCTAATGTAAGAAAACTGCTTAGATCTCTTAGCATGTAATACACAGTAACTGTTAGTTGTTATTTGACATTGTTATTATTCATTTGACTTGCTTTGCTACTATATGTGTTTGATGTAAGAGACCTAAAACATCAAAGGTAAGGAATACAACATAGGACCACTGACTCTCTCCAAGAGCAAAAACGCTGAGAACCTATAGGATTTGTACTGGATTATACTGCACAATAAAAGGAGAAAAAACCCTCCAGTTAGGAGCCAAATTACAGCTCACTAATACAGAGGATTAGAGCCAATTGTATGGACAGGATTTCTTTAACTTAATGAGGGCCAGGCTGCAAGCTATTAACCAGAGAGATTAGCTTTATGGGCAAATGGGTACAGAGACCTGCCCCTGTGAGGGCTACTGTGTGGATACCTGAAGCTACCAATTGTGTGTCCATTAACCAAGAGGAGTCACTGTAGGTATAAGGAATTGAATCGAACTTTCTCCTATAAGACACAAATTTCTTATTTGGTTCACATATTCATTCTCATTGCTATATGCAATTTTAGCAGAGCTGCAACATTCTAAACACCAATAAGACTTTGTCTTGATCCACTGAGAAAAACAACCCTTCTGACTTTCTGCCAACATAATGATTAATAAGAGGCTATGGAATTATAAATATTAGAAAGACCTGTTGAATCAGAGGGGTGGTTACATGGCATTTATTGAAAGTCTGATGTTTTATTTGCTACTGCTGCCCTGTATACCAAATTATTTCCTACTAAAAGAATTTCCTAAGTCAGACTCAAGTACGGAATGACCAACAACAGCCTCAGCCATTCTAGAACAAATAATCCTGGTCACATGTTGGCACCAGTAATGACCACCATCTGCTCGGGTCCACAGCTTAGCAGCCCCCATCACACAGCAAAATTTCCACATGCCCAGAAAATTATCCAAAGCTGGCAGACTCTCGTAAGTATCATTTGAGATAAAAAGCTGCCAAACATATAGGTTCTGGCTGAGTGCAAATGCATGTGGAGTCTGGGGAAGCCGATGGTGCCCTGGCAGCTCTGGTGAGAAGGTGTCCTGAGTGAGCTAACCTTACCATTCTTGGGTCTGACCTCACTGGGGTCTTCCAGACAGGAGGCAGGTGAACACATGTGCCCTTGAGTGGGAAGGTTTTTGACCATACCTACCTCTCAGTAATGCATTTAAGAAAGGGCAGGATATGTTTAAAAAAAATCATGGGAATCACAGAGGAAAATGTGGTAGGCTGTGAGACGTGAAGGGCTCCATTGCAAGAATAAGAAGCTTGGCTTTGTCAGCTCTACCTGCCATAACGAAATTCCAAAGATGGAACGAGTGGCTTAAACCAAACACTTGTTTCCCACCCTTCTGGAGGCTGAATGTGCCAACACAGTCTGTTCCTGGTCAGGGTTCTTCTCCTGGCTGGGGATCAACCACCTCCTTACTGTATTCTCACAAGGACAGAGAGTGAGCAAGCTCTGGCATCTCTCTCTTACAAGGAAAACAATCTCATCATGGAGTCTGTACCCTCATGACCTCATTCAATGCAGATCACCTCCTAAAGGATCCACTTCCAAACATTATCACATTGTTGGTTAGAGCTTCAACCGATGAATGGGGTATGTGTGCAAGCATTACTTATAATAAAGTTTGTACTAAAAGTATAGTAAATGAAGAACAATTGAAAGAACTTCATGACCCAAAGTGCCTTCTAATGGCCTAACTCTTTATTCCCTACTACTCAGAATAGTTCATTATCATCTGGCCACTGTAATCTATTCTTTGCCCATAGGACATGTCAAGCTTTTTCATCTGAGAATTCTAGAACTTTCTCTCCCTTCTGCTTGGACTGTCTTCCTCCACACTCTTCATGATTCACTCATAAATTTAATGCTTATATTTCACCTCCTCAAAGAAGCATTTCTTGGAAACCCCTACAGAACTGACCACCTTTTATTTCCCGATACTTGGTTTATATCATTTTATTTTTCCTTCAGCACACAGCCCTCTCCCACCTACCTGAAGATAGGTTTACAGATCCTAAGTTCATCTGCTTTCCACATTTACTCATGATCAAGCCCCCTATGGTTCTTTACTAGGCCTTCAATATACCTGGCATGTGCAAGTACTTAATAAAATATTTGTTGAAAGAATTAATTAAAACTATGCTAGCTCCTTTTTGCAAAATGTGACAGGGAAAGACAAAAAGACTAGTTAAGGATATTTAGGACAGAGGAGAGCACCTTCATGGTATGCATATATCTATGCACTCATATGGTAATTGCCAAAGAATACAGGAAAAATCCACTTTTCTATTAAAATGGCTCATGAGCAACAGTCATTGACGACCACCACACCCAAAAAAAGCCAATACTTAGCAAGCAAACCTCTGCCTTTAGTACTTTAAAAACCCTATTTGGCTCACAGAACAATGCAACGAGGTATTTACTATTCTTGCTCCAGTTTTATAAACATGAAACTGAGGTCAAATAACTTCTCCAAAGTCACATTGCTGATAGCTGTGATGCTAAGACTGCAACTAGAGCTTGTCTTTTCTGAAATCTGTGTTTTTTTTTTTTAATGTGCCCTCATTAAAAGCATGACAGAATTAGCCCTATATTTGGAAACAACGATTTCCTGCATGAAAGGAGGCTGGTTTCTAGAATTTTTGTTTTTAAGTCCATCCATTAAAATTCAGCACGCACAGCCTTAACAAGAAGGAAATCCTGACACATGTTATAACATGGATGAACCCTGAGGGCTTTCTGCTGAATGAAATAAGCCAATCACAAAAGGACAAATATTGGATGATTCCACTAATAGGTTCCTAGAGCAGTCAGCTTCAGAGACAGAAAGTAGAGTGCTGGTTACTGAACCTGGGGACAGAGCTTCAGTTTGGGATGATAACAAATTCTGGCAATGGATGTGATGATGGCTGTATAACCAGTGTGAATATAGTACACCTAAACCATATGCATAAAAATAGTTAAGATGGTAAGCATTCTATTATGTGTGTTTTACCACGTTAAAAAAATGCTAAATTTTGCACATGCAAAACTAAATGTTGAAACAATCATTGAACAAATGTTTGATCTACCTTCAGATTCCACACAGGTCCAAATTTAGCACACATTGTTCTATCTGAAACAACTAACAGTTGCTAAGGAAAGAGACACCATGGGCTTCTGTGAAATGCATAGCACGTGCCACGTGTCTGTTCACCATTTGATGAAATCTTCAAAACAACCTTCCAAAGTACTCATGGCTTCTCGGTAAATAAAGTAATGGGATCTATACTACTAATCATTACTAAAATAAAAACAATTTGGTTTCATGGTAATTTTGGTTTTCTTGAGGGCTGGCCCTTGATGAAGTTCATTAAGCATCTGATGGTTCTGGTTCTCTGTTTTCTAAGTTTACTCCCTAGAAGTCCATGAATGAGGCCATAATTCAGTGCATGCAGCAGATTAAAATCATTTTTTTCTGCTCACATTTTGGATTTTAAAAGCTGAAGGAAGAGGAGGGAGAAAGAAAGAGACGTGGACAGTTTGCAGAGGTGGGGGACAGAGATATTTGAGGATTCTGCTGAGGGGGTGTTAACCCAGGTGTGAGCACCGTGAAGACAGGACAAGGAAGCTGACCAGACAAGAACTCCATTCCCACAGTCAATGCCAAGAAGCCTGACAATTTGGGCAAGTCTGATTTCTGTCTGAAAGGGCCTCAGCCTATGCAGCAGGGGGTAGTGTTCTGTAACCAAACACCTCTCTGCATGATGCCATCCCAGGTTGGAGAGCTCTCACTCAGGACACCTGTCTGACCTAGACTGCACTCACAGGGCCACCTGGATGCGCCTCACATCACTCATCCTGCACTGCCCCTTTGCAGCACCTTTGCTTTCCCACTGGACTTGCTTCTCTGTCCAGGCTTGGCAGCCTCCTTTCCCTTTTGTTTGTAAATTAAATTTGGACCACATCAACTAATCCATCTAAGGCAATTCCTTTTTATTTCCCAGGAAGCAATTTTTTAAAAAGCATCTTGGGGCACTGGTGGCATCCTGGCTCCGTATCACAACAGGTAAATCGACAAGGTCAACAGTGTCTGTCGTCTGAGCCAGCAATTAGCTGGCAACCCCAGTCTGGGGGATGGCAGGAGATCAATGCCTAGGGGCAGCTGGCATATGGCTGTTGGTTAGGCCACCAATGAGGATGCCAGTATCCCATATCAGAGTGCCTGGGTTAGAGTCCCGACTCCACTCTGATTCCAGGTTCCTGATACCGTGTACCCTGGGAGGCAGCCAGTGATGGTGCAGATGGATGGGTCCCTATCCTGCCACCCATACTGAACACCTGGACTGAGTTCCCTGCTCTTGGTTTCAGTCTGGCTGGCCCGGCCTTGTAGTTGTTTGGAGAGTGAACTACTGGATGGGAGCACAAGCTCTCTCTTTCTATCTCTCAAATAAAATATTTTTTTAAAAAAGGAAGAAAATTAATGTCTCACCAGCACTATATATCTGGGTCAGTTGGATACAGCCACTGCCATGCTCCGGGAGACGGCTGAGGCATGTGGGCTGAGTATCGGTCAAAGGGCCACGCACTTGCCCTGTCTTTCAGAAAAGCTATGTTCTGCAATAATGTCATTCCCAGTCAGGCATCCTGAGGCTCCTATCTTTTTTTTTTTGGACAGGCAGAGTTAGACAGTGAGAGAGAGAGACAGAGAGAAAGGTCTTCCTTCCGTTGGTTCACCCCTCAAATGGCCGGTACAGACGGCGTGCTGTGCTGATCCGAAGCCAGGAGCCAGGTGCTTCCTCCTGGTCTCCCATGCGAGTGCAGGGCACAAGCACTTGGGCCATCCTCCACTGCACTCCCGGGCCACAGCAGAGAGCTGGACTGGAAGAGGAGCAACCGGGACGGAACTGGTGCCCCAACCAGGACTAGAACCCGGAGTGCCGGCACCGCAGCTGGAGAATTAGCCTAGCGAGCCGCAGCGCCCACCCTGAGGTTCCTTTTAAAACTACCAAAGGAAGATGTCTCTAATTGCTCTGCATTATGGTTTCACGCACGTCCACACTCAGAGCAGCAGCAGTCTTCAAAGTCCAGGATACCTGGAACGCCGTCTGCCTTTAGATTGTGATCCAACAACATGAAAGAGAAAGTCGCCTCCACTCGGGCTGGCCCTGAGCGCATCTCAAGTAAGTGACTTTGATCTGGGCTCACCTACACTCACCTGCTGCAGTTCTCCCTACCCTGAAAGTGGTCTCATCTCGGCTGCGCACCTGTCCACCCTGGAAGCGCACTTGGCATTCTTTCCTCTATGCTGCACACACTGATCAATTAAAGCTGCTTTCAGGACGATTTTCGATCACTTCACCCACCCTGCAATACAACCAGAAAGGCCCCGCACCTCTGGCTTCTGTGTGAGAGCATGGCTTATCTGTAACCACAAAGCACAGCAAAGGATGGGGATACAAGCAAGGCATGTCAGAAAGTGGGAGTCTGGATTGTATCCATTTAGTTTGGGACCCATTTTTTGGTTTTTGAAAAAGAGGTCTTTGTCACCCTTGAGTTATGGGGTACACTTGTCACCCTTGAGTTATGGGGTACATATGTCACCCTTGAGTTATGGGGTACATATGTCACCCTTGAGTTATGGGGTACATATATCTGCCCAAGTATACAGCTCACCATCTCCTGCCCTGTTCCTCCAATGTGCAGAGACAGTCCTGAAACCCTGTGCCTGCCATTTCAGGAACCTGGGGACAAATCTGTCTACAAGTCACCCACTCAAGGCACTTGGATTCTGAGCCAGTCTGTATGTTCGCATCCTCATAGAAGAAGCATAAACCATTCATCTGTTCTTTTTAGAAGCTTGGGCCTACTTAGGAGACTGGGCAGAAATACCACTCCTAGGACAGCAGAAGGTGATCCTTTTTTATCTGGACACTCAACGTGAAGTTGAAAGAGGATTTCTTTGGCAGACAGCTAAAATCTCCTCGAATCAAGAGCAAAGCTTTGAACGAAACAAGCAGAAAATTCTAACATCGCATTGGGAAAATTGTCACTTAGGTGCACTCGTTCAAGCTGTTGCAGTCTTTGGGTTTGAAAGGTGTTTTCACACTTAGTCCAATAAGGGACTGGTTGTGCTGAAGTAATCAGATTTCTGCACTCAATTTTCTAAAGAGCAGCTTCTAGCAGGGTGTGTTTACCGACATTGAGAGCAGTTGAAACATTGTAAGAAAAATTCTTCAAGTATTTTATCTGCTTCTGAGGTAGAGAAAGAACTTATGTCTACTATTTCTACAAAGAAATAGAATAGTTCTAAGTGAGTCACATTGAAGAGTTCAAATGCATTTTTAGTGAGCCATCACCCACCCCATTTTAATTAATCAGCGAAAGCGCTGAATTAACATTTTTCCCAAGAAACGAGGGATATAAGAACAGGATAAAGTGCAAATTTAGGTCATCAAAGAATGCCATTTACTAAGTATTCAGGAATCTTGTGCTGACTTTACTTTGAAACAAAGTCCAAACTCGCTGGAGACTGGGCAGAAAAAGTAAGTATCCACCTGGGCTGACTTGAGCTGCAATCCCCAATTTCCATCCAGTTTCCCATGTTGGAAAGGGGGAAAAAGTTGTCTCCCCTAGTCCTGCTGTGTGTCTAAAATTGCTAACATGTACCCTTAAGCATCCAAGAGTCCCAGGTAAAACTTCGTAAATCTGCACATCACTAGTATCTCACCACGAGGTTACAGAGAGCAGACACCTGAGTGCTGGACATTTGCTGGAGAAACCGAACAAGCTGGGAGGCATGCATTGTGAAATTCAGCCACCAAAGTTAGGCCAGAGTGTAGTTTTTGAAAGTCAGAGAACACAGGGGCTCAGGGCTGGACCGGGAACTGAGAGGCTGGTTGAAAACTAAGACAGGTGCTGGCGCTGTGGTGCAGCAGGTTAAAGCCCCACCCTGCAGCACTGGTTCGAGTCCCGGCTGCTCCACTTTCGATCCAGCTCTCTACTGTGACCTGGAAAAGCAGTAAAAGATGGCCCAAATCCTTGGGCCCCTGCACCTGTGTGGGAGACCTGGAAGAAGCTCCTGGCTCCTAGTTTTGGATCTGCACAGCTCTGGCCGTTGTGGCCAATTCAAGAGTGAACCAGCAGATGGAAGACCTCTCTCTCTCTCTCTCTCGTTCTACCTCTCTCTGTAACTCTTTCAGATAAATAAAAAAATCTTTTTAAAAAAAGAAAACTAAGACAAAGGACAGCATCAGAAAGAAGGAAGTTCCCACTTTTGTCAAGGGATGATTTACACACGATGAATTAGAAATATCAGCTCCAGAAATACAGGAAAAACACTCCAACAATGAGCACCTTCAAGACTTTGGTGCCTATATTGTACTGACCTGGGTTACATGCAGAGTGAGTGGACCGTCTTCTCCAGTGGCTGGCCAGGTGTACTCACAGCAGCCACATATCAGAAAAGAATCCCCCAAGATGGGAGTTTGAGCTCATGATTAAGCTGTCATTTGGGAGACCAACATCCATATCACAGTGTCTGGGTATGCATCATGATTCCGGCTTCCTACCAGTGTGTTCCCTGGGAGGCAGCAGGAGACGGCCCAAGTGGTTGGGTCCCTGCCACCCACCTAAGGAATCTAGGAGTTCCTTGCTCACAGCTTTGGCCCCAGCCAGGGGCTGTTACATGCATCTGGGGAGTGAACCAGCAGATGAGAGCTCATTCTCTGTGTCTCTCTCTGCCTCTCAAATGAATAAATAAATACATAAATGTAAACAGAGAGGAGAAGAATCCCCTGCAGGGCTCATTAAAACATAGTTTGCTGACCCCCAGCTCCCAGGGTTTCTAATTCCGTAGATTTGTGAGAGGAGCCTGCAATTTTGCATTGCTGGCACATTCTCATATATGCTGCCAGAGCTGGTTCAGGGACCACACTTGGAGAACCCTGGGACTAGTTATTCAGGATGATCTCATTTCTATGGATTCCCCTATTGATTGGCAAACACACTAGTCTACTGATTTGATGTTTTTGGTTTGGGCTGTGAGATTATTTTTAACGAATACCATTATCCAAGAGCTCTCAAATTTTATTCATTTTCCACAGTATAAAAGGCACTTTCCGTTAACAACCTAATTACATTCACACACAATTGAAATTAAGGTTCCAGGAAACAGTATTTACTCGTATTCCTGTGATATCTTCTATTTTTCTAACATTTTCCTTTTCTACTCTATTTTATTAAAATAATATGCTTCATCTAGATTTTTTTCCTACAGGATTCTAGCAATATTTTTGAAAAAAAGTCACTTGGTGACTTTGAGATTCAGTAAAAAATTAATATTTAAGAACATAAGCATGCAATGTGTTGGTAGAGATTTTATGAATTAATACTTTTAAAATTCCCATAGAGATTCTAGAAATTTGGGCACAAAAATATTTAATCAGAGTCACTTGAGAAAGTCAGATCATTAGACTTTAAATAAAAAAGAAAGATTTTTAATTTGGTAAACTGTGCACTCCAAAACTGCAAAGGATCTTTGAAAAAATTCATAAAGAATGCATATGATGATGCATGGCTTTCCAAAATGTTTGCACCAAAATCCACTTACTTTTTAATCCCATTTTCCATCAACTTTTTCAAGTTTCCTCAGATATTAACCATAACATGATATTTTTTTTTCCTTTTCATCCTGGTGTGGCTCCATGCCAACAGAGACCAGAAAAACAGCTACTTGTGGTCCACGATGGGACAACAGAATGTGATGGGTCCCTTTCCACATCCATCCTCGCCTGCCGCTTGACGATAACCAGGGAAACCCTCCCATGAAACAACTGACCATGCCAATTCCTGTCTCTCAGTCACTTCAATGGACCACAGGAAAACTGCTTGTCTCAGATGTCACATCCTCTCTATGGAAAGAGGAAGGAAGTCTTTTCTTGTGAGAAGAGAATACTATTGACAACGCGTTTTCTTCTATTATGTAGAAGAACATCTCAGAGGCGAAATAATAGAGGGTGCTCTATGCACGTTCCAATTCTTCCTGGTAAATCAATCCGACACTCATATTGTACAACTCTGTTACTAAGGACAGTTCTGAGAAACACTTTTTAAAAGATGTCTTAAATTTATTTTTAATAAGGAGAGAGAAGGAGGTGGGGGAGGGGGAGAGGGAGAGGGAAGGATCCTCCATCTAACAGTTTACTCCCCAGGGCAAAAGCTGGGCTAGGCCAGGCCAAAACTAGGACCAGGAATTCTACCTGGATCTCCCACATAGTTGGAAGGGGCCTAAGCACTTGGGCCATTACCCACTGCCTCCCAGGATACATTAGCAGGAAGCTGAACCAGAAGTGGAGTAGCCAGGACAGAAACTGGCACTCTGATATGGGATATGGACACCCTAAGAGTAGCTACCACATGATGATTACAAAGTAACATCTGCCATAAATCTTTCAACTTTCTTCCTCTTTTTTAAAACCTTAAGCCATTTTAGTGTGTTCTACTCACCTAATTCTTTACCATCACATACATGGTAACTATTAATCTAAATGAGTCTGATGCAGTCACCCACCCTAGGCAGGGATCCCCATCATGGCTGCACATTCCAGTCACCTGGGGAGCTCTTAAAGGTACAAGCATGAATCCTGCCCTAGGTTGGCTATGAACAACACACTTACAATTGTAAAAGCTCTTCCTATGATTTTACTGTTCATACAAAGCTGTGCAGTTTCTGATGTGACTCCTACCACCAGATGCAGTATAATATAATGGAAAAGCTGCAGCCTAGAGGCAAGCTAAATTGCAAACAAGATGGGAGATACATTTGGCTCTGGGTGTGCAGAATATTACCTTGCATCCCCAGATCCTGGTACATCTGCTGCTGGTTGTACTAGCTCATCAAGCTGGCTCTTACATGGATTACGTACTCTTCTCATTTTCCTAATCCGTGGTCAGGCAAAGGGAACCTGCAGTGTCTTCAGTGTGAACACACTGGCAGCTTGAGCTGCATTACCATCTTTCAGTCTCAGCAATTTTGCTCAGAGTCAGGGTCTGGGGCAGCTGATGAACTGTGACGAGACAGCAGCCCCAGGTGCTAGCCTGCAAAGACTGTCAGGAACAGGGAAGCAGGCACACTTACTCCAGAGAGAGAAAAAAGATCCTTTCCCCACCACAAGAGGGGCAAGGCATGTGCATAGCCAGGTGGAGCCCAGCAATTAGGAAATCTGAGTTGGGAATTCTATGGATTCCAATCATAAATGAGCCATGCTCTGTTCCAATTTGATTTGAACCTCACAGTTGTGTGCTCTCATTTGATTAGATCTAGGTACACATGAAGGAATATGCATCTCTCCTTGCAAAAAATGACACACAACAGGCCGGCGCCATGGCTCACTTGGCTAATCCTCCGCCTGTGGCGCTGGCACCCTGGGTTCTAGTCCCAGTCGGGGCACTGGATTCTGGGATTCTGTCCCTGTTGCTCCTCTTCCAGTCTAGCTCTCTGCTGTGGCCCGGGAGGGCAGTAGAGGATGGCCCAAATGCTTGGGCCCTGCACCCGCATGGGAGACCAGGAGGAAGCACCTGGCTCCTGGCTTCCAATTGGTGCAGCGCACAGGCCGCAGTGTGCTGGCCGTAGCAGCCTTTTGGGGGGTGAACCAACAGAAGGAAGACCTTTCTCTCTGTTTCTCTTTCTCACCGTCTAACTCTGCCTGTCAAAAAAAAAAAAAAAAAAAAGACACACAACAGAGAGAGCTCCCAGGTTCTTGGTTTCTCTGTCTTGACATAGCTCAAGAGGAGACCACACCTTTCCCTATGAATTTTATACTCTCTACTAAATCTGTGCATCACGGATCTTTCTTTAAAATTTCTTCTGATGCTGTCAAGCCTTTTTTGTTTGTTTCATTTTGTTCCTATAGTTCATCTGGGGGGAAGCTTCACTGTGCAGCCTGGCAAAATCCAGCCAAGCATCTGGTATTAGCCGAGCCCTGTAATTCCATGTGGCATAACATAATCTATGGTGTAATTAATTCCTGGGTTAATCTATTTCTTGAAACAATGGTGGATGAGGTTGCTTCCTCCCAGCCTGACACCGAGTGTCTGAACAGTCTGTTCATTTAGTCCAGTGAAGCCAGTGGCTTGGTATCACAAGTGTAGCACATATTAGTTGACAGAACACTCTCATTTTTATTGGCTATGAGTGGGGCTCACGGAAGTAGTCTGACAGTGGGCTAGGGTGTAATAGAAGGAAGTCTGACCTGTGATCCCATGCACTCTTTTGGATTTGGAGAATGACAGCCACCTGTCTTTCCACTGTGACCAAGCCTGGGGAAGGAAAGTGGAGGGAGCTCCACGGAATCTTCCAGAACGGAACCTCCCATTCTGTCTTGTTGCTCCTTGGCTCCTTCATGCAGTCTGATTGGAAGCAACTTTTAAGGGTTGTAGATCAGGGATTTTCAGATCATATCCTCTAGTGTTTTATGGAAAGACTGGATAATTCAAGAAACAAGGAGACGAGCTAAGCTTGCAGGTCAGTTTCTAGGGACGTGGGCTGACCTCTGTTGCTTCAGTGGATCATAAGTGAGCTCTGGGCCTCTGAGTGAGTGTCTGGATGCATGCACATGTCCCCAGGAGACTGAGAGACTATACATGGAGATGAGGACACAATAAATAAATCATGCTCTGGATCACTCTTTCTCAGGCTTGGGACAATAAACTTTATTAAAGCTTATACTTATAATTGGTTTGTATTTGGAGGCTTTATGAGGGTACTTCAAAAAGTTTATGGGAAATTGAATTAAAAGATGCATTGGTTTTGATTTTCAATTTTTTATAATAAGTATTTTTCATCAACTTTCTGAAGATCTCTCACATGTATAGATACCAATTGTTTTTGCACAAAATGAAGTTAGCTTTAATTCCATTTTCCACAAACATTTTGAAGGACTTGCAGAGGTGTAGTTGCATTTATATAAGCTGACTCAATTATATTGACTGATTAGTCTTTAAGGTGACAAGATGACTCTGAAGACAGACTCACGAATGAGAGCCCCAAACCACCCACTTCCAAAGCAGAGGGCTGGGCTCACACAGCAGCACCTGCTCCTGTGGAGATTCCTCTTGCCAGTTGTTAAAGCAGTGATATTATTTTTTAGAAGACAACTAAATAACTGCCTAACTAATATCATTTTAAAATATTAACATTAGCAGATAAAAATGGTTAAGACACTAAATGACTATAATCAAAAAGAATATAATAGACTAAGATAAACAACATAATTTGCAGTAACTCAATGGTAAAAATAACAGCACTTATTAGTTGAAGAAATATGATTGGAATTTGAAATGAAAGCATTTATCTTAGTAAGTTTAGTTAAAATGTAGCTTTTAAAACACAGTTTATTTTTAAAAGATTTATGTTATTTATTTGAAAGGCAGAGTTCCAGAGAGGCAGAGGCAGAGAGAGAGAGAGAGAGAGAGAGAGAGATCTTCCATCTGCTGGTTCATTCCCCAAAGGCCACAATGGCTGAGGCTGGCCAGGCTGAAGCCAGGATCCAGGAGCTTCTTCTGGATCTCCCAGCATGTGTGCAGGGGCCCAAGCACCTGGGCTGTCTTCCACTGCTTTCCCAGATCCATTAGCAGGGACGTGGAGCAGCCAGGACTTGAACATGCACTGATATGTGATACCAGCACAGACACAATGCCAGCCCCCAGTTACTTTCAAAAACAAACAAGTGGGCAAAGCACCGTGTGGACCACAGGTTTATGCACACATGTTGAACGAGAGGACCATTAATCTATGGAGGGTGGTGACAAGGTCACTCCCTCATCCTCTTCCTGGAGAGGAGAGCCTCCCATTGGGAGAATCCTGAGGTCCTCACCTCGGCAATCAGCTGGATGTCTCTGAAACTCCATACACACACAGAGGGTCAGTTATCCAGCTGCTCGCCTCAGCAATTTCTCCAAACACAGAAGCGCCTGTCTGCTGTTCTTGGAGAATTGGGCAACAACTGCCCACAAAAGTCTGTAGCTGAAGGTGGGCATTCAGCCTGGCCGCTAAGATGCTGTTGAAGACAACGGCAACTCACACTGCAGAGCCACCTTCGGCTCCTGACTCCAGTTCTTGCTAATGCAGAGTCTGGGAAGCAGCAGGTGATGGCTCAAGTGGTTGAGTTCCTGCCACACAGAGATCTGAGTTGAGTTCCCACCTCCAGGCTCTGGCCCCGAACAGCCCTGCCATTGAGGGTATTTGAGGAATGAACCACTGGATGGCAGTGTGCGCTCTCTCTCTCTCTCTCTCTCTTGAATAAATTCAATTTCCGTATCTAGTAATATGTAATACTAACATATGCATCTCCTCTTAATCTGAACAATGCTCTAAAGGTTACATGAATCCATATAGACTGGTTTGTTGTCGATGCTCAAATACCATGGATGGCTTCTCAGATCTGGTTGCACATAACAGTCACCAGTAGAACCTTAAAAGCTCTCGATGCCTAGGGCTCCCCGTAGAATAATGGGGAAGGAGGAAGGATTAAGCCCTTAGTCTTTTGAAAGCTCCCTCACATGAATCTAATGGGAAGGCAAGCCACAGCCTTAGATCAGGGCATCTAACTTATGTGCATGGGGACCAACCGTGATCTCATAAACAACCAGCGCTGGCCAGTAATTGTGGCCAAGGACCGTACGAGTCTGCATGTGAAACGAGTTCCTGCTGAGGCTGGTGCAGCTGGTTATTGGCACGCCTGTGGGTAGCCAGCCTCCAACTGCAGTGGCTCTGACCAGCTAGCTCAGCAGCACAGCCACAGGGTGCAAAGGGAGAGTTAAGGTGGTGCAGGATGGGCTTAAAACTATTGGTGTGAGCTCTCTGCTGTGGCCTGGGAAACAGTGGAGGATGGCCCAAGTGCTTGGGCACCTGTACCCTCATGGGAGACCAGGAGGAAGCTCCTGGCTCCTGGCTTCGGATTGGCACAGCTCCGGCCATTGCGGCCATTTGGGGAGTGAACCAACGGAAGGAAGACCTTTCTCTGTCTCTCTGTCTCTCTCTCTCTCACTGTCTGTAAATCTACCTGTCAAATAAATAAATAAAATCTTTAAAAACTAAACTATTGGTGTGAAGGCAATAGCACTTTCTTTGCCTCAACTACTAACCAAGTTTCATGCTCATCTTGTACAGCTCCTACTGCTGGAATCCCACCCTCAGGAGTCCTGACAGGTGGTCATCTGGCTTCTTCCAGAGTCAAGCCATGGAAGCTGCCTTACAATCCACAGAGCCTGTATCTCTCAGATGCTTAACAATCTCCTCCTTCTGTCATTACTTTGGCAAGAATAGGAAGGATACTGTTGAGTTTTCTACATGCTTTTGTAGGGCAATAAAATGCACCTACGTGAACTGGTATTTTTAAAGATCTTTTTTAAAAATTTAATTGAAAGGCAGAGTTATAGAGAAGGGAGGAGAGACAGAGAGAGGCAGGGATCTTCCATCCACAGATTGACTCCCCAAGTGATTTCAACAGCTGGGGCTGGGCCAAGCCAAAGCTAGGAGCCCAGAGCTTATTCTAGGTCTCCCACAGGGGTACAGGGGCCCAAGGACTTGGGCCATCTTCTACTGCTTTCCCAAGCACATTAGCAGGGAGCTGGATCAGAAGTAGATCAGCTGGGTCTCAAACCAGTGCCCATATGGGATGCCAGCATTGTAGGTGGAGCCTTCACCTGCTACACCGCAGCACCAGCATCCACTTCTGTGACTCCTATCTTGACCCTTAGCTTCTCCTCAGTGGTTATGGTCATAGACTCGTTCTCATTTTGGTTCCTTTTCTAGGGACCCAATGACATCAAGATTGTTAATGTTTTCCACCAAAAAAATGTGGGCACCAAAGCCGAACACCACATGAAAGATGTGGTATAACCACAGCAGAGTGCACCAAGTGCACTTAGCCTCAAAGGTATAAACCCCAGAGAAAATGTGTGGCTTGAAAATTCAACTCCTACTTTCTATGATTTGAGGCAAGTTACCTGATATATATTCTTTCCTCATTTGTAATACAGGGACAATAGTACCACAAGTTGCTGAAAACCAAAAATCTGAAATTCTCTAAATCCAAAACTTTCTGAGTCCCCACATGACACAAGTGGGAAATCCAACAATAGACTTCATGTGATGGGTCACAATCAAGTTAGGCATGGGGGCCGGTGCTGTGGCATAGCAGGTAAAGCTGTTACCTGCAGTGCCGGCATCCCAAATGGGCACTGGTTTGACTCCCAGCTGCTCCACTTCCAATCCAGCTCTCTGCTATGGCCTGGGAAGGCAGTAGAAGATGGCTCAAGTCCTTGGGCCCCTGCACCCATGTAGGAGACCTGGAAGAAGCTCCTGGCTCCTGGATTTGGATTGGCACAGCTCCAGCTGTTGCAGCCATCTGGGGAGTGAACCAGCGGATGGAAGATCTCTCTCTCACTCTCTTTCTCTGCCTCTCCTTCTCTCTCTGTGTAATTATGACTTTCAAATAAATAAATAAATCTTAAAAATAAAAGTTACACACACATACACATACACAAATTGTGTAAAATTACCTTCAGGTTATATGTATAAATATAAGAAACACAAATTTTGTGTTTGACATAATATCAAAATGTCTCATTATGTATATGAAAATACTTTAAAATATGAAAAAAATCTGAAATTTGAAACATGTCTGGTTCCAAGCATTCTGGATAAAGGAAACTTAATCTTTACCTATGTTGTAGTCTCTGTGTGGATTAAATTAGTTAATGCATGTAAACCTGTGTTCAAGTGCTTACCACATAGTGGCCAATGCATTAGCAATTATTAAAATGCTTTCTTTTATTTGATCAAAATATCTATTTACTGCAGATTGTGCAGCAGTGTCTCACTGTTGGTCCTTCTCTTCCCTTCCTTTCCCTTTCCATCCCTCTCATTTCATTTCTCTCTCTCTCTCTGCCTAGCAAGTGTTCCCAAGATCTTCCTTCTCAAGTGTTTTAAATATTTTTTCTTTTTTTCTAACCACAGGAAGGATTACATTTATCCCTGGTAAATTTTACCTTGTTGATTTTGGTCTGTCATCCCTTACATATTTTATAGCGCAAACAAAAACCGTGGTCTCATAGGTTTCATAACATCCTTACAAATTCAGGCAAGAAGAACCCAAAGGCTTTTTTATCTCACCCTGACCTTCAGGGAAAGCCATTCCAGAAAAAAATAGGAACCAATATACTTCGTCTGGGGTCCTGAAGTGGATGGTGTAGAGTGCTATGTGTTACTCATTGGGTTATCATTATTAAACATAAATAATACAACTTGCAATGATGACTTGTATTAACCCTACACAGGAGGCACATGCAACTATTCTCAATATGCTCTCAGCCCATGGAATCCAGTAGCCCAGAAGATAGATTTTTCATCAAATTCAATAAAAACCCCATGTACAACAGAAAGCAGATCCAGAGGCCATCAAAGATGAAATCTGGGCGGAACAGGATAATAATTATACTGGTTCCTGTTATTTGAAAGCCCCATACTAACTCTCTACTTATTTATGTCAGATAATTGAATTTTTCTGGAATATTGTCATAAATCACACATGCTGGGCATTTAGGAAATCTATGCCTGACGAATTTACAAAAAAGGCAGCAGTTTTCTACTGTGCTTTTAGATTCTTTATATAGAGCTAAGGTTAGTAACATACCATGTAAAGACTTCAGCTGGGAAGCACTCTACTGAGGGGCTTCTAGTGACATCAATGCATTGCATGCACATTTCTATGTAGGCCCATTGCAGGCAATTTTAGGTTTTACTGTCTCTATCTTATAAACATCATCTTGTGCTGGTTTGGGGTCAAGATGGCCCCAGAAACGCTTGAATTGGTGCTGTGAAAAGAAACCAAGAGAAGTCATTTAAAGGGTCAGTTCAAGGTGCAGAGACTTGAAATATAAAGGATGCTGAAATTGAGGGTCTGGAGATGGCTGCATTTTCCCAAATCCCTTGAGTGGCGGCCCCTTGTTACCTCACCATTCAGAATAATATCCTGAGCTCCAGCTGGCGTTTTAGGAAGAGAAAAAGGTAATGTAGCACACCATTCTGACAGCCAAATGTCAGCATGAAAACAGACTCACAATAGCTTTGATTTTCAAAAAGAAAGATTATTATTATTATTATATCATTATTATCATACAATGAGTCAATAAGTGCCTAACATTGAAATCTTACATCTCAAAAAACCAACATCCAGAAAACAGGTTTCTACCTAGCCAAGGGAAGTGTTTCTGTCCTCTGTATCTTTCTTTGCTTTTCTAGACTTCCAAGGTTTGTTGCAGAACTTTTTACTCTCCTGCAGGGTTCCTTAATTAATTAACTTTACCTAATACAGGTGTTTTAGTACCTGACTATTTATTTGCCTAAATTTTTGGGTGTATATACTTGTCAAGGTTAATCATGCAAACTCTGGAGTTGGATTTCCTGGGGTCAAGACTCTTCACTGGTTGTATTTATAATCTCTTAGCTTGCTCTTCTATAGAGTAGTTCCTAAAAATAAGTGCTCACTAAATGTTACGTACATTATTTTCAATAATCTAGTAGTAAGTCTATGTGTGAAAAATAATTTAGTTGAGCTCAGGAAATATTCCATATGGGATGTAAACTCTCCATGGTTATGATTGTGCTATGTTTTATTCTGAGCATAAAACCATTGTGTAGCATCACTTATTTTCAAAGATTTTTTAAAAGTGTATCCAACCTTATCCCTCAACAACTCCAGTGCCTGTGAACAGTGTCTTTCACAGCTTATTCCAGAGTTCTGTTCTTTTCTATATTTACACATATATGTGTATAATCATATGCTTAATCAACTTGAAAGGCAGAATGAGAGGGAGATCTTCCATCTGCTGGTTCATGCCCTAAATGCCTTAACAGCCAGGTCAAAGCTTTGAACCAGGTCAAAGCCAGGAGCTAGAGACTCCATCTGTGTCTCCCATGTGGGTGGCAGGACTCCAGGTATTTGAGACATTATCTATCTCTACTGCCTCCCATGACAGAGTAGCAAGAAGCTGGGTTGGAAGCAGAGATACTCAGTCTTGAACTGGCACTCCAATATGGGTGTCACAAGCGGCACCTGCCGCCTTCCCTATACATTACATACAAGTACACTCAACCATTTAAGAATTAATTCATTCCCTCAGAAAATACTTTCAAGCGTTTACCATGCTAGTTACTGTTCTAGGTGCTTATGACAGTGGAAGCAGCAAACAAGAGAAGGCAAAACCCCCTGCGTCCCCCAAAATGCGTGCATTAGTGAGCGGAGGTGGACAACAGACAAGCCACATCAGTGTGAGTTAGAAGGCAGCAGTGTTGGGAAGAATGAACAAGGGTGAGAGCTGTTCTAGAATGTGGATGGACAGGAGGAGAGGGCACAGTAGTAAGTAATACTTGAACACAGAGAAGGAAGAGTGAGCCCTGCACACATTCTGGTTCCCTTGCCTAAGATTCTCACAAGGTTGTCAGTTGGTCAGGAACAATGACCTTTCTCTGTAGCTCTAACACTCAGTCCAATGCCAACAAGTGATTAGCAAATATGATTGTTAACTGAATGAAGTCTGGGTTCCATGCTGTTTATGCCACACAATGAGACACAACACCTAAACAACCACCCGGCAGAGAAGGCTGGTCTCGGAAGCATTACTGTCTTCTATGCTGCGGCCCCTGTTGTCCACTGTCTTCTGGGTTATGTCCAGTAGGACATGCAGCATATTTCCTGAATTCAGCTGGCTACTAAAAGGGGTTCTGCTTAGTTTTGTGCAAAATCTTCTTCAATTATACAATCCATCTTACTAATCAGTATATTAAACACACTCTAATGGGGTAGTGACCTTACTTAGATGTAGAAAATGGAAAGAGGACACAAGTCTTCAAGAAATCACAGGTAACACCCCTACTTGGCTAGTGCTGTCCCCTTGCTACCACTCTCTTCTGCCTCCTGCAACGACTCTCCCTTCCATCTGCATCTTTTCACTGTTGTTTTTTGGCTTTCCTTGCATACGATTCACATCACACGTATCTCCACTATTTCAGAAACACACACACACACTCACACACACACACACACACACACCAAGTATTAATAGTTTACCAACCAATACTCTTAGAAAAGTGTGCATATTAAAGGATAGGACTGGCAAAGGGTTGATCAAGGCTAGGGTCTGTGGCAGGTCTGCAGTATTAATGAGGCCGCAGCAATGTCCTGCTCCCCATGCAGTCCCCTCAGTCCGAGGCCTATCTGCATGCCTTCCCAGGTCAGTCAGCCTAGGCACCACCACCTTACAGAATGGGGCTGAACCCTTCCTGTCTGTAGCAAGACAAGTTAACAGAGAGTGGATGAAATGGCCCAGATTGATTATCATGAGAAAAAAAAAAAAAGTCCCAGTCCATAATCTACATTGTTCAGCAGGTGCCTGTCTCCATTTGAGGGACAATACTGCCATTATTAAGGAGGAACAAGGGAGTAGTCATAATAAAAATGTCTTTTCTAAAACTGCTTTGGTACCTCTCAGCCCTCCCACAATTCTTTAAAAATGGAACATTTTCAAATCAGGTAATGAAAATCGAATGGTCCACATGCGATGAGTTGCCCCAAGCTTGAATGCATTACAGACAAAAAGCATTTATTTTCTGCCATTTTCAAGAGAGGATATAAAAAGGCAACATTTATTGACCTTACCAAAGCCTTTGATGCAATTAACAGCAATTTGGCTTGAATAAAACTGCATGCAATTGACCTTACTTCATTAGTTTGAAGATTATTTTACAAATGGAGAGCAAAGTGCTGTAATTTAACAGATGAACTACGATAGCTGATTAAATGAATCTTACTTCAATTCCAACAAACTCCGGCCATTTTCTAAAGATAATGCATTAATGAAAGAGGTAGTACACATGTTTGGTTTAAGATCAAAGAGAACTAATGCAGTTTTATTTAAAATTTTAATTTTAGATGAACGGAAATTCATCTTTTTTATCTTAACCTTTTGCTTTACATGTGAGGGTCAGCTATTCCTCACTCACCCTGTCCATTTAGAGTATACCATGAGGACGATAAAATGCAGCAATGGATTTCTTTCATTTTAACAATGATTGATCTATTAAAAGTAGGTGTAGGTGAAACTTGTGTCCAATAAACTTTTATGTATGTTTGAACTCTTAAAAACACACCATGGCTGGCATCGTGGCTCAGTAGGCTAATCCTCTGCCTAGCGGTACCTAGTCTCGGTCAGGGCGCCGGATTCTGTCCCGGTTGCCCCTCTTCCAGGCCAGCTCTCTGCTGTGGCCAGGGAGTGCAGTGGAGGATGGCCCAAGTGCTTGGGCCCTGCACCCCATGGGAGACCAGGAGAAGCACCTGGCTCCTGCTTTAGGATCAGCGCGGTGCACTGGCCACAGCGCACTGGCCGCGGCAGCCATTGGAGGGTGAACCAATGGAAAAGGAAGACCTTTCTCTCTGTCTCTCTCTCTCTCTCACTGTTCACTCTGCCTGTCACAAAAAAAAAAAAAAAAAAAAAAAAAAAAAAAAAAACCCACAATGTAATACTCTGTCTAAATGGTCAAGCATGAAGCTTGATGACATTCGAGTTGCTAGGACAGTACTGTAAAACTTCAACACAATTGGCTAACCACCTTTCAGTAGTATTTTATTCTTCTTATTTGTTACTCTTGCAGTCTTTTTATTCTTTAGTTTATGCGCTCTGAATTTTACATAAACTCAAACAAATGGCTGTCATCAAGACACGGTGCAGGGCAAAAATATTTGTAGAAAACAGTGTATCTCTGATTCAAGCGGTTATTCTTTTGTTTTAAATGTTGTAATTTCAATGAAAATTGAGAAGTCTAATGAATTCAGTGATGTTTAACTTCCTATTTAGCTAGACTTTTGTGACCATCAAAAAAATTGGTTTAATAAGCTAGACTTCTCAAATAACCAAGTAGGAACTAAAGTTATTTACATAACATTAATCAACAAGTAATTAAGCAATTATTTTGTCAAGATTGGGCTAAGTACTTTATTTTACCCAAAATGTAACCTTAAGCAAAATGAAAAGCAAAATTTTTTAAACTGCATAAAATAAAATACTAACCTTTAAATAAGGACTAAGAAAATGCAAAACCTAGATAAAATTAGTGTAAATTGTATTTTCACTTCACTAATACAAATAGAAAATGAACAGAACAGAGATGAAATAGAAAAAAATAAAATTAAGGAATAAAATTACTCATATTAACATTTCCAGTGCTTAAATGTTTAGGAATAAACTTCATAAAATCATGTAAAACATCTGCACAGAAAAACTGTAAATGTTATTTACAAAAATCAGCAATGATGTAAATAAATGAGATATATCACATCCATGACTGCAAATTTTTACACTGTAAATATGTAATACATATTCATTTTTTTAAATTATTTATTTATTTATTGGAGAGGCAGAGAGAGGAAGAGAGTTAATATCCTGTCTCCTGGTTTCCCCTAGATGCCTACAATGGCTAAGGGAAAGCCAGTGTGATGCTAGGAATTGAGAATTCAACACAGGTCTCCCATGTGGGTGGCGGGAACTCACCTGCCACCCCCCAGGATCACTTATGCTACCAATGACAAGACTCACTTTAAAACTGTAGTAATTTGAACGGTGTGATTCTGGTCCAGGGATACACAAAGCAAGCAGTGGAACACATAAAGAGTTCAGAAATAGATCTGCCCGTCACTTGACCTTCAACCAAGGTGCCATAGCACTACTGTGGGAAATGGATGGTGTTTTCACTGTTAAGATTAATTAGACATTCATCTGAAAATAAATGAGTCATGACCTCTACCTCACAATATACTAAAACATGTATTCTGGGTGAATCACAGAAGTAAATGGGAAAGGGAAAATAAAGCTCCTAGAAAACCATGTTCATGACTGTTTTCATGAATGAGGCAGATTTTATTCAAAGGTAATGAAGAAGAAAATACTACACAAAAAGCAAGGATAAACTTTTCAGACTGCATCCAAATTTTCAAAATTATGTGAATCAATAGATGCTACTGTAAAAAGCACTGTGTGATAGGGCAAGCTCCAGAGAGAGAGAGAGAGAGAGAGAGAGCGCACATTATTTTCAATAATGCATCTGATAAAGATTTCATACTTAAGATTCATAGTTAAGTTTTATAGGCCTACAAGTATGGAGGAGAGGGAAAGGCAATGCAATAAAATTTTTTAAAAAAGCAAAAAACTTGATTAATACTTGACCCTAGGAGTTATCAAAACAACCTATAAGCATAAGTAAACTGTTAAACCTCACTAGCCATCAAGAAATGGAAATTAAAGTGACAATGACATCCTACTACAAATCTACCAGAATGCTGAAAAATCAACACCACAAAAACAAACAAAAGAAAAAACCAGCCTGAACCAATGGAAGTGTTGCAAGGAGACAATGTGAAGAAAATGGCATGTTGACTCTGGTAGTGGGAGTATAAATTGATGTAACATCTTTGGAAATCTCTGGCAGTATCAACCAAAGCCCAACATGCCCGCAGCTTCCAATTGTCAATACAAATGTACGCACTTATGCTCTGAATATACAAGAACGTGCCTAACATTACAAATAATAGCTAAGTCTGGAAACAACATGAATGTCCATCTACAGAAGAACCAAGAAATGATGTCAAGTTCACACAATGAAACACTTCACAGAAATGCAAAGGAGTAAACTCATTCTCCATGGGAGGTCACTCTCTAAGACACAGGTTTGAATAGCACATTTGAATGAAATAAACTGTGCTACATAATCTCATTTATGCAGACTTCAAAAGCATGCAACAGTGAATGGATGGTGAAAGATGTCAGAATCATGTTTACCTTTGGGAGAAGAGACACCTGATGAAATCATAATTTATGATTAACAGGGAAGCAATGGACAACATATATTGGAAAGAGGGAACCTGAAGTAGGAGGGAAAGTTTGTAAGTTTTTTGCAGTGGGCTGGGCTTAGGATGAAGAGTGGCAGAACCAGTCCCAGTTACCTCCGCCAAAAAATGGAGTAAAAAATGGTACCCTGTTCTCAACAATGATGTACTAAATAATAAAATGGAGTGAAGTATAATGTCTTTTCCCAACCCTGTAAGTTCTTAAGTGGGACAGATTCCTGTTAACAAAAGGCAGGCTCACAGGAGGAAAGATACAAACAAGTGTTTTCTCTTATGAAAGTAACTCTCACTCAAAGCAGTGGCTTGGAAATAAATAGTATGTTAACCAAGAGCAATAAATAGTACCTTAACCAAACAGTGTACATAGCATGTGAACCAAGAGCAACAATCTTACAGTGGCAAGACAAAGGAGTAGGAAGTTTCGGATTTCAGGAGCAGGACAGCTACAGGAAGACAGTGATGCCTGCTCCCAGGTTCCTCTGGTGTGTGCTGGTGTCCACTCTGGGCTGGTGAGTGGCTGTCTCTGGCAAGGGAGGATTTGCACCTGTGAATTTAGGCAGGAGATGGGGGTAGGGCACAAAGACCTCATCTCTGTGAATCTCTGTCCTGCTTTCAAGGCAAACAAAGGGAAAGGCAGAACTTCCTACTTGTAACCAACTGTCTTGAGCTCCACAATCCTCAATCTGTTATTGAGATTTATATTGGTTTGCTTTTGTGGTAATAGCACACATCAAACACCTACCAGGACCTGACACATGACACTTGACAACACTCAAGAAATGATGCCTATGATCAACATTGGGTTGAGAACCCTGGAACTAAAAAGAGAACTAGTTGGGAAGGTATTTTGTGAGAGTTAAACATCCGGTGTGTCTCAGTGGATGGATATGGAAGATAGCTAAGAAGCCAAGTTCAAGTTCAAAGGGATGAGCGCTTCATGGACTTGAAGCTGAACCGTTTTCCTTCGCTTTATTGATTTCACACAGCCAGGGATGGTGTACAGAGACACTGGACAGTGTCTTGCTTATTGCTTTTAATCCCCCGTGCCTAGTTCAGTGCTTAACACATGCCTAGGGCTTAATAAATTTATGACAAGCAGAATAAGCCTCGTCCTCACGGACTTCAGTGGAAATTCTCAGTGGACGCGAAAGGGCAGAGTAGAACGGGAATGAAAACTTGACGATGGAACTTATTTTCTAAAAAAAGATTTCCTCTGCCAAGGTCTTGCAGCAATGGTATATTATATTTGTTCTGCAGGCCAGACACTTGCCTGTCATTTTCATACGAAAGCCAGCAGTCCTCCAGCTGAATTTTAACTGCAGGCTTCCTGGCCCTAAATCAGCGTTAGTGCCAATGTTGCCTTCTGTCTGCAGGAGGTCTATGGGTGATGTGCAGCAGGAAATCTCCCCTTGTTTGGCTGGTGTTCAGTTTCTCTAGGTTAGATGTCTGGGGTGTTTGTGTCTTCTGTTAAAGGCCCTGGTAATTCAGGCCTCATCAAAAGGCCAGTCTGCTTGAGAAAAGTTTAAATTCTTCCCTCCATCACTCAGTTGTCACGGAGAATTCCCTAATCAGATTGGAATAACAGGCCAGCTCCTTGATGCTCGAGATAAAAGCAGTGTGCTGCCCTCCCCACGTGCCCTTCTGGCTCTCATGCCACTAGGCACCTACCCTTAAGTGCACCTGCCACTTTCTTTCTGCTCCAATTCAGAAGTCTCACAATAAGTCCAGTCCAAACTCTTTGTTCCAAGAAAATAAATGCTGTTTCAACAAGGAAGGAAGAAAAGGAACTTTGCAAGAGTTCCACTAAATCTTAGCCTGTTTCACTCAGGGGATCCTGTTAAAATGCAGGTTCTGATTCAGCATGTGGGGGCCGACACCAGGGAGGCCTGAAGCTCCCAGGTAAACCTGAGGCTACTGGTCCAGAGCCAGCACTACAGGGATTGCTTTGGGCGTCTATTCCTGGCCTCATGTTGCTGAGGAGCATTTGTCATTCCTAATTCTAAAGAGAAAAGGAGAGGAGGCAGGAGGAAGTCAGTTACTCCTAGTTTTTAAAACAAAAAAAAAGTACCAACAAACGAACATGTCAGAACACTCCGCAGAATTAAGTCCCTGGATCAGCCCATACGTATTTACATTTTTAAGGACAAACAGAGGTAGCCCAGGGAAGGAGCTCTGTAAATGCTAATTTCCCTGCCTTTGGAGTTCCGTGCAGGTCAGACACAAATGCACCTGGGAGGGAGAGGAAGGCAGTGTGTGTTGTTGGGCCTGTGGTTCAGGGATGGAGAGAGATGGGGTTTGGGCAGGACCTGGGGGCAGGTCCATGGGCAGAGCCAGGGGTGGAACTAGGGCGGCATTGCAGAGCGGGACCAGGAGGCAGGAAAAGTGGGGGTCCCAGGCAGAGGTCATCACTCACTCCCACTTTCCAGTAGGCCTGGGCCTAAATGGCTCCAGACTGGCTCCCCTGTCTAGGCCCCGAGTGATGTCTAGGAGATGTGTGTCGTTTAGCTGTGGCAAAGGAAACATGTCTGCTTGTTCAGCAAGCGGGCTCCGGGCCTTATCTCCATTCTAGCACCAAGGTTGCAACATAACATCTGCAGAGGTACTTTGGCCTCTTCCTCAATGTTCCCATCCAGTGGTTGCCTGGTAGATTTGTGAGAACTGAGACAGAGCTCATGTCCAGGGCTCAGCCAACCTCTAACACAGGGTGAAACCTGTAGGGATTGAGGTCCTGGTTATTATTGTGACTGGCAGGGGCAGGCAGGGCTGGCCCTAGGGGTGGAGAGGTATAGAGGTGGGGGCAGTCTTCCTCATCTCCCATCGTCTACCTCATGGAATACGCACAGATACTAGTAAACAATGGGCTGTCTCTGGGATCTGGGTTGCAGGCCAGGCCCTCCTTGGGTGGATTCTGGGCCAGCATTGGGGAGTAGGAGTCCCCAAGGGCCTCCAGGGAGCCACCAGGGAGCTCCACTAATCTGAAGCAAGACTTACAAATAATTCTAGTCGTCCGTCCTACAATGAATGGGGTACTCCAGGAGACTGCCCCCTGTTCTTCCCCAATCTCTCTGCCCTAGTTAAGTTCTGGGAGGGGGGATGAGATGGCTTTGAAAAGGAAAGGGAGGTGATGAGCAAGGGTGTGAGGTCCCACCCCTGCAGGGCCTCTGTACTGTCTGTGCCATCCAACATGCACTGTGGAGCCCCTTGCCAGGGTGGACCCTTGCATGACAGTGTTGCAAGCCCCACTCCACTCTGAACTACACAGCCTGTGGCCTAGGCTGGCTTCAGCGTCTCCCTCTCTGGTGTCTGGGGTGGGTAGTACTGCTCTGGACCGCAGAAGTCCCCTATTTATAAATGTCTCCACAATGCTTGGCTGACATTAGTGAACCATGTAAGTCATGGTCTGTGACTCTGTTCCTCCTATCAAACATCAGTGCCACCAAGGCTGGGTTTATGTGTGACCCAGGACTCCAACTCCCCGGTGCTGGCCCAGAATCCATACTTAACAGGCTTGGGAAGGCCTTCTTCCAAGAATAGGAATCACTCTCCTACCTTCCAAGGACACAGGCCTAGCCACACCACTGACAATTCTCCCAACTTCACAGAAGCATCCAAGATCCAGTTGCAACCTCTCTTTCTTCCTCCTAAAATTCTACTGACCCTTTTAGTGGCAGATCAATCTTCTCTCCACCACAGCCCTGTGAAGCATTCTCCATATTCCTAGGGGAACTGACAGGGTCTTGTCCATATCCCTGTGGCCCTTGCCCATGGTTTTGTCATAGGATCCATCTGTCTGTCTCACCTTTTGCTCGCTACTCACCCATTTAGCCATCTTGTCCTCTTTCTGAGGGCAAAGGCATTGCTGGGTTCCTCTTAGCATTCTCAGAAGAATATTTTTATTTATGGTGAGTATTTAATGCCTTCTTGTTGATGGAACTGAATGCAGTTCCAGCCATTTTCCTGACTCAAGGGATTGTCCGCGTGAACAGTACATAAATAAGTCTTAACAGTTGGGTTTTACTTTACTTTCAGAATAATTGACTGAAATTCTAATTCTGACCTTTACTCAACCATGTGCTTTTTCAGTACTTGGGTTTGAGACAAGGGAGCTTTAAAGGGGCCTTTTGAAGTTAGAGCCACATAAGGTATGGTTCTGATGAGCCCACCGACTCAAGCTGATACAGCTACAAGTCACACACGCTGCACATATTGTGAGTTTATTATTTTCCAAAACCATATCTCTCACAATAATCTCCTGGAGACATCCCATAAATGCAGTCCATTTTTACCACAGCACTAACCAAAGCATAGCTCAGCATACCAAGCCCATATTTAGGCAATTGTGTCTGGGAGTCGTGTTTGTTATCTAACTGACAACTTCAACAGCTTTTTATTCAGACATCAAAAAAGGAAACAATCATAAAACCCACAAGTCATCTCTGTCCTTACTGTCCTTGGCTCATGGCTTGTGTTTGCCAGGATGTCTCTATTTACTGCTGCGAGTCTCTCTGTGTTCCCATTCTCTGCCAAGTTAGACTCAATGACGGACATTACCTTATTTTGAGCTGCACGTGATCAAAGCAGCGAACACTACTGACCATCATCTAACACTCTGAACCATCATTGCATAATGATATTTTCCCAAGACCCTGAAAAAACATCAAACAGGTAACCTGCACTGTCAATGGTCTCATAAGAACCAATATATTGGTTAACCTTGTCATAGTCCTTGTACTCTATTTAACCCTAGGGCTCATCAATCAAGTGGCAAAATGTTTAAGGTAAAGGATTCCAGAAAATGACTAAGATACCTAACTGCCAGAAGATAGGATGGTAGGGAGGGGGAGTTCCTAGATAGCAGGCAAAAAGTAATGCTTCCAGAAACTGTCAGTTCACACTTTATCAAAGGATTAAGATGATTATCTCTTATTTTAATCTCCACTCTGCAATTTTTAACAATATTGTCAGAAGCAGTTATTTTGGAGATCTTCCAATTATGCCAGACAATTCTGCAACAGAGAAGAGTAAGGATAATGAAATGGACAGATCCCGACCCAAAAGTCGTCATGAAATGAAGCTGCTGTGTAAGTCTCTTTGATCTTCTACCATCTAGGAGTCTAAAATGATTTCTGCGTGAGTTGGGTTGGTTTCTATGATACTATCATTTAAATAATTAGCTATTTTATCACATATGCTCAGTGAGAATGAAAATAATATTGGAAACCTAAGGTCTAGAAAGTAGAGTTTCAGATTTAATTAAAACTTTCATTTCTTTCGGGATTTTGATTAAAACCAGCAATGCTTTGTAAAAATCATATTTCAGTCCAATCATTTATAAGCATGTAACTGAACTATCAGTAGGTCTGCCATTTAAGTAAGAGGAACCTATTCCCAGCATATCATCTTATGACTTTCAGATCTGTTTTAAAATATTAATTAAGCTTCTTCGACTTTCAGAAGCTCAAAAAGGAAGATGATTTCATTCCGCCACTTGAGGTGTGTTCCACGTGTCGCCTGCTTAAATGGCATCTACTTGGAGAACTTCATGGCATCAGGATGAGTGAGTGGGAGCTGAGACAGTTTCTTAAACCCCCACTGCTTTTGGCTGTCCTTACTGCAGACTTCTGCAAGCCCATTAAAGGCAATACCACCAAATGCCATCCCTAACAATAGCAAGTGCTTTTGAGGCTTTGAAAGCAACTTCCTAGTCTATCAAAGTCCATTTGACTCAGGGGGCTTAATTATATGCAGATTTCTGCACAACGGAGCCAGGATTTGTTGGCAGGGCTGCTTCACTCCACAAGTTGGCTCCTTTAACTAAGGAGGCACAACTGGGGGAAAAAGTAAACTACTTGGTCATAATCATCCTATTCTTGCGTTAACATGCTCTTCCCCTAGAATAGGCTCATAGTCTACAAACACCTGTTATCATTGTTAGTAAAATATCCATTCTTCTAATGTTGTCCTCTGTTTGGCAGCACTTGAATGGCACAAAATAAAAATGGTAATTTGTTTCTAGCAATGTTCATGTAGAAGAACAGATAGGCATATTTATATGTACACAGACTAAACACCAAAACACTAATTAAGTAAATTTAGTTTTCTCTTTAATCAGACTTCCAGGTAATTAGCTGTCAGCTAAGATAAATTACAGTTTATTCCATTTTTATACAGTGCTTTGGTCAAATAAAGATTATGCTTTAATGGCCGGATTTGGTTGCTAATTTTTTATGCATACGAAGGATTTGCAAATATTATCACTGGAATCTTTCAATGTTCTGAAAAACTAATTCCCTCCTCAAACTTCATTCTTTTTTAAATAGCTGCATTCAAGCCTAGAGATCACAGATCAGAACTTTTCCATTTAATACATCATCATTCTTTTTTTTTTTTTCTCAAATACTTGATCAAGAGCTGTGTGCAATGAGTACTCAACCCAAGTCAGTATTGGAAAGATAATGTCAAACTCAAAGAGCATGTCCTCTGTATTTGATAGGAGCTGGACAGGAGAAATAATTCAAAATCACTAAGCTTGGTCAAAGGCAGCAATCTGACATAAAGTAACATTACAAGGAGAAGTTACCAGTGTTGACTTAATGGGTTCCGCTGAAGTGAAAGATGCTTCCTGCCTTATCTTTCTTGTATCAACCTCCACAAAATAATTACACAGAAGGGGAAATGGGTGGAAAACATTTCGCTGGATGAAAATTCACTGCCTACTAGATTTTCAGATACTTGAGCTTCGACTGTCAATATTAAATACCCTGTGGCTTTGTAGCCCCAAGAAATATCTGTTGTTTTGTATGAATATAAATGGCCACAGTTGTACATTGAAACCCTTAACAGTGAGCCTCCAGTCTACCTGGCACAAACAGTGACTCTGCCCTGAGCAATGCTGCTAATGACAAAGGGACGCTCTTGTCATGATGCTCAGCGTCCCTTAGGATGCAGAATTCCAGTAAGTGTGAGAGAACATTGCTACGTTGCTGGGAGATGCTGGAAAAGCCTTCATTTTGTCTCTATGTGGCATGCGAAGACTCAAGAGGTCTTTCCTTTGTCCTGGGAACTTGAGCCTATCCGTGGGAAACAATGAGATGTGCTTTTCTTGCAAATAATTCCACCATTAGGAAATGGGGCAGGGGAGGAGTTGGGGATTGGTAGCAAATATGAAGTTTGGCATTCCTAACTGTGGCACATTGCCTGCAGTATTGCAATGTGGGGAGGAAGATTTCCTGTTTCCTAAGAAGATGTGTTTGATGACACCATGGAAAGAGGCAGTCTTCTCGACTCAAAGTATTTATATTTCAGTTAAAATGTGCATTACAGAAAGTTCCTGTGACATTTAGAAGTTGCTTTGCTTAGAAAGAAATGATACATAGAGGGGAGTGAGAGTTAGCACTTACTGTAGCAATCAGTCTCTCTCTCTCTCTCTCGCTCTCTCTCTCGCTTTCTCTCTCCATCTGCAGCTACAAGGGGCAGGTAAACGACACATGGGGTAGAACGAAGACCCCTGTTGCAGGAACCACACAGGAGAAGCACAGAGGCATGCATAATGCTTTATCCGGAAGCACATGGTGAGGTCCACACTGCCTGTGAAGCCCAGCTGGCTCCAAGAAAGCGTCTGTGGCTCTCAGCCTCAGTGGGGAAGGAGGAGGAGCAGCATAGCCAAGGGCAGGTGTGGCAAAGGGCACCTTGGAAGTGAGTACACCCTGGGATGACCACATGACCCAAAGCACATCTGTTATAAACCAGAATGTCTGTGTCCCCCCAAAGCTCATGCTGAAATCCTTACCCTAAGGAGAAAGTATTAGGAGGTGGGACCTTGGAAAGCGACTAGATCTTAGTGGGGGAGGCTTCATGATGGGATTGGAACCTTCAGAATAGGCAGGAGAGTGACTGCTCCCTCCACCTTTACTGCCTTGTGAGCAGATCAAACAGCCCTTGCCAGACACCAAGTCTGCCAGGACCGTGGCCCTACAGAAATAAATTTCTGTTGTTTCAGTCACTCCGTATACAGAATTTTGGAACAGCATCCCAAACCTACTGAGACAGCACCAGAGACTTTGGGCAAAGACTGACTGTCTAAGTTTTCTCCTTTACATTTCTCTAAGTGCCAGGTTCTAGGCACTTTATACATACTCTCGTATTTAGTCTCTAGAGTAACTCTTGTGGTTATCATTCATCTTCTAAAGGAAGATGAAGCAGTGTAGGTACAGAGGGGCCACAACATTAGCACAAGCTCATGCAACTCGTAAATCTTGAAGCCGGAGTTTGAACTCAGATCTTTCTTAAGTGACACCTACATCCTTAGCAGAACCCATTGTAAAACCCTTCTTTTACAAGGAATTAGCCTGAGGTATTTTTAAGCTCCGTGTTTATTTTTACTGAGAAAAAGTAAGCAGCAGGCAGGGGTTAGAATACAGACGCAGAGGCATGCTTGAGAACAGACAATTATGGGTGTAGAATGTGCCCTCATAGAAATGGATGACTAAGATTACAGTAGAAAAAACACTGGACCAAGGACAGAATAGCAGCCCTTCCACCATCCTCCCATCAGTCTCACCTCCTCTCAGACCATGGTTCTTTTGAAAAGACATTAGAGTGCTGGGGGCCTCATGTTGTGGCATGGCAGGTAAAGCCGCCACCCACACTACCAATATCCCATATAGGTGCCAATTCATGTCCCGGCTGCTCTGCTTCCAATCCAGCTCCCTGCTAATGGCCTAGGAAAAGCAATGGAAGATGCCCCAAGTGTTTGGGCCCCTACTACCCACATGGGAGGCCTGGATGAAACTCCTGGCTCCTAGCTTGGGTCTGGCTTAGCCCTGGCCATTGCAGCCACTTGGAGAGTGAACCCTCTCACTCTCTCAGTCTCTCCTTCTCTCTTTGCAAGTTTATCTTTCAAATAAATAAACCTTTTTTTAAAAGGGGGATTAGAGTAGAAAAGTGAAGCTGTGCAGCATATTTATCAAACCTTTTCCCAGAGGGGACAAGCCCACTGATGGGTGAGATAACAACCCTCTACATAAACTGGAGGATTCAGCCTGGGAACTGAGTTTGGGAGCTGGCTGTGACTACTTGCACTACCTCCAGATCATGACAGGCTCGGTTGCCAACCTCAGCCCCTGGACAGAAGCTGCCTGTGCACTTCTGAAGACGCAGTGAGACACGCACAGCCCTCAGCGACAGCCCTCAGCTGGGAACTCGGCTCCCCCGTTTATTAGCTGCATGCCCTCGGGGAATTGGCAGTCGCTTCCTGAGCCTTGACTTTGGCACCTGCAAAATCAAGGTGTGCCATCAAATGCCACGAGCGTGGTGCTATGATGCCGAAATGAGGTAGCGGCCCAAGCAGCGGTTCCCTTGCTGTTTCCAGGACACTGAAGCCTCTTTCATTTTAGCAGGTTACAGTCACCTTTGCCCTGGATGCAAATAGACCTCAAGTCATTTTCAGCAAAGCTGGACAATTCTCTGACTCAGTAAACAAAGCAGGTTTTAAATATGCTTTAGCAAAGCACATCAATACTAGCCACTTGACACCTCTTGTCCCATCCACGTCCCTTTATGAAACAGTGACTGGCTATCTATCCAACGATAAGCACAGCCATCACTTCAGCAGGCCAGGTTACTCTAACCAAGGGCTTCAACAGCGATTGCTTTGCCATTCGGACAACCGCAGCATCATGGGAACCCTGCAGCCCTTCACTGCTACGAAGCAGATGTGCTGTCGTGCGGGTTCTCATATTTGGAAGGGAAAAAGTGTTCTCATTCATTTATGTTCCCTTAAATCACAGTGTTCGCCATCCGTTTCTCAAAAGGTCCCGAAGCTGTGAGACAGTCACATCAATTTCTGGAGAAGAAACATTGACTATTCTGTCAACTTGCCAGATCTACTGGTTTGCCTCCAGGAAAATAGTCCTAAAGGTGATGAATCTTCCCCCTCTTTCCAAAGCCGCTCCTGTAAGAATCAACCGGGGTTGCAGCCCACCTCTTAGCAGACAAGTTAAATGTTCAGGGCTGAGACTTGAATGTTGCCTCTACAACTCAGTTACTTGGCCAAATTTTAGTGCCTTGAGAACAGTGAGACTAGAAAGAACTCATCATTCTTGATTCCCTGCTTTGGTTGGGATATTAGTTTCAGGGTCCCCCCAAAGGCCCATGTGTTGAAGGTCCCCTTAATGACACTTTTGATAGCAGATCCTTATGGGGCATGACTTAGCGGGAGATCTCTAGGTCACCTGGAGCATGTTCTTGGAAAGACATTCTCCTGTGACCCCTTGATTTCTTATGAGGGGGTTGTCGCAACAGCCTGTGTTGGGGTCTGATTCCTGGCTCATCATGCGATTCTTCCATTCTACCATTGCCATCTGCTGCTCTCATCAGAGCCCAAACCAATGGGGTCACGCAATCATGACCTTGAACCTCCAAGAGTGTGAGCTACATGACACTTTTCTCTTTATACACCTAGTTGCCTTAGGTATTTTGCTCTACCAATAAAAAGTTCACTACCAAACTTCCTAAGTATGTGAAAACCTTGATCCTGTTTGTCTGGGCACACCTCTGCCCCTGGCTTCAGTCTCCATGCACGTCTTCCCAGTCTGCCTCCGAGAGCTTGGATGGCCATCCATTCACACGGGCATTCCCCTCTACATCTATACTTCACTCCACCTGAGTTCTTTCAGATCTGCCTGGCTTGTTGATCCAAACCCAGATCAGACACTGCTGATTCATCATTAGTTTCTCTGCTTTGGAAGCCTGCCCATTCTGAACCTCTAGTCTTCCTGGTGGCAATGTCTTGTCTACTGCAGTTTTAATCATTAGCCAATTATTAATTATAACTCTCTCTAGATGGAGTCTGTGCCAACTTTTTCCTTCTTTGATAACAGGAATCACCGAGGGTTCAGGATCTGAGATGATTCTATCCCCAAAGGGACCGAGGCTTACTCAAGTTCATACTTTATAGTGTCCTTAGGCACTGACCCATCTCTCATGTGGCAATTCCTGTTCCCGTGAGCTCTTGTTAGTGTCATGGTCTGCATTAAAAGCATTCCCTTTCATTGGTTCTACGTGTATCATGCCTTAATGCAACAAACGTTTCCCAGTATTTTAGGATAAGGCAACCAAGCAGTAGCCATCATTCTAGCAAGATGAGCAATGTCTGGGATAAGGAAACCAATGCAGTCTTAAATGCCACTGAGAGACACCCCAAAACTAAGCACCAAGAAGAAGAAATTGAATAATAGGATGTTTTCCTAATTCCAAGTGGTAATGCTGTTCCCGGAAATATTCAAAATCTCACATTTGCATTTAAACATTATTTTTGGTTTTTGGCCAGAGGAGAGTAGGAAGGCAAGAACCAAATTTTGACTCTGGAGTGAGAGAGTTTGGTCCCTTTGTTTCTGACTTTCCTCATCAGATCTATGACTACAGTATTAGAAAGGCACCTACAACTGTGGGCTTTTCTAAAACCTGAATTAGTGGATTAATTTCCTTGAGTCCTGTAACTGCTTCCTCCAAGGGGACCACAGCCACCAGAAGGACAGAGCCAGAGAATGCCACCTTAAACTGATGCTGACGTCTATTCAAGGAAGATATCCCTTCACCATTCAATCTCCTTATTTAAAAATGCTACTTGACATCTGTTATGATTTTGTTTTGTATTTTCTAAATATCAAAAGAGGGAATGTTAGGATTTGGATTGCATGATATTTAAGTATGATGTATTATAAGCAATACAAAAGCTTTGGAAACTACTATCTATGCTAACAGCCTTGAGTGCATTTATTGGAGAATTCAGTTTATGTGTTGATACATGTTTATCTCATATATGTGTTGATGTGTATATATATATGATTAGATATATGTTGGTATCAGTGTATATCATAGCTATGCTGATATGTGTTGAAAGAAGTTTAAATACAGGGAAAGGGATACTCAAGGAAACTGGGGGTTTTGTTCAGTGTAACCACAACCACACAGAGACTTGCATCTGTGAAGGGTGTGGGTTTTGGGCCACTTTCTACCTATGAGTTCTCAAGCAAGTAATTTGAATTGCCCAAGCTTCACTGCTGTCTGTAGTAAAACGGGGATAATAGGAGTGACAAAGATGTTCATTGTATAGTTAATGTATGTTAAATACCCTTTGTAAAAATCAGCACCTATTATACATGATAAACTTGTCAGCAACTGCTGCTATTAGTAATATAACCATATCAGTACCTAGAAAATTAATGGGCTTATTTTTTAAAACATAGTTTTAAACAAAGAGATTGTGAGGCAAGCAATTTCAGTCTCTAATATTTAAACACACAATAAAATAGACTGCATTAAAAATCAGAGGGACACACTATTCACCATAGCTGGTGACTGGCAAGAGAATGATGATTTCCGCAAGACGCCAGTGAGACAAACCAACTGCTGAGAACAGAGACGAAGAAAAGGATGAGAGAAACCCAAGCAGGCATCTGGAAGGCTGAGCTCACTGGGAACCGCTCTGCAATGTTTGATTGATTTCATTGCTAAATTGCTTGTACATTACAGGATGTTTATGGAATATAAATAACATAAGTGATCATAAAGAACAGAGTGTGTCCCATTAAGGCCTTCAGACTTGTTGTAACTCCATCTAAAAAAAAACACATTAATTACAATCTACAGAATGTCCTTTTCTAGCTGCTAAACCTAGCATTTGATCTTACCTATCAATCAATCGTGATCAAATAAGATGGCTTCAAGGAAAATGTGATGCTGTACGTATGGTTAACCACATTAAATTGCTGACCACATGACAGTAAGGAAATCCTAACAGGTGTTTCTGCTGGAATCTAACACGTACCACTTTATAACAAAGACTGCCTCCTATTTTCAACATCCCAGCTGCCAACTTCCAAACCTAATGCACTGGGGGAAGAAAAACCCAAGAATTCTAAGTGGGAGCAACCGCTCATTGGATGGGGCCTGAATGTTATATTGTCTGTCCCTGTGAATCGCTAGACAAATGACTGTTGAGTTCATGCAGAACATGCCCACTGACAGCCAGAAGCTTCTTGGGAGCCTGTGGGGGTTGGGGATTTTCCATTCCGTGGGCCTTTTAGGAAAGCCCACTTAGCAAATATCAGTTCCACTGAGAAGGCTGAGACTCCCTCCCACTGGGGACAGGAGGCAGCCGCCACTTCCTCTCCACTTTGCATTCCCACCAGCCAAACTACTGTATCAAAAATAAATCAACCCGAACCCCTGTTCCTGTCCTCTGAGTTTCCCGCTCTCCTTTCCCCGTAAATTCTGAGTTTGCTGCATTTGCAATGCATAACATGTGCTGCTTAATACATCTTCAAGAAGAAAAAAAAGCAGCAGAATGTTATATCAAACCACATTTTCCTACAGCTCATGCATGTTTATTAGGTGACAGGGACTACCGAAGACCAACCCCACACAGCCCGACAATCAAGCACTTTATTTAAAGGGAAACAAATAATCTGACCTGTTCACATTCAGTCTGGTGCAAGTTGAGAAATCTGGAGCTTAAACAGCAATGCTGGCTGCTTAATAACCTCAGGGAGACAAATTGGCCTCAGTACATGGGTAGAACAGTGAGGCTGCTCAGGAGGAAAGAGAACTGGATGAATGCTGAGATGAATGAGGGCCGGACTGCGGCCCCGTAGCAAAGGGGGCTCCTCACATTCGCTTTCAGGTCATGTTCAGAAGGAGAAAAAAAAAAAAAACAGGCAAGGGAGAGAGGCAGAACAGGCACCAGGCAAGAGTGCTTGCCCCCATATTCAATGCAGGTTCTGTTCCTTAAGGGGCCCAGACATTGAGTAAAAAAGTGGGTGACGCAGGGATATTACTGTCTCATCTTCCGATGCTAGGAAAAAACCAACAGATGAAGCCAAACACCTCCATTCAGGATGCTCTGAAAGACAGGCGTGGAAGTGAACGCTGGCTCTGGCGAGAGAGCCAGGCCCTCACAGTTCATTGGTTCTTTTTCTCTCTTGGCTTCAATCATTCACACACTGGAAGTGCCTGACATGGACACTTCATATTTTCAATTTCTCAGAGTGAGTTACTCGCGGTTTTTTTTTTTTTTTTCTGAGATTGTATTTTTTTTTCGGATGCTTTACAGGATTTTATTATCCCTTTTGCATTTACCTTTATACTAAGATGCCATTCCGATAACAGCATTTCTCACATGTTTGAAAAAGGCTCTCAGAAAAATCTCTTCCAATCTGGTGGACAATCGAGTCAGGAAGAACAGCTCTACCTGAACAAAACTCTGCCCGTGAGCCCTTTGGAAACGTTCAAGCAATCAGACTTTGCCATTCGCCTCTCCCTGTGATGTCCTCAAGAAACAACTTGCTTCCCAATAAGTAATCTGACTACGGGCTGAAACGAAGCAAAGGCCCTACAGAAGAGACCCGGACAACACATCCTGCAGGCACCAGCAAAAGCCCAGAGACAGCTGGTGCTCAAAGGGCTGTCCCATCTCCACCCTCACATTAGCCTTGGTTCCCAGTGAAGTGCGAGCCCTGCTCAAACAGGTGACGCTTTCCGTCTTTCACCTAATGTGCGATGGTTTCATGACATCCTTTCCTGGGCTCAGGGCTATCAGAGCTCACTGGGAAGAAATCTGGGAACATGAGGGTGCCCGACTAGGGCTCAGGACTGACAGGATGGCGTGGAGGCAGACCTTGGCCTATTTCATAGTTTTCCATTGGGTCTGGTAGGAATGGGTACCACTCTGCCAGTAATTCCAGATTTCAGAAGATGTTTTCTAAAAGTCTAGTTTCTGGGCATATGTTGATCTCCTTAAAGAACTGGAGCATTTTTCCCCTTCCCTGCTACAATATTGAAAACTATTCAGTGCATTGCAAATAAAACTTCTAGCTGGGTTTATTTTAACTTTGTGTTTTCACAAAGAACAGGACTCCTTTGGGAGAGGACCGAAGACATCATGTGCAGAAGTGTGTGAATGTTTCCTGGGGTGGGTGTTTGGTATAAACTAGGGTCCCACTTATGGGGGAGAGCAGGGCCAGTGTCTCAGCCTTGCCACTTGACATCACTTACAGCCACTTCTCCCACCTCCACCCCCACCTCCGCCAACCCAAGAGTTAGCTCAAGTTCAACTTTGCAATGAGGAAAACTGGTGAACCAAATGGCAAGAATGATTTGCCTGTCTACATCTGGGATATTCTGAAAGGGGATTTAAGGCACTCTGGCATTTAAAGCTTCTCTTTCTTTTTTTTTTTTCAGCTTTTATTTAATAAATATAAATTTCCAAAGTACAACTTTTGGATTAAAGCAGTTTTTTCCCCCATGACCTCCCTCCCACCCACAAACCATCCCATATCCTTCTCCCTCTCCCATCCCATTCTTCATTAAGATTCATTTTTAATTATCTTTATTTTTAATTATCTTTATATACAGAAGATCAACTTAGTATATACTAAAGATTTCAACAGATTGCACCCACACAGACACACAAAGTATTAAGTACATTTGAATACCAGTTTTACCATTAATTCGTATAGTACAACATATTAAGGACAGAGATCCTACATGGGGAGTAGGTGCACAGTGACTCCTGTTGTTGATTTAACAATTGACACTCTTATTTATGAGGTCAGTAATCATCTGAGGCTCTTGTCATGAGCTGCCAAGGCTATGGAAGCCTCTCGAGTTCACAAAGTCCGACCTTATTTAGACAAGCCATCCCCTCTCCTCCCCCACCACACACACACACACACACACACACACACTCCTGAGTTAATAGTATTGGGTACCAGGGCTGGCGCCATGGCACAACAGGTTAACACCCTGGCCTGAAGTGCCAGCATCCCATATGGGCACTGGTTCTAGTCCCGGCTGCTCCCCTTCCAATCCAGCTCTCTGCTATGGCCTGGGAAAGCAGTGCAAGATGGCTCAAGTCCTTGGGCCCCTGCACCCATGTGGGAGACCCAGAGGAAGCTCCTGGCTCCTGGCTTCAGATCGGCACAGCTCCAGCTGTTGCGGTCAATTGGAGAGTGAACCATCAGCTAGAAGACCCCCCTCCTCTCTGTCTCTCCTCTCTCTGTGTAATTCTGACTTTTAAATAATTAAATAAAACTTAAAAAATATTATTGGGTGCCACTGGGAAATAAAATTTAAAGATTGTGCCTCCCAGGCCTCACATAACCTTCCAGCTAGAGAAATACCTACTGAGGGAAGCTACAAAGGCACCTTGTCTCATGCCCATTGGGCCAGGTGGGCACAGCATGCCTGGGCTCTAATGGTGGTCCTGCTGTATACATCGCAAACCCAATCCTTGAGAATCATTCTGGTCCACTCCGGGAGTCATGTCACTTGCTGCACTTTTCATTATGCCTACCTAACTTTCCTGTATGAAAATAATATAAGGCCCTCTTCTATAACTCTGGCCTGACCCATCTGGCTCACAATGGGATGACCCCCCAACAACTGTGAATGATCTTGGCACTTAGACTGAATCATGTTCTTTCTGAAATTGACTAGAAGTCTCACCCTAAACCATACTCGAAAATGTGCAGTGAGTGTTATGTTCAGCAGGTGTGTGATATCCTTGGGTGAAGCCTGTGCGAGTGTTCATGGCACAGTGTGGGTACTTAACCACCAGAAGCCTGGTGAGCCCTACTGTTCTGAGGGCTGTGGTACTTGCTGTCTCCCCTACTCATCCAACACTTGTCAGTGAAGCAAGGTGAGTCAAGAGTCTTCCAGGGAGAACTGAGAATGTGTGCATCCTAGCTCTGCCATCTTATAATGTCAGAGAAGACACTTCACATCTTTAGGATGTGATTCCTAATTCTTCCAAGTAAAGGGGCTTGGTTGCATACCCATTGGGGTGCCTTCTAGGTTCCTAGTTGTGCATTACACAACACTGAGTTGTGTAATGTTAGCTCACTTATATATGGGCATATAGGCATGGGCTCTTCAACCAGCTGTTCTGTTTATTACATACCACAGAACACCTAACTAAAAGCCAGAAACTATAACAAAAACCTTGAACTGTAACAAAGATCTGCAGAATAAAAGGCATGAAGCAGCTTCAGGATGTCTGCAGTCCAAGAAAGGTTGCAACTAAAGGTTGCATACGTTGTTTACCACCGCCAACAGCACTCTGATTGTACTTGGACTGTGATATCTAACTCCAATTTATTGGTCTCTTGGATTGATTTCATGTTCTTAATCTACTACAGTAATTGTTTATTAAGATGTGAAACATTTCCCATCCCATGCACTACTTGGATGCTGAGTGTCATAGTTTATGGTCTACATCTGTAACATCGTTTTAGGTTAATAGTGTGTATTGCATCCAACAAATCATTTTAATAGTCATTTATACAACGCATAAGTGGCAAAATATCGATATTTGTTAGGTGAAATGATAAGTACTCATGACTCAGGTCTATGGAGTTGGAAGTTGTTCTTTTCTTAGGAATACTCTGTTCATTTGCTGAATCTGCAATGTAAGAGCTACAGGAAATTTGTGTCTAGTGTCCTCCATTCACTGGGATAAGCCATAAGAAAAATGTGACAATTAATACCCATTGATTCTCATGAATGGAATTACTGTGACAATGTTAATAGTTAGAACATGAAATTATCTGCTCATTGTCATTACATCTCCTTCATATAGTCCTCGCTCTTCTTTCATACGTCATAGAACACTCGCTTGGTTTCTCTATTAAGCACTGAAAAACTGAAATGGTCAGCTCAATCTTAGGAACAGGACTTTCTGGCACATAAACCTTAAGTGACGTATACAAACTCAGAAAGACACACTGATGCAAAAATCAGGATGGCTTAGCCAGAAGGATCACATGTAACAGTCTCTGTCGTTCTGCAGGATGCCGCTGACTCTAGGCATTCACCATCGTTTGTATTTACTGAGCAGGTACTATGCTCCACACCCTGCATGACAAAGCCATCTCAGCTTTGCTACCTAACTGTGAGCAGCTGAGGTGGGATTCCATTCATAATTAGTCTAGAATCTTTCCATCATACACTTGGCTTCACAATCTATGTCTCAGACAACAAGGGAAACAACTCTGCCCAGATTCCAGGGTGTGGGTTAGTACTGTGGATTAAAATACCACTTCCAAAAGAGTTCCCCCATTGGTAAGTTCTCTGCTTGCCTTCACTACCCACAGGGCCTTGACATAAACCATACTCAGTCACATTGCTCCTCAGCTTTCCATTCCCCTAGTATGTTCTTAGTATTTTCTAAGGAAAAAAAGAGATAGGGGCTGGAGCTGTGGCGCAGCGGGTTAACGCCCTGGCCTGAAGTGCCAGCATTTCATAGGGGCTGTGATTCAAGACCTGGCTGCTCCACTTCTGATCCAGCTCTCTGCTATGGCCTGGGAAAGCAGTAGGAGATGGCCCAAGTCCTTGGTCCCCTGCACCTGCATGGGAGATCCAGAAGAAGCTCCTGGCTCCTGGCTTTGGCTGTTGCACCCATCTGGGGGAGTGAACCAGTGGATGGAAGACCTTTCTCTGTCTCTACCTCTCTCTGTAACTCTTTCAAATAAATAAATAAATAAAAATCTTTGTAAAAAACAAGAAAAGAGAAAAAGGGAGATAAAGAATTACCTGTGCCTTCTGTTTTCCACTAATTTCCTCCTCTTTCTCCCTATAGTTTATGTACAGGTTCCCCCCACACCACCAGTTTTACAATAAAATAAGATGCTCTTGACCTATTTAATTTGTGCAGTTGCATTCATTGCTCTTCAACACACATTCATCGATTCTCTTCCAAGTGCACTCTTATGCCCAGGTGTCGGGGGACACACTGAGCTCTGGTCCCTTTCTCTATTTGTTCACAATCTTTCCAGGAAGACAGCTGTGCAAACGAGAGATGGCACCCGGCAGGGATGTGTGAGAGGAAGCAGGACACGGGGAAGTAAGAACAGAAGCACTGTAGACCTGCTCATTCACTGGAGCCACCTGAGCAAGGAGCAGCACCCCGCACGCCACAGCTTACAGCACCCCGCACGCCACAGCTTACAGCACCTTGGGCTGACACACACTGAAGCAATATCTGTGATTGATTCTGATGGATGACTTTTCTATGTAGAGACTGACAACTAGTTCAGTATGTCAACCTGTTTCTTTTTTCTTTTCTTTTTTTTTTTTTTTTTGACAGGCAGAGTGGACAGTGAGAGAGAGAGACAGAGAGAAAGGTCTTCCTTTGCCGTTGGTTCACCCTCCAATGGCCGCTGCGGCCAGCGCGCCGCGCTGATCTGATGGCAGGAGCCAGGTGCTTTTCCTGGTCTCCCATGGGGTGCAGGGCCCAAGCACCTGGGCCATCCTCCACTGCACTCCCTGGCCAGAGCAGAGAGCTGGCCTGGAAGAGGGGCAACTGGGACAGAATCCAGTGCCCCGACCGGGACTAGAACCTGGTGTGCAGGCGCTGCAAGGCGGAGGATTAGCCTGTTGAGCCACGGCGCCGGCCAGTATGTCAACCTGTTTCCTTAGATCTTCCGTCTTTAAAAGGACGACAACATCTGCTGATGTTGAAAATTTGGAAGAGGAACTGGAGAGGTTGCAAAGTGCCATTGTCATCTTGCTTCCAAAGCCAGTTAGAAAACACGGCATGTGCCTCTTATCGCATAATCCCACGGAACCCAGGAAAAATAGCAGAGCACGTGTAACACAGTATTGGCCCGTCTTCTATTTCCCATGACTCTGAATTCCTACTGAATGGTGATAGGAGGTCAGCCTTGGCCCGAGGATGCACTGGGGAGCATGGCAAACGGAGGCTTTGCAAATTTGTAAATTCCCATCTGTCAGTGTTCTCTCCGAGCTTATAAACACAAATGGGAGAAAAAGGAAGCTTATATTTAAGACGTCTCTGTAACCCTGGAAGCAGCATGGAGGTGCCCAACCCCCTGTTAAAGCTGGAGGTCTGTGGGGAGCCCGACCCTCTTATTTCTGAAAATGTGTGGGTCCCCAATTTGCCACGGTTAGTCTGGCTGTGAGTGTCCAGTCCAGCTAAATGCTCCACGCCACTAGAATCACCTGGACACTGGGTGTTTACCTCTCTCAAAAAGGGTGCAAGTTTTCCTCTCATGGGCATCCCTCCAAAAATCAAACAGACTTTTGGTTAGACAGGCCCCTCTACTGGAGCCAAAAGCCTCATAACAGGTTTATCCAGAAGGTCAGATCTCAAAAGTTACCATCAGTCACAATCTCAGATTATTATATTAGTAATATTATTACTATTTGATCACCAGGAATCACCCTGATTCTCTTTCTCTATTTCCCAGCAGTGTTTCTCAGACCCCTTGCCCCCTCAATACTCAACTGAAGTCTCGTTACACCCTAATATTTGGACTCCTCACTTTGGATACTTGAAGAGGCTCAATTTATCTTACACTATTATGGAGAGAAATGCAGCTCTCAAACCTACTCAGCTCCAGGTCCAGCCTTGCAATTCCACTCTTTGGGAATTATATGGACCAGCACAGTGAAACTGGCAACGAAGTTCCTTTCTCTGCCCACAGGTAGGCGGGAAGAAGCAACAAAGGAATTGGAAAGTGATAGGAATTTTCTCTTTCTTTTCATCTTGGCTTCAGTCTGCAAACCTAACCTCAACTTGATGTGGAAACAATCCGTTTAGGATTTTAAGATTTATTTTATTTATTTGAATGGCAGAGCTGCAGAGAGAGAGAGATTGATTTTCCATACACTGGTTCATTCCCCAAATGTCCACAACAGCCAGAGCTAAGCCAAGAGCCTGGACCTCCATCCACGTTTCTCCCATGTGGGTAGCAGGGGCCTAAGAACTTGGATCATCTTCTATAGCTTTTCCAAGAGCATTATTAGGGTGCTGGATTGGAAATGGAGCAGCTGGGAATTGAACCTGTGCTCATACAGGTTGCTAGCTTTTCAGGTGGTAGCTTAACCCACTGCTCCACAATGCTAACCCCATAGTTTTAAATTTTACTTTCAGATTCTCTCTCTCTCTCTCTCTCTCTCTAATACACACAAGTGCACATGTGTGCACACACATGCAGACACATAATTGTGATGATATTGTCTTAATATAGTAGATTAAGTGCTTTTCTTTGGACACACTGTGTTTACATGTCCTCATGGTATATTATTTAATCCCTATTTAACCATCTCTGACTTAAGCATTTGGATTCTTCACACATAGAAATGATACTATCATAAATATTCTTGCTTACATATAAAATTGTGGTACAACTGTGAATATGTGCTAAACTTCAGTAATAGAAGTGGAGCTGCTGATCCACATAATCTTTATGTTCACCAAGTCAAGAATAAACCATTTTTACATAGGAAGGTTCTGGGTGAATGTTATGGGACTACTTTTGAAGGCAAAGAATCTCACAGCAAATCTTACCAACAATATTACAAGAAGGATATGTTGTGAGAAAGATTCAGAAAAGACTTCCCACTTTTGCAATATTTTATTCCAGGCTTAAAGAAGATGGGGTAAAATTAGGAGCAACAGACACAAAGTTAAATGAGCCCTAAAAAAGCTCAAAAGGAAAGCCTTTATCAAGGACCAAATACAATTATTCAACATTTTTCTGACTTCCAAAGTAGAGGTGAAAAAGCAAAGTGAATCAGCACGGATATTTTCATTGCTATTGTAAAGTATCATCATGTCAGGTTATTTTGATAATCCTTTGAATTATTTGTAAATTATTAGGTTGCTCTGTTTTCCACTCAGCACTAACATGGATCTGCTTCTAAGTGGCTTGTCTGAAATCTTGCATGCAGCGTAACACAGTATCATTTTCCCCACAGTGTAAGGAGTCATTTCACTAGAAATGTCTTGTTTCTCTAACTTGTAAACACTGCTCTTACCTCACCTACCACCTGCCAGGTTCCATGCTGGATATTTTGTGTGCTGTTAGGGATTAACCAATGTCCAAAGAGAGGTCTGGACCCTTGGTTGACAATAATCCATGCATATTGTCACATATTGCTGCTAGAAGGGTTAGCGCTGTTTCCAGCTCCATTGGGAGAGGAGAGTGGCAGGCCTGTGCCTACACCTTTCCTGCATCTTTCTCTTGGCTGCCTTTAAGCTGTTTTTGTTCCCGGTTATAAACCATAACTGCTAGTATAAAGCTCCCTGAGTTCTGCAAGTTCTTCTAGCCAATGACTGAAGGTGCTCTTAGGGATCCCTGAACTTGGAGTTGAATGCAGAATTAACTTGGCTGTCCTGGGCACATCTGAACGTTGCACTCAAATATTAAGTGTGCCTATTCCAGCAACCCAATGCATGGAAGAAGCTGACAACTAGTATGGCAGGAATCAACATTACCTGTCCTTTTTCCTTTTGCATCTTTCACTCCTAAACCTTCCATTGTAGAAGATATAAAAGGAGGGAAAGATTCCTAGAAAGGGAGTCAGAATACCTAGTGGTCAGGCAAAGTTAGCACTCAAGAAGGAATCTTAGCAAATGGTTTTCTCCTTCTTCCCTATTGTTTCAAACAAAGGATAAACTTCACACAAATTTGTTCTGTCCATATTTAAAATTCTCTCTGAAGCTGAGGTGCTGATAACATATCTAATGATCAGGATAATTTATACTAGTACATGCAAATAATACAATGGTAAAGCTTAAATTATCCCTCTGCCTCACTAAAATTATTTCATTTTTATAGTATTAAGTTATAAAAATGATTCTGAGATGTGTTATGGAAATGGTCTACCAAAATCTAATTTATAATGACATCAGATGATATTAAGGGATTTGAATTTGGCTACTTTGTCTTCTATTCTAGTCTATGATGTGAACCTTTAAAAGAGGCTTGATGGAAATCATTACAAAATACAATGTAATGCCAATGATGACTTTAATAATTAAAATTACATAAAGTCAGATACTAGATAAATTGCCCAGCATCAAGCTGAATGTTGTTTTGAATCTTAAATTCCTTAGTTTAATGAGGAAATTTTTATTTCAGATTCCAATGTTCACAAGGATTTAAGCAATCTTCATATCCCTTGTGTATCTTACACCAAAGAAATACTATAAATTTCTCCAATATTTTCTACAGCAAGCAATGTATGTGCCATGGAGATTAACCAACCTTCTTCCATTTCTTAGCAGTCAATATCTTAAGAGTTGCCAGAGAGAGAAATCAATGCATCCAACCATCTAAATGCAGCACAGGAATTCAGCTTTTAAACTGTATAAAACATTAATCTATTGTACTAGCTGTTCATGATTTAAGCACAGAATTATGGAAAAGTAAGTGTCACTATTGGCAAGGCCAGTTTAGGGGTTTTTAAACTGGGGACATTTTCTAGGAATTGACAGGAAACGAATGTGTTTGTCTTTCACACTAAAGATCTGAAAAAGAAAAACATCAAAGTCCAATAACATTCAATTAAGAAAAACACTGAGGGGTATGCATACTTTCTCGCAAAGCCAAACATGTCATCTCTCCAAACTGCCTTATAAAGTATCAGTTAGATTTTTCTCAAAGACACTAGAAAAAAGGGGAAAACAAATATGCTTCAAGCAGAACTATTAAAATAGCCAACAGGGAGCATCTGCAATCACTATGTGGAAGCTTCAAGCTCAGCGCTCTCTTCTCTAAAGAGCCAGACATCGGCTACAACAGCATCCATCATGGGTTGTCCACACCAGGCACTGCCTCCTGCAGGAACTCAGCAGCTGGGACATAAAGCAAGCCTCCAGCTGTGAAGGCAATTCTGCAGTGCCCAGGACCCAGATACACATCTCACTTCCCAAGGCAAGAACATTCTACTCTTTCCAGTTATGGCACTGCTAAGAACAGTCAAGGACACTTGGAGGGTAGGGAGAGCGAGAAATGGTCCAATGCACACTCTCAGACATGTACTTGGAACAAACTATTCACACTACTTGACAGTGGATGACTCCATTTGCTTCTCTTCAGGAAAATCCCAGAATCTGAAATGTTTGCACACTCTCTAACCGTGGACCTGTAACGCCTGTACCCATTTATCTCTCAGAGCTTCAAACTCCAAATTCTGTGGCATGCACCTGAGCGACCTCTTTTGTGTGGACACACATACCATGTGTGGCTGCATGAAGACCTCTAAGTGCTGCTATTCAAAGGGTCACTGGCAACTGCATCAGAGGAAATTCTGCTAGCAATGCAGGATCTAATGACCCACACACTGAATGTGCATTTTCACAAAACCTCCAGGTGATCTGCACGTACACTCTAAGTTTAAAAGTCACCAGACTAAGTCTCAATGAAGAACATGTTTTTAATTCCTTCATTGGTTACTTTCCATAATTCTTGCTCATAGACCCTATCATACAAATCAGAAAAAAATGGCCTACTAGGATTAGTTGATTCCACTTAAATACATAAGCCAAGTGAGTGTAAGAAGATCTGCATACCATAATTTTAAATCCTGGACTTTACAAGGCACATGGAAGTTCAATAACTGTATTTTGGGAACCCCAGAGAGTGCTTTTATGGACTCAAAACTGTGTTTCTGTTCTTCAGCAGGCTATTAGTTTCACACTGGATCTTTACATTTAAGCACACCTGCTGTGCCAATGATCCCACGGTGGTGTGTAATACCCTGTCTACCTTGACACATGACAGGAACAAAGCACTCTGGGTGTGTTCTAGATTGGGAGAGCACACATACACACACACGGCATGCGGATGGAGATTCCCTGTGGACATCTTACAACCCTGGATCCTCTTGATCCAACAGCAACCTCCTCCTGTTCCATTTCTCAGATGCAGTGAGAATTCAAGGGCTAGAAATCAAAAGCCAGAGAGTTTCATTCACAAAGGAGGGTTCTTTCATCTCAGGTATCCGCTTCCTGGTCTTCAGTTATCCATCTGCCAATTAGGAGAGCCCAAATGAGACCCCCCGAGGCTTGGCAGAGACCTTTTTACTTTGCCAGCAGGTAGGTCATGGAGAAAAATAAATCTTACCTTACTCTCCTAGAAAGCCACACAGACAGGCCCTGTGTACTGAGTTCACTACCAATTGAGGTAATGAGAGATGAATGAATCTCCCAAATCATACCTCTGTCTGCCAGTTCCAAATGCTGTTCAGTCTTTAGATGAGCTTCCTAGAACAACCATTTCTCTTGGAGGACTAAGACACTGGAGAGGAAAGAAAATGACACAGAAACCATACAGAGACCCAGAGCACGACACCGGTGTGTGTAGCTGGGGGAGATCGCCGTCAGTGACCATTGGGGCGACTTTGCAATGTTCTCTGGACTACTTCAGTGACAGACTTCCCAGAGTCAAAGCAACAGCACGTTTGCTTTCATGTGCTTGAAGGAAGACCCTCCCAGAAGCGACTCAATGAAGCATCTACCTTGGCAAATGTGACAGAAGCTTATCATTACCAAGGCCAGAAGTGGGAAGGAGTCACAAAACTGCCCTACCCTGCCTTCAGCCTTGAAGGCATGTTCATTTCCCAAAGAAGAGACGGAAGCCCAGGAAGGTAGATGGATTTCTCCAAGGTCACAAAGCACATTATGGTTAAAGAGGGGTGAGAGGTTAGCACACAGCGGAACACCACTGGGCGACTCCTTAGTCTAAGCTTTCTGCCAGTATGCCACTCCAACGAGGGTGTGTATGTGTGTGAATATGTATATAACTACATATATGGCTACCACATGGCTCAGTATAGGCGGAGATCAACTCCATCATTGCTGAAAGTTTTACTGGACTGTGTTGTTCTGGAAAACTCTACACTGCATGCACAATAAAGGTTTGTTGAAAGCAAGAATAAAGCAAATGTGTATGGCACAGCTTTAATGGAGGACATTTAAGTAAATTCAAAAACGTAAAACACCAGCCTTCTACCAGTACATATTTCCCTAAGAGATACTGTGGGTTAAAACCAATGATTTCCACTTCTCATTCAAAATTTTTATAAGAGAAAAAGCATAATAAATGTTAAAAAGAAGGAAGATCCTATTTATAGCTCTGCCCATATTTAGAAGTATTTATTTTTAATATTTCTAAATAACCTTTGCTGGTAAGAATGAGGAAGAAAGCACCCCAGTGGGAGACTGCAGGTCCATCGAGCTTCTTTGCCTTGGGTTCACATTGCCTTGCCCGTGTTGTGTACGTCAAAGTGTGACCACGGAATGCCCTCCTGCCCTCTAGGGAAATGGGGTTGACAGCTGGAGGCAGTGATGACATCCACTAGATCCAGAAGAGTTTCCTCTGCAATTTTTTTCCCGAGCCTTTCCCTGAGACTACAGTAACTTCACTTTTATTAAACTATCTTTCCCCAGACTATCAGTGCGCGCCCTCACTATTCCGCCATCTTGGCTCCACTCAGTGATGGCATTCTAAACCTGGTTCTTTCCACCAATTACCATATAAACTTCGGAGCAAGCAAACCTTTGACTTCTGTGGGCTGGATTTTCGTTCATTTCAGAATGAACTAAGTCTCTTTTCTGCTTTAATATTTTATGGCCTTTGATACTAATCCTAAATTGTAGGCTGCTCAAGGATTCCCTTGCTATTTTAAGACCCAGCAAAGTGTTGTCAGATACACATCTATACTAAGTTAGTTGCTTCCCTCTCCCTGTTCCTTGTCCCATTCCATTTCACATATACATTATCAACTAAATTCATCCTTGAAAAAACACTTCCGCAAATGTTACACTATCTGAACAGAAATGCCTCCTCTGACTTTCATTCTTGGACAGATTACTTTTCCTGCTTTGGGACATGCCTTTATGATGCTTCCAGATCATGGTCCTTGATTCTCATTGTTTGCTCTTTGCCCTCTCCCCTCATCCTGGCATGTGATGGACTATTTCTCCATGAGGTTGTTTTCTAACACTGAGCACATAGGATACTTTGAGTGGGAACAAAGGGACACGGAATGCTGAGCAAACAATTCTTCTCTTTACTTTGAGCCTCTGGTGACCTGCCGGAGTTCATGACCCGAGTAGGCATAGCTGCAGCAAGCAGGAATCGCTACCACTTCCATCAGAGGGTCCCAGGAAACAGCTCTAATAGCCTCTTGTTTGAAAAGCATTGGCGTGTAATTACTCATAGTAATGCATAGTTGCATTGAGAGTGGAACAGAAATGTAATAGCCTAGGGAAATGAGATTTCTTTCGCAAATTATCATAAGGCTCATAATATCTGTGTTTTTTCTTTGCTATCCTGGCAAACCAATTGTAAATCCAGTATAAATTGTGATAGTTAACAGACAAGTCCCTAAGAGAGGAAAGAAATGCAAATCATACATTTCTACCCCGTTATTTCTTTTGCTTTTTCCATTTTCCTAGCAGGTTGGGTGGATGTCAATATAAGCAATGATGTTTTTGAATTCTGAATTCCAGTTTTACCACTGAAAGAAAATTTTACAAAAGCTTGAGCAAAGTTTTGGTTTTTTTTTTTCTATTTGCATTTTTTTCCTAAGAAAAGGGCTCAACATTACTACTTAAATAAAAAAGAAATATACATATCAAATTACAGAAAATGAGGGCCCCCAAACTGATTTTACCTTAATTTCCACTTTTAATTTGTTGTTATACTAAAATACTAATGCATTATTAATGCATATGTTGATCATGAAACTTACTTCCCAAGCCAGGACATTACTAACAATAAAAGGGAATCCTATTAATATTCGAGTCAGGACAATGGCCATAAACCAAGACTGTCCCAAACAAATTAGGATACACAGTCACCTCCCTATGAACACCTAACCCTGCTTTTGATCCTCATAATGCTAATACCTCTTGGTTCGTCTATTTTCTTCTGATCTCTTTCTTCCTATGTCTTAAATGTTTAATTCTCAACAGTGTCTAGAAGCCTAATGTTTTTTCCAGAGGCATCCACGTTCACATAGACCCTGATAATCACCTGTGATGACCGATATTAAGTGAAGTATTAGGATTTAACTGAAGATTACTAGGTACAAGTATTTCTTATCTTTCCAACAGCACTTGAACTTCTTGTAAACAGGGACTCTGAAGTAGGCGTTTTTGCTTCCTTAGCTGTGTGTGTCCTACCTTCTTGGGACTCACTGAATATGCTTTGCAGATGAAAGACACCAATCATCTCCTTTTCTTTATTCTTTCCTTGTGAGAAATCAAGAGAGGATTTCAACTGACATTTACAGTGAGAAAAGATACGAATTAGTGCTGAAAAGCTAACTCTCCATAAAAAATCATGAAGGAAAATGGTATTCTTTCTATGCAACTACTACTCAAAATATGTGATAATGATTATAGTAACCTGCAATGGTTTAAAATATTTCCATAGTCACAAGCTAAAATTAACAATATACAACAGAATACCAATGCTGTTGTTTCAGTATGTTCCCTGAAGTTGATGTGATGGAAACTTAATCCTCAACACAACAGTGTTGAGATGTGGGACTTAGGTCATTAGGTCATAAGGGCCATGTCTTTATGAATGGGTTAATGGTGAGACAGTGGCTTGCTTATCTTGCACTGATTTCCTTCTGAAAGGAAGAGTTTGATTCTCTTCTCCCCCACCTCATGCTCTCCTACCCTTCTGTCTTCCACCACTGGTTGATGCAGCAAGAAAGTCCTCACCAGATGTGAACTCCCCACCCCCCAATAAGGACTTCCTGGATACCACACATATAAGAATCAATCTCTGTTCTTTATAAACTACCCAGTTTGAAGTATTCTGTTATAGAAGCACCAAATGGATTAAAGCAGCCAGAATTTACATTCTTGATACACCCACAACACTGTGAAAATAGGAGCTTTTCTTGGTCGAGGTGATGTCTTCCCCAACAACAAGAGAAAGAGATTAACCCACTAATCAATATCATGCTGAGTTCTCAAATCTTTTATATTGTGTTTCCAGATGATGGGTTAAATTTTTATCATGATTATGGCAGCATCTTTTCCAAGTCAAAGTATAGATTTTGTGCTGAGTTTTATACTCCAGGAGATGACATAAGAATATGAAAGACGGGTCTACATGAATTAGAGACCACTGGAGACACAACCACATCATGTTTCTGGATAGGCACCTGATCCATCACAGGGACATCATCATAAATAGAAGCTAGGACTCCCATGCTACATATCTCAGGCACAAGGTTGACAAGGTCATGCGTATTTTGATGAGCTTATCATCCAGACACAGTGCACTGTGTTTCGTTCCCCACAGTCATTACATTGTAGGACTTTGGAGAATTAATTGCTCAATTTTTGCCAAATCTCAAAAATATGAGACAGTGAGATTTTTATTTTTCCTTGAGGTGTGGAGGTAAGGTCATCCATATCTGAGATAGCTTTCACTAATGAAACTCAGCTTCGTGCAGCCTTTATGTATGAAAAACAACTTGAAGTCCATTTTTTCCAATAAAAGTGTCAAGCTTAAGGCTCAATTAAAGTGATGCATGCATGTCATTTGGCAGTTCCTGACAATAAAACCTCTAAACAGGTAAGATATTCAGGTAACAGAGAAGCACAATTTATATTTGTTATTTGAATCCATTAAAAATGTGCCCTTAGTCTAAACACTTAGAAATGTGTGTATGACAGAAAGTACAAGTGTCTTTCCTGTGATTATTAATAATATTAATTGAATACTAATAGTCTTGGTACAATTCGCAATAGATTATGAAAATACAACCCAAATGTTTAGTTTCTAATGAAAATAAACAGGACCAACTGGCTTACTTTCTGAATCATTAGGTACTCAATTAAGAAATATTGCTCTATTTCTTCAGGAATGGGATTTCCATCACAGAAGACAGACTCCATCAAAGTTCCTGTCAACTTTAAAAGTGATTCCTAGGGCAATGTGTAAAGAGAATCAACTATACTTAAGAATAATGAGAACTCCCCTTATATGTGAAATAAAGGTATGAAGTAAATCCTGCAAGAATTGGTGGGTATTGAAGACTCAGGATTCCCAAGGTCAGTCATGAATATTTTGGACAAAAAAAAAATGTATGTTTGGTTGTAAAGAGGTTTCCTGAAAAATATTTTTTGGTATGTAAGTCCTAAATCCCTTCTAAGCAGAATGGCAAGTGATGCAATAGGCACAGAAATATATAACAGAGAGAGGGCACCAATCACAGCCCCAGACCCCTGCTCAGTAGCTGTCAAAGCCCTAGGCACATTCTTCATGAGTTCCTACTTCCTCCCATGGCACCACCCCATGAGTCTGTGAGGACCAAAGAAAGTTCTGGCTGGGAAAGGGCTGAGTGACCAGGCAGGTTGCATGTTGTATCAGTCAGCATCAGCGTTTCCACATTAAAATTCAGGAAATTCATAGAATACCTGGCCTCCCACCTGCGTGGAAAAAATGCCCATGATATGAAGAAATACTCACAAAATTGATAGGGAGTATGGTAGTCTGGGGGAAATGATCAAAACACGGCTACAGTTAAGTAAGACAGAAGGGGTTGTGCTTGACAGAACCCAGGAATGAGGATGCTGTACTGGGAGACTTGAGGTAATGGATAAAAGGACAAGTTGAAGCCAAGTTCAGACATGGGGGGATGAGAAGACACAGTGGAACCAGTGCCAGCATTAAGCTGTGCTGCACTGTGCTACACAGTTACAGATAGATCAATTTAAAGAGGGGGAAGCAAAGAAGCAAACACACTTTTATTAATTAACTTGAAACAACCAAGCTGAACAAAGGGTTCTGGGAAAGTCAATCTAGGAATAGCCATCATCTTTATAAGTGTTTGTTGTACTTGTGGAAGGCAATTATGAACAAGAAGTATTAAGCAGAGTTATTAGTAGAAGTAAAATTTAGTCAATAGGGATCTTCAAATTAGAATTCCAAATGTTCTATTTCTTCCATGGAAACCCAATCATTTTATCCTTTGTTCATGGTTGTATCATGATTGAAAAAAAAAAAGGTACATTGTACTCAGTTTTTCCTCTTGTCCTCACTCCTTTTGATGATAAATGGAAAATACAATATGTGTTATGTATGTGTGTTTGTATATAAAATATACACTTGTTATACTAGATACTTTTTAAAGTTCCCACCTGTGTTATTTCACTTGTAGATCTCATGCTCCTTTACCATACCAAACTCATCAGTTCTTTGTTTTAATGGAATGAAACTGGTTTTTAACCATTATAATCTTCAATCAGGTCAAGATAAAAATATTCTAAATTCATAGGTATGAGCTAAAAGGAGACTCACAGAAATTATGGAAATCCCACATATGCTAAAGACTGCATGTCAAAACCCCTTCCTGGTGGCCTAAGATGGACAGAGAAAGAAGAAAAGCAGTTGCCATTCAAATTTGTAAAAATGCAAATTCAAAGTACCCAGAGACAAGTGCAATATCCTTCTTGGAGTTTTCACCTCAAAAAGGATGACACTTTCATGAGAGATGGCAAATGGGTCAATAAAACGGCACGGCTGGGGCACCAAAGGCAGTACTTGCTGGACAGAAGTTAGCAGGTGCTGAAAATAGACACATGTCTTCTGTGCAGCACCAGACAAAATCATTTGTCACCAAGATGCAAGCTTGCCCAGGAAAGCGGCAAATGCCAGACAGAAGCTGGATCCCGCACACTCTCACATCATCAACCCCACACTGCTTCACATGCAACCCTCACTTCCTGCAGCCAAAGGGCAAAAGAGCTTCTTTTCTTCTTTCCAAATACAAACTGAGAGTTTTAGCATTAGGCCAACTCTGCCAATTGAAAGAACTACCTGTTTATAAACTGCAAGGAGACCCATATTATCCTGGAGAGGTGAATCTTGGAAAGGAAAGGGTATCCGTACAGTTTTATAATCGCCTTTTGCATAGCAACTACTTTAACAACTTTTTGAAGATGTGCATGGAAGGGCATTTGATTTGGTTTTGAATTCTTTTCAGTATTTCATTTATTTTTCCTGACCAGGGCTAATGGGCCATTCTTCTCTTTCAGGCAGGCCAACTTCTGTTTCACGCACAGAAGGTAAGATCACGGTCATACTATTGCAGGTTGCTACAGATCACGATGAACTGACTTTTTACATACAGCTTTTGAGATTAGGTTGCGAAGTTTGTGGTTATGTGACATATGCACAGGTACTTGAAGTAGGCACACTTAGCTAACGTGAGTGTATTTTATGTTTCAAGCATCTGGAAGATAAGGGCTATCATGTTAAGACTTGTAAAGCCCCCTGTCAGTGTGCAAGACTTTTCTGTTCATAGCAGAGGTCTAATAAATGCTACTAGCCTCCCAAGACAGCTGGAATGAAGAGGTTTGTTAGAGCCCAGGAAATTTTCTGTTCTATCCAAGGCTGTTACAGTTCCACGAATCAATGCTTTAACTTCCCCTGCCACAGAAAACTGCTAAGTTCCCTGAAGGCGGAGGTCAGGTTTCATGCTGTTTGGAATCTTCTATATTGTCTAGCACAGCTGGAAAATGAATTATTAAGCGTGAGTCTCTTCATGGCACAGACTATCATCAAGTATAAAGTTTTAGAGCAAATGAAAATTGTCTTCCTTTTGTAGTTGACCTTTCTGCTAAACAGTTTGCTTGTTAAAGTGAAAAGCATGATGAGGGTGTGGTTAAGAATGCAGATTTAGCCAGATTGTGCTCATTTTGCTCTAATAAGAAGCACCAAGGGGAAAACAAATTGTTCTGTTTCACATTTCAAAAGCACATGTGCGTTGCATCATAATACAATAGAAGCATTTTAAGTCAACTTCCTAATGGTTAGGATTTAAATTCAGAACCTGGGCTCACAGTCCCAAAGCCGGTGGCTGGTCTAGAGGAGGAGTTACGACTCTAAGGAAGCATGGCTGGGCCTTCCCATAGGCCGCAGGAGGGATGGGAGCAGGCTCCTTCACTGTATCCAGGCAGGGTGTCTGCAGGAGGGATAGAGCTGCTGCTCCCATACGCTTGGTTTTTCTGCAATTCCGTGTCACCACACACTGTTCTACAATGAATCCCACTTCTGTTAACAACAACCAAAGTTCATAGGCTCATGTCTGCAGGGAGGCAAGCTCTATAAAGTCATCTCTCATTTTTAATCTTCGCTGATCCCCAGAGAACACCTAGAATGACGCCATCCAGAAAGCCCCCTCACTGATTCCTCCTTCCCAACTCGCTTCTCAACACCAGCTTTGGGGGGAGACTCCATTCCTGAGTCAGCATTGATCTCCAGGAGAGTAGAAAACGAAACAAGGCAAGTGGGCTTTGTAAATTTAGAACACGTCTTTGATGACAGCTCATCCAGGCTGCAGGTGTAAATACCACCAATTCAGAGAACGATGCCTACCACACATTCAAGGCCTGCTACATGCTAACAATTAATTCCATTCTTCCACTCAAGCCTTTGTTTCTAGAAGTTTTCTTAACACCTGGCAGATAATCAGACAATATTACCTTTTACTCGGGGATTCTCCATGAATATTTTTAAGGAACGAATGAATACTGCCTTTTGCAAAATTCTAGAAAACTACATTTGACAATGTAGGTTCAAACAGAAGCACATTTGGCCTATTTTCCTATTCATATTAGGAACCATATATATATATATATGTATGTATATATATATATATATATATGTATATATATATACAGTTTTTACTGCCTGGAAGTGAATCCTTCATTTTACCATAGAATTAAAGATGTTAGAGGTAGGAGCTAATTTATGTGAAAGGTAAGTATAGAGCCAACATCAAAATTGCTAGATGCCAACCACATTCAAACACTGAGCAGTCTGAATTGATATATGCTGTAGGTATAAAACATATACCTGATTTCAAATTTTAAGTGTGGAAAAATGATTGTAAAATATTTCCTTAACAATTTTATATTGGTTTCAAGTCAGAATGGTAAGATTTTTGAATATATTAAAGAAAATGTAACATTAATTCCATATCCTTTTACATTTTTAATGTGGTTATTAAAAATTTTTAAGTGACATACGTAGCTTATGTTGCATTTTTATTAGTAATGCTGAACATTACACAAATGTAAAGCAATGTTGGTATTATTATGCTACTCCAGATATGAAAATTATGCAGAGAACAATTAGTCATTTTAACCCTGTCTTTGAAAATAAGAATGTCATGTGCATTTGAGCAAAACTACTGGAAGGTGAATAAATGAGTGATCACTTTATTTGAATCCTTATTCTACAACAGCCTTAATCTTTTGTTTTTAAGATTTAAAGGCAGAGTGAGAGAGGGGAGACACATATGCAAACAGAGAGGAAGAGAGGGAGGGAGGGAAGAAGGGAGGGAGAGAGAGAGAGAGAGAGAGAGAGAGAATCTCATTTGCTGGTCTACTCCCCCAAATGGTTGTAATGGTTAGGGCTGGGCCAGGCTGAAGCCAGGAGCCCAGACTCCACCTGGGTCTTCAGTGTGAGTGGCAGGGGCCAAGGTCCTGGGTCATCATCTGTTGCCTTCCCCTACACACTAGCAGGGAGCTGGATAATAGAAGCTGAACAGCCAGAACTCAAGCCAGGACTCCCACATAGGATGCCAGGGTTGCAAGTGGTGGCTTAACCCACTGTGCCACAATGCCAGCCCAGTCTTGGTGTTTTTACAGAAAATAGATAACCATTATGTGTAAGTTTGCCTCTAAAAATCTCAGTAAGGCTGTAGGAGAAATTCATGAGGACAAGTCCTCTAGAGAAATGCATGTAGGCAATCTTCCTGTTTACACTTCATTATTCTCCCCTGACATGGCTGTCTCGAGGTGGTGTATAACATCTCATTGCAGGAGACAAAGACTGCATATGTCTGACTGTGTCTCTGTGTCTCCATCCCAACTGTTAGAAAGCCACCAGGATCCAATTACAGGCCTTCAACCAAATGCCTTATCTAATCAGAAGCACTTTCCAAAGGCCCATTTCCGAACACCATACTTGGGTTAAGACATCCACTCTCTTAAACTCATTAATGTATGACTTTGGAGATTAAACTCCTATGTGAGTCCAGAGGAACAAACCATGTCTGGATTACGGCGAGGACCAAACGGAAAACAGTACATAGCACCAGATCGACAACCAAAGCAGACAGGGTAAAAAGTGCTGGCTGGCTGGAAGAGTATTTGCGCATGTTCAAGTGAGCATCACCCATATTCTAACTGCCAACAAAGAAACCAGAGACAGCATAGCCCTCAAAATGCCAGATGTACCAAAGCTACTTCATTTTCTTTAACATATATGTTTATGCAAATGGCTATGGACAAATGACGTTGGATAGTTACTACACTCTCTTGCTTGTCCTAAGAAGAAAGAAAATAATATGTCTTGAGGCTGGTGCTGTGGCTCAATAGGCTAGTCCTCCGCCTGCGGCGCCGGCACCCTGGGTTCTAGTCCCGGTTGGGGCACTGGATTCTGTCCCGGTTGCTCCTCTTCCAGTCCAGATCTCTGCTGTGGCCCAGATGGGCCAAGTGCTTGGGCCCTGCACCCATAAGGGAGACCAGGAGGAAGCACCTGGCTCCTGGCTTTGGATCGGTGCAGCGTGCTGGCCGGGGCAGCCATTTGGGGGATGAACCAACAGAAAAGGAAGACCTTTCTCTCTGTCTCTCTCTCTCACTGTCTAACTCTGCCTGTCAAAAAATAAAAATAAAAAAGAAATGTGTGAGAGGTTTTAATGATCCAGGACTCATTCTTTCTTTTTTTTCACTCTTTATAATAGCTTACAAATATCAATTATTTTCATATATTATGTAAAGAGGTATAATCAATTTAAAGATAATGAGAGTGATCTGGGGAAAAATTCATATTAAGCCACAAATCAATTATGTCTCTGTCAGCCACATTCTCCCCTTCCCTCCAAATTCCCCTCCACCTCTCCACTACCAAGACTAAAAAGCTGGACATTACTTTGCTGAAAGGCCTTTGAAAACTATTTGTACCCTGGTAAAACCTTGTGGGAAGATATATCTCTTAACTGATTTTGGTTGAGCGAGTTAAAGATTCCACAGTTCGGGCCTCTTGTGGCATAGGCATAATCAGAAATCACTGACACAGGGTGTTTCACCTGCTAGGTGAGATCAGAGGTGTATTTCTGTTCTTTGTTATTCGAGACATATTATTTTTTTTTTTTTACAGGCAGAGTTAGACAGTGAGAGAGAGAGAGACAGAGAGAAAGGTCTTCCTTTTTCTGCTGGTTCACCCCCCAGATGGCCGCTACGGGTGCCGGTGCCACAGGCGGAGGATTAGCCTAGTGAGCCTCGGCACCGGCCACACACATTTCTAAATGCAATGATATAATATACAGTCTCTGTGAATATTTTCAATGCCAATATATAAGCAACTAATGGCCAGAATCGAGGATTTGCTCAAAGAGTAAAGCTTATCTAAAACTTTATCTTTTGAAAATTTAAGTTCTGATGTTAATCGGAATCTTCTGTATACTCCTAAAATTCAAGACATTGAATCAGCCAAAAAACTAGTAGGGAATTAAAAGGTATTTTGAGTTCATTTCATGAACTGATTATTTGAGTGGAAAACACTTAGGTTTAATATTTTCCTTCCTTGGTATTTATTTGCTGAGAACATTTTCTGTGAGCTAACATAAGGTTCACAAATGCACAAGCCAACTTCCCTGTACACAATGATCTTTATTTTCATAATGTCTTTTTTGGATTCAATTACTATCTGTTTCTTTAAGTATAATTTCCTCATCCAAGCAAGGACAACATGATTATATAAATCTGAATTTTTCAACAAAGATATTACAAAATAAAATAAACTAGTAAAAAAACTCTAATCATATGCCCATTCATTATTGGGGCTATAATTCTTCATAATCTAAATTTAGTCATCTAAAATCTGGCCTCACTGTGAGACTTTAACAAATGTAGAACAGAGCCTGTTTTGGATACAATGGTGTGTGCATTAGCTGCTTGACAACTTCCAGTCACTAATTGCATCACTACCCAGCTAAGAGAAATAAGTGACACCAGTTCTCCACAACTAAGCTTCAAATAAATTTAATAGAGTACAAAATGCTAATTGCTCCAACTGCACCTTATTGTCTGTCCAATTTCAAGCACAGCAGCAGTAAGGGAAAGTAAGCTACCTTCAAATAGTGTGCCCATCCCACTTGACAGGCTGTGAACCTTTGCATTTAGTTACTTTGATCTGGAAGCCACACAGGTGGGCAACCATGGAGACGGTCAACACTTTGACCCAACTCAATCATGGCATTGCAGCTCTGCAACTTCACATGGTGTGATACCGCCATTGCCACATTGATAGCCCATACTGAGCAAATTCTTGGCGGGTAACAGCTGCGAATGCTCAACTGGGATCTACAGACAGAAATGAAAGGGATGTGAACCTCATGAACTCAAAGACTTAGGAGAATCTTTTGGGTGAGCGGGCCAATACCTTTCAACAGATTCTCAAAAGGGACCTGCAATCTAAGAGTCAGTGATCAACGTACATTGGGTCCAGTTTAAGTCTGTGAACAAACAGCACTTCCAGATGTTTCAACATCTGAACCCCTGCGGGGCCAAATCTCCAGTTTGTACATATGGTCTCTTGGGGTTCCTCCCCTTTACATTCTCATCTCCTACACCTGTTGTGTAACTACTACCTCCAAGGTTATTCAAGTGTAAGACAAGATTGAAAATCACCTACTGCATATTTCCAAAGCATGCCTAATTGATTAATTGTGATTCACTTTTTAAAAATTAGGGAGATACACAATTGTTACACCTTCATTTCTTTTCATCAAGGGCATCTCATTGAATAACTAATAACCTAAACATGAAAAGCTGCTACTGAATACACTTCAGAATGGTTCAATAAAAGAAGAATGACCATGCCTGTCCATGAGAGGTGATGACAATGAACTGCAGTAGCTCCCAAGTTACCTGGAGTACACACCCTTCCCTCACTGACCTTCTTGTGTATATATACACATGCGAACATATGTACCTGTCAAGATGCCTTAAAATACATTGTTACTTCTGGGTGAACTTGAATTGATCTGTGGAATCACAAACTCCTTTAGCTCTTTGAGAACCAGGTGCTTCTCATACCCTTTTTTTTTTCATCCATCAAGACATGCCTATAATAAGCAATCACACTCACGCTGTCTTCATGTTCAAACCACATTTCCAGTTCCTTATAATCCCCAAACTCTTGTTATCTTAAGCAGAGGCCTTCTGAATCAAATCCAGTTATCTTTTCTCTCCTCCAGAGTTTTAGTGACCCTTTGCGTCTCTCTGTTGTGTACTTTCTATGCCATCCTGGCTTTCAAATACATTCATATCATCATTTCCTGCTTCTGTTTCCCCAAATCATCGCCATGTGCCCCCACGGACACATCAACATTTTCAAAGTGGACTGCTCTGCTGCCTCCTCTCTTTGAACACACACTGGGGATTTTCTTAGGCTCTTTTTTTTTTGTTTCTAAGATTTTATTTATTTAAGAGGCAGAGCTACAGACAGAGAGAGGAAGAGGCAGAGAGAAAGGTCTTCCATCCACTGATTCACTCCCCAAATGGCCTCAATGGCCAAAGCTAGGCCAATCCGAAGCCAGGAACCAGGAGCATGTTCCAGATCTCCCACATGGGTGCAGGGGCCCAAGTACTTGGGCCTTCTTCCCACTGCTTTCTCAGTCCACAGCAAAAAGTTGGATTGGAAGAGGAGCAGCCGGGACATGAACTAGTGCCCATGTGGGATGCCGGCGCAACAGGCAGAGGCTTAGTCTACTGCACCACAGCACCAGTCCCTCCTGGGCTCTTCGAAACTTGAGCTATTTCTGGCTAGCTCTCCTTGTCTCCTACTTTGGCCTTCCCCTTACTAAGTTACCTATTTATCAAAATAAAAACCTTCCTCTGATCCAACATCTGTCTAATAAGTGGATGGGGTATTAGGCAGGCAATTAAAATTAAAAATATGTTTACTTCCCTCTCTTGCTCAGGGACCTGACTGGAGATACATAGTCGATCTCATAATTTTAGAATTCCCCAAGTGAATGCTACAACAAGTTCAAATATTTTAACAAGAAGAATAAAAGCCGCCTCTTCAAAACAAAGAGGTAAAATTGTTCTACAGTTTTTAAAACATGCATCACTGCCATACAAGGCCATCACAGATAGAGAGTAATTTCTACAAGAGAAAAATAACATGAAGAGATATTTCAAGTCTTAGGGCTGTGATGTTCCATCTGGCTGTGAGGAACTCATTCAAAGTGTTGAACCAATCCTTTCAAGACAACAAATCCCCATCAACTCCAGGAGGAATCAGAGGGGCATGTCTGACGATGGGCTTTGACCTTGCAAAGTGTTCTCAAAGAACAGCACCACCAACAACACCACCACCACCAGGGCTTTCTCATTTTCAACAGCAGGCTGGTGCTGGTGCTTTCTGGGCTGCCTCCCACCTCCACACACACACACACACAGGCCCAGACTCAAGGATGCGTTAGAAGTCTGTGTTCCAAATTAATAACGGATCAGCTTAGGACAATCTCCACGTCTCAAGCAGTTTCAGACCAGGGAAGGCAGTTTCTTTTGAGTTCTGGCAGGGGATGCTAAATCTTAAAAAAAAAAGTGATTGGGTACTAGTAAGGGAATAACACATAAATTGTCACTGCAACTTCTATTCACAAGACTCCATTATATCAGTAATGTGCTTTCTAACGCCACTGATGGAGAGCTGCATCCTACGGCATCCAGCCACTGCTTCTAAAAATAGCCAAGCAGTGTTACCCAGGTAGATCCACGGCACTGACTCAGTGCTGGTGCTTAGCTTTTCTCTAGAAAGATCGCTGCCCTTTTCAGCTCTCTTACCATAAAACTGTCCTGCATTTTGAAGCAGCAAACACCAACAGGATCTGTCATTTGATACTTGTGTGATGCACCTCCAGCTCTGATATAAACAGAATGATGGGGCACTTGGAGTTTGCACACGACCTATCAGTGCTTGAAATGATGCCAAGGCTGTCCTCACGGTGATCTTGACTGAATTCTTCATGAATGATTGTGACTGAAGACCTGACTTGATCGTCCATCAGCTCTGCCCATAACTTTGTACCTGAAGTTTCAACCATTAAAAATTCCATGAGCTTTCAACACCAATGGCTACTGGCAAAATCACAAATGCTCTCAGGAGAGTAATGAATGACATCCATCTTAGAGATTTTTTTTTTAAATGATGGATTTGTGTCAGTCATTTAGCAAAGCCCAGGTTAAATGACACATGTGACCATTTGGATGGAAAGAATCAAATCTGGCAAACAATGGCCCGCTGTAAGACGAGGGAAGATGTCAGGCCCATGTGGAAGGTGGCAGTGGAGTCCAGAAGATCCAGCAGCAAACGGAGAAAGAAGGAGCCCAGAGGATAAACCTTCTGGGTTGGCCATTCGCCTTGGCTGTTTGTACTGAGAGATCTCCACTGCCTTTTGCATTTACTTCTCACTTTAAGGAACATGGGCTACCAGATCAGGAGAACCTTGGGGAGGGCGGCTGCAGGCAGAATCACAAAGACAGGACTAAGGCTTTCACTTCTCCCAGATTGACCTCGTTCTCTCTCCCTTGCTTTAAGGCCGTAAGTTAACCAAACCATAAACTTGAACTAAAACCATTGTAGTTCATTTTATCTTTTTAAATGATGTCTGAAACAAGAATACACAACCCCTCCTTGTCCGATCTTTATAAAACAAGAATGTTAACCACTGGTCTCTGTTTATAGAGAATCACTTCTCCCCCATGCAGCCGCAAATTGCATTGTTTTTTGTATTCCCACACTTTTTCACACCCCGGATCAACAGTCTTTCTCTGCTCTCTCCTCCTCAACTACAAAGGGTGAATGATGCCGACTGCAAAACCAAATCAGTTAATGTCAAACACAGGCATGGCTCATTTCCAGAAGAGATAATAATGCGACAATTCCCGATGAGGCAGAAACAGGGTGAGCGTTCATTACTATTAGTGATTAGCATCTTAACATTTCCAACATACACACTGGCGCTGACGATATTTTGGTGAAGGTTAATGAAAAGCTTTCTCCAACTCTCAAAGTCTCCCATGTTTTCCCCAAGCAGCGTTTGAACGTCTTGGCTAAGCCTTCCCTGGTCATGGCAGTATTGAGAATGAGGGGCAGGATTAAAGCCAATGGAATGGATATTAGCATAATACAAGGAAATACAGCCAGTGCACAAAGGGAGTGTTTCCCAAACTGTAAAGCAAGCTGCTTTCCATTGTTTTGAGTTTGGGCTGCGCCAACAGCCAGTGAATCTCTTGTCCCTATCCCAGCCCCACCCTCTGTCTGGGCTTGAGTGTAATGTACTAAGTACCACTTTCTGATTGCCGTTTAAGAACAGATTGGATGATGTGGGTCCCAGGAGACTGGGAAGTCCCTGCAGGTCCCCACAGCACAACTCAGAATGGCTTTCAGACAGCCGTGTGCTGTGTTGCCAAGCTCTCAGAGGTGAGATGACTCTCTGAGCACAGCACTAGCTGCGCCCCCTCCTCCCTATGGGCACTCTGTGCCAGGACGCACCCTGATGATCCCCAGCCCACAGCGCTTGCCCTGAGCTCCCTCTAGAATCTCCATGACTCCTGAGTTCTCCACTCAAATCCTTCACACACTAGAGATTCTGCAGCCAAAGAAAGTTCCTTTTCTACCTTGCTCCGAAAATTCATGAGTCCTGGATCGGATTTCAACAAAAACACTAAGAACCCAGTGTTCCTATTTTTTACCCAGTTCCCTTAAATTTTCTTTTTATCCAGAGTCTTAGACAGCTTACACAAAGTGGAGGGAGGGAAGAGAGTACAGCTGCTATAGCCAACGTGCCTTTCTTTGAATCACAAAAGGAACACTTGTTATAGGACTTATCATTGAGTTACCTCTGTAATTCCCATTAGTGAATTTTGTGTTCTTGGGTTTGGTCCTGCTCCCTTATCCCATCTGACATCACATGTACCTTAAAGTGGAGTTCATAGTGCCTTTTCCTTAACAGTTACAGAAAAAATTAATTAGCATGATTAGCCAAAGCTTAACCCCCTCTTTCAGTTGTAATTTTAGTATGCCAACAGTATGCCAACAGCATACTTCCTTCTGGGTCTCCCAAGCAGCAACAAGGTTGAATGGCAAGAGCAGTAGGCGGGAATGTCCTATTTCCATCATTGCCTGAGTGCTCTTTGGGAAGTCACCTAGCATCTTGCAGAATGCTAAGGAACATGCATTTTAATGTTCACTCTACCAACCATGTAATAAAATTTTTTTCATTCCAGAAAAAAACTTTTACAGTGGCATTATCTTTTTTTTTTTAATTTTTGACATGCAGAGTGGACAGTGAGAGAGAGAGAGAGACAGAGAGAAAGGTCTTCCTTTGCCGTTGGTTCACCCTCCACTGGTCACCGTGGCCAGCGCGTTGCGCGCCGGCGCACTGCGTTGATCCGATGGCAGGAGCCAGGTGCTTCTTCTGGTCTCCCATGGGGTGCAGGGCCCAAGCACTTGGGCCATCCTCCACTGCACTCCCTGGCCACAGCAGAGAGCTAGCCTGGAAGAGGGGCAAACCGGGACAGAATCCAGTGCCCCGACCGGGACTAGAACCCGATGTGCCGGCGCTGCAAGGCGGAGGATTAGCCAAGTGAGCCACGGCGCCGGCTGTACAGTGGCATTATCATTACCAATATTCTGGTAAATAATTTAAGTTATTAGGCAACACTATGATTTAATAGATTAATATGATTTAAGACTAGTGTTATTCTATAGAATAATAGATACTACTTGCTTACCCTGATCCAATCATGGGCTATCTATTAGGACTTGAGCAGCTTGCAGAAGCAACAAAATATAATTGTCCTATATGCAAGGTTTGATCAGAAGAGTCAATTTTCAGATCTAAGGAAGGCAAAGATGTGATTGAAACTAACATATAGCAAAAGTTCCTAGCTAGCCATAGAATACAGGCTATTTCCAATTGAGAAGAGGCTTTGTTAGAGGAAAGTAATATTCTCACATATTTGGGATTCCTGAGCAAAAGACTATAAGGACATTGCTTGTATTTGTATAGCCTCTTCTAGCCTCTTGATTTTTTGTGACACAACAGGCCTACACGTGAGCATGCATTGTGTATGTGTGCATGCACACACTACAGCTACACAACATGGCACTAGATTCTTACCCAAGTTCAACAGATGAGCAAAACATTCTTCATGGCTCACTGGAAGCATGGAGGATTAATTTTCAATTTTAAATAATTTGAAATGGGAACAGTACAAGTTAAAATAAGTCATTTTTTTACATATTCTAAAAGGAAAAATCTCTTCATTTGGTTCTCTCAGGAAGGGTCTACTGCTTCTGAGAACACATGAAATTGAAACCAAACTGGGCTTCACTCTGTGCAAGGTGAAACTGGGTGTCAGCGATGCAGATTCAGTTTTCATTGAGGAGTTTCAGGGTCATCTGATTGAGTCTGGAGTCAAAGCATAATATCAATTAATTCAGAGTAAAAGATCCATGGTTTTCCTTCTGTTTTTTTTTTAAGATAGATTTTATTTATTTGAGTTACAGAGAGAGGAAGAGATAGAGAGAGAGGTCTTCCATCCGCTGGTTCACTCCCCAGATGGCCACAAAGGCCAGAGCTGCGCTGATCCAAATCCAGGAGCCAGGACTTCCTTCTGGGTCTCCCAAGCAGGTGCAGGGGCCCAAGGACTTGGGCCATCTTCTACTGCTATCCCATAGCAGAGAGCTGAATCGGAAGAGGAGTAGCCGGGACTAGAACTGGCGCCCACATGGGATGTTGGCGCTTCAGGCCAGGGCTTTAACCTGCTGTGCCACAGCGCCGGTACCCATACATGGTTTTCAAACATCTCTAGGCTGATAATACTTCATTTAAAAACAAATGAGTTCAAGGGCAGGCCAGGTGGCATGGCAGGTGAGCCATGGCTCAGGATACCTGCATTCTGTTTCAGCTGCCTGATTTGAGTGCTGGCTCTTCTGTTTCTGACCCAGCTTCCTGCTAATGCACACCTTGGGAGGCAGCAGTGATGGCTAAGCATTTGGGTCCCTGCCACTCACATAGGAGGCCAGGATGGAGTTCCTGCACTTGCAGAGTTAACCAGTGGAGGGAAGCTCACTCTTTCTCTCTCTTTCCCCCTCTCTTTTCTCTCCCTGTCTCTCTAACTCTCCTCTCTATTCTCCTTTCAAATAAATTATATTTAAAAATAAAATACTTTTTTGTATCTCCAAAGAGAAAAAAATCATGGTTTTCTAGAATGTATCTCCTTTTGCTTCCAATGTATTCATATTTATATATTTTAGTACTATTTTAGGAAAAAAAATCTGGAAAAGATAGAAATCTCTAATTAATAGGCAAAGTCACTTGGTTTTATATTTTCTCTTAATTTTTTTTCCCATCAGTGCATGGTAATTGTCAGGATACAACAGTTATTTCTGTCCACCACCCACCTGCCTGGCTCCCAGCAGCCAAGGTGGGCACACAAGTGGTCACACCCCTCCATTAGCTTGCCTGGAAGTAAGGGGTAAGTCCCTGTGGTGACCAAACAATTCCTAGAATGTTGGAAGTAAGTTTCAGGGTACATTAAATCCAAACCCTCCATTAACACTTCCCCATAGAAGAGAGGGTGGCACCACCATCCTTCTCATAAGAAACAACACTTGGCAATGGGGAGGAAGTCACTGAGTTAGTACAGTTAAATGGTTCTCAAGTTAAACCAAGCCATAAACCAGCAATATGCTCTTTCTCTCTTTAAAAAAAGGAACTTATTTTTTTCATGGTCTCCCTATAAATTTCTATAAAACCAGGCATGAGGGTATCCCCCAAGTTCCATTAGCAACAAAGAAAAAAGAAGAAGCAAAGAATCAGAGAGCTCAATAAGAGTGCTGCAGCCCAAGCACACTGAATAAACAGCTTTAGTGTCTTTATAAAACTATACACAACGTTTACAAAAAGTTCATGGGAAAAGTACATGAATTTGAAAAAAACTTGCAGCAGAACAAAAATATCTTTTGACTCAAATTTTAATAAATCTTTTAGAGTACCTTATTATTAGTGAAGGAATAAGAAACGGTATTCAGGAATTTTTTACATGGGTATTTTATCTACCTGCTCATCTACCTTGTGTTTGGAGCAAGATTCTAGCTGAAGTCCCTTAAAGGTACACACATTTTAAATGTGAGATATCGGTCCTCTGCCCTGTTTCGATTCTCTTACCCTATCCCCACTGGTGACCCTCTGTTTGTTAAACTTCTCAGGTTGGCCCCAGGAGTTTTTCAGAGGCAAGAAGATGGCACTTGAGAATGGAGGGCAAAGCACTTCCCAACTGTATTTGATAGACATCTGCTTCTGAATATCCCATCAGCCATGGCTGCCTCTGGTCTTCAGTTGATACAAGTTTATGGATTACACAATTGATACTGGCTTTGATTATTCCCAATGAGCAGAAGATATAAAATCAAAGCAAAGACTTGAATACCCTCAAAACCCACCACCCCAATTAACCATTGCCATTCTCCTAGCAGGCGATGGCATTGGAAAAAAAAAAAAAAAGCACTGGAAACAAAGAACTTCTTTTACATAATCCCAATTGGGCTTCCAACTCCTAATCCTTGGATGTAGACATATGAATAGCAATGTGCTCCTTTATACTTATCTCTGTCCCATCATAGAAACTCTACTTGAGTCTTACTTCAAGTCTGTATGCCCAGCAGAGGAAAGAAAACTGTAATAAGAGGCAACCCAGTGAGTTATAGGCTGTTAATTTAGGGTGGAAGTATTCTTTATTCAGGAAGCATTTTGGAGAATTACTTTTAAAGGAAAAGGTCTTGGTTTGTCTATTCTGAATCTGTCAAGCAATATAAGCTACATTGAGCATTAACCCTTACATAAGCTCTCACACCAAATAAATGCATTTTTAGCCATCCATATTCACAAAATCTACTTCCCAGAATAAATGAAATGACATTTCAGTTCCGAAGAAGAAAAAGAATGAGAGGAGGAGGAAGAGGAAGAAACAACTAATAAGGTGGTCTCTTTTCTATTGAAAACTGAGCTTTGGGAAAATGACCTAAAAAACAGAATTGGCGCTAAATACACATCCAAAGTTGTTTTCACCCGTGACTCTGAATAGTTAATGGTGGGATTCTGTGACAACAATGTCCCCGCAGAGGCTCTTCGCTTTCTAAAACTCCAGAGGGGTCTCTGTTCTTGGCCCCCACTGTAGCAAATGGCAAGCGAAATGACAACTCAGAAATACACAGGAGAAACCAGCTCCTGCTGTTGATTTATGCTGCTTGAGCACACTGTTTTGCAAATCTATTGGTGTCTCCCAAGATCTATTTTAATGATCCGCTTGAGGTGAACTGAGCAGCGATTAAAAGACAAGAACCCTCCAGATCCTCTAAGAAGGAATTACAGCTACATTGAGCCTCAGCTTGCTGCTTCACCTTTGCTCCCGGGCACTCCGGGTCTCTGCAGACAGTGGGCCTCCTCAGGGCCAGGGAGGCAGCTGCCCTCTGCCCATGCAGGACATGATGCAGACCTCAGCCATGCTTGGCCGTGCCCTTAACCCTGCTACTGCTCAGCTGAGTGCTACTCAGCCCTCCTAAGACAAGGTTCAGCCTGTGGAGCAGGAGTTTGCACTCTCCATCTGCCCAGAATGTGCAGCAAGGCTCTCTTCCCTACCTTCAAAAAGAAAAAAAAAAAGGTTGGAGGAAAAAGGGAAGAGAGGGGACAGCGGGCATGGAAAGCTAAGTCCTTGACATAGGGCTCATTTTCTTTGGACTGGTCTTAGGACCAAAGCCAGATCCCCCCTCTTGGAGGATCAGAATAAGGTGACTGCTTTTCACTGCCTCCCTCCCTCCCTCCCTCCCCCCAATTACAAAGTAGTTGGGAACCTTCACAACTAACACAGGTTAAACGAGGCAGCTCTAAAGAGAAAGGCCTTTTGTGCAAGGACGTTTCACGGCAAGTTTACCTGGTCAGAGACTCCCTGCACCTGTGCATTATTGATAACACCAGGGTATCCTTTAAAAATAGAAACAGGGGCATTGGGGTGGGGGGGGAGAAGGGACACAGGCAGACTGGGAGCACTCACTCAGCACTTTATTCTACCTGTCAGCCTGGTGGCTGTGGGGTTACAGGCTCACACCAATACATAATCATTCAAGAAATGAATATTCTCTGACACACACACACACATACACACACACGCACACACTCGCCCCACGGGGACACCCGGGAAGCAGCGTTACCTGATCCTGCTGCTGCACGGATTTCCCTGAAGCGCTGGGCTCCTTAGCGGTAGTCATGGTCTGTCCAGGGCGCTCACCACCACCGGGGGCAGGTGGGATCTGACGCTGAGTTTGGAGCCACCAGAATCCAGTCAGGTAAGGAGTGTGCTTTCTAGTCCATACTTCCAAATTCCCAAGGCTATTTTGGGCAGGGTGGGGGTGGTAGATGGGGTAGACCAGCTCTTTTTTAAATGCAAACCGCAGGGAGAGGATCCGAAGGGGGAAGATGCTGTTGCTTAGTGGGGCTTCTCCAATTAGCAACAGCCTCTGCAATCGCCACAGAAACAATGATAACTGCTTAGCAACCGGCAACTGGCGGCTGGGTGCAGGAAGGGGACCCGAGTGCTGCGCGCTGCCTCCCCGCCGCCTCCGGCCGGCGCACGGCGCATGCTCCGGCTGCCCGGCTGCTCGGGCAGGGGCTGGGGAGGGGGCCGCGGAGGGGACCGCCGAGGAGACTGCAGCCGAGGGGACGCCGCGCCCACAGCCCGGAGCCTTGTCGCCGCATCCATCACGCGGTGCCGCCGGCCGCCGTGTCCAGGTGGCTCAAGCTGTGTCGAAGCAGCGGCCACCTGGGCAGGGGCACAGGGCGGCCGCGGGAGGGATAGTCTTTGTGTTTTTTTTTTTTTCCTGCTGCAAAGTGTCTGGTGCATAGGAAGGGGCCTGTGGGCACCCCATGGACGGCCTCTTCTCTGTTGGACCCCTGAGTTTTGCAGGGGCGCTAGTTGCTGAAATCTTGGTCCTTATTTTTTTGAAATTCAGAAAACTTGGATTCCATATTTAGAGTCACACAATCTGTGATTTGCTAGGAAAATCAACTAGGGCCCCAAAGGTATCTGTCCGTTGAAAGACAGAAGGAAAGAAAACCCAGCCTGTGCATAGCCTTATAGCAACCTAAGGGCTCCCTGCAACAACCTGAGCTCAAGGAGAAAGCAGGGACAGGGGCTGGCCTATCCTACACACCCTGTCTGATGCCAAAATCCTCTACCTGGTACTTCCCAGGGCACTACAGCCCCTTCCAGCTCCCTATACCTAAGCACACACAGTTAGTGGCAAAAGAGAAATGCATGTGCAAACTCTAAATGCAGCCTGAGAAACCGATAGTTTGCAGTTAGAGATACAACCTGACCCTCCCTCCAGAGACTTGGACAAGACGTGGTACCCACAGGGCTGTGTCTTTATCCCCCTGCTCTGCCTGTGCCCCCCTGTGCACACTTCTCTAAACTCCTTGCCTGGAACCTCTCCTCCCACTCGATGGCTTTCCACTGACCTGGCAAAGCTTAGCCACCTGTGAACAGGACACTAATACACACTTTCAATAACCAAGTCCTTTAGGGCAGGGCCTGTATTGATTGCTCTGGTCTCTGTGCCTCTGGAAGTCCAGAGTAGTTCCTTACAGAGAAGAGGCATAACAGATGTGTTTCCATTTAGAGGGTGTTTAGGAGAAGAATCCCCCTAGTTCATCTCCTTTTCAATGTCCTCCAACACCCATTTTACAAAAGCAAAGCAGCAAAGTCCAAGGCATTGTGTCCTTCTTTGGAGTTGCTGATGGATCTATACCCTGGCAGAGGATGCCTCACCTCTACAGCAGCCTGCCCATAGCTCTGGCCTTGATGTTCATTTGGCACAGATCCCCAGAGGTCTGGATGGACAGCTGATGGCTTGCAAGGCTTGGCCAAACATACAAGAGAGCAAGCCTCATCTAAAAGCCTTGCCAAGCAAAGGGGTCATGTTTTACTTTGTTTGCATTGGCTTAGGCCTCCCTGCAGCACAGTACACTTCAGGGATGGGCACAGCACTGGTATAAATTCTTCTTGTTCACTTCTGTGGCGCTGTCTATGAGGATGCTTGGGAGCCAAGTGACTATCAGTGTTAGCTGAAGGGTGGGTACCAGGCAGAGCCAGGGTGAGCAAACTCAGGGGTCTTCATACAGTGAAAGGTGTCTGGCCCTACCCTAGTCACATCCCTGGATCCCTGTGGTGTGAGGTCATTAAGCAAATCTGCCACTGAGACTCAGCAACAAAGATTCAGTACAGAGATTCAGAAAGAAAGCTGGGCAGCGAGATGAGTGATTTCTCTCCCCTCCCTCACCTGAACCACAGGCAGTCCCTGGAGAAGCTCTGGCACAGCTGAAATGAGCAGCCCCTGCATAAAAATATACCTTTGTGACTTCCATCTCAGAATTGCTCGGTCCTCCAGAGAGTCCTCTTCAACTTAAAATCTCTCAAGTGGCTCCAATCTGGAATCACCATTTAACATTTCAGAAGACATCCATTGCCGCCCTGCTGAAGCCATGGACGCAGCCAGGACTGATATCCCAGGACGGGAGTGACAGCAGTCAGGAAGGCACGGATTTGAGGATGCTGAGACCTGCCTACCTCACTGTTTCCAGGACCCCTCCGTCCAAACAGAAAAGTAGAATCCTGAGCTGTGTGTTAGACAGCACATGAAACCCCTCCAGTGCTTCCTGTGTTACTTCTCCATAAAAAGCTTAAAATATTATTTTACATCCCTAGTGAGTCTGGATATAATTCAAAGTTTGTGGATATGTGTGAGATTATATGTGACGCTTCAAGGAATGTCCTGCTGGCATCAGCACTCTCAGTGTCTGCCCAGCCAGTCCCGCCCCCAGGCACCCTACACCCTCATTTATCAACTCTGGCATCTCATCTAGAACCAATAAGAGAAGAGGTCTGAGAATTACTGGTGGGTGGGGCCAGGCCAGGCTGTGTCACTCAGGACCTGTCCGTGGAATTTTCTGACACCAGGCCCCTAGCTGCCAACCTTTTGCATGCTTGACTTTGACTACTTTTACAATTGAAAGGGCAGAAAACCTTGCCTCCCTGGAAAACATGGATGAACCTGGGGGATGTTACATAAAATGAAATAAGCCAGGCACAAGGGACAAATGCTGCATGACTCCACTTATCCTAGGAATCTGAAACTGTCAAACTTAAGGAGACAGAAAATAAAACTGGGGTTGCCAAGAGTGGGGAAGGGGGTGGGCATCGCTAATCATCAGGCATAAGGTCTCAACTATGCAAGATGCATAAGTTCTGCAGATCTTCCGTCCAACACTATGCCTACAGGTAATAATTCTGAATTGTACATTTAAAATCTGTTAAGATTGATCTCCTATTAAGCATTCTTACTACAACGAAATAAAAAAGACTACCTTTGATTCATACTTTAAAATTAATCAGTATTCCTCCAGAGGATAAACATCGTGGTTAACTTTGTCTCTCAAGCTAAAGGCCTATATCTCCTTGGAGATCAAAACAAAATTCTCCTGTGCGTTAGCAGTATCATTTGAAACTCCTTGACCAGAGAAAAAGTTGGTAATTGGGACACACAGGACGCTACCCCCCAAGATTGTGTAGAACAGAAGAAAAGAATTTATAAGTAAAGTCCTGGAAAGCATATTTGTAACTACTGTGGTTTTCAATAACTACAACTCAGAAAAGAGTTGAGGATGAGTCTGGTAGGAGCAGAGGTAACAAATGAGAGTAGAATATCCTCTCTACTCCCACTGTGCTTCACAAGGGAGGTACTCAATGAGTTAACGTCAAACACACAAGGGTACTTAAAAAATTTAATGGGAAATGGAATTAATAGGTTTATTTTGGCACAAAAGCTTTTGTAATACATGCATAGAGAAGTCTCCAAAAATTTATGTAAAACATGTCTTGTGAAAAACTATGCATGGCTTTCATTTTTGGGGGGTCAAAGGATACATATCTTTTAATTCCTTTTTTCCACTAACTTTTTGGAGTACCTGCTCACTTAGAGAGAGGAGATGGTAAATGCTCACCCTTCTTCAGTGATAACAATGTGCACCTGCTGTTGTGCTGAGTGCTCTCTCCAGCATCTGACCTCACACTCCCAGCAACTCTGTGAGGCAGGCATAAACCATCACATAAAGAATAGGTCCCTAGTCTGTGTGCTAGGAATGGTCCTCAAATTTTTGTACATGTTACCCTTACCAATGCTTACAGACATTTGGGGCACTTACTGTATTTGTTTGCCAGGGCTGCCACAACCATGTCACACAGATGAAGTGGCTTAAACCACAGAAATCTAGATGACTAGGTCTGAAATCAGTGCTGTTGCTTCTAAGGTCTCTGTCCTTGGCTGTGGACACGTGACTGCCTTCTCCCTGTGTCCTCACGTGGCCATGTCTGTATGTGTGTCTGTGTCCCAGACTCTTCTTATAAGAACATTACTCAAATGGTTTATTTATTTTTATTTTTTTTAATTTTTAAACTTTTTTTTAAACTTTTGACAGGCAGAGTGGACAGTGAGAGAGAGAGAGACAGAAAGATCTTCCTTTTGCCGTTGGTTCACCCCCCAGTGGCCACTGTGCCTGGCGCGCTGCCGGCACACAGTGCTGATCCAAAGCCAGGAGCCAGGTGCTTCTCCTGGTCTTCCATGCAGGTGCAGGGCCCAAGCACTTGGGCCATCCTCCACTGTCTTCCTGGGCGGGACAGGAAGAGGGGCAACTGGGACAGAATCCAGAATCCGGCGCCCCAACCAGGACTAGAACCAGGTGTGCCGGCGGCGCAGGCGGAGGATTAGCCTAGTGAGCCACAGTGTCAGCCTCAAATGGTGTTATGACCCACCCTAACGAACTCATTTCAATTTGATTTATATCTGAAGACCCTATCCCCAAGTATAATTAAATTCTGAGGGAATGGGAGTTGGAGCTTTGATATCAAAATTCTGGGAGGATCTAACTGTCCACAACACTTATTAGTAGCTCATTACCCTTACGAGAAAATTGAGGCTTGAAATCTTTAAGAAACTCTGCCAAAGTCATATAGTCAGTAGTAAATGGCAGAGCTGGCAATCAGATCCAGTCATTGTAGCAAAATCCTTGACACCCCTCCACCCCTACACATACTTACTTTAAACACTTCCAAAATATTTGAGCAAGAGATCCATCTCTAATTTCTCTAATTAGGACCCCCTATCAAGCCTGACTGCCCAAGCTTCTCTAAGTAATTGATGACCCAAAGGGACTTGCTAAGAGCTAAACTCCGGGTGGGTCCCTTTGTGTCCAGGAAGAGTCCAACTTGATGGAGCACACCGACCTCCTGAGCACCATCTTGCAATATGAGCAGGCCTCAGCCCTTCACAGTGAAGGCTTCTGGAGTCTGGGAATGGAAGCAGCTAAGTGCTTCAGGGCTGCTGATAAATAACCTTAGCAAAGACTGGACAGTGCCTCTGAGCCATGACAGTGCTTACTGGGTATAGGCACCTGGAGCTGCCAACTAGCAACTCCACCTGCTGCTTGTCTGGCCACGTTACTCACTGACCATACCCCCTGGGGCTTGTGCCGAATTCTATTAGAAATTGCTCAGATACTTGCAATCAACCTCACTGAATGGATCTCAGGCACAATCAGTCCCTATGCAGGTGCACCTGCATAGAGGCTCTTTCACTTGGGCAAACCAATTTAGCCTCCCTCCACATTCTTCCCTCCAGATGTGTCTGACTGGGGCTGCTGGCACAGGTACAGCTAATTAGGTTTGTTTGTAGACGTGCAGGCCTGGATCCCGCTGGAGCCTGAGGCAATTTCTCACTCCTCTGATTTTCACTCACCTTGCCCCCAAGTCGCCAATCAGCTGCAATGGCTTTGCACTAAGTATCACTCCATCAGTAAGTATGTCAAGTGCCTACAAGGTGCAGATAGCAAAACCCACTACAAAAAGTAGGTATGCTGGCTGACTCACTATATGTAAGGTATAGTTCAAAATATCTTTAGAGTATGACCTGTGAAGATTTTGAAACTTTTAGCATTTACCATCTACAAAAGAAACTACTTCAGCTGGTGCCGTGCCTCAATAGGCTAATCCTCTGCCTGCAGCCCCGGCACACCGGGTTCTAGTCCCGGTCGGGGTGTCGGAGTCTGTCCTGGTTGCTCCCCTTCCAGGCCAGCTCTCTGCTGTGGCCTGGGAATGCAGTGGAGGATGGCCCAAGTCCTTGTGCTCTGCACCTGCATGGGAGACCAGGAGAAGCGCATGGGAAGACCAGCACACCAGCCCCAGTGGCCATTGGGGGATGAACCAATGGAAAAGGAAGACCTTTCTCTGTCTCTCTCTCACTGTCCACTCTGCCTGTCAAAAAAAAAAAAAAAAACAACTACTTCAAACTTATAATTCCTTAACAATATAAAAGTATATGGTTAGCAAGGTACAATGACCTCAGGAGTCAAGCTAGGATCCTAAGAAACACAATTACCAGGAGGAGAAGGAATTGTGTATAAGTTTCCTAAGCTAAAGTCCACCTTTCCAATGGGTGACCGCCACATGTCCACTGTCCCCACTGATGTTTCTGCCAGAAATCTCAGCTTCCCTTTGTATATGAAGATTTGTTCTGTTTGGATCTGAATTGTATTCCCAGTTCCCGGCTTTGGCCCTGCCTCTGGCTCACTTCATGCCCTTAATGAACCAGAGGATAGGATCTTTATCTCACTTTTACTGTGTATCTGCCTCTCAAGTATAAAAATAAAAATATTTAAAGGACTAAAAAGCTGACCAAAACCCTGAGACCATGAGACCTTTATGAATGGCTAAAGTTTACCCTTATGAATGGCTAAAGTTTTCCTGGGAAAGAGAATACCTACATGGTATCAGAATGACATGAAGCCCAAATCAATTCTCTTCTGCTTATGTAACAGACATACTCCTCTTATGGCCACTAACATAAATTAGGGAATTATTTTTCCTTCAACAAGAATGTCTCAAGAAAGAAGCAAGGTGAGTTGGCATGGGCACAGATCTCACTGATGAGGACACAGAAGTGAATCAGGCCCCCCAAACAAGGCTGGACATCTGGGTTCATTTCGCCACACTTTGGATTATAGATGGGGGGGGGGGGGTTTGTTGATTAAGATGGCCCAGAGACTGTCTTCTGTCCTGGCCAGGCTTGGAGTTGGAAGATTCTCATGGGAACATCTGTCAGCTGAGCTGCACAGGCCACAGCTTTACCTTCCAGCTGTGTGAACAGGGAGGGCGTGGTCAATGTGGTCTCTCCAAAAGCTCAGCCCAGCGCTCAGGCCCTGTGTCCCATGCTTCAGCCACCACTGCTACAGTTAGCGTGTGATATTGTTTCTTTGGTTAAAAATATCACTGGTGAATCTTCTAAGATAGAAGTGGGAGAACAGAGAATTGCACTCAATTGATTTGGAGTTTCCTTAATTTTCTTAAAAAAAAAGATTTATTTAGTTATTTGAAAGGCAGAGTTACAGAGAGAGAGAGGGAGAGACAGAGAATTGCTTCCATCCATGGTATCAGATCCCAGCTTTGCCCCTCAAATGGATCCAGTGGAGGGGGCTGATCCAGGCCAAATCCAGGAGCCAGGAACTCCATTTGGGTCTCTCATGTGGCTAGCAGGGTCCCAAGCACCTTCACAATCTTCCATAGCTCATAGCTTTCCCAGATGCATTAGCAAGGAGCTGGATCAGAAGTGGAGCAGCCAGGACATGAAGCAGTGCTCATATGGGATGCTTGGGTTATAGGCAGCGGCTTAACCCATTATACCACAACTCTGGCCCCTCCTTCATTTTCAAGTTGCTTATTTGTAAGAAAAATTTTTTTTTTTTAATTTTTGACAGGCAGAGTGGACAGTGAGAGAGAGAGACAGAGAGAAAGGTCTTCCTTTGCCGTTGGTTCACCCTCCAATGGCTGCCGCGGCCAGCACGCTGCGGCCGGCGCACCGCGCTCATCCGATGGCAGGAGCCAGGTGCTAGGTGCTTTTTCCTGGTCTCCCATGGGGTGCAGGGCCCAAGCACTTGGGCCATCCTCCACTGCACTCCTGGGCCACAGCAGAGGGCTGGCCTGGAAGAGGGGCAACCGGGACAGAATCCGGCGCCCCGACCGGGACTAGAACCCGGTGTGCCGGCGCCGCAAGGCGGAGGATTAGCCTGTTGAGCCACGGCGCCGGCCAAGAAAAAAATTTTTGAAAAGCATGGAAGTGTATGTAGTGTAGCCACAGGCATGTGCTGGCTGCCCTCAACATATAGGCTCTTATTTCTCAAAAAGAGCAGAATGTGTGGTTGGGATTCCATTCCCCGACTTGCTTGAACCAGGAATACTCTGACAAGTGGGTTGTGAACCAGCCCTGGATCTCAAGAAACAGAACCAATAGGAATGTGTGTGTGTGTGTGTGTGTGTGTGTGTGTGTGTGTGTGTGTATGAGAGAGAAGAGAGAGAGAGAGAGAGAGAGAGAGAGAGAGAGAGAGAGAGAGAGAGAGAGAGAGTTTTAAGGAAATGGTTCACACAGTTGCAGACACTGGCAAATTAGAAGCAGGCCAGACCTGAAGGCTGGGAGAGCTGGAGCTGTAGCTTGGGGCCTATAGAGTCCCTTCCTCCTTGGGGGACATCTGTCTCTGCAGACCACTGAGACAAGGTCCAACTACATGATGGTGGGGTCTGCTTTACTCGGTCTCCACTGATTGAAATGTTAATCACATCTTAAACAACTAAATAAAACAAAACTGCAAAGTAGCATCTAGACTGGCATATGATCAAAATCTGAGTACCATAGCTTAGCCAAGTTGACACCTGAAATTAACTGCAAACTGGCTGTAAGTTGAAGTGTCACAGGATCTGTCAGGGAAAATGTTCCGAACTAACTCTCTCTTTCCCTTCCTCTCTGCCATCCTCCTAGCTGGAACCATGAGACCGGGGCCATTCAGGACAGAAAGCAAAATGGAAGGATTGTGGATTCTGCAAGGAGTTGTCATAGCATCTTTGGGATGCTCATCTCCAAATTTTATTTACAGTGAAGATAAATAAGCTTCTGCCATATGTAACTCACTGTTATTTTAGGTTTTCTGGCATGCACAACCAAACTGAAGTGAATATAGGTCAAATCCATCTTCTGTTCACATTATTCCTTTGTGTTTGGAGTGACACCCCCCCCCCCGAAATGACAGCAGATGATCTTGGGCAGAAACAGTAGCCGAACTGCCTTATTAGACCTTCTTCTAAATGATGAGCACCTGAGACAGGGTCAGCAAACCATGACCGATGAACCAAACCAAGCACCGTTCCTGTTTCATAAATAAAGTTTTATTAGAATGCAGCTGTAGCTATTCAGCTACATGTGGCCTAATGCTAATGGCTGCATGTTTACCATAATCGTAGGTGTGACAGTTATGACAAAGGCCATGAGGCCTGTAAAATATAAAATATTTACTACCTGGCTCTTTGCAGGAGAGGTTTGCTCAACACCTGGTCTACAGGGACTGTGCTACTTGTCAACTGAATGTACATCAGTTCACTCAATATTGCAAATTCGATAGAAAAGCAACTTCCAGACCATTCCATACATCCCCAAAGGAAAGACAACAGGGACAACACTAGCAGGGTTGAAAATCAACCTCGCAGACAACCCTTTCAGGAATGAAAATATTTATACTAATTAAGGCAGCCCCATCTCCCCAACCACTTGTCAGATATTTCTTGTCCACAGAAAACTGAGGCTCAACTGACAAGCATCCATCCCATGGCTCAAGGTGTGGACTCTAACAGCACCCTCTGCAAATGCCATATGTTCCATGAGATGGATTCTGTGTCCCAGAAACAGGAATCTCCTCTGGATTTAGCAAGCACTCAGTTTGCCAAATGCACACCACCTACTGCTCAGAATGACTGCTCAAAACTATTTATGTAAATAAATGAATGATTAATGTAGCTTCCTCGGGTAATGTTTGAGGTTTTTCATCTTTTCCTTTCCCATAGAGCTGCTTCCTTGCTAATCAGAAACCTTTCTGAGATGGGATAATGCAGTCAAGGCTGTCACTCGCCTGGGGACCATGGCCACAGCAGGCTCTGCCTGAGCCAATGTGTCCAGCTGCCTGGGACGCTAACAGTTCCAGGTTTCCTGACAAAGTGTTAGGTGTTCACTGCTTTGCAAAAAGGAAGGGAATTTGTTTTCACAGTCTCACAGTATAATGGGAGAGTGAAACATGCAACAAATAAATGTCTTTGATTCTGCCTTAGGAAGTACAAGAAGATAAATGATGGGGGTAGGGAGATGAAGGCAGTCTGAATGCCGTCCTTGTGGAAGGAGTGTGTACAATACACTGGATGCACACCATGTAATGCTAAGCAATCAGAAGCCAAAGATTATGTGTATGCAGGGCTGCATGGATGGATCATAAACACATAAATATATATGTATGCACAACACATATATGCATATGCATCAACTCCAACTCTTTAACAAATAAAAATACATTCATACAAAATACATATTTTGCAAAAAACACAAATGAACACAAGGTATCCATAAAACATAGTATAATGTGCTGATGGTGGAGAGGAGAAGAGTAGGTTAATAGGGTCTAATGACAAAGGAAGGAATGGAGGGAGGAAGAAAAGGATGGAGGGAGCCAAGAAAAAAGGAAAAGAAGGATGTGGAGGACTGGGAGGTGGTCTTTCCATTGACTGTAATCCACCATGAATTCTACTTTTCTAAGTTTTATTTTCCTCACCTGTAGAGGAGATTAGGGAAAGTCAAATACTTTGAGAGTTCTCTGTAACTCTGAATTATCACTTGTACTGTCTTACTTAACCGTCACAACAATTCTAAGAAGGAGCTGCTCTAATTCCTAATTTGCAGATAAGGAAATTAGGGTTTAGAGGGAAGGGATAATTTCCCCAAGGTCACACAGACAGTGGTTTGACTGATGGACTGGGCATGAGTCCCATCTTTAACTCCAGCTGTCCTTGTACTAACACCATACTCCTTAAGTTGGGTGTTCCCTAAATTACTTCCCAGCCCGACAATTCTATTTTGTGAATCCGGGTAGATATTCCAGTTTTCCAACCCTTTATGGTATTATGCAAAAGGAGTTCTAAAACCAACTACATTTATGTCCACACCCTAGTTTTTGGATGCCAGTTTCAATTCAACCCTAAAAAGGGACCAAATGGAATATGAATGGTATGACATTTTGAGAATCTCATTTTAAAATTCTCATGTTTTAGCCCAAAGAAGCTGAATTTCATTCAAGTTGTTTTGCTTTTCATGTCTGTAGATGAATGGTCTCACAACTTTCAACACATCCATACAGCAAGGGCATGCTGGTCACCTATGGCACAGTTCTGCATGTTCCTTCTGGGGCATCCCACGCTGCCACCTGACCCTGGTGACAGCACCATGACAACTGCCTGGTTTATGGTTTTGAATGGCTCTTGATGAAATTTCTGGGGCTGTTTGTTGGCCCTACTTCGACACAGCTGTGGACTGGCTCTCACTTTGTTTGAGCAACACATATTGCTTGGGGGGGGGGGAGGCTCAGATATTTCCACTGCCACAGTTTATGGCATTTCAAAAACTATATTACCAAAAAATCTCTGGAGACTCTTCCTGGCCTGGTTATGGATCCTCTTCTGGTTTCCCAGGAGCTATGCTCAAATATATACCTTTTGGGCTATGCCAGGTTGTCGAGTAATGGGACTAGGGACAACAAGGTCTCTCCTGCCCATATAGAAAAACATCTTATATGAAATGCACTCCACACATGATGGTCTCAACCAACATTATGAGAGTAGAATCAAATAGAAAATAGAAGTGGATATAGCTCTTATTAAGAGTATGTTTTTGAAATTTTTGTGAAAGAGATCACCTGGAAAATATTAGAAAGGCACTGTACTACGTTCCATTGGGAAGACTGTGCCAGACCATGAGCCTATGATTCCTTTTATTGTACAGAATTTCTCTCCCTTTTTTTTTTTAACAGGCAGAGTGGACAGTGATAGAGAGAGAGACAGAGAGAAAGGTCTTCCTTTGCCATTGGTTCACCCTCCAATGGCCACCGCGGCCGGCGCACTGCACTGATCCAAAGGCAGGAGCCAGGTGCTTCTCCTGGTCTCCCATGGGGTGCAGGGCCCAAGCACTTGGGCCATCCTCCACTGCACTCCCGGGCCACAGCAGAGAGCTGGCCTGGAAGAGGGGCAACCGGGACAGAATCCAGCGCCCTGACCAGGACTAGAACCCGGTGTCCTGACCAGGACTAGAACCCTGTGTGCAGATTCCGCAAGGCAGAGGATTAGCCTAGTGAGCCGTGGCACCAGCCCTCTCCTTTTTTAAGAACACTCTCATCCTGTAGCTTCTTCAGGAGGCCTTTTGAAGTTGACACCAGATCTGACTCCTTAAGCAGTCCTACATTAACATCCCATTTGCAGCATCTTCATCTATAAATTATGCCAGTGTACCAAGTCAACCTGGAGTCTGCATGCAGAGAAGAAAAACATCTGAAATGAATTTATATTCCTAGCTCATAAAAAAGCCTCCAAAAAATGAGGGCAGGGCTGGCCCTTGTGCGGAACACAGTATCCTAGGCAGTTGGCCAGCTCTGACCCACACATCGCAGAGGCCACAGGAAGAGAACCATAATCGGATGAACTGTTTTCAAAGCCCACCCTGAGTAGGATGACGGGCAGAGAAGAGCACAGCCAACATGGAAGATGTGTGGGGAACCAGGGAAACTTCAACTGTAACATTTTTCCTCATTGAGACTTTAAAATTACGATTAGATTTTTATCCTTTGTGGGTGGTGTCATTCAGTGACAACAGATACAGTTGACATAAGACTTATGATATCACACATCTGTATTTTAACCTGGTATTGAAAATCTGACAATGGATCAAATTAACAAAGTTAGCAGGCAAACTTCCTTGAAGAAATTCAAGAAAATTGCCTTTAGATTCAGAGTTACCTTCCTCCTTTACCCTACTCTCAGAAACGTCTTTCATACTTCAGATAAATTATGGCCCCCTTATGTTTAGAAGGTCCTGCTCTATCTCTGCAAAAGAATGAGATCAGGCCGGCGCTGTGGCTCATTTGGCTAATCCTCTGCCTGCGGCGCCAGCACCCCAGGTTCTAGTCCCGATTGGGGCGCCGGATTCTGTCCCGGTTGCCCCTCTTCCAGTCCAGCTCTCTGCTGTGGCCCAGGAAGGCAGTGGAGGATGGCCCAAGTGCTTGGGTCCCTGCACCTGCATGGGAGACCAGGAGGAAGCACCTGGCTCCTGGCTTCAGATCGGTGCAGCTCACTGGCCGTAGCAGCCATTTGGGGAGTGAACCAACGGAAGGAAGACCTTTCTCTCTGTCTCTCTCTCTCTCACTGTCCACTCTGCCTGTAAAAAAAAAAAAAAAAAAAAAAGAATGAGATCAACACACTCATTCATATCAAAGCAAAGGGTGGAATATGCTTTCTATCTCAGGAGTTCTGACAGGAAGTACCCTACCACGTCCATCAGTGGCTCTTTTCCAAACCCAAGTTGGTGTCCAGTTTAACGTTGGGTGCTAGTGATGAGCAACTACCAATATCCATGAATGCCACAGATACCCTAGTCTTCACCCAGTGACCCTCTCATTCTGGGAATTAGACAGAATTCATACAGGACTGTGTTGCTTTCTGAAGGGGAGGAGGTAATAGCAAACTAGTTCAGGTTCCCAAGTCCAACATCCACGGCCGGTTTGCTGAGAGTTTTCACTCTACCCCAAAGTAAGATAAGCTTATTGGATTCCTTCTTGATCATCTATCTTTTGTCTCTTTCATTTAGTTTCTAAACATTTATTGAGCCTTTACTACCTGAAAATACATTGAAAGTAGGGCTCCAAGGACTCCCAGTTTAGTGGGAAGATAAACACGGACTATCTCCCTATGAACACTGAAGCAGGTGTGTCTGGAGGAAAGCAACAGATTCACAGTTCCACAAAACCACCACTGAACATTGGGGGCCAGGCTAGGACTAGTGTACTCTTGAAGAAAAAGGATTTTCAAGTGGAAAATCATCTACACATGGAGAGTGGTCATTGAAAAGGTCCTTTCAAGGCATGTTCAGGAATGTGGCGTGGCTGGAGTCAGGGTACATGACATAGCACGGACGAGGTAAACCTTCTGAAGGAACCTGCTCACCAAGGGACACACTGTTTCCCTGAAGATGATTTAAAAAATTTCAGGTGATGGGCCCAGCACCGTGGCTCACTTGGTCAATCTTCCTATGGCACTGGCATCCCATATGGGCACCAGGTTCTAGTCCCGGCTGCTTCTCTTCCAGCCCAGCTCTCTGCTGTGGCCCAGGAGGGCCCAAGTGCTTGAGCCCCTGCACCCACGTAGGAGACCAGGAAGAAGTTCCTGGCTCCTGGCTCAGATCAGCACAGCGCCAGCCATAACAGCCATTTGGGGAGTGAACCAATGGAAGGAAGACCTTTCTCTCTCTCTCTCACTGTCTAACTCTATCTGTCAAATAAATAAAAAATAAAAGAAAAATTTCAGGTGATAGAATGTCATGAGCAGATCTTCCATTTAGAAAGGTCTCTTTTCAGAGTATGGAAAATGGACTAGGGCAGGGTTACCAGTTTAGGAAGTAAGGAGTACTCCAGACAAGAAATAAGAAGTGCCTAATGTAAAAGAGTAGGGGATGAATGAAAAAAGAAAATTGGGTATCAGGGTAAATTTGAGAGAACACAGATATTAATTAAGATTTGGTGCATTTTCTTAGGATATATGTGGCTGCGGCAACACGATTCTCTTGAAGGCACAGAACAAGGCATTGCCAACACTAGAAATATTTGTCACTGATTTTCACCTTTCATTTGTACTTTTCTCTGGCATTGCAACTGTGCCCATGTGGAAATTTATAAGTGATTTTGTAATGATAGGAATAAATTGCAATGATCACACCTCATTTATTTTTCAACATATTCTCCCATCTGGTCATTCCACCAAGCATTGTATTTTCTCCCAACCATTGTATTTCAATCTGAGGGCTCCCTGGTTCCTTATTTTGATTAACCTCGTGAGTCTGCCTCAGGGGATAAGACTGAATGATGATTCAGGACATCTAGATTCACCACTCTATGTGTTGTATAATTCCATGGTCCTCATTTACACTGGACTCCAGGACAGAGTTGTTGGGCAAAAATAATTTTAAAAATACATACAAATTCAATTCCAGTTATATTCTCAGGAGTTGTGCAAATAAAGTGATTCTCCATGGATTTTAATATAGGGTCTGCTATAGGTATGACAGTTGGTAAGTGTCCACCTTCTAGGCTCTAATTTTGTGTTCTTACAAAGCTCCATAGGGTCTCCCTTTGCCAATAGGTCTGCATTCCTAACACATTTTGTGTTTGAACTTAACAAGGACACAGAAAAGGTGAGACTACAGTTAGCTACCCAAGTGTCAGATTTTACAATGAAATCATTCCTGAAATTGGTATTTGTACTGTTCTCTTGCTCATGAGTTGCATGTTCTGTGTGTAACTTCACCTGCCACTTCACTCTATCTATGTGGAACTTTATCTCTTTTTAATTTCTACTAGAATATCAACAGGAGTGGAAATTTACAGCTGGATGCTTTGTTCTATCTTGTTTACAAACATATCACAAGTGCCTGACATAAAGTAGGTGCTCAAGAAATATCAGTAGAGATGTTGGCTGTCAGAGTCTTTTCTGCCACCTGCGGAGAGTCATCATATAGATCATTTTGCTTAGATGACTCATGGCTTCCATGGAGACACAGCTTATAAAATCCTTTTCTGTACAAGGACATTGTTCAAAACTGCCTTAAGAAGTGGGCGAGGCTGAAGTCATCTCTTACACCAAAGAAGAACCGTTAAAGAAGGCAGATAGAGAGTTTGCATTCCTGGCCCAAGGACACAGATCTATTCAGTAACACAATGTGGACACTGAGTGTCACTGGGAGCTCTCTGGAGTGGCTGCTTTCTTTGCAATGGGAGATTTTGGAGGCTGAAGACCTTAGTGTACTCTGCCTCCCACACACATGTTCCTTGTCTTGGAGAGGGTGCCATGAGAGCCTGGGTTCACCTGGACAGGAGGGAACAACAGTATCGCCTCCTCCCCCCCCCCCAGCCCTATTGCCATGTCCCACTGTCCAGTTTTAATTGTCTTCACTTGATCCTAACTGGTAGGCTTCATCTTTGAAGGTCTTATACTCTGCTGATCACTTTACTTATTTCTGGGCAGAATGTTCACATGCAGAACTCAGGTTCACTTACACTGAAAAATGGACAGGAATGAACCATGGACAACCCCCATCTCTATGAGAAGCAAAATCCTGAAGACAAAGGGAGGTTTTCAGGGAGATGTGTGGACTGAGAGGATCCCCAGATATTCTGTGACCTGCCCAGTGACTGGGGCACCACTCAGTAAGGGACATTGGGTGAAAATGTGTCACGATTCTCTTGTTAGGATGGCTTCTACCTAATTTTTGCCAGAGCACTCTATTTATGGTCAGATCCTCCAAAACTCTTCACACACCTTCAAGATGGAGTCTATCCCTGTCACCGTTACCCCTCTGTCATCTGGAGATAAGCACAGCAGAATGTCTGAAGACAACCTTCCTAATGGGATGTAGGACTTGTCCTCATGCCCGAGTTTACAGTGGCTCTTGCTTTTCTTACTCTGCCAGATGTTCCTGTTGAATCAGGGAAGGTGAGAAGTGACAAGCACCCCCTGCTGGCTCGCTGGGGAGTCCAGCTCTGAGAAGTGTGGCTGGGCTGCCGTCTCGGCCAGCTGAACAGATGGATGCTGCAGGAGGCAGACAGCATGCTCTGTCCCTCTCTCGGTTATGGCTCCTGTCAAATCCTCAGTTCTTGTGTTTATTCATTTTTCTTTTCCTTGGGACAGAATTCTCAGAAATTAGATGACGACGGTAGAGGATAGGGCCCTAGGGCCCACATGAGATCTGTCCAGCTGCATAGCACTGTTGATATTTTCCTAAACCAGATTCCCTGGGAAGTTTTTTTTTTTTTTCACTCTGAGCAGGATTTGTCTAAACTACAGCAACCTACACAGCCATGAAGAATATAATTTACCTCTGCATCAACAAATGTAAGATCATCTACCTTGAAAATCTAATAAAACTTCAATGTCAGTACAGTTTATTTCTTTGCCTCTTCTTTTCTCTGAGGTCATTTCAAAACTTTTCACAAACTGACCCCTTGAGGAGACCCGGCACTCATTAAATCCACAGTCCTCCTTCTCTGTGGCTTTGAGTGTCCTCTGCCCTTGCCAGGTCTGTCTTGCAGTTGGGAGCCTCAAGCTTTCTCAGGAGACACGCACTGTATGGGTTTTCCTTCCCTGCAGTATAGAACTCAGAGGAGTGGAGCTTGTGCTAGTGTTGATGATGGGTATTGGCCTCCAGAGGACACAGAGAGTTAGAAGAGAAGAGCTGCTCCTTCCACACTGTGCAGGAAGGGGTGGACAGTCCTCCAAGACCACAACAGTGACCCGGGGTCCGGGATAGTGGCAGTCATGGACCTTCTGGGCTAGAAGGACAACTGGCCACAAACTCTCAGCCACTTATGGATCCTTGACTTACAATTCAGGACTTCTCAGCCATTTCCTTTCATAATGAGGAATGTGTTTTTGCAAAGCCACTCAACAGATGAAGGACATTTCCTTGCAAGACACTCAGATGGACCAATGACCCTCCTTGCCAAAGGAAGACAGCAGTTCATTGGATTCTCTGATCTGGCCTGTGGCTCTGGTATCCCAATCCTAAGGCTCAGTGTATGTGAGTGCCAGTTCATGACCTAAGCATCACAAAGTGATTTTGCTAGTGGCTAATGGAAATGTGCAAAGATGACTAATACTGTCCAAGGCTGTTAATTAAGCTGGAGGCTCACTTAGACTAGGAACTCAGGGTCACATTTCTTCTCTTTCTCATTGGCTGAAACTGCCTCCCCTCTCAGTGAATCCCCTTTTCCAGTCCATGAAACCTAAGTGTTCTTGTTAGTTTCACGGTTTTGGGGAAATAAAATCTTTTCTCCTCTAATATATAATAGACAACCTATGAAATATTTAGCACACCAATCAAGAGGCTGCATATTAAAAAACAATATTGAGGAATTAACTCTATTTTCTTAGAGGTATAGTTCAATATGACAAGAAAGAATAGATGACAAATGGTTCTTGAGAATGCAATAGTAAACAAGTTTACAGAAGTAATCTCTCATCTTTCTTACCACTAGCCAACTTGTCACAGTGAACTGCATGCCAGAGTTTTATTCCAAGAAGTTAAATTGCTATCTCTTTACAGATAGTCTTTTCTATATTCTAAACACATCAGCACTCTGCATGCATTTAATAAATGCACAGTGATTGTAATCAGTCTTAAAACTAAAATAAGATCACCCTTGCATTATGATACAATACCTTATCTAACAAAAAAGAACCTATCATATTTCCATCATTGCTTATGTTGCCATATTGCCACATATCCTTTTTTGTTCAACTAGCAAGTTATTATAACTATGTATTTATAAGTTGCCATTTTTACCAATTTTACTATATAATTCAATGGCATTCAGTACATTCACAAAAGCATGCAACCATCACCACTATTTTTTTTTTCTTTTTTGCGAGGCAGACTTAGACAGTGAGAGAGAGAGAGAGACAGAGAGAGAGTTATAGAGAGTGAGAGAGAGACAGAGAGAAAGGTCTTCCTTCCGTTGATTCACTCCCCTAATGGCCACTTCAGCCGGCGCTGCGCCGATCTGAAGCCAGGACCCAGGTACTTCCTCCTGGTCTCCCATGTGGGTGCAGGGACCCAAGCACTTGGGTCATCCTCCACTGCCCTCCCGGGTCACAGCAGAGAGCTGGATTGGAAGAGGAGCAACTGGGACTAATACCCGGTGCCCCAGCAGGGACTAGAACCCAGGGTACTAGCGCTGCAGGAGGAGGATTAGCCAAGTGAGCCACAGCGCTGGCCTATCATCACTATTTCAAAACTTTTTCAACAACCTAAAGAGAAATTCTGTAGCCATTAAGCAATAAGTCCCTATTTCCTCTGTCATCTGTCTGAGAACCTCTCCTCTGCTTTCTGTTTCTATAAATTGACTGATTCTAGATCCTTCTATAAGTTGATTTATATAATATGTGTCCTTTTCTGTTTGGATTGCTTGATTTGGTATAATGTTTTCAAGGCTCATCTACGTTAAAACATGTTTCAGAGCTTCATCCCTTTTTATGGCTGAGTAATATCCCATTTTGTGGATATGCCATCTCTGATTAATCCACTCATTAACTGATGGACTTGGGCTGCTTCTATCTGTTAGCTATTGTTAACAATGCTGCAGTGAACACTGGGTTATAATATCTAGATCTTTGCTTTAGGTTTTTATCTATTTTTAGTTTCATAAATAGAATTAACTAGTTGAAATTGACACGCCTCATCCACTTCTTATGTCTTGAAAATTGTAACATGGTCCTGATGGAATTCAGTAGCAATTACTCTACTGAGTCTAAAAATCAGCAAAGACACATCAATACAAGTCCATGGACCAAGAGCTGACCGAGAAGGCTGAGGACCTAGAAGGGTTCCAGAACTTTCTAACAACCTAAGAGTTGTGGTCTCTCTGGCTCAATTCCCCTATCTGTTACACAGGGAAACAATTCTTGCTTACTCAACATGAAGGTCATGAGCAGGAAATAGGGCAATGTTGGTAACAGAATTTGAAAAGCATAAAGCCATTTATATAGCATGACATATAGTTTTCTAATTGTGGTTTCCATGCCTTGCCTCTACAGAGGACTTAATGACTAGTGTCCAGAACCACTGGTTCTTTGCTTTTATAGTGTCAGAAAAATGTTCTACTGGAAAGTATATATACAATATACTATGTATCATTGGCAAGCTAATAGTTGTTCATTATATATTCAAATATTTGGAATTGCATGGAGTGAAGACTGAGTCTTACTTCACCAACTGAGTTTCACTTCAGCAAGATCACCAGAAATATAAAAAATGCTCACGATGCCTACACAGGATGGCTGTCCAGCTGCCCTCTTCGCTTGCTACTTGAATACCTACCACACCTGTGCTAAGGGACCTCTATAACTCTGACTAGTTTCGCTGTCTGTTTCTATTATTGTTTGCCTAAAACAGACAGAAAGTTCCATGAAAAGAGCCATGCTTAGTCCACTATTGTATACCTCTTGGAACCTCAAATAATACTTTTCCTTTATAGGTATTTGTTAAATTCTTATTGAAGATGATGATAGTGATGAAAATGATGAGTAACACTAATAAAGTAATATAATCCTGGCATTTGAATAATTATTTTTGTGTTGACTCAATTACTCCTAAAATAACCCCATGGAGGGCTGGCACTGTGGTGTAGTGGGCTAAGCCTCCACCTGTGGTACCAGCATCCCATATGGGCACCAGCTCTAGTCCTGGCTGCTCCTCTTCCAATCCAGCTCTCTGCTATGGCCTTGGACAGCAGTAGAAGATGGTCCAAGTGCTTGGGCCCCTTTACTGCTCTGCAAGGTCCGGAAGAAGCTTCTGGCTTTGAATTGGCTCAGCTCCGGTGGTTGTGCCCATTTGGAGAGTGAACCAGTGAATAGAAGACCTTTCTTTCTGTCTCTCCCTCTCTCTGTAACTCTCACATAAATAATAAAAACCATTAAAGATGACTCTATATGGAGTAGATACTTGTTATCCTCTTTTTATAGATAGGAAAACTGGGGCACAGAAAGGTGAAACCTTGCTCAAGACTACACAGCTGTGTCAAGTCCTGAATTCCAAGGAGGAAGAGAGCTGTGGAGTTTGCACTCATAACCACTCTTCTACTCTCTCTCTCATGTGAGTGACATGGGACAAGAAAGGGAATTCTAGCATTCAGAAGGTGAGTAGATTACGTTCTGAGGGCCAGTGGGTAGCACACTGTGATGAAACTGGTCCCAGAGGGAGCTCACTCTGAATCCCGCTCCATGCTTCATGATGGGATGGGATACAAAATGTGCTGGAGCTACAGACATGTATATGTATCATCACATTGTCCTTGGTGTCACAGTGAGATGTCAGATATGCTCTGGTCCTGGCTAAGCAGGATGTGATGTCCAAGAAACTTCCGGCATTTGGATGTGACTCCAGAGAGTCACGGTCTTTCATTGAACTTCCAGTCATAAATTGGCTATTTGTGATGATTTCTAAACCCTTTAAGAAACCACCCTATATTTATCATCCCAGTAACACCTTACAGTTTTCATTTACTTTGTTCTCTTGTGGTGAAAGGCTGGGCAGATCATCTGTGTAATTAAACCACTACATGTAAATTCTTTTCTGATAAGATACAACTTGATGGCAACTTAAAGGAAACCACACCTGTGAAGGTGGCACTGGACATTCTAATCCCACTTTTAAGTCTAAAGGGAGAACTGTGCCCCAGATAAGGCATACAGTTCACACAGCATTGCATCTCTCTCCTGAGGGATGGACAACAAATGGAAGGAAAGACCCAGCAAGGAGGAGATGGCATTCTAAAACTTACACACAAGAGGTGCAGAGCAATGGCTGCGGTGTATCTGTCTTTGTTACCAGTGTGCTCAGAAAGAACTTTGTGTAGGTCACTGATGCATGGGCTGGGGGACAACCCCAAGAAGAACATCTCTGAAAGGAGGATCATTGGACTGGACAACCAAGGGACCATTGCCTGGCAAAGGCCACCACCATCAAATGGAACTACAAGTCAAAACCTTCTTCATGGGGCCACAGACAGAATGGGACACACAGGAAATGGAGGGGACACAGAAATGCTGAGAATGTGACAAGCACTCTGCCAGCCTCACTCCCACCCACTCCCCTGCCATCCATCATTACCCATGAGCCTCCTGATGACTCTCTCAGGTGGAGTGAATCTCCTCAGTTGACAGATGTAGAAATGGGGGTGTAGCAAGATTAAGTCATGGAGATGAAGCTGCAGAGATTCAGGTCTCAAATTGAAGCCTCATTCCAAAGCTCCCCACTCTATCGTCTTTCTGTGGCAGGAGCTGAGGATCTGGGAATAGCTCCTCAGCAAGGACGAGGTGGTTAGCATTTTTCTCAGGCAGCAGGGTGCAGTCGCTGCATCAGACAAAGTTCAGAATCCTAAGTAGGTAGTATGACTATAAAAAAGAGGTCCCCTGATATAAATAAGTTCTGATGCTGAATTCCATCCGTGAGGTCCATTTCAGAGCAGGCCCTATCCAAATCCCCCACTTATTCCAGAGATCTGATACCGAGCCACAAAATGCATTTGAAATACACTTAGCATAACATCCTAAGATATTCCAAGGTATACTCTCTTATATTGTCGAAGGTGGTAAGTCTTTGTATTTTGTGGCTACATTTGATTTTTAAAAATAGTTATGTAATTTCAAGTGAACAATGGTGATTTTAAGTTGTGTAGTTCCATCTGGGTCTACAAACCAGGTGTGACAATTACAGTAAGAGACAGGAATTCAGTTCAAGGATGGAAGGTTGTCACAGCTAAAGAGAGCCTACTGCAGCCCAGGCCTTGGCCAGATGCAGCCCTCCTACTCAGAGGTATACATTCTGGCATTCAAAACTGCATCCTGGGTATTTAGTAGTGATGCATCTCTATCACGTCCAAGCTTCAGTCAAGTTTCTTAAACAGCCTCCATTTTCTTGCCTGCCAAAATGGATAACTACGGACTTGCTCCATAGGATGGCCATGAAAATAAACCCACCGTTAAGCTGGAGAAAATTGTAGGCTGAAAATTCATTTAATACACGCAAGCTGCTGAACATCAGAGCTTAGCTGCACAGTGCACTGCAGAGCACCGATTGTGTCCCCTTGTGAGTGTTGGCTGATGGCGACAGAGGCTCCTGCTGCTGCTGCCCAGCGCGCTGACAGCAGATCAGTCTGCACATTGCTAGCTCAGAAAAAGGGCAAAATTCACAACTCCAAGTACTTTCTACTGAATGGGCACTGCTTTCCCACTATCATAAAACTGAAACATTGTCAATCAGAGATCACCTGTACTTGTCAGATGCTCAGAATGGAGCTTTGCAAAACAAATAAACGAAAAAAACAGCAATCAATTAATGTTGACTCTTACATGCAGTATTGGTAGAAGGAGATGAAAGGATATAGAATAATACCAGTGCTCTGATTTTCCCAGAAACAAATTTTAAGCCTACAAATATGTTGTTATTAGAATGGTAATGAACCCTCTCATTCTGTTATTAATTAAGTCCAACTGTAAATTGAATTAGTAGCTAATCAATTATTAATAGTCATAATCATGGCCATTATCTATTAAACGGCTATAATAAGGACAAGCCTTGGATACACTGGATACATTGTTTTCAATCCCTATAGCAACCCAGCAATGCTTCACTGTTCCCTGAATAAAGGGCAGGAGGCTCAGAGGAAGGGTGCAGAGAGGAGAAAAAGTAGAGAACTAGAGGATGAGCCCAGGCCCATGGCCTGCAAATCCCATGTGCTTCCCACATTCCTGCAGCCAACAGCGTGAGAGACAGTGTGCATTTCAAGAGAGGAGTGCCTCAGAGAAGCATTTGTTGAGTGCCTAACTCAAGTGTGTTTGAAGCCCAGAGGAATCCATTGACAGGTGACAGTTGCACTTTAAAAGTCCAAAGCTCAAGAGCACTGGGGTAGGAACCTTTGTATACACGTCTGCATAAATAAGTAACAGAATGTTCAATATGTTGCTGACCTGTTACACTGCCATGGGTTTCAGAGCCACATCTCCTGCTGTTGGCCCATCTGAGTGCAGTCAGAGGGGGCTAAACAATTGCTTCATTTCCATCTATGTTCCATGTAACTTATATTTCAAAATATCCCGCTGGTCATTCTCAATATTCATTTACACTTACACTTTTGTCACGTTCTAATCTCTGAATAGAATACAAGCACGGTGACTCCAAACAGTGGTATACTATGCTGGAGAAAAGACGTCACCCCAGAGGTTTTGCAATTCTTTCTTTGAAGGACCACACCCTGTGCAGTTACTATGTGTGGGCTCATCATTTAGCACTAAATCCATTGAGGACAAAATGGCCTGAGATTTAGACAAAATCATAAAATCATAGAAGCTTCAAATACTTCAAAATAGGCAATGTGTTCAATTCCCACTGTGACTAAATATGGCTTTATTTATATATGCATGTCCCAATAAGTGGTGTACTTCAGAGCTGTCACCGCTGAAAGCCATAGGCTTACTCTAATGATACGGCCATTGAAAGCAATAAGAATGGGATCACAGTCAGTCTTTACCACAAAAGAAAACAAATTTCATAGTCATATTCTTTGCTGTTTTTTAATCCTATAAGAAACTACCTAGGTTGACTTGACCAGGACATTCACCAGACTTGCCTCCTAATAATTCATTCTTCATACACACACACACACACACTCCACATCCACATGCATGTATACACTATATCCACTTGCATGCATACATGCATAGACACATGCAGCACAAACTCACATGCATGCACTCACATATAAACACACAGCACATGTTTATACTTGCACACGCATATGCTCACACCACATTCACATACATGCACAAACATGCATGCATTGCACATGTGTATGTTTGTACACACTACATCCACACACATGTACTCATACATATATGCCCCCACAGGCATGAACACATCTTCCCTCAAAAGATTGTGATTTAATGTCATTGAACTTGGTAATTCAAACATGTCAAAATGTATTTTGAGTAAGAGCAACATAATGTATAATGTATTTCATAGGGAACTCCTTAGAAAGTGAAGTACATATTTAGATGTATAAGTTCTGGAATGACTATTAAAAAGGTCATACCACACTATAGCCAAACATCCTTAACTGTATGTACTTTCCATGTGAGGAGAATGTTTTAGATAGATGATAAATATAGGATGTTTCCATCAGCACAGAGGCAGTGTTCTAAGAGCAGTAGGAGTCCTGTTGTTGCTGCCCGAGTTTTCTTCAAGCTGCTTATGAAAACAAACCAGTAAGCAGGTTCTTCAAAGAGGGCATCTGATCCAACAGCAAACAGAAGTCATTTAGAATTTTTTGGAGTGTGAAAACTGTTTCTCAGCCAAAGTGTTTTGAGTTATGCTTTTTAAGCTTAGTCAGCAAGTTGGTAAACGGCCATGGTATTTCCGTGCTTTTGCTCTGCTAACATGGAGTCAGGGGCACATCTCATTTATCTTCCCCCTTTCATGTCTACAGAATGGATGGTCTCCCTTTCTTCTGTTTCATGCAACAAAGTGGTCCTTTTTTTTTGACAGGCGGAGTGGACAGTGAGAGAGAGAGACAGAGAGAAAGGTCTTCCTTCCGTTGCTTTACCCTCCAATGGCCGCCGTGGCCGGTGCACCGTGCTGATCTGAAGCCAGGAGCCAGGTGCTTCTCCTGGTCTCCCAAGGGGCGCAGGGCCCAAGCACTTGGGCCATCCTCCACTGCACTCCTGGGCCACAGTAGAGAGCTGGCCTGGAAGAGGGGCAACCAGGACAGACTCCGGCGCCCCGACCGGGACCAGAACCCCAGGAGGATTAGCCTGTTGAGCCATGGTGCTGGCCCAACAAAGTGGTCCTTTAACTCAGTTACGTGGCAGGTCTGACCTCTGTTTCCCAGTGGCCATGCTCTATCCTTAGCATGATCAATGGGAAGAGTAACACTGACCTTCCCCACCTTGGGTGTTGGGGTGTTCACCCCCTTGATTATTCAACACTCAGGAACATGGGTGGTCAAATTCTGGTAAGTGTTCTAGCATGTTAGGTGCTGGCTGAGTTGTTATACAACTATTTGCAAAGGAAAAGCAGACGCAGCAGACAATGCCAGGGCACTCAGGCCTGCCAGCCGAGGTTAGAGATCGCTTTTTTCAGTTTTTCAGTTTCTTTTAACTAAAGGAACAAATTGGTCTTCCCAAGCGGATTTCTACTTCCGATTGTGTATGAGTGAATATTTCGTTTCGATTGCTTTTGGTTTTCTAACAGCTCAGATGAATCCTGAGGCTGTGTGGAACAGACAATGCAACTAATGCAAACATGAATGATCCTTATTCTGGGTTCCACATTTGCAAAATTTTCTTGTTATTCCCCAAATCAATAGTTGCAATGCTTTTGATGGCATTCAGGGATACAAATGGAATGTAAACACATTTGAGGTACCTGGCGGCACATTCCCAGCTGGCCATGAACAAGGTTATACTCTTGTCCCAGCTCATACTGTAAATGTCCTTTTCACGGTCTATCTAGGGCCATGTTTCGGTTCAAAATGTCGCTCAAGTGCAGTGCTGAAGTGATGTCTGGTGTTCCTAAGAGAAAGAAGGCTATGATGTGCCTTCTGGAGAAAACGTGTGTGTTCAATAAGCTTCATTCAGTCATGAGCTCTAGCGCTGATGGCTGTGTGTGCAGTGTTAATGGATCAACAACACTTGTATATACCAATATAATGTGTCTAAACAGAACCGTGCATTTTTTAAAAAGGGTGTGTTGTGGTCAGAGGCTGGAAGGAATCGAATCTTGAGCAATGGGTCGAGATCCACTAATTCACTGTTCACAGGGACATTACAGAACACAGCTACTGGGAATGGCAAGGACTGACTACACATCTAGGGCTTCCCACTCTCCTATCATCCCTATAATTTAAAGCTGTGTGGAGTTTCCATTTCACCCAGCGTTTTGTAGATCAAAGATCCAAATGACATTTTCCTTTACAATTTTAATTCTTGACTTCAACAATATCACGACAGTACTTTGTGAAAAACTGGAATTGGAAGATTTTTATTTTGGTGCAAAAATGTTTGAAAATTATACATAGCTTTTTTCATAATAGGCATTTTAATGTACTTTTTGAAGCCCCTTCATATGCAATGATTCCTTTTTTTTTTTTTGTTACCAAAATAAACTTGTCTTGCAATTCTATTTATCATGTGTTTTTAGGTCCCATAGTAGCTACTAATGAATACTATTAATTTCTTTCTTTTTTCCAGCCTTAGCTACATCATCCCCATGGTGACTCTGAAAAACACTTTATTGGGGAGAGGCGTCTGGACATTAACATTGGGTAGGCCTATTATGATTCAGGATTTGCCACTTTTATCTGGGTGAATCGGCAATTCTGTGTCAGAGTTTCCTTGTTTCTAATGTGGGGATATTAACCACCCATGGGGATTTAGTGCATATTTCTAAGATAACAGCAATATGGTTGAGACAAATTGGCATTCTAATAAAAGCATTCTACTGTTTTAGCAAAACCACCCTAATCCTCATCCATCCTTTGGCCTGCAGAGTTCATCGTATACTTCCAAAGTGACTGGGAGGCAGTGACCACACTTCTAGGTTGAACACGTGACTCCAAGGCCTGACAAAGCCTTCCTCTCTGCAGTACAAATTCCATATGAGAAGAGTCTCAGCTCCTCAGTTTTCAAACCACATTCTGAATTCAGAGCTGTTAGGTCTGGAGAGGATAGGGCTGAGGTAGAGAGAAAGAGCACACAAGGAACATGGGGGCAGTCTTACTAGCTTGATTGTTCTTAAAATTTTAACATTGACTAGCATTGAGTAATGTCTCTAGCTGAGTTGTTAACAATTCTGCAAACAAGTGTGTCTGGACAGAATGGCCCAATTCAATGCTAGCATCTGCCTTCTGGAAACAGAATCAGGAAATGTCACCTTGACAGAGCCACAGGAGTTTGCCCTCTAGTTTCTCCATTTGTGGTTTTCTGAATGACAGTGTGTAGCATACTCTCCCCTTTTTGGTCAGGAGGGATCCAGTGCTCTCATTTTATAGATTTAAATGCTCTCTATTCTCAACTTCCCACTGAGTAGAGAGCAACGCAAGAGGTCACTCATTCAGTTATCACACATATGGGATGGGAATCAAGGCAGCTCCAGAGTCCTCAGTGCACCCTGTGTGGGTTCCATCAATTCCATCTGACAGGCAAAGTGGACAGTGAGAGAGAGAGACAGAGAGAAAGGTCTTCCTTCTCCGTTGGTTCACCCCCCAATGGCCACTGCAGCAGGCTTACTGTGCTGATCAGAATCCAGGAGCCAGGTGCTTCCTCCCGGTTTCCCATGTGGGTGCAGGGCCCAAGGACTTGGGCCATCCTCCACTGCCTTCCTGGGCCATAGCAGAGAGCTGGACTGGAAGAGGAGCAACTGGGACAGCATCCGGTGCCCCGACCGGGACTAGAACCCGGGGTGCCGGCGCTGCAGGCAGAGGATTAGCCTATTGAGCTGCAGCACCGGCCGAGTTCCATCAATTCTTAAACAGTCATTGTCAATCGGACCTCAAATGATTCTGAAAACCTAGAAAATAGTTTGCCTTTGGTCTTCTGAATTTTGACCAAGAACATCTTTAAACTCAGTTTGGAAAAAGCATATCCTTAAAGACGAGGTTCCAAGGCCTGACCTAATGTCCAAAGGCCAGGACTCACCAGAGATCCCAGCTCAGCGTCCCACAACTCTTTGTCCAAAGTGTCATCTCAGGCAGGGCTGCTGAGAGGCAGGCTGAGGTGCCTATTCATGCAAAGGGGATTTGCAAACCCACAGGGAGATGGGAAAGAGAGAGAAGGAAGCCAACCAGGGGGAACTTCGCCCCAAACCCACAGAGGGTCTAGCAGCAGTGCATCCCACCCCTCAGGGCCAAGCTGGGGGAATATATGTCAGCTGCATGTCATTTGCCCCAAAGGGAGCAAAATCCACAGGTGTTTTCAGCGAGCTGGCCATCCAGGTGATGCTAGCCTGGGCAGCATCCGAGGACCCTTGCAGTGAAGGACACAGGTCCTGGGCATGAAAGCCTGCCTGGAGCAGGTGTGCAAGAGGGCACTTGTGAGTCCAGGAGCAAATGGGAGGACTGTGCCCATTTCTATTGTAGTCTCTGATTCCAATTGTGAGAGGGTCCCACTTATCAAAATTGCTGTTCCAAGACCTGTGATTATGACAGAGCAGATGAGGAATGATGGAGATAAATGATTGTGTGTTTTTAAAAAGGTTCAGCTTTAATTTACAAAAATTTATTCCTGACATTAAGATTTGATGTACAAGAAAAACAGTGAGTTTGGAACTTGCTACGTTTAAAATTATACTCCTGACATCCCAGATCCAGGTTTGCAACTGAGTATGTACAGGTAGGCACTGAAATGGTTCTAACAGGAAGTATGTTTAAATAAAAGACAAATTTGCACATTTTGGAAGTTAGTACCCAAGGACAAGAAAAAATTAATTTTCATATCTGAGTTTCACTTAATGAAGAATTAAATATTTTAAAAGAATAATTAATATGGAAGCACCCCAATTAGTGAATAACAATAGAATGCAATGCTCTGGCTAGCAGAGTCAAGGGCATTTCTATCTGTTCTAGGGCTATAAATGTTTTGTGGACGCTGAAGGCTGAGTAGCTGAAGCTAAACTCATAGACACAGCTGACTGTACCTAGATCAGCTCCAGCTTCAAATGTCTCCTATGCATTCTGTTGTGCTTTCTGTATTTGCGGTGATTCTATTGGCATTGCCTTGACTTGAGACTAGTGTTCTGTCTCAGGAAACACGGGTTTCCATAAAAATGCTGATCAGCACCCATGAGTCTGGCAATATGGCTTTCCTTTTACAAAGACAAGGTTTGGATAGACAACGAGATGGAGACAAGGCTACAGAATTCTATGACTGCAAAGGTCACTGGAGATGAATTCATACGGGCCTTCCCATTTTCTCTTGAGTCCCGAGATCTCAGTAATTCTCCAGATGAGTAAGAGAGCAAACACAGACACTTTAATTTCCTAGGGCAGAGCTCTTTATCACTGTATGGGCAGCTAATTTTTAACATGACACTTTGTCATCTGGCTCCTGAGCTTTCTGAAAAGGCACAGTCAGGACAGGGATGGGCAGCCGATACAGTGATGACTTTTTATGAATGAGTGTTTTATACTGTCCATTTGCCTCATACACAACATTGATAGCACTTAGAGTAAGACATGTAGAAATGTTTCCCTTGAAGTGTGATTTATCGCCTGACTGTAGGTGCAGCTACAACTTTGTCTCTCTGCTGTTGCCAATCTGTAATGTCCTGGCTTTATCTAAGGAAAATTCATTCTAAGGAACAGACCATTTTTGCCAATCTTGATTTTTTAATTAATTACTTTTCATTTTATTTGTAAGGCAGGGAAGTGATAGAGAGAGGGAAGGAGAGAGGATGGGAAAGAAGGAGAGAGAGGGAGTTTTATCTTCCATCTACTGGTTCACTCCCCAAATGCCTGCAATAGCCAAAATTGGGGCAGGCTAAGCTCAAGGAGACTAGGACTCTATCCAGGTCTCCCACAAGGGTGGCGGGGACCCAAGTCCTTGAGTCCCTGATCCAGGAAGCTGGATCAGAAGCAGAGACAATGGGACTAAAACCAAATACTCTGAAAAAGGTTGTGGGCATCCCAAATGGCGAGTCACTACAGCACCAAATGCCAGCCCCTTCCAATCTCTTTATACATAAAGAAACAACTAAAGTGCACACATTACTTTGAAATTGGAGTTTAAAAATACTGCTTACTAATAAATCTAGACATAATCAAATAATCCACAGAATGTAAACTGCCTTTTCTCTCCTTATGCAGATAATTTATCTACCAAATAAGACTGTATTTTGTTTTAGTATAAAAAAATGCACTACCCTCAAATGAGGGTAATTGCCACTTGACTATTTTAAAGCTAATGATCATCATAATGATGAGAGTTATGCATGTCTTGTCACATGGAACAAATAGCTTCCTGGGAGAGCCACTGTTACACAAATTACATTTTGCCACTAACTTCCACTTGGGGATCTCTTTTGGGGATGTGCTTCTTTGGCTGGATCCTCCGTCGAAAAGCCTTTCCCTCCCATCAGGAGCTTTGCCATCTTTATTCCATTGATTTGACTCTATCACTGAGCTTCATACAGAGAGTGGAAGAGAAGGCGAGACAAATACAGTGAACTCTACATTACTAAGAATTTCAGATCCTGTGGACTCAAATCAATCCTTATCAAAAAGACCCTGGGGACAGGAGGAAGAATGAGAGCTGAGCAGTAGCAAATATTCATTGTGTCTACATGTCAATGGATTTTATCTATATTCTAGAAAGGACTTTAAAGATACCTGCATTCATGTTTGAGGAAAATGGTAAAAGAGACTCTCATGAGAACAAAATAAAAGGGGTGCATTTCCTTTAGAGCACATGAAGTTCACTGTGATTCTGATTTGGAGAATGTTGTTTCTGGGAGCTCCAGGCAACAGAAACCTGCATGGACCAGAGAGGATGGGCTTCAGGACTGGGTGTGGGTGAGGATGGCCTTATGTTTCCTTTGGCTAATGAGGTCCCTCTGTACCAGGGGTGGGGAACGTCTGGTCCATGTGCCATATAAGACCCACAAAATCATCTGGTCTGGTCCTGCTAAAGCAACTGTAGGCAGGACTTGAAATTCAATAAACCTACAGCAGGCTCATGTTTACATTGATGATTTTGTATGGCTGTGAATTTTGTTGCAAACATCCAAATGGATCTTGGCAGAAAAAATTTCCCCATCTCTGCTCTGCTCTATCTACAATATGATCTCTTTAAATCACATATGGATTATTCATTACAAAGTTTATCTCTTTTTATTTTTAATACAAATATTTAACATTTGATAAAGTTTTCTATTTCTATGCATTTATCATTTCACCTAGAAATGAAAAACTGCTATTTGTGTACAATTTCAGGATAAATCAGTTTTTTTATTTTTTGTTTTAAATTTCTACATAACAATTTTACATGCTAATATGGCACAGTGGTATCTAAACACATGTATATACTTTGCATGATAATCAAATCAAGGTATTATATGCCTCACCTCAAAGGTTTATCATTTCTTTGTGATGACAATATTCAAAACCCCCTCCTCTCAGCTATTTTGAGAAATAGCATTAACTTTACTCACTCTGTACAGGAGAACACTAGATCTGATTGCTCCTGTCTAACTGTAATTTGGTACCCACTGGCCATGTCTTCCCATCTTCCCCCTCTCTGCCCTCCCAGCCTCTGGTAAATATTATTCTGTGCTCTCCTTCTACGAGATCAACTTCTGTAGATTTCACATATTAAGTGAGCTGGGTGGTATTTCTCTTCCTGTGCCTGGTTTATTTCACTTAACATAATGTCCTCTGGCCACAAGTGACAGGATTTCATTCTTGTTTTTATGGCTTTTTCACATGGACTTCCATGAAATTCTTGATAACCCCAAATTTCTAATATAAAATTCCAAAAAGGCCGGCACCATGGCTCACTTGGCTAATCTTCCACCTGTGGCGCTGGCACCCCAGGTTCTAGTCCTGGTTGGGGCACTGGATTCTGTCCCGGTGGCTCCTCTTCCAATCCAGCTCTTTGCTGTGGCACGGGAAGGCAGTGGAGGATGGCCCAAGTGCTTGGGCCCTGCACCCGCATGGGAGACCAGGAGGAAGCACCTGGCTCCTGGCTTTGGATTGGCGCAGCATGCCGACCATGGCGGCCATTTGGGGGGTGAACCAATGGAAGGAAGACCTTTCTCTCTGTCTCTGTCTCTCTCTCTCTCACTCACTAACTTTGCCTGTCAAAATAAATAAATAAATAAATAAATATTCCAAATAAGAAAAGGAAAATTTGCCTGAGTTCTTCGCAATGACTCTTTGGGTGAAACTTAAGTAGCACTCACATTACTAATAAAACCACCTTAATGTAATTTTTACACAGGTGGTGTACAAAATGCTTCCCTTTGGATTAATGTCTGTTTCAATTAGGCTAATAAAGTATATGAAACCAAATTCACAGCAGTCCCAAAAGGCCCATAAGAGCTAGCAGAGGTGTGTTCTCTGTAGTCTGAGGTAATGTGCTAAGTGAAGCATGTTTTTCACTTTGATGAATATTCCATTTAATTAAAAGTAAATATTAGGAGACAGCCCTGTAGAAAATGGATAGAGCATGTAGGTCTGTTTTTGTACGTGATATAGAGTGCTAACTGAAGTTTACTTCAGGTCAGCGCACTGTTCTAGGAGCTGAGGATTCCAAAGTGGGTAGATCAGAGTACTGGTTCTCAAGAAGCTGCTCAGATATCCAGGGAGACAGAATCATAGATTAGTTCAAGATACAGGATAAAGAGGAAACTTTACGAAGATTTTACTTCAAACTAGGAAGCTGGCTAAAATGGTCCCTTGATATAACCTAAGGGTTTTGATTACAGGCTTCATCTAAAACTTCTTATTCATAAGCCTATCTTTCCATTAGGCAACATCTTTGTGTAAGGCAGGCAGCCCTAGAGACAGAGATACCACCAAGTCTTCCCTCAATGATACCATTTTCTTTCCTTTGACTTGTTTCCTTTAGGGAATACTTATTTTATTTTCAGATCCAACATTTGTGACAGAGCTTTTGCGGCACTATGTGGGAGTGCAGCCTGATGTCTTGTGTCTGGCCTTGACTTGTGGAGTTTTTTTGTGTCCCTCATACAGCTACCAAGGATTGTAGATTCTTGTTTGTGATGACAGCCACATGCAACGCTTGTTGGTCTCACTGAGTAGGTGTAGTTGTACATAAGAATGCCATTTGATTTATCTCCAGCACCAAAGATGAGATGAGTTGGGCTGCTTGAACAATGATAGAGTCAACTGTGCACACTGGGACCCTCACTTCCATCTTCCTGATCCCACACTGCCCTCTCTATTCTCAGTTCGCGCTCTCCTAGCTTGTTCTGTGTCCCGGGTGATGGTGGTCACACTGGAACTCAGCATAGCCCACACTCGATATCAACATGTGTCCTGCTCACAACAATGCACATGTCTGCAATCACAACCCCAGAAGAGTTCTCATCTGTGACTCCTTCCAGTTTGCCACCCTAGAAAAAGGAGGTTCTGGCACCTGTCTCATTTGATTGATATAGAAACGAGGTGTCACTGAATCCTGAAACTCTATAGAGACAAAATGAATTGACAATAGTCAGACTATTTCTGGAACTTAAAATTCTAAGCCATCTTCCCTCTGATTAATGAACATGTGAAATCTCTGTCGGACTACCAGAAAATCACATCCCGGGACCCTACAAACGTCCAACAAAAGTATCTGCCATGCTAAGCATAAGCCCAGTCTTTAGTTACCTATTATTATTGCACTCTCTCTTTTCCATTTGACTTCATCAACATCCTTTCTTTTGGTTTTCAACAAAAGCATTATGGGCCCCCTTGGCCGCAAGGTGGTGCTGTGAGTGATACATGAGCTCAAAAGTCCCCATCCTCGGAGACCCTTGTGCCTTGGAATCAGCTTGAACCCAGATCAGGGGTAGAATTCCTACACAGGAAGACCTACACCTTCCCTGTATTCTTGTTCCCACCGAGGAAATGCTACTACTTTCTCAGAAGAAATGCCTCCTTTGGTGATTTGCCCTCTTTGGTGTCTCAGCACACACTTCGTCCCCTTTAGACTAGGACTAAGCTTCCTCTTTATCTGGGGAAATAACTCTTGGGCTGTTTTGCACATGAATGAATTGGGGTTTTCAGCCTAAAACCTGAGTAGCCCCCGGGGGCCAGAACTATCTGGGCATGCCACTTCACATTCAGGAACTTGGTAAAACCAGTTGATGCCTTTCCAAGCCCTTAACAGTTTCAGGATTCTACAATTCTAAGTTGTTACTCCACATCCTACATAGATGTTGTTTTGCCTTTCTTTTGGAATGTGATTTCTCCCTCCTTTCCATTTAAAATGTTTTTCCTATATTATCAATTCATAATCAATAATGATGAGATTTTCTCAACTGATGTAGGACATTGTTCATGCATAGTAACCTGGCATAATCAGATTGACAGCCTGCAAGATTGGGCAGCAACACTTAGCTTTTTAACTCAATAGCAACATGATTAGATTCACTGGATGGCTACATTACATAGTGAATACAGAAAAGTAACAATGTAAGAAGCAATATCTTTTAATCAACATGAAGTGAAGTGAAGGTGAGAATTAGCTGACCATGAAAAGAAGCATGAAATGAAAGTTTACAGATAACCTACCATTTAAAAATAATCAAATAATGGTGTTGGGACAGTCCCTCTTTCTAACTTGCTAATAGGAACATATTTCCTTTGTGTTATTTATCATTTTTAAGGCTTTATACTAGATGAAAAGCATCATTTTATAGCATCAATTTCATACCAGATGCCACAGATTTCTGGAGAACCAGACATATTTTAGTATTTTTTCCATATATCACATTTCCTTAATTGCAACTCACATTTCTAATTTGTCCTTCTGGGAATCAGAGAAATCATTCAAATAGTAAAATGCTATTATTTTGTGGAACTCCGAAGGCATACTTTTATGAAAAGAAAAGAAAATCAAAGCCCAGAGAAAGCAAGGAAGTTGTCCATTATCGCAAGATAGATGAGAGCAAAGCCATATAATGGATGCTTGTAATTTGTGTTGTCTTAGCCTCCATTTGGGGTACACATTTAACTTTCTCATATCAAAAGCAGAGCTCGGTCACCCTTGACACAACTCCCAGTCCTACATCACACTCAGGTGACTCAAGCCAGGGGTCAGGGATAAGAACTCAGAGACTCCTCTCCTACACAGCACCTTGGGTTCCCCAATTTACTGCTCCCTTTAAATGGGATTCAGGCATCCGCCCTGAAGGGTAATGTGACCCAACACTAGTCCTTTGCACAAGGAAATATTGCCAGTTGCCATATGATCTCTCTCTCTCTCTCTTTCTCTCTCCTCCCCCATCCCTGATTCTTCATTCCTGCTGTCCGTGACCCAGGGACTCAGGACACTGTCCTCAGAACTCACCACATCCTTCCTGCGGTTTCTCTGTATCATGGCAGTATATTAAGTTTGTGCCTTCCATCTGAAGAACCAGGGGCTACCTCAAGACAGGTTTTATGTGACACTGGGGAAGACACAAGGTTGATCGTCAATGACCTGGGAAGGACTGGTTTTTTGGTTGTGGGCTAGACAGCCAGACACTAGGCTGTCCAACAGGTAAAAACTATATCCCATGGTGGACACACTGTGAACAACCTTGTCCAGCTCCCTTTCATTCCTGTTAGGAAAGAGCTACTAGCTGCTCTGGCCACAGAACTCTGGTTTAGTTGGGGGCCCTTAAGCCATAACAGCCAATTAATCAGCAAATATGCATTGAGCATATCTAAGTATAGGCTTGTTCCCGTGGGTTCTAAGCACCTAAACCCACTTGGATGACACAATTCAATTTTTCAAAATAACGTGACCTAGGAGAGGGGCAGGATGAGGGGAGCTAAGACTGTCTGACCACCTGCTGTGCACCTGACATTTTCCTGGGCCATTACTGGTTCTACTTTATTAAGTTAGCCCATGGACACTAAAAGCTGATCATTAAAATCAGTTTAGTCTAGGAGAAAAATGATAAGCTTCAAAATAAGAGAAATTCTGGTCTCTCCACTTACCAGCTGCGTGGTTTGGGGCGTTAATTAATTCTCTGATTTTCTGATTCCTCTATCTGTAGAATTAGTATCTTAATATCATATCAGTGTGTTGTTTGGAGAGATAAATTAATAAGTTATAGTATCTTTTAGATCATAAGGAGTAGCTTAAGGGCTTAAAACATTTAGCTAACATTCCAATATTACAGTCTGGAAAAGAAGAGTCCTATAATTAAGAGATTCTGAGTCCTTTAGGAAGGAAGGGGTGAGTTGATTCTTACGCCAAGGTCTGACTACCTAAGACTAGCCTTTTCCTCTGTTCATTTATATTGTCTAATGACATGACCTGATCTTGTGTCAAAATCATCAAAAAAAATGAAGCAATTTTAAAAGTTCTAACACAGCTAATCAAAATCATCAGGCCCAGTTTGTCAGTGTAGCACCAGGTTATTGAGCTAACAGTTAGCTTTAATAGAAAGTTTCTTAATAAAATACAGAGCATTTTGTGGAGAAGACTCTCTCATCAGAGTGAAAACCACAGAGGTAAATGGAAAAGCTGCCTTTTAGCAAAACTGTCTTCTCACTTTTCCCCTAGTCTGAACCACATGATGTTCCACTTGGTTTCAAGCTATTCTAGGTCTGAAAGCGTCTGTCTCTTGGAAATTCATACGTTGAAATCCCAGCCTCAGTGCAATGGTAGTAGGAGGTAGGGACTTTGGGAAGACATGAGGTTATGAGGGTTCCCTTATGAGTGGGATTAATTTCCTTACAAAAGAGATTGGAGAGACACCCCTTCTCCCTTCCATCAGGTAAGACACAGCAAGAGGATGACCATCTAAGATATAAGCATTGAGTTCTCACCAGACCTCAGATTTGCTGGCATCTTGATGTTGGATTTCCAGCCTCCAGAAAGGGAGAAATAAATTGCTGTTGTTTATAAGCCATGCAAATTATGATATTTTGCTGTAGCAGCCCAAGAGAACTAAGAAAGGTATGTAATTTACTGCATTGATGTAAATATGTCTTGTCTCTATAGCAATGTTGCCAACATTGAGGGTGAGGACAATCACGTCTATCCCTCACAGAACAGAGTTAAGACCTGGCCAATTTTTAGAACCAAAAACTTTCAGACTTGAGATTTGAAAAAGCAACCCAGCAGCTTTCAAATATTTCGGTTCCAGGAGTCCCTTTTACACTTTTATAAGTTATTGGGAATACCAAATATTTATTATTTAAGGTAGAATCGATTATATCTTAACATAATTAAGACATATTTTGCAAAATAACTGTATGTTTTGAAAATTTAGTAGAAGTGGCATTGTGTTACAGTTCCACAAAGCTCAGTAATATCTAGCTTAACAGAAGAAAGAAGAGGAGGAGAAAGAGGGAGAAGAAAAGAATGAGGAGAGGAGGAGTTGAAGTGGAGTAGTAGATGAAGAAAGAAACAGAAGGGAAGGGCGGGAGGTGGAGAGGGACAGAGAGACATGCTTTTTCCTTCAATTTGTTGTAATAAATCATTTTGTTTCAAGTGTATGAAAGAAATCTGGTCACATAAATACATGTAGTAGGAAAGGGGGGGCATTTACATTGGCTTATCAGGAAACTACAGACATTCGTCTTTGATACCCCCTTTTTTTTTGACAGGCAGAGTTAGACAGTGAGAGAGAGAGAGACAGAGAAAAAGGCCTTCCTTCTGTTGGTCCACCCCCCAAATGGCCACTACCGCCAGTGTGCTGTGTGATCCGAAGCCAGGAGCCAGGTGCTTCCTCCTGGTCTCCCATGCGGGTGCAGGGCCCAAGCACTTGGGCCATCCTCCACTGCACTCCCTGGGCCACAGCAGAGAGCTGGACTGGAAGAGGAGCAACCAAGACAGAACTGGTGCCCCAGCTGGGACTAGAACCCGGAGTGCCAGCACCGCAGCGGAGGATTAGCCTAGTGAGCCTCAGCGCTGGCCTTCTTTGATACTCTTTTTTTTTTTTTGACAGGCAGAGTTAGACAGTGAGAGAGAGAGAGACAGAGAGAAAGGTCTTCCTTTTCCATTGGTTCACCATCCAATGGTCATTGCAGCCGGTGCGCTGCGCTGATCCAAAAGCAGGAGCCAGGTGCTTCTCCTGGTCTCCCATGGGGTGCAGGGCCCAAGCACTTGGGCCATCCTCCACTGCACTCCCTGGCCACAGCAGAGAGCTGGCCTGGAAGAGGCGCAACTGGGACAGAATCCGGCTCCCCGACAGGGACTAGAACCCAGTGTGCCGGCGCCACAAGGCGAAGAATTAGCCTATTGAGCCATGGCGCCAGCCCTTTGATACTCTTTTAAGATGGCAAAGTTAGTTGCAGTGTAGCCTCTAAAACTGAATTTTTGCTACCCATGAAAGAGGGAAAGTGAAAGATACAAATAACATTTTGGTCTTATCATGAAAATAGTGTTTATGTTCAGATACTACTCCAAGGATCTTTAGACACACTTGAGAACTGCTGGTTGAATCATTCCATTTAACAAGTGTGTTATCACACTCAGTCATGGTGAGTGACTGGTACAAACTCCATGTGAGTTGTTGTGAAAATAAAACCTAGCAAGCACTGTTGATTAACCATTGGACTTGTAGTTAAAGACCTTTGACCAGATAGCCCAAAAGAATACCTAATCTTCCTTGTCCCTTCCTTCAAGGGCCTGACCTTGGTGACTGTGACTGTGACCTTTCTTGGCTCCCTGAAAGGACAGATTGATTTCAGAGGTCTGTACCACTGAAGGCACAGCTGAGATTGTTATTCATCGACTCAGCCAGCATGTACGGAGTGACACTCTCAAGGAGTTGCAAGACAAATGTAGTTCCATGAATCACCCATATATACTCAAGGAGAAATGACAGAACCACCTCTCTAGAAACTTCACCTTGGACCAGGAGCATAGGTGGAAGTGGGGACACAAGACTGTACCTTCTCATCATGGTTTGGCAGATTTAGAGAGAGGGAGAGGGAGTGGGAGGTGGAGGGAGAGAGGGAGGGGGAGAGGAGGCAGAGAGAGAATGAGAGAGCAGGCAGATAGGTGTGGCCACCCAAGCTATTGAATTTTAGTAACTGTTTTTCCTTTTATCCTCTGTCTTATTTATTAAAAATAGGACCAGAATGAAAGTCAAATAATTAAGGTTAGAACAAAAAGTCAGGGTAAAAATTCTGAGGCTTGACAGAAATATATTTGTACAAATCTTTTAAAAAGAGTATAATAAAATCTATTTAATACACTAAAATAAAATTAAGCAGTGTTTTTTTTTTCAACTCTTCTCCTGGTACAAGATTTTTGGATAAAACACTAATTTTAGACTTACTTTTTTGTAAATGGGCTACAAAATCACTTAGTGGCTTTTTGATACTTACTAATATAATCTATGGTACAGCAATACTGAACATTATCAATTAATATATTTGCTAAAAGTTATACCACGATTATTTATATCTATAATCCAGATCTTGCATTATGTGCAGGAATATTAAATGGTACATTTCTATAAAACATACTCAACCAGCTTTTATTTATTATTAGAAAGTACAGAGGGACTTGAATGTCACAAGTTGTAGCAGAAATATGTCCCTGGAAGCCTTCTTTTTGTTTGATTTTCTGGGAAGACAGTACTACATTCCATTTCAGAGACTTGGATCAGCTTAACATCATCATCATTTCACCATTACCAACCACCACCACCACCATTATCATCACATCATCATTACCATTACCATCAGTACTATCATTACCATCACCACCACCATCATCATTACCATCACCATTATTTTCAATACCTCATTGTCAATATCATCACCACCACCAGCATCAAAGTCACCATCTCTACCATCATCAATTTGTCATCCCTATAACTGTCATCACCACTATCACCATCTTCATCATCATGGTCAATACTATCATCACCATCACCTCATCATCACCACACCCTTACCACATTATCATCCCTATCACTTTCATGATCAATACCATCATCACCATCATTACCATTACCACCACCATCACCACAGCTACCAGTTTAGGCACTCCTCACTCATATCAAGCACTATGCTAAGCCATTAATAATTTTTTCTCATCATCACAATAACCATCTAGACAGATTTTGCTTTTCACTTTTTGTCAAGTGGAAATAGATTTATAGAGATAGGAAACTTGTTCTAAGTATCAGCTCATTAGGGACTGAATAATGATTAAACACAAAACTTTGTGTTCCTAATTCCCCTATGACATCAAAGAACTTGGTGGCTTGGAGTGTGCTTATAAGTCCTACCACAAAACATTTCACAGTTTGAAAGCTTTTTTATGAATTTTACACGTGTCACATTTTGGTTTGAGTATTCTAGGGTCCTTTGTTAGTAAACACATTACACATAATAGAATTTAGGGATACTTGGACTCCACGCTAATACCTGTAAATAGAATGGGCATCTCACACTCTGAAAAGGCCATTTTTCAGCATAACACAACCTCAATGAGCTTTGATTGTCTCAAAGAGCAGGGCTTTGGGGTTATCTAGTTGGCCATATGAATTATTTTCTTTACACTGATGGTGCATCGCCTTCCGATGTGGCCCTCCAGACTTCCAAAAACAAAAGAACATAATGGGGGGCCTGCTGGGAAATGCCAGGTCCAGTGCTGACACAAGATAAAGTCTATTTAATACACTAATGTAAGATTAAGCAGTTTTCTATTATTCATCTCTTCTCATGGTATGAGAAGATTTCCTGGACAAAGCACTAATTTTAGACTTATTTTTCCTGTAAATAGACTAAAAAATCACATTGTAGGAGGAGTACAGAGATAGATGTGGAGCCAAGAATTAATGAAGCACTCATATACCATGGGAACCTAATAGTTAAGAGGTTGTGGGATCTCAAATCTCAGTTCCTTTTTCCTTCCAACCAATAGTCTAAAGCCACAAACTTGTGGGAGTTGAACTGGCTTCTGACACTGAGGCAATGACTACTCAGATTTTCTGCCAAATAGCGATGGGACTACAAAAATGCCCACATGCAAACAGAAACTAACATACTCTAATCAGCTTTCTACTTGTGGCTCACTTGGTTAATCCCCTGCCTGCAGCACCAGCATCCCATATGGGTGTTGGGTTCTAGTCCTGGTTGCTCCTCTTCCAGTCCAGCTCTTTGCTGTGGCCCAGAAGGGCAGTGGAGGGTGGCTCACACCCACATGGGAAACCTAGAAGAAGCTTCTGGCTCCTGGCTTTGGATCAGCGCAGCTCTGGCCATGGCGGCCATTTGGGGAGTAAACCAATGGAAGGAAGACCTTTCTCTCTCTCTCTCTCTCTCTCTCTCTCTCTCTCTCTCACTGTCTATAACTCTACCTGTCAAAAATAAATAAATAAATAAATAAATAGGAAGGTGAAGAATCTCATGCAGCAGCTAAGCCACTGGATGGGACATTCATGTCTCATATCAGCATACCTGGATTTAAGCCACGCTTTTGCTCCTGATTCAAACTTCCAGACAGCAGGTAGAGCTCAAGTAATTGGGTCCCCATTAGCCATATGGAGTAACTGGATTGAGTGCCTGGCTCCTGGCTTCTGCCAGACTCAACCCTGGCCACTGTGGACATTTGGGGTGTGAACTAGCAGATCGGAGCTCTCTCTTTGCCTCAAAACACAAACAAAACAAAACAAAAATAGTGAGTAGTTTGTTATGGCAAGAGAAGAACTCCTGAGCTGATCTTCACTCCTTTCAGAGTCTGACCAAATGTTCCATCACCGTTCCCGTTGAATCTTCCCTCCTTGTCCTACCAATTGACCTTTTTTCTTTTTTTTCTAGAAACAGAGGGGGACAGGTTACTGCCAGTTATCGACATCATAATTATTTTCCTTAAACAAGAGCTTCTGCTTCTCTGATGTTCATTCCCAAATTGGAAGCTGAGGTTTTTACAACTGAAGTCACCAACACTATCATTCCTGGCTCTATTCCTCTTCATCGGTGAGCAGATTCTTGAGTAGGCTATGAAGGGCAATTATCCTGTTATAACCCAATCAAACAAACTTTGAGAAGTCACTGTTTTTCTTTCCTATATTGACTTTCCTGAGAACAAGTGGGTGAGTGACACAGGGAAGCCTCTCTCTCCCTCCTCCCCACACCTTCCTTCTTTAACTTGGCTTATGCTTACTGCCTAGTTCCAAGCCGCCATCATCTCTCCCATGCCTTTTCATTGTCATTCCACTTTTAACTCCACATATAAGCAAAATAATCTTTTAGAAGCATAAGGGGGCAGGGGCCTGTATTGTGGCACAGTGGGTTAAGTTGCTGCCTGGGACACTGGCATCCAATATGAGTGTTGAGCTGATCTTGGCTTCTGCAATCTAACTCCCTGCTAATACACCTAGAAAAGCAGCAGAATATGTCCCAAATGCTTGAAGCTCTGGCACCCACGTGGGAGACCAAGGTAGAATTCCAGTTGCCTGGCTTTGACCTGGTCCAACCTTGGCTGTTGTGGCCATTTTGAGAGTGAACCAGCCTATGGGGAAGCTCTGTCTCTCCCACTCTGTAACTCAGCCTTTTAAATAAATAAACAGATCTTTAAAAAAATTCAAGGAGCAAATGAATCTTGATGTGAATGGGATGGGAGAGGGAGTGGGAGATGGGATGGTTGAGGGTGGGAGGGAGGTTATGGGGGGGGGGGGAAGCCACTATAATCCAAAAGTTCTACTTTGGAAATTTATATTTATTAAATAAAAGTTAAAAAAATAGAAATAAGCCAGTCCCCAGAAGACAAATACTGTATGTTTTCCCTGATCTGTGGTAACAGAGTACCAAAAAAATGTGGTGTATAGGAGTGAAATTGACATTTTGAACTTCTTCTTCTTCTTCTTAATATTTGTTGAACTCTTTACTTATGTAGGGTTCATCTTATGAGTATAAAGTAAACTGAAAGTAGATCATTGTAAAAATTAAGAGAGGGAATAAGAGAAGAAGAGTGGGAGTGCTCACTATGTTCCTAAATCTGTATACATGAAATACACGAAATTTGTATACCATAAATAAATTTAAAAAAAAAAGAAAAAAATTCAAGGGGCAGACATTTGGTGTAGCATTTAAAGACATTTCTTGCAATACCTGCACTCCATATCCGAGTGTCTAGATTGAAGTCCTGGCTCTTCTCTCTGTTTCAGCTTCCTGCTAATGTGCACCCTAGGAAGCAACAGGTTATGGTGCAAGTATTTGGGTGCCTGCCACCTATGTGGGAAATTCATCTGGAGTTCCTGGCTCCAAGCTCCAGCCTTGCCCAGTTCTAGCTGTTGCAGGCATTTGGAGATGGAACCAGTAAGTGGAAGATCTTTCTCACGCTCTCTCTCTCTCTCTCTCTCTCTGCCTTTCTAATAAATTAAAATATGTAATACAAATGTGATTCAGATCCTGAGACGCTCCTGCTCAAAATGATCTAGAAGTTTCTAATAAAATCGAGAATAAAACCCTACCTCACAGCGGTTGCCAATGTGGCTTAGCTGGTTAAGCCACTGCCTGCAGCATCAACATCCCATAAGGGCACTGGTTCATGTCCCAGCTGCTCCACTTCCATTTCAGCTCCTTGCTAAGGAGCCTGGAAAAGAAGTGGAAGATGGTCCAAGTATTTGGGCCTCTACATCCACATGGGAAACCCAAAAGAAGCTCCTGGCTTTGGCATGGCCCAGCCCTGGCCATTGTGGCCATTTGGGGAGTGAACCAGAGGCTGGAAGACCTCTCTCTCTCTCTCTCTCTCTCTCTCTCTCCCTCTCTCTAACTCTGCCTTTCAAGCAAATAAAATAAATCTTGAAAAAAAAAACCCACCTACCTCATTACGATGAACTCTAATCCCGTATGGAGTCTGGCCCTGCTCTCGCCAGCCTCTTTCTCCCCCTTGGACCCACCCACTCCACCCCCACAGGCCTTTGGGCAGCCCGTAGATTTCTCAAGATCTGATGCTTGCTCTGCCTAAGACCTGCTTTTCCAGAGCCATGCCTCAACTCCTCATTGGCCACATTGGTATTCAAATTCTGATTCCTTCTAGAAGACTTCTCTGCCACCCTCCCTGCAGCCCCAACATTCCTTCTCCTCCCCTTGTTCTGCTTCCTGAATCTTCCAGACTTGTGTCTGCTAGAGACTGTTTTGCTTTTAAAGATTTATTTTATTTATTTGAAAGGTAGAGTTACAGGGAGAGGTAGAAACGAAGAGAGGTCTTCCATCCACTGGTTCACACCATAAAGGCCAGAGTTGAGCTGATACAAAGCCAGGGGCCAGGAGCTTCTTCTGGGTCTTGCATATGAGTGCAGGAGCCAAGCATTTGGACCATCCTATGCTGCTTTCCTAGGCCATAGCAGAGAGCTGGATCAGAAGTGGAGCAGCCAGGATTTGAACCGGCACCCATACAGGATGCTGGTGCTGCAAGCCGTGGCTTTAATCTGCTACACAACAGCAACGGCCCCTCTGCTAGACATTGTTACATGTCCGTTTCCCTGCTCCTTGGGGCAGGTATTTTGCCTTTCATGTTCACAGTTGTGTCCTCAGCTGTGAACCGTGTCTGGCACATAGAAAGAACTTCGTAAATGTTGTCGCATGAGAAGCAAAAAGCATACAGGGTGATGGCATGAATTCCGTAAACATTCATTCCCTCAGTCCAGATAGTACACTCGATTTGTGCCCAAACTATCAACAACATACCCTTTATTGGGACACTCCTCAATGCTGACCATGGCAATTCTGGCTTCTGCTCACACGCAGTTTTCATTTGTCCCTGAGTGGGTGTCGCCCTCTGTCTCAGTCCCTCCTCCCCCAATAACATTTATGTCTGTTTCGCTGACTTTCTTTAGCTCACTTCTTCCAGAAATGCCTCCCACTAGAAACCTTCACGGGGGGCCAGTGCCATGGCTCACTTGGTCAATCCTTTGCCTGCAGCGCCAGCATCCCATATGGGCGCCGGGTCCTAGTCCCGGTTGCTCCTCTTCCAGTCCAGCTCTCTGCTGTGGCCCGGGAGTGCAGTGGAGGATGGCCCAAGTGCTTGGGCCCTGCACCTGCATAGGAGATCAGGAAGAAGCACCTGGCTCCTGGCTTTGGCTCGGCGCAGCGCCAGCAGTAGCGGTCCTTTGGGGAGTGAACCAATGGAAAAGGAAGACCTTTCTCTCTGTCTCTCTCTCTCACTGTCTACAACTCTACCTGTCAAATAAATAAAAAAATAGGAAAAAAAAAAAAAGAAACCTTCATGACGTGCTCTGCGGATCCCCCCTTTCTGGAACACCTGCTCATGCAGTTTGGCACTTAGTCGTTTAGTGTTTCTTGCTTGCCCATATTTTATTCTGAACAAGACTGTAAGCTCCTCTAAGGGTGGACCTACATGCAATCAGGGGTGTTACAATGCTTGCTTTGAAAACGTGGCTGGGTTTCAACATCGCTGGTTTCCTTATATGGATGGAATAAGTGTAAGGTTAATGCCGTGTGTGCTTGTATGCGATTTTCTCTGCAAGAAGCACTAATTGAATGCAGAAAATGACCTGCAGCAGGTGGAGTGAGTCTGTGGGAAGGCACCACAGGCACACATGCACAGTTGCACACACTGCCAGCTCCCTCAGTTCCCCGCGTGTGGTAAGCCAGGCGCCCACACCTGGTGTTAGAACTTTCCCTCCAATCTCAGCTCTCCTCCACCTCCTCATTCTCACTCACAAGCACCAAGGGGTTAGTTCCCCAAGCAAACTCCAGGTATTTTTCAAAGCAAAAGTGCCATATATCATAGTTCTCATGGACATCTGAGCTGTTCAACATGTGTGAAATTATGCTACCACCTTTTTCAATGAGCTTCTTGTCTTTTCTTTCATGTGTCATTGACAAAGTATTTGATTGTTCTGTCCATAACACCATTTTCCCTGATGAAAACTGTGGTTTTTATTGTGTAACTTTAAATATCATGGTCTTTTTTTTTAAGGAAGGTCCATTTTTTTACAGAATTCTTTGTACATTTCTTAACTATATGTCCCTGTTTTGACACTTGGAGGGCACCAGCTCCATTAGGCACTTTTGTATTGGTTATTTATGAATGAAGGTTAAAATACACTTGGCTATGACTCTGTTCACTTACATTATCCCACACCATTCATTTGTTGCTTTCACTATTCCTTGAGGAGCGTGATTAAAGAACAACAAAGAACTCTGAATGGATACGTAAATTGCATGCACTCCTATATCAATTCTGCACCCCTGGCCTGCTGTCTTCACTGGATCTTAACTACCCTTCAACTTCTCACTGAATCAGTGTTGGGGTTTTCGGTGGGTAGCAAACATGTTGTTAAGTCTACATTTTCTCACCTCTCAACTGGATATGAAGCTGTATTACTAAGAGGATAACACAAGATTTATATTAATGCAATAACACCTAGCGGCTGTTTTGTTGCATATCACTAAAATGCAGCCTGAATTCACCTAGAAGCTGGAGGAGTCATTTGGAGAGTTGGAAAGGTGGGGCAGCTTCTGGCTGGGATTTGTCCCCTGCTGCCAACCTTTCCAACCCATCTTTGCTCTAGGTCCCACGTGCTGCCTTGTAACACGTGTCATTTCAAGGATGCCCTTGGCTTCTCAGTCCTTAAAACTACTGCATTAGGCCATACCAACTAGAAATGATGTCAAGTGCTTTGCCTTTTAATATTTGCTCTTGGGAACAAAGAAGAAGAAAAACTGAGATTCAAGAACTGATGTCAAGGACCTCTTCTAACCAATGGAAGGCCATCAAGGTTCAGTGACTTTGCCACTCAGTCCATTAGATCCCATACACCGTTCATCCAGGCATGCCCTTCTTACTCAGAGAGCTGACATCATTACCACACATCTTGTTTGACAGCCTTCCCCGTTTATGCTGGGCTTTTAATCTGACTATTCTCAATGGGACATCTGGCTTCTGAGGACAGAGTGGGTCCAAGTCAACAGAGGCTGGAAAACCCTGGGGGTGGGCACATGAGGAGATGCTCAGAGGAAGGGTGTGGCCAGTGGGAAAGGCAAACAAAGAGCCATCCCAACAGGTGAGACTGTCCTCACCTGTAGTCTGCTAAAGACACAAGGGGAATATTCCATTTAAACCTGGTATTTTCTAAATTCACTGGGCCTCCATAGAGTACAGCAGAGAAGGAAACATGGTTCAATTCCAGACTCAAATACTTCCCGATATCTCCGAACCTCCGGCTATCATTTGAAAAGCACAGGACCTTGCTACATGAAGTGGTTGCTACGAGGTTATCAAGTGTGAATCAACAACAACCTGTGTAGAATCTCAATTCTATATTTCTCTCTTTCCCCACAATGAAAATCCAAGAAGATAGTTCACCACAAAGAAATGGCATCATGAATTTTTTTTCTCTGTTATGCAGTAATGGCTTGAGCCAAAAATTTTAAATTTTTTTTAAATTATAAAAATATAATATAAAATATAATATAAAAATTATGCAAGAAAAGAAAAACCTCTAGGAAACAAACCAAAATCCTGCAAAGCTCTCACTTATGATTGGGAGGCTTTGGATATTTGGATGAGCTTGGTTTAAAAATATTTTCTAAGGAAATGTGTTTTCAAACACCAGGACTTCTCTGACATCTCTGGACACCAGTGACACTGATGGTAGGTTTTCCATCATAACTGGCAGTGCTGACTTTGCTCCACAAATATGAGGAAAGTCGACATGTTGTTGTACCGCTCTCTGCAGAGCAAGGGGGTGTCAGACATTTGCATGGTGCCCTCGCACAGTGTGCTTACGAAGCAGATCAATATTTTGCAGACTAGAGTTTATGAAACCTTTCCCCTAATCAAGATAAAGTATAACCCCTATTGGATTAAAAAAAAACAGTCCACTAATTTATTCCATAAATTGTATCTCACAATCCATCAGGGAGTGAATTTTCTTCTGGGAGTCAGGTTTTAATCATGCCATATTAGGGTCTACAATAGAATATACCTTTCTTCATCCATTCTTAGGTTCTACACACAATTACAGTTTGCCTTAATCCTCATGAAAATAAATCTACATGTTATAAAGCATTTTATGCTTCCCACAGTGCGTTCTCATATATGAGGATATTTCAAAAACTTTGTAAAAAGAGAAATTAAAAAGGTAGGTTTATGTTGGTTCAAAAATTTTGAACCATGCTTTTAGGGATATTCAAAAAGTTCATGCAGAATGTGTATTATGAAAAAATTGTGCATGGATTTCAAAATTTTTTGTACCAACTTAAACTTTTTTCTTGTTTAAATAATTATTTATTTAAAGTCAGAGTTACAGACAGAGAGGGAGAGAAAAAGACAGATGGTGAGAGAGGGAGAGAGAGAGAGAGAGAGAGAGAGAGAGAGAGAGATCTTCCATTTACTGTTTCACTCCCCAGATGGCTGCAACAACCAGTGCTGGGCCAAGCTGAAGCCAGGAGCCAGGAGCCCATCCAGTAAACTTTGTGGGTAGCAGGAACCCAAGTACTTAGGCCATCTTCCACTGCCTTTTAGCAGGGATCTTCATGAGAAGTGGAGCTGCCCGGCTCTGCAGCTCAATAGGCTAATCCTCCGTCTGTGTTCTAGTCCCGGTCAGGGCGCCAGATTCTGTCCCGGTTGCTCCTCTTCCAGTCCAGCTCTCTGCTGTGGCCCGGGAGTGCAGTGGAGGATGGCCCAAGTGCTTGGGCCCTGCACTCACATGGAAGACCAGGAAAAGCACCTGGCTCCTGGTATCAGATCAGCGAGGTTTGCCGGCCGCAGCGGCCATTGGGGGGTGAACCAACGAAAAAAGGAAGACCTTTCTCTCTGTCTCTCACTGTCCACTCTGCCTGTCAAAAATAAAAATCACAAATTAAAAAAAGAAAAAAAAAACAATAGAAGTGGAGCTGCTAGGTCAGTAATTGAACCAGAGCCTGTGTGGGATGTTGGCTTCGCAGGTGGGTGGCAGTTACACCTGCTGCGCCACAAGGCTGGCCTCTACTCTTACAATTGTATTCCATGTTCCATAAGCCTTCTGAAGTCCCCCTTCTGTGTTTAGAAAAGCTGGTAGGGACAGCAGGGATTATAATTCCTGTTTGCGGGAGGTAAAACCAGCACAATAACAGACAACATTGATAGGATCTAGAAATCAGGTCTCCAGGTCATTGGACAGTCATTTCCCAGATTATTTTAAGTGTTCACTATGTAATGTTGTCTTTTAAGCATGAACCCACTGAGAAATCAAGAATATTCAAACACCACAGTATAAAAATACTGGAAACATCTTGTTTCTGATCTACAACAGGTCCACCCAGCCCTGTGCTAGTCTGTGAGGGAAGGGGAGAAAAAAGGAGGATGTTGTTTTTCCCGGAAGGTAGGAGAGTGTGACAAATCAAAGGCCTCTGCCGCCGCCCAGAGCCGCCCTGCTCCCTCCTGGCCCCTGGTGGGCTTAGCGTGCACTGCAGCAATCAGGAGAGCCGCCGGGCTGTCTCTCCCTTCTCCCAGTGTGGGAGGGGCTCACACTCTGATTTTCACATTCACTTGTTCTTCTCTCCATATTTCTGGGGTATAATTCATCTAAGCCTGCTGCCTTGTCAACCTTCAAACAGCTTTAATTGTCTACCTGTCTGCTGCGGCACAATCATAAAACCTTTTAGCATTTCACTGCCCCTAGGAAAATGGATTTCCGTTTCCAGAATGTGACCTTCAACTCTTCTCTCCCAAGGAGGAGGCCGGCAGCTGACTCAGGCCTGGGCACCGCCACCTCCTCCATCATTTCCTCTTGTCCCTTGAATCTTTTAACTCCCCATCTGAGCAGACTAGTTGCCCTAAGCAAGCTCCACGGGTAGAGCCTTCTGCACCTGTGGGTAGCATCTGAGATTTTCATACATCTTTAATATTTTGGTCCATCTGGTTTTCCTAATCACTCTCCTTTTCTTCAGATAGGCAATTACCTGTTTCCTTTCCCTTCATAATGTATTCCTCCTACACTCATTCCTCTCTCATTAGCTTTCAACATCCTCATTTTTCTACCTTTGCATTTTTCTGTAGGAATTCACCTTGGATAAACTCTGGCTCTCCTGCTCATTAAAATGCACGATGCATGTTTGCTCCCTCATGGAAGCTTTTACTTTTGTTCTAATTCCTAACTCAGTGAAAATGGGATTACTATTTCCCCTATTTTTCCTACTCTTAAGTCTTCTAATCATGGACAAGTCCACATCAAGAGAAGGCCTGTCTTTTTCCTTTGGTGGAATTATTCATTAAATTATGTATCTCCTCCCTCTCCTCATGCAGATATCTACAGAATGACAAAAGGAAGCATCTTATGTAATAAAGGTTGTACATTCCTATTTACAGCCCTCACAATTCCCCTCTTTGATTTTTCTCTGAAAACTCAGTACAGTCACAATTTTTTCCACCAAAAATTCATGCTTGACACTTGCACACCCTTTTTAAATTGCAACTAAACTCACAAATAAATAAAGGTACTCTGTCGCTAATTATACATACAATACATACTTCAAAAAGTTCAAGGAAGGCCGGCGCCGTGGCTGAACAGGCTAATCCTCCGCCTTGCGGTGCCGGCACACCAGGTTCTAGTCCCGGTCGGGGCGCCGGATTCTGTCCCGGTTGCCCCTCTTCCAGGCCAGCCCTCTGCTGTGGCCCGGGAGTGCAGTGGAGGATGGCCCAGGTGCTTGGACCCTGCACCCCATGGGACACCAGGAAAAGCACCTAGCACCTGGCTCCTGCCAAAAAAAAAAAAAAAGTTCAAGGAAAAACAGAATTATAAGTTCACTTTAGTGCAAACATTTTTGATAGCCATGCATAGCTTTTTCATGAACATTTTGAAGACCTCATTTTATAGTTGCAATGAAATTCTCTAGATTTGACTTCGTACTAGCAAAATGAAATCAGTTTAAAATAAGCTTCAAATTTAAGAAAGCCAAGGCAAAGATATGGCCCTGATGGCACATGGATAGATTGGGCATAGCTAAAGGCAAAAGAGTCCTATCTTCTGCAGCAATTTCTTTAACCTTAATAATCTCTCATTCCTTTGTCTACAGAAAAGGGATAATAATTGTGACTGTGAAGAACTGGAGTAATGAATAAATGTGAATAATTTATCAAAATATTTGGGGTACCACTTTTTTTTTTTGGACAGGCAGAGTTAGTGAGAGAGAGAGACAGAGAGAAAGGTCTTCCTTTTCCATTGGTTCACCCCCAAATGGCCGCCATGGCTGGCAAGCTGTGCCGATCCAAAGCCAGGAGCCAGGTGCTTCCTCCTGGTCTCCCATGCGGGTGCAGGGCCCAAGTGCTTGGGCCATCCTCCACTGCACTCCCAGGCCACAGCAGCGAGCTGAACTGGAAGAGGAGCAACTGGGACAGAATCAGCACCCCAACCGGGACTAGAACCCAGGATGCCGGGTTCATCATCCTCTTCCTCTCCATCATCATCAATCAGTATCTTCATCATCATCATCATCATCATCATCATTTTATCACTGATTTAGAGATGTTTAGTCACATATATTCTTATAAAATTCAGTCTCATACATTTTTATAAAATGGCAAATTTGTTTAGCAATGATGATACTTGAAATCATTTCCGATGGGATTATTTCTAACTTTTAATCAATATGTAAAGGTGAGAGGTAAAGAAATATTAACCTGTTAGGCTAGTGTGTAGGGGGAATGCACCAGTTACTCAGTGGACATTGCCTTTCTCCTAAAGGGCTTTCTTTGCAGGCCTTCCCTGCATGTGGAGAAGGCCCTCCTTGTTTTTATCCTCCGGCTTCAATCTTGCTTATTTCAGCCTACTCCAGTGATCTATCAGAGTGAAGGTAGGAAGTGGCTCATTAACCCCACCCCTCCTTCCAGAACAATCTCCCCCACTCTCCTTCCTCATTGTTTCTGCAATAGAACATGAGACAATTGCCTTATTCCTTGCAGAGAAGGTGCCCAGAAAACGCTGCCGACAGCTCTTTGTCACTCACTCCAATGCACCTTGAAATCTCGCTTATACATGGGTTTACTTTGCATATAATGTTTAAGATTATTTTACTGATGACTAGGCAACTGCATCACCTCGTGTTGCCTCAATTTTCCTTGCGGTATCTTTCAATCTGTCTTCTTGCTAGAGATTTAAAAATTCTGATTCTTATGTTCATTTGATTTTAATTCTGGCAGATTGAAATCCTCTTAAGTGAAAAGGAAAACTTCAAAATGAACTATGAAGCAGCCTCTTCCTACAAGCTAAGGTTTTTATAGCTACATCTGGGGGCAGATGGGTCTCAGGAACAATCCTAACAGCATTTTCACTTGACTCTGCCAAGGTAGTGAAATTGGCAAAGACTATTCCCCCTCATTGTAGATAGCTTAGTCTTACCTTTCCAACTAGTTTGGGAGTCTATGGATATCAATCTAAGTCTTTTGTGTGATTTTTGTGTTTTTAAGCTGTCATAATCCATAAATGCTGATAAATCTCTTGCTTGCTGGCCTAGTAACAATTGATCTGAAATAATTTCAATGAAATTTGTCCATTTGCTAGTGACAGGCACTGTGGGAGAGGGGAGAAGTGTTGCAGGGGGTTCTTGCTGGGGTCACTCTGCCCAGGGGCAAGAAATAAGACAGTACACTGTCCGCAGAAAATGGAAAACAACAACATGAAATGCATCAGTCTATTTTATGTTAATACCAGAGCTGGCAATTCTAAACAACATGAGCCACCAAACACCCTCCCTACGCGGGAAGACAGCCCCCCTGGTCACTTTCCCAAGCTGAGGTTCTCTACTGAACAGAAGGAATTTTGCCAAAGATTAGCTTTATCCTGAACATGCTTTTTCCTGTCCACCACCCTTCACACATGTGACATAGTGGGATCCTGATTTCCCACGGAACTGAAGTCGGTCAATGTGCTCACAGTGTTGCAGACAACCATCAGTAGGATCCACAGAGCAAGCATCCTCATCTCTCATCAGTCCCACACAGAATTCCCAGGGACTCTGCCTGCCAGGTGGTCAGCTTCTTAATGGACATATTTTTGCTCATTTCCAACATCCCCTCTCCCCTCATTCCCAGTCCAGCTCACTTTCCAAAGTTCATCTTTTTCCCCACCATCTGTATCTTTTCCCATGACATCAGCGGCTCTCATGAACATCCACCTGCTAATCTGGGCAGATGCCTCACAACTTTCTCTGAAGACATTTCTCCCCCACTGCTGTAAGGCTCCTTCAGCTTGGACTTTATTGTTACAGAGAAGAGAACTAGCAGGTGATAGCACTCCTTCAGGAGGGCAGGTTCTAATGGACATCCTCGCTTTTAATCTGCACAATTATTCCCTGTGCAATTATTCCCCATTTACAAAGGGAGAAACTGAGGCTCAGACTGGTCACGTGATTTCTGTGAATCCACTCACTCGACGAGGCTTGTTTCTAGAACCAGGACAGGCCCTTGTGAGTCTTGGCACTTCCCACATTGCCTCTCGCTCCCCTGGATGGAGTTCTTTATAAGGCCAATCCTTAGGCAGGCAGGCTTGATACACTCACCTATGTGCATTCAGGTAGTAATTTCCCATCCTGGGGGCTGATGTTGTGGTACAGTGAGTAAAGCCGCCCCCTGCGATGCCTACGTTCCATACAGGCTCCGGTTCATGTCCCAGCTGCTCCACTTCTGATCCAGCTCCCTGCTAATGGCCTGGGACAAGCAGGGAAAGATGACCTAAGCACTTGGGCCCCTACCACGCATGTGGGAGACTGGAAGAAGCTTCTGGCTTCAACCTGACCCAGCGCTGGACACTGCAGCCATCTGGGAAGTGAACCAGAAAATGGAAGGTCTCTTTAACACTCTCTCTAACTCTGACTTACATAAATTAATAAATAAATAAATACATGTAAAAATGATTTCCTCTCCTCCCACTGTTGGCTTTCCAATCTGCATCTCCTTGCCTCATGTCCCTTCATTTTCTCTCCCTTCCTCTGCCTTGCCATAGACCTCTTTCAGTCAAGGGACTAATTTTTCTTCTTGCTAGGTATAAGCCACCAGGGAAGCCTGCACTTAGAGACAGACAAGGCATTTTTTCCATTAAATAAAGCTGTCTGAATTCATCTTAGGGAAAGGCATTTCATTCTAACTAGATAGAAACACCCGTTTTTCTACAGTTCCCACACAGACGCAGCAAAAGGGAGGAAATAATTTGTCTCCTTCTTGAATTCACAGGCGAAAAAATGAAACCAACAGTGCCTGTGTCAAAAGCTTGCAAGATCAACCCTCCCGGCAACGGCACACCATGAGCCCGCGGGTGAGCATACCCACACACACTCCCAAGAGCACACCCACACTCCAGGTGTCAACTGGGTGACCAGCCTGCCTCTCCCTTGGAGGATCTGAGACAAAACCCCATGAGCCTGCAAAATTGGATGCCTGTGTTTGTAGTCACACGTGAGTGTGTCACGGACAGACTCTGTGGCGTTCAGTTCATTGTTAAGGAGCTAAGAATGATTCACAAAAGGCCATGAGCAGCAGACTAATACCTGGAGCAACGCAAAAGCTTTGCCTCTTCTCCACAGCCAACACAAATAAAAAACAAAATCCTTGAAACATTGGAGTATGATCTTTATGAAAACTGAAGAAAATATGCATGAAAACATTAGGATTTTTTACATTTAACTTCTCTCAAATATCTTACAAAATAACACCGGATAGTTCCAGAGGTAATTATCTGTGCAGTTTCTTGTTGTCAGGTAATCTTTTAAAAAGCAATTGGATTATCTCCCAAGCTAATAGTTTCTCTGGGTTAATTAATAGGTTAATTGATATTTTTCATTCTTTATCAAATTAAAGCTCCTTTCCTAAAGAAAGTTAGATTTGATTTCTAAAAATGAATAGGATGTTTGTCTTGGATGCACAAAACCAGAAAATGGCCTCTTGTTGCCATGTTCTAAGAAACAATAGCATTTCTTACTAAACTGCTTACCCTTCTGTACACAATTTTCCTGATGAACACCAGAAATGTATGCCCCCTTCTCTCTCTTTCTCTATTTCTCTCTCTCTCTCTCTCTCATACACACACACACACACACAGACACAGATTATGATCATTGTCAGCTTTACTGTGAGTTTTTCACAGCCTTAGGACCCTAGATCCATACCTACAAATTCTAGGGCAACCCTAATCACAGCTGTACTTTAGGAAATGGGTAACCCAGTTCTAAAATTAATAGGCATAAAGAATGGAAAGTATATGTGAAAATATGCCCCTGTTTCTCCACTGGGGTAAAATTTAGATACAGTGAAATGCACGGATCTCTACTATGTAATTCAATGACTGTGGACAAATGTAGGCAAATACATGGGGCATACATTCAAACATATAAACTCCAATTAAGATCTAAGATATTCTCATCAGCCTCCAGAGTTCTTTGATTTTCCTTTACAAGTCAATATCACCCACCCTCCCATTGGCAGCCACTATGCTGATTTCTTTCACTGTAACTTAAATATGGAATTATAGAGCATATCTTTAGTTGTCTGGCTTCATTCAGGCCAGGCATGAAATTCATGCTTGAGATTCATTCTTATTTGTGATGTGCACTAGGAGTGCAGTCTCCTGTATTTCTCACAGCAGCACTCTGAGTGTTTACACCTCACCAAAATACGTATGTTGAAACCCTAACCTTCAAGGTGATGGCATCAGGGAATGGAGTCCTTGGGAGGCAACTGAGTCAAAGATTCCACCCTCATGAATGGGATGAGCGCCTTTATCATGGGATCCTAGAGAGCTGCCTCATCCTTTTGTTCAGCCCTTTGAGAATACAAGATGGCAGCCTCCAATGGGGAAAGAGGGCCCTCATCAGAACTTGACTGTGCTGGCATCTTGAACTTCTAGCCCCCAGAATTATGAAAAATCATTTCTTTTGTTTATAAGTCACCCAAACTGTGCTATTTTGTTATAGGAACTTGAACTAACTATGCAATTCACAAACATGAATTCACCTATATGAATATACTACAATTGTTCATCTGTTATCCTATGGAAAGATATTCGGGTTCTTTCGAGTTTGGGAGTATTATGAATAGAAATGCTATAAATATTTATGTGGACACGATTTCATTGCTGTTGAGTAAATACCTAGGAGGACAACACATTGTTCTTGGGCACTACATTCTCAGCTTTATAGAGGAGCTGTCTAATGGTGATCTCAAGTCATTATATTTTTAGTACATTCTGGCCAACAATGTATGAGAGTTTGTGTTGTTTCACATCCTTTCTTTTAAAATGGTTATCTATTTATTTTTATTTTATTTGAAAAGGGGTGGCTGGGTGGGAGAGAGAGAGAGAGAGAGAGAGAGAGAGAGAGAGAGAGACACTGGGAATCTTCCATCTGCTAGTTCACTTCCCAAATGCCTGCAAAAGCATGGCTGGGCCAGGCTGAAGCCAGGAGTCTAGAACTCCATCCAGGCCTCCCCATGTTTTGTGTGGCAGGAACACAAGAGCTTGACCCATCCTGCTGATGCATCCTGCTGCCTCCTAGGGTGCATATTAGCAGAAAGCTGGACCAAAAATGGAGTAGCCAGGACTCAAACCATGTCCTCTATGATCGGATCCCCAGCAATGGGTTTCCCCAACAGTGATTCAACCACATGGCCATAGTGACCTCAAGTAAAGAAAAACCATAGGAGTGCCTCCCTTGGCTTTTATATCACTAGGGATTTCTTGAATCGATATTTTAATATTTCTTATCAAATATTGAAAATCCTAAAATATTATTTTATAATTTTTTCTTACTTCTGTCTTTCTAAGAATCAAATTACATGTATTTTTGGCCAGTGGGATATCGTCTCACTGATCACTGAGATACAGTTTATTATATTTTTCCATCTTAGTGCTTTAACATGGATATCTCTTTCGGCCTGCCTTCTATTTGACTAGCATTTCACCTGCCATCTGCCATTCTATATTATTAAACATATCTACTGTATTTTTATTTAACATTATTTTCAGTTTTAGAATTTTACTTTTTATATTTTTAATTTTCCTTTTGAAAATAGCTCTCTGTTCACTCATTATGATCAAGTTTTCCTTTAATTTCTTGGATATACCTACAATAACTTTTAAAACTTTGCCTAACAATTCTAACTTCAAGGCCATCTTCATCTCAGGGCTTCTCATGGGTTTTGATCATGGGTTATATATTTATGTTTCTTTGCAACTCTAGAAATTGCTCTTCTTAAGATTTTATGCTGGGGCAGGTGTTGTGGTGTAATGGGCTAAGCTACTGCTTGGGAAACCTGGATTCCATATCAGAGTGCCTGGGATTGAGTCCCACCTCTGTTTCTGATCCAGGTTCTTGTTACTGTGCCTGAGAGGCAGAATATGATGGCTTAAGTATGGAGTACCAACCAAGTGTGTGGGAGACCTGGATGGAGTTCCTGGATCCTGACTTCAGCTTGCCCAGCCCCAGCTATTGTTAAGTATTTGGAGAGTTAACCAGCACATGGAAGATTTCTCTCTCTTTCAAGTAAATACAAAAACAATAAATACACACTAAAAATGCGTTTTTATGCTGAATATTATTGGTGAAATGTTTTAGAGCTTTTAGATTTAAAAGTGTTTGGGGCTGATATTGTGGCATATAGTGGGTAAACCTGCCACTTACTGAGTTGGTATCCTATATGGGCTCCGGTTCATGTCCCGGCTTGTCCACTTCTGATCCAGTTCCCTGCTAACAGCCTGCAAAAAGCCATGGAGGATGGCTCAAGTATGTGGGTTCCTACTATCCATGTGGGAGACCTGGATGAAGCTTCTGGCTCCTGGATTCAGCCTGGCCCAGTGCTGCTCATTGCAGCCATCTGGGGAGTAAACCAGCCAGCAGACAGGCATTCTCTCTCTCTCTCTCTCTCTCTCTCTCTCTCTCTCTCTCTCTCTCTCAACTCTGCTTTCAAGTAAATAAATAAATCTTTTTTAAAAAGTGCTCTGAGTTTTGTTCTGGCACAAGGCAAATTAAGAATGGATCTTTGTGGTCATATCAGGCTCAATGTTGTTTTCTTTGTTAGACATGAACTTAGCCCAGTTATGGCTTTTTTCTAGGAAACAATGTTTACGTCTAAGGTTCAGACTTTCTGAAAGTCAGGTGAGCATCTCGGTGAGTTCTCCCCATTCTAGGCCGTACTGGTGCCTCTGCATCTTCCAGCAGTACAAGGTCTCTAAGGGCTTCAGGGGTTCCCAGCTCTGCAGCAGGTGCTCACTGCTAGCACTCCCATGGGGTGCAGGGCCCAAGCACTTGGGCCATCCTCCACTGCACTCCCGGGCCACAGCAGAGAGTTGGCCTGGAAGAGGGACAACCGGGACAGAATCCAGCGCCTCAAATGGGACTAGAACCCGGGGTGCTGGTGCTGCAGGCTGAGAATTAGCCTATTGAGCCTCGGCGCCTGCTCAGCTGTTTCTGAAACCCAGACTCCAATCTCCTCCTTAAGTAAGGCACGGTTGTACTTGAAGTGTACAGAAAAGAGGCCTTGGCAGAGAGCTTGGGCAATCTGGGTATCACCTATGTGTCCTTTCTCTCAAGGATTATAGTTGAGTGCTACCTGTTCAATGTCTTAATACTCTTACACATTTTACCAGATTTATGGCTATTTATGCCAGGAGGGAAGGTTCAGAGCCAGTCACTCTCTTAGAGCTCAGAGGGAAGTTCACCATCTGCTTTTATGCACCACCAGCCTGTGTAAATATACAAACATGCACACAGTACCTCTGAAAGCTGGTGTTACCAGAGACTGAGTTATTACAAAGTCAGCCAGGACACCTGGTCTCTGCTTTGCCCGGTATCAGTGATTTATGGAGAATTAGGGGGGGAACACAGTTCTTCACGAAGCCCAAATAAAGTCAAGATGTCTGCTCCAAGGCACCTGTGCATCAGCTTCAGACAAACAGGAACAGTAGGCAGCAAGAGTGGATAAGATTTCAAAAGTGCCAGCCTGGAGCGATGTAGAAATAACAGGCCCCGGTGCTGATTCAGACAAGTTCTTAAAAAGAGAGAGGTCAACAAATCCCAAGGCTTGAAACACAGCTGCTGAAAAAGTAAGAGTGACCTCTGGGCCTCTGCACATCTTCTTCCTTGCTCTAGCACACTACCATCTTAACTTTTCTGGTGAAGAGACCAAGTGCTCACACACACACAATTTAATCCATGTCTACCAGGAACTTAGCTCTCAGCAAACACAAGAGAAGGAGAAACAGCATGGGGCAATGGAGGGTGGGGTAGGTGGAATCTCATCTGTGTTGTAGAGACGTGGAGGAAGTGTCTTCTTTCTTTGGTTTTGACATCTACTTTTCTAGCCAGTAGACAATTTTTTTAAGCTTAAAGCCTAACATGGGAGGCAGCCTAACATATTTGCTTCTTGTTGGAGAAAATGCAATGAAAACCAAGTGCTGAGTAGGATGATGTTGAGCATTATAATTTTGGGAAAGAAGAGGGAAGCCTTTTGGAGCAGATGGGAATGAAGTTGGACAAGTAAGAATGCTGATGATTTGGAGAGCACAGGGGAAGACAGGAAGACACAATCCTTTTAAAGGAAAAATAATTATTAATTTATTTTCTAAATGGATAGAAATCGAACTTACATTTTTACAAGCATAATCTCTGTGCCACACCACTGGTGTAAAAACATTATGCACTCAAGTGACAAAAAGGGGCCATTCAATCAATATGTCTATCAATGAAACTGTACAACGTTCCAACATCAAAGGAAGTGATGACTGAGAATGAAATATCCTCCCACTCTTAGGTTGGATTACTTACAATCACAGTCTTTTGCTCAAAGTGTATTGAACCAGATTCCACACATCATGGAAATGTCAACTATACCATATCATTTCTAGGCAGAAATACTGCTCATTTCAAGTCAATCAAATGGCCAAACCTCACTGTCCATCATTAGCAAAGTCCACTGAGAGCAATTAAACACTGTCATTGTTCATTTCCTAATATGAAAAGAGTGGAATAATCATTATACAAATTAGCAGAGCTTGGTGGAGTGGAGTGAATCTCTGAAGAATACAGGTGGCAACTGAGTATGGATACTGAGTCATGCTCTTTGTCTGTGCAGCTCAGGCTGTAACCTTGAGCTGAATTCACTGGGGAAAGTTGGCAGGAAACACCATCAACAATAAACATCAGAGGCACTGGAGTCTAGCATCTCTCACACGTGCTAGTGTTTATGATTTTGCAGGAGATAATTGCATTCATTTCACTCTGTGCTATCGTGGATCAGGCATGGGATGGAAGCTGGGGAACATGTTGGTTGAATTCTGCTTCTATTCTTTATTTAGAAGGAAACACTCATCAGAAGACAAAGGCCTTGGCCTCTATTCAGGTGAAATCAGTGTGCTCAGTCAGGCAGTACTGATCACCGCCTGATGTATGGGATAAATCCTTCTCAAGAGTGGCCTGCAGTGAAAACAATGGGAACGTAGGCCGGCAACATCTTAAGATATGACTACAATCACACTACTGTGTATAAACTCAGCCAAATAGGGAGATGAAAATATCACACAGTAGATCTTTTTCCTTTTAAAATCTACAACAAAAATGCACAGTAAGTAGAATTCTGGAATATTTTGTACCACGGCAAAATGTATCTATAAAGAAGAAATGTAGAGTTTTGATACTAGAAAGGTATATTTTTGGAAGGAGTAGCTTTGTATTGGAATGCCGATCTGTTGTTAAATGTCAATATGGCATTGGGGAAATCCTTTGAAATCTTTCAGCCTTGGATCTTTCACTGGTAAAATGGGAAGAATAACATTTGTCCTGTGCACCTCATAGGAATTCTGCGAGGATCAAGGGAGAGCAAGAGTAGTGAAGAGGAACATTGAAGGTATCCATAGCAACCTAGTAAGTACCTATACACTTGTGGGGGTGAACACAAGTATAGGTAATACCAGTGGTTCACAGCCTGGGCTCTCATGCCAGTGTGCTTGGGCTCCAGTTTTAACACTCCCATTTATTAAGCTGCTTGGCAGCTGGCACCTTGTTTCAATCGGTTTGCTCCCCCTAGTCATGACAATGATATGGGCATTTCCTTATTAGACTGTTGTGAGGACCACATCTGACAGTTTAGTCTGCTCCAGAGTTAGGACTTCACAAATGTTACCCATGGGGCTGGCGCTGTGGCTCAGTGGGTTAACGCCCTGGCCTGAAGCACCGGCATCCCATAGGGGCGCAAGTTCAAGGTCCAGAAGCTCCTCTTCTGATCCAGCTCTCTGCTATGATCTGGGATAGCAGTGGAAGATAGCCCAAGTCCTTGGGCCCCTGCACCCACATGGGAGACCTGGAGGAAGCTCCTAGCTTCGGATTGGTGCAGCTCCAGCCGTTGCAGCCATCTGCGGGGTGAACCAGCGGATGGAAGACCTCTCTCTCTGTCTTTTCCTCTCTCTGTAACTCTGTATTTCAAATAAATAAAATAAAAAAAATGCCACCCAGTTATTTATATTGCCAACCCATCCTAGTCTCTATTTCATTTTAAAGGAGAAGATTCATATACCCCTTTTGCATGGTTCAGGTTTCAAAGTAAATCTTACTCTTTAATATGTGTCAACATTATTTCAGGATCCAGAGTTCAGATCTCAAGAAAAGTATGTATCTTCATATTTGATAAGAAAATGATATTCTTGGGCTCAGACATCAAATACAGCCTGAACATGATATCAGCGCAAATGAAAATGCTATTTATAATCCCAAATATCAGACTGGTCCCCAAAGTGACAAGATCAATATTGCAGCTGGGAGCTTTCCCTTACTGGCAGGTGGTGCTATTAAAAATACCAAATAACACATCTCTTTGGTGAGGAAAAGAATCCCTCACACGGCTACGACGTCCTCATGAAGTCTGAAGCTTTACCTTCTGCTGAAAGAGGAAGTGCGACACAAGAATGCCCTGGGACTCTTCCAGACAGGAGTTTCCTTCCAGCACAGGCACCGAACCCTCTTCTCCATTTTCTCTCTGTTGTCATAGCTGCAGCCCTGGTCGGCCTGTGTGCTCTGCTCCTTGGGTTGGCTTAACCCAGACATTGAAGCTTCTTTTTATTTTTTTACTGAACTGTTCTTCCAATGCATAGTGAGAGGTCATGTACTGCGGACTCAATGCGTTCATTTCTCTCATGATACAAGCATGTGGGTGTCTAAGCTTTTAGGAGAACAGACCCCAGGAAGGTTGACTGGGCCAGGACTATACAGACGTCTACTCTTGAAGCTGTAAGTAAGAAAACTTAGGAAAGAGAAAAATAAGATGAGTGAAGAGGGGAGCTTCAGGATAAAATGGGTTGGAAGAGCTGAGCCTGCAGCAGGGAAGCCAGGCAGTAAATGGCAGGTGAGGCCAGAAAGGTGAGCTGGCACCTGGCTGAGGATCCGCCCATAGCCACCTTGGCCCTTTGCAAGCGTCACGATGCCCGAGAACTGCCCATAGCACACTATAAATCTGAGAGCGGGTGAAACAGACCACCAAGGGTTAAACTAGGGTCGCCCCCATCTTGGATTTTACTGTAAGGGCTTTTTCTGCCACTACTTGAACTGACCACTAAAATCGTCTAACAGTAGCTAAACTGAAGTGGCTTGGTTTACTCTCTCCTTCATTTTTCTCCCCAATGAACTCGTTTGTGTGCTAACAAAATAAACTAAGTTATGAAGGGAGTAGTCAAGATATCCCCGTAATTCTATGGTGTAGAGTCTCAGAACCGGGCATGTATAGGACAGACTTAAAGGTGTGTAGTAGGAAGAAACACTGCACCCAAACTATGTCCCCCTCTCCCAACTTCCGACTGCCGTCTGAAATTCTGACTGCCACCATCTTCAGAATGGATTTATGTCACGGTCTATAAGCCTATCACCCTTCCCTCACTCTTGGTTGTAATATTTTGAATAATTACAAACAAATGAAATCTCAGTGGGAATGAATCAGAATTCATCTGTGCATAGCTGGAGAGCAAGAGAAGTGGGTAAGTCCACACAGCTACTGGTGTTGGAAGTTCTGATAGTGTGGTGGTGTGGTGGGGTGAGTAAGGTGTGTACCTGATCCATTATGAGAATGGTTTGTGTTCTGGCTCCTCCACTTCTAATCCACCTCCCTGCCAATGAATAGCCTGGGAAAAGCAGCAAAAGATGGTCCAAGCATTTAGGCCCTTGCTACCCATCTAGGAGACCTGGATTAAGCTGGCCTGAATTCAGCCTAGCTCAGCCATGGTCATGATGGCCATCTGGGCAGTGAACCAGTAAATGGAAAAATCTCTCTTTCTGTAACTCTGACTTTCAAATAAATAAACAGATCTTATAAAATATTATGTTGGAATATTTGCAGACTTGAACACCTTGGTTTTTTTGCTGAGAAAAGAATGACTATAGCTCCCTTACCAATAAAATTCCACTGAGTTTTTAAAAGAAAAAAGTGAATCTTTCATTAAGGACTAAGAAATTATCTTAAGAATTTTACCTACTTTTAGATCATTGGTAAAAGTCTGATTTTTTTGTTGTATAAAATTGTAGGAGAAATTTGTTTACTTGAGCTCTCTAGTCACTTGGGTTCATAACAAGTGGAAGTATTAAATAATAATTGGGACTGGCACTATGGCATAGTGGGTAAAACTGCCACCTGCAGCACCAGCATCCCATACGGGTGCAGGTTCGAGTCCCAGTTGCTCCAGTCCAGCTCTCTGCAATGGTCTGGGAAAGCAGAAGATGGCCCAAGTCCTTGTGCCCCTACACCCATGTGGTAGACCCAGAAAAAGCTCCTGGCTCCTGGCTTAAGATCAGCTCAGCTCCAGCCATTGCAGTCTTCTAGGGAGTGAACCAGTGGATGCAAGACCTCTCTCTCTCTCTCTAATTTTTTCAAATGAATAAATCTTTAAAAATAATAACAGTCAAGTAGGGTGGGAATTTGGTGCAGCAGTTAAGACGCTACTTCAAACACCCACATCTCATACCCGAGTGCCTGCTTCAAGTCTTGGCTCCTCTGCTTCCAATTCATCTTCCTGATAACACACACCCCAGGGGGCAGCAGCTCATGGTCCAAATACTTGGGGCCCTGTCACTCTAATGGGAGACTGTTGTGGGCATCTGGGTGGTGAACCAGTGAATGGAAACTCTCCCTCTGTCTTTCAAAAAGAAATAAAAATAAATAAGTGACTAAGTATTTTAAACTAAATAATATTAAGTTTAAAGTGCCCGTACCTACATACTGATATATATATATATATACAATGTTGCATACTTATATTAAAAATAGAATGTGATATGTATATAATATTTAATTTTTAGGATGATCTAGAGTGTGCCAGACACATTTCCATGTAATGCAATGGTTTATTAAATAATTAAATTTAACAACATCCTTATTAGTTAGTATTATTATTATTAATCTCATTTTAAAGACAAGAAAATGGAGATGAAGAGGGGTCAGTGGTTGCCCAGGCCATACACATTGGAGGTAGTACAGCAAAATCTAACCTAGGTAATTTGACATCAAAGTCCACACTTTTATTCACCATATATAGGGTTGGTCTCTGTAGTGAGGAATAAGGGAAAAAAAAGAAGAAAATCTCTAATTTTTGAAAAGCACATTATAAAACCCCAACCTTCCAGAGCACACTGGCAGGGCTAATTCACCTGGAAAAGTGATTTTTAAAGACTTCTGTGGTTATATGGAAAAAAAGAGGAATGAAACACTGAGTCACACCACAGTGTGGATGAAGTCTGGACACGGTGCTCAGTGAAGGAAGCCAGCCACGAAGAACTGCACCTGCCCTGACTCCTTTGATGTGGTGGGTTCAGAACACGTGGAGACAGAAAGTAGATTAGTGGCTGCTGGTAGCCGAGGATGGGTGATCGGGAGGGGTTGCTAATGGGATGGGCAGTTTCCTTTGGGGTGATAAAACTGTTTGGAAATGGATTGTGGTGATGGTTGTACAACTCTGGATATTCTACAAAATAAAAACAACAGCACTGAACTGTGCACTTTTAGTGGGTAGAATGTATGACACACACACACACATGTATGTATCTGTGTTGCATGTCATGTGTGTATCTTTGTGCTGCTTATGTATTTATGATTATATCTATGTTGTATGCATGTGTGTGTTATATATCTGTGGTGTGTATCATGTATCTGTGTGTGATGTGTATGTGTGTGTTTGTATGTGTGTGAGTCGTATGTATGGGTGTGTGGTATATATCTGTTTATTGTGTGTCGTGTGTATCTGTGTGTTGTGTATGTGTGTGTTTGTATCTGTGTGTGTTGTGTGTATATGTGTGGTGTATATCTGTGCTGTGTGCCCTGTATATCTGTGTGTTGTATGTGTGTATGTTTACATCTGTGCTGATAAATGGGTGTGTGATATATACCTGTTTATTATGTGTCATGTGTATATCTGTGTGCTGTGTATGTGTACGTTTTTATCTGTGTGTGTTGTGTGTATCTGTGTGGGGTATATCTGTGTTGTGTGCCCTGTGTATCCGTGTGTTGTGTATGTGTGTATGTTTGCATCTGTATATGTTGTATGAATGGATGTGTGGTCTATATCTGTGGTGTGTGTCATATATCTGTGCATGTTATATGTGTGTGTGTGTTTGTATCTGTGTGAATTGTATGCATGGGTGTGTGGTATATATCTGTTTATTGTGTGTCGAATGTGTATTTGTGTGCTGTGTATGTGTAGTTTGTGTGTGTCTTATGTATATGTGTGGTGTGTGGTGTATATCTGTGCTGTGTGTCCTGTGTATCTGTGTATTGTGCATGTTGGCATCTGTGTCTGTTGTATCTATGAGTGTGTGGTATATATCTGTGTTTTTTTCATGTGTGTGCCATGTATGTGTGTGTTTGTATCTGTGTGTGTTCTGTGTATCTGTGTGATGTATATCTGTGCTGTGTGTGTTGTGTACGTGTGTATGTTTGCATCTGTGTCTGTTGCACGATATATCTGTGCCATGTGTCATGTGTATATCTGTGTGTATTGTGTGTATGAGCGTATGGTATGTGTGGGAGTGGATGGCTGTTGAACGTGATCACTTCTCCACTCAAATGAGGATATTTAAGTGCCCTCAAGCCAAAGGTGGGAATCAGCACCCAGAAACAGGAGCTTGGATGGAGCAGGCTATCCTGAGCAAAATAGCCTGACTGGCTGCAGAAAATCACTAGCCCTGACTATTTCTAGGATAAACGTTTAGCAAGTCAAAATGAACAATATTAAAGGGAAATATTATTTTTGGAATTTTCTGTGTCACACCCAGCTCTCGCACCTGCCTCATCCAAGTTATCAGATGCTCCACACTGCCCAAGACTGCCCTACCTAACCAGTGGGCAAAACACCAAGGTTACCTCATTTCCCCAAACAAGCGTGAGAGGCGGCTTGCTCTGAGCTCAGCACCTGCGTGCCTGCTGTCTTCACCGTCTGAAACCTTCCTGTGGAAAAGCTGCCTCAGCCCATGTCCAAATTTAATTCATTGCTTCATCACCTGGCAGGGGAGCTGGCACACTCCATTCACCCCAGCTATGCTCTGCATCGTTGACAAACACAACTCAACCAGTAACAAGCATGCCTGCCATTTGAGCCGTGTGTGAGCTCCTTAGCCACCAGTGGTGCTTTCTAAATATTTTCACCACTGCAGAGATGGATAACCGACTCCTGAATGAAGAAATGAATGAGTGTTTCAGAGGCGCCCTCCTTCCCCGGCCACACACAATCTATAACCACGTCTCGCTCCTAACCTTGCAGAGAAAACGCTTCCCTCTCTAGTTCAGCTTTTTGCAAAAAAAAAAAAAATTGTAATGCAACTCTCGCAGATGACTTTAGTTCACAAGTGGGAAGACCTACTATTCACACAGACTCCCTCACACTGTGTTCAACCGTTGAATTCTTGGGCTTCTCGGTGAAATAATTTTATTTCAGCGCTGGCAGTGACTTATTTTTGTCACCAGCAGGAAACATAAGAATCTGTAATAGAAATCGTGAGATGAGCTCAAGAGCCTCCTTGCAGATTTGAGCACTTCAGTGGCTCCTTCTTTTTCCAAACTCTCACACCATCTATTTCCATCTGCACTCCTCCTATATGGCAGATCATCGATTTCAGCTGTTTTCTGCTCATTTCAGGCTTTTGCATGGCAACATCAAGATACAAACACAGATAAAGGGGCCGGCACTGTGGCATAGCGGGTCAAGCTGCCGTCTGCTGGTATCCCATATGGGTGCCGGTTCGAGTCCTGGCTGCTCCACTTCTGATCCAGCTCTCTGCTATGGCCTGGGAAAGCAGCAGAAGATGGCCCAAGTCCTTGAGCCCCTGCACCCACGTGGGAGACCCAGAGGAAGCTCCTGGCTCCTGGCTTTGAACTGGCGCAACTCTGACTATTGCGGCCAATTGGGGAGTGAACCATCATGTGGAAGACCTCTCTCTCTGACTCTCCTTTCTCTGTGTAACTCTGACTTTCAAATAAATAAATAAAACTTTAAAAAAAGAAAACACAGAGAAAACTAGAGAAACAGATACCCTGAGGCAAGCCATGCAGGAATGATGTGCAAAGACCATGGAACCTGTGGATAAAATTTTTCAAAAATAAGAAAGAGGGACCAGCATTGTGGTGTAGCTGGTAAAGCCGCCGATGGCGACACTGAAATCCCTTATGAGCACTGGTTTGTGTGCTGGCTGCTCCACTTCTGATCCAGCTCCCTGCTAATGGCTTGGGAAAAAGCAGCAGAAGATGGCCTAAGTGTTTGGGCCCCTGCCGCCTACATGGGAGACTTGGATGAAGCTCCTGGCTCTGGATTCAGCCTGGCACAGTGCTGGCCATTGTGGCCATCTGGGGAATGAACCAGCATTCCTGTTACCTTTTAGGTTGTCATTAGCTACTGCAGGTTACTTTGAGAAGAAAGAGGACCAAGTGGTCTCAGGAAAAGGTAAGAGGGAGGCAGAGGGATCCAAAAGGTGCACAAACTGAGACAGCAGAGTGAAGAGCAAGAAAAAGGAAACAGATAAGCAGGGGGCGGGAGTGCAGGAGGGTCCCACATCACAGATGAGCATCAAGGAGGCCCAGTGAGCTGGCAGGGCACTGAAATGCCTTGTCCTTGAAACTCACTTGGCACATATCAGCGCCACCTTCTCTCTAAGCTCATCCTCGGCTCCAGGAGCCACCGTCCACACTGTCTCTCTGTTTTCAGCAGATTTCAGGCAGATTCTGTCTAAACGGAAGCAAATGTGATCTCTTTCAAGGTCATGGTAGCTCACGAGACTTCTTTAATTCACTGCCTTCTTTTCCCTTCCACCACCTTCGATTCAAACATTATACAAGCCAAGGCAAGGCAATTAATACATGAAGCTTTCAGGAAAATAATTGTAAAATGTTATTGTCCATAAATGTGAAACAAAACATGAACATCTTACCAGGCCCCTTTTTAGCAAAAGCTACAGCAATATCTCTGAAACATAGGAAGGGAACCAGTTGTCCTGTCCTGCAGGAGATGCCAGGGGGTCAGGCAGTGGGTGGCAAAGGGCCTAATGGCCACACAGCTCTGTTCTGCTCAGGGGTAAAGGGACTGAGTGCGGCAGCAACTCAGGGAGAAGCTCCAAGGGCCAGGGCAACAGACCCTAGAGATCTCTGGATTCTTTGCTTGGCCTCTGTATATTCTCGGGCATTTTCACCGAGTCTCATTTTTCTCATCTGTAAAATGGGTTTCCTCTGGCATGACTGTGAGGCTTAAAAGGAACAATGTCACACAGCGCCTTGGGCAGAGAAGATTCCCAGTGAATGTCAAGGAATGTTTCATGCCAAACTGGGAGGTTACAGGTGTCCAGCAGGCCCGAATCCACCCTCAGTCAAATCTGTCAGGCAGCCCCATATGTTGCTCAATTGGCTACAGATTACTGAGAAAACAAGAATATTCCAGAAAGATTGGGAGGCAGAGTCTCCCTCCTTTCCTTCATTTCTCATTGAATAACGCAAAACAATATAGAAAGGCTAAGGAGAAAGCTGTAAAGAAAAACCTCTGACATAGGAAAATAAACGTGGACAAGGTGATAAAAGGTTGTATTGGGAGAATGAGTTTGCGTTTATATGCGAACCTCGACACTTATTTTCAATTTTTTTAAAATATTTATTTATGTGAAAGAGTTACAAAGAGTAAGAGATGGAGAGAGAGAGAGAGAGAGAGAGAGAGAGAGAGAGAGAACTTCCATCAGCTGATTCACTCCCCAGCCGCAATAGCCAGCAATGAGTCAGGCCGAAGCCAGGAGCCAGGAGCTTCATCTGGGTCTCCGATGTGGGTGCAGGGGCCCAAACACTTTGGCCATCGTCCACTGCTTTCCCAGGCCGTTAACAAGGAGCTGGATTGGAAATGGAGCAACTGGGACACAAACCGATACCTGAGTCACAGATGGTGGCTTTACCCACTACATGCAACACTGGCTCCAAACCTCTACTTTTGTTACTTTGCTCACTGAACCCATTAATCAACTCTGTTCCTTCATTTCATACTGCTCAGAGTGTCAGGAACAAACCAGCCTGGGAAATCCCTGCGCCAGCCCAGTGATAAGCATATTTCTGGAAGAGTGATGTGAGGCATTTTCTGCAGTATTTTCACACGCATAATCTCAATTTGAGCATGGTCACGGACCTGTAATATCATTAGGGTCAAGTCCTAGTTTCTCGGGGCTTCTACAGCCTCCAATTCCCTCTGCTTAGATCCCTGGCCTCTGAATTCAGCCCCGTCTCCAGGACCAATTCTGATCTCAGGAGTCAGAACCTACCCAGGGTGCTGGCCCAGCTCTCCGGGCACCAGTTTCAAGTCCCTCTTGCTGGCTGCTCGTAGCACTCTGCCTTCCCATCAAACCCTGCCCTGGCCTCCTGTGATGATGATGACACGACTGCAACTGGACCTGCCAAGACTAGGCCTTGCTCTGATGGCACCCAGCTCTTCCATCACCAGGGCCCTCTCTCTGATGCTGCCTGACCTGAGAGCTTCCGGCTTCTGTATTGCCAGGGAGAATGTTGTGTCAGTTCCTGGCTCCAAGACTATTTTTCCCTGTTGACTTCCCCTCAGTGCTTGAAATTGCTGAGAACATCTCCTGTTTTGTGCTATTAGACCCAGACAGGGACTCCCAGGCTCTTAACCCTGACCTGTGCATCTTGGTTCTAATCATCCAAGTTTGGGGCCCCAGCGGGAGCCCTTGTCCTCCAAGGGACAACCCTGATGGGCTCACACAAATCTTTGCGTGTCCAAAGCCACCTGAGAGACCTGCAACCTGACCCCGTGAGAATCCTCTGTTCACACTCAGGGTTGCCCAAGGTTTCTCACCCGGAAACACAGAAACCAGAGTCCCAGATCACACCAGTCTTCTCCCACCAGGTCAAGAGAGGCTGCATTCCAAGATCTGACTCAGTGTTGTCTGCTTTAACCCCGAGGAGACCCTGGGTATAGAAGACCCTGTCAGGAGCTCATGGCATTCCCATCTACATTCAAGTTTCAAGCAGGGTAGAAAATAATGAAAAAGACCCAGTATGCAAGAAGAATCTGTTACAAGATGCAGTTTGCAAATGCTAACTTTCAAGATGTTTTATAAGCATCAAAATAACTAATCGCCGATAGTTGTACTCTGTATTGAATGGGTGCAATAAAATAATTTTTTACAGTAATGTACAAACACCCATCATTTTATTCACTCATAGGTAGAAGCGTAGCAAGTGATTTTATGTTATAATCAGATCTGGTTTACTTGGATTCTACACATTATGACATATTTTGTAGGTTAGAACGGTGCCTGGCAATTAGAACTCATTCAGTAGAAGTTTTTCAGTGGCAAAATGACACTCAACCTGAAAATCTATGAGGACCCTCTTCAGATGAACCCTTGTTTTTGTCTCTCAGTGAGGAGGTGGAGGAAGCACACAGGGCTGATAGAGGTGCCTGGGTTTCAGACAGCTTTTTGCCTTCTCCAGTCTTTAAGAGGGGGACTGGGTAAGTTCTTTCAATCCTTTGAGCCTCCAGGCCCTCAATTGTAAAATGGGGCAGTGGGAAGGGAAGATATTCAACGTCTCACTGCTCTGACAGGCTACGGCCCTGGTTCACAGCTTGGGAGGAGCTTTGAGCTGGGATCTAAAAGCATAAGACCGAGGTAGAAATCAAGCTACATCGGTTGTTCAAGATGAGGAAGTCACAGGCCTGGGGAGAAAGAAAGCAGGAGAAAGCCATCCAGCGTCAGGTCTCTGCAGCTGGGCAGGTGTACTTCACCTGTTCTATCTTTTGTAGGAAGTGAGAAATAGTTTGGTTGGCACTTATTTATTTATTTTGCAGAGAAAATCTTTACATTTTTCTAAGGGTGTAGACAGTCTCTTATTCCTGCTACTTTCCCACAGAACTTTCTACGCGCTGGGCATGTAACAGCGCAGCATTGAGTACTTGTATGCATGTGAGGGAGGGGACAGGAGGAGAGAAGCAGTGGGAAAGAGGGGAGGGAATCTGAACACTGGGTCTCTGCTTGCCAATTCAGATCTTGTAACTCTTCAACTTTCCTTTGACCTTCAATTTCCCAATCAGAAATACTGTTTCTCTCATCTCTTTGGGAAGCTAATCATTTTTAAATACAAAGCACTATTCAAGTGTCACATATGTTATTATTAAAAAATCATTATCATTTTAAATGCTAATTCAAACTTTCCTTCTGCCCCTGCAGCTGCGAATGGAGGACCATATCTTGAGTGCTTTACTAAAATGAAGGAAAATAGATCTTTTCCCAATCCTCAGTTCCCTCTCCATCAAAAATATCACTTAATACATTTTTGACAGGTAGAGAGACAGACAGAACCATGCATTGCTTTGCTGTCCTGATGATTTCAACAGCTGGGGCTGGGCTGGGGAATGGCAGGAGCTAAGAACTCAGTCTGTTCTCCCATAGGGGTAGCAGGTACCTAATGACTTGAGCCATCCCTGCTGCCTCCCAGGGTGCACATCAGCAGGAAGCTGGAGTTGGGAGTGGAGCTGGGAATCAAACCCAGGCACTCCAATGGGGTGTGGTGTCCCAACGAGCAGGTTCACTGCGATGCCAAATGCCTGCCCTCCATTTCCCTCTCTTTCTTTCAGCCTGCCATGCTATTTTTTGTTTTTACTCAGAAACCTTTTACCTAAGGTATCCAAACATCATGCATTTCAGAAATATAACTTTAGGAAAATAGTGATTCTTCCCACCCTACTGGCCATTCCACCTCCACTCCCACCCTTCTTCTTCCTCTCCTATTCCCATTCTTAGTTTTCACTAAGATCTATTTTCAATTAACTTTATACACAAAAGATTAACTGTATACCTAGTAAAGAGTTCAACAAATAGTATGAAGGGGAAAAAATAAACTGTTCCTCAACAGTTGAGACAAGGGCTGTTCAAAGTCATCACATCTCAAAGTGTCAATTTTACTTCTATAGATTATCTTTTAGGTTGCCTATTAGTTATCACAGATCAGGGAGAACTTATGGTATTTGACCTTTTGGGACTGGCTTATTTCACGAAGTATAATGTTTTCCAGTTGCATCCATTTTGTTGCAAATGACAGGATTTCATTTTTTAACCACTGTGTAATATTCCATGGTGTACATATCCCATAATTTCTTTAGCCAACCAGTCTTCAGTTGATGGGCATTTAGGTTGATTCCATGTCTCGGCTATTGTGAATTGAGCTGAAATGAACATGGGGGGGTACAGATAACTCTTTTATATGCTGATTTCATTCCCTTTAGGTAAATTCCCAGTAGAGGGATGGCTGGGTCATATGGTAGGCCTATACTCAGATTTCTGATGTACCTTCATACTGTCTTCCACAGTGTCTGCACCAGGTTACATCCCCACCAACAGTGGATACCAGGGCAACGTCTCTGATATTTAAGTATCAGAGCAGAATTAATACAGTATTTGAAACAAAATTTATATCAATTGCTTTTATTCCTATCCCCAAATAAGGGACATAGTAGTGGTCTACATTGTGGTGGAGGTTAAATAAATTACATATAAACAAATTAATACATTAATTAAATAAAAAAACTTAAGGTCCTCTGACAAGCTGAGGGTCCTGTGAAATGAGGTTGGGAACAGTGACACTCCAGCTGATTATACAGTGTCTCTTCAGAATTGGGTTTCAACTATCACTTTTTTTTTTAAACTATCAATTTGGCATCCTTCATAGGCAGAAAAGTCACTCTGAATGGTTTTTCAAATGAGGGGTCTGATTCAGTCTGAATGACAAGCAGGAATTACTGAACTCCAAAAAACAATCTGAGAATTATTGATCTGAAGATCCCATTTGATTGTTAATTCTATTAAGCTTGGGCTATGGAGTTTAGAATGTTATCTTTTAATTCTGCCTTTACTGGTGGGATAAGGAAAAATAACCCCTAATGATATTTCAGAATGGGAAACTGTTCATTATTATTGATTTCTCGTCCACTGATTTTCCTCCTGGAATTTCTAAGGAGGCTAAATAAATGGTGCCTGTGGTAAAGGAGAGCACAGAAACACAGGATGCAGGCAGGCCTTGGAACAAGTGCTGAGGCTCCTAGTTCCGCCTCGGGGTCCACTCCCATAATTTGCACAGACTTGCACCCCCCCAGCACAGCGATGACAACGTGGCTGTGGAGCTCATTCTACCTGAATGAGCATCCTGCCCTTCTCAGCCTCTCGCAGCCTGAACCGATCACAGTGCAGCGCAAGGCTGGGCAGTTTAGGAGACAGGGATTGGACGAGGGGCTCCAGGAGGAATTTCACCTCAGTCACAGCACTTTTAGCTTTTTCATAATTACTATTGTGACAAGGACAGACAACTTGCAAACGGTTTGAAATGTGCACAAAAATATGCTTAACTACAGGCACAACGTTGTGGAGCAGATCTCTGGAACTTCTCGCACAACTGAAGCTTTATACGTGTGGAACAGCAGTTCCTCATGTTCCCCTTCCCCCAAACTCCTGGCAAGCGCCATTCCACTGTTTGCTGCTCTGATGTGATTGCTTTTGACCTTGTGTAGGTAACAGTAGGGCAGCCTGAGTTCATCTGCACTAGCTTATTATGTTTAGCACACAAGCCTCCAGCCTAATCCACAATGCTGCACATGATAGGAATTCCCTATTTCTAAAGGCCAAATAAGATTCTAACACAGAAGCACACACACCTCCATTCATCTGTGTATGTGCATGCTGCTATTGAACACGGGAGCATAAACATATCTTTTTAAGATTCTGATTTAAATTCTTTGGATAAAGATCCAGAAGTGGCTTGAATCATAAGGTAATTTAATTTCTAATTTTTTTGGAAAATCTATATACAGTCCATTGAAAGGAAACTTATTTCTCTTAACTCTGCAGATTATTCTCCCAGGACTGCCTATTTTCTAAGCATAGTTTCTTTATTTTTCTGAAAACCAAGCTACACGTTTTTTACACTTGATTATGTAGTTGCATTTGAGTCTTATCTATCTCCTTGGCTATAGATTATTAGTTCTGTATTGGACATCAAATCTTGGTACCTGGCACATAACATGTTAGGAATTCTTGTAGAATGCATTGATGAACAGATGAATGAATGAAAGAATAAGAAGTTCATGTTTGTCATCCACAAGCAATGAGTGAGACCCTGGTGAACTGAATTTCGGTTCGTAGAATGCTTTGCTTCCCTTTGGTCACACCATCTTTCTGGCCCTTCAATGATTAGTATCACTTTTTTTTTTTAAAGACAGAGGTACAGAGAGAGGTAGAGACAGAGAGAAAGGTATTCCATCCGCTGGTTCACTCCCCAGATGGCCACAATGGCTGGAGCTGTGCCGATCCGAAGCCAGGAGCCAGGAGCTTCTTCTGGGTCTCTGACGCAAGTGCAGGGGCCCAAGGACTTGGGCCATCTTCTATTGCTTTCCCAGGTCATAGCAGAGAGCTGAATAGGAAGAGGAGCAGCCAGGACTAGAACTGGTGCCCATATGGGATGCCAGCACTTCAGACCAGGGCATTAACTCACTGTGCCACAGCACCGGCCCCAGTATCACTTTAATAGTTAGCTTAGGGCTGGGAAGTTATGGGATGGGGACCAGATTTTGTATATGCAAATATATCTGATGCCTACACTAGAAAACATCAGGACTCCTTTTCTACTAGGAATCTCAACAATCTCATCAATCTTCCACCCAGGAGCCATGGTTTCACTCGATACTTTTCAGTTATCCCAAATATTATGATTAAACAGAGTTATATAGTACAGTATTTATGGAAGGCATGTCAGAGTGCTAGACAATGAACAATAACAACCACAAAAACCTCCTATGACCTGCAAAGTTAGAGTGGCACAGCTCTCGCCAACCCAGCCACCAAAGGTCTTAATTGAACATTTGTAGCTTTTGCCCCACTACTTGAGCACTCAACAGAGATGCGAAGGTAAATGAGGCAGGTGCGCCTAAGGCAGAAAAAATGCAGGAAATGATAATTCTGGATTTGGAGAACTTTTCTAAAGATTTCCTAAAGACTTTTATGTACGGTTGGCACTCTCTATCAGATTTTGCAGGTTGAACCAACCACGATTTGAGAATATTGTATCTGTATTGAAGACATTCAGATTTTTTTGGTCATTAGTCCCTAAATAATAAAATACAATAACTTTCCATGGCATATACAGATGTTAGCTATTATAATTAATATATAGATGACTTAAAGTATACATGAGGACATACATGAGATCTATGCAAACACTTTGTCATTTTATCTAAAGGGCTTGAGTATTTGCAAATTTTGTAATTGATGGGGTCCTAGAATCAGGCCTCCATGGATACTGAAGGATGACTGTATTACAAAGTGCATGGCTACATTTTATTTCAAATTTCACATTCATGTTACCCAAACTCTCTAATTCAAGATCAGACATGAGAAAAGAAAGAATGTGGACCCTCTTCTCTAAATTGCACCACAAAAGAGAACCCGGCTCTCAAAATTAGCTATGGCAAAGCTTGTTCACTAAGTCCTCTTGCTTTTCTCTGTAGGATGGTTCACTGCATTTCAGCAAGAATATCAGCTCTAGGGGGCAGGCACTGTGACACAGTAGGTTAATCCTCCGCCTGTGGTGCCTGCATCCCATATGGGTGCTGGTTCTAGTCCCAGCAGCTCCTCTTCCAATCCAGCTCTCTGCTGTGGCCTGGGAAAGCAGTACAAAACAGCCCCAGTCCTTGGGACCCTACTCCTACATGGGAAACCAAGAAGAAGCTCCTGGCTCCTGGCTCCTGGCTTCAGATCAGCTTCGGCCGTTGCGGCTATTTGGGGAGGGAACCAACAGAAGGAAGACCTCTCTCTTTGTCTCCCTCTCATTGTCTGTGACTCTACCTCTCAAATAAGTAAATAAAATCTTAAAAAAAAAAGAGTATCAGCTCTAAAGGCTGGAACCGGGTAATTTATAAAGAACAGAACAATATTTCTCACCGTTCCGGAGGCTGGGAATCCCAGGATCCAGGTACTGGCAGTTCCTGTGTCTAGTAAAGGCTGCTCTCCTCCCAGTGGACCCTTTTCCACTGTGCCTTCACAGGGCAAAAGAGATAGAAGAGCAAAAAGGGCCACACAGCTCTCTGTAGCTCTAGACACTAATCTTATGACTGATGGCAGAGCTCAGATGACTTAATCAGTTCCTCCAAAGGCCCCATCTCTTCATATTAATGCATTGGTGGGGGGTTAAGTTCCAACATTTGATTTTTGGAGGGGCATATACATTTCAGCCATTGTAAAAATCTTGCAAACCAGGCTTTGGAAAAGCTTGCTTTTTTTTTTTTAATTTTTTTTTATTTTTTTATTGGAGAGGCAGAGGCAGAGAGACAGAAAGAGCTCCCTTCTGCTGGTTCACACCTTAGTTGCCCATAAATGGCCAGGGCTGGGCTCAGGCTGAGGCCTGGAATTGGGAACTTGATCCAGGTCTTCCAGGTGGGTGGCTGGAGCCCAGTTACTTGAGCCATCATTGCTGCCTGCTAGGGTCTTCATTGGCAGGAAGCTGAAGTCAGAAATTGGAGCTGCAATTCAACTCATATACTCTGGTTTCGAATGTGAGAGTCTTAACCACTAGTTCTTCAAACATGCCAGATGGAGGCCACATGTCAAAGGCTGTGAGCTTGAAAGTAGGTACCTGTCAGTCTACAGTGCAACCCATGTAGTTATAGTAATTCCCAAAAGAATCAAAGAATAAAAAATAAATGTTTGGCACCATTGGGTTAAGAAAGTAGGCAAGCAAATACTTTAGTTTACAAAGATTCCAATAAAACAGTTGTATTGTTAAACAAAAACTCTTAAATGAGTGTGATGCCATTACCTAGAATGTTCTTCCTTCCTCAACAATGCCACATAAATTGAGTGCTAGTGTGCATATGGGCACAGTGAGCCAGAGTGTTCATCCACAATCACAGTTAACTCAGGTGCCAAAGTAAAGAACCATGAAAGAGACGGTTACTGCTGGAAGTCTTTCTGAAATGCCCAAGTCCCACTACCAGTTTAGTCAGCAGCTTTGGCGAATGGAGTTTTATCTTTGGGGATTAAGAGCACTACCAAATCTGGGGGTCCCTCATTCTGAACCAGGGGCTTCGCTGCCCTGACCTGCAGAGGAAGAACAGGAAGCTGGCAGATAACAGCTTCACACTTCACTAAACTGAAAATTAAACCAAATCCTTTTGCTTGTCTGCCATTAAGTATGGCTTGTAACACTGCATGAGTCAGTAATCCCAGGGAGTAAAATTTCAGAATATGAAATCTAGATTCCATATACCCCAAATTGCACAAAATACGTAGTTCCCAAATACAAATCCATTCTGGAAAATATATACAGCTCTTCAAATGTGTTTAGAGATGAAAATTTCTGATGTTTTGAAGTCAAATCATTCATTCATTACATTTTAGCACTCACTTTTTTTTTGACAATCCTTTAAGTCTGGCTCATCTACTGGAAGCAGAGATGGCTACATATATCTGAAGCACATATGTTTGCATTTTCAGCCCTGCTGTTTAATAGGAAAGTGATTTACAACTCTGGACTGGCAGAGATAGATTCTGTGGTAGTGCCATGGAGTACTTCCAGTTGAGCTGAACGATGGTTTCTGAGCATGAATTATATGTCTGCACGTAAACAGGAAGACGAGAAAAATGATGGATCATCTCCTACCATCTCTTAGTGCAAAACTGCAGTCTATATCATTTAAAATTTATTTTACTGCCAGCAATACCCATATAATGTGATCATACACAAAGAGCCTATCAAATACATTAGGAAACAAAAGCTACATTAAGGCTTCCTGCAACCCAAAGAGAGCCCATGAATAATTCATATTTCTATGCATTAGGCCATTGAAAGGTGAATACATATGCAGCGTACTTAATTCTGAAGAATACTGACAAATAAGATGAATATTTGATCTAATATCAATATGACATTTTAGTTACCTTGACAGATTAAGTTGCTCCCTCAACATCTATCTGAAGATAATCTGTAAGTCTACACAATTTAGGGTGACAGTAATTGTAAGGGTGTGGGAGGTATCCAATATGGAACTTATGGAGCCAGGATTGTGGTGCTAATGGTATTTTCTGGTATCTTCTGTCTTTGACAAGCAGATGGTTAGCTTCCCAAGGATCCTAGTATACCCTGTCCTCCAAAACAGTGTCAATGTGGAATCCAGCTCAACACATAGACTGTTGGTAAGATGAGGGAAACAATGTTCAATGGATTTTAAATGCAGAGTGCTTCACCATGCCTTGATTTATCTGGCTTCTTTTTTAAAGTATTAATTACATTCAGGATGCTGAGGGAAACAAATGTCAACACCCAGCAAGCTACACAGAATGGGTACATGCAAGGAGTTCTTATTGGGCACAGGGCCATTCTACTTCTCAGCCCTGTACCCCATGATGATCATGGGTGGCAGTGTGTAGAGGATTCAGGCCCCCCCCTCTTTCTTCTTTCTCTGTGTCACATCAGTGCCCATTAGCTTCTCTACCCTGAGCTGGGAAGAAGGAAATAGAGTCAACAAGGACTTCACTTGCACCCCTGTTAGAATAAGGAAGGGCTGAGGAGGACTTCAGTCTCCTAGAGGTTGGCTTTGAGCATTACCAAGACGATGTCTTAATAGGAATCTTCTTATTTTCTTTAGTCTGGATAAGTCTAAGTAGGCAACAGCACTCTCTCTTTTCTTTTACAACAGTATGTTTGCCTATAGGCTTTTACTTTCTTTTAGTTTTGTAAGAACAGGTCTACCCCATCTCCTTAATTAACTATAATTCTAATGCTCATAAACTGGATCGTGCTGCCCCAAGTACACATTAAGATTTCAGAGATATGTGATTCACAGTTGAAAAGGCTCATTCAATCCTTTTGGTGTGAGTCAAATAACTGGGCATGCCATGCAAACCAACAGCTGAACACTGCAAACAGCTTCTTAGCACAAGCTCGTGTTGGCTTCAGAGCGCCTGGTGTTTGCTGGAATAAATAACACTACCTGGATGCTCCAGTGAAAATCAGTGCAGACCCTCAGACCAGCCTGCTAATGGGAGGACCACACCTTCCTCCCTCTGTTTACCTTTGTGTCTTCGCTAAAAGGTTTTTAAGCGATGTATTTACCAGTGAGTGCTTTGAGAGCTTCCTTTTATTCTTAGGTTCCTTCAGATTGGAGATCGTTTTTTAAACCTGACAATATAAACAGCTTACTCAAATTATTCACAGTTAATTAGAATTAAAAACGATTGCATATGTACCCTTGTTTCCTTATTTTTTCCTTTCTTTCAGGGAAGTTTCACTTCCATGGTTAAATCACTATGCAAGTTCAAGTCTAGCTGAAATGTGAAGCTTTAAAACATTTATGAGTTCTGCAATTTAGAAAAAGAATTACAATAACACAAAAATTTTTTCTCTTCTGATTAATGACAGCAATAACATTATAAAGTCTACTTTATGCAGGGACACAATCGTGCATAGAACAGGTTACTGTGAATAAGGACAGGTTGTCTTCCTCCTGGGACTAGGCAGTGTGGGGGCAATCTGGTGCTCATTCCTATCAACTATCCTGTAGTTTGACAGGGAGTCTCACCTTGCCCCATTGTAAAAGACAGGGCCAACGGATCATCTTCAACCCTTTCCTTTCTTATGGATGAAAGTGGCTCTGTAAGAATCTGTGAGCCCTTTGCCACCCATTCCTCTCTGTTAGGCCTCTACAAACCTAAGAGCCTCTTTAGGTCCTGCCTGAGTCATCTGTCCAAGTATGAACTCTGTTCCAGAAAACCTGTCCGTCCACACACTTCATACATTCCAAAACCCTGTCTTAGGATTTCTTTCTTTCTTTTTTTTTTGACAGGTAGAGTTAGACAGTGAGAGAGAGAGAGAGAGAGAGACAGAGAGAAAGGTCTTCCATTTCTATTGGTTCACCCCCTAATGGCCACTATGGCCAGCGCGCTGTGCCCATCCGAAGTCAGGAGTGAGGTGCTTCCTCCTGGTCTCCCATGCGGGTGCAGGGCCCACGCACTTGGGCCATCCTCCACTGCACTCACGGGCCACAGCAGAGAGCTGGACTGGAAGAGGGGCAACCAGGACAGAATCCAGAGCCCCAACCAGGACTAGAACCCTGGGGTGCCGGCACTGCAGGCAGAAGATTAGCCTAGTGAGCCTCAGCGCCAGCCCTTAGGGTTTCTATGTGGCAACATCCTCAATTCTATACTCTCAAACATGAGTCACTGCCCATTGCTTTTCCAAAGAGGATCTTGTAAAGACTATTCGGAAAGATCTGTGGTTGCCAGAATCTGTGAACAGAAAAGGTCTCCTTGCACATTCATCTGCGGAGGACAAATCCCAGGGGGCTCACCCTCTCATTTTCCAAGCTTTTGGTATTTTGTCCTTCTCTTCTCTGAATCAGCTGCAATGCCCACAGAAACCTGATGGCTCCCAAGGGGCCCCTGGTGCCAGGCTGCTCTGGGCTTCCCCAGTGCCTCATACAGTTGGAGATACATAGGCTGCCAACTGGGCATGATAGAACCTCATAACTGTGTGGTTTCTGGCAAAGGGAAGGGAAAAGAGGAATAGAAAATGTATGTGTTTACTGTTCCTTTGATTGATAAAAAATCAGTAGATACCCACTATAAGACAGGTCTACTCTGTTGGCTGGTTGAACAATTCAGTATATTATTCATAAAATTCACCAGTAGTACCCTCAACCTCCACATTATTCAGCTGGGGAGACTTGATCCTTGAATCAAGTGACCCAAAGATGGATAAGGTGCTGTATGCCAGTGTTTCTTTTCAAAGTGCAGATAAAACGTCTGGGAGTCCTGTTAGAGTGTACATTCAGATCAGCTGCCTGAGTGCTGATGGTGGGAGCTGAGGGCTGCATTTCCAAAACACTCTCGGGGGATGCCAACCTGGGATCCACAGAGCACACTTTTGAGTGTCAAGGCTATAGGCTAAATGAGGAGAGGCCACTCCCTCCAGCCACTATCAACTTATTGGGAAAAATGAGACTGTGAAGACCAGACCTCAACTAGCTTCAGAAAAAGGAATTCTGATAATAACTTTTTTTGTTTTGCTTACCCTTTAAAACCATTGGCATATCACATGGCTTCCTGACCTTCCTTAACTTTTACAAATCTACTTGATATAGCCATCTCCTTGTCTCCATTCAAATGTAAAGGCCTTAGATTGGGGCTAATATTTATTAAGCTGCTTCAGGACATCAGGAAATAGCTCACTGAGCCTTCAGATGGCATTAGAAGACACAAATTGTTGTCACTAGTTTATAGGTATGGAAACAGAGACTCAGAAAGTCTAAGAAATTTGGTAATGTCAATTGGAAGCAGACACCAGTGTTTAAACCTAGTTATGTCTGACTCTTTCCTCTACACATCAAAGCAGCCGTTTGTTCTTACATTTGTTCTTTTTTTTTTCTTCTTTTTTTGACAGGCAGAGTGGACAGTGAGAGAGAGAGAGACACAGAGAGAAAGGTCTTCCTCTACCATTGGTTCACCCTCAAATGGCTGCCGCGGCCGGCATGCTGCGGCCAGCGCACCACGCTGATCTGAAGCCAGGAGCCAGGTGTTTCTCCTTTCTCCCATTTGGGTACAGGGCTCAAGGACTTGGGCCATCCTCCACTGCACTCCCTGGCCACAGCAGAGAGCTGGCCTGGAAGAGGGGCAACTGGGACAGAATCCGGCACCCCGACCGGGACTAGAACCTGATGTGCCCACACCGCAGGTGGAGGATTAGCCTATTGAGCTGCAGCGCCAGCCTACATTTGTTCTTACATGTCATTCTTTCAGTTAAAAAATCTGGGAAGTATCTGATGTTCTAGGCATTGAGCTCTGGCTGGCTAATACTCTACAGAAAAGTCCTTAGAGGTCATGATAAACCACACACACATGAAGACTTTTTCTAGAGGCCCTACATCAAGAGCACGGTTCCCAAATCTCCATTTCAAACAGTCTGATGTAAAGTAGATGCTGGCTTTATGCTTTGGTGGAAAAATTGGGTTGCTGGCAATTTCATAAAGACTTTGGTCTCGAAATCCCTGTCATTTTGAACTTAAACACATATTTGAAATGTGTTAAATGTGTGGATAGTGTCTGAGAGTCATGTCACCATTTCAAATAAACAGTGACCTTGTTCCTCATTAGTGGCTGTGCCTGCAAAGCTGTGAGTGTCTCCAGCCACCTGTCCTCGGGAGCTTTATGGTTCCTCAGAACTGCCACTTAGAGGCACAATTTAGTTGCTGCAAAAGTTGGAAGTCGATAGCCTTCAAAGACCATCTTCCAATTTGCTCACTCCTCTGTTACCTGTGGGAAAGGAAGAAAATGGCTTCCATCCGCAAAGACTGGTTGCACTGTTGGTACCTTTTTCCATCTCTGGTTTCCCAAAAGATCCTCCACGCTGGTGCACATTCATCAAGTCATCCTGTATTATTTTCTGATTGCTCTTGTTTCCTTAAATGTCTGAAGGGAACCAGTAAGTCTACACCTCTAATTTCAATATTTCTTTGTTTAAAAAAGTTATTTTTATTTATTTGAAAGACAGAGTTACACAGAGAAGTAGAGACAGAGAGAGAGAGAGAGGTTTTCCATCCACTGGTTCACTCCCCAGATGGTTGCAACAGCCGGAACTGTGCCAATGCGAAGCCGGGAGCCAGGAGCTTCCTCCTGGTCTTCCATGTGGGTGCAGGGGCCCAAAGACTTGGGTCATCTTCTACTGCTTTCCCACACCACAGCAGAGAACTGGATTGGCAGAGGAGCAGCTAGGACTAGAACCGGTGCCCATACGGGATGCCAGCGCTTCAGGCCAGGGCGTTAACACACTGCACCACAGCACTGTCCTCTCTAATTTAAAATTTCAATAGACTCGATCAGACTAGAGGAGAGAGTGTGGTTGTCAGTCACTAGGTGTGTGTGTCTGTGTGTGTTTGTGGTGGGGTTCAAACCTTAAGGCCTAAAGGTGCCATACAACACACATACATGTGGTGATGAACACAGAACATTTATCCTCAGGTGGGCAGAGCCGTCAAGGAGAGGCAGCTGATCTCATTAAGTCTTGGCAATGTCTCCTAGGCTTGAGGATTTGTAGCCGTGCCCTTATTCCTCTCTGTTCTCCCTATCCTCCCAAACAGTCGTGGGAAGAGTGGGGAAAAGTGGGTGCCTCAATCCCTTTCACATTCGATCACATGCAAACAGCAGTTCAGAAGACAGGACCTCTGCGCCTCCATCCAGCTTTGCACGTGCACCGCCACACATACACATTTCCAAGAGCCCCGATGAGGCTGAGGGTTGCATTCTTTCATATCCCCCTTGGCACTCAGAATGCTTTGTTCTTGCAGCAGTTCCTCACTGAGCACACTGGCATCAGCTTGGGAACACTCAAGGGCACAGAAGCAAAGGGTTGTAGCCTTCATTACCTGAACAGCCTACAGGAACTTTGTTACGGGTTTTATGTTTAGACGATGCCAAAGAATTTCCATTGAATCACTTTGGAATAAAACTGTTCAATTCTCTTGCAAATTCTCTTCCAGTGACCCTGTGTCACCCCAGACCTGACCAGGATGGCCCTTTTTCTGAAGCTGCAGGTTTGTATTATGCATATGCTGGGAGTTATACACTGGCTGGACCTACACCTGCTTTGAGTATTGGAGCAGGCTCCACGCTCTTGCCTACAGAGAAGGCATCTCTTAGGCAGTCACTGTGAATCTTAGCAAAACTGCTAACTAGCCTTGCCTCTACCTTTCCTCCCACAGGGTAATCTCCCATCCCTTTGTTCGCAGTGCATTTTTAAAGAAAGTTTTTCAGACCTCCTTCTTGTCTGGGAGCTGCATCTGTCTGTGGGAAGTTAGTGCAGGGATGTCTCTTGGATACAGTTCTCCAGCACCTTGCTCTGAAGTTGGGCTTAGCATCTAGCCTTCATGCTCTATTACATATATTCTGGTCCAGCTGTAGCACGTGCCATCTTGCATTATAACAATTTCTATGTGTTCTCCTCCAGTTGGCTGTGATTTTCAAGGACAATGATTTTATCCTGTAAATAATTACATAGTGGGTCCACAATAATTAATCTTTTCAATAAGTAAATGAATAGAATACTCATTTTTTCCCCACACAATAGATGCTCAAAGAAAATGTGTTCACTGATCTCTCAGCTCTGGCACCTTGGCTGTTTGCAATCTTCCTTCCTACCTACACCAGTTCTTGGTCTTAGAACATTGCATCATGTTTAGGACTAGAGCAATACTGATGCACTAGGATTACCCATTCTTTCTCTGGATTGCTTTAATAATGGTAGAAAAGTTGGCCAGTTTGGAATTCTCAATATTGTCTACTTAAGGCAAGTATAGTTGCTGTTTTGTGAGCATCCTAAATCTTTGTACATTTTTAACTGATGTCCTCAGGATTCCTACAAGCTAAATGTCTTTATTCTATTAGAAAACATTGCAATGAGCCCAGTAATGCATTTGACACTTCTTTTAAAGTATAAGAAGCAGAGAATGCATGGGAAAAACATTTTCTGGAGCATATGGCTGTGGGATACAATAAGATTCATAAAAATTTTCTTAAAGTTTGACCATAGAGAAAAGGTGGTCACTGAAATGGCAATTTTATACTCAGATGGCCACCACCAACTGGACAAGTGATGGTGGAAAGTTACCTAGCCTTTCTGTGTCTTGTTTCTTCATGCCATAGCCCATATTCCTGAGATGGCCCCACAGGAAGATTTGAGATGTGCCAAGCCTGTAGCAGAGGATCAGTTAATCGCATCCCTTCCCATTCATTCAACTTAAACTCATAAGTGGAGGGATTTTAGCTTCAGTGTAAGACACCTAAAACAAGGCCACCTTGGCCCTCAACATGGACATCAAAGAGAAGGGGCTGGGGAGTCTTAGGTTCTCCCTTTGCAACAGCAGACACAGCAAGGTGTCTGTGGGAGGCTGCAGCTATGAAGTTGAGGGAACCCCTGTCATCTATACAGGCCCTCGATGAAGAGATTACAGCAGATCAAGGCTTAGGAAGGTGCAGAAAAGGATAAAAATGGGCCCTGGGACGAACAATTTGGAGCCTACAAGAGAGCCACAAACACATATTTCTATAGGTACTGGCGGGGAAATCAACAACTACTCCTCAAAGCCTTCAGTTAATTTTCACTTCTTGCTGATGCAAGAATTCCACAGACTGCATCATCAACTGGTGAAATTTTCCTCTCCTTACTTCCAGAATAAAAGGGCCAGAGGAGAAATGCCAAGGCAGATGTGGAGAAGGGAAGACAATGGGTCCAGACTGGAATGTAAACTCCTAGCACAACACCTGTGGCCAGGTAGGATCTGGTTGCTGGCTTGTTCACTCCACTAATACAAATACTGGCCACGTGGTTTGTGGTCATGTACAGCCCCTGGAAAAGATAGGTCTGCTCAAGGGACATCCTTGAAGCACCTCAGGGTATGGTGCTCAGTGTAGCTACTGCCAAAGGCCAGGAGGGAAAGCCAGGTGGGAGAGCCCACTCATTTTCTCCCTTGGCTAGGATGATGTGGCTCTTAGGCTTGATCCTGCTCACAACCTATTTCCCAGTCATCAATCTCATTCTTCCAAAGACGACTCTTCTTCACCACAATTTGCTTCAAAATTGTGAATAATGTTTCCTGATAGGAGGTTTTTTTTTCCAACTAAACCAGAGAAAGTCAAGTTTGAAGGTTCAGGTGTGTTCCAGAGTTCTGCAGCATCCTTATTAGATACCCCCTTCTCTGTGTCTTTGTATTTTGTTAGACACGTATGCATTGTGTTCTAAATTCACCCCATTAGTGTTATCAATCAATGGATGAGGTAAGTGCCATTTGACCATGTCATCTCTCTTTTTGGCAAGGAAAACAAATGAAAAATGCAGTCTTAATAATCCTATTCTAGATCCTGTTATAATAATTAGTACTACAATGATGACTGGTGCACATTACAGATTCCTGACCTTGCTGTTTACAACAGTCAAGAAGCAAAAACCCTTTCTGAATTCACTGTAGGAAATGATCATAACTCATAGCAGTTTGTAGCCGAGCTCCTCTATATAAGAGATCATTTTGCAGAAAAACTAAATACAAGTTGTATCACTGGATTCTTTTAAAATCAGGTCTGAAGAAGGGTTTTTCTCTTTTCCACTTCTACTTGCTCTCAATACTTGGGAATTACTAGGTGTTTTAATCTTCATTAGAGATGCCACCACCCATTTTATAAACTCTCAGAAGGTAGTAAGAGATAGGAAGGAGTGGCTGCACTGTGACATAGTGGGTAAAACTGATGCCTGCAGTGTTGACATCCCATATGGGCACCAGTTCAAGACCCAGCTGCTCCACTTCCGATCCAGCTCTCTGCTATAGCCTGGGAAAGCAGTAGAAGATGGCCTGAGTTCTGGGGCTTCTACACCCCTGTTGGAGACCTTGAAAAAACTGCTGACTTCAGTCTGGCCTAGCTCCAGCCATTGCAGCCATTTGGGCAGTGAACCAGTGGATGGAAGACCTCTCTCTATCTCTGCTTCTGCCTCCCTGTAACTCTGTCTTTCAAACAAACAAATAAATAAATCTTTTTTTTAAATAAGAGAGAGGGAGGAAAAGCATAGAAAGACACACTGAATGAGGTTGTTTTGAAAGCTAAAACTAGTTCAACATTAACCCTCAGGCAGCACTTTGAAAATATAGGATTGAGGTGGAAAGACAAGGAGGATAAATGTTCCAGCGGGCCGCAACCACTGACTACGCTGAAAACAAACATTTTCCACTGCATGTTTTTTTTTTTATTTAAGAGAGAGAGCGAGCAGGAGAGAGAGGGAAAGAGGGAATCTCCCATCACTGGTACAAATGCTTGCAATGGTTGGGGCAGAGTTAGGCCCAAGTCAGGAGTCAGGAACCCAATCCAGGTCTCCCAAATGAATGGCAGGGATCCAACTATACCTGTCATCACCTGCTGCTTCCCATAGTGCACATCAGCAAGAAGCTGGAATCAGAAGTGGACCTGGAATTCAAATCCAGGTAGATGGATATGGGGTAGAGGTATCCTAACTGGTGACTTAGCTGCTAGGCCAAATGTCCAATCCTGTTTTCCACTGTTGAGACAACTTCTGCATTAAATGATGCAGGCATCTGACATCCAGTGGCCCTCTGTAGGAACCACAGGTATCTTCAGTTTTGTCCACATCTGAATCAAGATGTGGAATTCTCTAACCAAGTCCTCAGAAGCACAAAATCAGGCACTTTACTTGGTTCCAGTGCACAGTGAAGGAAACTTGACAGCCCTAGCTTCCTGCTAGCTACTTTCTCCCAGACTTTCAGGGAATCACTTCAGTAAAATGGTAAAATGCTTTTACTCAGTCCAAATAAGTGTCATAAACTTTGATGGATTTCTTGATCTTTCAACTTAAATAGTAAATGCCCCAAATACACAAGGCTCCCCCGCCATGTGTGTGTGTGTGTGTGTGTGTGTGTGTGTATGTGTGTGTGGTGTGTGTATGGTGTATGTGTCTCTAATATTTAACAGCTTGCTAGGTCTGGATAAATTATTTAGTTAAGGAAAGGATCTTAAAAGCCTGCATATTTAATATGTTCTACATTCTGAGTGAGGAGGTAGAGTGTAGGAGGAAGAAAATTATATTTTGGTGAGACAGAAATCCAGACTGAGGCTATCCATTTCTTCACTTTAATTCCAGGGCCTGATTTTTTTTTTAATGGCCAAAAATGAAAAACTTCTTTTCCTGACTGTACTATGTAAGGTAGCCCCTCTAAATGCAATTATTTTACAGTAGGTTTCTAATGCGCAATTGCCAATTAAACTGTACATTTAACCTTTTCACAAAGTGCTCCGTTTTCTTTTGTTGGGGAATCAAGCTTTTAAGCCAGCCGATCAATTCTGCAAATTATGCAAGTACATAGCACTTGCTTAATATTTATTATGTTGGGCAGAGTGGGATATGACTGGAGTAGTGATAAATAGCACACCACACACTCCAGATGGGATGAATCAACTTGGCTATCTGGATATTGCAAAGTCTGGATATCTGGTTATCTAAGACTGTTCAAGTACTTGGGAAAATAAATATGCAGAGTAATATTGGCAACCATAACGAGCAGAGTTCAGCTCTATCTTTGGCCAAAGAAATGCTCTAGCCAAGTCTTGCCTAAATAGTAGATATTTTTGATAGACATTATTGGGGAGGGGCTCTTTCTTCCCTAAGTGACTGCCAAAAATTAGGACTTGCTTTGTGATGTTAGTAAACATTTATGGAGGTGGATTTTTTGTTAAATTTTCCTTTGTAATTAATTTAGAAGTATTAACAAATGCCTGTTCTCTGTGTCATACCACTGGAATAAAAGGTAAAAATGATTTATAATTGGAAGTATTTAATTGCATGTGAAAACAAAACTATAAATGTTTTGAAAACAGATGCTACTTTTAGAAAAGTATGTTTTTCTTCAAATCCTACTCAAAGCTTCACTTCACTCAAGTTCTTCATTTAAAATGGAAGCACACTGGAGTTCTATTGTGAGTCTAATTCTACACATTGCTCTAGGCTCTTTTAAAAACAAACTTGTTTTGTAGTTAGAGTGAAAGTCATCTTAGCTCCAGCTGTAACTGATTTATTGCAAATTGCAGATTACTATGACCTGCAGTTCTGAGCTTCCTCTCTTTGAGAGTGAAAGCAACAATGCAGTTTCCATAGAGAATGACACTTCATCCTCAGACGCCTGAGAATAAGAAGCTACATCCCTGAAAGGCGGTGGTGAGCTGAGCAGGTGCAGTGGTCTGAATTAGAAGCACTGGCATTATATATGACATTTGTATATATTTGGTGTTAGTGCCAGATACTGATTTTTTTTTCTAAAGAAGGCAAACTGAGAAATCTAAAAGTAACATATGTGTCCTCTGGGAGCAGACATGTAGCCTGGTGGTTATGATGCACAAATCCTGTATCGGAGTACCGGAATTTCATTTCTGGCTCCGGTGTCTCACTATAGCTTCCTGCCAATGCAGAGCCTGGGAGAAAGTAGTGGTGGCTCAAGTATTTGGTTTTCTGCCAGCCACAAGAGAGACCCGAATGTGTTCCCAGCCTCCAGCTTTGGCCTGCCCAGCTAGCCCTGGGTGCTGCAGGCATGTAGAGAGAGAACCAGCAGATGGGAGAGATAGCTCGCTCTCCCTCTCTCTGCCTGCCTCTCAAATTAAAATTATTTTTTTTAAAAAGTAATTCTCCAAATATTGCACTCTTTTACCACATGGAAACAAATGATATTACAATGGCAAATTCACAATGTCAGGAAATGTATATGATTGGGTTTTCCAGTTATACTGATTAATGAGTTGCTTGTTATTAAGCTCCGGATTTTCAAGTACAAGACAATCATTGCGAACGTTGGCGTATGTGCTGTGTGCGTGTATTAATGTTGCTTTGCCAGTAACGTGTTTCATGTTTTCATCTTGATATCACTCCCCATAAAATTCCTCAATTCTGTAGGCAAGAAGCTTCCACTTTGGGTCTCCAACTGTGGATCATTTCAAAGAGTTGCTGAGGGCAAGAGTGATCTTCATGTCTTCTGTCTTCCTCACTGAATGGCTCACAGAAACTTTTGCTTGGATACAATCAAGAATGCTCTCTCTTCACTTCATGTCGGAGAGGGACTAGGTACATTGCCTTTGAAGAATAGCTATAATTTTAAAAAGAATATTTAGCCAAAAGTGATAAAACATAATGTTAGCATTCTAAAGTGAACAATTCAGGGCCATTTAATCTGTTCACAATTTCTATTTAGTTCCAAAATATTTTCATCACTCTGAAGGAAAATCCCTTATTGCATATATTTTTCCCAGGGAATTTTGATGACTTTTGTAACATGCAAAAACAGAATGTATTGAGGAAAAAAGTTAATTTTATAAAATCTTTCAATTATTGCTTGACTGAATTTGTGAGGCCTTTGGGGCAGGTAAAGATAACAATGAAGAAAGATGCCACTGACTCAATCATATGAATGTATTTATTTGAAAGTTCCTGGAAAATTAAATAAAAAAATAAACTCATGGGGCCAGCACTGTGGCATAGTGAGCCATGCCTCCACCTATGGCACCAGCATCCCATGTGGGCACCAGTTCTAGTACTGCCTGCTCTCTTCTGATCCAGCTCTCTGCTGTGGCCTGGGAAAGCAGTAGAAGATGACCTAAGTGCTTGGGCCCCTAAACGCATGTGGGAGACCTGAAGAAGCTCCTGGCTCCTGGCTTCAGATCGGCCAACCTCTGGCCACTATGGCCATTTGGGGGTAAACCAGCAGATGGAAGACCTTTCTGTCTCTCCCTCTGTCTGTAACTCTACCTCTCAAATAAATAAATAATTTTTTCAAAAGTTTATTTTGGTGCAAAGAATTTTTAAAATCCATTTACAGCTTTTTTCACACACACAAAAAAGTTCATAGAAAATTTGTTTTATAAAAAATGGTGTATGGATTCCCAAACTTTTTGCATCAAATAGTTTCTTTGATTCCATTTTTCATGAAATTTTTTATGAAAAGATATGCATGGATTTCAAAACTCTTTTGTATGAAAAAAGTTCCAGTTTCCATAGACTTCAAAAATTCCTCTCATATTAGTTTTCACACACTCAGAAAGATTCTAAGCTGTTAAGATCCCCAATTACACTGCATCTGGGCAAGCACACTGTGTGCTCCAGCTGAGTGGTGCAGGTTCCTCCCTTCCTTGCTGTCTCTGGCCTTTGCAGTGCTTTGTGCTATGGGGAGAGGAGAAGGGGTGACACACAGGCTGACAGACTCAACGCAGTTGGCTTAGGTTAGAAAGAGCATGAAGGTGCTCAGAGACCAAGCGCAATGGGACGAGATCTTGAGAGTCCCTGGTGATCCGATCTGAAAGGGTCAGAGGTCTGAGAGTTCATATGGGTTGGAGGATGCTGAGAGGGAAGACAAGAACTGGAGAAGAGACAGCATAGCTGGAGAAGAGACAGCATAGCCAGTTGTAGGAGAATGAGGGCTCCAGTCAGAGAAGCTCAAGCCAGCATCATATTCGTGTTCTGCAGTGCCGTGCTCTGCTGCTGCCTTGATGGAGACTCCCACTCAAAAACGATTGCAGATCAGGCTCTACAAGGCACTGAGGAGACACATTCCCTCCAACTGCTTCCTTGTGCCGACACTGACCTAAGGCACTAGAAGGAGGCCCAGGATGGCTGCTATCACACTCAAGCTGTGTGTGCATGATTCTTGCACACACAGAAGAGAAGCCACACGATATTGGTGACAGCAAAGGCTGGGATGATCAAGGGTCACTTTTGGGGCCACCAGGAATAGGGCATCTTTATCACTCCTCCTAAAATGCAAGTTTTGTTGAAATTAGGAAGTGTTCGTGCTGTCACAACTATAAGAAGTCTTATGACAGAAGAGAGATCTGGGTCCGGAGAGAAGTTCTTCCCCCTCCTTATACCCTGCCTCTCTTCTGACTGTGTTCTGGGTTTTGATTGCACAATGCGTGATCTATGAGACCTGGGGCATCACAGTGAATCTCACTGAGCTCTTCCACGTCCCCATCACTCAGGTGAGGGGGTTGTCCAGTTCTGATGTCCTCAGATGCAGACTTCATAATTTCAGGCTCAAGATTCTTTCAAGGTTGAAACCATGGGATGGACATAAATAACCTCCAGGGAAATGTCCCCCAAGGGGAAAGAGCCAGTCCCAAAAGGTACCACTCTTCAAATGCATTTACATAACTACACAAGCCAACAAAATCATAGGAATGAACCCAGATGAGAGGAGTCTCCCGAGTTTCACAGGGGTATGGTGGGAGGGGAATGAGTGTGGCTATGAAAGGATGAATGAGTGTGGCTATGAGAGATCTAATGGGATGGAAGCACCTGAGTTTTTTTTAATTTTTTTAAATTTTTTTTTTTTATTTTTGACAGGCAGAGTGGACAGTGAGAGAGAGAGAGAGACAGAGAGAAAGGTCTTCCTTTTGCCGTTGGTTCACCCTCCAATGGCCACTGCGGCCAGCGCGCTGCGGCTGGCGCACCGCACTCATCCAATGGCAGGAGCCAGGTGCCAGGTGCTTTTCCTGGTCTCCCATGGGGTGCAGGGCCCAAGCACCTGGGCCATCCTCCACTGCACTCCCGGGCCACAGCAGAGAGCTGGACTGGAAGAGGGGCAACTGGGACAGAATCCGGCGCCCCAACCGGGACTAGAACCCGGTGTGCCGGTGCGCAAGGCGGAGGATTAGCCTGTTGAGCCACGGCGCCGGCCAGCACCTGAGTTTTGACTACATCAATGCCAATGTCCTGGCTATGATACTGAACTTTAGTTTCTCAAGATGTTACCACTGGGGGAAACTGGGTGAAAGGCACAAGGGATCTCTCTATTATTTCTTACAAGTGCATATGAACCTACAATTATCTAAAATATCAAGCTTATATTTAAAAAGGAGAAAAAAACTCAGTGGGATTGTTCTTTGACATGGAAGAGTGAACACAAAGAGACAACAGTAATGATTAATGAAGGACCAATGACTGTATAAAGTGGCACTGGAAAAGGATGCTTATTAAAATGTAAAGATTGGAGTGGGTTGTGATCTAAGTCATAATCGAATGCCTGTGACAGACATAAAATGGAGTTCAGCACAGGAGAGAGTGACTCATACATATTCAGTGCATGATTAAACAATGGTTATCTCTGTGTATATATTAAGAGTCCCAGGGTATGAATATGTATGTATGTAAGGTACAAAGACACACACACAGTCGCTGAACTAGTTAGTAGCAGAAAGAAAACCAGATTCCTGGGCTGTTGCTGCTTCCAGATAAAGCATGGGTTTTCCTACAGAATAAATCATGCCGTAGAAAAGAAATATGCTTCTTCCCACTTAACCTTGACCATGGCCTGCCACAAGGGTGTCAGGAGCCATCGATATTTCATCTGCCCATGGAAAATGGAGCTCACACGTTTGAGCAGCACCCTTTGCAATAGGCCTCCACAGGGTTTGTCATTTGCTCACATTGGGGACAGGAGGCTAATAATGATGAGTCTTTCACCTTATATTACAAGCACTCTGAAGTCACTGAATAATTAATTCTTTCAGCGTCACTCTGGGTGAGGGTGAATTGCTCCCTGTTTTATATTATAGGCTAGACCATGAGCATGGATTTTGAAAAGCTTGTCCAATGCTATGAAGAGAACCGGATGAAAATTCCCACGACTCCATCCCACAATTCCCACCAAGGAGACACATGAGCTGTTGGATCAGTTCCGTTCCTGCCCAACATGTTTGTGGCCCATTTAAAGCAATCTCCAGTCAACTTTCCAGAAGGCACTTTATCCATGGATTGGGTTATAGAGCCATGATGGTGCCAAAGCCCCTCCATGCTTGATGCTGTTAATATTGCTGCTTTTCCTCAGTGCCACACACAACTGCACAGGTAGCGGGCCCTTTGGAGTGATCTTGTAGGCACATGCATTTAAGAGAAGTCAAAGCTGTACACTCAAGAGGAAACAAGACTGCCAATGAAAATAAACATCTCTCCAGGGCTCATTTGCTGTCATACAGGCTCCATGGCCTGGAACCTATCCTTGAACATCCCATCAGCCCCTCTGACATCAGCTGACTCACAATGACAGCAAGTACTTATAAAGCACCTCTACGTAATGGAACCTGCTACAGTTTGAATATTCGTCCACTTAATAGCCTCTAACCTCAGGAATGTAGTCCCCAAAGCCTTACATTTATGATAGGAAGAAGGTTGGAAATCTGATTATGGTGTTCATAGCTGGGGCTTTTGGGAAGTGACAAAATTGGACTAGGTTGCTCTATGTGACTTTATAAGATCACATAGACAGATAAGCAAGCTCCCTGTCTCAGGTGATGTGATGCCCTGTGCCACCTTGAGAATCTATAGCCATCACGAGAGGCTGAACCAAGGAGGCCTTAGACTGAGTTTCTAGAATCTGGCAGCCAAATAAGCCTCTATGCTTTATAAAGTTAGGCTGCCTCATATATTTCATGAAAATAACAAAATTCTGACTAATACAGGCTGTTTCTATATGTTGGGTCACTTTCATAAAGTCACACATAAGTAGCTATCACCACCTCTATTTTCTTACAAAACAGGAAACTGAGCTAAAGGAAATTTAGATGACTTGATTAGGGCCCCGTGGTTATGCGTGTGGAGCTGCAGTCTGAATAAAGTTTGGTCTACCTGTTTCTAGAGTAGATGCCACCTCTCTTACATCATGGTTCCATGAGTCAGCTTGGAGTTGCCCATTTGCAACAGTCTCTTCATGCACATACACTGTACACTTTTTATTTGCATTTGTCAATTCTTTTTACTCAACTGGGTGCTTCTGTCCTGCCTTATGCCCATCTCTGCTGTAGTTCTTGACTGCAAATCTGGAGGAGAGCCATGTCTATCTGACTGCCTAGCTCATGGACAGCCCTGACTGGCTTCCGGATGGGGGCAGGGGGCTGAAGAATGACTCACCACCTTCAAACAGCCTCAAGTGTTGGCTGTGGCTCCGCTGTGGTATGTAGAGGACTCTTGGAAATTTGATTAAGGAAACCATTCCTTCAGTGATGGGGCTTTGGACCCAGGCTATCCAATAATTACCTTCATATCTCATATATCACACATATTTGAACAACTGTATCATCAACACAGCTGCAAATCTTATACTGGGCATGAGCTCACTTGGGCTCATTTCCATATTTAATACATCCAGAAATGCATTATTATAATTGTTCCCTTCTTAGTAATTTTTTCAAGACCACCACTTAGTAAGCAGTAAAATCTGGGGGCCAGCGCTGTGGCCTGAAGCGCCAGCATCCCATGTGGGTGCCAGTTCTGGTCCTGGCTGCTTCCCATCCAGCTCTCTGCTGTGTCCTGGGAAAGCAGTAGAAGATGGCCCTAGTCCTTGGGTCCCTGCACCTGTGTGGGAGACCAGGAAGAAGCAGCTCCGGCCGTTGTGGCCAATTGGGGAGTGAACCATTGGATGGAAGATTCTCTGTGTAACTCTGACTTTCAAATAAATCATAAATAAAAATCTTTTTAAAAAAAATCAGTAAAATCTGAATCTGAACCTAGATTTACTTACTTTTAATATTCTTATAACCAATCTATTACTAAAGTAAAACCTTAGTTTGTGTACATAGCAGGGACAAAGTATCATCTATGTGGGTAATGTGCATGCATTCGCATTATTTGATATTTAGGAACAAATTCAAGTCAATATATATAGTCTAGGTTCCGTTCTAAGTTTTGTACACACAGAAATCAAATTGTATCTGTTACCTGTGATCAAGAGGGGAAAGAAGGTTTTAACATCTTTAACCGTGACCTTCTGTGAGAAAGGGGCTATAAAGGAGGGAGATTCCAGGGGAGAGAGGGGCATCAACCAATGAGGCTCAACTGGCCTAGTCTGGCAAGAGTCAGTGTTGGGGTTCACAGGGGTCTACACAGACACGTAACTACTGGTGCTAAATTCAAAGTCAGTAGTTCCCTGGAGGGACTAGCATAAAAAGGCAGAGATGGGGTTATCATTGTGTTGCAGTGGATTAAGCTGCAGCTTGCCTACTGCCAGCCCATGTCAGAGTTCCAATTTGAGTCCTGGATGTTCCACTCCTGTTCCAGCTTCCTGCTAACGTGCCTCAGAAGGCAGTGAAAGGCTACCAAGGTGCTTGAGCCCCTGACACCCACAAGGGAGACCAGGATAGAGTTCCTAGTTCCTTGCTTTGGCTTGGCTTAATCCTCCCATGCCATTTTGAGAGTGAACCAGCAGATGAAGGTTCTCTCTCTCCTTCTCTCTAACTTCCCCCCACTTTGCAACTCTCTCTTTTAGAAAACAAAAATAGGAAAGGCAGAGGGAGTGAAAGGCTTTTGTGAGATTCAAGTATAGGGTGGCAGAGGACAGGAGAATGGGAAGACAGCAAAAAAAAGTGATTATTACCAACCACAGGAAATAGAGTATGTGCATGTCCACTGGAATATGTGCACGCTCAGCACAATCACTGTTCCAATAAGACTTAGCTGTGGAATCTAGCTCCCTCCGTGCTCCCAGATCATCACTGTAATTTGATTTCTCCTATGGCACTCTCAGGTTCAATAAATCCATTTGTGGGAGTATCACTCTTAACTGACTGTAAACTCCTTAAAGACACAGACAACACTACATTAGCCTTTCCTTCCCAGACTATCAGGAGTCGGCAGCACAGGACTCACTCACTGCACATTTGAGGAACGGTGACTATTTTACAAGGGGTCTTCCCACACTTAATGTAAAGTGAATATGTGAAAAAACTATGTGTGAATTTAAAAAAAAAATTCTTTGCCCCAAAATCAATTTATCTTTTAATTCCACTATAATTTCCAAATTCCATTAAACAAGTAATATATTTAATCCATTTAAAAATGTATTTATTGATCTGAAAGTCAGAGTTACAGAGGGAGAGAAGGAGACACAGAGAGAGATCTTTCATCTGCTAGTTCACGCCCCAAATGGCTGCAAAGGCCAGGGCTGGGCCAGGATGAAGCCAAGAGCTTCTTCCAGGTCTCCCATATGGTTGCAGAGGCTCGAGCACTTGGGACATCCTCCACTACTTTCCCAGTCACATTAGCAGGCTGCTGGATTGGAAGTGGAGCCAGGACTCCAGCAGGAGCCCATATAGGATACAGTCATCAGAGTTGGTGACTTAACCTGGTACACTACATGCTGACTCCAACAATTAATGTATTTAAAGCTCCCCAAACTCAGTCCAAGAAAAGTAGCCCTCCCTTCTAGGTAATACTAACTACAGTGAAGGACAAAAGTCCTGATTTAAGAAAAATTACCATTTGACAAGTATGAGATGCATTGCCTTATTCAGTCTTTCTGAGAATTCTGAGATACAAAGAATATAATAAAGATTTGACAGAAAACACAATCCAGGCAATTAAAGTAACAGGATCAAGGTCTCAGAGTTTTCAAGTCTTGGAGCTAAGATGTGAATTTGGATTTTTCTGAGAGAGAGAGACAGAGACAGAAACCTCCTATCTGCTGGTCCCTCCCCAACTGTCCACAATGGCCAGGAGTCTGGAATTCCATCCAGTCCTACTATGTAAGTGACAGAAGCCCAAGAACTTAGGCCATCACCTGCTGCCCCCCAAAGCAGGAAGCTGGAATCAGGATCAGAACCAGACTTCTGATATACGCCACGTGGGTGACCCATGTAGCATCTCAACTTCCATGCCAAATGTTTGCTGCCAAGTTTCTGTTTTGACCATGTGAGATTATCTAGCTGGAAATACTCGGCAGTACGCTAGGCTTTCTTCCTTAATCTCAATGGGATTCCACTTGTGGGAAAAGGAAGCTCACAAAATTAAAAAGAAAGTTGGAAGTTTCCTACAACTATCTTACATTGAGGATCATCAGAAGGACACTGGGAAGTTTTGATTCCTTCAGTAGCCTTTGCTCGATTAATACAAAGTTGCACAGGTGGCATCAAGACAGGGCCAATGTTCCAAGGGCTAAACATTTCACATTTGAATAACAGTACAGTGTTACAGTTTTTCTTTTCTTTCAATCATTCACTCACTATTCATCTTCCTAAAAAAAAAAAAAAAAAAAAAAAAAAAAAAAAAACCTCAGGAGAAAACATGTCTGACATTCAGGAAACCTAGTAAGTTCCTCTTAAGACTTCTCACATGAAATAGGAATCACTGGGTCTCATTAATTTGATTTTTCTTTGAGACAAAAATTCCTGAGGATGGCATGGGTAGTTGTAGTTGCATAACCTTTGGTGTTTGGATTAGCACATGCTTCCCAGACCTTTTCTCAATGGCTCAGGTGGTTACTGAAGACCCAGGTCTCCTCTAACTTGCACTGCAAGAGTTCTCACCCTTAGCTGCATGTAAGAATCAACTGTGGGTCATTTAAAATCCCAAAGTCAAAACTATGGTAAATTACCTCTAAGTGTGTGTGTGTGTGGGATTTTTTTAAAGATTTATTTATTTTTATTTGAAAGGGTTACAGAGAGAGGGAGATTTGGAGAGAAATCTTCCTTTTTCTAGTTCACTCCCCAAATGGCCACAATGACCAAAGCTGGGCCAGGCCAAAGCCAGGAGCCTGGAACTCCATTTGGGTTTCCCTTGTGAGTGCAAGAGCCTAAAGACTTCAGACATCTTCCACTGTTTTCCAAGGCACATTAGTAGGGAGCTGGATAGAAAGTGGAACAGCTGGGACTCAAATGGACATCCCTATGGGATGCTGGCATTGTAAGTGGTGGCTTTACCTGGTGCACTACAATGCCAGCTCTTTCTCTCTCTCTTTTTAAGATTTATTTATTTATTTTGAAAGTCGGAGTTACAGACAGAGAAGGAGAGACAGAGAGAGATCCTATCTGCTGGTTCACTCTCCAGATGTCCTGAATGGCCAGTGCTGGGACAGGCCAAAGCCAGGAATCAGGAATTCCACCTGAATCTCCCACACCAGTGTAGGGGGTCCAAGGACCTAGTCCATCTCCCACCGTTTTTCCCATGCCATTGGCAGGGAACTGGACCAAAAGTGGAGCAGCCAGGACACAAATGGGCACCCATATGAGAGTTTGGCATCACCAGCAGCGCCTTTTTCTGGTCTGCCACAACATTGACCCCACTTTTTTTCTAAAAAACCTCAGATGATTGTGTTGTGCAGCCCAGGTAAAAAAGACTGCTGTAATCTCACCATCCTATAGAGTCCCAGGTGTTCTAAAGCAGCTCTACATCAAAAATTTGAGAGCAACATCATCAGATTAATTTTCTTATCACTACCTTCATGCTAGGTTCAGATGCAAATTCCTTATAAATATCTAAAGGATGGGTTATTGCATGAAGGAAAAGGCATAGTTCTGTCTCAGTTATCAATTCGCTTTTTCCAGCTTCCTCAAGGGAATCACTGGTTAATCTAAAAATATGAGTCCTGCCTGGTCAATAGGGTATAGTGGTAATCAAGAGAGATGTTCATTACTATTTTAATAACAGCACCTACTGAAAGAGGGTGAATGGTAATATAAGTCGTGACATAGCTTCTCAGACAATAAATCCACACATAATTTTCCAATACACTCTTTTGGAAGGAAAAGAGTGTAAGTAGCCAACATTCTTTCTCTAAATATCAATGAACTTTTGAAATTGCTGAGGATTTCCAATTTGAGCAGAAGCAGATAGAAGGAGGAGGACAGCTGAGCAGAGGCAGAAGATTAGGTAGCATTGGAGGAACCCTGGATTCTGTCCCCAGCCAAGTCTCCCTACATTTGGGCAAATACTAACAAGGTTCCCTAGTACATCAATGGCCCAGATGAGTAGTGTATGCACAAAGATTTGGAAGGACCATAATGATGATCAGTAGAAACTGAAGTTGTATTCAAGGGCTATAATAACAAGGTAAGCCAAGGATGGGGACTGTGAATTCAGAGTGACAAGAAAATAAAATAAAAAGGCCGGCGCCGTGGCTCAACAGGCTAATCCTCCGCCTTGCGGCGCTGGCACACCGGGTTCTAGTCCCGGTCGGGGCACCGGATTCTGTCCCGGTTGCCCCTCTTCCAGGCCAGCCCTCTGCTGTGGCCCGGGAGTGCAGTGGAGGATGGCCCAGGTGCTTGGGCCCTGCACCCCATGGGGAGACCAGGAAAAGCACCTAGCTCCTGGCTCCTGCCATCGGACGAGCGCGGTGCGCCGGCCGCAGCGCGCCGACCGCGGCGGCCATTGGAGGGTGAACCAATGGCAAAAGGAAGACCTTTCTCTCTGTCTCTCTCTCTCACTGTCCACTCTGCCTGTAAAAAAAAAAAAAAAAAAAAAGAAAAGAAAATAAATGACCAGGTCTTACCAACTCAACCCATTCTCCCCAGATCTTCATTTAATGCCAGGACTCATTCTTGAATTTAGAGTCTGAAGGTCAAGTTACAAAACAGGAGAGAGGCCTTGGAATCCTCTGAGGTCCAAATACATATTGCACCTGCATAACCACAGTTAACATGTCTGGTCTTTTAAATGTGTCATTATCTTTGTTATTTAACCAGAGTGGTATAATGCTTATATTGTCAGAGAAATTTGAAAATATAAGAAGTAAAAGTTACAGTGAAGGCCCATTTGCTTACTTTCTGTCAGAATGAACAAAGAGTGATGTTGATCAGCAAAGTAACCCTATCTACATACAATAAAAAGCAAAGAGCTTTGGAAATAATGTAATATATACACAAAAAAACATGATCCATATCACAGAGGGGATCCATGCTCCAGGATAGTCCTAAATTTCTACATCTTTAGCTCTCTTGTCTATGTTCCACGCTTTTAACTTATGAGCACTTGCCATTAAAAAACCCAGAATAGTTTTGCTCTCTGCCTAGAGTGGCAATGATGTTGTCAAAGAAAGTGACCCCTAACACCTGCTCCAGGGGAAGATAACCCTCCACTGCACCTGTGCCCTATTGGTCAGGGAGGTGATGATTAGGGTCCCTGCCCTTTCCCACACTAATCGTATGGCCCTCTAGGTGGATGTTGTCACACTCTCAGGTCAGAATGTGAACTACAAAACAATGGCAATCTAAATTAACTGCTTTGTGACACAATCTATACTAATTAAACATTATTGATTTTTATTCAGAACAAATGGGCGTCTTGGCATGGAAATATTAATATGTCAAAAGGGTTTCATTATATACCTCATTGTCAATGGATAAAGCTGACTGAATTGAGTCAGTAGGTACTACCTACAACTGTCCTTCAGTAAGATATCTGAGAGCAGAAATGGATGACAGATGAATTTCAAGGAAAGCTTCTTGTCCACAAAGAAGATATGGTCTGGTTATTTCCAGTGAATTTTCTTATTTCTATAAATAGTCACTCTCTATAGTGATAGCCTCATGTATTGTACTTGACCATCAATAAACTCTTTCCTTACATCCAAGTTCACTTCCAATTACGATCAATGAATAAATTCTGCAATGCACCAGGCTCCACCAGGGGTTATAGAAATCTATGTAACCTATGTAACTGAACTTTATGACAAAGAGCATTGTCTGGTTGGATGTTGAATCAGCAGTAAATTTGGAAAGGGACTTCTTGGAGAGGATGACTATAATAGAGGCCATCTTTGTCCATTCTGGGCTGCAATCTAGAATGCCTGAGACTGGGTCATTTACAAAAGAAAGAGGGTTATTTTGGCTTATGCTTCTAGAAGCCCAGAACATGGCACTAGCACCTGCACAGCTTCTGGTGATGTCTGCATGGTGCAAGGTGGAAGAGAAGCAGGAAGAGAGGCTACACATCGCTTTCTAACAGCTGCTTCCTTGTTACCATTCCAGTCCTGTGATAATAGCAACTTACTCCAAAGAGAGCAGAAATTATTCATGAGGGCCCTGCCCTTTATGCTAGATTCCACCTCCCAACACTGCCATGTAAAGAAATTAAACCTCAACATGAATGTTGAAGAGGGAAAGCCATATTCAATCCATAGCAGGAAGCCAAAACATAGGAAATTGGAGAAGAAAGAGGAGAAGGGCATCTACTTTAATCTGAGGGAATTTCCAGACACAATGTTCTGGAGGTAGGAATGGAAGGACTGGTTTTAGAAAGAGCTGAATTTTAACTAAGGGGTGGATCCCATACAAAGAGTAGATTAAATGGGAATGGGATAGAGAGCCAACATTAGAGGACTTTTAAAATCTGCCTAGGAATTTGGGCCTCTCCCTAAAAGAGTAAAGGCATCTTACAGGTTCCTGAGCAATGTTGTGGCACGATGAAAGCAATATTTTCAGATTAATTGAAACCAAAGGCATTTGGGGGCACTTGGCTCTTTGCTGTGGAGCCCAGGTGTTCCTTGAAATGAGGCGGGGTACTCACCACAGCTGAAAGGGAATCATCTTCATAAATACCAACATTCAGCATAGAAATAGAGACACTCTGTGAAATTCAGATGGCTGAATAACACAGACATTCACTAACTTCATTTGCTCATTCATTAAAGTAACATTTGTGAGTTCCTATTCTAAGCGACATTTTACCCAAGCTATTAGCAGATCTGAGACTGAAGGAACAGGCCTCCAGGGCTGCACTGTTCAGCCCCATAGACCAGAGAGAGCAGCTGATTCAATCTGATGAGAGGAATATAATTGAAGCAAAAACTGGTCTGGTGCACAAAGCAAGGAGGGAGCGATACTGCTGGTGATCCTGGAGAATTTTCACAGAGGGTCCTGAAAAGTGTGTAGGTACTTGCCAGAAAAAGGGGAATTCTGTGGAAAGAAGATCATAGCTTTGCATGAAGAATGAAACAAAGAAGCACATGGATAGAAGTGAGACAGGAGCACAGGTACCTGTTGGAAAATAGTAAGGGTCTCGGGGGTATGCTGGTCTCACCTACAGCAATGTACATGATAAATCAGAGACAGACAGGCCATGTCAATTGTAGTCTTCTATCACCTAGATAGGCATTTAGCGATACCTTCTTTCACAATGAGTATTTTTTCTGCCGACTCCCCAGAGTAATCCAATTGGGCATCATGTGAAAAGCAAACTTGGTGTTAAGGAGAGTCCCAACATACATTCTAACACTGTTTATCCAAAAGTGTGCCAGCTGACTGCGGCTTTCGTTTTTCTCCAGTTTGGCTCATAGAAATAGACTTCTACATAATTGGAAATTCCTAATATACATTTAAGTGTGACCATGGAAGTTATTTATACAGCGTGTGCTATCATGATAGTCTTATTTCATGGAGGATTTTTTCCAAAAAATTTGGAAAAACTGAATAGCCATGTAAAATAAATTTCAATCCATAGTTTATAAGACATATAAAAATTAAATCAAATGGGCCATATACCAAAATGTAAAGCCAAAAATTACAAAACTTCCAAAAGAAACTTTATGTGGATATCTTTGTGACCTTGTGATAGGCAAATATTTCTTAGATGTGTCAGCAAAGCATGGTGAATAAGAGAATCAACTGGTAAATTGGATGTCACCAAAATGAAAACTTTCTGTTTATCAAACACTGATATGAGAAAGAAAAAGGTAATATAAGATGAATACACAAAGATCTCTCAAAATGCAATCATAAAATACCCTCTACATATAAAATAAATAAAAGATTTGATGAGACACTTCAGAGAAGAAGCAGGAAGACAAATTAGTCCATGAAGATTCTCCATAATGTTCCTCACTGGGGAAATGTAAACAGAATAATAATGAGATAGCAGTAGACACCTATGAGAAAAGTAATAAGTCCTCAAAAAACCGAAAGAACACAAGTTGTTTGATTCTGTCTATATGATGTTCCAGGATACGAATACTGGCTTAGAATGGCAGTAAGATCACAGATTGTTTGGGGAGGGAGAGCAGGAGAGTCACAGAGGGACCGGAGGAAACTCTTGGGGAGATGCATACATTCTCTTTATGGTGAGGCAGATTTCTGGACATATTCATATGCCAAAGCTTATATACTTGCATGACTTAAAATATGTGCAGTTTATTTGATGTCATTTATCTATCAATAAAACTGCTCAAAAGAGATAAAAAGAAATACATGTGCATGATCCATAACCCTTTAATCTTTATTTTCATGATAATTTCCAGTTATTTCACCCTCTGGATTTTCTGGAATTTTTCTGCCTCCTTGCTTTGCACCCTCAGACATCCCTAAGCTACCCTTGTCATAAGACAACAGAACGCTGATTTTTTAGACTACACTCACAGTGACAGGACATGGGATGTGTTTCTAAATTTCATAGCGACCAACACTTCAAAGTAGAGGCTACAGTTTCTCTCTGAAGTTAAGCAGGTTCTCTGATACGTAATCCATTTTCCTAGACTTCATCAGAGCTAATTCAAATTGGGCACAATGTCTTCCTTTAGAAAAAATGTTGCTATTTTACATCTATGACAACACTTACACTTGAGAGGCTAGAAGGCTTATATTTCTATTTTGTCCATGAAGACAATCTGTACTTCTATGATGAATGCAGAGTAGGGACTATATGAGGATGCTGGAAGCAGGGAAAAGTAAATAATTTTTATTTCTTCCAAATTTCACATTGAACTTGAATACGACTAGAGGGGAGCATCTCTTTCCTCCCCCTCATAGAAGCTGGTGACATCCCATCATCAGGGCGTCCACACACAGGAGACATCCAATGTGTGAGACCATCAATGAGAAGAGTAATACACTTGAGGATCACCACTCCCATGCCTCAACCCAAAATTCGAAGCTGTTGGCCATTCTCTGCTGACATTCTGAGAGTCAGGTTTCTTGTCCCTTCAAACTTCTCTGCTTCTCTGTTAATTAATCTGTTGTCCACAATTCAAGACTCCAATCAAAATTTAGCCTCTCTCTTTAAATCTTACTCACATCAAACTCCAACAACTACCCAATTTCTGCTTCTCCAAAATATGAATAGGATATGAAGGGGTCTTCAAAAAGTTAATAGAAAATGCATATTATGAAAAAAAGCGAGACATGGATTCTCAAATATCTTGCACTAAAAAACTATCTTTTAGTTCCATTTTCCACAAATTTTTAAAGTACTCACATATCAAATGGCAAATATATAGAAAGGGATGTCATATAGGAACCCATTACACATACGCATGCTATTTTCTTCTGTTTTTTTTTTTTATCACCCTCAATATTTCTTGCATATTTCTGCACACAAGTGTAAAGCTCACTAACAGAACCTGAAGTGAATCTAAAAGTATAATGTACTTTTTATTTATAGCAAAATCATCCCAACATTTTCAATCTGGTCTTGAAATTTCTATGTGAATAAGCATGAACAAGAATTACTGCAACTGAAATGCACAGTTTGCTGGTTTCACTACTGCAATAAAAGAAAAACTGCCTATGCATCTCTGGTTATGCTTACCTAAATACAGTACATGTAGGAAAAATTATCTCTAAGTGCTATTTACTGAACATCCTAAGTGGCAAATGCATTGATTTCTATATTTAATATCTGAAATAATTAATCTGCCTCAGCTCATTAGTTCTTTTTTTTTTTTTTAAGATTTATTTATTTGAAAGAGTTACATCGAATGAGAGGCAGAGAGAGAGGTCTTCCATTTGCTGGTTCACTCCCCAGATGGCTGCAATGGTAGGAGCTGTGCTTATCTGAAGCCAGGAGCCTCTTCCAGGCCTCCCAAGTGGGTGCAGGGGCCCAAGGACTTGGGCCATCTCCTACAGCTTTCCCAGGCCATAGCAGAGAGCTGGATCAGAAGTGGAGCAGCTGGGACTTGAACCAGTGTCCATATGGCAAGCCAGCACTGCAAGCGGCAGCTTTAACTGCTACAACACAGTGCCAGCCCCACTCATTAGTTCTTGACTTCTTCATGATGTGGATTTGTCCCTTGGACCTCAGGTCATCTCTTGTTTCCATTTGTTGTCAGCTTCCTGGCAATGCCCCTCCTACTTCTGCCTGGTCAGAGTGGAACACTTCTTGCTTGCATGAGACTCTATAGAATTTCATATCTCCATTCCACAGAGCACATTGTTTTCTTAGAATTCAGTTGGTCCATATGGGAATTGTTGGACTCATTTTTAAGGTATCTAATTGATGTACCTCATTTTTTGTGTCCTCCTTAAATTCTTTGCCTTCCAGGCAAAATTAATTTCTCTTCTTGAGTATTGTCAGAATTCTTTATGCTGATCTCTCTCTGGCCCTGACCTTACTATCCTTCCGTATGCTAATTACTATGCCTGGTTACAAGTTCAACAAGCGCCTTCTGATTCACGTCTCTACCTTAATTCCTCTTGAAGTGCCCATATAATGCCCAGTGCCTACAAACATTGAAGGGACTGAAATACCTACTAGATGAATTAGTAACTATGTGCTAGCTAATTTTTAAGGATCAAATTTGGGGTTTTTAGAGATGATTGGATTTCATTATAAATAGGCAGGCTTATCAAGTATGAAATCTATACTTTTGTTTCTGTTTCACTGTGGTGAGTTTAATTACAATGTGTCGTGATGAGGATCTCTTTTGGTCATGTTTCCTAGGGGTACTAAGAGAGAAAAACTGCCAGCCCAGAATATTATATCCTACAAAGCTCTCATTTGTGAATGAAGGTAAAATAAAGACCTTTCATTGCAAACAGAAATTGAAAGAATTTGTTGCCACTTGCCCAGCCCAGCAAAAGATGCTTAAAGATGTGTTACACACAGAAACACAGAAACACGGCCATCAACATGAAAGAAGGTAAATGAAGGGAACCTCACAGCAAAAGATCACAGGAAATTAAAAGCATACATTTGGATAAAGAAATTATGGGACATGTACTCTATAGAATACTATACAGCAGTCTAAAACAATGAAATTCGGTCATTTGCAACAAGATGGAGGAATCTGGAAAACATCATTCTGAGTGAATTAAGCCAGTCCCAAAGGGACAAATATCATATGTTCTCCCTGATCGGTGACAACTAATTGAGCACCAAAGGGGAAACCTATTGAAGTGAAATGGACACTATGAGAAACAGTAACTTGATCAGCTCTTGTGCTGACTGTTGTTGTACAATGTAATACTTTATCCATTTTATTATTTTTTTTATTCTAGTACCATAGGTTGAACTCTGTAATTAACAAACAATTATTCTCAGGTGTTTAAATTTTAACTGAAAAGTGATCCCTGTGAAATATAGGAGTGGGAATAAGAGAGGAAGGAGATGTACAATTTGGGACATGCTCAATCAGTCGTGCCCCAAATGATGAAATTAGAAATGTACCAGAAAGAATTCCAATACAATCCCATCAAGGTGGCATGTACCAAGGCCATCTCACTAGTCCAAGTGATCAATTTCAGTTCACAATTGATCACACTGATAGGTCTAAGAGTCAAAGGGATCACACAAACAAGACTAGTGTCTGCTAATACTAACTGATAGAATCAAAAAGGGAGAGAATGATCCAACATGGGAAGCGAAATACACAGTAGACTCATAGAATGGCAGATGTCCTAAATAGCACTCTGGCCTCAGAATCAGCCCTTAAGGCATTTAGATCTGGCTCAAGAGCCCATGAGAATATTCTAGGCATGGAAAGCCAAGACACTCTGGAAAAAAAAGAAGACCTAAATGAAAGATCTCTGTGAGTGAGATCCCAGTGGAACGAATGGGGCCATCAAAGAAGGAGGTACCTTTCTCTGAAGGGAGGAGAGAACCTCCACTTTGACTACGACCCTGTCAGAATAAGATTGAAGTCGGCGAACCCTAAAGGCTTCCATAGCCTTGGCAACTCATGACAAGAGCCTAGGGAGATTACTGATGCCATAAACAAGAGTGTCAAATTGTTAAATCAACTTCAGGTGTCACTGTGTACTTACGTCTCATGTGGGATCTGTCCTTAATGTGTTGTCCAATGTGAAGTAATGCTATAACTAGCACTGAAACAGTATTTTACACTTTGTGTTTCTGTGTGGGTGCAAACTGATGAAATCTTTACTTAGTATATACTGAATCAATCTTCTGTATATAGATAATTAAAAATGAAAAAGAAAATCTTGGTGTTAAATTGGAAATTGCCTAGAAAATTAATCAATTTAAAAAAAAATATATCATGTAGGATCTCTGTCTTTAATGTGCTATACATTGTGAATTAATACTATAACTAGTACTCCAACAGTATTTTTCACTTTGTGTTGCTATGTGAGGGCAAACTGTTGAAATCTTTACTTAATATATAGTAAACTGATCTTCTGTATATGAAGAGAATTGAAAATGAATCTTGATGTGAAGCAAGGGGAGAGGGAGTGGGAAAGGAGAGGGTTGCGGGTGGGAGGGAAGTTATGGGGGGGAAGCCATTGTAATCTATAAGCTGTATTTTGGAAATTTATATTCTTAAAATAAAAGCGTTATAAAAAAAAAAAAAAGAAATCTATACTTTTGGGGCCAGCACTGTGGCATAGTGGGTGAAGCCGTCGCCTGCAGCGCTGGCATCGCATGTGGGTGCTGGTTCGAGTCCTAGCTGCTCCACTTCTGATCCAGCTCTCTGCTATGGCTTGGGATAGCAGCAGAAGATGGCCAAGTCCTTGGGCCCCTGCACGCATGGGAGACTCGGAGGAAGCTCCTGGCTCCTGGCTTTGGATCGGCGCAGCTCCGGCCATTGAAGCCATTTGGGGAGTGAATCAGTGGATGGAAGACCTCTCTGCCGGCACCAAGGCTCACTAGGCTAATCCTCCAACTGCGGTACTGGCACTCCGTGCTCTAGTCCTGGTTGGGGCACCGGTTCTGTCCCAGTTGCTCCTCTTCCAGTCCAGCTCTCTGTTGTGGCCCAGGAAGGCAGTGGAGGATGGCCCAAGTACTTGGGCCCTGCACCTGCATGGGAGACCAGGAGGAAGCACCTGGCTCTGGCTTTGGATCGGTGCAGCGCCCCAGCTGTAGTGGCTATTTTGGGGGTGAACCAACGGAAGGAAAACCTTTCTCTCTGTCTCTCTCTCTCTCACTGTCTAACTCTGCCTGTCAAAAAAAAAAAAAAAACCCTTTCTGTCTTTTTCTCTGCCTCTCCTCTCTCTGTGTAACTCTGACTTTCAAATTAATAAATAAATCTTTAAAAAAAGAAATCTGTATTTTCATGAAGAATCAATGATGCTATCAACATATTGTAAGATCAGAAAATGGAAATTCAATGGTAAAATGAAATTCAATGTTAACTCCCTGTTCAGCTGGAGAATTGCTTTTTTTTTTCTCTAAAATCTTAGTCAATGTAAGTTTTCCTGATCTTTTAGAAGTTTCCTTTAGGGTCCAGTGCCATGGCTCACTTGGTTAATCCTCCGCCTGTGGCGTTGGCATCCCATATGGGCGCCAGGTTCTAGTCCCAGTTGCTCCTCTTCCAGTCCAGCTCTCTGCTGTGGCCTGGGAAGGCAATGGAGGATGGCCCAAGTGCTTAGGCCCCTGCACCTGCATGGGAGACCAGAAGGAAACACCTGGCTCCTGGCTTTGGATCAGCGTAGTTCCAACCCTAGCGGCCATTTAGGGAGTGAACCAATGGAAGGAAGACCTTTCTCCCTGTCTCTCTCTCACTGTCTAACTCTGCCTATCTAATTAAAAAAAAAAGTTTCCTTTAAATCATTCTTCATGTTACTATCTGTACTCCACAGTTGGGGACAGAAAGAAGACACTAAATGTTAAGAGAGAAAATGCATCAAGACCAGCTTAGGTTAAAGGTTTGTTTTGTTCAATGTTGTATTTTCCTAGATGAGAAACTGTACAGCAGCAATACTTCACTTCCTAGGTCAAAGAGCAATTTTAAATTCGAATGGTGGCCAGCAATGCAGCTCAATAGGCTAATCCTCCGCCTTGGGGCGCCAGCACCCGAGGTTCTAGTCCCGGTCGGGGCGCCAGATTCTGTCCCAGTTGCCCCTCTTCCAGGCCAGCTCTATGCTGTGGCCCGGGAGTGCAGTGGAGGATGGCCCAAGTGCTTGGGCCCTGCACCCCATGGGAGACCAGGATAAGCACCTGGCTCCTGCCTTTGGATCAGCGTTGTGCACCAGCTGCAGCGTGCTGGCCATGGAGGCCACTGGAGGGTGAACCAACAGCAAAGGAAGACCTTTCTCTCTGTCTCTCTCTCTCACTGTCCACTCTGCCTGTCAAAAAAGTATTTATATGGTTAACATCCAGAACTACTTGATGGCACTGTTCCTAAAATGGCCAGGTGAGAGCAGAAACAACAGGAGAAAGGGATCTTCTCCTGATGTTTTATGTAATGTTTTTCATTAATATCAGCACCAGTGAAGTAAACTGGTTAAAAATAGACTTGATGTATTCATGATTCAGGTCAATCATAAATGTTAGTGAAGATGTTCACAGAATGTGAATTAGCTCATTTATTTACTCATCCACGCATTCTTCCATTCAACAGATAGGTAGGAGCACACTGCCATTTGGTCTACATGCTACAGCCAAGAATTAAACAAGGGCTAGTGCCCACAGAAAAAGAAAAGGAGAGAAATCCAACACGTGTGAAGGAGTGACAGGCCCTACACCAACACATTAATTATGTGATCTCATTTGTTTCTCACAAAATCTCACAGGATAAATAATCTTATTACTATTTAATAGATAAAGCAACAGAGACAAGAACATCTCAAGGCACCTTAATAAGACTATCTGCCTACAAAAGAAATGTCTCGGCAAACTCATTGTCGAGGAAAATTATCAGTATTTACTTCATTAAGATGCCAGTAATCATGCTTAAATTGTAATATTTTTAAAGACTTGCAAGTATTTTTGTATAAACACACACACACACCTTTCCAGTCACCTGACTCAGGCAACATTGCAGAAAATGGATTCAGCAAATCAGCACTCAAATACAGAATCTCAGCCTAGTCAATTACTCCCTTAATAATGACATATCAATGGATCTCTCAATTGAGAAGCCAGTTCCCTGAGTCTGCCTGCAGTCGATAGTCACTGCTCTTTGGTTATTAGTTATCAAGCATATCATCTGAGAATATCTGTTTCATATATTGATTGCCCCTTATAAAACATTTAGCATCTTACCTTTTAAGATGCTTGATTATAGAAACTGTCTAGGTTTCCACATGAATTCATGGCAAAGCAAGCTTGTGAACGATTTTGTTGGCTAGGAATATTTCTTTGAAGGATCACGCCATGAAATACCCATTACACACTCTTTTTTCTATAGCAAGTAACCGCTTTTGCCAGCATACGAAGTAAATCCATGTGCTTTTTGGATCTTTGGCAACAACAGACTTTTTAAAATTTTAGTTGTGTTCTTCTAGCCTATCACAAAGACCCATCCATCTGTATACTCACTAGGAACCCCGGTGTATCTGCTTGGGTTCACTAAAGGGAGGGAAAAATCATCAAAGAAACCAGAATTGCAGCTGAATTCCTGTCCCGTTTTCAAGAAAAAAGAAAAACCTAGCGGGGCTGGTGCTGTGGTGTAGCAGGTAAAGCTGCCAACTGCAGTGCCAGCATGCCTTATGGGTGCCAACTCCAATCCAGGTTGTTCCACTTCCAATCCAGCTCTCTGCTTATGTATCTGGGAAAGCAGCGGAAGACAGCCCAAGTCCTTGGGTCCCACACTCACTTGGGAGACTCAGAAGAAGTGGCTACAGATTGGTCCAGTTTCAGCCTTTGCAGCCATTTGAGGAGTGAACCAGTAGATGGAAGATCTCTCTCTCTTTCCCTCTCTCTCTCTCTCTCTCTCTCTCTCTCTCTCTCTCTCACTGCCTCTCTGTAGCTCTTTCTTTCAAATAACAAAAACCTTTTTAAAAGCATAATATGAACTAAACATGTACTTCAATATAAATACTCTTTAACAGAATTTGATTCTCCAAAACACATTACTCCCAGGAACCCCTCAACATTTGAGAAGGAACAGCCACTAGATTTTTCTCTGAATTCTTGACTTAGGTACAGGGGCTGATGGTGTTGCTATAACTCGATCTTCCTAGGAATTCAAACCAACCTCAGGTGGAAAAGTAAAGGTGTAACGTGTACTTCACCTGAGGACACCCCTCCACCCCAGGGGCAGCAGTAGGATATCCCACAGTGCCATTCCAGTTTGGATTCCCCACTCTGGCCAATTTAGTTACACACCTGGCAGGTTACTGAAAGACCGCTTTACATTGATTTTGTGAATTCTGGAAAGAGGAGGTCTTTTCCTTGCCCTCAGTCCTTCATCCCTCAATATCAATCAGATATGCACTGAAGCTCTAGAATCATAAAATATTTATTAACCTCCAGCTTTTAATGTTCATGAATAAAGAGTCAAATTAATAATTTTTGAGTGTTGGTTAAAAAGAAACTAAAAAACCTTCTCCAATGGGGCCACATTCAAGGCCAACTAAAGAGCTGATTATGGGAAATCAAACAGCTGATTGTAAAATGTCAGAGGTTCTTTCAGTCAAGAAGACTTTGAGAAATAAAATTGTTTGAATGCATTTAAATTTGTTTCTTTGTGTCCCTCTAAGAGCTAAAATCAGTTTATCTAGTCTGTGTGAAAAAAATACATACTAAAATATATGCCAGACCTCAAGTAGAGATTGAAATACAAAGACAGCTTCAGGGGCCAGCACTGTGGCGCAAGTTAACACCCTGGTCTGAGGTGCAGGCATCCCATATGGGCACCAGTTCTGGTCCTGGCTGCTCCTCTTCTGATCCAGCTCTCTGCTGTGGCCTGAGAGGGCAGTGGAGGATGGCTCAGGTCCTTGGGGCCCCGCACGGGTGCAGGGGAACCTGGAGGAAGCTTCTGGCTCCTGGCTTCGGCTGGGCACAGCTCTGGGTGTTGAGGCCAATTGGAGGGTGAACCATCGGATGGAAGACCTTTCTCTCTCTCTGCCTCTCCTCTCTCTGTGTAACTCTGGCTTTCAAATAAGTAAATAAATCTTAAAAAAAAAATAAAAACAGCTTCATTGGTTTCAATGCAAGGCATTTATGGGAGGTGGGGAAGAGGTAGCTGCACTGACATCATTTACTCCAATACCTTGGGAGGCTAACAAGAATTTTCCTTTTTCAAAATGCTGCAATCCCAGTTCCTCTTCCCCTCAGTGGAGACTGAGTTGAAGAAGCAAATTCCCTACTGCATGCATCAGTCAAACTTACTCTACAGTTTGCAATGATCCTAGACACAACTAATTGAACACCTACTATGTGCTCATCATTTTTAACAACTGCTATATAAGTATTATCAGTTTGAACCTTCACCCTCAAACTAAGAAACATTACCAGCTTCATCTTACATAGGAGGGCATTTGAGTTCAGACAAGTTGAACTCTGTCTATAAATCTACAATCAAATTCTGTTTTGTTGCAATGCCTATTTTAATAAATTACAATGGCAGATTGGTGGGTTGGTAGTCCCTTGAGGGAGAATGTGTCACTATCCTGTCTTTCTTCCTCTTTGGAATAACAGTTTTAAAAGATTCCTTTCTACCACTTAGCCACCTGAAGAATATGGTTCTTGGAATCACAGGGAATAAGGAGGGGACTTACAGGTTATTCTAGCCATGTCACAGTTAAGTGATAAAGGTTCTCAGAGAGCAAGTAACTTGCCCTTTCACCCAACTACTGAGAGTTAAAGCTGCAACCAGAATCTGATATTTGAGTATTATTTCTCTCCCTAGTCTGAATAAGTCCTGACTGAAGTTAGATGACAAGGCAAAGTTGAGATGGGGAACTCAACATTTTTGATAGAGGAGCTGCCTCCAACTGCTCAGGGAAAGAACGATTAACAAGTGTTTTAAATTGGTTTTCACCTTCACATCATTACTTATGCAGCAACCACTGCATTGTGTCCTTTTATTGAAATGGGAAAAATAGGTTTTTATGTTTGAATGCATAGATGTTTGCTGATCATTAATATACACCTTGTAATATCAGAGTATCTGGTATATAGGTGTGGAGCCTGTGTGTGTTCATAGGATACCTCTGTGCCTCAGAGATATTGGAAGCACAATGAATACCCATGAAGCTCAACTACTTCTAAGTGGCAAAATGAGAGGAGTGGCTCTTCCTCTAATATTGTACTAATTTGCCAAGTTTTGAGTCTAGATAATTGTAAGAGACACAACATCTGGCATAGATACCTCCAAATCACACAATTACTATTTATTTGCCTCTTACTTCCATGAAATTGTAAATTCATTACAAAGACTGTTTCTTATTAATTTCTGTACTCTTAGCACCTGATTAGACCTCTGTGAGACCAACACAAACTTACATTTGGGGAAAGTATAATTTTAACTTGCTTTATTTTCTTGAAATTGGAGTTCACTGCTCTTAAAAATGAGTGTATCTGAATATTCAAAGCCTTAAGCTTTAGAAGTCACTTTGGAGGAAAAAAAGCTCTTGTATCTTTTCATTATTATTATTTATTTATTTGACAGGTAGATTTACAGACAGTGAGAGAGACAGAGAGAAAGGTCTTCCATCCGATGGTTCACTCCCCGAATGGCCACAATGGCCAGAGCTACGCTGATCAGAAGTCAGGAGCCAGGAGCCTCTTCCTGGTCTTGCATGCTGATACAGGGGTCCAAGCACTTGGGCCATCATCCACTGCTTTCCCGGGCCACAGCAGAGAGCTGTACAGGAAGAGGAGCAACTGGGACTAGAACCGGGTACCATATAAGATGCCGGCGCCATAGGCAGAGGATTAACCTAGTGTGCCATGGCGCCGGCCCCTCCTGTATCTTTTTTTTTTTTTAAGATTTATTTATTTTCTTCAAAGTCAGAGTGACAGAGAAAGAGGCAGAGACAAACAGAGAGCATACAGCTGGTTCACTCTCCAAGTGGCCTCAATTGCCAGGGCTGAACCAGGTAGAAGTCAGAAGCCAGGAGCTTCATCCAAGTCTCCCATGAGGGTGTAGGAGCCCAAGCATTTGGGTCATCTGCTGCTGCTTTTCCCAGGCCATTAGCAGAGATTAGGGATCAGAAGTGGAGCAACTGGGACATGAACCAACAACCATGTGGGATGCCTGCATCACAGGCAGCTTTACTTGCTATCCCACAACACCAGTCCCATCCTCAGCTCTTATACCTTTTGGTTCCACTCACCATCTATTGAAGTTATCAGACTATCTAGAAAACCACCACAACCACGACAGGATCTGCATGGTGCTTTGATGCTGAGAAGGACTCATTAGAATCTTAGCATAAAAAATATTACAGAAGTGCCTCAGATGCTAAAGTTGTTTTCTATTTTAGCTGCTCATTAAAATGACGTGGAAAGCTTTAAGATACAGGGCCTCACCTACCATAACTTTACTTAACTGGAATTGGGTGAAGGCTGGACATTGAAAGTTAAAAAACAGGGGCTGGAGCTGTGGAGTAGTAGGCTAAGCCTCTGCCTGTGGTGCTGGCATCCCATATGGGCATCAGTTTGTGTCCTGGCTGCTCCTCTTCTGATCCAGCTCTCTGCTATGGCCTGGAAAAGCAGTGGAAGATGGACTAAGTCCTTGGGCCCCTGTACCCACGTGGGAGACCCAGAAGAAGCTCCTGGCTTCTGGCATTGAATTGACCCATCTCTGGCCATTGTGGCCATTTGGGAAGTGAATCAGCAGATGGAAGACCTCTCTGTCTCTCCCTCTCTCTTTCTGTAACTCTACCTCTCAAATTAAAAAAAGCTAAAAAAAGAAAGTAAAAAACTGAAACTTTCTTAGAAATTATAATACACTAAATACAAATAGAATCATATGAATTTGATCTATACCCTCCTCCCCAACAAATAATCACACAACTAAGTACAAACTGGAAACTGCTAGCATGTGAGGCATAATGATGGTATGTAACTATGGAAGCAGATCTGAGGGGGAATAAGGGAACATTTCCTAGAGGAAGTGATGACTGAACTGAAAATGGAACAAGTCAGGAGGTGAGGAGAATGGTTTCTTGGTTGAGGAAATAGCAGGGGAATTCTCTGAGAAAGGACAGAGATGGGCATAGTTAGAGATCACAGATGTCCAGCATGGGAGCCATTCTAAGACGTATTGGAAGTAGCAACAAAAGCAGCTAGAGATCTTGGATGGATTTGAAAGGTGATTTATTATAAAAATTAGTGGTAGATTGATATGGGGCGTAGGGGAAGAGAGATGTTAAGAGCATTTGAAAGAGGTCTGTACATCTGTACAAATTTGGGAGCTTTTGTTACAATATGAAATACTGCAAGACTGCTGGTATTGAAGTGATAAGCAACTTCAGGTTAAAAGTCTGAGTTGTTGGTTCCTGTGAGATCTCTCATGTGAGATGCTGAGTTGGCAGTTGGATATGTGTGTCTTGAAACATACCTATATATTGGTATCTCTCTATAAAACAGGTACTTCTAAAGTTAATGGAAAATTGGATTGAGTGATGATTATTTGGTGCAAAGAGTCTTGAAATTCATGCATGTGTGGTCTTCAAAATTTTACAGGAGGAGTAGGCATTGTGGTGTAGCAGGTAAGGTGACCACCTGTGATGCTTGCATACGATATGGAGGCTGGTTCATGTCCCAGCTGCTCCATTACTGATCCAGTTCCTGCTAATGGCCTGAGAAAAGCAACGGAAAATGGCCCAACTGCTTGGGTCCTAGCCACCCACGTGAGAGACCTGGATGAAGCTTCTGGCTCCTGGATTTGGCTTCAACCCTGGCTCTAGCAGACACTTGGGAAATGAACCAGCAGATACAAGACCTCTCTCATGCTGTTTCTCCCTCTCTATCTGCAATTCTGACTTTAAAATAAATTAGTAAGCCTTTTGGAAAACAATATTGGAAATGTGTATTATGAAAAAATAGGGCAATTCCAAGATGGTGAAATATGGAGATAGCTTACTGCTCTAGGTTAGGGGAAGACAGCTAATAAAAAGTGGAGAGAGTACAATCTCAGGGAAGACTGAGGGATAAAACTGTAGTGGAAACTCCAAGGAAGGAAGAGGAACACTGTGGTTCTACATGGAAGGTGTGGATGTACATCATTAACATGGACACAACACAAGACCCCAAAGCCAAGAGCCTCAGTGCCAGTTTTGTAGAGTGAGGTGAGACCAGGCTGAATCAGCCCAAGCCACTGGCTTTACAGCTGCAGGGAGAGCCTGGTATGAGTGCTGCCTTGAGCCCTGTGGGGACAGGGCACCTGCCAATGTAGAGGGAAAAAGGGGGCATGTTTTTCTCTTCCTGTCTCCCTGATAATGGTGCCCTGCAACTGGCTGAGTGAGGACAGGCACCATTTTGGACATATGTAACAGCTGTGCCAGCTTGTGTCTGAGCATCCAGCAACCGGATGAGAAAAGATGCCTGAGTCTGATGGGAAGTACTGATAGGAGGCTGGGCACCCATGTAGGACTGTGAAATACTTCTAGCTTCTAAACACATAATAGGCTCCAAGGCTCAAACTGCCTAGGTGGTGCACTCACAGGCAGCTGGCTCTGGAAGCATCTCCACCTCTATGTGGGATGGACTGCCAAGGCAGAGTGGATCCTCCGTGCCCTGTGACTGTGAGTCTTGTGTGCTGGACTGTGGACACACTGCGGCTGTGTGGGAAGGTGCACGATGTGGCTGGGTCTCTAGGCAAGTCTCTGTGGGTGGCTCCCTATGCTCAGGGCTCCCTGATTGTCTGGGGGAGATTGCAGTGGGATCCGTGCTTACATTGAGACTGCATGGATCCTTTGTGTGTTGCTTATGGCAATGTGGATGAATACTGCAGCCCCTATGGCTAGTCCCAGGGCATTGATCACCTTGGATAAGAGGAGGGAATGGTGAAAAAAAGCTGATCAAACACTCCCCTCTGATTAAAAAAAAAAAAAAAGAGATCTACTACGCCCAACTTGGGTGTCAGCCTGGATACTACCCCCAACCCTGAAGTACTGAACAGAACTCCCCGACCATACCCAGCACATGCCTCTGGGTATTCATGAAATGAGTAGATGCTCCACTAAGCCACAAAGGCAGAGTCCAAAGATAAAAGCCATCAGAGGAATAAAAAGCAAAAGATATCTCCACAATTGCCTAAAAATAAAAGCAGAAATTCAAGAAACAGCAATAAAAAAGAAAACATGAAGCCTCCAAAGGAACACAACACAATTCAATATCAGAATGTGAAGATCAAGAGGTTGATGAAATGCTAGAAACAGAATTCAAATGATTTTCCACAGGATTAGTCAGATGCAATCAAAAGCAAACTCACAAATTAAAGAAATCCATACATGACATGAATGAAAAATTTTCACATGAAATTAAACTTTAAAGATAAATCAAAATGAAATATTAGAAATGAAGAATTCAATAGCCCAAATTAAAAATAAACATGGTGGAAACCCTTAAAAACAGACTCCCTGATGCAGAAAAAAGAATATCTGAATTAGAAGACAAATCTCTGGAAATTTTACCCCTCTTCAAAATAAAAAAAAGAGAAGAAAAATTATAAAAATTATAAACAGTGTTGGAGATTTATGGGATACTATCAAATCACCTAAAATATTGGTATTAGGGGTTGCTGAAGGTGTGGAAAGAGAGAATGGATTGTAAGGCCTATTTAGTAAAATAATCACAGAAAACTTTCCTAATCTGTAGAAAGAAAGGGACATCCAAGTACAGGAAGTAGAAAGAACTCCTAATAGACATGACCAGAAAAGATCTTAACCATGACATATGTAGTCAAACTTCCCACAGTAAAACAAAGAAAAGATTATAAAATGTATATGAGGGAAATGCCAGATTACTTTCAGAGGATCTTCAATTAGACTCACAGCTGACTTCTCATCAGAAACCCAAAAGGCTAGAAGAGAATGGCGAGATACAGTCCAAGTCTTAAGAGAACAAAAACACTCTCAACCCAGAATACTGTACCTTACAAAGCTCTCTTTTATGAATGAAGGTGAAACAAACACCTTCCATAACAAACAGAAATTGAAAAAATTTGTCACCACTCTTCCAGCCTTACAAAAGATGTTTAAGGATGTGATACACATAGAAACACAGAAATCACTATGAAAGAATGTGAAGACAGAAAATCTCCCAATAAAATTCAAAAGGAAATCCAAAATAAGCAATAGGAATATTTATGTGAAAATGGCAGGGTCAAGTCATTATTTATCAATAGCAAACTTGAATGTAAGTGGCCTCAACTCTCCAGTTAAAAGATATAGACTGGCTGAATGGATTCAAACACAAGACCTCTCTATTTGCTGCCTATAAGAAACACATCTCACCAACAAAGATACACATAGACTGAAGGTGAAAGGATGGAAAAAGATATCCCATGTTAACAGAAACCAAAAAAGAGCAAGTGTAGCCATCCTAATATATATATATATATATATATATATATATATATACTCAAAAACTGTTAAAAGAGACTAAGAAGGGTACCACATAATGATTAAGGGATCAGTTCAGCAGGAAGATGTGAGTATAATAAACATATATGCATGCAATAACAGGGTGCTTGGCTATTTAAAAGAAATGTTAGTGGATCTAAAGGGAGACACAGACTTCAATACAAAAGTAATTGGGGACTTGAACACCCTATTTTCAGCAATGGCCAGATCAACTAGACAGAAAATCAGCAAGCAACAGAGTTAATTGATACTATAGACCAAATGGACCTAAATGATATCTAAATAACTTTTCATCCTATAGTTGGAAGAATTCACATTCTTCTCATGAGTGCATTAAATTTTCTCAAGGTCAGACCACATGCTAGGCCATAAAACATGTCTCAGCAAATTGAAAAAAAAAAAATCAAAATCATACCATGCATCTTCTCTGACCACAATGGAATGAAGCTGGAAATCAACAACTCAAGAATCTCTAGAACATATGCAAACAAATGGAGGGTGAACAACATGCTCCTGGATGAATAGTGTGTCATAGAAGAAATCAAAATAGAAATTAAAAAATTTCTGGAAAACGATAAAGACTATAATACAATATATCAAAACTAAGGGATACAACAAAAGCAGTGTCAAGAGGAAAGTTGTATAGCAATTGGTGCCTACATGAAAAAATTGGAAAATCACCAAATAAATAAGCTACCAAAGCATGTCAAGGACCTAGAAAAACAACAAACCAAATGTAAAATTAGTAGGAGAAAGTAAATAATTAAAATTAGAGAAGAAATAAACAAATTGAAACCAAAAAACAGAAAAATCAGCAAAATAAAGAGCTTTTTTTTAAAAAAAAAAATTGAGACAGTATTGGCACTACTAGCCAAAAAACAGAAGGAAAAGACCCAAGTCAATAAAATCAGAGATGAAAAAAGGAAATGTAACAAGAGATACCACAGAAATAAAAGAATCACCATCATCAAGAATTACTACAAACAGCTGTATGCCAACAAATCAGGAAACTAGAAGATATGTATAGATTCCTAGACACATACAACATACAAAAATTGGACCATGAAGACAGAGAAAACCTAAACAGACCAATAACCAAGACAGAAATTAAATCAGTAATAAAGACCCTTCCAATAAAGAAACCCCAGGACTGGACAGCTTCACTGCCAAATTTCTACCATACATTTAAAGAAAAACTAATTCCAATTCTTCTCAAGCTTTCAAAACAAGTGAAAGGGAGGACATCCTCCCAAACTCCTTCTTTTGAAGCCAGCATCACTTTAATTCCTAAACCAGATAAGGACATACAACAGAGAAAGAGAACTACAGACCAATTTCCCTGATGAACATATATACAAAAATACTCCACAAAATACTAGTCGACCGAATCCAACAACACATCAGAAAGATCATTCACCCCACCAAGTGAGATTTATCCTTGTTAGACAGGGATGGTTCAACATTCCAAAATCAATGTAATACATTGCATTAACAAACTGAAGAACAAAAATCATGATTATCTCAATAGATGCAAAAAAAGCATCTGATAAAATACAACATAACATCCTTTCATGATAAAAACCTTAACAAAATTGGGTTTAGAAGAAACATTCCTCAACACAATCAAGGCAATTTATGACAAACTCAAGACCAGAGTCCTATTGAATGGGGAAAAGTTGGAAATATTCCCACTAAGATCTGGAATAAGACAGGGATGCTCACTCTCACCATTACTGTTCAATATAATCCTGGAAGTTTTAGCCAGAGCCATTAGGCAAGAAAAAGAAATCAAAGTGATACAAATTAGGAAGGAGGAAGTCAAACTATCCCTATTTGAGAACGACATGATTCTATATATATAGGGGATCTAAAAGGCTCTACTAAGATACTACTGGGGATCGGCACTGTGGCTCACTTGGTTACTCCTCTGCCTGTGGCACCAGCATCCCATATGGGCACCGGGTTCTAGTCCTGGTTGCTTCTCTTCCAGTCCAGCTTTTTGCTGTGGCCTGGGAGGATGGCCCAAGTCCTTGAGCCCCTGTACCCCCATGGTAGACCAGGAGGAAGCTCCTGGATCTTGGCTTCGGATTGGTGCAATGCGAGTCATAGCAGCCATTTGGAAAGTGAACCAACTGAAGGAAGACCTTTCTCTCTGTCTCTTTCACTGTCTATAACTCTACCTGTCAAATAAAAAAAAATTTAAAAAGGAGACTATTGGAACATATAAGAGTTCAGTAAAATGGAAGAATATAAAATTAACAAGGAAAAATCAATAGTCTTTATATACACAGACAATGCCATGACTGAAAAGGAACTTCTAAGATAAATTCTATTCACAATGGCTACAAAAATTAAATAACTTGGAATAAATGTAAAGACATCAAAGTTCTCTATAATGAAAATTACAAAACATTAAAGAAAGAAATAGAAGCAGACACAAAAAATTGGGAAAATATTTCATGTTCATGGACTGGAAGAATCAATATCATCAAAATGTCCATACTGCTGAAAGCAATTACAGATTCGATATGATACCAATCAAAATACCAAAGACATTCTTCTCAGATATAAAAAAAATGCTGAAATTCATATGAAAACACAGGAGACTCTGAACAGCTAAAGCAATATTACGCAACAAAAACAAAGCTGGAAGCATCACAATACCAGGTTTCAAGACATAAAAAAGGGCAGTTATAATGAAAAGAGCTTGGTACTGGCAAAAAAACAAACAAAAAACCCCCACAAAAACAGATAGGTAGACCAATGGAACAGAATAGAAATCAATCCACACATTGACAACCAATTTATCTTTGACAAAAGAGCTAAAATCAATCCCTGGAGCAAGGACAGTCTCTTCAACAAATGGTGCTGGAAAAACAGGATCTCTGCATGCAGAATTATGAAGCGAGACCCCCTACCTCACTCCTTAAACAAAAATAAACACAAAATGCATCAAAGACTTAAATCTACAACCTGATACCATCAAATTATTAGAGGACATTGGGAACATCTTGCAAGACATGCCATAGGCTCATAGGAAAAGGCCTCAGAAGCAGGGGAAATCAAAGACAACATTGACAAATGGGATTACATCAAATTAAAAAGTTTCTGCACTGCAAAAGAAACACTCAGCTAAATGAAGAGGCAACTGACAAAATGGGAGAAAATATATTCAAACCATGCAACTGATAAAAGATGAATATCCAGAATCTATGTAGAGCTCAAGAAACTCAACAACAGCAAGACAAACAATCCTGTTAGGAATGGGTAAAGAATTTGAATAGGAATCTTTCAAAAAAGGAAATTCAATGGCCAACAGACACATCAGAAAAAACCACTCAGGATAGCTAGCCATCAAGGAAATGCAAATCAAAACCACAATGAGGTTTCAGTTCATCCCAGATAGAAAGGCTTTCATACAGAAATCAACAAACAACAAATGCTGGTGAGGATGTGGGGAAAAAGGTACCCTACTCCACTGTTGGTGGGAATGTTAACTGGTACAAGCACTGAAGAAGACAGTTTGGAGAAACCTCAGAGATCTGAATGTGACCTTGTCATCCCACTCCTGGGAATTCAACCAAAGGAAGTGATATCAGCATATGAAAGAGTTATCTGTAACCCCATGTTTATTGCAGCTCAATTCACAATAGCTAAAATATAGAATCTACCCAGATGTCCACCAACTGAAGACCAGATAAAGAAATTATGGTATATGTACACCATGGGATATTACACAGAGGTAAGAAAGAAGAAAAAAGAAATCCTGTTGTTTGCAACAAAATCAGTACAATTGGAAAACATTATAAGTAGTAAAATAAGCCAGTCCCAAAAAAGACAAACACATATGTTCTCCCTGATCTATAGTAACTAAAACAGTACCTAAAAGTTAATCTATAGAAGTGAAATTGACACTTTGAGAGGAGATGGTTCTGAACAGACTTTGTCTCAACTGCTGCGGAAAAGGTTTTTTTTCTCTTTTTTTCATACTATTTATTGAGTTTTTAACTTAGTTTAGGTTAATCTTATGTGTATAAAGTTAATTGAAAATACATCTTTGTAAAATATAAGAATGGGAATAGGAAAGGCAGGAGGAAGAAGGGTAGGAGTTTGGGCAGGAGGGTAGGGTAGGAAGAATCACTAGTTCCTAAATTTGTGTATATGAAATGCATGAAGGTTTTGTATCTTAAATGAAATGTTTCTAGGTAAAAATAAATAAACTATGCATGGATTGGTTTTCAAAAAAATTTGCAGCAAAATAAGCTTATCTTTTCTTTTTTTTTTGACAGGCAGAGTGGACAGTGAGAGAGAGAGAGAGAGAGAGAGAGAGACAGAGAGAAAGGTCTTCCCTTGCCGTTGGTTCACCCTCCAATGGCCGCTGTGGCCAATGCGCTGTGGCCTGTGCACTGCGTCCATCTGAAGGCAGGAGCCAGGTGCTTATCCTGGTCTCCCATGCGGGTGCAGGGCCCAAGCACTTGGGCCATCCTCCACTGCCTTCCTGGGCCACAGCAGAGAGCTGGCCTGGAAGAGGGGCAACAGGGACAGAATCCGGCTCCCCGACCAGGACTAGAACCCGGTGTGCTGGCGCCACAGGCAGAGGATTAGCCTATTGAGCTGCAGCGCCGGCCAAATAAACTTATCTTTTAATTCAATTTTTAATGAACCTTTTAAAGTATTTCATATGTTTGTGTATGTATCTATGTAAGTAGGTATAGATATATTCACATACTTGTATGTGCATCAGTACATTTTCTTATAGGAATCTTTCTTTCTTTAGCAAATAGAGCACACATTCATAATGTAATAGATAGACAATATCAGATATAATAATATTACATCCACCATACAAAAAGCTATACAGAATTCATAGAATTTTTAAAATCACATTTGATGAAAAGAGGTTGGTAAAGGAGGCAATTTCTCTGATGATCATTTTTATGGTCTTGGTTTCCCTGGATGGACTGTGATGCATAGCAAACATGAGGCAGAGACAACAGAAGGACACCTTTTTGCAATGTTCCAAGAGTTTATGCTTTAGTTTCTGACTGATTCTAAAATTATCCTGAAAGAGTCTACACAGTGGTGTAGTGAGTTAAGCTGCTGCCTGTGACGCTGGCATCCCACATGACCACGAGTTCAAGTCCTAGCTGGTCCATTTCTGCCTGTCCAGCTCCTTGCTAATGCTCCTGAGAAAGCTGTGGAAAACGGCTCACATGCCTGGACCTCTAACACTTACGTGGGAGAACGAGATGGAGTTCCTAGCTCTTGACTTCAGACTGGGTGAACCCTGGCTAATGCGGCCATTTGCAGAGTGAATTTTGAGATAGATGATTTCTTTCTCTCTGTCTCTTCCTCTCTCTAATTCTGACTTTCAAATCAATTAAATAATCTTGAAAATGAGGCAAAACAAGAAAAAAGAAAGTTAAAGCTTAGGATGTAATGTTACTTTGGACAAAACCATGGGAAAGATAGGATTAAATCAGAATTTCTTGCATTCCATTCATGCTCTATTATATCATGCCCATTATGATGGTGGTAGCCTTAAATGTTCACATTTGGGTTATTTATGTCACTGTAATCAACAGTACAGAGTACATAGCAAAGGGAAACAGAACTATTCTGCTTTCTCTTATAAATTTGAACCAGATTTTCCAGTGCACAGATCTCTGTTATCAAACATCTGTTCAATTACATGTATTTACACAATATACAATAACCGGATTTACAGACTTTCTGGTCAAATCAAAAGGCTATTGGCTACTGTGCAAATGTAGTCTAAAAAACAAAGCCACTGAAAACAGTGACTCTAATACTTTTCTGTTTCCAACTACTGCAGATAGAGCTGCAGTCCTGGATTTGTTTATAAAACTTCTTATTTCCAAATTTTCCTGATGAAAATATATAAACAGAGGCTATCAAAATTGTGGCAACACCAGCACTGTTTTTAATGAGGAAAATGTAGTGGTTTAATAAAATTCATTTCATGCTAGTACCCTCAAGTCCATCATCTTGAAAGAAACCCTGGCTGCATACCACCTCAGATACGCTTTCCTCAAAATCCACTTCAGTACACGCAGTGTTTCACTGGACCAAGCCCTAGCCCTGGGTGGAGCCCCATTCAGCCCACGCCTCATGTGGGGACTGCTTAGGAAGAGAGGCAGATAGACTGGAGGGAGACAACCAAGGTTTTCTCTTTGCCTGTTTGAATGTGATGCTGCACGGCCACTTCTCCACTAAGAGGCTTTTAAATCCTTTATTTGAAACTGTTTCCTAATCTATCTCTGATTTTCAAAACTTTATTAATAATAGCCCGGAGTTATTAACATAAAACTACCATGAAAAAGGGAATGAATAATTCAGAATGAGATGAGAGGGTAATTACAGCACCCATTTAAATGCCCTAAATAATTAAGGAATTCCAGGGATTATTTATAATTTCCTGGATTGTGAAATTCTTGGCCCCTGGGATCTTCTTAAAAACACAGCTCAGAGATGGCTCCATCAGGAGCTTTGGGGTATTGTACTCACTTAGAGGGCTTGGAGATGTTAATGGCTAAAATGAAATTCATTCTGTGGAAGAGAGAATACAAACTCATCGACAGATCTACAAGCGAGTGACTGACCCAATACACCTTATGTGACTGAGGAAGAGCCTCTCACAGTCTCTAGCCAGATGTAAAGACTTCAGTAAGACAACTCACAGTCCTCTAACACTGCAAAGCATGGCACTCGACATTTATTCAGACTTTTCCAGTCACCAGCTGGACAGATGTTTTGTGAATTTGGAGCACAGAGTAATCTGCTTTCCGTGTTGTTGAGATTAAATTTCAGAGTTCGAAAGAGCCATTCATTTTACAGATGGGAAATGCAGGACATTAAGCAACTTGCTCAAGATCAAGAGGATAATCCCAGAAACCATACATAGTTGCTTGTCTGACTTTCACCCAGCGATGTCCAAGTTGCGTATAGTGTTTCTATGGAGTTCCATCCTTTAAGTGCTTTAACATCTTCTTGTTTACTCAGAAAAAAAAAAAACCTGCCTATTTACTGTATGTATGCTTTAACTTGGGAAGGGAATGTTTTGGTTCTACCCAGTTGAATGTAGACCCGAGCTTAAGAAGTAATTTCAAAATTAGCAGCAAAGTTATACATTGCAAGTCTTCATAAATGGATATTACAACTCAACATTTAATTGACAAAGGACATCAGTAATCCCAGGCCCTTCCTGTTAGAGCATCAGACAGAAAGAAAAGCAATTTACCTACTGCCAGAAACATATTAGATGCACTGAGTGTTTGTTAATAATTATCTAATATAATTTTTAATGAGCAAGGTATCAATATTAGCTTTTGTAAAAAAGCAGAGAACCACATGATGTTAGAGCACAAGGAAACTTACCCATCCTTTGATTCCAGCCCTGTATTACATGTGTAAGGGATTTTGCAGGGTCATCCACTCCTTCCCAGATCCTAAAAAGTCATGGAGTTTGACTCTGATATTGACATGCATGAAAATTTACCAACCCCCTGAATCCCAAGAATTGTGGAAAAAATTCTTTACTTGTTGCTCTGAATCCAGCCTCTGACAACTGAAAATAAGCAACAAAATCCACAGATGTTTTATCTTTCTGTGAAGAGAGGCAGAAGTCGAAATCCCAGAAACTGCTGGCTGTTAGACTAGCTCGGTGCTCATCTTCTCACAACACAGGATTATGGTAATAGTCTAAAGTGTGCATCACACATTTGAACAGTTTGTGATTACAACGAATGATTTAATAGTGTAATGCAAGCTTGAGACTTTCCTTCTAGTCAGGGTTTCTGATAGAAATGAAATAGGCTAAAAGCAAACGCATGCACATTTTATTTTTGGAATTCTGCCTATTTGTCATTGCATTTAATGCTTATATCTGTACCCCTAGGCTAAGATCAGAGTATGCTGTCTGATACCTGGTGGCAGTAAACAAATCAAACATTACACAGTGGCTCATGTGCTAAACTAGCCATTTCAGAAAACTTTTGCACTGAGTACCCAAAGCTGGCTGCTGATTGCACCTGCTGCAGATTAGTCAAAATTAAATTCTAAACCTTTGGCAAGGCATCCGATATTCACCACTGAATCTCCTAATACGAGTTCTATTAGATAATGCAAGTATCTCATGGCACATTTCACACTGTAAGTTAGTTAGCTTTCTTTCTTTTTTTTTTTTCAGAAATTAAACTTTGTTTTTCAGTAAATTGATTTGTGTCCTTCTACTCACCCTCCAAAACTGTTTTAATCTGCTCACTCCGGACACTGTGGAAGCATTCATCCCTGCCGGTCGCAGGTGGAGGTGTGCCCCTTGCAGCCGCCCAGACGTCTAGTGTCGGCAGCGATGTGATGCCCGGGGATTCTTGCAGCAGAGACACTCCCTGGCTTTTAATGCTGCTGCGTACCAACAACCACAGAGTTTGTGTGGAGCACAAAGTAGCCAATAGCTGAACACGGCATTCTCAGCCTCTGGGGATCAGAGGGGAATGAGCCGAGTTGCCCCACTGCAGGCTGAGCCTCTGATCTACTCCGGGCTGGGGAAAAAGGGTGTTTTTTAAATAGCCCTGTCTTCCTCTTCTCATTCCAGATGGGCATAGATGGAGGAACATATTCTGCTTGGAGAAAGATGCTCATGCTTGTCTCAGCTCAAAATGATCAGTCTGAAGCTGATGGTCCCCACAGTACCTGGGCTCGACCTTGCTTCTGATTGTGTCTGACTATATACAAGTATATGTCTGACATGCTGGGAACAGGGCTTTCTGTCCATGATCCTGATAATGGCTAAATGCTGACTTCTAAGTGTGGCTGCTCAGAGAAGTAGAGATAGGGCCATTTTCTACTTCATCTTCTGCTGGGAGAATACACAGGCATTTCAGAGTGGTATGGACATTGAAGAATGAATCAACAGATGCCTCCTCAACTTCTCAGGGCCTCTGGTAGGAAAATACAGTGTGCAGGTGGACTAACCCATCATTCTTGATGCTCACTTCCGTGACAGGTCTGGTGTTTAATGCTCCATTTAAGATGATGCTTTGAGCTCAGACTCTATGCCAGGCACTAGGGTAGGCCCTAGGTATGAACATGTGAGGCAGGCAGGTGCCGCCTCTGTGTTGCTCATGGGGTTTAAGTACAGTTTAGGGATTTAATCCCCTAAGACTGTGAGTTCTTCAAGAGTATAGGCTGAGCCATGTTCTCTGTAGTACCTGAGCCCATGCTTAGAGCCTGGAAAGGGAGGCATGGACGAAGGAATGTATATATCTATGAATTCTGAGACTATCTATCCAGCATTTGGAAGAATAACTCCCTTGAGGTGCTTCTTCCTTTATGGAAATGTAGGAGGAAATATTGGACACATTTAGATAACCTAGTTCACATTCAGAACTTTTTTATAAGATCAGGAGCCTCATCTAAGCAATTACTTCAGCTCACCCACACAGCTTCTGTTTTTCATTGTCGGCACTGAGATGATTGCTGATTATCATCTAGAAGCAATGAATGGACATCAATCTTTTGGGGATTTTTGTTGGTACAGGTCATTTTAACATAATGAAAGCTATGCATTAAAATGTTGGTCCAGAGGCAGGGATAAAATGAATGAACCAAAGGGCTTGAGATAATGGACTTAATTAGAACAACGGGGTAAGGAAGGAAGGAGGAATAGAATGAAAAGTACTAAGGCTGGCAGGGCTAGGATGCTGGGGATTCAAGGGCATAAATGGCGAAATGTTAACTCAACTACTAGGAATCTGTGCTTGGGAAGAGAAGAGATTGGTGGCATCAGTGTTTTACCCGGTCTCATCTGCTCAGAAAGATAAAGAAGAGGTGGAGCACCATCTCTCAAGTCCAGGCAGGTGCCACAAAGGTATGTTGGGAAAGAGAAGTGAGGAAATAGAGAAAACATTCAGAACAGAGAACCTGCTTCTGCACGAATATTGAGAGATGGAGAGACAGGACATCAGAGAGCCAGGCACTCCCGTGAGAGTGGGCTGATCTCACCCCAAGCAGCTAACATGAGGTTTCTCTTTATGCGGGAGGAGAAAATGTTGCGGGTGAGGGCAACACACGAGCTACAAGGAATACAAGGCCAATTTCTATCAGCTGGAATATGCAGGCTACCTCACCCAGGTGGTAGGCTATTGGCCTGTATTCCCAATGAGTATCATCATTATCTTTTGTATGTAAGCGGTGCTGCTTGCCAAACTGTCCACCTCTGCTGAACACGTGTTCCCATTCCTGGCCCATCAGGACCAGGAGGAGCCACATGACAGTTTGGCTCAGTGCGCTCTGGAAGGAAGCACCAAGGGACCGCAGCAACAGTAACTTAAACTGTCACCGCCTTCTCTCCAGCAGGGTGACCAGCACGAGGAGGTGCAGAGCAAAGCCCTCTGCAGACCAGCCATGGACAGGTTGGCACGCCTTTTTCCTTGGAGCCTCAGACAACGTGGAGTTCTTACCTAGTATCCTGGTGGTTACAACCTGTAAAGCAATTTCTTTAATCTATAATTTCCCCCTCCAATCAATAATTAGCCCCAAATTAATTTTAGGGTTTCAGTGTGTGCTGGCATTTTGCAATTTTCTAAGTGAGAAGACCAGCTTGATCATCTTCCTGAACCGTCATAAGAATCACACTTCACCAATCCAGACCCAATTTAAGACCATACAGAGATGCAAGGGATCAAAAAAAATTTTTTTGACAGGCAGAGTTAGACAGTGAGAGAGAGAGAGACAGAAAGAAAGGCCTTCCTTCTGTTGGTTCACCCCCAAATGGCCGCTACAGCTGGCACTGCACCGATCTGAAGCCAGGAGTCAGGTGCTTCCTCCTGGTATCCCATGTGGGTGCAGGGCCCATCACGTGGGCCATCCTCTACTGCCTTCCTGGGCCACAGCAGAGAGCTGGACTGGAAGAGGAGCAACCAGGACAGAATCCGGCACCCAACTGGGACTAGAGCCCGGGGTACCGGCGCAGCAGGCTGAGGATTAGCTAAGTGAGCCGCAGCGCTGGCCAAAATGATTGTTTTTAAACTCATACCAAACTATCTGTGAGACACAATCCAAAATATGCTATACATTTTCATCCATTAGTTTAAATGAATAGGGTAGATTTGGTAAAGGTTGCTCCTGCTTGGCTACATGAAGCGGTCAGAAGACCAAGATGTATATTTCAGGCCATCATTGAGAGGCTTTCTCTATTTGAGCCATGCATACTAGAGTCATAAACCAACAAAGCACTGGGAAATTTCTGGCCCCTGCAAGGAGGGGCAGAATGGCTAGGGAGGGGAGAAATGTTAGTGCCTCTCAAATTACGCATGTCACCAAAGTCTAGACAGTGGCATCCCCTTCTTATCTGAAAGATAGAACATTAGTTTGTCTGTGTGGAAGACCAAGATAAAGAAATGGTCATAATTTCATGTGCTTAAAATTTACTGGAACTGGAACCACTCACAAGCATTTTCAAGGGGCATGCTCTTGTATTTAGGAATCGAAATGCATCAGCTCTGCATGTCGTCTATTGATCATGTCATCAATATGGAGACAGCAAGTGAGTACTCCTAGGGCTCTTCCACTTTCCACTTCGGAGAAGTCGCAAGTTAAGCAGCACAAAGAGCTACAGGAATTGGTATTGCTGACAAAAGGATTCCAAGGCAAGGGACCCGAGCTGGCAGGGTTTCCAGAATTTCACCCGCCTCAAGACTTATGTAAGTAAGACCTATGGCTAAAGACCAAGAAAAGCTGATTCATAATTAACTGACAGCTGATAGAAATAATGTGGACTTGAATTTACATGATTCTGGAGAGGTAGAAATGATGGATTTGTAACCCTGGAAACAGGCTGTAGGGAAACAGCTTCAGAGAAAACTTTTAATCACTGAAAATATGGGTCAGAAAGTGTGGCTTTTTGACACTTCTTTTTTTATTATGGAAGTTTCTTTTTAAAAATATTTAATTCTTAGAATACTTTTTCCAAATCACTTATGGTTTTTCACTCATGTGACTTAAAAATGGGGTATTCATGGATCTCAGGGCTTAAGGAAAGGCAAAAGTTTTTTAAATTTCAAAAACATTAACAAAAACTCAATTTTTTTTTTTCTGACAGGCAGAGTGGACAGTGAGAGAGAGAGAGACAGAGAGAAAGGTCTTCCTTCTGTTGGTTCATCCTCTAGTGGCCACCATGGCCAGCGTGCTGCGACTGGTGCTTAGCGCTGATCCAATGGCAGGATCCAGGTGCTTCTCCTGGTCTCCCATGGGGTGCAGGGCCCAAGCACTTGGGCCATCCTCCACTGCACTCCTGGGCCATAGCAGAGGGCTGGACTGGAAGAGGGGCAACCGGGACAGAATCCGGCGCCCCGACCGGGACTAGAACCTGGGGTGCCGGCGCCTCAGGCGGAGGATTAGCTTGTTGAGCTGCAGCGCTGGCCTAAAAACTCAAATATTTTATAAATTAGCTATACTTTAAATATACACTATACTTCCTCAATTTCTATGTGAAATAAAAAACTTGTTTCTCAACATTTTAAACCATCATCCTCTTGTGAGATTCCAAATTCTTCTAAGAAGTAGTTGGTAAATCAAAATTTGAAATGCCATTTTAGCTTAAATTGTGTTAACATCACATTAACAATTTACTGGAAAAATTGGAGTAGGAGTCAATGGAAGAGTTGCCTTCCCTGAAGTTTTGCCTTCCTACATGGTAGAACTCAAAGTGATGGCAAGGAGAGCGGGCTACCCTACCTACGATGGGAGGCCATGGTGAAAACTAACAACCTTGAATGCAGTGTTCATGCTGTACAAACATGCAAGTGAGGCAACAACAGGCAGCTTCCCATGACAAGCCAGCGAAGACAAGGATGAACAAGCTGACAACCAGCCTGAGCCAAACAAGGGCTGTAACTTACAGGATAAAGGAATGACAGCCTTAAAGGCACAGTGTGTTGGTCTGGGGAGAGGAGGGTTTGATTAACACCAATTTCTCAGGGACAACATTTACAAAACAGTGGATATGTGCATGCACGAAAAGTAGATATTTCAAAAAAATTTGCACCAAATTAACTTATAGTTCCATGTGTCTGCAAACTTTTTGAAGTGCGCTCATAGAAGGGTAGATTATAGGGAATCTAGCTCCGAATGCCAAGGTTCAGCCTGGTAGCTTCTAACATAAACACCTGTCTCAAGACCCATATTTTCTAATCTGACTGCAGTGATCACTTAAATACTCTTTACTCCCTATTCACTCCCCCTGTACACAAACACATTGTACTACCATCTGGGGCATCATTTGGTCCTCAATGTACCCTACAAATTCAGGAGTGCAAGAAAAATCCATATCCTTATTTTCTTTAGAGTAATGACAATTTGAATCCAAAGCTCTGGTCCAACAAACAGGCTCCAGGGTGGTGAATCTCTGTCACCACTGGGGGCATTTACCCCAGGGTCCCATGGGATGATGCAGTGCCAGGCAAGAAAAGCCTGAGCCGGCATTGCAGCATATTAGGTTAAGCCTCCGCCTGTGGTGCCAGCATCGCATGTAGGCACAGGTTCATGTCCCAGTTGCTCCTCTTCCTATCCAGCTCTCTGCTAAGGGCCTGGGAAAGCAGCAGAAAATGGACCCAAGTGTTTGGGCCCCTGCACCCACATGGGAGACATGGAAGAACCGCCTGACTCCTGGTTTTGGATTGGCCCAGCTCTGGCTGTTGCAGTCATTTCTACTGAACCAGTAGAAGGAAGACCTTTCTCTCTCTTTTTCTCTCTCTCAAATAAATTAATAAATCTGAAAAAAAATTAAAAGAGGCCTTTGGTTAATATATAATAACTGCAGGAATCAGTTCATCTTACATCACTCCATTTGCATCACTCAAGACTCCATTGCAGTCTTGCCACCTTCTCTGGGCTCCATCTGGAAGCAGCACACAGAACCCTGCTACTGGCCAAGTGCTACTGGCCAATGTGCAGCTGGGGACCATTTCTCTTCTCACTGTTTCTGAGGGCTTTCCTCGCTCCCTCGCCCAATCTGCAGCCCCCAAATTAAACTGCAAGGAGCCATCACAGAGTGAGGCAGGGTGATCCATGAGCAGGGATCTTTTCACACTGTAAGATACCCTACTGTGGGATCTCTGTCCTTAATGGGCTGTACAATGTGATTCAATGCTATAACGAGTACTCAAATAGTATATTTCACTTTGTGTTGCTATATGAGGGCAAATGGATGAAAGCTTTACTTAACACATACTAAACTGGTCTCCTGTATACAAAGAGAATTGAAAATGAATCTGAATGTGAATGAAAGGGTGGAGGGAGCGGGTAAGGGGGGAGGGTTGTGGGGGGGGAGGGAAAGTATGGGGGGAAAGCCATTGTAATCCATAAGTTGTACCTTGGAAATTTATATTCTAAATAAAAGTTAAAAAAAAAAAGATACCCTACTGTAAGAGGCAGATTGGATGGTGACTTCCTTCAAACACAGAGGTATTGTGTCTGAAGGTCTCTGCTCAGTGGAGAGCCTTTCACAAATCCTAAAATAGAGGCCCTCCTCTAGAACTGGTGATTTTCATGGTTTTCCTTTTGCAAGGACCCATGACTTATTAGAACTATGATATGCTTGCTAGGGATGGGTAGAGAAAGCCCATTTGTTGTACTTTTCTGCCTTCCTGTGGTTTTTGGCTTTGTGGTCAAGGACTGAAGATAGCAGCCAAATAAATAAATAAATAAAAGACGGTCAGCACGAAAGCACTTTACGAGAGGTGTGGTGGCCTTGAAGCCTCCGCTATTTTAGTTTGTTCAACAGCGACTTCTTTGCTTCCTGCGCAAATGGCGGATGCCAGGCTTTGTGTAGTAATTGCAGGATGTTGTCTATATAAAAGTTGTAGCTTTGAATTAGCAATGACCTTTTGCTCTTCAAATCTCATTGAACAGAAATGTGCAAATCCCACCTTCTACAGGGACTAAGTATCAAGTCTGAAAACCTACTCTCTTGTTCTGGAGCTGTGTTTGTTTGCCCTCAGTGCCTTCTGGGATACCGTGGTTGGTGAAAGGGAGTGGCCCACTCTGTGTCACAGTTTGGTCTCATGGGAAGAGCCCAGTCCACAGCATTCCTGCCTCTGCATCTGACTGTGCTCATCTTACTTCTCAGAGCCTCACTTTTCTCTATCACTAAATGACAAAGATAATACTTTCTGTAGTGTCTACAAGTTATGATAGGTATCTAATTCTACATCCACCATGAATGAGCCTTTCACTAATGCTGTGCATTATTTTTACATTAAAGTAGGGTCTCATTCTTACCACTCTTCCTACTACAGTACTAATGTTATAACTGTCATTGCCTAGCATCTCAAAGGAGATTGGGTAATGAGAGTTCTCTTCCCATCAAAACACATCCGTGGACCAGCATCATGGTACAGCCAGTTAAGCCACCGACTGTTAACACCAGCTTCCCAAATGAGCGCTGGTTTGACTTGGCTGCTCCACTTCCAATCCTGCTCCTTACTAATTTGCCTGTGAAAACAGCAGAAGATGGCCCAAGTACTTGAGTCTCTTTCACCCACTGGGAGAACTAGATGAGCTTGTGCATCCTGGCTTTGACCATTTGGGGACTGAACCAGTAGATGGAAGTTTCACTCATTCTCATTCTCTCTCCCTTTCTCTCTCTCTCCCTCCTTTCCTCCCTTCCCTCCTCTCTGTAACTCTGCCTTTCAAATAAATAATTCTTTTTTAAAAAACAGATCTGAATTATTTATACCAGAGGTGATTCTTTTAAAAAGCATGGAAAAGACAAAATGATCCCTATCCAGGGAGAAATCGTGAGCATTATGTATTTCATGAGTCCACACTGTGCTTACTTGAGTGCCAATGTCCTTGGTAAGGGGCCTTAGACACCTCTGCAAACACCTGGCAGCTCTGAGTTTGAAGACAGCCATTGCTCTTTAGCTTTCTTCAGTGTCATATCATTTTTCTCTATTGCTTTATTACCACTGCCACTGCTTAAAACTAACAAAACATTTGGCTTTTATCCTTTCCTTCTTGTATGTCTTATGTTTAAAGTCACATACCTCTAATTTTCATAATTTTAACTTTTTAAAAACTCAATCTCATGCATGAAGCTAATTTTGAAGGTGCTTTTATCTACATGGCATTTGCATTCCAAATCAAGCAGGATTTAACCATATACGGAAGACATTCATTTCTATCCATCTGTAGTCAGCTACCTTCCTATTTTCATTTGCATAGATATATCTGGGAAATTCCCAAAGCATTTTTCTCATAAAAAGTGGAAAATAATTTCTATTGACATAATGCACAGGTTTGCAGATGGAAGGAAGCCCCAAGGTTCTTTACAGGACAACCCTATAACAAGGCAGGATAGAGAGGCAGATATGAGAGTTTTGATGGGAGGTCCAGTACACAGGAGAGTGTCAGACCAATGACTCTGCTTTTCAAGATTAGCATAGGGCAGTGCTGCTCAAATATCCCTGGTCATTTTACACAGTGGCTCTGGACACACAAAGAGAGACACCTGCATATACACAGAGATGCACACACTGAAATGCACGCTTCACCAAACACACTTGTATTTACCACTTTGCAAGGCATTCTGATAATATTTTCCTTTCTTGCCATTCTCTTCTATGCTTTTCAGAAGACAGTCTGACTATATTGATTTCACGATCCACTGGGTCTCAATCAGCTGTTTAAAAAACACTGGAGTACAGCAGTTGTTTTCAATTGCTGATATGTGGAAGAACTGCCTGGATATTGGCCAAAAATGTACATCTCCTCCCACATCCCCCCAGAGATTGTGATTCAGTAAATACGGAGTGATTCACAGAATGCTACACTGTTAACTTATTTCCCAGAGGATGCATCTGGTTTCCAGATAGTTCTTTGCACCAAACCACAATCTATCTTTCATTCAACTCGCTTGGTTAGGGCATATTTCTAAGAAGGAATTTTGTCACATATTTAGAGTAGCCAATTATCTTGAACCTATTCCACTGGCATACAATATAGATCATCCCTGATTATGGACAGTGTTGTTAAGAAAGCAATTGAGGCATAAAGTCATGATGAGATCAGCACAAATCTACCCTTCTATAAGAAAAGCAAATGAATGCATACCTGGAAGCCCCCAGTCTGCCAGTGCATGATGAGCAAATTAGTGTTCTATTGCAGATGTAACAGATTGTCACAAATTTATCGCTTTAAGACAACACCCAGGAATCATTGTATCCTTTGTAGGTGAGAGATCCAGGATAGTGTGGCTGGGTTTTCTGTTGAGAGTCTGAGAAGGTGGAGATCAACACACTGGCAGAGCTGGATTTCTCTTTGCAAGCTCTAGGAAAGAATTCACTTCAAATTCATGGAGGATCTAGAACCTTCTCAGGCCTTCTTTTTCCATCAAACACTAACACATTGAATTCCCTTGGTTCAGATGGTTTCGGCTTTTTCTACTAAGGGATCACCCAGATTATACAATGGTATTCCCAACCATGATTCCACCTACCACATCCCTTTTGCTATAATTATGTACCATATATATTCATGGGTGTAACAAACACCAGGGCACAGAGATGGTAGGAACCATCATTTCTGCCTCCTAGATGAGGTCAGTGACATCCATTTCTTGTAAAAGGCAGTATTAAAAATAATTCAGAAATAAGGCATTTTAGCTGGTAAATAATTCTAAATTATGTAATATTAAAATAAAAATTAATTTAAATGTTTGAAGTTTCACCCTATTGACTGTCAATTCTTCCAGGAATATTTCCATGGGGAAATGAATGACTCAGACATAGTACTGGTTATTTCAGAGGTTTACAGCCAGCAAGAATCCTCTAAAACTTTCTTGAATCATTTATCTCCATAGTCATTTTTGCCAAAAGGAAGCTCAGACATGCAGTATGTAGACAGAAGCACTCCTTAGCCACACAGTGAGTGAACAGTCAGAGAGCATCCAGCCCAGTTGCCCTGGGGATCACGGATGAGTCACCCAGCCGGACCCTCTGCAAAGTCCTGACCCACAACATAATGGGAACAATACGTTCATCTTGATCATCGCTGGTCATACAGCGGTCAATAATTGGCATGGCAACTGTATACAGGTTTCAAAGAATCATGAAACAAGGAACTAGGTGTTTGGCCTGGAAGTTAAGATGCCCGTGTACTTGGGTTTGATTCCCAGCTCTGACATCTGACCCCAGCTTTTCTGCTGATACAGACTCTAATAGGCAGTGGACAATGGCTCAAGCAGTTAGGTCCCTATCACCCACTTGGGAGAACTGGATGTTGTTTTTGGCTCATGTCTTTAGCATTGGCTCAGCTCTACCCACTGCAGGCATTTGGGGAAAGAATCAGCAGATGATTCTCTGTTTGTCTATCTCAGTCTCTGTTTCTCTGCCTCTCATAAAAATAAAATTGTAATACAAACTTAAGCCGGCGCCACGGATCACTAGGCTAATCCTCCGCCTTGCAGCGCCGGCACACTGGGTTCTAGTCCCGGTCGGGGCGCCGGATTCTGTAACGGTTGCCCCTCTTCCAGCCCAGCTCTCTGCTGTGGCCAGGGAGTGCAGTGGAGGATGGCCCAAGTGTTTGGGCCCTGCACCCCATGGAAGACCAGGAGAAGCACCTGGCTCCTGGCTTCAGATTAGCACAGCGCGCCGGCCACAGCAGCCATTTGAGGGTGAACCAATGGCAAAGGAAGACCTTTCTCTCTGTCTCTCTGTCTCTCACTATCCACTCTGCCTGTCAAAAAAAAAAAAAAAAAGAGTAATACAAACTTAAATGAAATTAAAAAATAAGCACACAAAAAGTTAACTTGGTGTAAGTTGGTGGTATGACCAGACTGAAAGTAGTTCCAATGACTGGATTATTTAGCAATTTTTATTTCTTAGTGGATAAAATCAAAGGACAAAAAGAACCACAAAGAATTCTTAAAGCATTTCCAGTAATGACTGTGTCTAAAATACTAATACTATTCTGAAACTATTATTTATATTTTATAGCATAAAGTAAATACTACCATTTTAATGCCCTTATAGAAAAATATGTTTGAAGATTGTATACGTTTAAGTGTGTGTGAGAGAGATGCACTTCTTAGCCACAAATGCTAACTGTCTTCACAACTCAGCTATTACTGCTGTGTCATTCCTAGGCTTTTTCAAGGGTTAATACCATAATTATTTGGAAATGAAGTACTAAGAATGTATGTATAATTGGTCAAATCGCTCCCAATTTCACTTACATGGAACATGAAAAATACATTGAGTAAGGGACTCTGGAAGAGGAGAGGGAGGAAGAGAGGAAAAAACTACTCAAGAGAAATTGGAAGTGGGGCAGTGTTTAGGCACAGCAGGTTAGGTGCGGTTCTAGTCCTGGCTGCTCCACTTCTGGTGCTGCTCCCTGCTGATGCACTTGGGAAAGCAGTGGAGGATGGCTTGAGTGCTTGGGCTCCTACAACCCACATGGCAGACTGAGATGGAGCTCCTGGCTCCTGGCTTCAGCCTGGCCCAACCCTAGCTGTTGTGGCCATTTGAGGAGGGAACCAGTGGAGGGATGATCTCTGATGATCTCTCTCTCTCCTCCTGGTCTGTCTCTCTCACGTCCTCCTTCTCTCCCTCTCTTTCTGTAACTCCGCTTTTCAAATACAATAAATAAATCTGGAAAAAAAATAGGAACTGGAGGAAGACATTTTGATGTGATAGCAAAGAGGGGAGAAGGAGACGTGAGAAGGGTAAACAGAGAATATAGAACTTGAGAGGCAGGAAACGAGCAATTTGCATTCAACACAAGGATCTAAAGTCTCCAGTGAAATATACAAAAATAAGTTGCTTAACCTTGAGGATATTGATTTAACAACAAAGAGTCAGGCCTGCAGCAATGAAGAAATGGTGATAAAAAGGCAGCTGTAAATAAAGCAGAATATTTCCAGACAGGTCCACCAGCACGGACAGGCTCAATTGTAGATGCCACGAGGCCTAGGTCTATGATCTGAATGTGTTTTCCAGCTCATGTTTTGGAAACACGATCATCCAGCAGAGTGTAAGCATTAGGAGGGAATTCTGGATTAATGGTGTTGCGGTGGGAGTGGCTTAGCTACAAAAGCGAGTTTGGCTTTTCTCTTTCCCTTCCACTTCCCATCTGGGATGATGCAGCAAACGAGCCTGATGCCAGCCCCTCATTCTTGGATTTTCCAGCTTCCAGAACCGTGAAGAATACATTTCTGTTCATTACACATTATCTTGTCTCAGGAATTCTGTTATAGCAACATAAACCGAGGAAGGCAGTCTTCTAACTTCATAATTAGTGATGAGAGGACGTCTCTTAGCAGGTAGAAACCCTTAGCATTAATATCCAATAGACAGCTCTCCAACTCAAAAATATTTTGTGCGCTGGAGGTCTGTCTCACAATAATGTGAATGTACCTCACACTGCTGAGCAAAACACTTGAAAAAGATTAAGATGGTAAATTCTATGTCATGTGTTGTTTCTAAACAATGGGATGTGTTATGAGCTGTGTCAGGCACTACAATGGGTCTGTTCATCGACCTCTTCTCAACCATGTAAGTTTTTTTGTTGTTGTTGTTGGACAGGCAGAGTTACAGTGAGAGAGAGAGACAGAGAGAAAGGTCTTCCTTCCGTTGATTCACCTCCCAAGTGGCTGCTACGGCTGGTGCTGCACCGATCCGAAACCAGGAGCCAGGTGCTTCCTCCTGGTCTCCCATGCGGATGCAGGGCCCAAAGACTTGGGCCATCCTCCACTGCCCTCTCAGGCCACAGCAGAGAGCTGGACTGCAAGAGGAGCAACCAGGACAGAATAGACGCCCCAACCGGGACTGGAACCCAGGGTGCTGGTGCCGCAGGCGGAGGATTAGCCTAGTGAGCTGTGGCGCCAGCCCCATGTAAGGTTTTACTATTAGCATTTTCAAGTGGACACAGGAAACTTTGGGTAAGTTAGAAACGTACTCAGGTCGTGCTGCTAGCATCAAAGAAACACTGTGACTCAAGTTCCCTGGTCATAACCATTTTTACTCTGTTCTCAACCAAAGGAAATTATAAATAGGACAAGAAAAAAACCCTTGTCTTAAAAATAGTCTATGCCAAGAAGGATAAGAGAAGCTTGTGTGGGAAGCTGGGCACATATGGAGCATACCCATGTCTGCAGGGTGGTCATCACCGAAAAGAAATCACACCAGGAGGTCCAGATTCGAGCTTTTACAGGATGCAGGGACACCTGTTTATAACTAATGTGGGCAGAACTGCCTGAAGCCATGCCCCACAGGGTGAAGAACTGGAGACTTAGCTAAAACCTTCTGAGCACACCTTGAAGAACAACAACTGTTAAAGCAACTCAAGCCACAGAATAGCAAATGATACATGTGCTGCTAGCCATTAGGTGAACTTGGGGCATTTTGAGCAAAAATCTCCACCCACCTAATACATGAAGAATATCTTTTTGTTTTTAAATATGATACAGAGACTTTTCACATATGACAAGAGGCTTGTAGCTGGCCTGTACCTGTGCAGGAAACAAACAAAAACCAAGAACTCCCCTTCTTTAACCAATCACTCAACCCCCAGGCATAATCGCTACTCATTTCCCTTCCTAATAAATGTCTCTTGTAAAAGCTGTTGGTGGAATCTGACTTGAGCATTGCTTCTGGCTCATTACTCAGCTGCCTTGTAAAGAACTCTCTGCTAAAGGCCGTGGCTTGGGTGTCTGGCTGTTCTGATGCACATGTTCAACTGCACTCCCACTGGACAGGGCAGAAGCACTGACACTCTGAAGAGGTCTCAGCTCTTTGAAGGCCATGGATGTCCAACTCGTTTGGAGAAGCTGTGATGATCGTTAGAAATTCAGACTCGCTCCACTTTGGTGCCCATTCCTTGCTGAGCTCCAAAGAAGGATTAAGCCTGTCTTCACCAACATGTGAATTTTGTTTCTGTACCCTTCAACAACATACACTCGACCACTGGAGTCGAGAGAAGTCAGTTATTTGCTGAAAGCCACAGCTGGCCAGCTGCAAAAAGAAAGAAGGCAGGAGTATCACAAAGAAGTGGGGAATGAATGCCCAGAAAGAGTGTTAACAACAGAATCAGGCAGAGGAGTGGAGAGAAAGAGCCTCAAAGCAGTGGAAGGGCTAGGCAGTAGAGGATATAGGGAAAGGATGGAGGCAGCAGGAGACCATGGTCTTTGTAAATGAAAGCAAAAGTAAAAATAAAAACATAATTGTCAACCTTACTTCTAGGGTCTGCTCAAGCAACCTAGATACCCCCGTGGAAGGGGCCAACATTTACATAAAACATTTATACAAAAATATTTATATAAAAACTGAAAATAAGAATCCTTAATTGCTTTTGCAACTTTTAAAATATCACGTCTTTAAAAGAAATTATGATGTCTTCTACTCCATCCATGTGGGCACAGCCAGAAACAATCTTACTGTACAGATACTGGTAATGTTAACGTTATTGGGATAAACTACCCAAGACTTCAACTGGGCCAAGAAACAAACTCTATTTGCCAAAGTTATTCTGAAAGAAAATTAAAGTCGTTAGGATTTGAGATTCATTCTAACATAACGCAATAGAAAATCCATTTACATTGTTTTTAAATATAAAAGTACCCTACTCTTTGCTATAGTTGCTTTCACATTATGGGTTCCTAACAAACACGGTAGATTTCTTTCCGAAAACACACTTGTAAAGAATGTTTTCTCCTAAGGCCTCCAACCACAGTGGTCTCAAAATTTTGGGAGACCAATCACATGTGCCTCTGCTAAGTCTGGAGGCTGTGTTCCAAGATTTTGAATATGCCTTGGTTAGAGGGCAGCAAATTCTTCTAACAGGAGACAGAAGTTCCAGGAGCTTGATTTTGGGCTCGTCTTTGGTCACATAACCTCTCGGATCCCAATGTGTGCATTTATAACCCAGGAATAATAGTGTTTGCCGTGTTTCATTCATAGTGTTAGTGAGGAAAAGCAGAAAATTACTTGCCAATGTAAAATATACTCATAAGAGAAATTACTATCTCAGAGATTCTGCATTTGTGGTAATCAGAAAAAATATTGAGTTTCAGTTATACACATACATGTTCTATATAATTGGAGAGGAGAATAGAGAATGGTGGAGGCTGTTCAGTTGTCACAGGTTTAGCTGGTGGCCTTGGCCTCCTTTTGCAGATTATAAAGGCAAGGCAGTGAGGTTGTGACCATAAGTATACTTCTTTTATTATCTCTTCCTGGGGAGTGAAAGGTAGTCATTCATAGTATAATAACCACTATGTGCCAGCCACTGAGTGGGGCTCAGGGATACTGCAGGCTCAAAATACAACATACACTGCTTTTAGATTTCCCAAGCTCAGGGAACCACGTGAACTACTCTCACCTCTGAAGAATGAACATATGGAAGTGGATTTGTCTGACAGTGTATTGAGAGTTTACAGTCATAAAAAAGTCAAGTGGCCCAAGCCTTCTTTGACAGAGGAAAACCAGAAGTTCACAGATGTCCAGCAACGAGTCCAAGGTCATAAGTTTACTTCCAGACTCAGAGGACAGAATTCTAGCTTTAAGTCAACAGATATATCCATTTGATTTTCTAAACCAGCAGCAGAAAAATGAGATGTCAAAATCACAGTGTCAATCAACCACCAGCTTAAAATGAAGAAATAACTTCAGTCATTGGTCAAACGACTTCTACAACTTAAAAACCAGCATGGGGCAGTTGTCCAAGCTTTGAGATAAAAGGTGTTAACTCAAAGACAGAGGATGAACTGATCCACTGAGACCAAGCTAGAAGGAACAATTCTCATATGTTCTAGATCTGTGCACATCTCCTTTGTTTTTTTAAAGATTTTATTTATTTATTTGACAGGTAGAGTTACAGACAGTGAGAGGGAGAGACAGAGAGAAAGGTCTTCTGTCCATTGGTTCACTCCCCAAATGGCCGCCATGGCCGGAGCTACGCTGATCAGAAGCCAGGAGCCAGGTGCCTCCTCCTAGTCTCCCATGTGGGTGCAGGGGCCCAAGCACTTAGGCCATCCTCCACTCCCTTCCCAGGCCACAACAGAGAGCTGAACTGGAAGAGGGGCAGCTGGGACTAGAATCGGCGCCCATATGGGATGCCGGCACTGCAGGCAGAGGATTAACCTAGTGAGCCACAGTGGCGGCCTCAAGCATATCTCCTTTGTATAGGCTCTACCTTCTTCCCCTCCCCTACCACAATCAGTCTTTGCATCCTATTTCATTGTAGAAATGATGAGGTTTCAGGTCATGGGCAGCCAAGTCATATTAAACAGAAAAAATGTGGTGTATATCTGGGTTGTTAAATTGTAATAGATGAGGAATCACTATACAGACTTGAAGTCTCTGTAACAGTCTGAGTGCTAGACTAGGAATGAGTAAAGTAATGTCCACAGCATTCAGAGTGGACAACAAGATAGTCCCTAAAACATATGGAAGAACAGGTTGGGAGAAGCAAAGGGCAGTTTAAAATGTGTACAAGATTTAGTAAGAGAAGAAAGTTAGGATTAGCAACTAAGAAATAAAGGTAACAGATAAGACTTAAAGAACAGTTGAAAAATCTTGAAAGATTCCCTAGGGCAATTATTTGTAAGGTTAGGTTGTATAAGAAAGAGGTAACTTGGCCGGTGCCATGGCTAACTTAGCTATTCCTTTGCTTGCAGCGCCAGCACCCTGGGTTCTAGTCCCCGTTGGGGCACCGGATTCTGTCCCAGTTGCTCCTCTTCCAGTCCAGCTCTCTGCTGTGGCCCGGAAGGCAGTGGAGGATGGCCCAAGTGCTTGGGCCCTACACTCCATGGAAGACCAGGAGGAAGCACCTGGCTCCTGGCTTTGGATCAGCGCAGCGCACCAGCCCCAGTGCGCCGGCCATGGCGGCCATTGGAGGGTGAACCAATGGCAAAGGAAGACCTTTCTCTCTCTCTCTCTCTCTCTCTCTCTCTCAGTCTAATTCTGCCTGTCAAAGAAAGAAAGAAAGAAAGAAAGAAAGAAAGAAAGAAAGAAAGAAAGAGGTAACTGCTCTGCCCATGGCCTAGATAAAACTTGGCACAACACTGGATCACCTATTTGAAAGACAGCTTGGCCAGAGTGGTCCTGAGATGTTTTCTGAATGTGGCTCCCCCAATTATGTAGCAATCTTATGAAGTACAAGGGCCAGAATTAAGGGCCTGTGCATTTCAAGATGGAGAAGGTCACAGTGCACGAGATCGTGAGGGGCTGGCGCTGTGGCGTATTGGGGAAGCCTCTGTCTTCAGTGCCATCATCCCATATGGGTGCTAGTTCAAGTCCTGGATTCTTCACTTCTGATTCAGCTCTCTGCTGTGGCCTGGGAAAGCAGTAGAAGATGGCCCAAGTCCTTGGGCCCCTGCACCCATGTGGGAGACCTGGAGGAGACCCCTCGCTCCTGGCTTTGGATCAGCCCAGCCTCGGCCATTGTGGCCAATTGGGGAGTAAACCAGCAGATGGAAGAACCCCCCCCCTCCCTTTCTGCCTCTCCTTCTGGGTAACTCTGACTTTCAAATAAATAATAAATAAATCTTAAAAAAATAACAAGAGATCTTGAAAAAGTTTGTGGAGAATGGGTATGACAAAGAATTCTAAATGGATTTTTAAAAATTTGCACCAAAATAAAGTTAGCTTTGAATTTCTTTCCTCTGTGAACTTGAATAAAGTCTTCCATCCTAACCTTGATAAGAATCTCAGTTCTTTTATGTGTTAGCTGTTGGAGGGAATTATTTGGACAAGATACACATAGCTCTTTAAAAGAACAGTAATAGTAATTATGATAACAATTATAATTAGTGAACACTAAGGAGGTATTTGCATCAGATACTGTTCCAAGTGTTAATCATTTAACTTAATGATCCTGTGAGTTAGACACTATTATCTCCAGTTTAAAGTTAAGAAATCTGAGCCATAAATTGATCTTTCTAAACTCAGAAAGCTGGTAGGTATTAGTGCTGGGATTTCAACCTGGGTGGCCTGAATCAGGCTTGGCAAGAACTCAGTACTGTTCATGTGGAAGTGGAGGCCAGAGTGGCTGCCGGATTCACGCCATTCCTCTTTGTGTCCCGCTGTGGTGGTAACTCCTGCCTTGCCTACTGCCAAACACCGGCCCAGTGACTTACGACCAACTGGCCACCTCATCTACTGGCCACAGGGATTTCTTGAAGGGGTGGGCATAAGATCTAAACCAGGTCAACTGATTCTCTCCTGAGACTCTTCAGACTGGAGAGAAACCTTGGCTAAGTGAGCTGCGGAAGTAATCCCAGAACTGCAAGTGATTACCTTCTCCTCATCTCTGACTGGAGACACAGGCAGAGGGAGCAGAAAGGCGAGGGGATGATCAGGACCTTAGCTTTACCCGAGTCCCTGTGCAGGTGTTACTCTTACCCATGCCATAGCTTTGGCTTTCGGGGGTTGGATGAGGGAGTGGGCGGGGGAGCTGAAGATAGCTCAAACTGAGTTGTGACATTTGTTGCAGAGATTCAGCTGATTGACTCACTTCTTTGAGCTTTATTTTGCTCATCTAAAATTGGAGATGTATTTCATTGGGTAGTAATGTTTTAACAGGAAATATCTGTAGCCTGTGGAGAGAGCTTGGTAAATGTTCACTGTTGCTAATGTCATTATTATTTTGTTAAGAAAACTTTTATTTAATGAATACAAATTTCATAGGTACAGCTTTAGAAATATAGTGGTTCTTCCCACCATACTCTCCCTCCCACCCCCACTCCCATACCACCTCCTACTCCATCTCCCACCCCATCCTTCATTAAGATTCATTTCTAATTAACTTTATACAGAAGACCAACTCTAAGTAAAGATTTCAGCAATTTGCACCCACCACACACAAAGTCTCAAGTACTGTTTGAAAACAAGTTTTACAGTTAATGTTCATAGTACAACTTATTAAGGACAGAGATCCTACATGGAGAGCAAGTGCACAGTGACTCCTGTTGTTGATTTAACAATTAACACTCTTACTTATGACATCAGTGGTTGCCCAAGGCTCTTGTCATGAGCTGCTGAGGCTATGGAAGCCTTTTGAGTCCACAAACTCTGTCAGCATTTAGACAGGGCCATAAGCAATACGGAAGTTCACCCTTCCCTTCAGAGAAAGGTACCTCCTTCTTTGATGACCCTTTCTTTCCACTGGGGTCTCACTCACAGAGATCCTTCACATATGTCACTGTTAACGTGAGAACCATATGTCCCGTTCCTCTGAGAAGTCACTACAAATCCCTGTCTCTTGACTATGTCAGTGGAACATGTGTCAGATTAAATGCAATGATTAACACACTATTGATTTAAAGAAGCCGATTGAGGTTCGTGTGAGGCATCTTTGTTAGAAGACTTCAGCTTCTGCCTTAGCCCTGAGCCTGCTGTTTGCTAGCAGCACATCAGCCTTGGTTTCCATCACTGTCTCTTCCTGTATTTTGAGAGATCCCAACATGACCACCCTTCCCCAGAGGAAAGGCAGTGATTTGTGGTCAGACCTGCTGGCCAGAACTGCACAGGGTGTACTTTCTTTACCTTGTTTCCACTGGCATTTTCCATGGAGACTCTACTGTGGTGATCAGTGTGTCGCTGTGTCTGTCTGTCTCTGTGTCCTTGGATCAGTATGGTCAATTTGGTTAAATAGCTCCTTTATTGATCCCAACCATCTGCAGAGTAGGAACAGTAAGACCTTCTGGGCTGTTCTCGGTCCCCTCTTGTCTGGACTTCCCAGGTCTCAGACTCTCATGACCCTGAACTGACTTTCTGTTGACTCCACAACCTACAAGGAGAGCGAACATTTGAACGGCAGCGGCCCTATTCCTTTCCTGGAAGCTGCTTCCTCTGGTTATCTTCAGCCACCTGTCTGTCTCCACTATCTGCTTCTGCCTCTATTGACTCTAATAGAAAGAAACAGATCTGCTCACTGATAAAGGCTCCAAATGAGATTGGATGGGGGCCCAGCAAGCAGTGTCAGAAATAAATCTTCCCAACAGGTGTGAGACAGGCCAGTCTGTCCTAGGGAGGCTCAAGCAGCCTTTTCCCCATGAAGACCCTGTGCCTGCAGCCCTGGGAGATTGACAGGCTTCCTGGAACATCAAAGCTGGCTGCAGTGAGCATTAGTCTACATTTTTCTAGTTACATTTAGTCCCACTTGGGCCTCAGTTTACACTGCTAAAGATAAGGAGCATATTAACTATTTTATAGGCATTTGGTAGGGATTAAAGGAAATTATATGCACTGAGTAGTTAATAGGTTTTAAAAATGCCAAAGTTAATACATTAACTGAAATTTAATTAAAATGATCAAAGTCACTAAATGAACTGAAAAATCTGGATTCTTCCTGCCAACTCCACACACACAGATGTTGTAGTGCCTGATGAATGTGAGGCACAACTTCCTATTGAAAGCAGCTTCCAAAACTTCACAGGTCACAGAGCCTGAAGATGTGTGTATTTGCCAGGATGAAGTGGATCTTGAAGAAGGAAGAGAGTTGTCCTGGGAGGACCCCCATGTGCCCATTGACATCTGGAAGCCACAGAATGCTTGCACAAAGAGCTCCTCACATGTCAGGGTCTGAGTTAAAATAGGAAAGTATTTCCAAGCAACCATTTGCCTTGGGAAAAAGGCACCACACCTCAGCAAATGAGCTCACTTTGAGAAACCGAAATGCTGACTTAACACGTTCTGAACATAGCTTTGCTCAAAACTCACCTTGGCACCCACAGCTCCGAATTTATGCAGACGTTTTGGCACTAATTTGCGTAGCTGCCTTGAAAATGCCACTTGCTAAGCAACTGGCTAGCTTTTTTATGCAGCTCGGCTTTGAAGTCTAAGATGAATGTTTTTTAAGTATTCAATTTCTACTTGTCTGCCTAACCTCTCCTCAGTGCCTGACGTCCCACTCATGGTACCTTTGAACCACAGAATGGCTTCCATTTTTTAATTATCTAGCATGAAGGCAAGTCAGGACCAAGAGAAACTGTGTTCAAGATAGGGGTTTCCTAGTTGGTGGTTTTCTTGAGGATTGGGGAAAATGGGGCAAATGCAGAGGACAGGGGAGAGACTGCTCTCCCCTCGTCCACATGAGCACATGAACACTTACAATCTAACTATGGTCTCCTGACTGGAAAATGTGTCCTGCTTCGCTTCCAGGTCCCAAACACTCAGAAAAGCATTGAGTCCTGAAGAGATACTTCACACACTTTTGCCAGCTACTCCCAAACAGGTGACTCACTTACTTTCCATTGCTCAGAAAAGACCTGTGTATATCCTATGCAATTGTAAGGACATGGGAGCAGAGAGCAGCTTTCATTCACTTGCTTTTACACATGCGCACTGCCCAGCCAACCCATGAGAGTGGGACATGAGACACATCACAGGCTTTTTAAGGAATTACACAAGGGAGCTTCAAAAGGTTTGTGAAAAAAATAGAATGAAAGGATGAGTTTATTTTGGTGCAAAAATATAAAGCCTTTGAAATCCATGCATGGATTTTTCATAATACACATTTCTCCACGAATGTTTTTGAAGACACCCTAGTACTTTTTCAGAAGCTAGACCTTCTTCTTTAGACCAAGGAGTCAAAATCTACCCAAACAGCCTGGTGATGCCCCGATCAGGGCACAGAAGGCAGCGAGAACCTCAGACTCCTCTAACTGTTATTAGGGGGAAAGCAATGCCAAGAAAAAAGGACAGGCCACCACCCTTCTCAAGAGACTGGAAATCATTTTACATCTCGATAGGGATCAGAGTTAAGATGTGGTGACTTTGGCTGGCGCCGCGGCTCACTAGGCTAATACTCTGCTTGCAGTGCCTGTACTGCAGATTCTAGTCCCGGTTGGGGCGCTGGATTCTGTCCCAGTTGCCCCTCTTGCAGTCCAGCTCTCTGCTCTGCCCTGAGAAGGCAGTGGAGGATGGCCCAAGTGCTTGGGCTCTGCACCTGCATGGGAGACCAGGAGGAAGCACCTGGCTCCTGGCTTCGGATCGGTGCAGCACGGCTGTAGCGGCCATTTAGGGGGTGAACCAACAGAAAGAAGACCTTTCTCTCTGTCTCTCTTCCTCACTGTCCAACTCTGTCAAATAAAAAAAAAGAAATAGTGATCCTTCCCATCCTACCCTCCTTCCTGCCCATGCTCCAACCATTCCTCCTCTCTCTCCCACTCCCACTCTTAATTTTTATAAAGATCTATTTCCAGTTCACTTAATGATCATAAAATTAACTCCACACTAAATAAAAGAGTTCAACAAATAGTATGAAGGAAAAAAAAACATTGTTCCTCAACGGAAGACACAAGGGCTATAAACAATCACTGAATCTCAAAATGTCCATTTCACTCCAACACATTACATTCTATGCACACTGTTACCTCAGATCAGGAAAAAATACGTGGTATCTCTTTTGGGGACTGGAATATTTCACCAAGTATAGTGGTTTCCAGTTGTATTCATTTTGTTGCAAAAGACAGAATTTTTTTCTTTCTTTTTTTTTTTTTAACAGCTGAGTAGAACTCCATATTGTATATAGACCACAATTTCTTTACCCAGTTCTGGGGAAGCACTGATGGGATTCTTCTTGTTCTATGCACACACAGATTCTTGTGGCATTTCTGAGAGCAGAATAAGTAAGGAAAGCTCAAATGCATTTGATCCTGCCCCCACCAGATTGTGTGAGCCTTGAAGAGACCAAATGTGCAGTGCCTTGCACATGGTTAGAGCTCCACATATGTGTGCATGCTGAGCAAGTGAAAGAATGAACTGGACAGAAAAGAAGAAAAACATAGAAGAAACAGGCTGACACAGAGGTTCTTCTTAAGCAAGAACGACTCTGTCAGTGCAGCTCAGAGCGCTGGACTTCTGGACCATTGACCTCCAACTGGACATGACCTTCTTCAAGGCACCCGTGAAATGGATGTTTCTGCTTTCCTTTGAGACATTCCAAGTATAGTCCCATGTTTCTAATGGGTATACCGCGTCCCCTCAACAAGATGGTATAGATTCTCTGTAGGAGAGAAAATATTTATGACTGAAATACTTCCCTTTTTTCATGTAAAACCTCACCATTTACCTCTGTACCTGGTGGGGTATGCAAAACCTTGCAAAAAGCACCAGATGATCAGTTTTAACAATCCCAATCCCAAGAAATTTCCCTCTCAAAACAAGAGGTCCCCGATCAAAACTGGCCACCTGTGATGCTTTTGATAAACACATAGAATCATGCTCCACCATTGTAGTTTTGGATGTAATAGATCAGGCAAGATGCTCCAGTCTGTATTCTCAAAAATTCTTCACCAAAGGGGATTTTGGTTCTGCAGGCCACGGCTTCACTCGCCAGAACTCACTGCCATGTGCCAGTCTATCTGTTTCACCTTCCCCTCTCCTGATGTGTGAGTGTTCGCCCTCAGCTCCGGAGTTCCTGAATCCACTCTCTCTGTCTAATCCTCTGATAGGAGCTCTCGTGGGTGAGACCAAGGGGGTAATCTTCAAGGTGACCCTTCGCACAGCCTCCCTCCCTGAGCACACTGCAGCTCCGTGGGAAGATGCAGTCTGCAGTGACTGGCGTGCAGCCTCACAACTCCCTTCCAACGGGGTAGCGGCTGAGTGGAGCTCCTGATTGAGATATCTAAAACCTAGAGTGAGCAAAAATGTCAGTCAGGAGGAGTTTAATAATGCCGTAGACTTGAACCGCAATTAAAAGGGGAAGAAGGGGCCAAATCCCAGGTAGGAAAGAAAGCTCTTTTAAAATATTGCAGGATATATTGTTTTGGGGATGTCAGCTGCATAGAAAATTTTAATAAACAACAGTGCCAAAGGAATAAACTAATCAAAAAAAAAAGTTACAGCAGAGTTTTTCACTGGAGCAAAACCTAATCCTGAAATTGCTTATTTTAAACAGTGTTTCCTGCCAGAATGATGAGCCACAAATATTCTCAAATATGATTTGTGTTTCTATGTTCAAGTGTCCTTTTCCCAAGAAAAAATACCAACTTTCATTAAAGAGCACAAAAATGGCTAATTAAAATCAGTATAAATCCAATGGTTACATCCACATAAAACCTTGTATAGGACAGGTCGTGGTGATCTTATTCATAATGGCCAAGAAGTGGGAAGCACCTCAATGTCCAGGGCCTTATGAATAAACAAACTATGATAGGTCTGCCTATACAATGGGACACTATTAGTGACAACTGGGAATGAAGTTCAGACACACGCAACAATGTGGATAAAACTTGGAAAACGTTATCCCTTATGAAAAGAAGTCATTTACAAAAGACCACATAGTATATAAGTCCATTTTCATGACATGGCCAGAATAGGCAAATCCACAGAGACAGAAAGTAGATTAGAGATTGCCAGAGGCTGAGGAAAGGATGAATGGGAAGTGACTGCTAATGGATATAGGATTTCTTTTTTTGGATGATGAAAAGATTCTAAAATTAGATTGAGGTGATGTTTGCACAATTCTGTGAATATACTAAAAGCCATTGAATTGTATCTTCAGAAGAGTGAATTTTATGTTATGTAAATTATACCTCAATGAAACTGTAAAATAAATGTAATGGTAAAGATGAAGTATCCCATTAAGTCAAACACAATTATCATGTTTTAAACAGGATTGTGGAGATAGCTACACAGCCACTTGTGGGCTCCTCTGGCACTTTATAGAAAATCAAGGATATGAGATGGAATGTTCAATGTCTTGATTTCTGGCATAGGAAGGAGAGAGGGAGAGACGGAGATAGGGAGGGAGAGAGAGAAGGAGGGAGGGAGTACAAGGAGGAGGGGGCTTGAGAGAGATCTTATAGGCCTCACATTGCAACACAGTCAGGACAACCCAAGGAACTATCTTTTGTGGGAATGGAATGTATGGAAGGTCCAGGAACCACGCCCAGGCATCAGCCAGGCCCCGGGTGGCAGGACCAGGGGCAGAGGGGCCAGACTTCACAGGATGCCCGGCAGGCAAGTTGGGGCAGGTGATAAGGAGCTTAGAAGTCCAGGCGGCAGGGTCCACAGAGTCATAAACAGTCACTGGCAGAGGGGAGGCTCGAATGGGAGCTGAGGCTTGTCTGCCAACAGCAGGTACAAAGAAGACAAGCTCTATGTCAGAGAGACTCAGGGCTGCGAGAAGCAGGCAGAGGTGGACTCCTGCCCACCCACTGACTTCTGCACACAGCAGCCCAGGTGCTTCCTACTTGTATCCCAACAGCAGCACAAAACCATTTGACATCTGTAGATCTCCGATGGCTGACAGGCCTTTCTGCCGCTGCCCTCAAGGGACAAATACCCCCAAGTCCACTTCCCTACCAGCACCCCTGCAAGCAAACCTGGAGATACTGTGGATACACTGGCCATAGTAATCAGGACATAGGAGGGGACTTTAAACCATCAGTGGAAAAATGGAATTAGAAGGTAAGTGTATCTGGGTCCAAATGAAATCTTGAAATCCATGCAAGGATTTTCTATACTACACATGTGAATTTTTTGAAGGTCCCTTATCTGTGATTCTCCTTTGAACTGCAACACACACAAATCTTATAAACTAGTTTTGGAAAATTTGAAGTACAAAAGTATTTTTGGAACAGATATGTGATATAATTGTGAAATACATGGTGAGGCCAGGGAATGCCACTGAAAATATTAAAGATAATTAAAGAATGATTTTAGATAGAAAAGAAGAGAAAATCAAAAATAATTGCAAGTGAAAACCAGACTAACTCAAAGAACTGAAGAGCCAGGAGCAGGAAGAAGAGGGAGGGGGAGGGCTGGGGGAGTAGGAAGAATCACCATGTCCCTAAATTTATATATATATATATATATATATATATATATGAAATGCATGAGGTTGTACACATTAAATAAAAGGTTTCTAGGTTAAAAAAAATGAACACTGGAAATGCGCAATACCCAAGTTTTCATTCCACCTTTGTGGGTGCTGGGTAAAGCACAGGCTACACACTTTATCAGGCAGAAGGGAGCTGGGCTCAGAGGAATACAGAGTGGATCCAATAGGAGTTTACTTTTATATTCCAGTGTGATCATGTTTAATAGCTCCTTCAATAACCCTTAACTGTACAAAAATTGAATGTCCGTGGAATTGTAGGTCATTGATGTAGTAAAAATCAAGGAATTGAACTTCATGTTTGAGTTAGTTTGCTGTGTATTTGCAAAACACTCCTACTCCTAGCCCACAAGTTACCTGAAGGCCATATTTGCACATCTCAGATCTAGACCAAAGCCTTACTTCACACAGGCAAAGTCCAAGCTGCATACTAGCCGTGCACACCCCTGCGCTAACAACCAGCTCTTCCACCTCCCCTGAGAATTCTCTTTGCCTCACAGCATGCATTGACCCCCATACATTTTCCTACCATAGCCACCTTTTGTGAACAGGTAGAAAATGAAACAAATATGTAATTGTATGAAAATCTCAGAATAAGTTTTTAGCCTGAGTATGCTTGCTAACACACAGGGCAGCTGTGCAGAGGTAACACACACTTTGAGTTTTCAGATGCGTTTGTCACTTCTGTAGTTTAACTCAACTGAGATTCAGGTCCCTCAGCTCATCGAGAAAGCGATACATTCAAACACCTTATCCTGCAGTTCCACAGGTGATTCGGAAACAAACTACTTCACCTTGTGGGTCTCCAGAGAGGTCTGTATCAACCCAGGCACTGGTTTTGGCCTGGAACATGAAGTAAAATATCTATTTCTTAGGAAAAAAAAGTTAATCCCAAAACTCAAGAATGTGGCATCTATTTCTAACCCTCCCAGCAGCACAGGGCTGAGCCTCCATCCCCCCAGTATCACCGTGGAAGAGTATTATCTTTCCAGACTCACAGAGGTGTGTTTTATGTATGAGCTTTGAAAAGGTGAACTTGCTTTACACACATATTGTATTTTTATCAAGAGCAATATTACCCCACACATAATAACTGGCACAGAAGCAAGGGAGAAATCAACAAGGATATGGCTTTATCTACTGTTCTTGTTATCTCTTCTAAACTTTTAGGGCATGTCTATTATGATAAAAATAAATTTCTTTCAGAGGAAAGATAAGCAAGTGAGAATTTCAGTTAGTGGTAGACCTAAGTGTCGTTTGGCAACCATGAGAGTTTCCAGAACTGCACACTTACAGACATGATATTCCATAGGGCACTCTGACTCTCACAGAGGGAAGATGATCCTGTTCTGATTGTGCAGTGTTTTTTGCCAGTGGAGCTATCAAATATACCCTGATTTTGGTTAATAAAAACATGGTTTTTGAAGCTTATTGAAACCTGCCCAATGGGCAATTATGTCATACTATCTGTTTAAATAGGGAGATTTAAAATGGGGCCATGAAGCCACTTAGCTGATTCTGGGCATAATAGATAAGCCTCAGACTGGCTCTCGGAGCAAGAGCCAACATCATGACCATAGTTACTGCCATGGGATTATTGGGAGCCAGCATTTGAGCTTCCCTCTGTGCCTGGGGACATAAGCTCCTTGATTCCTTCTCTCAGACCTCAATCTTTACAAAGTTTTATCCTTTGTGAATTATCCTTGGTTCCTAATTGACCTGGTAAAAAAGGTGAGAGCAGAGACAAGCTAACTCCCAACTTAGTCTCTCTCTCCAGGACTCCATATGAATTAAAATGTACCAAAAACAACTTAGGAAGCAGAAGGACAAAGATGTGGAACATGTTTCTGTGTCTAATACATAAGCAAAGGAACCTTCTAGAAAAACCAAGATCAGAAGCAATGCCAAGAGCAGAGAACATGATGGCCTGGAGAGAAACAAGCCAGAGGTTAAGGATGAACCTCCTGAGAGGCAAAGCTAAAAACACAAATAGAAGGGAGGAGGAGCCCCTTGGGCAAGAGTGTGGCAAATGTTATACAAGAGCTCTTCATTGCATCCTGGTAGCTTTGTCTCTATTGCCTTAATGGAGCCAGCATTTTACATTGAGCAACCATGAGTCCAACTAACCAAGAAAAGAGAGGGGAGATCCAAATCAATTACATGCAGTCATTCCCAAAGGATAGAAACCTGATGTCAGGTGTCCTACATGGTTTTGGCATTCCTCCCCACCCCAGGCAAGGTATAACACTAGCAAGTCCTCATTTAAGTTGTATTAGGATAGTAATTTCACTGCCCAAATGATACAGATAGGTTTAGGGTCAATTAGCTCTCTGCTTCTAAGTTGGTTTCCAAGTCAAGATTCTCTGCCTTCTTAGAAATGGACCTCACATTCATGTTAGGAATGCCAAAGCTCCAGTACAAGCCATGGTTTGGTTGACAGAAAGTGTTCTTTGCACTGAATGTAAGCGATAGCGTCCATATGTCTTCCTATATCCTCCATCATCCTCCATCATCGACAGCCAACCAAGTGATGCATGGTGCATCAAATGGACAAATTATCTTGTGGCTATTCTCATTCCAGATAGCCCAAGGGACCCTTTAAATTGCTATTTGCATGCAAATTGTATACAACATAGATAGGTACCCCTGCTGGCTTAAGGTAGTTTTCAAGGAAATATAAATTACTTTCCATGATCATTTTAAAAAGCCCAAGTTAGGGAAGCACTTATGGATATAAGTAATTTTGTGTTTTTTTTTTTAACCACAAACTAATGCACTAAACAGTCTGCGCTGGCTTAAAAGGAGTTAATAAATATTCTTCAGGATCATGGCTCCATTTATAGATGATCATTCCACTACTGACTCAAAATAAAGTAACTCAAAGAACATTCAATAAACAGATGGAAGTCCTGAATTCAAGTTCTATCTCTGCCATTTAGCGTTCTAAATTAGGTACACAATTAAATTCTCTATATCTGATTCTATTTCATCTGAAAACTAAAGATAAAACAAAATAATAACACTGTGGGAAGATCAGTAGGAATAATTATACAGAAGTGCTCTGTATTAGTAGCATTTTACTCAATCTTTACGCCATGTAAGGTGTTTAAGTGATGTTCAAGATCTCTCCCTGTTTGCTTTTTGACAAAGGCCATAGCTGATAACTATTCTGGACAAGATAAGGAATGGAGGGCCGGAGCTGCGACTCACTAGGCTAATCCTCCGCCTGTGGCGCCGGCACCCTGGGTTCTAGTCCCCGTTGGGGCGCCGGTCCTGTCCCGGTTGCTCCTCTTCCAGTCCAGCTCTCTGCTGTGGCCTGGGAAGGCAGTGGAGGAACAGTATAGGAAAGCGATCTTGACAAAGGAATGGTAGTGAAATTTAAGGACTCAATAGATAGGATGGAAAACAAAGGTGAGGAAATGTACAAAGTAAAATCAGAACATGCAATAACAGTAAAATATTTGAAACATTAGACTATCCATCCAGATGATTCAATTTCATGAACTGAATGGGGTTTGCATAATTACTGATACATAATGACATCTCAGAAATACACAGGTCTCAACTGAATGTGTCATTAAGTGACACCCATTAATGCCCAGAATATCCAAATTGCAAAAATTTCCAGGGAAAAAGTAGACAGCATTATAGGAGGTCAAAAGTAAGAACAGCAGGGATTTGGTGATAGCAACACTGAACACCAGGAGATAATCAGGCAATGCCTTCTAACCTTTACCCAGACAGAATTCTTTACCCAGACAGACTATGAATCATGTCCAACATCAAAGCAAAAGAATTCAAGATGATAGAAATTTACCAGCCATGCACCATTTCTCTGTAAGACAAGGTGGAGATATATTCACAAAATATAGGATATTAGTGGTGGGTATTTGGCTTAGCCATTAAAACACTGGTTAAGACATCTGTCCCACATCAGAGTGTCTGGGTTCAGTTCTTGGCTCTGCTTCCAATTCTAGGTTCCCACCCATGGAGACCATGAGAGGCAGAGGTGATGCAATACGTAGCTGGATTCCTGCCAGTCATGTGGGAGAACTAGAATGAGCTCACCGTTCCTGGCTTCAGCCTCAGTCATTGGAAGTATCTGGGGAGAAAAGCAAGGGACAAGATTTCTGTCTGTCTCTGTCCGTGTGCCTCTCAAATAAATCACAAAAACAAAGGTTATTATACTAAAAAGTAAAATCTGGGATTTGTCTGCCACAAGAGGAAGGTTCTGGACACTCAGGCTGATGGTGACCAGAGCTTCCCAAAGACGGCTGTTCAGTGAGCTTACGGAGAGCTGATCCTTTTGGAATTGGAGGGTGCAGGGGGGAGGGCTCCAGGGGCTGGTCTCTGGGGGAGGGGGAATAATTATGTATAAAGGGAACATGATCCTATTATACCTCTTGCTCAATAACAATACAATCATCCAATATGTTTTTAACCAAAATTATAACTACATGGCAGTATGGGGAAGGTGAACTTGGTTAAAAGTAATACAGAAGAGTTATATCTTTGCCTTTTATAGTCAGAGAGCAAGAGGCAATGTAAAATAAGAGGTAAATAAAAACGAATACTCAAGTATGTTAAGAAATATTAAGGTAGATGTTGGAGAAATAGAAATATAAAACATTTCTGGTTGGAGAAAAGGAGAGAGAGGAATACGAGTATTGGTTTCTGTCAACATACCCCAATACAATCTTATTTTACAAGCCTTGTGCGTGTCCTTCTTTGAAAAGGATAAAAATTAAAAAGGGTTTTACATGGAAGACAAACAAACAGAAAACAATGGCTAAAGGAGTTGCCCTTTCGAGGGAGCTTCTATTCTTGTGATGCTTTACATGCTTCAAAGGCTTTTTGGGAACAGGAAACAGGAAGGGGATTCGTGCTCCACGCAGGGCTACTGGCTTTGAATTCCTCCAGGTTCCTCATCCATTCCGAGATGCAGATGTGCAGCTGCTAACCCAGGGAGTTAACATCACAGGGCTCCTTTTCCCTCTGGCTCTGAAATTTTAGATGAGGGCATTTCACATATATCAGAGGCAAAAACATGTTCACCCTGAAGTATAATGAGTCTGCAGTGTGTTAAGTAAAAATATTCAGAATAACCAAAATGTGAACACCTCTAGGAAATCACCTTCTACCTGAGCAACAGAAAGAGCCTCACACATCAGGATCTAATTATCCCAGTGAGGGTGTATCTTTTAAATTAATTTTCTCTCCAACAATTATAAAGGGACCCTGTTCCTCACTCTCAGTGAAGCAACATGCAGCTATATAAACAACAGCAAAATATGCCACCACTGCCCACCAACAGCACATACATTTGCTTAAAGCGCTTTCCCCCAGGAACGAATGATTATATCACTATAGTCTTCTTTGGCTAAATTTGATACATATGGATTTTTCTGATATTCATGGGTCTTTTTTATGCGTTCTGTAAAACCTAAGGTCTAATGCTGATCACAAAATCAAACTCGCTGGTATGGTCAACTTGTTCAGAGGTATTAATCAGGAAAAAGAGTTTATTAAAAAGGAAGAAACTGCAGGTATTTGTCAACTGTATATGCACGTGTGTATGTGATTTTTATGTTCTGTGAAGATTATGTAGCTTGCTGCCTTGATTTTTTTCTTATCAGATCCCACAAAAGAGGGGCAGATGGATACAATAAAGACCACTGCACTTGCTTAGTAGTCCCTCTAGTTTAAACCACCGTTATTGATGATTCCTAAGACTGCTGAGAACAGTATAAAAGAGATTAATGCGGGGCCAGCATTGTGGCACAGTAGGTTAATCCTCCACCTGCGGTGCCAGCATCCTATATAGGCATTGGTTCAAGTCCCGGCTGTTCTTCTTCCAATCCAGCTCTTTGCTATGGCCTGTGGTAGCAGTAGAAGATGGCCCAAGTGCTTGGGCCGCTGCATCCACATGGGAGACCAGGAAGAAGCACCTGGCTCCTGGTTTCAGATCAGCCCAGCTCTAGCCGTTGTGGCCATTTGGGGAGTGAACCAATGGAAGGAAGACCCTTCTGTCTCTCTGACACTCTCACTAACTGTTAACTCTACCTCTCAAATAAATAAATAAAATCTTTGAAAAAAGAGAGAGATTGCTGCTTTGGTGGATGGTGTGCTGGCTCTGGCCAAATACCTTTTGCAGGCTTCTATTTATAAAACAATTTGATAATCCAAAAACAACATGTTAGCACTCTCCTGGTGGCTGCACAAGAAATACTATGCCAGCTTGCGAAAGTGATCCGCGCTCCTATCTTCCCATGTAGAACTGGGGCCTGTCTAGCCAAAGGGCCCTAGGATAATGCTGCAGGTGCAGGTACTGGAGTGCCTCAGAGTATGTGGTCCCTGAGTAGTGGGTTGAACGACTCCCAAAATGGACCACCAGGCTAGACTTGAGAGGTCTTGCCCATAGCTCTGTAAGCTGCCAGAGGAAAGACTGCCAAACAATGGTTCTTGAGGGCCTAAAGATGACGCTCTCCCTACTTTCCTAAGGTAAACTTAGAAGTACCCAATGAAAGGTGGAGCCAAGATGGCGGAATAGTGAGGACGCGCACTAGCAGTTCGCAAAAAGATAGTTTTATAAAAACAGAGTTACTGTAGCCTCAGGAAAAATCTCACGGAAAAAAATGCAATGGAAATTCTTCCGGACCCAGTGAATGAGACGCAGAGGACCTAGGGGAAAGTAAGTTTGCGAACGGCAAATCGTGCCTTAGTGGCACGGGAGCTGCCGGGAGGGACGGGAACCGGACGGAACACAGTCGCCATTGGAATCGAGCGCTTAAACGGGAGCCGATACAGGGATCCCGAGACACTGGCGGGGGGAAGCAGACACCACGGGGGAAACAGCACAATTGAGGCGAGCCCACACGGACACTAGCCTCTTTCTTTGCCCACCCTGCTCACTCGAGCTAGACTGAACACAGTGGGACGGCGCGCGCCCGCCGGCTGAACCGGAAGCCGGGCGGAACACAGTCGCCATTGGAACTGAGTGCTTGAACGGGGGCCGATACAGGGATCCCGAGACACTGGCGGGGGGAAGCAGACCCCCCACGGGGGAAACAGCACAATTGAGGCGAGCCTGCACGGACACTAGCCTCTCTCGTCACCCACCCTGCTAATTCGAGCTAGATTAAACGCAGTGGGACAAGGCGCACCTGCCCGCCCGCCCGCCCGCCCATCACTGAGGCAGACGGAACCAAAAACCCGAGGCTGTAGAAACCTGAAGGGGATCAAAAAACTGGGAACACACCGCGCACACAAACTCCGTTACCTTGACAACCCAGAGAAAGAGTGTGGGGAAAAAAAAATGCCAAATAAAAACAGATTCCGAGGGAGCAAGATCAAGGAAGACGCTATGATGACCCCAAACGGAAAAGACACCCCAAGTCAGGATTATGAAGATAATGAGATAGAAGAAATGCAAGAAGCAGATCTCAAAGAATTGATAAGAACATTAAGAAGTTCTCAAAAACAAATTCTCGAACTACAGAAATCCTTAATGGATAAGATAGAAAATCTTTCTCGCGAGAATGAAGTACTACGGAGAAATCAAAACGAAATGAAACAACTAGTAGAACAAGAAGCTACGATAGTGACAAAAAATCTTAATGAATTGAAGAATTCAATAGATCAAGTGACAAGCAATCTTGAGGGCCTTAAAACCAGAATGGGTGAAGCAGAAGAGAGAATATCGGACCTAGAAGACAGAGAACAGGAGAGGAAACAGTCAAACCAAAGACAAGAAGAGGAAATTAGAAAACTAAAAGATATCGTCGGGAATTTACAGGATACTATTAAAAAACCCAACATTCGGGTTCTAGGTGTTCCTGAAGGTATGGAGAGGGAGAAAGGATTAGAAGGCCTTTTTAGGGAGATACTAGCAGAAAACTTTCCAGGCTTGGAGAAAGACAGAGAAATCCTAATCCAGGAAGCTCATAGAACCCCTAATAAACATGACCAAAAGCGATCCTCTGCACGACATATTGTAATTAAACTCACCACAGTGAAGCAAAAAGAAAAGATCCTAAAATGTGCAAAAGAGAAACGTCAGATTACTCTCAGAGGATCTCCAATTAGACTTACAGCTGACTTCTCAACAGAAACCCTACAAGCTAGAAGGGAATGGCGAGACATAGCCCAGGTACTTAGAGAGAAAAACTGCCAGCCCAGAATATTATACCCTGCAAAGCTCTCATTTGTGAATGAAGGTGAAATAAAGACCTTTCATAACAAACAAAAATTGAAAGAATTTGTTGCCACTCGTCCAGCCCTGCAAAAGATACTTAAAGACGTGTTACACACAGAAACACAGAAACACGACCATCAACATGAAAGAAGGTAAACAAAGGGAACCTCACGGCAAAAGATCACAGGGAATTCAAAGCATACATTAGAAAATATCTGGCAAATGGCAGGGCAAACTTACCACTTATCAATAGTCACATTGAACGTTAAAGGTCTAAACTGTCCTGTTAAAAGACAGAGATTGGCTGATTGGGTTAAGGAACAAAAACCATCTATTTGCTGCCTACAAGAAACACATCTTTCCAACGAAGATCCATACAGACTGAAAATAAAAGGATGGAACAAGATATACCACGCCAACAGAAATGAAAAAAGAGCGGGTGTAACCATCTTAATATCGGACTACATAAACTTTAACACAAAAACTGTTAAGAGAGACAAAGAGGGGCACTATATAATGATTAAGGGATCAATACTACAGGAAGATATAACAATTCTCAATGTATATGCACCTAATTACAGGCCACAGGTTTATTTAAAAAATTTGTTAAGAAACTTAAAGGGAGACTTAGACCCCAACACAATAGTACTGGGGGACTTCAATACTTCACTCACAGATATTGACAGATCGAAAGGACAGAAGATCAACAAGGAGACAGTAGATTTAAACAACACTATAGCCCAAATGGATCTAACAGATATCTACAGAACTTTTCATCCTACACGTAAAGCATTCACATTCTTCTCAGCAGTACATGGAACCTACTCTAGGATTGATCACATATTAGGCCATAAAGCAAGTCTCAGCAAATTCAAAAGAATTAGAATCATACCATGCAACTTCTCAGACCATGAGGGAGTGAAGTTGGAAATTAGCAACTCAGGAATCTCTAGAGCATATGCAAACACCTGGAGATTGAACAACATGCTCCTGAATGAACAATGGGTCACTGAAGAAATCAAAAGAGAAATCAAAAATTTTCTGGAAGTAAATGAGGATAGCAGCACAACATACCGAAACTTATGGGATACAGCAAAAGCAGTGTTAAGAGGAAAGTTTATATCAATAGGTGCCTACATCAAGAAACTGGAAAGGCACCAAATAGATGAGCTTTCAATGCATCTCAAGGATCTAGAAAATTTGCAGCAAACTAGACCCAAATCTAGTAGAAAAAGAGAAATAATCAAAATCAGAGAAGAAATCAACAGGATTGAATCCAAAAAAACATTACAAAAAATCAGCCAAACGAGGAGCTGGTTTTTTGAAAAAATAAACAAGATTGACACCCCATTGGCCCAACTAACTAAAAAAAGAAGAGAAAAGACCCAAATCAGTAAAATCAGAGATGAAAAAGGAAATATAACAACAGACACCACAGAAATCAAAAGAATCATCAGAAATTACTACAAGGACTTGTATGCCAGCAAACAGGGAAACCTATCAGAAATGGATAGATTCCTGGACACATGCAACCTACCTAAATTGAACCAGGAAGACATAGAAAACCTAAACAGACCCATAAGTGAGTCAGAAATTGAATCAGTAATAAAGGCCCTCCCAACAAAGAAAAGCCCAGGACCAGATGGATTCACTGCTGAATTCTACCAGACATTTAAAGAAGAACTAACCCCAATTCTTCTCAAACTATTCAGAACAATCGAAAAAGAGGGAATTCTCCCAAATTCCTTCTATGAAGCCAGCATCACCTTAATTCCTAAGCCAGAAAAAGATGCAGCATTGAAAGAGAATTACAGACCAATATCCCTCATGAACATAGATGCAAAAATCCTCAACAAACTTCTGGCCAATAGACTGCAACAACACATCAGAAAGATCATCCACCCAGACCAAGTGGGATTCATCCCTGGTATGCAGGGATGGTTCAATATTCGCAAAACAATCAACGTGATACACCACATTAACAGACTGCAGAAGAAAAATCATATGATTATCTCACTAGACGCAGAGAAAGCATTCGATAAAATTCAACACCCTTTCATGATGAAAACCCTAAGCAAACTGGGTATAGAAGGCACATTCCTCAATACAATCAAAGCAATTTATGAAAAACCCATGGCCAATATCCTATTGAATGGGGAAAAGTTGGAAGCATTTCCACTGAGATCTGGTACCAGACAGGGATGCCCACTCTCACCACTGCTATTCAATATAGTGCTGGAAGTCTTAGCCAGAGCTATTAGGCAAGAAAAAGAAATTAAAGGGATACAAGTTGGGAAGGAAGAACTCAAACTATCCCTCTTTGCAGACGACATGATTCTTTATTTAGGGGACCCAAAGAACTCTACTAAGAGACTATTGGAACTCATAGAAGAGTTTGGCAAAGTAGCAGGATATAAAATCAATGCACAAAAATCAACAGCCTTCGTATACACAGACAATGCCACGGCTGAGGAAGAACTGCTAAGATCAATCCCATTCACAATAGCTACAAAAACAATCAAATACCTTGGAATAAATTTAACTAAGGACATTAAAGATCTCTACAATGAAAATTACAAAACCTTAAAGAAAGAAATAGAAGAGGATACCAAAAAATGGAGAAATCTCCCATGCTCATGGATTGGAAGAATCAATATCATCAAATGTCCATTCTCCCAAAAGCAATTTACAGATTCAACGCAATACCAATCAAGATACCGAGGACATTCTTCTCAGATCTGGAAAAAATGATGCTGAAATTCATATGGAGACACAGGAGACCTCGAATAGCTAAAGCAATCTTGTACAACAAAAACAAAGCCGGAGGCATCACAATACCAGATTTCAGGACATACTACAGGGCAGTTGTTATCAAAACAGCATGGTACTGGTACAGAAACAGATGGATAGACCAATGGAACAGAATAGAAACACCAGAAATCAATCCAAACATCTACAGCCAACTTATATTTGATCAACGATCCAAAACTTATCGCTGGAGTAAGGACAGTCTGTTTAATAAATGGTGCTGGGAAAACTGGATTTCCACGTGCAGAACCATGAAGCAAGACCCCTACCTTTCACCTTACACAAAAATCCATTCAACATGGATTAAAAATTTAAACCTACGACCCGACACCATCAAATTACTAGAGAGCATAGGAGAAACCCTGCAAGACATAGGTACTGGCAAAGACTTCTTGGAAAAGACCCCAGAAGCACAGGCACTGAAAACCAAAATTAACTACTGGGATTGCATCAAATTGAAAAGTTTCTGTACTGCAAAAGAAACAGTCAGGAAAGTGAATAGAAAACCGACAGAATGGGAAAATATATTTGCAAACTATGCAACAGATAAAGGGTTGATAACCAGAATCTACAAAGAAATTAAGAAACTCCACAACATCAAAACAAACAACCCACTTAAGAGATGGGCCAAGGACCTCAATAGACATTTTTCCAAAGAGGAAATCCAAATGGCCAACAGACACATGAAAAAATGCTCAAGATCCCTAGCAATCAGGGAAATGCAAATCAAAACCACAATGAGGTTTCACCTCACCCCGGTGAGAATGGCTCACATTCAGAAATCCACCAACAATAGATGCTGGAGAGGATGTGGGGAAAAAGGGACACTAATCCACTGTTGGTGGGAATGCAAACTGGTGAAGCCACTATGGAAGTCAGTCTGGAGATTCCTCAGAAACATGAATATAACCCTACCATTCAACCCAGCCATCCCACTCCTTGGAATTTACCCAAAGGAAATTAAATGGGCAAACAAAAAAGCCGTCTGCACAGCAATGTTTATTGCGGCTCAATTCACAATAGCTAAGACTTGGAACCAACCCAAATGCCCATCAACAGTAGACTGGATTAGGAAATTATGGGACATGTACTCTACAGAATACTATACAGCAGTCAAAAACAATGAAATCCGGTCACTTGCAACAAAATGGAGGAATCTGGAAAACATCATGCTGAGTGAATTAAGTCAGTCCCAAAGAGACAAATATCATGTGTTTCCCTTGATTGGCGATGACTAACTGAGCACCAAAGGGGAAACCTGTAGAAGTGAAATGGACACTATGAGAAACAGTGACTCGATCAGCTCTTGTGCTGACTGTTGTTGTACAGTGTAATACTTTATCCATGGTAGTATTTTTTTTTTCTTTATCCTAGTACTAGTGGTTGAACTCTGTAATTAACACACAATTATTCTTAGGTGTTTAAATTTTAACTGAAAAGTGATCTCTGTGAAATATAAGAGTGGGAATAAGAGAGGGAGGAGATGTAAAACTTGGGACATGCTCAATCGGAATGGCCCCAAATGATGGAGTTAGAATTGTGCCAGGGGTTTCCAATACAATCCCATCAAGGTGGCATGTACCAAGGCCATCTCATTAGTCCAAGTGATCAATTTCAGCTCACAATTGATCACACTGATAGGTCTAAGAGTCAAAGGGATCACACAAACAAGACTAGTGTCTGCTAATACTAACTGATAGAATGAAAAAGGGAGAGAATGATCCAACATGGGAAGCAGGATACACAGCAGACTCATAGAATGGCAGATGTCCTAAATAGCACTCTGGCCTCAGAATCAGCCCTTAAGGCATTCGGATCTGGCTCAAGAGCCCCTGAGAATATTTTAGGCATGGAAAGCTAAGACACTCTGGAAAAAACAGAAGACCTAAATGAAAGATCTCTGCGAGTGAGATCCCAGTGGAAAGAACGGGGCCATCAAAGAAGGAGGTACCTTTCTCTGAAGGGAGGAGAGAACTTCCACTTTGACTATGGCCCTGTGGGAATAAGATCGAAGTCGGCTAACCCTAAAGGCTTCCATAGCCTCGGCAACTCATGACCAGAGCCTAGGGAGATTACTGACGCCATAAACAAGAGTGTCAAATTGTTAAATCAACATCAGGAGTCACTGTGTACTTATGTCTCATGAGGGATCTGTCCTTAATGTGTTATCCAATGTGAAGTGATGCTATTACTAGTACTGAAACAGTATTTTTACACTTTGTGTTTCTGAGTGGGTGCAAACTGATGAAATCCTTACATAGTATATATTGAATCGATCTTCTTTATATAAAGATAATTGCAAATGATTAAAAAATCTTGGTGTTAAACTGGAAATTGCATAGACAATTAATCAATTTTTTTTAAAAAAAATCATGTAGGATCTCTGTCCTTAATGTGCGGTACATTGTGAATTAATACTATAACTAGTACTCCAACAGTATTATCATTTTGTGTCTCTATGCGAGGGCAAACCGTTGAAATCTTTACGTAATATGTACTAAATTGATCTTCTGTGTATAAAAAGAATTGAAAATGAATCTTGATGTGAACAGAAGGGGAGAGGGAGCGGGAAAAGGGAGGGTGGGGGGAGGGAGGGAAGTTGTGGGGGGGGGGAGCCATTGTGGTCCATGAGCTGTTCTTTGGAAATTTATATTCTTTAAATAAAAGCTTTATATAAAAAAAAAAAAAAAGAAGTACCCAATGAACACGTGACAAGGTCAATGTTTAAATGAACATGTTAGGCCAAGGCAGCAGCTGGGCAGAGGGGCATCATCAAGGATCATGATTTGAAACTTACAGGTTCTGGTCGTGGAAATGAGAGCTGATACTCATCACAGTGGTGGTGATGATTTCAGAAGAAATGACTGACCAGTATCTGCCCAGGGACCACTCCCCCACACAAGGCTGTAAGGTCAGCTTAACTTTCCAGCAGTCCTCTGTGGCTGCTACCCAACCCCAGAACTGGTAATGGAACCCTAAGGGTAGTTAATGGCTAAAGGGTTTATCTCTGTGACATGGATCCTAATTTAAAGCCTCTGGAGGAGACCAAAGGCATTCCTTGCTCCAAGTCGTTTCTCAAGAGGACGCTTCTAATTAGTGAACTCAGACAAGGTCCTGCGGACGGAAAGACAAGGCACAAAGAGGAAGAGACTCGGCATGCCCAAGAAAACTGCTGCAGCAGCACAGGAAGTCCCAGTTCTGCCTCCTGAGCAGTTTGGCCCAGCTGTTGGCAGCTCAGAAGGAGCAGTTGTGCAGCTTAAATTGCCCCAATAATGGCATCCAGACCTCCAGGTCTGCAGAGGGGCTGAGCCACGTCTGTTGATACCCGTGAGGTCTACACCTCTGCAAAGGAGACCCAAGGTTGTGGGTTGAACTAGAATCTGGACTTTGGGGTGTCCATGGGCATTCATGTATTGTGATCAAAATTTCTACTAAAAAGAATCTGAGTACAACCTATTGCACTTTCTTAAAAAGACATTTGGAAGTGGGCAAAACATATCCCCATGGACATCAGTCATTTTAGCTCTAAACTAGGGCTTGAATTTAGAAGGATTCTTTGGTATCATCTATAGTCTCATTCTCCAAATTTGGTAAAAGTTCTTAAATCTTTCAATGGTTTTTAGGGGCTAAAGTGAAAATAAATTCCATGGGCTGTTTTGTATCAGTCATATTTTGCTGAAAGCATCAGTTTTCTTTGCAGAAGATTTTTCATGGGTATGACAGGGAACGACTGGATCCATCAAGACCTTGGGCAGCGTAACCATCCTGATTACCGCTGACAGACCCCTGTAGCCCAAGTATTACACAAACAGTCAGCACTCAGGAATAAAGCGCTTTGTTGGATACATTGTACAAAGCTTTATTTATGGTCAGAGAAATGGTTCTGGTTCTCAGTTTAAAAAGATTTCCATGAAACAGCCCAGTGGGCAATGCAGAGAGCCATTTCTCCTCATACCTTTTGTTCTGGGTCATGGCTACAGCCCTTCTCCAATGACGATGTTAACCACATGGCCATTGCAGTAGCTGGATTCAGACTTTTCCTGCTGCTTGAAGCCAACAAACAGATTTCTCCATCACTTCTATGCTTATAGAAATTGGGGAAAGAATTCTTTCATGGGTGTGGATTAAACAAGGGATAAATAGCCAGGTGCTAATTAAATTATGATAAAACTTTAAATGACTTCAAGAAACTGTTGGCATCCCTGGATTGGGAGGATATTCCACCTATCCACAGTCCCTGCTTCTGAGCAGCTCTTCAGACTATGTTCTGATGGGAATCAGGAGGCTTTGGCCCATGCATATGCTGCTACATCTGTAAATAAAGTTTTATTGACACGCAGTCACATCTATCTCTCCATGTGTAAATAAAGTTTTATTGACACACAGTCACATCTATCTCTCCATGTGTAAATAAAGTTTTATTGACACACAGTCACATCTATCTCTCCATGTGTAAATAAAGTTTTACCAACATACAGTCACATCCTTTCACCCATGCATTTTCAAGGATCATTTAAGATTACCACAAGAGTAGGATGGTTGCATAGTTGATATAGAGATTGTACATCGTACAAGGCCTACTATATTTACTAGTTGGCCCTTTAAATGGAATTCTGCTGACCTCTGCTCTGGGGATGGCCACTGAGCACCAATCATAGTGAGACAATGACAAGCAGAGGGCGGTGCCTAGGGAACCATTAGCAGTCAACAGAGGCCATCTTGAAAGCACCCATATTTACCAAGGACTGTGACATGACTGATTTGACAAGTGGCTTTTTATACAAAAGTAAACACCTCTGACTTAAGTGACAGGAATTGAGATCATTCACTCGCCCACAGAGCAAAAGTTCACTCAATCTAGAAGGAAGAGGCTACTTCAAAGATAAACCACAACAGGAGCAACTGTAGTTATCTGGCATGGAGCCAAGGAACTTACAGTGGAACTTCTCAGGGAGCGAGAGGGAACACTCGCATTGTCTACAACAGGAAGTTTTTAATGTTAGCACCTTCTCCTATGTTGACCCCAAGTCACAATTACAGTTGGAAGACCACACTAACAGAATAAAATCATGAAACTGGCAAATGGCTTGGGAACATGGAAATATCTGGATTTCATGGATACAGCACTTCCTTGGAACCCCCTCCTCCATGGGATTGAAGTCCACACTATCCAAAACAGATGGGAGAGTTAGCAACTGAAGGCTCTCAGATAAAACAAGGTGTGTACTGGAGATAGCCCATCCCAGTGTGCAACAGGCCAATTGTATCTCATCCTCCTTCTAAGCAGTAGCACTGAGTTAGTGGCTTATAAAGGCCATAGCAGGACTGTTTAGGTGACAGCACTGGAAAATGCTACAAATCAGTTACATTCTAAACATCGCCCATTACTGCACGCAGAGTCCTTGTCTTGGAGTTACTCTCAGCTGAGGAGCAGCATCTTGTCCAAAGTCACATCTCCTTCCCTGGGGAGCCCATTCTCATGAAATACTAAGGGGGAGGAGGGTGGAGGTTATGAACACCTGGCCTTCCTGCTGCAGGGTGGAACAGCTCTGAAGTGTCACCCTGGTCCAGGACCTCCAGCCAAGGCCCCTGTAGACCCCACATTGCAGTTCAGCTCTCTCATTGGCTCAGCCTTACTTCCTTTGCTTCCCATAGGTGTTGGCCCATGGGTACAACTTAAATTCCTGCACACCAACTATTGCCTCAGGGTCAGGCTCCTAGGGAATCCCAAACTATTAAATAGACCAAAATCACTGTGGTTTTAAAAAGGGAAAGAAGAAAAACCATTTTTGTCTACTGGAGAATATAAAATGATCAATTGTGAGATTTGAAAGACAGCAAAAATATGAGTGGGAAAAACTATGAAAATGTGAAATGATCAGATGAAATGTTTGCATTATCCTGGGGACACAGGAACTTGGGTGATGAAGGCCCCTGTGTCTTAGGTCTGGAAAGCACTTCTGGATGAGGGGTGGAGGGTCTCAGTACTGATTCTGTGAACAAACTTTAACTTCCAAAGAAGTTAAAAAGGGAGGTAGGTGAAAATAAGAGCTAAGGATGCTTCATAGAAATGCCAGGAATCACCCAGTGTGTAAATATCTCTGCAAACTATGCATGCCAAATGTGCTCACTCTCTCCTTCCACTCTGATTCATGTCACCTGGGAGGGGCTGTAGCAGACAGGAAGTCTGTGACAAATTATGCCTCTAGCAGTCCCACTGGTGTGCTGACCCCGCAGTGATTCTATCTTGGTTTGTGTGACTTGCTTTGGGCAATGACGTATCAGCAAGCGTGCCACAAGTGGGGACTGATGAACCATGGTGGACTGGTGCTCTCCCCCTTGAAACCCAGCTGTCCTGCTGTACAGAAACCCTGATATTCTCTGAACATACCTGCTAAAGAGGCAGAGAGGCCTGGACAATATCTTTGTGTTGAAATACGGCCACATAAACAAAACCACTTGGATGTCCGACCCTAACTGAGCCTCTGAATGCTACCTCCACATGACTGACTCAGATGAGGACTGCAAAGGACCACCGTCAGACACAGCTGCAGAGGGCTGGCACCGCGGCTCACTAGGCTAATCCTCTACCCGTGGCACTGGCACCCTGGGTTCTAGTCCCGGTCGGGGCGTCGGATTCTGTCCCGGTTGCTCCTCTTCCAGTCCAGCTCTCTGCTGTGGCCCGGGAGTGCAGTGGAGGATCGCCCAAGTGCTTGGGCCCTGCACCCGCATGGGAGACCAGGAGAGGCACCTGGCTCCTGGCTTCAGATAGGCGTGGTGCGCTGGCCGCAGTATGCCGGACAGAGCAGCCATTGAGGGTGAACCAACAGAAAAAGGAAGACCTTTCTCTCTGTCTCTCTCTCTCTCACTGTCCACTCTGCCTGTCAAAAAAACAAACAAACAAACAAAAAACCACAGTTGCAGAACTGTGTGCCAGCAAATGGTGATTGTGGCTTCATGAGATGGTTTGTTATGTGGGAAAAACAGTTTTGAGGAATGTTCCCATAACAAAAACCTAAACTATGTTGTCTTGGCCTCTGAATCAGTTGTCAGGTACAGGCCTACCTATAGGATGCCAGAAGACTAGAGGAACAGTGGTACAATTCCTTTTGTAACTGGACTAAAGGGTCCTCGCTATGTACTGGTGGAACACTGAACAAGACAGTTCCCTACAGCAACAGAGAAGGGTGGACATACACCTAACCAACTAGCTGAGCTGCAGAAGGAGATCTCCAGGCACAAAGACACACATGTTAATTGCCTCATTTTAGTCTATGATAAAATATGGGAAGCGACAGATGAGCCAGAAAGGAAATTGCTCAGTCTCCAGGCAGAATCTAGAGGAAATATTTCCAACCCCAACTTACAGGGCTGGAAAACAGAGCAGTTTCTAATTCTTAGCCTCTTCGGCATGTAACAGAGCACCCAAAAGAAGAAACAGTCTCAGGATAAATATCAAGTCCAGTGCACACCAGCAAAATGTGTCCTCAGTGTCAAGAGAGCCCAATCAGTGTGACTTTAAGACTTTCTTTAAACTCAGAGACATTTAGGGCGATTTTCAGGTACTCACTGAGTTAGGCAGGAGGACACAGTCACTCTAAGGGAATTCTCCCATAATACCCCTATCCATAGCCCATTCAAGAAATATAAATAAGTAAATAAAAATGTCACAGTATTGCTCACTCCAGGACATCCAGAGATTTTCGAGCAGAGAAGTGAGACAATAAAGTAAGATTAGTTTTGAGAAATCCCTGGGACAGAGTGAAGGTTAGGACAGGGGTGGAAAGTGCCCCAAGCCAGGAGGCCTGCCAGGGGCTGCTACCAAGGCCAGGAAAGGTGATGACTCGGGCAGTGGCCCGGAATGGAGAGCGGAGGCCCAGGAAGGATGAGTGGGCTCACGTGTGGGATGAGAAGACAGCAGGAGTCCAGGGCACCTCTGGGTCTCCCACAGGCAGGATGGACACAGGCTGGCACCATCTGCTGCAGGAGTGTACTGAGAATCACATCCGATTTGGAGGAAGACTAGGAGAAGCTGCTGTTTGAGCTTCAGAGACAAGCTGGATATGTGGGACAGAGATGGTAGTTCTGCTGTTGGGACCACATGTTTAGACGACTGTCCGGGTCATTAGCAGGTGCCATCCTGAGTTCCTGAAGTCACCTACACCCATGTGGAGAAGGAGAAAAGGTGATCTCGCGAGTTTCTTCTATTCTAGAAAGAAAAGTTGAGGTGGACGAGTCAGCAAAGGGGGCTCAGCAAGGAACTTGGAGAGAAAGCACTGGCAGATTCTTCTAACTTAAGTCACCTGGTTTGTCTTCTGTCATCCTCCTGAATACACACAGAATTAAATGAGAAGCTGCAGAAGTCTGGCTAGGCCAGCCTTGTGGGGTGAGGATTGCCCTGTGACCCTCAGGCCCTGGGAATGGGGAGGACACAGGACATGGAGGGCACTCGCTGGAAGTCTTTCTTAGATGAAATTCTTAGTCCATTCCTGACACCAGAGAGAAGGCCTTTCTTTTTCAGGGACTGTGGGCTTTGTGGGATCAACAGAATGGAGACGGTGACCCCGGGGATGAGCTGAGGTTCTGAGGAAGACGTGCCTGCAGAGTTCAAGAGCTTATGCCTTATAAAGGCAGAGGAAACTCCAGCAGACGGCTACCAGACTAAGTGGCCTCCTCTCTCTTCTTTCCCAGGCTGAGACCATAGGAGGCCCTATTTGGGTAACTTTGACGTTCTCTTGAGATTAAGTAAACGTGAGCTCAGACTGATCCTCCCACTTCTGCACATGCGTTTGGTTTTTTCCTGACATTCACGGGGCATCCGTTTTCCCATTTTGCTTCCTTTTTCAGTATATCCTCCCCAAGGAAGCCAAGTCCCCACTGCACCTTCCAGCTAGCTCCCAGGTTGGCTGATCAGGGGACAAATCTACTGCATTCCCCAGGATGTTTTTCTCACACCCTTAGCTCCTTCCATGTTTTCTTCGGCAAGTCAAGATCAGTGGTGTCAAGGTGCCAAGGACAAGAGAACTGGGATTTTAGTCTGGTGAGAGACAGTTGTCGAGTTCTCTTAATTTTCTATGTAAATATTTTCAAAACAAAAGCTCCAGGTTGAAAATGAGGTGTCCAAAGGTTCAGGTGGCAGGCACATTTTTTCTTACAATAGCAAAAGTAAAGCAGAAACAAAAACTTCCACTTAGGACTATGGATTCCCAAGGCATCAGAATTGCATTGTGACAGCTTCTCTGGCAACTTGATTGAAAATTTGTGGGATGGAAGGGAAAAAAAACATACATTTTCGAATGTTTTTTGATTCTGCTTTGGTAATAATCACAATATAAATTTTAGAAAAATAAAAATATAGTTGCAGCAACAGAATTGAAGGCAACATTCCCCGCAACTCATTCTTATTGGAGAAGCAGACATTTTTGCCTGCCCAGAATCTCTGGGTGGCTCCTACCACCATGGGGTGAAAACTGTGGCCCTCATTTCCCACCTCTCATGGATTTAGTGGCAACCTTCTCTTGATTCTAGAACTTCCCCTGTAACTCGGGACTAATATCCCCAAAATTAAAAGTCACACTGCTTTCCAATTCTCTATAATCATTTCAATTTCTTCTTCATCCATCCATTTTGTTTCAAATACCTGATCAAGATTTATCCAAACTTTATCGATAATCCTGCTATGCACGGGGCCTCACAACGGGCAGCTCCACAAGCACAGGAGGGCAGCATCCCCAGAGCTCTCTAAGATTTGTAATTGTGTTGCTAAGCAGCCAGTCCTCCCAAGTATTGTGTCTGGGAGGCATCATTAATCACTTCACCCAGGTCCTCCTTGTGCTGGGGAATACGTTGCAGACGCCTCACTCGTTGGAGCTTCCGGCAAGGAATCTCACTGCAATTCCCCATCCAGAAGCCAGAAGTCAGGGCGGCGCTCGGCTCCACAGGCCCACAGCCAAGCAGATGCCCAGTGGCCTGTGATGAGCCTGGCTGAGCACTCTGCCCGGAGTGTGCAGATGCCCTGGGATGTGCAGGACTGACAGCTGGAGGTCAAGTTGTCTAATTAGCCAGGAGTCACAGATGTTCTGCTGATGCACTGCAGCTATCCTGCAGTCAGGCTGTAGGGGGATGGCCGCGGGAGAGCTGCGAGGCCACGAACCTGCCTGCGGACAGGACTGTGGTATCTCTGTTGGACAGGGGTTCTCCTGGGGATATTGCACCACTTTCCTCAATGAGTCCCTTTCCACACTCACTTTGCAATGCCTTTTGCTTTCTGGCTGAATCTCTAGTCACGTGAATGGTGTCTATTTCCCGGCAGCAGACAATACACAGAAGCTGGCATAATGACGGAAGCCCAAGAAGGCCCTTCCCCTCCCTAACTGTGACTGACTCCTCCCACTCAGCAGGGGACCCTCTCTGTATGGGACTTATGAGAACTCATATAGGATTTTTAATAAGGATGGTAGGGGGGAGGAATTTCGAAACATTTCAAATGCATGCTCTAAAAATAGCACTTGTCCTTTAATGACCTTTGAAATTTCAGAATAAATTAAGTACCTTTGCTTTAAAAAAATTAACACCTTTATCGTAATGAGCAAGCATTCAATCATCATCAGTGATCTATGTGGGGAAGCCAGGCAGCACCCACCATGGCACCTGGCACAGGCATGCTCCTACCGTTTTTAACTGTCTGACTTATTCTAGAAACTTCTGCAGTTGCTACCATGATTGCCCCATCCTCACGATGAGGCAAGGGTGACGTGGAGCCATGTACTGCAAGGGGTATGGCCTAGATCTGAACACCTCACTGCCCCTCTAAGGCTGTTCCGCCTTTTACCCCAACCTCTACGGCCACCAGCCCCAGGTCATGCCCACTGGCTGGGACATCTGTCACCAATGCGCACAGCAAGTTGGAAGTGGGCCCCTGGGTCCACCTCAGTCCCCTGCTGCTGCTGATGGCAGAGGCAGACGGACAGAAGGTCAGGCAGGGGGACCTCCCACATTAACCAGAATGTGTCCAGTGCTCGCCCGAAGGAGGGGACTCCTGCTGTACATCACGGGCCAGGGCCATGGTGGAGTGACGGCAGGACCATGGCTACAGAACCCCTTCAGGATCTTTCCTGGCTCCTGGAAAATGTGAGGTGCTCCTCCCAGATGTGATTCACCTGAGACAGGTGTGATCAGGTGGCTATGAGGCGGGGGACATGACCAGGAAGCTGGGGTTCATTAGGAGAGAGAAAGCTGGGCTACAGAAGGCACTGCTTCTGTCAGCATTATTTTAAATTGTGAAAGTATTTCACGTCATATAAAAATTACATAAATTAGTAAAGTAAAAATAAAATTCTCCTGTCCAAGCTACCAGTAAATAGTTCATTAACAGTTTGTTAGATTTCCTTTCAGACTTTTTTCTTGTATTCCTATAGCTATGCATGTTTTCACCTGCAGAAATAAAAAATAAAAAATGAGAGAGAGAGAGAAAGAGAGAGAGAGAGAGAGAGAGAGATTGACTAGCCTCTCTATCCCTCTCTTTGACCCGAGACCCCAGTGATTAATTTTGGTTCTGCTGGACAGAGCCTGCAAGGCACAGTGCATGTTGAATGAGTGTGGAGAGATAAGGAGGAAGAACAGTCCTGGCCCTGAGTGGATCCTCTGGTTCTCTGGACAGGAGAAGTCATGGAAAACAGGCGTGAGGAAATAAAATTATTCCAAAATCTGCACAAGAAGGTTCTCTTTCTTATTTGAAGCATCTCAGAGTCGTGGAGACTGGAGAAGGTGGCCTGGAGCAACATAAATGCAGAGACTGCACCACGATGCCACTACCAGCCAGGCCGTGCCAGCAGGGCACACACTTACTGTACAAAAAAGGAAGAGGGATGCCATGTGGGCCATCCGTGTGGCTCACTCCCTCTGCCCTCCACTCCCTCTTCCTATACGGCTATGCCAAGCAATGTCCACTTTAGCCAGTCTTGTTCTAATACAAGCTGCTTCAACAGGTCTACTGTAACATATTTATGTGAATAATGCAGGCTAAATACAAATGCAAAATGAAAGGTCTTCCTTTTGCCGTTGGTTCACCCTCCAATGGCCGCCACGGCCAGCGCACTGCGACCGGCGCACGGCGCTGATCCTATGGCAGGAGCCAGGTGCTAGGTGCTCATCCTGGTCTCCCATGGGGTGCAGGGCCCAAGCACTTGGGCCATCCTGCACTGCACCCCCCCCCCCCCCCGGCCACAGCAGAGAGCTGGCCTGGAGGAGGGGCAACTGGGACAGAATCCGGCGCCCCGACCGGGACTAGAACCCTGTGTGCCAGCGTCGCAGGAGGAGGATTAGCCTATTGAGCCGCGGCGCTGGCCATAAAGTGAAATTCTTAAAGATGGTTATTAATTACATTCCCATCAGCCTGAGCTAGTCAATAATCTTACTCCAATGTACTTCCACAAATCTACATTGATTGTGTGCTATAGAAAAGACATCAGGCCAGGTGCTGTGAGAGGGCCAAAGAGAGTGGGGAAAACAAATGAGAAATGACTGCTGGAGTTCACTATCTCCACCAAATGCTAAGTTAGAAGGCTCTGTAGCAGTTATGTCTCAGGGCATCAAGGAAATTGTGTAAGAGGATGGGGTTGGGGATTGAGGATGGCTTCCTGAAAGACTGGTATGTTGCAGGACCTTAAATGAGAAATATTCCTGAAATATCTTGAGAAGCAATTCCACAGGGACATGGAGACAGAACAGCACTTGGCCCATTTGGAGAATGGTGACTGCAGAAGAAATGGAGGGATGGAGCAGACACAAAGGTGGGATGTGAACGCCACAGCGTGCAGGCAGTGGCTTCCTCAGAACATTCCATCCTGCTTGCACTCCAGCCTCTGGGTGCTCCAGGACTGTAGATCTCGGGTTCCCAACAACATTTATGCTTTAAGATAGACACCACTTCACCAGTGTCTTTTATCACCTGCTAGGGGTCCCCAAATAGCTACACACTTGACTTTTCTGAAAGAAAAAGTATTATTGATTCTGTAACCAGCTGTTTCATCATCATTTTGCTTCTTATGGGTGCTCCAGCAAATGTCACCCCGTGGAATTTCCACTCCTAGATGTCTCACGATTAGCAGGGTGGGGATATGCTCAAGAGTGCCTGCACCATTAGCCACACTGCCATAAGTGCCAGGCTCAGCAGGACAACCAGTGACCCTCCCGCTTCATAGCTTGTGCCTCTGTGCTTGGTGGGAATGCAAACACAGGCACATGAGCTTTCATTTCAGTCTAACAAATTACCGCAAATTCAGCAGGGGAAAACAATGCACATTTATTATCTCCCAGTTTCTGTAGGTCAGAAATCTGTGCTTAATGTCAACATATTCCTGGCGCAGGATCACACGAGGCTGAAATTCAAGTATCAGTCAGGCTGCGTCTCTTTCGGGGAATTGGTAGAATTTACCACCGTGTGGCTGTGGGACTGATGTCCTGGTTTTGCTTTCCTCCCAGGGCTCTGCCAGGTCCTCACCATGTGGTCCCCCCAAGCAGACAAGGTTGTCTGCTTTTCCTTCAGGCCTTCTAGAACATCTCTCTAAGCTCCCCTTCTGCGACCAACTGGAGGACATTCTGTAAAAGCAGGGATTATGGGGCTATGTAGAGCCAACAGATTAACTCTCTATTTGAAAGTCAACTGGCTCAGGACCCTAATTACCCTGGGGAGTCCCTTTGCAACAACATCTAAATGACAGCCTGTAGGACAGTTGGAAAAGGTGTGGGTTCACCAGGGCCGAGCACCTGGGGTCATGGTAGACTTGTGCTTGCAACCATGGATAACGGCATAAATGTCTTAGTGTGTTCAGCTGCCACAAGGGAATAGTGCAGACTGGGTAGCTTATAAAACAGGCATTCATTTTCTCATAGCCGGGAGCCTGGGAGTCCAAGATTAATAGCAGGTTATAGCAGAAAGTGACATGATTTTGTAAAGAAAAAAGTGTTTGTACACACAAGTGTAAAAAAATATTCATCCTGCTTTAAATAGAACTGTAGGTGTCTAGAAAGAGAATATTTTCAAATTGTAAAATTGGTAACATTATCTTTGGGTAATTATAGGTTACTTTTATAGTTCTTTTGTTTACTGTTAATTACTTGATAACCAATTTTCCTTTGTTAAACATTTACTGCTTACTCAAAAATAAAATGTTGGGGCCGGTGCTGTGGCGCAGCGGGTTAAACGCCCTGACCTGAAGCGCCAGCATCCCATATGGGCGCTGGTTCTAGTCTCAGCTGCTCCACTTCCTATCCAGCTCTCTGCTATGGCCTGGGAAAGCAGTAGAAGATGGCCCGAGTCCTTGGGCCCCTATACCTGCATGGGAGACCCAGAAGAAGCTCCTGGCTCCTGGCTTTGGATCCGTGCAGTTCCAGCTGTTGCGGCCAATAGGGGAGTGAACCATCGGATGGAAGACCTCTCTCTCTCTCCCTCTCCCTCTCTCTCTCTCTCTCTCTCTGCCTCTCTCTGTGTAACTCTGACTCTCAAGTAAAAAATAAATAAATCTTTAAAAATGATGTTAAACTGTTTTGAAGCTGATGAGTTAAGTTTCTATGTTCCAGCTAATCTACTCAAAGACTTTCAGATCTACTGAAAGCATTAAAACTTTTTATTTGTTCATTGTGATACATCTTCCTCCAAGACTAAATCCCAAGGAGTCTACATGCTAGGACTTACAGAGTTGTGATCAATCAGGACTTAGCTGGCAGCCCACCAGCCATTCTGTGTTGGTTGCTTCTCAAGCCTCTGGGTACAGCTGACTGAGTTCCTCTCTCCTTTCTGGGTTTGTAAGACAGACCTTGGCACACAGTGGTGGCATTTATACAAACCTGTAACCACCAGCAACCTCCGAATACTACACTAGAGGTGACACCTAAACTCTTAGGCAGCTTTCCCACCCACTTTGCTATCTTACTGCTACTTAGTATGGGATACTAAAAACATATACTTTGATGAGCTTCATTTGGCTTGGGAACAATTCATATTTTCAACATAATGAGCTGGGATATGAAGACTGTTGGGTATGTTAAATTCTCCATTCATAGCTGACAATGAAACTGATGCCTGATGCTAAACGCAAGTCATTTTTACCAATGTATGTTTCGCCCTCACTAAAGTATGTGACTTTTTCCCCTATGCTGAATATTTTATGTGATTTTCATTTTTCCATTTTGCTAATTTTTGTAAAAATTAGTAGCAAAGTTAAAAAATGAAAGTAGTTGCAATGACAAGGGACATAGGTTATACTAACTGAATTTCTGCAGTTTGATTGATTACACAACAAAAAATAGCAAAAGGAAAGAATCACAATGTTTAAGTCCACCTGAATTTAGTCAACACTGTATTAGTCTCAGTAAGGAAAGGACAAAGTTGAGTAACAAATATAAACACTACAAGTACATTGACAAATATTGTATCTTAAAGATGAGATGTAATGAGGATTTAAAAAAATATTTTGGGGGGCCCAGTGGTACAATAGGTTAATCCTCTACCTGCAGTGCCAGCCACTCATATGGGTGCTGGTTCGAGTCCCGGCTGCTCCACTTCCGATCCTGCTCTTTGCTATGGGCTGGGAAAAGCAGCCCTTGGGCCTCTGCACCCACATGAGAGACTCGGGAGAAGCTCCTGGCTCCTGGCTTCAGATCGGCCCACCTCCAGCCATTGCGGCCATTTGTGGAGTGAACCAGCAGATGGAAGATTTCTCTCTCTGCCTCTCCCTCTCACTGTGTAATTCTACTTCTCAAATTAATCAACAAAAAAATCTTTAAAAATCATTTTGTAGCTTTCAGGCCCTCACCCTTGTCTCATAACTTAGAAAGTTATTGTATATCATCTCCTCATTCTACTCTTATACATACTTGGAGAATACTGCATAAACAATAAACATGGGGCTCTATTTGTTTGTATTTGTGTTCACTGTATATTTACTCATTGATTTATATATTCAGTTTGGAAATGCATATCTCAAACCAAATAAATTATCCAATGCTAACCAAACTATAGTTTCTAATCCAATATTGAACAATTGTGTTTATCTGATTTAAGTTAAAATATTTTTCTACCAATATACAATAGGGCTTCAGAGCACCCAGAGAATATGCATTGTCTTTTCATTCCAATTTTGCATGAATTTTGGTGCCCTTTAGTACTTGTATTTAACTTATGACCTCTATCACTTATTTAAGTCACTCAACTGAATATGTGTGGCATGAATTAAGGATGAGGTCATAATCAATTTATCTTGTGGTAATCTTTGTACCTTTCCTGGGAGAATGGTATCTTTCAATTTTAAGCCACAAATAAGAAGGATCTTCTTAATAGATGCTGCATAATTAATTGCACAAACTTCAGCTAGAACATTTCAACATCTCATTTTGAGTCTTTAGGCTTAACCCCTTTGGATCAGTCCTGCTGCAAGGAAGCACTTGGCATTCACTGTAGGGCAGTGAATGAAACCTCCATCTATCTGCAAAATGCACACACTGATAATTACATCCAGATAGTTACTGATTTCTCTGGTCCCTTGCTACTACTCAGCTACACTTCTTTCAGTCTCTATTACTGACTTCAAAATTGTCATTAACGTGGCTCCCTTTGCTGGAGACACTGAGAAATATTCTACTGAGGATTTATTTTCATGACATTAAGTGCCATTTACTTTAAAAGAGCTTCAACAGAAATCTTTCTTTTGTGCAAATGGTATTGCTTTTCCAGTTACTGGCACTGTCTCCAGGGCTGGGTGGATACCGAAGGCATCGAGTTTACAAAGCCCTCCTCTAAAAGAAGCAGAAGAAATGAAAGTGTTGCAAAGCACAAACAAGGACCAAAGGCATTTAGGAATAGGCACTGACTGACTGGACGGTTGACAGAATGATTCATTCATTCATTCAAACAGTAGCTCAGTAGCTATTGAGCAGTAACTGCCTAGCACAACGTGAGGTGATGGGGATACAGAAGTAAACAGAACAATTAAAACTGAGATGTTGTTGGAAACTCAGAGTAAGCCTAGTCTTCATTGTTCCCACTTGTAAAATTATGGGACATTTACCGAGGAGGGACAAAGGACAGTCACAAAGCTTTCATTGTGCTTCTACAACACACTGAATTCACAAGTGAAAGGTTTAGTGAAATTCTCATTTGCCAGAAGACAACAAGCTGACTTCTTCAATGGGCTAAGAATATGAATGATTACAGTTTTGTAAAACTGAGTATCTTTGTACACAGGTGCTGCAGCCAACAATAGCCCACACATCCACACTTCTCAAAAATGAGAATTTGTCTGTGAATAGAGCTAGACTAAACATGACCAGACACGATACATTCATCCTAGCTGACTGAACTCAGCAGGGAAGTTGAGTCAACTTATAATATACTGTCAACAAACGAGAAAGACAAAAAGACCTCCAATGTAACCTGGGATAAAAAGAATATTTATAGATGTCTACATAGAAGTGACTTTAGAGATTACTTAGTAGGTCAATCCCTTGTCTGACACATAGAAATCAGAATCAGGAGGTCACAGAGCTTGAAGTATTTTATTTATTGTAATATTAACATATTTATTTATACTCTGCTTACTACCCAAAAAGTTTGTTTTTTAAAGATTAATTATTTGAAAGACAAACAGAGAGAAAGAGATAGCTTCCATCTGCTGATTTATTCTCCACATGGCTACAATGGCCAGGGCTGGTCTGGGGCAAAGCCAGGAGTCTAGAATGTCATATAGGTCTCGTAAGTGAGTGACAGGGGCTCAAGTTCTTAAGACTTCTTCTACTTTCCCAAGCACATGGGCAGGTGCCTGGATCAGAAGCAGAGTAGCTAGAATCAAACCAGAACTCACATGACATGGTGACGCCGAGGGTGGCAGCTTAACCCACTGCCTCACAGGGATGGTCCCACCAAAAGGTTCTGAGGTAGTTCTCAACTCACTATAGTTAATCACTTGGTATTATTAGAAGCTTTAAAAACAATTATTCTAAAACTCCTTAGATTTAGTACAGGTTAGGTGAGTAGTTCAGGTTATGACACATATGGTATAATTTTGAAAGAAACACCAATGTGCTAAATCCTCCAGTATTTCCCAAAATTCTTAAGATGAGCTCTGTGGGCTTTGTACAGGGCAAGAGGTGTAAACTATACTATAGTAAAGACTACCCATCTTCACATGATGATTTCTTGTAATTCTTCAAGGCAAACTTGGTGTGAAGCCAATTAATTACACTGAGGCATTTGGCATCTCTCTCTTTAAAAAAAAAAAAAGACTTCTCTTATTTATTTGAAAGGCACAGTTAGAGAGAGGGAGAGACATAGAGAATGGTCTTCTATCCACTGGTTCATTCCCTCAAGTGGCTGGAATCACTGGGCTGGGCCAGGCCAGAGCCAGGATCCAGGAACTTCTCTGGGTCTCCTGCATGGGTGCAGTCCTTGGCCATTTTCTGCTGGTTTCCCAGGCACATCAGCAGGGAGGTAGATCAGAAAGTACAGCATCTGAGACTCGAACTGACACCCATTATGGGATGCCTGTGCTGCTGACGGTGGCTTAACCAGCTATGCCACAGAACCAGCCCCTTTAGCATGTCTTTTGTTATATATGTAGACAGGTGTTTGCAAATAGAATCATAGTTTAATCAGATGCATCCCTTTCTTTAAAAATGCACGTAAACAAGGATATCTTTGGCTGCAGTAGTTAGAATACAAATGTGTGTTTTGGATTTTTTGTGGACTTCTTGCATGCACATTTAAAGTCATGCAAGAATCTTATAGAGGGCAAAATTAGGGGCATAAATTGTGACTATCACCAGTCATTGGGCTTCCCCCAAGGGATCTGACCCACATATTGGACAGGACCAGTAGATGTTTCTCCACAGGCTACACTTCGGTACTTTGTGGAGCTCATTTTGCTGTTGGAACATGACAGACACAGCAAGGAATCTAAGAATTCAACAACTAGAGCCAGAAGCAGGAACAGAACATTAATGTAGATATTTCCTGCGAATTTGGTCTGAAAATGGAGTAGGACTTAAACTCAAAGGTCCTGAACATGTGAGAACATAGGAACATTTCTACTTGCTCCTGAATTTGTCCAAGGGCCACACTGTTATTCCTCTCTCCCATGAGGACTGGCTGCGGGAGCTGCCTGGAGGGCCATGCATGGATGGAGGGAAGAAAGGTGTGTGAAGGAGCCTTCTTAGGGTGTGGTCCAGGGTAAACAGTCCACGGAAGATGGAGTAGTAAGATAGTGGGAGAAGCTCAGTGCCATTGACAACAGCAAATAATAGTCAATGGAGCAGATGGACTCTTTAGGCTGTGAGAGACTCATGAAGTCACTCAAGGAGACTAGTGTACCTCCCAGCCCCATCCCCAGGTAACAGGCACTCAGCTACCTTCTCCCTTCCCTCCCTGTGGTGGTTAATTTTCGATATCAGCTTGACTGAATTAAGGGATGCCCAGACCACTGGTGAAGCATGGTTTCTGGGTACATCAGGGGTGATTCTGGAAGTCGTTGGCCTAGAATCATTAGGCTGAGTGGGGAGGCTTTGTCCTCACTCAGTGTGGGCAGGCACCATTCAGTTGGCTGGGGCCCAAATAGAACAGAAGGCAGAGGAAGGATGAGTTGAATCTCTGTGTCTTCAGCACCTAGGATAGCCTTCTCTTGTCCTTGGAATGCAGCACACGAGGTCTCAGGCCTTCAGTTGGATTGAGCCCTACTCCCAGCTTCCCTGATTCTTCTGCATGCACAAGGCCCACTTCTCAGCCTTTTAAACACGTAAGGCAGACTCTCATTTGTCTATGTCTGTGCTTAAAATTACATGTATGCACCCATTGGTTGTGTCCACGGCCTGAGAACCTCATCTGCATCTGGCTGTGCCTATGTTCCTTGCTCTAGAACAAAGAAGAAAGTCTTCCTGTTATAAAAAGAAGGAGCCACATAAATGGAGTTCAGAGTCATTCATTCATGACAGGGTGTGTTTAGGGGCCCAGGTGTTTCACGAGTAACTGACATGTTTCCTTGTCAAGCACGAGTTGATAAAGCAAATGCTAAGTGATGTTGTCCATTCACTTCCCATTAGTACAAGAGACTTGAGTCATCAGACAGGACTACAGTTTCTTCGTGTTTAACTGCGTTCACATTGATGGTTGTCTTGTCAAATTAGTATACAAAAAAGAAGAAACCCAAATCAATAAAGAAAATGCTTGCTAAAACACATTTTCTTGGAACGAGAGTCCCCTTCAAAGCCTAGGGAGACATTTTTCCATTTCCAATCTTGCTTTTTTATCTATGAGGTCATAGGTGTAAACTGTGACAATACCAATTCCAGAGTATAGGGTATTTCTTGCCCTAAGAAGATCAGTATAGTGTCTCACCACCAACAAGCTCAAGTGAGAACCTTGGTCCACCATCATCAGGAGAAAGGGATTGAGTTAGTCCCTTTCCTGTGGATATCAGCTCTCCAGTTGATCTGTGCTCAAATGGAATTACAGTGTCTATTGAATCTCTCACACAGAAGTACCTGCTTGATCCCAGCATCCTTGAAGCTATGCGCATCTGGAGGTTTTCCAAATAATGTCTTCACCCCAGAAAGCATCTTCAATGCCACAATCAAGCATTCCCTAATTTGCTATTTCCATTCAGTTGAACTAAGGGTCTACTTTACATAAACAGTGTTGGTTTCTTCTGGGGAAGCGTGTTTATTGGCACCATACGCATGAAACATCTTGACTCTGCCTCATAAAAAGCCTTGACTGGTGTGTGTATAAGCTCTTAATGAACTTCCATGCAAGCAAACAAAGCAGTAAAGCCCACATATTTTCTGTCCATGAAAACACCTCATTTGAAAAAACGAGGTATGGATTTTAAGAAAACAGATGGAGAGCAGAAGCCAGGTTGGCAATTTATGAATACTGGTCATTATTTTTTTTTCTCTGAGAGATACCGTGGGCTTGGAGAGCCTAATTGTAGGCCACAGGCAGTGTGTGAGCTACGGCCTCTCAGGTGGTACCAGAACATCAGAGGATCCTCACAACCTGAAGTGAGGATGGCCCAATAATTTCAGAGGAAGAGGCCATGCCCCCGTGGGCCACAGTCATTTTCAATTTAAATCACTTACGATGTTCCACGTGAAGCAGGTTGGCTCACTGCCCCACTGAGAGGAGACATGGAGGTCATGGCAGCTGTTGGTCATGCTCATTCCCGGAGTACTTTCTTCAACAGGGAAAGTGTGTGTGAATCCAAGGGGCTTGGGCCCTTTCCAGTTTGGATAATTACCTTCTACCCACTCATCTCCTCCTGCTGCTTCACCTCCCTCAGCACTGTCCTCCTGTGTCAGAGGCACCGCAGACCCTTGGCAAGGAAGCCGACACTCGCCAACTGGCTCTTTCCTTTTTGGGGCTGATGTGTGCGTCTTAGGGTAACCCCACTCTTCACAGATTTCAATTCTATATAGGAAAGACACTTTTTTTGACAGGCAGAGTGGACAGTGAGAGAGAGAGAGACAGGGAGAAAGGTCTTCCTTTGCCATTGGTTCACTCCCCAGTGGCCACTGTAGATGGCGCACCTTGCTGATCCGAAGCCAGGAGCCAGGTGCTTCTCCTGGTCTCCCATGCGGGTGCAGGACCCAAGCACTTGGGCCATCCTCCACTGCACTCCTGCGTCACAGCAGAGAGCTGGCCTGGAAGAGGGGCAACCGGGACAGAATCCAGCAACCCGACCAGGACTAGAACCCAGGGTGCCCCTGCTGCAGGCGGAGGATTAGCCTATTGAGCCACGGTGCTGGCCAGGGAAGACATTTTTCATCACTGGGGCAGGGTGTTTGGGGAAGTGCCTGACTCGACTCACATCACTAATATCCCTACATCTCTTGAGATTATCCACTTCTATGAATCTGCTTTTGCATGATATCATTAGAGCAAGAGACTCAAAGAGTTGACTACATTTTTAAGAAGAAGGCTGTTAGGTGCAGTTGAGAAAAACACGGATTCAGACTGGGAAGAAGGCTGATTTCCCCATGGACTTCACTCATGCAAGTGCAGAAAGATGGGCAGAGTAGCTTCTGAAGTGGACAGGCCAGAAGCAGGTACACTGAGTTCAGAGTGGCGGCATACAAGCCCTAAGAAGCCCTCAGGGTGTGGAAACAAAGCTTTCTCACTTGTCTATCCTAATAAGATAATTTAGAGGACTAGGAGGAGCTATTAGGAATGTCTAGGGGGCTGGCGCCGCAGCTCAATAGGCTAATCCTCCGTCTGCGGTGCTGGCACACCAGGTTCTAGTCCCGGTCGGGGCGCCAGATTCTGTCCTGGTTGCCCCTCTTCCAGGCCAGCTCTCTGCTGTGGCCTGGCAGTGCAGTGGAGGATGGCCCAAGTGCTTTGGCCCTGCACCCACATGGGAGACCAGGAGAAGCACCTGGCTCCTGGCTTCGGATCAGCATGGTGTGCCGGCCGCGGCGGCCATTGGGGAGTGAACCAACGGCAAAGGAAGACCTTTCTCCCTGTCTTTCTCTCTCTCACAGTCCACTCTGCCTGTCAAAATTTTTTTTTAAAAAAAGGAAGGTATAGGAAGGGAGTGGGGTTTATCAGATGTCTCACTTTTTCTTCCTAGGTCTCTGCAGTGTCTTGAGTGAACTTACCCTGTGATAAGAGGGTGGTTCTACCACCTTTGTCCACAGTGAATTGCATTTTCACTGAGCACTCCATTCTGAAACTGAACTGCACTATAATTTCTTTAGGAAGCTACTTTATATGGACTACATTCACCCATTGGAGCAATATTACATTTACAGGCATTTTTACAAAAATTTCTGCTATTTCACATATATTAAATACATGTGTGAATATATATATGAATATATATAAAATATATAAATATATTATATAAATATATATTCACGTATATTACATTAATGTTTTCCTCAACCTTCAGCCTAAACTTACAAGTCGGATATGAATCTACTTTCCAACAGATTCCAAGGTTCTGGCACTGACGTTGCACTGTTCTTTAACTTCCTAAAGAAAGGTATCTTTGAGGAACTAAGATCAAGATTTTCAAAAGCAGTTCTCTAGTCTGAAGTGTCTGAGGAATAAGGAAGGCGTGATACACTGAAGGATTGTGAGAGCGTTTTAAAAGCATTTGAGGAGTTCCATGAGAGGCGTATCAGGAAATGCATTGGCAGCGGGATATAAAAATACTGCCTACCACCCTAAACGGAATAGCCTGTCCACCTTTCCAGAAATCTGGACTAAAGATTTTGTGGCATGTTTCCAGTTGCTTACCAAAACTGTAGTAGCAAGATTGCAGAGAAACTGGTAGGTTGCATTTACTTACACAAAGTTTACTTGTAAAATTGTACACTAACCACACCCAAGCCCACTTCAAATTTAATTATGTCTTCTGGGGAGAAGAACCCCATTAGGAATTTCCCCTGAGGAAAACGGCGGTGAGCCCTAGGGGATACTAGTCCTAGAGATACGGCAGAAAACAAGGCCAACTTTGTTCCACCAACATTAAACCTGCTAACTGGCAGAGAGATGTCAACTATCATTAAATAACAATCCTTCTAAATATATGGCACACAGAAAAAAAAAAAACAACACAGGTCTCCATGAAAGTGGAATGCAGGGAGTCGCACAATATTTACAGAGAGATCTGAACAGTGAATTGGCTGTAGGGCAGTTATGAGATGTAAGTCCCAGAAAGCAACACTTCCAAAGGTTCTGGGTTGATAAAGAAGCCAGTGTGTCTTAGGAACCAGAAGGACAGGAGGTATGCACATAAGAAGTCTAAACCCTCAGGAAGTGAGTGTTCACGGGAAATGTTCACTAGGAAGCCAGCAATGGGGCAGGGCAGATCACGTGAGGCTTCTTAAGGCAGAGAAACAGACTCACACAGCACCCAGTTCTGCATATATCTGGCCTCATGAAGCTGTCGCCACCAAGGAGCCAGGGTGCACATTGTTTGGACAGAATCCAGCTATGTGGAAGATGCCCAGCAGGTGCAGACACATCTGCAGTCAGGACAGTGTCTCTGAGCGTCTCCTTCCTTCTCTCTGGGCAACTCAGTCCTGATGCTCTTCTCGCTGTACTACCTCCCTGAGCAAGTATCTATGGGAGAATTAGACAGCATCATGGCAAAGGGGCAGAGGGAATGACAGTTTTGGAGATGGCTGGCACTAAACTTGTGATTCTTCTCTCTCATGGTGTCTGTGCTACAAAAATGAGGCTATGCCCAAAGCAGGAAGCAGTGCCCCATAGACAAATACGAAGGGCAAGTCTGTTTTGCTTGGGAGTGTGTATCTTTGGCATTCCTCTAAGTGATTTTGGGAAACCATGCCTCTCACTGATTCACAGGCAAGCTGTCTACTGAGGGAAGAAGTGTTTCTAAATTGGGTGGCAATGCTGTGCAGCATAAGGGGAATTATTAGCCTTTTTGAACTTTCAGGCATGAGTTTCCATAAACCCTGGCACTCTTCCAGCCTGGGGTGTATCTCATCACTTTAGCAGGCTGCTGAGCAGAGGTGTGGACCTAATTAGCAAAGACCACGGGAGGCCCATGGAACCTGTGAAGACTCCTATGGTCCTGTAGGTACCACTGAATAGGCCTTTCTGCCTCCCTGGGATTGGGCCAAGTCTGTGCTGGGAGAATGACTCACTGTGCTGATGCAAGCGAAAGACCAAGTGCGCCCCTACAGAGTCCAAAGCCAGGACTGAAAATAGCTGAGTTCATCCCAGATACAGCAGGGAATCTGCCACCCCAGCCTGGGAACAGCCCCGCCCTGCCATTGTCCCCAAGAATTTAACTTTAGCCAGCGTTGCGGCTCACTTGGCTAATCCTCTGCCTGCAGCACCAGCACCCTGGGGTTCTAGCCCAGGTCGGGGCGCCGGTTCTGTCCTGGTTGCTCCTCTTCCAGTTAAGCTCTCTGCTGGGGCCCGGGAAGGCAGTGGAGGATGGCCCAGGTGCTTGGGCCTTGCACCCCATGGGAGACCAGGAGAAAGAGCCTGGCTTCGGATCGGCGTGGTGTGCCAGCCACAACACGCTGGCCGTTGCGGCCACTTCGGGGGTGAACCAACAGAAAAAGGAAGATCTTTCTCTCTGTTTCTCTCTCATTGTCTAACTCTGCCTGTCCAAAAAAAAAAAAAAAAAAGAATTTAACTTTATTCTTTGACTAACCCTGAATGGTGCAAAAACAGCAATGTTGTGAAGTTTAGGAAGAGAGCAATTTTTCGTTGTTCACCAAGAGTGTGGCTCATGGCCGACTGTGGTCATCCTGATCCACTTTGAAAGAACATCTCACACTGTTCCTCTCTCTGGCTTGTCCTACCTTCCATTTCCTTGGAATACCTTTCTGTCTCCTAACAAAGGACTGTGTTCGGAGAACACCCTTCATACCAACTCAGAAACGTTTTGGGAACCATTCCACCCATTGACTAATCACTGGGAAGGCACATGTGGTGGGGCTGGACGGCCACACAGATGTAATAGGAAGGCTGGGCACTCAGCAGAATGGGTTTAACTCCAGCTCTGCTGCTCCTGGGGATGGCTTTACCTCCTCTGAACTCATTTTTGTGAGCTATTTAAAGAGATTTATTTTACAGGTTAAACAGGATCTCATTTCTAAGGCAACGGATACAGTCCTCACCCAATGCTAACTTTTTTCTTTTGTTATGTTTGTACTACTGCTACTCTGACATGTGTGTGTGTGTGTGTGTGTGTCCCTCTCTCTCTGACCATGGAGGTTTCAGATCACCTGGGTCCAGTGTGCAGTGATATGAGAAAGGGCACTGGGCACAGAGGAGTGAGAGAGAGTTCACAGAAGGACTAATGTGAGCCAGGCTTGAATGACTGGCCGTTTTAGCTAGTTGAGCAGTGTGGGAAAGGCATTCAAGCAACAGAGAATATCAGTGGCCAAAGAGCAAAGACACAAACATGCATTGTATATCCTGGGAGAGTAAGTGTGCAGAGACTCTCAGCACAGTGAAGGATGAAGCTTGTGGAGACCTGATGGGAGGTTCTTTCCTCCAGAATGAGGAATCCAAGCGTCATCATGTAGGCAGAGGACATTCACGGAAGACACAAAAGATCTTCAGTGCTGCAGGTTACAACATGCACTAGAAGAAACAGTGAGAGGACAGCCCGTACAAGGATCTAGAAAGGAAACAAGGATCTGAGGCAGAAGAGTCGGCGTGGGAAACGAGGAGGAAGAGAAGGGTGAAAGAGATAGCATAGGGAGCAGTGGGAAGATGGGGACCCCAGATTGGGGACATGGAGGGAAAGGAGAAGAGGCAGTAAGAAGCCATCTGGAGTTTGCAGTCTGAGCACTGGAGTGAAGGGTGTCAGCGCTGACTGGCCCACTGCAAGACCCCAGGAGACTGAGCCAAGGTGAGTATTGGATCTTCAGCAATAACTATAGTTGTTTCCTTGTAAAACATCAAAAACCTCAGTTGATTTATATAGAATATATTTAGCAAGCCAAGGGAATACTTAGTTAGATCAATATTAAGCCAGCAGTAAAACCAGCAAATCAATCAGCTGTCCAGTCAAAGTTTCTCTGTGAAGACGAAAGCTGATGGAAATTTGAATTCAGTGGGTTTTTTTCCCCCAACACAAATTGTGATCCAGTAGCACATACAGTAACTGAAAATATCTCTCCTACCTAGGTCACATTTAGGAAGAAAGAATCAGGTCTGACCTTAAGCTGCAAAATTTGACAAACATTCATTCAAGAATATTGGTTTATTTATTGGAAGAAAAAATGTGTAGGTCTATAAAAATGTGAAAATGAAAGGCTCAATTTCCTTTTATATTTTCAGGTTAATACTTAAATTTTCAGGAGTATACAATTTATGAATGGAACTAATTTCTGTTATAATTAAAATTTGTATAAAGTTTCAAGAGACTGTCTATCCTTTTCTCCTTGAGTGTCTTCTCATATATAAGCCAGAGTTCAAAGGTCACCTTTTCAAGCTATTTTTTCCTTTAGCTGTCTTCATCTACATAAGGAACAAAGCTCTCTATTTTATCCCTGCAGACAACATTAATTCCTCCAGATATAATTAGTAAGAGAAAAAGCCCTCCACTATGCCAATTATTGATCTAATCAAACATTCTACTAATCCAATATTCTCCAAACAGGATTTTGATAACTTTGTTGATGCACATTATAATTGTAGAACAAGAAATCCGCAGCAGCTGAAGGGGCTGACCTCCTCCACGGGGCCTCCCGAATCACACTGAAAGTCTGCTTGATTTTGCAGAGAGGACCTTGGACATCAAACACTATTCTGGTCTCCTTTAGGCACGGTCACAGAATACCTGAAGTGACAAGGCCTCTGAGGTCATCCCTTCTCTTTTCCCAACTCAGGTCTGGTGTATGACTGGTCCTCGCAAACACTGCTTGGCCACAGACATTTGGGCTATGCTGCATGTCATTCCCCCTTCTGGCAAACTTGGAGGATTTCACATCAGTTTAAAACAGCTTCTGAGATTTCAACAGACAAGTAAAGTAAATCTCTTGCATCTAGACTTCTCCAATTATTTAATCATCCTTTCCCCATACAAACTTTTGGAGATCTTGTGGACCTAATGGAAAATAGAGACCTAAACTATTCCCATCCCTTACTTTAACAGGCAGCTGTTAGTTCAATTTCCCTTAGCTAGAACACCAGGCTCTGTTTCTCAGCTTTCCATTTATTAACTTCTAACTCACTCGTTTATTTATTTATTAAAACATGCTGCTTCATGTATGCTCAGGTTGACTCTTGCTACACCTATAGCTGGCAAAAGAATAGCTCTCTTACAAGCAATGTAAAAGGACATGAAAACCTCTGAGCAAGGCACTTTCCATGGTGACTTGCTCTGTCATTGGCTTTGCCCCATGGTACATAACCTATTCTTGCTTTTCTTCATTTGTACTGGGATGCTGCAGAATAAAGACTGACGTGAAGGGGCTGGTTCCAAAGTGTAGTTGGTAGAGCCTCTGCCTGCAGTGCCGGCATCCCATGTGGGTGCCAGTTTGAGTCTTGGCTGCTCCACTTCCCATCCAGTTCTCTGCTATGGCCTGGGAAAGCAGTAGAAGATGGCCCAAGATGCCATGGTCTCTGTGGGAGACCCAGAAGCTCCTGGCTCCTGGCTTCTGATCGGCCCAGCTCCGGCCATTACAGCCATTTGGGGAATGAACCAACGGAAGGAAGATTCTCTCTCTCTCTCTTTCTGCCTCTCTGTAACTCTGCCTTTAAAATAAATAAATAAATCTTTAAAAAAAAAAAAAGGCTGACATTAAGATTAGTCAGTATGCAGGCACGCAGGACAGGAGCTCATTCAGTTTCTTGCATCAGGCAAACAAGTGTTGGAAGGCTTTATCTCCCAGTAACCTGACATGGCAGTTGTCAGAATTGAGGTTACACCTCAAGTAAAACACAATGAAATGAAAAGTCAATCAGAGTTCTAGGCAAGCACCATGAGAAAAACCAGCGTGTATTGGACAGATTTTCCCTGGCAGTTCTCAGCTCGCATTAAGAACTTTAAAAGAAGGGTGGGTGTTTGGCCTGGTTGCTAAGTTGTTGATTGAGACACCACTATCTCACCTTGAATGGAGTGTCTGGGTTTCAGTCCTGGCTCCTAGCTTTAACCTGCTCCAGTTCTGGCCATTGTGGGCATTTAAAGAGTGAACTTTAAGGGGCTGGCACTGTGGTGCACTTGGTTAATCCTCCGCCTGCAGCACCAGCATCCCATATGGGCACCAACTTCAGTCCAGGCTGCTCCTCTTCTGATCTATCTCTCTGCTATGGCCTGGGACAGCAGTAGAAGATGGCCCAAAACCTTGGGCCCCTGCACCCACGTGGGAGACCCAGAAGAAGCTCCTGGCTCCTGGCTTTGGATCGGTGCATCTCCGGCCATTGTGGCCATTTGGGGAGTGAAACAAGGGAAGGAAGACCTTTCTGTCTCTCCCTCTGTCTGTCTGTAACTCTACCTCTAAAATAAATAAGTAAAATCTTTAAAAAATACTTTACAATGGAAGACAGGAGTACTTTTGTGATTGAACCTTTCCCCAGGTTAGAGGAGGGCACCTTCATGTAGTTTTTCCCTTACAAAATCTCCGTAGAAGAAACAGTATGGATGAGGAAATCCATGCAGTATAGAAGATACATTCTAGATCACACGGTGAGCATGTCTGGAAACCCACCAGATGGCGAGTCCATTAGATCCATGTTGTGTGGAGATAGCCCAGCCATAGCCTCAAGGAAGCTGATGGTACACATCCCTCCGTCAGTTCTTCCTTTGGCTTCCAGTTTTAGTTTCCACCTCTTTGAACCTGATTTATGTTTCAAAGGGAAAGTTGAAGGGGAAGCAGCTACAACAGTGAGTTGAGGTTGGGCCAAATCAACTTTGTCTTCAAAGGAGAACTCTAGCCTACTGCTTTCTTTTTTTTTAAGATTTATTTATTTATTTGAAAGTCGGAGTGACACAGAGAGAGAAAGGAGAGGCAGACACACACACACACACACACACACACACACACACACTCACACACAGAGGTTTTCCATCTGCTGGTTTACACCCCAGGCTGCAATGACCAGAACTGTGCCGATCCGAAGCCAGGAGCCAGGAGTTTCTTCCGGGTCTCCCACGCGGGTGCAGGGACCCAAGGACTTGGGCCATCTGCCATTGCTTTCCCAGGCCATAGCAGGGAGCTGGATCAGAAGAACAGCAGCCAGGACTAGAACCAACACCCATATGGGATGCTGTCGCTTCAAGCTAGGGCATTAATCCACTTTGCCACAGCGCTGGCCCCTAGTCTGCTGTTTTCATACTAACCACACCTAGTTATCCCAAAGCCCCCACCTGAGATCAGCACTTGGGTACAGCTGAAATGGCTCTCAAATAGAGGTATAAAACTGGCTGTGGTCAACTAGGCAGATCTCTTGTTGAAGTTAGTTACTTTCACTCCAATGAACAGAGTAGAGAGAATATTTATTAACATTTCTTCCAGCTTCGTTATCTCTATCTTTGACATTCCAGGGGTTGGATGGCCTCTACCACCAAGTGGCACATTTCCAAAGATGGCACAATGCTAGAAAGGATTTCCTAGGCCTTTTGAGGGGAGGGAGAGAAGCAACAGGGACAGTGGATTTTAAGGATCATGAAGAAGATGCAATATCCTCAGTGTGGTCAAGAGGAGGCAAAGCTTAATTTTCACTACTAACTCTTCTCTGTCTTGCCTACAGTAGCATATTCTATAGCTTAGTTTACTAAACGAAAGCCAGGTACTGTGCCAGATTTTTCTTTGGCAAATTGCTTAACAATGCAGAACAACCTTGCAGGGAGACTACCAAGCAGTAAACATCTGGTCTAAGCTTACCATTGGCACAATGTCTGTGGTCGGGTGTGCCAAGTTACTTTCCATTGTGCATTCTGGTAGCCACAGTCCACAGGGCGCTGTGGAGGACAAATCACCACAGAGCCTCTTCTGAAATAAAAGTTCATGTACTAAAATTTAGTGATTAAATAAACTTCAGGGATGTAGCACATCATTCGCACAGTATAAATGTCAGCTAAGCCAGTGGGAGGTGAAGGCAAATTCCACCGTGAAGTTGGTTGAGGGCCCTGTTCTTATGTTACTGTGTGTTCTGTGGAGCAGTTCTCAGGTTTCCTTACTCCACCACCCCTAATCCCTTCTCCCACCTGCTCATGCACACGTCTGAGCCCTGCATCTTTGTTTTCATGAGGAAGAGGACTCAGCTTCTTCCTACAAGGCAGACTTGACCTAGTGTCCTTCTGTAGGGCAGGCTTGGCTCAATTTGCTGGCATAAAAACCAGAGACCAGAGCTAAAAAGCACCTTGTAAAATGAGGGACTGTCAACGAATAGCTTCAGAAAGGGAATATCATCTTTGCTCTTGAACGATCGAAACCTGGCCTACATTAGGCAGCTATGTCAGTGCAAGGGACGATTCCTTCCTAACCCTAGAAAAAGTCATGGCTTGAGATGCTGCCCCTGTCCCCACTCTGCTCTCCCTCTGACAGACAACACAACCAGAGGAGCAGGAGCGGATAGAAACAGCAGTCCTCGAAACACAGTTTGCCAGCCAGGTCCCTGTCTTACACACAGCGGGTACCTTAGTGCCAAGCTAAAAAATTCCCCAGAATGAATAAAAAAGCCTTCTTTAGGATTCCATATCCTCATCATAGATTTTAATTCCATGTTTTTATCTGTACTAAGCATGATGCATTACTGGTAGGGGAAAATATGCAATACTTTTGAGATCTCTTTTTTCTTGACAAATACTCCACGTAATCATTGGAATTTGCTTTTTTGATCTTGAGCTGTTAGTTTAATTGTTTTAAAACAAAACTTGGTACTAAATGCCCAAAACATACCAATTATATTTGACAAGAGTAGGATTACATATAAATATTCAGTCATATAGAAAGCATTTCCAAAAAAAAAAAAAGATAGTGAAATTCCAATGGAAAGCAGGAGAGGGGATGCCACTGATTAAAGGTAATTATTTTAAAACTAGCTCCTTGATCCAGGTCTTAGAAACTCCCAAGGAGTGGGAAGGGTAGAAGAGTTCAGGAAAAAAATTACTTAGAATAGCTTGGGGTTTACAAGTGAGTGAGGAAAATCAATATGACTAGAAAATAGGTCTATTTTTATTCAAATGATAAAGTCTTCAAGGACAGCCTAATTACTGTATCAGAAGGCAAAGGGAGTATCTTCTTGGCTGCCAACTCCTTTTTTCTACATGCATCCTTTTATCCAGGTTCAAAACATAGCAATTCTGCACCAGACATATTGCAGCCACCTATCCAGATGTAAATTCATAGCAGGGACCCATGCTTGAAGCAACACAAAGGGTGCTAAGACAGTGGGATTCCTAAGAGCTTGAGTATACAGTTGCAATTCTCAATGAAAGCTCTGGAAACTATATTCATACCTATTTTAGAAGCAAAATCTGAGGACATGTTTAAGGGATCTTGCCCAAGGCAATTAGCCGGTCTCCCTCAGTGACATCAGGGAAGACTACTGCTGCATTGTTCCCAGCAGATGAGAAACCCCCAGAAGGTGACAACACAGCCCCGCCTCTCCAGGGCTGACCCAGTTCTACTTGTCTTGACAGAATAGTAATGCCTTCCCTTTCTCCTCCCTCATGTACCCAATTTGGGTGATAAATTATTTGATCACTCTACTTATAGGTCAATTTCCTTTGCATTAATGCAGCCCAGCTCTATTTCATAGTTGTATATTTAATCAACTACAGTGTTAAAATCTCTTTACATATATGGAGGTAAACTGACAGTTTCTAGACAGTTTTGCTACCTCTCCTGGAACCCAAATGAATCTCAAAGAAGTTGGAAATTTCACCTATTTCAAAGTTCAATGATGACTACCAAGTGCTTATTTTTATAACAAACTGTGTTTCTCTAATATTTTTCTGATCTGGTTTTCCAAGGAAGTACCACAATTGCCAGTGAACACTTCACAAATGGAATGAAGAATTGAAAAGCCTGATTCTCACCCATGTAAGAGCTTATGATTTGATTCTTGCAGAATTTACAGGACTCTAATAACCAAGTTCCACAGAGCCAGTAAAGTCTTGTGTCAAAGTGGAAATGACCGAAGTAGGGTGACAATTTATGGCTCTACCAGGAAATACCAAAAGAGGATCTGTTTGTGGCCTGATAATCCTAGGCTCCTTCCCACACAATCAGCATAGCTTCCATTTTAATCTCTAAAGCGAGCTCATTATTTTTGCTTCTACTTCCAGCCACAGGCATTGTTCCAAAACTCAAGGAGCCAAGACACCTCGTGCTCATTAGCAAAAGAAAAGTGAGTGACAGCGCCAATCCATTGTTGTCCAGTGGTAAAATAACCAATGCATGGCCCTACTTGTAGTGGGCCAGAATTATAACGTTACTGTAAGAGGTCACATAACATAAATTGGGATTGTCCACACATTTTTTTATTTTCACAGAGCCGGTGTAAGCATGCCATGTATTTATACACAGCACATTGCTCTTTGGAGAAGGAGACTTTATGTTTCAGGTAGAGCTTTCCAGCATCCTGTGGCACTCTTAGCTTCTCTTCACAGCAAGATTCCTCAGCCTGTACACAGCAGAGTGCCTATACTTCCTCACAGTCACCTGTCAGTGAACTGTGATCTGGTTCTGTATTCACTACTCTCAGGGAAGTGTCAGTAAATTGCTCCCAGCACTGTCTCCAAAGCCCTCCCCATTGCACCATCAGCCTATCCTTGATCTCTTTCAGCTGTTGTTAACACCGCATTTCTTCCGGGTGGACTCCAACCACACCAGAAACACCAGACAAATCCCCTCGGTACTTTGTTGGACTCCTTAAGGGATCCTTCCTCTTTTTATCTTCCTTGTCTTTCCAGGTGTCATCATTCATTAGTTACTGTAAACATAGTTGATGTATCAACTACTCTTGCATTTCATTTGTCTTAGCATTTTAGATCTCTTCTCTAGGTGCCATAGCCACACGGCAGACATGGCTCCTTGGGCAACATCACCCTGTTCATGTCAGACTTTGGGAAATGGTGCTCACTCTCTCTCTCTCTCTCTCTCTCTCTCTCTTTGAGGTTTATTTATTTATTTGACAGGCACAGTTATGGGGGGGTGGGAAGACACAGAGATCTTCCATCCATTGGTTTACTCCCCACAACAGCTAGGACTGGGCCAAGCAGAAGCCAAGTCTCCCACACAGGTGAAGAGGCCCAATCACTTGGGCCATCCTCCACTGCTTTCACAGGCACATTAGCAGGGAGCTGGATCAGAAGTAGAACAGTCTGCACAGGAACTGGCACCCAGATGCCAGCATTAGAGGTGGCAGCTTAATCTGCTATGCTATCAAGCTGGCTCCAACTTCCTGAGTCAACTCTTGAAAACAGTCCCTTCTCATTCTCTCTCTGTCTTCCTCCTCCCCATGTTCCCAACTCTGCAAGATTGGCTCCTTCTCAGTTTTTAAACTCAACTTAAGCATCAGCCAGGGAGAATCTTCCCTAACTATGCTATCCAAAAGAAAACACCAGATATCACTATTGTTATATTCAAGCTGAGAATAGCAGGAGAGAACAATCCCCATGAGGCCAGGCAGTGTGCCAGCCCCCCGAGTCCCTGGAACTAGGCCGATGAGGAGCAAACACAGACACCAAGCCAATGATGAGGGAACGCCTACTTCCACACCAGTGTACTTACAAGCACTAACAGCCATAGGGGAAAATGAATTCGATTTGAGGGAAAAAAAAAACCTATAAGAAAGTAAATGGTCATATATTCTGGTTACAAAATACCACTGATTCTACTGGAAATGAGCTATACCCCTGACAATATTAAAGAGCAAATACTTTCTTGTAAATGCAGATCCAATGCTTAAGAAAGAACTTCAGGATTGAGTTTTAATTGAATTTAAATGAAATATGACAAGTTTATAAGATGGCTTTAAAGAAAGCCCTGAAATTTATTTAGAAGAGAGAAGCCATTCAGGCCATGGGAGTTCAAGAATCCAAGGAGCAGGCACTGATTTACTGATGTAATTACTTGATATGGGTCAGACACAAAAGTCTTTGGGGATCACTGAAGGCAATTTAGTGAGTTGGAGTTCATATTCTTTCTTATAGTTTGCTGCCTTCAAGCCTCCATTTCTTCTGTTATAAATAAGCCAAATGTGTCTTGTCAGTTTCGGCTCCAGGCTCATTGACACAGTTCTGATTGTTTGGACAGAAAAACAGCACCTGAGGATCTGTGCCTGGCTGCTCTCGAGCTTGCATAAGACCCACTGGGTGGCTGCTCGAGTGGATGGCTGATGAGGTCTGATGATCAGTGGGAAGAAGGTGATGGTCGGAAGCAGGAGGGGCTGATGGTCAGAGGGAAAAGGGCCTGATGGCTAAGATCCAAATTTTATGAGTAAGTCTAATAACCTAAAATAATAACTTTTGACAGCAGTAAAAACACAACTATAGGATTCATTACCATAGGGGGTCAAACTCAACAATATATATTTTAAGATACTGTCAATTATACTGCAAATAGATAGTTTTATTGCTATTTATGATGCATATAAAAAGAAACAAAGGCTCACAGAGGTTAAGGAAGATGCTCAAGGTTATTCATCTGAACTGATGGGTAATTTAAGTCTCCATTTCCTTCCAATCACCTGTGGTTTATATAATAGACGTGGAGGCGCATTTGTTAAGTCATTTCAAGATCACATCATATATTTGTAGGTCACCTCTTCTGTCCTTGCTTACATTTGGTTCTCCATCCAGTTTGCTTTTCAACCAGCTCTGGATCTGAAATACACAGAATTCTTTATGTTTCTATAACACGACGACCAGCCTCCATGCCAGTGCCGCCTCTGATCCATATGCAAACATGCAAATGCATGAGCCACTCTCAGTGCACAAGGGATGAAGAAGTGAAGTATTCTGTGATGGTAATAATCATTTTGCATCATTATTTTACAGCTTTCAGTACCCATAAAGTACACTGACATAGGTCATGAGAAAAGTGAGCCCATTGCTTCTGCAATTATGTCTATCCTTAGATTTATGTGAAAATTTCCAATGGAAAATAAGTTAAATAGTATTTTAGTTAAAGAGAATGGCTTTATGTATATATTTTCAGTAATTAGAATTATGAGAAATATACCCAACTGAGTATTCTCCAGGATGATGGGTCATTATCAATAGCAATATATATATATATATTTCTATCTACAATGATACTTTAGGGACAGAAAAGGGAGAATTGAACATTTTTGTGTCATTGTTGACACAGTACTGGGATGTTCCAGCAGCAATGCCCATGCTAGAAACTAAATGAATTGTGAATTCTCAGACTTTCCAGAATACACAATCCCCTCCTGTGCACAGGGAGCAGTCTCCAGGATAGTCACATATGCGGCCACAAAACAAGTCTTAATAATTGTTAGAAGAAATCAAATCATACACAAATCTTTTCTAATCACAATGGAAAGAATCTAGAAATCAATAACAGTAAGAAGACTGGAAAATGCACACAAGAATATGGAAATTAAACAACCCTCTCCTAAATAACCAAAGGATGAAAGAGGAATCCAAAAGGAAAAAATTAAAAAAAAAACAACTTTGAGCAGAATGGAAACAAGAACACAATGCACTTATGCAATGCAAGGAAAGCAGTCCTTGAAAAGATTAGAGATGTAAACAATTTTATTAAGAAAGAGGGACAGAACCAATCAACAACCTACTAAGCAACCTTAAGAAATCAGTTAGAAGAGCAAACAAAACTCAAAGCAAGCAGAAGGATGGAAACAATAAATAACAGAGTTAACCAACGATAACACCCAATGGCCACTGCCACATTTCACCTCCCAAATCTCTGAGGACGTCACTTTTGATCAACTCTAGCTGTGAAGCACATATACAGGAAATTCTGAGAAGTTCCAAGCATAACATGTTGACGACAGCACAATCCATCAATCCAGATACATTGCCCCATATTCTTGAGTTTCTATCTCATCTGGTTAAGCGGTATGGCAACATGACCTACCTCACAGCATTGCTGTGTCATATGAGGCCATGTAAAACTGTAAAATGCAGGTATTATTGTGGTGATTGTTATCTCAATCTTTCAGTCCACTTTTATTTTAGAGAAGAGAAACCAGAGATAATAGGGGAAAAGAAGCACTGTGTATGTTTCAACAGCTGTGCTGTAAGACCAGACAAGGAACTGAATCAGAGCCTACTCTCCCCAGGAGGCTGGCGCGAGTGCTTCCAGCCCAGTGGTGTGGGATTTCTGCAGGGAGCAGGGACTGGACATGCATTTGGTTTGGTTTGTACAGACAGGGGCAGCAAGGACCTGGTGTTGGTTTGCTAGCCATCATTAGCCCTGGTTACCATGGAAACAGATGTTTTCCTTTACCCAGGGCAGAGATTCGTGGTTTCTTCTTGCATAAAGCATTGTGTGTTGTGAACTATTAACTTGTCAAAGGAACATGACCCCCCTCCAATAACGTCTTCTATCAGACTATTTCTCCTCTCTGTTATCTGTGAGCCACCAACCTCAAGATGGTATTCATGTTATATAAAAATGTCAGCATTTTCCCAGAAACAGTGCCACCGAACTTCACAGCCTACCAGACTCGGCCTAAAAACCAATAGCATCTGCTTGCCCTATCTGATATGAAAAAGAAGACATTTATCAATGCTTGGGGAAAATAACTTTGTTCTCTTGTTAACTTATTCTGGACTGACCCCAACCTCTAACCAGAGCAGTGAGTCTGTGGTGATGGTGACACCAGATTCTCTATCTCCTTATAATCACAGACAGGTTTTGTTGTTTTTCCTCTTTCAGCTTCCACACAATACTCCTGACATTCAGAAACGGGCATCTACTTAGTCCCATTTTCTCAGGCAAGTTCAACCTTGACTACATTGCTATCTTTCTCAAGATGAGTGATCACAATAGCCTGACCTCATATGCAATCATTGGAGATGCTGCGGCATCTTCATGTCTCAATCTGAGAACCCAGTCCTGCTACCTTGAATGGCAAAACCCTTATCTGTATGAGGACAACATTCGGGCCATCCTATAGTCTTCACTCAGAAATACTATACATGATGCTGCTCACCTGTGCCTCCCAAGCCTAACCAGCCCATCTCCTATGCACCCCACTGAGCAGATCAGATTTAGCAAATGATCTGTTAATTTAAGCTCATTAAGCAGCAGTCTTTAATATGAATCTCTCCTAAGCTCAAGGCACTTCACATGCATTTTGCAAAAAAATCATTATGCTTCATTGTAGTGAGCTGGTAGGTCCCAAGTCAAGCTGACAAAAAAAAAAAAAAAGGTTTGATAGAGGAGAGATAGAAATGAGTCCACATATCATTTTAAGGGCTTCATATTCTTTAAATAAATTTGAACTAGGGGTAAAGAATGGCTACTATCTTACTCTAGCTCAAACCCTGAATTTCTTTTACCAGCTCTCTGCTATGGCCTGGGAGGGCAGTGGAGGATGGTCCACGTGCTTGGGCCTTGCGCCCGCATGGGTGACCAGGAGGAAGCACCTAGCTCCTGGCTTCAGATCGGCGCAGTGCGCCGGCCATGGCGGCCATTTGGGGGGTGAACCAATGGAAAAGGAAGACCTTTCTCTCTGTCTCTCTCTCTCTCTCACTAACTCTGCCTGTGACAGAGAGAAAAAAAAGAATTCAAGGGACTGAGCATGTCAATATAAAGTAAAAGGGAAGAAAAAGACAAGGACTGCAGTACTTGATCCTTAAAAATATATGTATCTGGACCAGTAACCATAATGTCCAACAAGTAGAAAGTAGAAAGACCACTGTTCCACAAAGGGTACAAATAATAGTCAAATCATAAGATTCGGTTTGACTGTATTGTCTGTGATTATAAAATAAATAGACCTAAAAGTAAAGGCAGGGTATCTTGTACATGGAACCCTTTAGGAAATTATTTTGAGTTACCAATTTTTAACTATCATGTAAGAATTTAAACAAATTACAAATCTGTTAGGCATAGCAGTTAGGATACCACTTGGGATGCCCATATGCCTTATAGGAATGCCAAGGTTCAAGACCCAGCACCACCCCCAAGTCTAATTTCCTGCTAATTCACACCCTAGGAAGCAAGAAGCGATGGCTCAAGTACTTGGGCCCCTGCCACTCGCATGTAAGTCCTAGGTTGAGTTCCCGGCTCCTGGCTTTATCTTGGCCCAGTCCTGGCTGTTGTGAATATTTGGGGAGTAAACCAGCAGGTCTATCTCTATTTTTTCTGCCTTTTCAAATAAATAATAAATAAATATTTAAAAAAATATTCTACTGGAAGTATCTAGAGAAGTATATTTTTAAAAAATTTACAACTTTGTTATCTTTTATTCAGCAACCACATGTCTTAATAGAACTAGGAAATGAAATGCATGGGAAATGAGTGGATTAGATCGAGTTTCTGCTAATCTAAACAAAAATAGCCTCTTGATTTGTATTTTTGGTTGATAATGTATTAAATGACAGTAAGCTCAACTTGCTGTCACAGAAATTAAAGGCTAATGAAGAGAGGCCCTTCTCCGGAGACTTGGGCGTCCTTGAGGTCAGCACACCGAGGAAGCTCCTCCATTGACCAGGATTGGAATAGAAGAGAATTAAGAATAAGCAGTCAATTTGCCCTGGGCCCAGTCTCCCACTAGGTCACTTTTTTTTTTTTCCAATTTATATTCCTTTCTTTTCTTGGTCTTATTCTCTAAGTTCAAGTTCTGAGAAAGAAGACAGATGTTAAATAATTGAGGCATCTTATTAAACAGATGTTAGGCTGAATTAATAAGTAAGTAAAGAAAAAGTCCAAAGAGATGTATCAGCAATGATACAAGGAGAAATGACTAACCTCTAAAGGTGGAATGGCCCAGTATTTAAAGGCAGGCTGAGATGAAGAAATGTTTGAGTCATGGACATTGAGAAGATAATTTTCAGACCTTGATTGAAGAATATATATCTCAAGCTTTGTTTTATTAGTGAAAGTACACACTAAATTGGGTATTTGCTTTCTCAATGACTTTCTGGGAGAATTAGAAAATCTAATCGTGTATGAATTGCCACAGATCAAATACAGTAGAGTAGGCAAGGCTAGAACATACGTGCTTTCTCTTTCTTCAGCAAGTGATATATTCAAAAGAATGACCCTGATTTCTGAAGGCCAATCAAAAATAAAGAAATTGAAGCTAGATGAAGCAAGTATTTTAATTTTTGAAAAAGAAAATAAGTCCAATATAAAGGTTTTCTTCAAGAGAGTATGTGAGTTAAAAAAAAAAAAAATCTCCTGATTTATTTGTGTGACAGAGAGTGAGAGAAAACACTTGTATCCTCTGGTTTACACTCCAAATGCCTACAATGCCGGGGCTGAGAGAAGCAAAAAAGCCAGAGCTGGGAACCCAATCCTGGTCTCCCACATGGGCAGCAGGGAACCAAAGAACCTACTTATTACCTGCTGCCTCTCACAGTCTGCACTGGCAGGAAGCTGGAGTCAGGAGCTGACACAGGACAGCTGACCCAGGTACTCTGACATGGTACATGATCCTCTTAACTGGTACAGTTCCTGCGAGGCTAAATGCCAGCTTCAAGAGAGTAAATGTTCATTATTCATTCATTTAGCCATTTTCAACATTCAATTGTTCTTTAATTCAGAAAATTTAAATGAAGAAGACATAATCCAAGACTCAAGAAGTTTAAGATCTATTCCAGCAATTATATTGTATATGTCTTACTTAACATACACATCATTTGAAAATATAATTGATTGAAAGTGGATGCATAAAGAACTTAAGATTATTAAATTTTGTATAAGGTAAGCATTGGACTATTTGTCACAGAAATACATATATTTCACTTTATAACTAAGCTGTCATAACCAGAGATCCTTTTCTTCTATTTAGAACTAGACTCTTCAAGTGAGCTTACAGTACACACAGATTATTTATCTGTGATTGGCAACAGTATTACCATACAGCACACAGGAAATTATAGTCAGCTATGCAGATATGATTACAGTAGTGTGTTACTTAATAGTCAGGGTATGTCTGAGAAATGTGCTGTTAGAGTATTCTGTCATGAGAACATCAGAGTGTACTTATAAAACTAAGCCAGCAATGATGCCACTAGACAATAGGAAATTTTCAGCTCCATCATAATCTTACAAAGCAACTATCTTATAGGCAACCCATCATTGACCAAAACATTATTGCAAGGTGCATGACTATCATAGATGGTAATGTATTTACATTACATTTTGCAGTAATGTAACAATTGTTCTTAATTACAAATGAAATCATTTAGACTTAATTAAAATCAACCACAAGAATACAAACTCTTCAGGTTGTATACACCTTAAGATCAATGCCCTTAGAAAAATCAACCCACTTCAATGAGTGACATCAGTAGTACATGTCAGAATTCACGGACTATGAACTTCCTCAATTTTAAGACCTCAGGAGTAGACATCATCCCTACCTGCAGTGGCAGGTAGCTGTTCTGCATTGGGATCCTTGATTTACAGCCACATCGCACCATCATCTAAGGCAAGATCTCTGATGAAAGTCATTAGAATAAAGCTCTCAAAATTTATGAAAGTCACAAATGTACCCTAATGGTTTATGATTCTGATCATTCTGTTGCTAAGTCCAGAAAGGATCATTTGAGATTGGCTTTGAAGTGTGTCATGGCTATACGTAGGTTCCTCTAACTAGGACTCAGAATGTACAGTACCTTGAGTAGCACAGAGCTTGCCCCCATTTATGCTGGTGTTGAATGAGTAGCCAGAGAGTAAAGGACTCCTCCCTGTGTGGGGCTGCCTTTGGAGATACAGACGCACTTGTCTTTCACACTATCTGATGGCTGTAGAAGCACTATAAGACCAGCCAGTAACCTGTTCAAAGTAAGCTAAATAAATACCAGGGACATCTGGAAGGCCAGTCCCAGAAAGGGAAACAAACAAACAAAAAACACCTGAATCCAAGTATGTGCCTTACGCTGATGAACTTGGTGAGAGCCAGACAACAGTGTAGACTTCTCTGTCCACCAACCGTTCCTACCTCATTCCCCTTATTTGCAGGCAAGGGTGTGTTAGAATCAGGCTATAGACTGCATGCAAAACAAATGTGCATACCCAGCTGTTGCAAAAACTCAGTGTAAAGCAGGACAGATATTCTGGCAGCAAAAACAACTATGGAAGACTTTTGGGAACAGGAAACATTTCAAGAAGTGGAACTTTATAAGATGGGTTTATTGAGATGGAAGGTTAATTACAACATTACTATCAAGAGTATAGTTCTTGACTCCTCGTGTCTGCTGCTGGGTGCCTGTGAGTCAAGCTGTGGAGTTGGATGAGCCTGAGTTCTCTCTGGCTCTCACTGGGTAAAGGCATGAAAATACATTTAAGGCTCTCCTTAGGAAGAAAAAACTCGGGAATTTTTGTAGTCCACTAGGAAACAACCACTATGCTTTGGTCTTACTCTGTCTCCGCATCCACCACTTTAATAATGAATAAATGTTAGCTTTTATTATTGCATCTCATGCAGGATGTGGACAGACCACTGTATATGACATCATTGAACTGGTATAATATCCCTGAATACAAGTATATTTACTTCCATTTTATAGATAACAAGTGAAACTCACAAAGTTTAAGTACCTTGCTTAAGGTAACCAGGTAGCATCTGAGAAGACCAGGACAATAAAAAAAAAAAAGTATTATTTTCCCTTGGACAAATGAGAATTTGCCATTGGATTGGAAATTGCATTTGTTGAACACTTGATGGTGAACCCATAGCTGGGACAAACAAGGCTGCTGGTGGGGCACGTTGTTTCCAGTGAAACAGAAATTTTATCCGAGCTCCCAGAAGATCAATTCATGTAAAATGTTCTGTGATGGTAAGAAAACTCAGGTTTTCTTTTTTTATTATTTATTTATTTGACAGATAGAGTTAGACAGTGAGAGAGAGACAGAAAGAAAGGTCTTCCTTCCATTGGTTCACCCCCAAAATGGCCACCATGGCCAGAGCTATACTGATCCAAAGCCAGGAGCCAGGTGCTTCCTCCTGGTCTCCCATGCAGGTGCAGGGGTCCAAGCACTTAGGCCATCCTCCACTCCCTTCCCAGGCCACAACAGAGAGCTGGACTGGACGAGGAGCAACCGGGACTAGAACCCAGAGCCCATATGGAATGCTGGCACTGCAGGCGGAGGATTAACCAAGTGAGCCACTGCACCAGCCCCAGAAAACTCAGGTTTTCTACATATAAGATCATGCCATCTGCAAACAGAGAGATAACTTTACTTATTGTCCAATTTATATGACTGTTTCTTTCTCTTGCCTAATTGCTGTAGCAAGGACTTCAATTACTATGTTGAACTAAAGATGTGAGAATAGCATATTTGTTTAGTCCCTGATATTAAGTAAAAGCATACAGCTTCTCAACATTGAGCAGTGCCAAGAAGACACAACAGGAGAAGGAAAGTTCAACAAATGATGTTGAGAAATCTGGATCAGTATAGAAAAGAATAAAAGTGGATTCTCATACACACATGAAAAAACTCAAAATGGATTAAAGATTTACACATACCACTTGAAATTTTAAAGTATTAGAAGAAAGCATAGGGAAATTGCTTCCTAACACTGGTCTAGGCAATGATTTCTTTCATATGATACCAAAAGCACAAAAGTGACAAAAGTGAAAACAGACACCTAGAGCTGCATCAAACTAAAACCTTGAGTACGGTAAACAGAGTGAAAAGACAGCCTACTAGATGAGCGAGAATATTTGCAAACCATCTGTCTGATAAGAGGTTAATATTTAAAATATACAAAAACTTTCAAAAATGGGCAAAGGACTTAAACAGACATATCTCCATAGCTAACATGCAAGTGGCTACAGGCATATAGCCAAAAACACTAATCATCAATTAAATGCAATAGAATAGAAATGAGATTTAACTTCACAGGATGGATATTATCAAAAGGACACAAGATAGCTTCTATTGGCAAAGATGTGAGGAGGTTGGAATCCAAGTACATTATTGGTGGGGATGTAAGTAAAATTGTACAGTCACTAAGGAAAACTCTATGGAGGTTCCTTTAAAGATTAAAAATAGAATTACCATATGAATCAACAATCTCTTTTCTGGGTCAAAAGAACCGAAATCGAGATCTCAAAGAAATATCTGTACTCTGATGTTTACTGAAGAGACAAGATATGGAAACAGCCTGGTGTCCATCAACAGATGAACAGATAAATAAAATGTGGCATATATACCATGAAATATTATTTAATTTTCATGTGGAAATTTTGCCATTTGTGACAACATGGATGAAGCCTGAGAATTTACTAAGGAAAATAAGCCAGTCATGGGACAAACACTGCCCAATACCATGTACATGAGGCACCTTTTCCAGCCGTCCAAGTCTTTGTGATCCATTATAACCAGTATGTAGAATAATTTTTTGAGTAAAGGAGGGTAAATTAGAAAATGTAGATACTGCTGTCCATTCCCTTCCCATTTGACCTGAATAACATCTCAATGAATATTTTAAAAATTAGAAATATGTGTGTTTCATAATTTTTTTGTCAAGAAAAAAGACCCTATTTCTTATGCCTAAAATATTTCATGATGTGGAACAATTACCCTTAATTATGGAAAATGCCTAAACATCACACAATATTATCCTAGGAGTTAGTCATATTTTCCCACCAAGATACTGCACATAAATTTTCTTCAGTTATATTTAAATGGAATTTTATGCTCCTGTCTGATGACACAGAAAAAATAGATGAGAAGAGACATCTAATTTCATCATGCTTGCAAACAGAGGGAAAAAATACCTGCCTGTTTTTATTTTTATTATGCCCCCTGGCATTATCTAGAGAAGAAAATAACTTAAATAAATATTTTCCATTAGCCACTGGCATAAATCATGATTCATTCTGACAGGTACCTCAACAGGACATACACCTGTGGTAATAATAATGGAAATATTTATTGAGGATTTACTGATCACCAGGCACTTTTATAAGAGCTTGACATATGTTTTCTGATTTGATTTTCACAGCATTCTTGGGAAACAGACACAGTTATTTATCCCTGTGCTAGATGAAGAGACTGAGGCACGGTGAGTTAAGTGATCGGACCAATGAGTTCTATTGATTCAGCTTGATTCAACTTGTCCTAATGAAGGCCCACTCTCTCCTCACTGGAACCCTAAAAGCTGAACAGTAGAGCCATGCCCCCCAAATTATGCTCAGCACCACCAGTGTTGGGTCTGGTGTTAATCACAAATAATAGCAATAGAATACGACTGTCCCTCCAATAAAGCCAAGTGCATAGTATGGTCTAAGTCCTTCGTTCTGTCCTCATTCAAAGACATCTATTTTATACCTGCAAGAGCAGTTCCCATTCTGAATGGGCTGCACCTCCTTCTGTCTCACACACATAGCAGGCTCATTCAGGCCTTTCTTTTCCATAGTTTCCTTCCTTAAATGTACCCTTCTCTCCACTTCCCTTCCAACCTTCCTCTAATTATCATCATCTCACCCTAAGCCATTTACACCCCACACTGTTCTCTTACTTTCTCTTGTTTTCCTGATACTCCAGATTGCAGAAAGTCTCCTAACTTTGAATAGAACAACAACCGATGGACCCCATCCCAGGTACATCATCTGTTTGCTCTGGGGCCTCCAGGTTATGGTGAACTCCTTACCCTTTATGACGTGGTGGAGTGAGATGTAAAGCCTTCTAAGACACCCCCACGTACCTAATCAAGGCTGTCTGTCCCTGCAGGATAGCACTCACACTACTCCAACATCACAGACATCCGTGGTCTCTCCATTGTTATATTGTGTTTGCCTTTATAATAAGGGACCTGATGTACCTTTGTGTCTTTCTCTCCACTTGCTTATTTTAACAATTTCTGGTTGTTATCCACCTTGTGGTTTTGCACCAAAGTCAAGTCAAATGCCTACCCTGCACCAGAGTTGCATGGTAGGCATTCTTTCTAGTCCAGTTGTAGTGTTTTCTGCTTGATGTAACTCAACATTTCACAAAGTAAGGGGCAAATATCACAGTATACAATGAGTATAGAGAAAGCATTAATGTTAACAGCGCAAACACAGTTGATTTGTACAAGATTGACAAAACTCAGTGGATTTTATATTTCAATATCTGAAACTCCACTTAGAAAGCAACAGAATGCAAATCTGGTTCCACTTCCCACATGCAATACCCACCCACATAACTTACACCAGCCTGTACATCAGTCAGAAAAAAAAATGCTTTTAACCCTCCTACTTTAACTTGCTTCACTACCCACATCTCTGAACCATATGAAACCTTCTGGTTAATTAAAATTTTTAAATTCTGGGGTGAATGTTGTGGTACAGCAGGTTATCCCACCACTAGGGATGCCTACAACCTATATCAGAATGTCTGGATTCTAATTCTACCTCCATTTCTAAGCCAGCTTCCCACTAATACACACCCTGGGGGACAGCAAGTCATGGTTCAAGCAGTTGGGTCCCCGCCAGTCACATAGGAGGCCTGGCTCCTAATTTCAGCCCAGCCTTTGGAGGCATTTGGGGAGTGACACAGTAGAGCTATGCATTGGTTATCTCTGTCTCCCTGCCTCTCAAATACATTTTTTATTTGAAAGATTTATTTATTAATTTGAAAGGAATAGCTATAGAAGAGAAGGAGAGAAGAAAGGAATGAGGGAGAGAGAGAGATCTTCCATATACCCTTTCCTGCCCAAAAGGCCACGACAGAAAAGCAAAGCAGGCCAAAGGCAAGAGCCAGGAGCTCGGTCTGGGTTCCCAGTTCCCACGCAGGTGACAAGGGCCCAAGTGCTTGGGTCATCTTCTACTGCTTTCCCAGGCACATTAGCAGGGAGCTAGATTGGAAAGCAAGTATCCAGGGCTCTAATGGGCACTCCAACATGGATGCCGTTGTCTCAAGAGATGGCTTAACTTGCTGTACCACAATGCTGGCCCCTCGAATAAAATTTTTAAAAATACATTTTTAATTAGTTTAGAAAAATAGACAGCATGGTAGAGTACAATTTTCATTTATACATAATTGAGATTTGGCAATTACTCATTTCCCAGATTTACTCCATATCTATTTTAAGAATTAGTCCAAGCACAAAAAGTCACTTTTTGCCTTGGAATAGTTCAGTATGCAAGAAATCTGGGTGGTGGGCAACTCTTAAGAACAGAGATCTGGATACTTGTCTATATAATTAATTAAGAACATTTTCACACTTTAAAAATGTAATTTTTAAAATATCATCTAGTAACTTCACATTTATTTCAAAAGAAAGATGCTTGTAGATCTAGTTGCTATAGATAAAGATTTAACCAAGGCCCATGCAATGCCCTTGCTGGCTATTATCCTTAATTTAGGATGTGTCCACCTCAACAGCTCCTCCATCCCAGCCATACCACACTGGCCTGTTGTAAAGAAGGTGGCTGCTGTCTGATCCAGTTTCCACCTCTGGGGTTTGTGAGGCTGTTTCTTCCTCATGTCTATTTCTGGATACCCTGTATCCTATGTTTCCTATGAACTAAAAGTTAGACATCAAAGCTTAATGAGTATTTTTGGCACTAACCCACAGGTGATGCTGGCAGTTCATGTGGCATCACAGAATGTCTATTTGTCCCACTGTTGGAGATGAAAGGATCAACAATGGTTGTAAGGTGGCGAAAGTCACTGTCCTCTAGGATACAACCAGGTTTCATCCCTTGCCACCAGCATCTGATCCCTGGAGTGATATTTTTAACATCATATAAATACCCCGAGCAAACTGCTTTTGTATCCATTCATGACATTTGAGTAAATCAATTATTTTACTAAAAGCTTTTGCTCAGCGGTGAATGTTGGGCCACTTAGCACACTGGTGGCCAATGAGGCTGGCCTGACCAAATTGGGGCACTTGCTCATATCCTGTCCAATCCCTGATCCACAACAGCCTGGTGATGAGCGATCCCTTCGTGCCCCAAGGGAGCTAATGCCCCTTTGGCTGATTCCATGAATCTGCTCAGAACCAAATTGGGCTGCTAAAAACTGAAGGCAGTAAACAAGCTAACTTACAGGCTGTCCTTTTACACATCTGGGTGAATATTTCTTTATTTCCCAGGCCTTCTGATTTATTTATTCATTATTAAATTTAACTGAATTAGATTCCTAAGACAATGAAAAATGCTGAAGTTCAAATGAAATCAAACTACTCCTATGAGCTCTGGGAGGTCTTGATACTCAACTCACTTTGTGGAGGGCTCCAAAGTGTTTGTGGTCATCTGGGACCTCACCAGGCATGGAGGGCTCCTGACTAATGATCAATACAGCCCCAGAGACAGGAACACCTCAATGCACAGCAGTGAGATTCCCGTCTGAATTTTTAATCTACAAATTATAATTGTACATATTGATGGGTACAAAATGTATTTTGATATATATATATATGTATATATGGAATGATTACATCAAGCTAACCAACATATCTATCACCTCAGAAACTTTTTATGTGACACAAACATTTAACATCTACTCTCCTAACAACTCTGAAATATGTAATGCATTATTAACTGTAGTCACCATGCTATGCAATATACCTTTTGTAAATGATACTTTGTACTTTTTGACCAACACTTCTCCTTTCCTCCTCCATGATCACCCCCAGCCTCTGTTGACCATTGTCCCACTCTCTGCTTCCAGGAGCTCAACATCTTTTGGATTCTATTTATCAGGGAGATCACGTGGTATTTTCCATGTTGTTACTGGTTTATTTCACAGCATAATGTCCTCCATGTTCATCATATTGTTGCAAATTACAGGATTTCCTTTTTTTTTTCTTTAAGATTTATTATTATTTACTTGAAAGGTAGAGTTACAGACAGAGAGAGGAAGAGACAGAGAGAACTTCAATCTGCTGGTTCACTCCCCAAATGGCCACAACAGGCAGGGCTGGGCCAGACTAAAGCCAGGAGCCTCTTCCAGGTCTCCCACATGAGTGCAGAGACCCAAGGTCTTGGGCTGTCCTCCGCTACTTTCCCAAGTACCTTAGCAGGGAGCTGGATCTGCATCCAAATGGGATACTGGTGCTGTAGGCAGCAGCTTAACTCTACACCACAATGCTGGCCTGGGATTTCCTTTTCTTAAGGCTAAAAAGTATCTGTTATACATCTTTACCATATTTCTTTAACCATTCATTTATGGACAGTCACCCAGATGGTTTCCAACTTTGCTACTGTGAATAATGAGGCAATGAACATGGAAATGCAGATATCTCTTCAACATACTGATTTTCCATTTGAATACATACCCAGTAGTGGAAATGCTGGGTCATATGGTAGTTCTAATTTTAAATCTTTGAGGAACCTCTGTAGTTTTTCATAATAACTATACTAATTTACATTCCCACTAATTGTATAAAAGAGTTCCCTTTCCAGTGCTTATCTCTCTGTGGTCACTTTTCAAGGTGAAATACACAACTTCAAAGCATTCTTGTCCATGTTGCACCTGTACACTTACCTCTGGAGAAGCCCAGTCTTTGTCTTCATCTACTGCCCATGCTGCCATCTAGCTACACCCCCATGTGGTTTTTCCTTCAGCCATGTTCACCCCTCTGGGACCTGGCACTTAGTCTCAATGGTTAGTCCCATTCCATCTACTGGTCTCAACTGAGTCATCACCTTCTCAGAGAAAGCACCTTCCCTGACCACCTTAACCAATTTGAGCCTCATCCAAAAGCCATTCTTTATCCACCTCCATTTCTTACAAAGTCATGATCACTCGAATACTATTTCTCATTTATGTATTGCCTTCTACTTTCACCTGCAGAATGAAAGACTACCAAATCTGTATCATCCAGTTTAGTGTAAGGGATGCAGAAATCATTCATGTTTGTTAGGTTCTTTACACTGGAATATAAATCACAACTGTACTGCTCACCTCGGAAAACTCAGTATCTATCATCAAGCTCAATGAATACACACACAGGATATAATCCTTCTCCAAGTGGCTGCAGCAAGAACTGACCCAGTAGATCTGTTCCTACTCTGGCGGAACTGAGCCCCTGCTGGGGAAGACAGATACACAAACATGACTTCTACAATGGAAACATTTTTCATGGAGTGATGCTATGGGAGCAAAGAAGGAAGTAACTGATTGAACCTGGGCAACTCAAGATGTTTTCTGAACAAAGTTGCCTCTGAGAAAGCAGGAAGGATGAGTAGCCACAGAGTAAGATATCTCGTTCTCTGTTCTCCATAGGGCAGTGAGACTGAACGTGCAGCACAGAATCGGCGGGAGTGTGAGATGCTCCAGGGTTTTACAGAATTCCAGGGGTTACAGCTGGACCTCAAGGTGCAAGTAGGAAAGAAAGGTAAGCTGTAAAGCTGAAAAGCGAGTCATGGTGAGCTACCATTAGCAATGTGGATTTATCCTGAAGATCAGAGATCCTGTGGGATGTTAAAATCAGAGAAACTGGGAGATGTAGAATTTTGGAGAAAGGCCAAGTGCTACTCATCGCCAAGCCTCTGGTCACACAGAGTTAGATACAAGCAAGTAGAGCAATGAGCGGAATAGTCAAGTTTTGGAATTCAGGAATTAGATATTCTTTTGATTAGTCCTTTTATAAGTATGCTTTCATTTTGGGATTTTTTTTTGGTTCATCTCTCTCCTTGATATCATCAAAGAAGGAGGGGAGGAGGCACCATCACTCCAGGCTGTGCCCCTACTACTGCCCTCTTTTACATAAATACTTCTAATATCTGAAGTTATCTGTTAGAAAAAATGAAGGTAGAGTAGAATCAATCTTACCTTGAATATTTATCTCTACCCTTGGAGTTATGTTTTGAATGAATTATTCATAGGTTAAGAGCGCCAATGTTTACAAATTGATAAATATGCAGCATGGATCTAGGAGACTCTATGAAATCTAAGGAAGCTCCTCCAAAAAATCCCAAATGTGTCCCCCCACATTAATGCCACCCAATAAATTCATGGTAGCAGACTGTTTTGAGAAGTCACAGGAGCTTTGAAATATGAATATTGTGCCTTCTTAATCATCAGAACACATTTGCTGGTGTTCCTAAAGCAAGTTCTACCATGGGTATCATATCTGACTTTGACAAAGTATTGAAGGAAGAGCTCATTAGTCCTTCCCAGTCATATATCATGTGTGTCCAATTTTCTAGCCATTGACAAATGATGTTCATAAAATATGACTAAATTGTCCAGGAAGCAAAATTTCTCAAGGTGCAGCCAAAAGATGCCATGAAAGCATGACTTCTAACACTCTAGGCCAGGTACATGTCTTAATTATTCTCCATCAGCTTCAGGAGATGCATCGCCCTGCTCAGGGGTTGCCAGAGCAGAGGAATGTGACTCCAAGAAGGCAAGGCATATGACTCTCAATGCTGCTTATGTATAGGTGGTAAAGAAGGGCCAAAACATAGGTCTACATGGTGAGCAACACAGTGAGAACCAGAAAAGAAGGAGCTTGGGCAGTGGGCACACTGAAAACTCATAAAAATGGTACCACACATTTAAATCCTTGTCATTATCATTCTCTCATATACTCAATTAGGTTCTCATTTAGTGGAACACCAACATCTAAATTCACCACAGTAATTTCTTCCCACAAAGAAGAAATCCCACATATTTTTGATATTTTTGGGAAATCAAATACCGTAAGTATGGTTAATTTAAATGAAGTGTCTTCTATGATTAGAATCATATGAGGAAGAGGATGTGGAGGGTGTATGTGCTGGGGGGGCTGTTGAGTAGATAACGTCTCTGTTGGAATCGGTTTTACTGGGAGTCAACCACCCTGAGCTGAGAAGGTGGAACCATTCCCTCTGTAGTTGTGATCAGCTGGCTCCTTGGGCATAGAAACTAAATGTCTGCCTTCAGAACTCCAGCCTGACAAGGCTAATCAGATAAAAAAATTGATCCTATGGTGCTGGCCTCTTCAATTCAGAATAGGTCTATTACCCTTGGCCTTCAAAACATACCCTTTATTAGTCTTATGATCCAAGACCATGGTGATTGGTACATGACACCAATTCATCTTTCATAAAATTCTATGGATGGTTTGAAATGGCATGATATTATAGATATGCACCATGCATGGTAAATATTAAGAAATGAACAAAGGTTAAAACATTTGAAATAAGGAACAGGAAGAAAGAGAACTGGGGTTAACTAACAAGGAATTGATAAAAAGTAGAGGTATTACAGTCATTTGTATATTTATCCTCTTATTACTTTTTTGATAAATACAAATGCACACAAATATAAGATTTATTCCAGAGAAGATTCTAAAAATTATTAAACATTTTTCACACTCCAATGGAGAGACAACTTGGGATCAAAGAAAAATATGCACATGGAAAAAGTAAAGCGACTATCTAATAGATGAATCTGTGGCTAAATGAGGGGGTCTCATAGAAACCAGGGAAGGTATAGAAAGAGGAACCTTATGGATGGACTCACATCTCAAGAGCTTTAAACTCCTAACAACAGCAATTTGTGACAACAGCTGCCTCTTTGAGATCCTAGTGCTTAGAAAAATATGGAGGAATCGAGAAACATGAAGCAAACGTGCACCGAGTGAATGAAGAAGAAGGATCTGGGGAAAATGGATTAAGATTCCCTATAAAAACTTCTCAGCAATGTTCTGCTTGCAAAACCTAAATGATCTTTAATCCCATATTTCTTGTCTTTGTTATAACATCATTGATCACTCTTATCTAATGTGACTTCCTCCCTTTTCTCCTAAATGTCTTGCTTGGCTTAACTCTTCTCTCTCTCTTTACCTCTATTGTTGGGAATTATACATGTGTGTTGAAAGAAAGAGGGAAGAAGGAAGAAAGAAAAGAAAGAGGAGGAGGGATATTACAAAGGAGGGAAGATAAAGGAAAAAAAAAAAGAATGAAATCACAAATATCGACTAAAACTCTAGCTAGGTATAAAAAGAGTAAATAAGGCAGACCCAGTCTCTTTGGAATCTTTCCCGACTACACAGAAAACTGCACGATTTTAAATATAGTGTTCTGCATTACAGTAGAATTATGCACAGGATCAAACTGGAGCACATAGGATGAACAAATAATCTCAAATCAAAATTCCAGGAGGAGCTCTTCAGAAAAAAAAAAAGTGTGAAACATGTGACGGGGTATGTTGGGAGAGGGATGTTCAGCTCAGCAGTCAAAAGATACTAAACCCAGAGACAAGAGATGGATGAAGGGCCAGGCGGACAAGGTAAACACACAGGCCAAACCCAGGGAACTGTGAATCTTCAGGGAGGAGTGGGCTCAACATGGGAAGGTAGAAAGGTCTGTGAGGGGCTTCACAGCACATGTCATTTGAGATGTGTTCTTAAAGACCCAGCAGACTTTTGTTAGTGAGTTGCTACAGGAAGGAAGTTCATTTTGAAGAAAACAGATAACCACCATCGACAAAGAAACAAAGGCACTGGCATGTCTGCTCTCTGCTGGAATTCTGTTGAGTGATGAGGCTGGAAAAGGACATTAGGACCAGAGAGAGAATGAGCGGAAACTCCGGAGGGAGTAGGAAGTTCATTCCAACAGCAGTGAGGAGGAAGAGTCTGGGGCTGAATGTGCTTCCACGGGAGGGGTCAGGGGAAAGAAAGCCTGGAAGAGAAGACAGGAAGGAGCGGATCTGAGTGGGTGTGAGAATGAAGTCCGGGGAAGGAGGAGGTCCCAGTAATCAAGGCGGGGGATGAAGCAGGGCAGTGGTACGGACATGGCATTGGAGACCTGGAGTACAGAGTGAAGAAGTGAGCCAATGAGGCAAGAGAAAAATAGGTGTGCTACCCAAAAATCAGAGAGCAGTTAATAATATAAGAATACAAACAAAGGTAGATAAGAAATGAGTCTCTTTTTTTCTTTTATATTACATTTATTTATTAATATGTATAGAAAAGATTTCATGAAATTTCAGACATGAGTCCAAGAATACTTGTTAAATGAAGGGACATTGTAATTTAGAGCAATAGCAACTGTGGGGTTTTCTTCAGTGAGTGTTCTAAGGAACTCTCATAGTTTAAAAAAGATGGCAATTCTTGTTTAAAAAAAAATCTCTGGATATTTATTCTTTGTTATTCTAGTCTAGTCCAGTTTAAACATTTTCCTGAATTCCAGACTCAAGCATTCACTTGAATCCCCAATAGCATCTCACACACACTGTGCAAAATATAACCCTAAACCCATTCCTCTCACAGGGTTCCTCAGCTCAAAGTGACAAGTCCATTCATCCTAAGATGAAGCCAGAGGCTTCATTCTGACCCACCTTATCTCCCACGTCTCGTCTGTTAGCAGATCTTGGCGTGTGTGTTTTCAGACTCTATCCTCAATACTCCCATGGCTTCCATTCTGGCCCATGTTACTCCATTTCCTGGCTAAATGCCTGCAAAACCTGCCAACCCTCAACAGCCAGTCACCACACAGTACCATGTCAGTTTAGCTGCCCAGCCTCTCGAGCTGTCTAGCAGCTTCCCAACTCACCTTGGATGAGGCCAGCACGCTCAAATAATTGCCAGTAGGCACAATAGGGTCAGGCTCTTCCTTGTGCCTCCAACTTCTCTTCAGCCACAGTGGCCTCCTGGATAATCCTGTGTAGATTGAGTCCCGCTGGCCCCAGGACCTTGGTATCTCTTTTCTATTCCTGGGACACCTTTCTTTCCACAGCTCACTCACTTAGCTTCTCAATGTGACTTGTTGGCCACACATTGGAGCATTTTTAGCCACTCTCCTCAAACGCTCTGTACTAATTCTTTGATTTAATTTCTCTATTATCTATATATGCACATAACTTATAATCTGGTTTACTGGTTTACTTGCTTATTCTGTGCATCAGGACATAAAACTACTGAAAGGAAAGATTTTTGTTCACTTATGTTTCTAAACTTCTTAAAATAGTGTCTAGTTCTTGGTACACATTTGACACTCAATCAGTATTTATTGATGCAAAAGTGGCTTGTGAAGAGCATCTTCAGTTTCATCTCTAATATGAATTGCTGTTGCTATTATTCTCCATCAAAGCAGGGGACTGGAGTAGACTATCTCCTATTTTCCTGAGTCAAATGAGCTCTGTCTTTAACTGAAGAAAACTTCTATTTTATTTCACTAGATTTACATTGTTACTCCATACAAAAAAAATGTGTTTATGTTTTACCATTCTCCCTAACAGTCATAAATCTTTCAACTGCATCAGTATATTAGAATGAGTACTGGCACAATTGCAAAACAGATCTAAAGGCTGTTTACGGTTTCTGCTGTATGACCAGCTTGGCATGATTTACTGTGGGAGTGCAGGAATTTTATAGGGCAAGAGTGAGTTTAAACGTTTGTTTTATTTATACAGATGTTTAGAGGTAGATGCTTGCTAGTGCAAGTATCATTATCAATTCCCTGCAAGGAAGGGTGAAGGAAGTGTGGAACACCATCCAGATGAGGCAGCAGCAATGAGGACTCCCACCACAGGGCCATTTTCTCTTTTGAATTGGATCCTGAAATGTAGGTGACCTACAGACACCTGCTGTCCTTCCACACCTAGCACCACCAAGAAGGATGGCAATTCACTCTGTGGCAAACTGAACCAAGCCCGATGGAGCTGAATGAGCTCTCGAGGGGCAGGAGAGGTTCCCAGGATGGGACTTTAAAACATAGTGTGGTAACCAGAGCATCTGTCTATGTGTGCTTCTCAGAGTCCCTTCTAATTACCCGCCCAAACTTGAGTCCCACTTAATGGAATCTCCTAACATTTTGTGGCAATTTAAATCTTATGACCACAAATGCCTTGGATTGCTCTCCCAGCCCCCTTCAACAAGTGGAGATCCTGGAGTGGGGGTTGGACTCTGTGACTTGTTTGCAATCAATAAAGCCAAAGAAGCCAAATGCAACTTTGGAGATAAGCTCACACGGCAGGCCAGTGCTGGGCCTCAGTCCACTTCTCTTCATCTCTCATCTCTCAGATTCTGGGAGATGTCAGGTGCCACATCATGAGTAAGGGCCCACATGGTGACCACCTGAGGCCTCCTGCCAAAGCCACATGAGTGAGGCTGGCTGTGGGCCCTGATGCCTCCATCAAGTTGGGCACATGACTACTGTTTCAGAAAGCATCTGGGTCGGGTTTTCACAGAGACCTGGGCCAGAAACCCCACCTAAGCTATTCCCAAATTCCTGTTGCCCAAACGCTGTGTTGGTTGTTTTAAGCCACTAAGTGCTAGAGTAATTTTTATACAATAATTTCTATTTAATTCAATATCCAAATGAGGATAATGCTGCATTTTAAATACATCATTATTCTGGTGACCAATTTCATCGAAAGTACAAGAGAAATGGGATTGATTTCTCAGTTGATCGAGCATGTTCTGAGAGGAGCTCCACGCTATGCACCCTGGAACCATACAATTGAATTAGATTTGCACCCTGCCTTCAAAAGGATTACCACTTAACTGCACAGGGAAAATGGGACTGTGAAGATATCCATTCGTTTTCCACAGAACTACCCGGCTGCCTTCCTGTTCAGTTAATATGTTGTTATATTAATCAGATATAATACAAATCTTTAAAAAGGTTTAACCATCACCTCTGAATTCAGCAGGACGCAAGCCATAACCTGAGCAACATCATATAATAGATCACATTCACCTTGTTCCTCAGCCCAAGACTTCTAGAAGATGAACTGAAATTAGTCTCCCCTGTCTCCCTTGTGAGCCACCTGCCTCGACTCACCTGGGAATCAGCTCCTTCTGCTCAAAAAGCTTGTACTTCCCCTGTGTATTATACGCAGACACTTCTAACATCCCCTGTAAATCTGCTTCCACCTGCTCTCTCTCGGTTGCTAAATCCATTCTCTGCCATGGAACACAGACCTGCCAGTGCAGCTGGCCTTGAAGAGATACAGCTAGACGCTGTGCGAGAGAAATGCCAGTGCCAGAGCTGCTGAAGACGATCTCAGGGACACGCCAAGGCCATCTTCCAGGAAAAGACAGGAAACAGCAAAACTTTTATAAAGGATTCTTATCTCCCTTCGATGCAGTGTCTCTCGCTTGGGTCTTGTTGAGTTGAGGCCCTTTTGGAAGAGCAGGTGAATGTCAAGATACTAGAAATTCCCCTTCCTATTTCTGTATTAATCAGCAGCGACACTGAATTATGAAAAACATACTACCTGGGGACAAAAATGTTGCTGTTTTCTGTGATCCTACATAGGTAGAGATATTTTCAGAGAGATCCAGAATCACAAGGACATTGTCAAAAATACCTTAATAGTAAATGATACATCTTCAAATTTCTTCCATATGCAACGATACAAAAGACATATCCTATACCACCCAGAAAAGATGATAGTAGCAGAAATGCACAGTTAGTCTAAGACTGGAGTGAGTTCTATTCACTATACAACACAGCATGCAGTCAAGAGAAATCATATATGTGCAGAAAACTCTACCAGACTGACATTTGCTCCATAATAAGTAAGTTGCCTTCATAGCCACAATGTTAAATTCTCTTGAACTATCCCACAGAGTTCCGTATTGATGGGAACTTCCTCCCACCTCTTAAATCAATGTTTATGGATTTGTATTCTAAAGCATCCGAAGAAACTGCAACGAGCAGGCCTTGAGAATGATCTTGTATCTGTTATAAAGAAAATGGTCCATTTCTCACGGGGCCCTTCTGAAGTTGACCAAAGATGCATAGTATATTATATAAATACATATTTTGTTCATGTCATATATATTATATAAATTATTATATTTGTATTTTTATTATATTTTATTAATATATTATATTTATATATTATATGTAAATTATTATATATTATATATATTAACTATATATATATTATAGTTAATTGACCAATATTCTCATCCTAAGAATCTCTTTCCAGATTTGGACATAATTTAGCAAAATTTCATTCTTTTAAGCCAATAAGAATGAAAGAAAATGACCTTAACCAAAACATGAAACATACTTCAATATTAAACATAATGTAATAATACACAGATGAGGCTGTGAGGGTGGGAAGGACATATGGTAGAATTCTGTCACATCTGCACTGACTGCTAGGAAATACCTAAAGTAAGTTGACCCATCTAGTAGAATTATATGCTTTGGCTTGTCCCAAACTTTCTGCTGACATGATGAAATGTCCCATCTGTCTCACTTTTACCTTACTAACTTTGGGGGAGAACACTCTGGCAGAGATTTAAATAATTAGATGGGATAGGAAGGTAATAGTGGATGATAGTAGAGAACATAATTGTGTATAGCGTGTATGCACGTGCTGGTGGTGTTCAGAGGTGAGACCAGCGCTTGCCTCAAGAACACATAAACAAGTTGCAAAGACATGGAAAAGACGACTTTGGCTCTTGTGCAAGACTGACAAACAAATTCATGAAAGGCTCTACATTTTCGTAGAATGTTTTCTGATGCAGAAGAGGAAATGAGGTTAGGAAAAGAACCATCCTATTAGGACTTGATTCATGCAAGAATCGCCAATGGATTTCAAAACCAGTTGGTGAAAAAATGATGAAGCAAAAGGTATTAATATAGACTTGAAGATTTCCCACACTTTAATTGTTAATTTCAAAGGAAATACAATGATTTTACAGTAGAAAAATCTTACAGGCAGTTCCTTAAACAAGAGATCAAAATTAGTATATCCCGGGGGACAAGCTGGCATCCTGTGCCTCTTGATCTCATGCTCTGCATGACACAAGATCATTTCTATGGGATCCTGGCCAACATTCTAATTATGAGGAAACATCAAACACAGGCATGGAAATTACACAGGAAAACTGGTTCACTCTCTTAAAACCTGTAAGGGTCAAAAAGTCAAAGAAAGATGGAGAAAATGTTCCAGATGAAAGAAGATTAAAGAATCATAAACACGAACACCCTGGTTGATCCTGAATAGAATTCTGGAACAGAGTAACAAAAGGTCCGCAGTGCACCGCTGGGACAAGTGAAACCACAATACGACTCTAGTGCAGATCACAGCACAGAATACACTGAAAATACCCTGATTCTGATAACTACACTGTGGCTTTCTAAGAAAATGTCCTTTGTGTTGGTAAACACACACTTTAATATTAACAGTAGAGGAGATGGTTTCTACAACTAGTGTTTAAGCCATTCAACAAAGATTTCAGTGACACACATAGGAAACAGAATAAAGAAAGAATAATAAAGTAAATGGAGCAAAATAGAAAATTTTGATAATCTGGGTAAATAGTGTCAGGAAGTTCTTTGTATATTTTTGCAACTGTTCTGTACAAATGTACTAATGTAAATTCTACCAGAATAAAGAATTATAGTACAAAGGTGTAAGTGTGAGTGGAGAGATGACGGAATGCATGCAGAATCCCTCTCCCCATAGATATAACTCCCACCCTTTATGTTGTATTACATACAAATAAATATATTGCCTGAGAACTGTCGAGAGCCACCACGGGCAAGCCTGTCTCTCCATCCCAAGAACATCCTAGATGCAACTTGACGCGAGATTTTATACCATTTATAAAACTGCGTAATGATTGCAATGCTGAGGAGTAGCTGTTGCTATCACCTCTTCATCTGGATCAGAGTTGGCCTCTCTACAATGCAGGAACAGTAACAGGATCCTGTTTCCGAAGGCCACCTGGGGAGAGGGAGAAGAGCAGGTGCAGGAGGCAGAGCGGGTCGCTGTTTCTTTCCTCTTAGGGATCCTCTGCTTTCTGATTTTGTTTTCCCCATCCCTTCCCCCTGGGCCTCACTAGTAGCTCAGCGTTAGCTCGCCCTCTCCCTGGAGTAAAACACGTTGGTCACGATGCTGGGGGCTTTCACAAACGATTCTGAGAGGACATAATGTGCTCCCGGCAAACCAGAGTTCATGTTCTCTTCCCACAGGGAGAGCAGACAGAAACTTTCCTTCTGCCAGGGTAACTGCATTACCTTCGCTAATCCAGGTGGGCTACACGAGGAGAAACGTGTAACACATCCCCAAAACCTCAGAGTCCAAACATGTGATGCCCTGACTGCCAGACAACTGTCTCTAGCAGCCAGGAGGAATCTCCAGAGGTTTCTCAGGAGGGGAGCAAGAGGGCTTTTATTTACCATGAAAGCCCAGGACCAAGTGCTCCAATTCTTTCCTATTCCCTCCAGGGTAGGCTCAATTCTTCCAGCAACTAAGGAGCTTCCCAGTAAATACCATGGAACTGCACAGAACTAAAGTCATTCAAACTGTTTCAGGCTCCATGCTAATATGGAAACACATTTGAGCTGTGGGATATAGCTAGAGAAGTAACATGCAAGTATTGGGTATAGCTTTTTCTGGCCAGTTCCACCTTGGGTTTCCAGTGGTGTCAGCAGCTCGTTTAAATTCTTTGCTTCTCAACTTAAAGAATGAGAAGATGGTGTAGGCACCTGGCATAGCAGTTAAGGCACTGCATGGGATGCCCACGTAAGTTCCAAGATGTGAGTCCTGGCTCTGTTCCTGATTCTAGTTTCCTGCTAATGCACACTCTGGGAGGCAGCAGTGGTGGCTGGAGGAGCTGAGTCTTTGCCACCAACATGGCAAATCTGGGCAGCCCCTGACATTGCACGCATCTGGGGAGTGAACCAGCAGATGGGACATAAATATTCTCTCCTTCTCCCTCCTCTTCTTCCTCTCCTAGAATCAGGAACAGAGCCAGGACTCAAATCTAGGAACTTATGTGGGCATCCCAAACAGCACCTTAACTGCTATGCCAGGTGCCTACACCATCTTTCCTCTCCCTCTCCTCCCTCTCCTCCTCCTTTTCCCACTCTCTTTCCTTCTCCCTTTCAAATAGTAATACTAATAATAAAAAGAACAAGAATTAAGAAATTCAACTTCTGCAGGAACCAATATGAGAAAGTGGTAGAGGCGGTTGTTTTTCAGGTCACCAGAAAAACATACTTCTACACACAAGGGATATTATTTAAAATAAGACACTTTTCAAGGTTTCAATTTTTAAAATTTTTTTTAAATTTATTTGAGAGAGAGCAACGAAGAGAGACAGATTGATAGAGTTCCCATCTACTGGTTCACTTTCCAAATGCCTCTAATTGCCAGGGATACCCAGGCAAAAATTGGGAGCCAGGTATTCAATCCCTACCTCCAACGTGGGTAGCAAGGCCCCAACTACTTAAGCAATCACCTGCTGCCTCCTATTGTGCACAACAGGAAACTGGAATCCAAAGTAGAGCTGGGTCTTTTTAAAAAATATATTTATTTATTTGGGAGATGGAGTTAAAGACAGTGAGAGGGAGAGACAGAGAGAAAGGTCTTCCTTCCGTTGGTTCACTCCCCAAATGGCCCAACAGCCGGAGCTGTGCCGATCCAAAGCCAGGAGCCAGGAGCCTCTTCTGGGTCTTCCACGTGGGTGCAGGGGCCCAAGGACTTGGGCCATCCTCAACTGCTTTCCCAGCACATAGCAGAGTGCCGGATCAGAAGAGGAGCAGCCGGGACTAGAACCGGTGCCCATATGGGATGCTGGCGCCACAGGCAGATTAACCTATTGCGCCACGGTGCCTCCCCCTCCCCCCTTTTTAAAGATTTTATTTATTTATTTGAGAGGTAGAGTTATAGACAGTGAGAGGGAGAGACAGAGAGAAAGGAGAGCTGGGACTTGAACCCACGTAACCTGACATAGGATATGGGCATCCCAAATGGTGTCCAAAGTACTATGTCAAATAACCACCATCCCAGTGTTTTATTCATCTTGTTATGAATGTGAATATAAAATTCAATTTCATAACATACTTCTCAATAGGCACCTTTCATATTTGATGTTCAACTGAATGCAGCAAGATGTAAATGTTTCAGACCAATTAGCAACTGGATGCTGAAGGTTATCTGTATCTTTGAGCATTTGCTTATAGAACACCAGATGTGCAGACATGCCCCTTGGAGCATGTAGCAGTTGGGTCCTATTTGAATTTGTAGCTCTGGGCATGGTATTGGCACAGCCTGCAGCAGAGCCCCCTCCCTACCAAGAGTGAGGGTTCTGGAAGCATGAAGACCAGGGGAGACAGTGCTACCTTGCTGCTCGTCACTGCGCAGCTTGCTCCAGCCCACACAGCACCACTTGCACCAACCTCCACGGCCCCAAGCCTAGAAGAGGCTGAAGAGGGATTTCAAAGGCTTATTCATCACATGTTTGTGGGCATGAAAATGGAAGGAAAATATTTTCTTTCCTATGGACTTTATAACTAAACGTTCTGATCTCTCTGCAGTTCCCCACAAATAAAGCACATGGCCCTAACTTTACTGGCTGCACTGTAACATTTAAAGTTACATTTAAAGTTAAAGGCTTAGAACCAAGCCCCCCAACCTGGTTTGATGGCTCTTAACTTTGGAGCTTTGACACATGCTTAATGTGCTAACACAATCTGATGCAAAAAACAAATGATTAAAGGCTGGCTTTGTAAAAGATTGTGTAAAAAATAAACTAGAAATTATTGAAGCTGATTTACATGAGGGTTTCACTCTCATTTCCTTGCATTTTAATTGTTTCTTGAGTTGGGGTGAGTTTTTGTGAGTGTATGGGAATTGCCCTGGGAATGGCTTGACCAGGTGGATGTCACCTGTTGTGTGTGGAGGCAGTAATGCAGTGGGGACCAGCTGACTAGAGGAAGGTACCTCCCCTGTGTCAGGCATTACACTTGATGCTTTATATGTGTCTAATTTAATACCCAAAGTGGTATTGCAAGAAATTATCACTCTCCCACTTTAATGAGAAGACACTTGATGAGCTAAGTAAGTCGAGCAAAGTCATTTAGTTAGAAAATAATAGATAAAGGGTTTGAGATAAATTTATCTAGCTCCAGACTCATTGTTCAGATGAGCCCTTGCTACCTCCATTTGCGGCAGAAATATACCTCACAACATCTCCACTAACTGAACATCAGTCTGTATTTTTTTTTTTTTTTTGGCCAGGCAGAGTTAGACAGTGAGAGAGAGAGAGAGAGAGAGAGAGAGAGAGAGTTATAGACAGTGAGAGAGAGACAGAGAGAAAGGTCTTCCTTCCGTTGGTTCACTCCCCTAATGGCCACTATGGCTGGCGCTGCACCGATCCGAAGCCAGGAGCCGGGTGCTTCCTCCTGGTCTCCCATGCGGGTGCAGGGACCCAAGCACTTGGGCCATCTTCTGCTGCCATCCCGGGCCACAGCATAGAGCTGGACTGGAAGAGGAGCAACTGGGACTAGTACCCAGGGTGCCAGTGCCGCAGGCTGAGGATTAGCCAAGTGAGCCACGGCACCGGCCTCAGTCTGTATTTGAATAGAGATCCTAGTGACAGCACATCCCATTTTTAAAAATCTTATGTTTATTTTTTTATTTGAATGGTAGAAAGACAGAAGTACAGATTTCTCATTTACAACAGCTGGGACTGAATCAAGCTTAAGCCAAAAGACAGTACTCAACCTCAGGCCTCTTACTCGGACATCAGAGATCCAAGTACTTGAGCTATGCCTCCCAGGGCATACAGCAGTTGGAAGCTAGGGTGGAGCCAGGACTTGAACCTAAGCATTCCCATATGGAATATGGGCATTCCAAGCAATGACTTAACTACTAGGCTAAACACCCACCTCAGCATCCCACTTTTAAACAGTTCTGATGGAAACATTGGACTTACACAGTGAGCTAGAACCCACTCTTATATTCTTCCTGCTAGTCTGCATTAAGCTTTGTTAAGTCATTCTTGAGAAACCTGCTCCCCTGCTGTAGAAGCTGGAGTGGGAGGGGCGATTTTTAGGATAAATAGCTTTAGTCTCCTTAACCATTCCTCACACCGTGAGGCTTCCTCGCCATCCTGACTGTACACTCTCTAGAGCAGGTCCTTCTGAGGAGACAGAGGTCCTGTGAGACACAGAGCCCAGCCAGGAGAAACACGGGACTCTCAAGTATTTGAAATGTGGCTAGTACTCACAGAATGGCTTCAAACTGCATTTAATTTTAATTACTTAAAATTTAATATCCACAAACGGTTAATGGTCACAATATTAGAGCAGAGCTGGACCTCCCCAGGATAATACACGTTTCTCTTGGGAGAGAGCACTTGCTCTAGAGGTTAAGGTGCTCCCATATTGGAGCACCCAGCTCTGCTCCCTGTTGCAGATTCCTGCCAATGTAGAACCTGGGAGACAACAGATGGTGGCTCAAGAACCGTGTCCCTGCTATCCACATGGGAATCCTGAACTGAGCCTGGCTTCTGGCTTCAGCCTCGCCCAGGCCTGGCCATTGTGAGCATTTTAGGGGAGAGAACCAGTAGACAGAGCTGTCTGCCTGTTATCTCACTCTTTCCATCTCTCCCTGTGACCCCTTAACTCCCTCTGACCTCCCTCCTCCTCCTACTCCTTGGCTCCTTCCTTGTGGCTTACCATCATGGCCCTTCTCTCAGTCCTGGAACTACCTTCCTCAGCTCATTCTGTTCCTCTGCACAACTTCCCCCTTCCTGCCAAACCTGTGAGCAATCGCTCATACTTTAGCTGTCAGCTTCTATGTCTCCATCTTGGGGAAAGTGATCTGACATGTTCCCCCACTTCATCCCACAGGCCTTCCCGCACTCTCCAAATTGGGAAAGTAAGGTTACATTGGGTTTGACATGATTTCAGAGACACCTGCCTCCTTCACTTGATCCTTAGGTGTATAAGTAGGATCACTTTTGTATCCACTGCACAGTGCCTGGCAAATAGTATATGTTCAGGAAAAAGTCCAGAGATAGAACATTCCAGAAATCATGCAGAGCAGCAGTTAGAGTAATGAAGAAAGGAAATGTGGCTCCGGGGCTTATTAGAATAGTATGCTGATTCACAAAGGCTCTCAAGGGCCATTCTTCTCCGCCTGCTGTTGCTTGCCTTAGTGTAGGTCCACCTCACGGGAGGGATGGCAGAGATTTAAAAGGAAAAGGCAGGTGTGAGCTTTTCACCCAGTCTGTTCTCCATGCCACATTTTCTCCCTTCTTCAGGTACAGTTCCCGATCTCTTGTGTCCAGGAAGTTTCTCCAGGTTGTCTAACCTGCTCACCTATGGTTTCTCTGAACTTGTGATGAGCTATGAGCATCTCAATTTTTTATTTGCTTCATCTTGATCTGTCTCATATCAACTCGATCCCAACTTCTTGGGGAAGAGAAACTATAGATAATTTAGGCATGTGTTTCTAAAGAACTAGTACCATAGAATATTCCTTTTAAATTTTCTAACAGGTCTAATTTTGATTTGGCTTAAAAATAAATGCCAAGAATAATAGGAAGTTCAGAATAGAAGGTCACTAATTTTCCTTTACACTTTCTGATTTTTAGTTATGACTTATCTCAGAAGCCAGTTTCTTAATTCTGCTCTGCTTAACTTGCATAACTATATATATATATATATATAAACTATCATTCAGGAAACTTTTTTTTTGACAGGCAGAGTGGACAGTGAGAGAGAGAGACAGAGAGAAAGGTCTTCCTTTTCCATTGGTTCACCCCCCAATGGCCACTGTGGCCAGTGCACCATGCTGATCTGAAGCCAGGAGCCAGGTGCTTCTCCTGGTCTCCCATGCGGGTGCAGGGCCCAAGCACTGGGCCATCCTCCACTGCACTCCTGGGCCACAGCAGAGAGCTGGACGGGAAGAGGAGCAACCGGGACAGAATCCGGTACCCTGACTGGGACTAGAACCTGGTGTGCCAGCGCCAAAGGTGGAGGATTAGCCTATTAAGCCACGGGGCTGGCCTCATTCAGCAAACTTTTATAGATTAGTCATTAATTATGATATGAGAGCACTTGAAAAATTCCATGGAAAAATGGAATTAAAGCAAAGTTCATTTTGTGGGCAAATGCATATGCAGTTTTTAATAGTAGCCATTTCCCCATGAACTTCTTGAAGGCCTATCATCATCTTTTTGATAGAAATTAAAAGGCAGGATGAAATGCTTACTGTCTGTTTGGCACTGATCTGTACATAAGAGATGTCAGGAGACAGTGACTCGCAAAGGTCAGCTGGGCAGAGGCAGTTCAAATGTGGCAGAGACTGCAGCAGGGTGTCTGGGAAGGCTTCCAAGTGAGCACGGGCATCCTGATGGGATGGGAAGGAATGTTGGGAATTGGACCAAATGAAATGTAAAAGAACATTCCAGATGGAGAAGCTTTATCAGCCCAGCATGAACTAAGTTAGTAACTACTAAACACCTGCCCACAGATTGCTGATCCTTAATGAAATCCTCAATTTGTGAAAAAATTAAAACAAGAGATGCAATGAGTGTTTTAGAAAGATTTTTTCAATTAAAAAAACCTGACATTTATTCCAACAGCACATCCTTCTTGATTTTTTTGATATTAAAATGCCCTTCCTTATATGAAATTACATTGACAGAAAATAACAGTTGGTACTTCAAGTGAGTTCATTTAGGCACAAGTTGGTGTTCAATTTTGCCTCTCTCCATGTCCTCATTTTAAAAATCCTGGCATCTAACCATTGCCAGGAGACCCACAGCTCTGGGCTGGGTGCTGTATTGGAGGTGGATGTGTGGATGGTGAGGCAGAAGGGCAGGGTGGGAGAAAACTGGATTCTAGCCTGTGAAGGTTAGACTACAGTTCCCTTTCAACCTAGGATTTGGAAATGTTTTTGAGAAGGGAGTGACATGATGAAAATAGAATTTGGGAGAAAAGAATAATTTGATAGAAGATGCCACTTTCAGACAAATCTCTGTGAGCCAAATCCATGCCATGTTTTTGCTATGTTCATGGTTATCTTTACCATTCTCCTGCTAGATGCAAAGTGGCTTCCCTCTCATTTCTCACCAAGGGGCAAAACCCAAGCTGTTGCTCCTTTGGTATCTCTCAAAAACCCCTGAGCTTTCTCCTAAAGCTTTGGTTAAAATCTCAGCACCAGCATGCTTTCAAGTTGAGTGACAAATTCAGTTTCTCCAATTTAAAATAGAATTTGGTGATAAAATTTATATACAGTACAGAAAAGCACACTATCAACATCAAACACATACTAATCATAGCATTTTTGTTGGAACCTCTCAGAACCCCAGACACTATCAATTCTATAAAGTCCAAGTTCAAGGCAAACCTTTCAATGTATAACAGCAGCCTGTAAGATTTGCTAAGACTTGGGATACATGAATAATATGAGCCAAGGAGCAAGACCAGAGTCAACAGGTGCATCTGCAGGAGATAAACAGCAGAGTCAGGGTCTTCACACTCTGCCCCCTCCCTGTGGGTCACCTCACCTGGCCTGGGCCCCTCTCTACAAAGCAGCTTTTTCCAGACAACTTCCATCTCTAGTTCCCAATGGCAGCTCCTTCACTTGCACCTGTACCATCTCTTGTGGCTTCCCAACCCTCAACTCCCAACAGGTATTTAGTGGCTTTTAAGAACTCTTGAATTATTCTCATTTGGTATCCTTCTGTCTCCTCAAGACACTAGTTGACCCAATCTATCATTCACTTGGCTCTTTCTCCAGGACTCATGTTTGAGATACTATCGCTGACTCTCAGGGGGCTAATGTATGACTGTGGCACTCTGCAGGGTAGGAAAGAGTAGAGCATACGTGGTGGAATGGATAACACAGGACAACCTGCCCAAAGGGGTACTAGATTGTCAGAGAAGTTCTCTGCAGACCTCTACCTGCTGATCACAATTCCATCTGGCCCTCCACACTCTCCCATCTCCCCCAGCATCCACTCCCAGCCTCGCTGAGCCGTCTCTTACCTGCCTCACACCGGCCATCCTGTTTTGCTCCCCATCCTGGAGCAAAGCACTCCCACAGTTCTTTTAGTGAAAATGCCAGGCTCCACGTTGCCCCTCACTTTGAGCCTTCTTGGGCTTCCCAAACCCAACTCCCCCTCCCTTCAGCAGCTCTCACTCTTCACTTGCTCAGCGTTTTTCTCAAGGGTGTCCATAGGTGAGCATGGGAACGAAGGCCAGGTGCTTTGCCTCTTTTACAAATCACTGCTGAACAGATACCAGGTGCTCAGTCAAGCTTTGTAAGTTGGCTGTCTAAGAAGCGGCTACCTTCAAAACAGCTAAAGTAATGGTTTTGGGAGGTAGATCTGTAAAAGAAAGGCAGGGTATTTTTTATAAAGAACCTATTTTCATTTCCTTTGGGATTTCCCTAAGTGTTTTGAATTTTAAAGAGAAAACTTTATTTTTAAAATGTACAATCATTTTGAAAGCAAAGTTAAAACAGGGTTTGTTTTATAAATCATTTTGAGTGAATTTCTTTCTCTAAAATTAAAGTCTAAAACCAGGTGGCTTTCTTTGATTCCAATCCTTTTCATGTTCTTCCGTGTGTCATGTGAAAGCACAGTTGCTATGGCAACTACTCATTATTTTTCAGGAGTTGGCTAGATATTTTAACAACAACAAAAAAAATCCCCAAATCTTTCCAGTCTCCAGATAGTCATGTTTTATACCCTACAGTGGCTTTTAATTTTTACAGTTTCTTAACTAAGCACTTTCTGGCAGCTCTAACAAGCCCAAACCACCCACAACTTGGTCACTAAATGAGCTTTGGGGAGACTCCCTCCCCCACCCCCACACTGCTAATAATCCAAGAAACTTTAAAAATTTCCCAACGTTTTGGAATCTTGCTCTGTCTTCAGAGTAGACAATATATGTCAATTTAATGATGCTTAGAAATGGTGCGTGTGTGTGTGTGTGTGTGTCGTACACACTGATGTTCAAGAGATTTGCAATATAAATTAAAGAAGAATTTATTCTTTAATCATTCTATTTCCAAACCTTGTTTTCAGAGTATTTTTCATATCCTCAGTAGTGTGCTAGAATTTCTGAAAGATGAAAGAAAAGCGAGTGACAACATCTACTGCCTGTAGCACACTTACTATCTGATCGGAAACAGTAAGTTATAATACAAAGACCAAGCACAGAGAGATGTTATATAAAATGTCAGGGCACTTTCATATGCAAAGCAAAGAGCTGACATAATGAAGGAAGTGACCACTGTCAGAATCACCTGAGCTTGGAGAGCATGCCTTGGCAGCCAGGGATTTGTAAAAGAATCAGATCTATGGTCTACTTGGGATTCTCGGTGGAGGAATTCTACCTTCTGGGAGCCATTTTTGAAATGCAGAAAGCCTTTCCAGCTATCACAATGAGTGCAGGACACCAGCAGCATTTAGGGTTGAGGCCGGGGATCCTGGAACTCCAGCCTTGAGTTAAGTTCCTACACTGAGAGGTGATAGACATTCCCAGGTTCAACAGCCTTGCAGGAATAAACCTACAGAATTGCACGTCAGTAGTACATCAGCCCAGTGTTGTCTTAGCCCATTTTTGTGTTGATATAAGAAAATACTTGACAGGGGCTGTGTTGTGTTGAAGTAGGTAAAGCCACAGCCTGCAATGCTGGCATCCCATATGGGCACCGGTTTGAGTCCTGGCTGCTCCACCTCCAACTCAGCCCTTGCTGGTGTCCTGGAAAGGGCAGTGGAGGAAGACCCAGGTGTTTGGGCCCCTGCCACCCATGCGAGAAACCTGGAAGAAGCTTCTGGCTCCTGCTTCAGCCTGGGGCCAGCCCTGGGTGTTGCGGCCATCTAAGAACCAGCGGATGAAGATCTCTCTCCGTCTCTCCCTCTCCCTCTGTAACTCTGAATTTCAAATAACGAAATAAATCTTCACCAAAAAAAGAAAACACTTGAGACCTGGGTGGCTTATTACTAGACAAGGCCCATTTTAGTTCACAGTTCTAAACTTGGGTAGCTGTCTGGTAGCTACTGCTGAGGGCCTTGGGATGCATTATCACATAACAGATGGCATCCCATGGCCATTGCATGTGCAGAAGAGAAATTAAGGGGAATCGCTAGGCTTGCTTATGGCAACCTGCTCTCCTGTGTTCTATTCTGATTCCATGAGACCTAGAATTCCTTCAAGACACTATTAACCCCTTGAATGTTACCAAAATGTGCTAGTCACCTCCCAGTAGGCCCCACTTAAAGGTCTCGCCATCTCTCACCATCAGCACACTGGGGACCAAGCTTCCAGCACATAAACACTTGGATAACAGAGTCAAACCATTTCCAGGGGGGGAACATTGTGGCACAGAGGGTTACACCCCTTCTTGAAGCGTCCACATCCCACAGAGTGCTAGTTAGAGTCAGTTTCCAGCTAATACTGTGAGACCTGAGCCTGGATCAAAGTGTAACTATTTTAATTAGGCCTCCATCTTGTAACTTGGGCCTGACCAGGCCCTGAACTCTGAGCCAGAAGCTCCTAAAAGTAAATACATGAACTCCCCTTGCAATAAACTCTCCTAGAAACCACCAATTAACAGATAACAGAGAAATACCTGGAGTTTCTGGTGTCTTCTCAGGGCAGATAAGGTGATTGATAGCTACCTGAGACCCTGCAGTTCTTGTACACCCCATCAGCTCGGACCCTATGCTTCGGCCAATCAATTCAAAAGGCATCAACCCCAAAGCCATCCAACCTCCTTTTGTAGGTCTGTTCCCGCCACTGGATGCACTAATCAATTCTAGGAGATGTCCTTTGAATTTCCCGCAGGATGAGATGATTTGTAAATGATGTATAGAATGTCTCTGAAAACCCTATAAAAACCCTGTTAACTGAAGGGTGGGGGCTCTCAATTCAGACCCGCTGCGTTGGTGTTGATTGAGAGACCAGGCCCGGACCTGCAATAAAACTCTCATGTGCTTTACAGCAGTATCAGCTCCTTGGTGGTCTTTGGGGATGACTGAACCGGGCATAACAATACATCCTGGGAGGCTAAAGAGAATGACTCAAATGCATAGGACCCTGGACCCTGCCACCACGTGGAAGACCTGGCTGGAATTCCTGACTCCTGGCTTCAGCCTGGCCAAGTCCTGGCTGCTGCAGGCATTTGGGAGTGAACCAGTAAATGGTTCATTCACACTTGGTTCTCTGCATTTCCATTTCTCTCTTCCCATCGAAACCACCAGCATGTGCACCCACCTCCTCATCCTCAAGGGGCCTGCTCCTGCTTTCTGAAATGACTTCCAACAAAGTACAGGGATGGTTTATCCTGCCCTCTGTCTTCACAGGGACTCCTAATAAGGTAAGAACTGATTTAAAAGACTTCCCAGCTGAATGGATCTTTAATGACTGCCATTTGCATTTATTCTAATTCTAATGTCATCCCAGATCACCTGCACTTGTTGTCTCTAGGGATCCTTTATATATGGCAAAGCCAGCAACAAAACAGGAAGGAGCATACAGAAGTATCAGATTAGCATAACAAAAATAAGGATGATCCCACATGGATATATTTTTAAAAGTTCACCTTCATCCTTTTAAACTTACAAAATGGAACGATTACATTTCAAACACAGACCATAACACATGCTCATAATTTAACATGCTAGTATTGAATGTATTTATCACGTTTTTATGGAATAGTTAAAGCCCAGTGTTCACTATCATCCCAGTCCTTACCCCCCTCTCCAAGTAACCAGAGCCTGAAGTTGGTATGCAACTTTTTGTTCCACTTTCTTATACTTTGCCTTTGTGCACAGGCATCAGTAAACGTAACTGCCCTGTGTGACGTAGTTTCATATGATAGCTGCATGACAGTTTCATATGATTATAGAGCAAAGGAAGGCGTCTGAGATTTATCATGGTTGATCAAAATATATAACTCATCACACAGTTGCATGTTGCTCCATGACATAATATATTAGTATGAATTCTATTTTCAAAACATTTCATTTTCAGCTGGCGCCCCAGCTCACTAGGCTAATCCTCCGCCATGTGGTGCCTGCACACCAGGTTCTAGTCCCGGTCGGGGCACCGGATTCTGTCCCAGTCGCCCCTCTTCCAGGCCAGCTCTCTGCTGTGGCCAGGGAGTGCAGTGGAGGATGGCCCAAGTGCTTGGGCCCTGCACCTCATGGGAGACCAGGAGGAAGCACCTGGCTCCTGCCTTCGGATCAGCGCGGTACACTGGCCGCAGCACGCTGGTGGTGGCCATTGGAGGGTGAACCAACGGCAAAGGAAGACCTTTCTCTCTGTCTCTCTCTCTCTCTCACTGTCCCCTCTGCCCACGAAAAAAAAAAAAATTCATTTTCTCTTATTACAAGTAAATATTTCTATGCATTTATTCTTAGTTAAGTAAGCATGTCAGATGTATTGTAGGGAGTTTGTCTAGAATGAGAATGGCTTGCCATAATACTGAATCAATTCCAATTCTATTAGAAACTTCTAAATTGCTCTTTTAAGAGTGATTTTATCAACGCATTTTGCCACCAACAATGTATGTGAATTAGCCTCCCCAAACTATAGAAAAGACTTCATATGCTTCAAATGTGTGAAATTGTATTGCTTCATTGTTTTTATTTTCTCTTCTCTGCTTCCCAATGGGGCAGAGCCTCTTTTGTTAAACTTCACTGGGTATTTCAGTTTCTGAATCTGTGATATGCCTGTTGATAGCCTGTCCTTTTTTTCTGTAGGTTCTTTGTCGATTATTTATTGAGTTTAGAGATTCTGCATGTTATGGATAGTAAGTCTGAGTGACAAGTGCAGCTGTATTTTCATCTGCCCTATGGTTTGTATTTTCCCTCTTCTGCCTTCTATCACACAGAAAATTACCATTTTTCACTTATGATTTATATTGTTAGTGTCCTCTTTAGGAAATCCTGTAATGCCTCAATTCTATAATGACATTATTTACTTTCTTTTGAAGTTTTAAATGTCTTAGTCTTTAATCTCTATGGAGTTTTTGGTATAATTGTGAGACCTGAGCCTGGATCAAGGTGTAACTATTTTAATTAGGCCTCCATCTTGTAACTTGGGCCTGACCAGGCCCTGAACTCTGAGCCAGAAGCTCCTAAAAGTAAATACATGAACTCCCCTTGCGATAAACTCTCCTAGAAACTGTCGATTAACAGATAACAAGAAATACCTAGAGTTTCTGGTGTCTTCTCAGGGCAGATAAGGTGATTGATAGCTACCTGAGACCCTGCAGTTCTCGTACACCCCAGCAGCTTGGACCCTATGCTTTGGCCAATCAATTCAAAAGGCATCAACCCCAAAGCCATCCAACCTCCTTTTGTAGGTCTGTTCCCGCCACTGGATGCACTAATCAATTCTAGGAGATGTCCTTTGAATTTCCCGCAGGATGAGATGATTTGCTAAATGATGTATAGAATGTCTCTGAAAACCCTATAAAAACCCTGTTAACTGAAGGGTGGGGGCTCTCAATTCAGACCCGCTGCGTTGGTGTTGATTGAGAGACCAGGCCCGGACCTGCAATGAAACTCTCATGTGCTTTACAGCAGTATTGGCTCCTTGGTGGTCTTTGGGGATGACTGAACTGGGCATAACATAATATGTAAAAGAAAATGAACTAGTTATTTTTCTAAACAGATAATTTTTATTTATTAAGTAGTATTTTTTCCACTGATTTGTCACAACACTTGTCTTTAAAGCCAATTTTTCTTTCCAAAAGTTGGTATTTTAAGTAATTTTCCTTTCCTAGTTTTGCTAAAATATTAAGTGGGGAACTTAAGTGCCATTTCATGGGTAGTTGTGAGAACTAAGATTTGCTTAAAAAGTGTTGAGAGTAATGTCTGGTTGAACAAGAACCATCTGAGTTGTTGGGGCTATTTCTGCTTTGCTCATTGGTCTACTTAGTCTAACCCTGCTCCAAAGTGGGCTGGGGTAATCAAAATTACCAAAGCCTCATAAGAAGGGTTAACACCAAGTGCGTGCCAAACGGAGAGTCTTGCTCTGCTCTGCTTCCGTAGTATTTGTTTTTCCCTTATTAACTCATGTGTACAAAACTCATTAAACACACAGTACAGATTTTCATCTTCTTTTTCACCCTATTCACCCTATTCCTCCAAAGGTTCAGTATACATATTCTCAAGATTGTCTTCAAGGCATTTTTAAAATTTTTATGTATTTTTTATTTGTTAGAGAGAAAGCCACATTTGCTGGCTCACTCCTTAAATGTAGACAATGGGCCTGGCTGGGCCAGGCTGAACCCAAGACTCAAAAACTCAATCCTGGTCTCCCATGTGAGTGGCAGGGATCCAAGGACTTGAGCCATCTCATGCTGCCTGCAGAATATGCATTAGCAGGAAGCTGGAACTGAGAGAGCAGAGCCAGAACTCAAACCCAGGCACTTCATTATTGGATACAGGTGTGGTAGGTGCTGTTTTAACTGTTAAGCCAAAGGCCCCATCCATAGTTCTATACTTTTTTTTTTCAAAATATAAGCCCATGTGTATTTTTTTTTGAAAAGCACACATAATCCTTATTTTTCTGTAACTTGCAACATTTGTTTAGAATCACCTTCCTACCTAAATCCTGTGGGAAAACATTCATTGAGATTTTTGGTGGGAAAACTTGACTCAGTGGAATAATTGATACATAATGGATATATTTGGAAAGTAATATATTAAAATAAATAACAGCAAGTTCTCTCCACCATGAATTCCAGTTTCTCCTTATACTATTTATATATTTATTTTTTTGGACAGGCAGAGTTAGACAGTGAGAGAGAGACAGAGAGAAAGGTCTTCCTTTTCCATTGGCTCACACCCCAAATGGCTGCTACAGCCAGTGTGTTATGGCTGGCGTGCTACGCCAATCTGAAGCCAGGAGCCAGGTGCTTCCTCCTGGTCTCCCATGTGGGTGCAGGGCCCAAGCACTTGGGCCATCCTCCACTGCCTTCCCAGGCCACAACAGAGAGCTGGACTGGAAGAGTAGCAACTGGGACTAGAACCCAGCACCCATATGGGATGCTGGTGCCGCAGGTGGAGGATTACCAAGTGAGCCACGTTGCCGGCCCCAAAGTTTTGTTTCTAACCCTGGACTTTAGATAACTGAGATTCTTTCACTGAAATTCATTCACTTATCACAATGAGCACTGAGCACGGATTTTGTATATAAAAAAAGTATAAAGTAGGTCTCATGCTTGAGATACTCAGGGGCTGGGGGACATGGCCAGGTTTTCAGCACACAATTGACCACAGAGAATGCTCAGTGACCTATCCAAGTACTACAAAGGCCCAGCCCTGCTTAGCTCCCAAGATCAGATGAGATTAGGCACATTCAGGGTGATATGGCCGTGGACATCTCTTTGTCATAGGGGCCCACCTGGGGTCTGCTGCACAGTGGAACCAAGAGCTAGGGAGAGAATGGGGGGCACATAGGCTCAGAAAGTTCTCCCAGAGGACATGGATGTGGGAGGCAAGGTGGACCAGCACAAGTTCCCCCAGTCAAGGGCATTCCAGAAAGAGGGAAGAGGATGAAGGCAGGCAGCAAGGCAGGAGAGACCATGGAAGATTCTAGAAAGGAACAGCCATCCCAGAGCACAGGAGGGCAAGCTCAGCTGTCAGACACCACGAGCAGCCATTTCACACGTGAACCCTCTCATTCATGCCAGGAGGGACATCTGTGTCTGCAGATGCAGCTGGTGACACAGAATCTAGAGGAGGGAGTGGTGCACTCTGCATCCCCCACAGTCATGAGCTTCACGGTCATTGCAGGGCCTCTGTGAGCCTGTGGGCTTCACAGCTGGCACTCCGTGCCAGACAGACATTCTGTGGAAACAGCACCTCCCTCCCCATGGCACAGGCCAGAGCCAGGGCTGGAGGGTGGCTTCTGATAGGTGTTTCTCTCTCTGCTGCACTGATAGGACTTGAGGAAGAGGGTCCACGCTGTTGAGCTCGCTGGCGTGGAGTTGAGACAAGAGACCCAAGTGAGCAATGCTGGATACAGGATGTTTTTTATTGACATGTGATGCAGTGAGGCCCAACAACCCATGGGCACAATTTGGGGTGGCGGGGGGTGGAGGGTGGACAAAGGAACTAAACTTGTAAGCAAGAGTCAAAGACCAACAACCCCTAATATTGGGTAGACATCAGCTGCCCACCCTCAGGGCTTCCTACTGAGATAGAAGAATGATATTGGAAATAATGACTCAGCTCTGGCTATGAGTCTCACTGCAGGGGAGACCCAGGCTGCATGAATGCACAGCCAGGGAGCTTTCTCATGACTTAAAGGTATCAGCCCTTTAGAGGGGGACACCGGAGCCCCTCAGTGTGGCATAGGGTCAGGAGGATCAGGTCTCCGGACAGGTTTTTTGTTTGTCGAGATGGAAACAAGCAAGTGAAGTTTCAAAATCAAGAGCCGGGGAGTGCAGTGGAGGATGGCCCAAGTGCTTGGGCCCTGCACCTGTATGGGAGACCAGGAGAAGCACCTGGCTCCTGGCTTCGGATCAGCGCGGTGCGCCGGCCGCAGTGGCCATTGGAGGGTGAACCAACGGAAAAGGAAAACCTTTTTCCCTGTCTTTCTCTCTCACTGTCCACTCTGTCAAAAAAAAAAAAATCAAAAGCTCCTTTCGTGGATATCCTAAAAATGATATAACAGAACTGCAGGCTAACCGAAGCCCTTCCATCTTGCCAGTTTCACCTTACAGAATCATTTCCTTGTATTGACATAAGGAATCATTTCTCACAGCCTGCTGCTCCCCCCTCCCAAAGCCTCACTGCACTTATCACCAAGTCCAGAAAACAGAATCTATTCAGTAAACTCTGCCCTCTGCTGTCCATGCTCGGAAAGTGCATGTGTCTGCTTTGTTCCCTCCAATATTAATTAGCATGCGTGTCAGGCCTGTGGGTGAAAACGACCAGCCACCAAAGGAATTTTAGGTGTTTACTGAAAACTGTTGATTTTTCAGTTTTCAAGCAATTGAGATTTTGGGTGCATTTTGCTCTCTGGATTTTTCCCTGCCATAGATTGGGGGAGTTGAAGAGAGAGAAAAACCCTTCTCCGGTCTGCAGCTCTGTTTTATTCATTAAGAGAGGTGCCCTTTTAGACCGTCCCTTCAATCACTGTAGAATACAGCTTCTGAGAACCCTTAGTATAAAATAAGGGCAACAAGAGGACCCAGACAAATACAATGAAATACTTTCCGTGAAACAGATCAGAATCAGGATCCGTTTCAAGATAGTAGGTGGTAGTGAAATGGATAAAACAGCAGAGCCCACGTTTTGGTAATTACACAGCTGGGTCATTACAGAGTTCCCTCTGCTGTGTTATATGCCCAGAAATATCTATAGACTTACTTTCTCCTTAGCATGATGAAAACCAAGTAGCTACAGGTGCAGGCTGAACATGTGATGTTTTTACATAGGAGTCAGGGGAGTGGATGAAACAGGATTTTCCGGGCAAAAACATTTGGATTCTCACCTTGCTTTTGCCCCTTGCTGTGAGGTCTTGGGCAGGTCACATCCTGCTTCTTAGTCTTGGGTAGTTTCCCTATGTGTAAAATGAGAATAATAAAACCTAGCACACAGGGTCATTGCAGGGATACAGACAGGTATTAAAATGCCCAGCACACAGAAGGCAGACGACAGACTATTTCTCCCAGCAAACCTCAGATGAATTCCAATGGTCTGAAACCACAACCAGCATCAGTAACTCGCTTGTGAGGGTCCACCCTGCAGACCCTGATAAAGACGGTCAGTTTGCTCTATTTCACTCTCCCTAAGGTGAAATTTGTCAACCAAAAAATAACAGCAGACACGCACATACACACGGACTACTATTTTACATGGCATTCTTGATTGCTTTTATGTTAAAGCATTCCTGTTCAATAACGCTTATGTATCTCAAGCCTCTATTACAGCAAAGAGGATGGTTTAAAGCAACTATCCATTAATATCATATACTGTCTTTAGAAAATACAGGTCACTCTCCAATTTCTAGAGTTGTCCCTATGGGCAGTTCCTTGATTAGCAATGGCCTGTGAGAACACAGCTAACACAGTTCCCCACAACCTCAGTTAACCAAAATACTTGAAGAATGCTCATTACCGCTAATTTTGATTTTCTGCTAAACTACTGGTTGAACAGAGAGTCCCTCTTGTTTAAAGTGGATCTTAATGAAGAAAACTGAGTTGGCTGCTTTCTTTAAAATTTCTGCATGACCTCACTCATTAATGATGCCAGTTAGGAAAAATAAGTCTCACAGAGGCAAACGTGTACGTTGAAGGAAATTTTAGCAGCAAGTGCATGAGATCTAAGCCATCTACTTACTAGCATGTCAGATAACTGATCATATAAAACACCTAAAATTTTTCCAGGACCTTCTGAATAAATGAACAGAAAGTCATAAGATAATTCACACAACTTTCTTCTGAGGAACAGATGCATTTATTTGTCTCATGATTCAAGGAGACAGGTAAACTGAGGCTTGCATATTTTCTGCTATGTCACTTATCTGTGATAGAGCAAAGACTCAGGCCAGGCGGTCCAACTACCTAAGCACCGATCTTCCTGCCGCACGCTTCCCTGGTGATCTACACTGTGAAAGGAATACTCATGACAAACGGTGTAGGAAAGCAATTACCTAACACCTCAGCATGCAATTCCACTGGGACTGTGTCTCTCTTTCACTGCTTTACTTAAACTCCTGATTCAAGCTCAACTGAGGTACCCCAGACATCGACAGTATATTATATTACATTTGAGAAAACCAGATTTTAAGTCTTGCAAATAATTGGGCATTTTGCACAAAGACACATATTTTAAGAGAAAATGCCACTTCAAGGAGAACTAGACATTGGCTTAATTTGTCTAACAATATCAGAACATTTATTTATCATTAACTGAAGTATTATCCAAAGAAAAATATATGCAATGGTCTGTACACATGCAGCTCCCAAGCAGGTTCATGTTTTTGAAAAACAAAATACTGTCCTGAATTCCAAATAAGTGTCAAAAACCTAAAAAAGGGACAAATACTTTCATAAATATCATATAGACACTTCCAAAAACTGTATTTTATGCTCAGATTCTGAGATCCAGAGATGAATCCTTGAAAGGAGGAAAGGAAAATCCCATGTCTGTGAGTCTTCTTCCTGGAATTTTCTATTCCTGTGTTTTTATCTCTAAGCTAAGAAATATTTTTTAAAAAAATAATGCTTATGCATATTTTCAATGAAGACTCTAGGAATAATCTAGAATGTGGCTTTAGGAGATTGTGCCTTAGAGCACTTAACTCTCTCTATTTTACAACCTGACTCTCTGGCCCTACCATGTGATGGAAGAACTATGTCTTATTTTACAAGATAGCTCTCAGTTGTTGACATGTGTTGACATGTGTGTTGTGGCTGATTTATGTTCCTGTCTCTTACAAGAAGACTGCGTGTTTGGTACATACACATTTGTTAAATACAAGGAAGACCACTGCTATTTGACAATTGTCATTGGTTAATATCTAGCTGAGAGACTGTAACACCATGAATTACGTCCCTGGTAGACTATTTTAATAAGTTTCCAATAGTCAACTTCCAGTCTCAAAGTGCTCCCGCTGCCCAAGGATCTCCTTTGTGCCAGGTGTTGCACCATGATCAGTTCTTTTATTTATATGGTGGCTTCTTTTCCTTGTGGCCACTCTGCATTCTGTAATGTGGACCTACTAATGGTGGAAGAGGAGGTCCCTTCCAGTGCAGTGAACTGCAGGACTCTCCTGGGTATGTTCCTCTCTCTCTTCCCGTTGTGATTCACTCTGGCCTCACATGCTTATTAATTCCTTTAATTTTCCAGCTAGTGGGATCTCCTCCTTGTTTGCATCACCTAGTTCACGTCTGTGCCCTGCAGAAGCCATCCTGGCTGCCAACACCACGTGCCTTCACACGCTGAGTCCACTGGGTACTTTCTGAGGTTTTGGCACTTGTCTAGTATGGACCTGTCTTGTTTTTCTAAAAGGTATTATCCTTTGTATTCCAAGACAGAAACTCTCCTTGTTTTCCTCTTTGAGTTTTCCCTCCCTGCCTAAAACGGGGTACCCTCCTAAGGGCTCACCTAACACCTTCTCTTACTACACTACCCACTACCTTGAGCAAGTTCCTCAACTCCTAGGAATTCAAATAACACCACTAAAGTAATGACATCAAAATTCAAACACCTCCATCATCAGGTTCGATGACATCAACATGCCTCTTCCTACCATGACAGTCTCTTCCACACAGATGTCAAGATCCCTGATGCTCTCCAAGAGTCTCCCTTTCCCAGTTAACCTCACCATCACCAGTCTCTCACCAGATTCTGTTCGTTTTGTTCAATCTTTTAAAAAAATCTCTTCTCTCATCCTCTTTCTTTTCCAGCAATACTACTGATCTTTGGAGAATACCAATGGGATAAGAAAGGAAGGAGGAAGGAAGGAAGGAAGGAAGGAAAGAAGGGAGGGAGGGAGGGAGGGAGAAGACAGGAAGGGAGGAAGGAAGGGAGGGAAAGAGGGAGGAAAGAAAAAACAGAAATCCACTCGGTGGCCTACCCAGAGGGAAGCATTTGTATTTTGTGTAATTGCTTCCAATTTTGCTTCATTGCCTTTGTCAGGAGGCAACTGGAGTCATCATGGCGAGATCTGCTGGTCAATTCCCCCCAGACTGCTTTTTCTCACTCAGCCAAACACCTCCAGTGCAGCCTGCAGGCTGAAGTCAGGATGATTAAACACCAACAAAGGAAACCTAGCGAAGACCTGGCCCTGTGTCTTTTGGGTCTGTTTGAAACTCCAGTGATCTCCCCTGACCCAGACAAAGATCACCTAAGGACAATCACTCCTCCCTGGACACCCTGTTCTGCAGGCCTTCTTACTGTCTCTCCTTTATGTCATTGTGCCTTTGAAGGGGCTGTGACCTTTATCCGCACTGCCTTCTTCCTCCTTTCCTTGGTTGTCCTCTATTAATCCTTTAAGAATCATCAAAAGCACTCATGTCTCCCAGGAAACTCTCCTTGACACCCTTGACACTGAATTAAGTATCCTCTTGCTCTCACAGGGCTCTTTGCATACACTATCAGATAATAATACCATAAGGTTATGTGTTCAACTTGGAGGCAAGGACTGTTTTGTTTGTGGAGTATCGTATTGAATCCTGAGTGCTTGTAAAGAGATTAATACAAGGATTTTAAAGGAAAGGAATGAATCAACATGTTTTTCGTTTACTCACTGGAACATAAATTTCTCAATTGATCTTCCAGGTCTGTGCTATTCAATATGGTAGTCACTAGCCACATGTTCCTATTTAAATTTAAAATAGATGAAGATTAACTAAAACTTGAAAGTTCTTCAACTGCACAAGTTTTATTTCAAGTGCTCAACAGCCACCTGTGGCCAGTGGTGATTGATTTGGACAGTTGCAAATTCAGAACATTCCTGTCCATACAGGAAGTTCTACTGGACTGGACTTTTCCAGACCCTTCAGACAGACTCAACTCACTCACAAGTCCACCTCTTCAACCCACCCCCAGCACTAGGTTCTCAAGCATTTCTGCAACCCACGGCATCAGTCCTGCTTTGGGCCATGACTTACACCCAATACAAGCGTGTTACATGAATGAGAAAGCCCTCCTGCACGATCTGCCCTATGAATTGTTGTCAGCAGGAAAGGGTTCTCCCTCCCTCCCCTTCATATCTGTCATGCCCATGTTCTTTGCTCCTACTCTCACCTCTCCAAACCTAGCTCTGCCCACTTTTCAGGTTCCACCCAAGAATCCTTCTTTTCAGCTCTTCACCTCTTCCTTTCATAAACACTATTCCCATCTGAATGTCTATAGCATTTAGGTTCCAGCACCTCCCTCAGCCTGAGCATAAATGTGTCCCTCTGGCTCTCAACTGGCAGATATCTCTGTTCTTAGGACCATATCCATTGACTGGTATTGGGGCACGATTACATGGAGCTTGGAAGCTGGTAATAACTGACTCTTACTTCAGTGACCATCTAAGTTTTAAGGTGAGGTTTAGAAAAATATAGGAGTTTCCAGCCAGAAAAAAAAAGAGATTCTAGTTATGTATAGGGCTAGTGAGACACCAGGAGGGCTTCATAGGGGTGTAAAACACAGTTCTTATGATCCTATCATGCAGGCTGGTCAGAAGAGAACCTCAACCTCCAGGCTCCTGCCCTCCCTGAGCAGAATCTGGCCCAATTCAGGGCCACGGTCCCATCTGATGTCCATGTCGGGGGTAGGGGCAGCAGTACTTCTCCCCCTGGGAGGAATTCTGTGATTCAGTGAAAAACAGGCGTATTTGTACCATTGGCCTGATCCTTATTTTTTCCTCCTTCCTTACCATGCCTTGAACATCAATTTTATTACAAACATTATTCTGGGGGATGATAAAAAACTAAGCATAACAGAAATCAGTGTTATATGTTAGGCACCTGACCTCTGCTTCCCAAGTGAGTAGAGTAAACAGGACAACTGAGATTCATTTTACTGCTAGCTGTTCTCCTTGTGCCATTCTTGGTTTTCTTACTCAGGGAATGCATGTCAGGGGGTGTCTGGGAACTCAGGTTGCATTCTTTTCTACCCTGTGTGGTAGCCAGTGGTGGGAGACGCACTCCCTCCCCCTTACCCAGTGCCCTCACAGCCTTTCTCCCCATCTTTTTATTTGAATATATATCTAACTGGTTAGAGTTTGTTCAAAATGGCAAAGATGTCTCCTCTCATTGCTGTCATTCACAACAAGAGCTATGATTGATGGCAACATAAGACTTGTGAGGGTGGGTTTGTGTCAAACAGCACTCAGGATATGCAGACGTGGGAACAGTCACAATCTGGGGAATCGGAACATGAACGCGGTTATCTTATAAGGACATGACACGCAAAGATGGGATGCCACAAATTCTACCCAATACTTCTGCTCTGCTAGGGCTTTAAACACCAGCCAATCCCATCCCTGTCTATGGTGTGGGGCTCAGGATGCAGGCTTTAGCACTGTGACAATCAGAGGGGTCATGGCATGTGACCAATGCAAGATCAGACCAATGCAAGTAAGAAACCCTTACAGGGACTTCACATGTAGTCATGAGGGGAGAGCGTGCTTCTGCCTCCTGGTCTTATTGTGAACTGTTGCACTATATCAGCCCAGATAGAGCAGTGACAATACTGGCCTCATGTCTGAGATTAACACTAACACAGAAAGCTGGGGACACAGATGGAAGACACACTGGGACCTTGAGTTAAGCATCTTGCTCCAGAGAGAACGGAAGTCACACAATCCCGGTCTTCAGGTGTTGAGGCAGTAGTGTGCTACAAATTTGTTAATGTTTTATATAAATCACCTAGGAATGTGCCTGTCACTTCCAGCTGAAAGTGACCAGTATACACCCAGTGGTAATGAAATTAAGAAAGAGCAAGTGTCAGGAGTGGGAAGGCTAGGATTAGAATGGGGAAAGTTGAAGATGTCCAACTTGCTGATGGAGGTCAGTGTGGAGAGTCACAGGAGATGACAGCAAAGGAAGTGCTGTGATAAAAACTGCATGTCACACTGGGAGGCTTGATGGCTGTGGGGAAACCTGAATGCCCAGATTTGGAAGCACTGTGTTGTGTGGGGCTGAACTCAGAGGGTGGCAGAAGCATCGTCAGAGGCACTAGAGATGAAAGACTATGTTCCCTCTCCCTGACAGTGCTCCATCTGCTTTGCCATCACACAGTTCAACAGAGTGTGCACATTGGAACTAACAATGGGCTCAGCCCTGTGCTCGGCGCTTAGAGAGGTTCCACAGGAGGATGAAATGCAGGTGCTGACCATGAAAAACAAGGGAAGGTGGCAACAATGCACATGAAAACAAGAATCCCAATGAACATCCGCAGCGCAAATGTTATATCACAGTAGAACATCAAAGAAACTCACAGAGAGTCAGAGGATGCAGGGATGTCCTAGGAAGGAGAAAGGAATGATCTGATGTTGGACAGAGGGGTGGGATTCTACAGTAACAGGTTAGTAACTACAACTAGTTATCAACGGGGCAGAATGGCCCAGCAAGAACCAAGGATGCCCAGCCAAGTTCATGATCATCTTCGTAGAACTTTTAAATGAAGCCAAAGTGGAACATTTGGGGCACACTGTTGGAAGAGGTTTTACAATTGCCTTATCGGCACTCTATTAATGCCCTGGTGAAAATAATGTCCTATACAGCAAAGCTTCTCTTTCTTAAAATTGTTATGATCTTTGTTAGTGAGAGAAATAAAACAAAAGATCTGATTTTGTCAACACCACCCTCAGTGTATAGGGCACTGTTTGCATTTATTCCAACTGTACAGGCTTATGTTTTGGATTACTTTTCCCCATTCTACTTAGCAGAAGACCATGACTGGGTTATAGTAACTCCTGGATCCTTTCCTTCTTAAACAAAGTACCTCTGCCCTGGCTATCCATTTGCTCCCAGCCTCTTCTCATTTCTCTGGGACACTGTAGTTCTGTGAGAGGTCCCTAGAATCCTTCCTTGCCTTGCTGTCTGTTCGTTGCCTGTCCACATAATTCCCCTTTGTTAATGCTTCACATTGGCTTCCTTCTCATGGGAAGCAGGAGACCAATTGCAACTTTCTGCAGCTGTCCTGGCAAACAAATATCCAAGGCTGACTGACGGCTGACTGCTCAAATTCCACTGGGAGAGTCTTGATATTTGGGTCACCAGTTTTAATTGAAGGGCTATCCAAGCTTTGGGCTTATCTTCCCAATGCATGGTGGGCTGAACCCATCCTTGGCCTGCAAACAGTTCTCTTCCCCTTTCCTGCTGATGCTTCCTCTCCACAGCTCTTGCTTGTCCATCCCAGGGGCCTGCAAACTGTTTTCCAGGGTGAATACAATCAGCTGCTTGTTTTTATGAATTAAGTTTTGTTGAGACACAACCATGCCTTTTCATGTTATCTGTGGTTGGAGACCTTGAGGAAACTCCTGGCTCCTGGCTTGTGGATCCATCTGGGGAGTGAACCAGCAGATGGATGACCTTTCTCTGTGTCTTTCTATCTCTCTTAGTGACTTGTTTTTTAAAAAAAATTGTTTATTTATTTGGGAGGCAGTGTTACAGATGTAGAGAAAGAGAGAGAGAGAGAAAGAGGTCTTCCATTCCACTGGTTCACTCCCCCAAATGGCCTTAACAGCCAGAGCTGTGGCGATTTGAAGCCAGGACCCAGGAGCTTCTTCTGAGTCTCCCACACGGGTGCAAGGGCCCAAGCACTTGGTCCATCTTCTACTGCTTTTCCAGGCCACTAACAGGGAACTGGATTGGAACTGGAGCATCTGGGATTCAAACTGGTGCCCATATATGGGATGACAGGGCCAGAGGCTGAAGCTTAACCTACTATGCCACAGCGCTGGCCCAACTCTGACTTTCAAATAAATAAATAAATATTTTTTAAAAAAATGCCCATGTCCTACATCAGGGAACCTGAGTTGCATTCTCAGCTCTAACTCTTGAGTCGAGCTGCCTGATAAGGTAGATCCTGGAATGCTGGAAGACAGCAATAACTCAAATCTCTGGGTTCTTGCTACCTGTGTAGGTGAGCATGATTGTGTTGCTGGCTACTGGATTCAGCCTGGCTCAGCCCCAGCCATTACAAGCATTTGGGGGAGTGAATCAGCTCTATTTGTTAGCATTTCTCTTTCTGTCTTTCAGATAGATAGATAGATAGATAGATAGATAGATAAAGATCTCTAACCTTGTGGGAATGTGGGACAGAGGGCAAAATCATGTGAGTGAGCACACTGCTGTATGAGACCTACTGCACAGCATGTGCCCTAGGAGCAAAGAGGAGGGACTAGTCCTACCACAACTGCAACACGTACCTCACAGGGAATGCGACGCTTGTGCTGGTCTTCAAGGACAGCCAGGCATTTTCCAGAAATGGAAAGGAGCAGAGGGCAGTGGATAACCATGCTTACCAAGGTGAGGAGGCAAGAACTATGCTGAGAGCACACATGTAGGATGAACAAGCCTAGAGGTGCAGGACAACAGGAGGACTAAAGCTACAGATGATATCACACTAAAGGTTTGCTAAATAATAGATTTAGTTGCTCTTGCCACACACACACACACACACACAAAAATACTGTTATTTGATAGATATTGTTGAATTACTTTCCCATAGTAACTGTTTAACTATATGCATGCCCTAACATCATGTTGTAAGCTTCAAATATACATAATAAAATTTCTTTGAAAAATAAAATCAAGAAGATTAGGATCACCTCTATTTCCAGTATAGACTTCTTAGAAGTTCTTTTAGGGTGCCAGTTTGTATACTAGCTGCTCTTCTTTTGGTCCACTTCCCTGCTAATGGCCTGGAAAAGCAGCAGAAGATGGCCCAAGTGTTTGGGTCCCTGCCGCCCACATGGGAGACCCCGCAGAATCTTTGGCTCCCGGATTTGGTCTGTCCTGGCCCAGGCACTGTGGCCATTTGGGGAATAAACCAATGGATGGAAGATATCTCTCACTTTCTGTCTCTCCCTCTCTGACTTTTAAATAAATACATCTTTTCTACAAAGCTATTTCAGGCAACAGATGAATATTGGTTTAGGAAATCGGCTTAGGTTTGTCCTTAGCAAACTCTGTATTAAAACAACTCTTAGAAAAGTAAACAAATTCAAAAGTATATAAAATAAACAAGGAGAAAGAGCCTGTTAATGTTGGAGGAAAGGCCCAGCGCGCCTGTGGTTGAGACATAGGTTGCACAGAACAAAGCTGATAGGAAGGGCCTGGACCTCCAGGGCCAGGAAGACCAGGGTACACCACTGAGGACAGGAAGCAGGTCACCTTGGGAAGTGAGCCTGTGGTAGCAAAACATCCCTAGACATATACACTTAAGTCACTTGACAAGCAGACAAAAAGAGCAGCCAAAGGCGATGTTGCTTTTAATGGCTTGTGACATTTTACATTTTTTTTTCCCTTTCTCAACTCTTCCCTTTTGTTGTTTGTTCTCAAACATGAATTTTATCCAGTGCCTAGGAAGTAACTAGAATCCCCAAGAGAGATGTGACTGTTGCTTTGTAAAAGGACACATCTTTAAAAATAAGCTCATTTCTTTCCAATTGGACACAGCACGAAATGAGGTGTCTGGGAAGGAAGTAATGAATAATGGAGAAATGCCAGCAGCATTATGGGTGCCCTTTGAGGAGGGAGTGACAGAGCTTCTGTCTTCATCCTCTAGGTCTCCCTGCGGGTGCAGGGGCCCAAGGACTTGGGCCATCTTCTACTGCTTTCCCTGGCCATAGAAGAGAGCTGGATCAGAAATGGAGCAGCTGAGACTTGAACCAGCGCCCATATGGGATGCCAGCACTGAAGGTGGTGGCTTTAACCACTATGCCACAGTGTCGGCCCATAACTCTGACTTTGAATACATAAATCTATTTTTAAAAAGCATCAATTGACTTTGAAGAAAAATAATTATTAATTTAAAAAGAAAGAAAAAAAGAAAGAAAACCTATAAATAAAGTTGTACTTCCTCTACTGGAGAAAGTCTGTTTTATTTGGTTGCTATAACAAATATCTGAGACTGGGTAATACACGAAGTTGAATTGTCTTACAGTTCTGGAGGCCTAAAATCCAAGACCGGGCAGCCACGCCTGGAAAGGCCTTGTGCTATGTCTTGACATGGAAGAGAAGTGGAGGGGCAGGTAGAAATGTGCAGACAAGACTAATTGAGGGGGGGCGTTCTTGCTTCCTAACAGTCTGCCCTCCTGTTAATTATTCCCAATGGGGTGAGTGTCCCAATGAAAGAGCAGCATTGATCCTCTCCGTGGGGCAGAGCCTAGCCCTAACCTCTTGAGGGTCCACCAGCTCTCCACACTGTGACTTTGGGGACCAGATTTCAACCAGAGTTTTGGAGGGGATAAATGCCATGTACACCAACAATGTTTTCTGGGATTTCACTGCCTTACAATTAGCTGTGCCTTGACTCCCAGATCATTATGGTGCCAGCCAATAGAATAGGACCAAGCACAACCTCTGTAGAAGGAACAGAGCCATGTGCAGGAAAGAGAACCTATTCATGCCCTCCTGTTGGATCTGCGGGCACCAACAAGCCTGTGGGTATGCCTCTCCTTTCTAATTCATCCTGCTGAGCCACATCACTGTCTGTAAGTCTGCCAAAACACACGCATGACACTTCAACAGGCACCATTCTGGTTCCCCCAATTACTTACATCAAAAATCAATTTCTTCTCTTCCTGCCTCAATTACTTTTCCCAAAGTATATGAAACAGCACACACACACAAAAAAAAAACCCATAAACAACCAGAAAGCACCAATAACAAGGCAATGATTGAGTGACTGATCCACTGCACAGAACAGGTGAGTCAATAAATTTGGTAGCAAACATATTGTTCCTTTAAGTTCTGAGACAGGCAGTCACCCTCCAATAAGGAAAATGTCAGTACAGCAGTGTCACAAGGAGAATTGCATCTTTGCATAAACACAGGCTGTCCCAACTCTCAGTGTCTTATAGTGTGATCGTATGTGGTTACATAGTGCTTTAAAGAAGTCATTAAAATGAGGTCATTAGGGTAGGCCCTTAGCCCAATATAACCAGTGTCCCTACTACAGGAAACGAACAGAAACACGGGCAGAGAGCACTCATGAGAAAACGGGGCAGGAGACTGGAGAGCGGCGACACTGGCCGAGGAACGCCCATGGCCGCCAAAGGCTGGAAGAGGCATGGAAGGAGCTTTCCCTGCAAGGTTCCCAGGAGCAGACCCTGCAGGCCCCTGGATTCTGAACTGCCAGCCTCCAGAACCGTGAAACTAGAGATCTTATTCAAAGCCTCCCAGTTTGTGGAAGTTTGTTCAAGCACTTCGGAGCTGTACCTTTTAACCCAGGTGTAATATAAAGTGATCAGAACAGCTAATGGGAGTGGCCAGTAAACATTTCCCTGCTGAACGGGAGCAACACACAAAAATCTGCCCCCAAAATATTGCCATTGCCACAAATTGGCAAAAACGCTGAAAAATCATGGCACAAGCAAATCTGCTTCATATTCTGATACAATGAGGAACTCTCATTGAAAGCCAGTGAGTTAACTGATAAATGTTCACTGTCTTCCAAATTTTCTGACCATGAAATTCTTCCAGGACAAGTAAATATTTAAAAAAGAACACCCTGGAAAGTGATCCTGCAGCTCCCCTAACCTCTGTGTTAACAAGGATCCAATCTTATAAAAAGAACTGTATATCTGACAGCTAAATATATACACACATGTCTGATGTTAAAGAGGAAGATTAAATTAGGTCCATCATAATTGCATTTTAAGTGAAATTTTATATTCTACTGGTCAACATATTTAATTGAATACTGTGAAGAAGACATAGATGAGTCTTGGAGCCACAAAGATGAGAAGTGCCGGGAGAGGGTGATTATTCACAACCATCAGATGTGCCCAGACTGGCCCATGCTCAACTGGAATCACGTCATAAAAGGAAATAGGGGAAATGTCCATACCCAGAAGCAAGGCCCTAAGAGCCATGTGGAGTTTTCCAAATTGAGTCCCAGATTTTCCCCTTGTCACTCTGGTCTGGTACCCAAAAACTATGCACCCTGCCTCTCATGATTTGAGATGGGTTAATAGGAAAAGATGTTTCTTCAGTATTTGTCTGGATGGGTTTCTCGAGGTATTGTGATGTCAGCCTCCATGCGAATGTCCCTCTTTACACAGCCTGATGCTTTGAAGGCACAGAGCTGCAACTGACTCAGACAAAGGCCAGTGCCATTGATGTGACTGGGTGTCCTGGGGTATGGTTTTTAAGTTACATTAATGGGCTCCTAGGAAGTGAACAGTCAACAGGCACACACAAAACCCACAGCGGACACAAGAAGACACCCAGATGTGTAGCCAACAAGAGCTGAACATTAGCTATTTTGTGATACTCAACATCTTTTCAGGGCTTTAACTGGCCCACTTGGATCCATTCCAGAGTCTTTTGGCCCTGATAATCTCTGAATGTGTAGAAAACCCTCAAGATTCTGAATATAATTCTGGATCTGTTTGCTTCATTTTGAGAGGCCTTAAGTTGGCTTCTCCCCCTCCTCCCTTATTTTTTTTTTCTTTTCTGTCTGTAATGGTCTGCATCCTCTGGTACCTTATCTGAGGGGCTGCCCTGAGATTGGTGGGCAGCTCAGCATGTACTCTGTGTTCTGTCTGCACACTGTGTTTGAGTCCTGGGAGACGACTGAGTACAGTGTCTTCTGTGTCATGGCAGGGACCCGAGGTGGACCACCTTCGCCTCCAGCACAGCAGCTCAGGTGACAGCCAGACCCCTCTGGGCAGGATGACACCTCTGATTTAAAGCATGGCATCCCACATTGCCTTTTTTTTTTTTTTTTTGACAGGCAGAGTGGACAGTGAGAGAGAGAGACAGAGAGAAAGGTCTTCCTTTTCCATTGGTTCACTCCGCAATGGCCGCTATGGCCGGCGCACCCCACTGATCCGAAGCCAGGAGCCAGGTGCTTCTCCTGGTCTCCCATGCGGGTGCAGGGTCCAAGGACTTGGGCCATCCTCCACTGCACTCCCAGGCCACAGCAGAGAGCTGGACTGGAAGAGGAGCAACCGGGACAGAATCCAGCGCCCAGACCGGGACTAGAACCCGGTGTGCTGGCGCCTTAGGCAGAGGATTAGCCTAGTGAGCCGCGGTGCCGGCCCCCACATTGCTTTGCCCTACCACTGTGCATAGACATTATCTGGCTGTGGGTTCACAGTGACCTTTTAACTCCTGGTACCTGCTGTGTGCATGTGGCATGTATGGTGTGTGTGTGTGTGTGTGTGCATTTGGTATGTATGTGTGTGAAGCATGTTCTATGGTGTGTGTGTGTGTGTGTATGCATGCATGGGTTCAGGATGAGTGCTACTTGTTTGCATAATGGAAAAGCTGGATTTGATTAGATAAGTCTGAGGTGAGTGGAAGAAACATATTAGCTTCTTGCTTTGTTCTGTGAGAGGAAACATCACCGGATACAGTTTAATCTCTAAATGCAGCCTGCATTCCTCTCATCTGATAAGCCGTCACTCTCCCTGGCTGGGTGTGAGTGAAGAGACTTCCCCAGGCACACAGAGCTGTGGAAACCATGAAACATACACAGGTGCATTCTCAAGGATCCTGAATCCATCGCATCTCTGTCTCTGCTTACCTGATTTTTGGAACCTGAATAAAGGAACTTCTGGAATGTTTTAAACAATGAAAAACAGTTGTTGATGGTATTGTTAATAGAAACACAGGTAATTAAAACTTGGGAATTATATTAAGTGAAATTTTTTGAGAAAATACCAAGAAGTAGACTCAAGACTTTTATTCATAGTTATGCCCTAATAGGTTCTCCAGTCCACTCACCTATGTTTTCTCCTCACCTAGCAGTGAGCTACACAATCCTATTTCCAGTGTCTCTCAGTTGGACGTGTTCTGATCATGGCTAGCTAGAAGTTAATTACTGAGCACTTAACTGTGTGTGATATTTTAGACTCTTACTCATAACAACAATTCAGAAGATTGAATAGAAAACAGTTTTCAACAGCCATGGTTAAGACCCCCAGCTCAGGAAGACCTCAGTGAACAACCTTGGTGACTGTGTTCTCTGTCGGCTCTGCTGGGACCTAGGTGGGAATCTCCTGAGTTTCCCCACTGGGTCTCCTCTCAGCAGGGAGACTTAGGACCTATTGTTTCAAACCTCCATGTTTTAGTCCCTTTAGGCTGCAATAACAAAGTACCAGACTGGGTGACCTAACAAAGTTAGGAGCTGGAGGTTGGATCTCCAGCTCAGGGTGCCTGCATGGTTGGGCTGCAGACTGCTGACTTCCAATCACCTCCCCACCAGGTGGCAAAACAGCTAGAGAGCTTTCTGGAGCCTTTTATAAGGGCACTAATCCCATTCACAGGGGCTCCACCCTCTTGACTGAGTTACCTCCTAAAGGCCTCTATCTCCAAATCCCTTCATATTGAAGGAGACAGGAATATTCAGTATACTGCATTCTGTGTTTCCCTGATGAATGTTCTCAGCATGGGCTGTGACAGGGCACAAAGCCAAAGCAAAGGAGACTTGCATGGCTTTGTCTACAGGCTCCCCCTGAAGCTGCTTAATCCATCTGCCCAGCTTTCTCATAACCAAACCACCTACCCCACGCATGGAGACTGCAGTTAAATTCTAAACATGTGGGATTACGGCTAGATGATCGTTTGTGACTGCTGGGGACTTCGGGCATTCCGTTCCATGCCACACGTCCAGCCTCAGGCCAGCTGACCCCAGGGCTATGCTATCTCACTATCTCTGCCCTTCCTAGCAGGAGCAACTGGATCTGGTCCTGAGGATTTTATGATACTGCGTTCACCTGCAGCATGCCAAGCACTGTGCTGGTGTTCTACATGCACCAACTCAACCTTCACAATAAACCACGGGGAAATATCATCTTCCCTCTTTTATAAACGAAGAAGTTCAGTCATGTTTTAAACAACTAACAAGTTGTGGATACAATCACCAGTCAAGCTCAGGTGGTCTGAGTCCAGAGGCTGCAGCCCACCACCACACCGCCCTGCCTTCTGACATGGAACACTTCTGAGCCTTTGAGTCAGCCACCAAACTGAAAACCAGCCCTGTTTACTGTAATGATGGTGTTAGGTGCAGGCTTGATTGAACTCTGTGAGCAATGCTTTTATAAACTGTAACAAGAACATCTCATTACACAACCCTGCTGGAGATCTGTGAGTTTATTGAATAATTTGGCTATTACTCCAATAGAGCTCATTTAATATCAAAATCACTTTTTACATTTGAAATTGTATATACAAGCAATATATTTTAAAAGCACAATGGCTTTAAGGAGGGACTGAAATTCTGTTGGCTCTGTTTCCTTCTTCCTCCCCGGGTGGCTCCATCAGGAACCCCATGATTCAAAGCAGCACAGCTTGAACATCAAGACCCACACTAAGACTCAGGATCTGGCTGTTATGAGCCAGCTAAAGCAAGCAATCACTATTCACACAGCACTTTATGGTTCTGTTCTCACAGAGGTTTGGACCTCTCCTGGCTGCCCTAGAAAGAATTTTATTAGTGCTGAATCCCACTGATGCCTCAAGTTCACCTGCATTGCATTTATGCTTGTATAGAGCTGAGCCCAGCTATCTCCTCTGAGAGTTCGTGCTTTATAGTAGAGCCCCAGATACCCACTGTCTTCATCCCTCACCCTTGGCTTCCCCCTGTCCCCATCCCAACCTCCTTTCAATTATTTTTCTGCTCTCACTCCACACATGATCATGACTCACAGTTGAGATTGAAGACAGGGGCCCTGGGAAGACCCTGAAATCTCCTCACGCTGACCACCTTCAGCCCCTGCTGAGAATTTTCTGGGCCCTTTGGAGACAAAGGAGGGACACTGGAGGATCAGCTCTGTGGACCTCCTGCTTGGGCTGCTTTGCCAGTGGTTGGACGCTCTGGGGGTGTTCAGGTCCTTCCAGGTGCATGGTGCGCTAAGTGCCTGGCCAGTGTGCAGGCGATGGCTTTTCAGATGCATTGTCGAGCCTTCCCTGCCCTGGACTCAAACCAGATGCTGAGCTTCAGAACTTCCCAACATGATGTAGTGACAGTAGGAGATGGGTCTGTATGTGTCATTAGACCTGAGCGTGTTCTGAGCCACGTTGGCTACCGAGGCCCCTTGATCAGCAGGCAGATCATCCACGCCTCTGCCTCCCCTTACTGTTTGCTGCATTATCTTTATCTAATAGTGTGCATCTTGGCACCATCTGGTAACTCCAGGACGACAAGCACTTCCTACTGTCTCCTGGATGTAGCCTGCCTGCAGGTGTCTGATTACCCCCCATACACTGCCTCAGATACCCTACATTCAAATGGAAGGGTTTGGTTTGTCTTTTCCAGGGTTCTTCTGATAATAAGTGCAGCCAAAACAAAGACTTTCATTGCAGTCCTGTCTGGCAACAGAAAATAAACACTACCCATCTTATTCCTGCGTAGTTTACTTACAGAGACTTGACCTACAATATGTGACCACAGCCTTGGCACAGCAGGAAGGGGTGATTTCCCAAAGCCATTTTGCACATGGTCAGAGCTCAGAGATTTCAATCCCCTCTCTGATGGGGGGACTGCTAAAAGCCAGATAGTTCTGATTGCATTATCATAAAATGTATGCTGTAGATAGCTAAAGAGCCTCAGGCAGTTTCAAATAGATTACAGGATCCAGGAACATTTTTTTTTCCTGGCAGAAACTGCATTTTGGTCTGGGAAATTTAGTTTTCCTCTAGTGATATAAAGTTCAAAAACACTCTGATTTGACTTCCTACCTGCCAGATAAAGAAATGATCACAGTGTCACGGAAAAAGTGACCGTGATCTTTTTCTTTCTGTTATGTTGAGAAGTAGGTAATGCAAATTTCTAATCAGAAGCAAGCTGTCATCTTGCTGTATTTATAGGAATACCTTGTTCTCTAAGATTTCTATTTTCCCTATGGGAACTTCCTTTCTACTACTCTGTCTTATAAATACAAAATGGTCACATGTAGAGAATTTGGATATAACTATTATTTTTTTTAATGCAAGAGAGAAATAGAAAATGCTAAATGCTAAAATTACACATTTTAAGATCTTAGAAAAATAAATTATAGTTTTTCTAATAGCTATTTTGTCTGCTTAACTGTACTGTTAAGTTAGTCAGAAAGAGCCTGTACATAATCAAGCAATACTGAAATCCTGAAAAGAAGGAATGTATTTGTAGAGCTATAAGCAGCCACATACAAGGTTCAAAGTTCTAATTTCAGAACTCCTTCACTTTTTACAAAGTTTGGAAAACAAGGTTAAGTAAACTGTTATTCAGATAGAAGTGAACAGACATTTTCTTAGGTCAGAAACCATTCATTCATTCATTCAACAAATATTTTATTGAGCACTTCCAGTGTATTAGGCATTGCACAAGGCATCTGAGCATGTCCGAAAATGAAATGGCCAAAGATCTTTATCCTTAGTTCAGTTGATTGGGTGAGCAAGACAAACATAAGGTACATTACCCAATATACTGGAAGGCAGTAATGCCATAGTAAGGAAAAAAAGTAAAATTAGCAGTGTGAGGGACATATGAGTGACAGGTGTGAATTACTATAAACTTTAACAGGGTGGGAAAGTAGATGTCATTGAGAAACTGACTCCGGAAAGAGGAGATTTAAGCCAAGAGGATGAGGAAGATAGTGAGGAGGTTGCAGGGGAAGGAGTGTTAGGCAGATGGAACAGCCAACACTAAAAAATTGAGATGAGAATGCAATGCACCTGTGATCCAGGGACAGTAAGGTAGCCAATGGCTGGAACACAGCAGAGAAGATATGGCTACTCCCATAAAGGGGGTGCAAATCATGCCGAATATCAGGTATAAATGGAAAACATGTACTTCACTCCTGAGTGCAATGGGGTTTCCTTGCAAGGTGCTAAACTGAGGACTGACAAGAGGATCTGATCATGGAGGGGGCACACTGAAGAGAATGTATTTTTAGTAAGGTTGGAATCCAAGGAAATGGATCTAAACCACAACATGTTGGATTGGATTTGGGCAAGAAGAAAGCACATCCTGAACAACGATGGAAAAACTTTTGGCCGGCTCCATGGCTCAATAGGCTAATCCTCTGCCTTGCGATGCTGGCACACCAGGTTCTAGTCCCGGTCAGGGAGCCAGATTCTGTCCTGGTTGCCCTGCACCCCATGGGAGACCAGGATAAGCATCTGGCTCCTGCCTTTGGATCAGCGCAGTGCACTGGCCGCGGTAGCCATTGAAGGGTGAACCAACGGCAAAGGAAGACCTTTCTCTGTCTCTCTCTCTCACTGTCCATTCTGCCTGTCAAAAAAAAAAAAAAAACTTTCTCTGGATGGCCATATAAAGGTAGGAAATGATGCTCAGGTACGAGATAGAGAGGATGGGGGTCACAGAGACTCAGAACTGACCATTCAAAGTCCCTTCTCTGCTTCAGAGGTGCTGAGCACAGCCCCAGTAGGAATGCCAGGCCAGGAGAACAAGGCTGTGTTTTTCCATGTGGCTGTGGTGAAATGAAAGAGTAGTCAGAGCAGAGGCAGCAGGGTTAGAAAGAGGTGACAAGCGCAGGACCTGGGATTCTGCTGAGGTGCTCTCCTGCCTGCAGAGACAAAAGCCTCACTGATGGATGTGATCTCACTGGAGCCAGAGCACAACACGGAGGAAGTGCACCATGAGTTAGCACTCAGTAAGGCCAGCAGCCCAACAGGAAGCCCACAACCCCTGCCTGTCAGAGCAGCTCTGTTTCTGTAGAACCAACACCTCTGTTTTCTATGGCATTCCGCTCTCCTTTTAACAAACAGCCAGTCACAGAAATACATAGGGGCTGAGTTTCCTATACATTTGCAAGAACAAAATATTTGCAAAGAAGGAAGAGAAATTAAAGGTATCATTTCCACACACAAAACAGAGCTTGCATGGTACTAGAGAGGACCCTGGTTGAAGGAGAGTGTCCTGCTGACATTCAGTGCTGCACTAACATCTACCATTTAGATGAAGACACAGAACTTTCAGTTTCTAACTCGTAAATAACCAAGTCCTGAACCCACATTAAATAGAAGAGCACACCATACACCAAGGATGCAGATTAAGGTTTTTGGACTTTTCTCCACACAAGGCACCGTCAACCTTGCAAAGCCTCTTTCTGAGAACCTCTACTTCGAGAGCTTGAAGGGCTCCTGGCCCAAGGCCCTCATTTCTGTGGTTGGTCCTTAAAACCCTCTGAAGGCAGCCGTGTGCGCTTTCATCCTCACCATCTAACAACCTATATGCTCAGTCCTTCCCCTACTCACTCCCCATCCACTTCCACTCCACACACTTGAACACACACACTTGCCTTCCAGGGATTAGAACTTCTTGTTCTTCCTGTCACCAGCAAAATATGTGCCCCCAAAGTAAGGACCTGGTATAAATCATGCACTCTGCCTGGCACTGTGGCATAGCAGGTTCAGCCACCGTCTGTGAGGCCAGCATCCCATATGTGTGCCAGTTCAAGTCCCAGCTGCTCCACGACCGGTGCTGCTCCTTGCTAATGCACCTTGGAAAGCAGTGGAAAATGCTTAAGTGCTTGGGCCCCTGTATCCACACAGGGGACCTGGAAGAAGCCCCTGGCTCCTGGCTTCGGACTGGCCCAGCTCTGGCACTGCAGCCATTTGGGGAGTGAACCAATGGGAAGATCTTTCTATCTCTGTTTCTCCCTCTCTGTAATTCTGACTTTCAAGTAAGTAAGTAAGTAAGTAAGTAAATCTTTAAAGAGAAGAAAGAATCATGCACGCCCAGGTCCATTGCCTTTTCAGGGATAATTTCCACGCTCACCTTTGAGAAGTGAGACACTCTGAGACAGAGGAAGAGAGGACACACCCCATCTTGCAGCTTAGAGAGCATCAGTTTTGCCCTCTAGATGATGATGCAATTGAGGCCCCGACTGAAGGATCCCTTGTGCACATTAACATTTATCCCACCACGAAAGTCAATGCAGGCAGTGACACAATCTCAGTGATTTACAAGCTTCTTTATATCTTGCTTGTTGAACAGCCACTATCTGGAATACTGCTGGTTTCCATGGCAGACAGCAAGAGAGCACAGCAAGTCATGCACTGGCTCTTAAGGCTTTCACTTATGAGTGCTGCTCTCACCCCCACACCCTTCTTATTTGTCAGCCACACCCAGCTCCAAGAGGGCGGAGGAGGATAGGTCTACTGGGCACCCACAGACCTGGGAACATGAGCAGGGCTCATGACTTCACACTTGGAAAACCTGAGCCAAGCCAGACTCTGCTCACTAGCTGCACATTCGGGCTCCCTCTATTCCTCCACCTAACAGTTATTCCCACATAGGTTTGTGCTGGGCTTACATTCTGTCTGAAGGGAAGCTATCGCTGGTGTGTCTGAGAAAACATGAGGGTGAGGACACTAGCAAACACTGATTCTGGGTTCAGCAATCCTTACAGCCCAATTTCTCTGCCACTTGGCTATGGAGTACATTCCTTTGCAAACCATAAAGACAGGATGAGGATGATGAAGAAGGCCCAAAAGCTCACTGGGGAAAGTAACTGGAAATTCCAAACCTTAGCTCTAACGTCCTAGAAAATTCTATCAATTCCCTCCGTGAATATTCCTGGGGGGTCTTGTAACAGTAGTGAGGGGGCTCTGCCCAGAATCCTAGAGGCAATGGGAAGCCCCCAAGCAAAGAAGACATGGCGCCATGTGGCTTCATCAACTTCAAGTGCAAAAGGGTCCATGAGTAGAAATGAGAGAGGCAATATCCAACAAAGTCCTAACAGTCAGTGCCACTAACCTTGGGTTGGGCCACTTGGCAGGTTGTTAACAGCCAATAACTAAAATTTTTCAGAGTCTATAATTTTATCTACTACGACTTTCATAGAGGTTTCCTGCTTTCATTTCCAATTTTTAAAAATTGTTAGATAGGGCAGGGAGGCATTTGGTCCAGAGGTTAAGACACTCGCATTCCGTATCAGATGGCCTTGGTTTGAGTTCCTGAGCACAGCTTCCTGTTAACGCATCCTGGGGAGGCAGCAGGTGGTAACTCAGAGTTGGGTCCCTGCCACCCACATGGGAAACCCAGGTTGAGTTCTGGGTTTCATCTCAGCTAAGTCCCAGCTATTGTGATCATTTGGAGGGTAAATGAGCAGATTTACTCTGTCTTTCAAGAAAAAAAAATGTTATTAGAAAGGATTTTTAGGAGGCATATTAAGGGTTGGAATACAGTTTCGAAAACTGAGTATTTGGGGAAAAAAATGGGGAGTCTGGAGGCCAGTGAGAGCCTAGTATTTCTTTACCTTTAATTTCCGCTTCATGTCCACCATCCACTTACATGATTTCTTTCTTGTTTCTAGTTCTCCCAATCTTCCCTGGCTCCATTCCTGCTCTCCTTCTGGTTAACACTGCCTTAAAATATATTATGCGTACAATACATTATTGGTATTTAATTAGGTAAATATATACGGGTACTTCCAAAATTTCATGGAAAATGGAATTAAAAGATGTTTATTTGGATGCAGAACACTTTGAAATCTGTGCATAGTTTTTTCATAATATGCATTTTCATGGACTTTTAAAAACCCTCATATGCTCAAATTTCAAAAGCTTTTTTTGCACCAAATAAACTTTTAATTTAATTTCCATGAACTTTTCAAAATACTCTCACTAATTATGGATAATGTAACAGGAGGCTCATTGCTATGTGAAAGTTGCTGTATTAATTTGAATAGCTCTACCTTTAAAATAAATCTCCCCATAACAGTAAATAATAGGAGATAGAAATAACTAACTGTTTTTCTCAGTTCCATATTGGGAAAGACACCTAGTATATGCCCTTTTTTCCCACTTTGTAGCATAAGCATTATGTTAATATTGACCTAAAATTATCTAAGGTAACAGCTGAGACAATAGTGAAATGTACACAGTATAGAAAATTAAAAATTGATTTTTACAATGACTCTGAAGACCTTGAAAATCCTTAGGTTTCTTTTAAATTAAAAAAAAAGTCTACACATGTATACATGTATATATGCATATTTTCATTGGGCATATTGCCAGGATAACTTTAATGAATTCTAAACACCTTCAAGTTGTTTATCGGCACATATCCGGATGACTCGAAATTTTTCTTCCCTTTTTAAAAATAAAAATAGCTTCAGGACCTGAGCAACATTTTATTGGTAGCTACAAGTCTCTCCCTCCTTCCAAAGGGTCTCAATCCCTGCCTAGTGATTACCAACAGCCACCTTCCCTCCACTCTGCCACACATTCCACCCCGTCAACCAAGATGCTTCAACTCTCGAATGCAGGGTATCCCTCAAGAGCCTGCACCACCTGGGATGCTGCCACCCGGACCTCACAGGCCTTTGGGTTCTCGTCTTCCTGTAAAATGTGTGGGTGAATGTGTTTATCTACATTTATACACATAGCTCAATCACAGGAAAACATTTACTATGCTTGAAATGGATATGGCTTTGCTGGACAACACAGAAAGAAAGATATGCAGAAATTAAAATGATGCTATCAAAGAAATCAGGTTAGGGCAAAACCTTACGCTACTACCTGTGGCAAATAGTGTACCTATTCAGAACCATTGTACTTCTGACAGTTATCTTTTATAATGTTCAGATATTCTTAAAGCCAGTAATATAATTAAGTTAATCCCTCATCTAAGTTACAACAGAGTATACAGACAAGAACACAAAAACAAGAACAGAAGCTGAGATTCTCTCAGGTCCAGAAAACACCAGGGATTTGCCTAATATTATTCACATGGATACATGTAGTCTTCTCATTTGTAGAATTAGGTGTTATATTTAAAAGTGTTTTCTATTTATAATAATAGTGCTAGATTGTTTTAAAGATAAGTGTCCCAAAAGTTATTCACTAGGACGGTTTAATTTTTTTACATGTATATAAAATCAAATCAATGTGCTTGAAATGAAAGCAAATCATAACGTGGCATGAGTAATCAATGCCCTTAACAGTAAATTTATTAACCAAATTTTGATTTTAAAAGGATTATAGTTGTTATTATTTTCACAGGCAACGCTCTATGAGGGGGATCAATATTGCAGACTGCAGAGAAACATTTCTCATGTGCTTGATTAATGCATTGTTATCATCAGAGTAATTAAAAGGAACAGGGTTATATACAATCAGCATGTACATCTTACTCAGCAACTCCTGCCAGTTGCTTGCAAAAATTAAACTCATTAATCATTCTGACTCTAACAGAGAAAAAGCTTTGGCTAAGAAATGAAAAAAAAACAAACCCTGTTTTATTAAGGAAAAAATGTTCAAAGCTAACATCTAGAAAAATTCCTGTCTATCTAGTGACTCTAGAATATTAATCACATGGGGAAAATGAGTTGATTGTACTGTCAAAAACACAAATTGTATTATGCTATTCTAATGCTTCAGACCTCCTTAAATCAACAAGTAACATATACAAGTAAATTACAGAGAAGTGTGCACTGGCAGCAATGAAAAACACCTTAAAAAGCAGGCTTTCCTGCCCTCCTCAAAATGCTTTTCTGTTAACACAGAATTCAAACCCACTAGGAAGTTCCAATATTCTTTTTTTGTAATCAAATTTGACTTGAAACAAACATGCTTTGGGGGGAGTAGGATGGAGAGAACATAGGCTTGGTCATACATTGACACATCTCTGCCATAATTCACAGTTGACAATTGACCCCCCCCCCCCACAAATGAAAAGAATTTGGGTTTAGCCAGTGTTAATTTTCCAATTCAAAATATTTGCTATTGCGATTTTCCTCCCTAGACAACATAACTGTGAAGGTGAAATGAAATACATGTGCCAGTGCTTTAAAAATCACAAGGTGCAGAACAGACGTAAGGTATTTTTGATGCTACATTTGAGTTCAAACATCATCCAACTAGCAATGCCTCTGTGTGTGTCAAAATATTACTGTCTTATAACAAAGACAACTTCTTGATTATGATTTTAATCTCTGTGCTTAGATGGGAAGTATACTTTTTATATAATTTTGTTATATATAAAAAATAAGCAAATTTTTATTGGCAGATTATACATTTTTAATTTGAAATTTACTTTTTAAAATTTTTATTAAAAATTATTTAAGTTATACAAGTTTCATGTATTTCATAAACAGATTGAGGAACATAGTGATACTTCCCTTAGGATTATATTTTTTTAAATCATACATTTTAACAAAATATTTGCTATGTAGCCATTAGAGGTAGTGAACACTTCCTGTGTATTAAATGTACTCAGAAAAATTGAACTTTTCAAACACAAAACTATTGTATTCAGTAAGGTTCTATGATTTAGCACTGTAGGACCATAAGGGGACTTCAAAGTTTGTCTAGTGAAATACTTGATGTTACAAGAAAGAAAGACATTTAGAAATGTAATTTGTGCATGATTACAATCATTATTAGCCATGGGAAGGTCAAAAAGTCCTTTTGAGTTAACACATAGAACGGAAAGGGGAATGCAAAGTTAGGGATAGGTTCCATGGCTATATTGTCACCACCACATCAATGATATAGGAGGCTGATAGAGGTGGTGTGCAAAAGCTTGAAGAGGGATAACAACGGTGATCTTCAGAGTGCTGGAATTCTAGACCTCACCAATCCTGTCACATAGGAAAGCAAATCACCCTCAGCGGAAATGCTGTGAGGTATTTGTCAGGGTAATAAAGCCATTTTATCTCTCTTCTAATGTAGGAGATTCAGAATAAAATTAGTTCCCTTTATGTAAGAGTAGGTAGTTTGTCTTATGAAGAAAACTCAAAAAGAGAAAGAATAAGATACTGAAGACAAAAATACTTGTATTTTTGTAGGAGAGGTTCTGCTACCCTATTACACAGAGGGTAAGAAGAAGATGTGAATTTGCCACAGGGCTGAAAGGCCCAGTTCAGGGAGAGACAGGACATGGATTCATGCAGCACCATGAAAGTCATGCGATGCCGAAAGTTTGAGGAGAAGGAGGGGGATCTTAAGAGCAAAGGCCATGACTGCACCAGAGTTAAGGGGCAACAAGACAGGTCATTATGTCAAGTAACTAAGAAGACACTGATGACATTGTGTGTGCTGTCTGTAGCAAAGACAGTACACAGTGTAATTTGCTTCCAAACTAGACAAGGAAAAGAAGATTCTTGACAAGAAGGGAATGGGATCACTTGCTTGAGAAGTTGTAAAAAGAAGAATGCATAAGGGGATAGTAGACCGAGCTGGTAGTAGAGGCGAAAGAAGATACTCTGTGCTTCTGTTTATAGGTGGAGAAGAAAGAACTGGTAGAGGAGAGATTAAGGGGTAAAATGACTGATAATGGTAGCAGCATATATTCACTGAACACTTTCCACTCCCTGGCACTTAATAACACCTGCTCTGTCTAGTAGTGACACTGCAAGTCTACACTGCTAAAATTAAAGCTCTGAATGACCTTGCCATACCCCATTGTCATTGTGTAGAAGAATAATACACTAAGCAGCGTCAAATTGGTGATGAAAGAAATGGGATCAAATACACAGTTGAAAGAGTTAGCTTTCTCATATATCAGAAAAACAGTGTGAACTTAAAATTTAGAAACATTTAAAGTAGAAGACATTAATAGAGTATATTAACATATTTGTGAAGACAAGTTATTTAGGAAATCAGGAGGTTGATAAATCCCAGGGATAAACTAACAGAATGTTGACATCAGACCAGTGGGCAATCAAGGTATAAGATCAGAAGATGGACTGGTTGCTGAAGACACACAGGATGATGAAACTGGCCCTGTTAGGCTGATAGTCATCCAGGGGTGTCCTCTATCATTCAATTTCCTGTTCTGACCAATTTGCTGCCTTAAAATCCTATTGTCATCACATTTGAATTGTTAGCAATATGTCAACAAAATATAAGAAAACAGCAACATACAATGTGACCTTAGCTAATTTGCTACTCTGATAATACACAAGGCATCCTTACAGGCATCCCTGTAAGAAATCAGAAAGAAATGTTCAAGTAAGGGCATTTCAAAGCTCGGAATTTTAAAGTTAGTCACAATTAATTTCAAGAGAACTTTACTAAATTCCATTAAAAGTCACTTCCAGCAATATTTCCTTTAAGAGTCAACTTATTTTTAAACCTATGCAATGAATTTTAACGTAAAGCAACTATCGATTACTCAGAGGAGTTGCCCGAGTAATTGATTTTGTAGTTAAATAAATCTAAGATTTATGAGGAAACGGATAGAAAAGACAGTCTAGATTTATCTCTGTTTCACATACTTTGCATCTTAGCACTGACTCACGCAAAGAAGGCTTGTTTTGTAGAGCTACATAGGTGAGGGCTCCTTTTTGGTTTTTTTTGCAAATTTTAGTTTATGCATTTAGCCCAAAGATTATTAATTAACTACCGGTTATTCAATCTTTGCATTTGAATTATCTTGTTAGACTTCATCTGTGTAAGTCATATTAGATTAACTTACATTTTATTTTTTGAGGAGTTACCCATTTTCAGTCATGTGCAGGCACATGCATATAGACCAAGCACTGCATTTTATTTCTCCCTTTCTAAATGGAAGGACAAGAGGTGCAAAATTCAATGGATTGTAAAGATATGCAACTTACCATCATCACAGTGATCAAGGTGGTGAAGTCATTTCTGCATCTTGGGGCAGCTTTCCATGACAAACCAAAGAATAGAACTAAGTCACCAGCCTTGGATCTGAGACTGCTCAGAAAAAAAAAAGCAATGGACATTGCCTTCACAGCTTTGCAAAAAGAATGCTTCAGGACCTCAGACAGCTCCCAACTACGCGCTGAGCTCCCAAAGGGCTAAGATGCAAAGTATTTTAATAAACTTTATTGTGGGTTTTAAAGGTACACACATGATGTTTTGGGGTACATACAGATAGTAAGAATGTTACTATAGTGGTGCTATCTCACATAGCTACCTACTTATTTAGCATGAAGTCCACACACAGTGCAATTTTATTACCTACAGTATTCATGTTATACACTAGTCCTCTAGACTTGTTCATTGTACATATTGTTACTTTATAGGAAATATATCATTTATTTTTATAGATGTGTACTGATTATAGCCAAATATATATGTTCAGATTGTGGAAAATTATACATGCTCACATATTGTAAGTATACTGTACACACACACAATACTATACCAACACACAAGAGCCTTCATATACACATTTCTGAACTTTTCAGGAAAAACACTGGTATCAGAACTTAATCTAAGTCGGAGATGCTGTTCAGAGCCTTATCAATGGAAATCTTTTGCACTTGCTAAATCCCTGATTTGCCCCCCAGTAAAACTCTTGCTTATCTGAGAAGTAGTTCCAGACATATATCAAAATGAAAGGAAAGAAATAGAGACTTAAGCTAAGATTAAAAAAAAAATGGACAAAGACCATCTGAAGCAAGTCAGGAGCACTTGCCTTCCCTTTCTCCTAGCGACACCTAGAGTCAGCTGCGAAGAAACTGCACATGTGTCTCCAAACAACAGTTAATTTAAGTCAGCTTTGAGGAAAAAGGTGCATCTTCTCTGTCGGCGTTGCAGCTCAACCGTCTTCTCCAAGACTCAGCAGTTTAACTTTCATGACCTTCCCCTGTGTAGAGACCTCTCTACACAGACTTCCAGGTCTCTGAACCAGATGATGGAATGATTGCCCACATCCCAAAGGATCTGGCCCCTAATCTCTCTCTCTCTAATCAACAATGTCTGGAAATGGTTCAAAGGAAAATAAGAAAATCCCGTGCAAGATCTGATGCAGGGTTGTGGCACTTGTGTGTGTCTGTGTAACAGAGTATGCAAACCATACTTCTCACAAACATGGGTCAAGTCTATTAAAGAGTTCACATGCTCCATTCATAAGATGAAACAAAAACCAGTAATATCAACAAGCCCTGGCAATTAGGAATTGTCTCTGAGAAAGCACTCACACCTTGTGCATGTACGTGCACACCTTCCCCCACACACACCCACTTGCACTGAAAAAAAAAAAAAAACCAAACTGATTGTGAAGCAATGTGACCCAATCCGATCATATTTAGAAGTGACCACCGCCTCCTGCTCAGTGTGGGGCTCTTCGTTGTCTTCAGAGTAAAGGGCAAGACTGACCAAAAAGGCCAGGTGCTGCACAGCTCTGCTTCCAAGGTGCTTGAAGTGGTTTCTACAATGCAACACACCTGCTCTGCTGTCTCCGAGGACTGCACCAGCTACACCAGACCTGCCTATCTGAGGTCTTGTCTGGAAATTTTCTCTTTTCCTTGAGACTAGGAGGTCTCAAAGAAAAACGAGTTTCCTCTTTTCATGTGCAATGGGCACTCTGAATCTCTGGAGGGGATAAACAGGAGGTGGTTCAGCCCACCCATCCGTGGGGCCTCTGGCACCCTGCATGAGTCACTGGTTACTAGGGCGATATGCAAATCCAACCTTTGAGACCAGCTTCCAAAGTAGGAAACCTGCTCTCTCTCTCTGAGAAGTTTTTGGTGAACAGGGTCTGAGGTAGAGTTGTTTAGTTCAGGGCTTGGAACAGGAGAGACTTGGCCTGATCCTTCCAGCTGAAGCTGTCCTGGCCAATGGGACAGGGGTTGAACCTCTGAGGTTAGCACTTCTACATTTTCTTGGGTATGATAATCACCACGACCACCACCACCCCACCACGACCACCACTACCACTGGGGGAAGTGAGAAGTAAGAAGGGGACGCAGGACATCAGTCAGGACACTGCAGAGAGGAGCAATGGGCACATTCCAGTGACAGGTGGAAGGGGGCGCGCGGGGGGGAGGAGGGGGAGATGTGGGACTTGATCTTCCTGAATCTTAGAGGAAAGAGAACCCAGATGTCATTCTCTCCTTAGGATCCACAGCAGTATGCGGCTACAAACAGTCATGCACCCATCTAGTTGAATTCCAGATGCCAGCGGGCGCAGCACCAAAACCCGGCTGCCTCCTGCCGCCAACTCGGCCACAGACAGACACCCGCTCCGGGACCGCGGTGACCGAGATCTGGAGCTAAGGAGAGTGTCGTGGGCGCTCGGGGAGAGGTGGGGGAGGGGAGGGGGGACGACCCGGCCGCCCGAGAGCCCGGGGCCCCGCTGCAGCTCGCCCCGCGCTCGGCCAAAGCCCCCGTCGCCGCCCCCCACCCAGCGCGGTGCGCTTACGTCCTCCTCGTCACAGTCGCTCCGCGCTTGGTACTGGAACCGGGGCCGGCCGCCCGCGCCGCCGCCGCCGCCGCGCTCCCGGGGCGCCGCCGCCTGCGCCTGCGGGCCGGGGGGCTTCGCCGCGGCGCCGCCGTCCTCCTCGGGCCCCTGGCCGCCCAGGAGGTGGCTCGCCTCCGGGGGCGCGGGGAAGGACCGCGAGGTGTTGATCTTGCCCGTGAACCGCTGGTACAGCGAAGCCATCGGTCACCGCGCGCGCTCTCGTGTGTCTGTCTTTGGGGCTTGTTAATATTTGGCTTTCTCGGTCTCGGGTTCCCCGCTCCGGCAAAGGGGAAGAAACAAAAAAAAAAGGGGGCGGTGGGGAAGAAGCGGCGGACGATGGGCGAGCCGCCGGCGGCCGCTGCTCCGCGCGCCACTCTCAAGTCGCCGCTGGGCGACTCCGCTCGCTCAGCCTCCTCCGCCCCCTCCCCCGGCGGCTCGGCCACGCGGGGGTCTGGGAGTGCTGTCGCTCTCTTTTCTGTTTTTGCTTTGTAAACTCCTTGCCGCGGCCGCGCACGGCCTGATCAAAGCGATTGAATGGAGCAAAACACCGAAAAAAAAAAAACATAAAGGGAGGGAAGAGCCTAGGCCCCAAGATTTGGCACCACCTAGAGACCGGCGAACATCTAGAGCAGATCTCCGCGCTCGCCCGCGCCCCTCGCGCGTCTCCGCCTTCCCTTCCCTCGCCCGCGGCCCCTAGGCTGGCTGATGGCGCCTGGGTGGCCCCAGGGCTGGCGGCTCGGAGAGGGCGGGCGCCCAGAGCGCGAGGTGCGCGCTGGAGGCGCGAGAGGAGGGAGCTGGGGGCTAGGACCGCGACGAAGGGGGATGCGGGATGGGTGCCAGGGCCAGGGGTGGGTGAGCGCTGAGGATACTCGGAGCGCCGCCAGAGGTCACACCCCGCAGCGCAGGACCAGAGTGGGAGACCTAAAACGAAATGGGGAGATGAGGCGGGCCGAGCCAAGGAGGGGAGAGACCCCCGTGGGCGCCCCGCCCACAGCGCGGAGCTCGACCCCACCCCTTGCACCTGCTCGCTCCTCCACTGCTGGGCTCCCTCCGAGGGGTGCCTCCTCCTGGGTTTCTTCCACACCCTCCCACTTTTTCCCCCACCCTAACTCGAAACGACAACTGCAAAGACCCCCGAGGGCCTGGGGCTGCGTGTCCGGGTAGGGAGAGTGAGATGGGCTTGCAGGTGGGAGGCTGCCTGCAAGGAGCGGGTCCGGGGATGCAGGTTGCAGACGACCCCTTCTTTTCCTCTTCCTCCCCAAACCTCCTTCTCCTAAGAAAACGCCCTCAGGAAGCAGCGAGGAGGAGGTGGTCGGAGGAGGCCTGGTGGAAGCCTTCGGAACAATACCATTCAGTGGTGCTCCGCACAAATCGCAGCCTCCGTGTGCTTTGCACAAATTACGCTTTTCGTTTTCACTAAACATGGGCAGAGGCCGGGGCAGTTGGGATGCCGACAACTTTTGCAAAGCTCGCTCGGCCTCGCCCTTCCTCAACACCCCGCGCTGGGAAGAAGCCAGAGGAGCGCCACGACACCAAAAGACGTGCACCGTTCCGGGGTTCGCGTTAACTCCTTTTGCTGCATTAAAACGTGCTTCAGCGCCCCTGTGTGGAAAGACGGGCAAACTGTGCTGTGCTGCCAGGCTCCAGCCTTGGCGGTTTGGGTCTCTCTCCTTCCCTCCGGACTCCCTTAGCTTCTCTTTCTTCCTTTCCTAATCATGGTTTGGCCATTCTTAGGGGGCTGGGCGCTTCTCCTCTCCTCCTTTCCCTCCTCCATCCCTCTTCTGTCTCTGGGCCTTTCCAGGCTGGGATGGATCAGCCAGGACCAGGCATGTAACTTCAAGGCCAGAACCAGTGGCTCACTCTCCCAGGCAGGGACTCTGTGCTGCGCCCCTGCACCCAGAGTGAGGGTGGGAGTCTTCACCTACTCCCAGGACTCCTTGGCCTTCCCTGCGCCTCCTAGGTTTCCAGGACCCTTTCCCTGTAGGTTTTCAAAATAATAGGCGAGGCCACCTCTGAACAGACCAGACTGGGGGCTCACCAGGCTGCCAACCCTCTCCTAGCATCCCTGTCTCAAGCCAAGAAAGCCCAGCGAGAGACCCGCCCGGTCGTGAAATTGCCTGTCTCCTCGACATCTTAGCTTGGATGCTGCAGAGTCAATCTCCCATTCCACTGTTGTCTTCCCCATGCTCTCAACCCACAGGAGTAGTTTTCAGTTTTAATCAAAATGTGTGTCACCCCCATCCGGTTTATTCTGTAGTTTCCCTCTAAGAAGAAGCATTTGAAAAAAAAAAAAACAAAAAAAACCCTTGGCAACGAGGCAAGCTGGTGAAGCGGGTGTTCCAATAGCTGCAAAGCCCCACCGCATGGGAGAGATAATAAAGATGGGGCCAGGGGTGGGGAGTACACCCCCCAACTCCCACCCCACTGCACTTGGGAAACAGAAGCAACAATTATGAGTCCCCATGTTAAACTTTATAAGTCATCTCATTTAGATACAAAGGAACTCTGCTTCTCATCCCCCTCCCTCACCCCAGCTGTGCCTTTGATAGAAGAAGCTGCCTCTCCCAGCACAGACTTAAAAGGAAGGCTCATGCTGTTCACTGCACCCCCAAGAACCTGACATTTCACTAACTACAGATGCTCTGAGTCCTTATGTAATGTGTGTGAGTGAAATATGCCAGGTATATTTTTACACAAACTGTAAGAAGCAGTAGTATACGCACACATATCTTCAATTGATACATTTATACAATATATAGTAATGACACAGAATAGCTTACAAAGCATGCATGGTGCTTCAAACTTGGGAGGGTGTTCACAATAGAATCGAAGAAGCACCTGTGGCCCTCAGATATTTCAATTTTTTTATTCATTTATTTATTTGAGAAGCAGAGAATCGACGAGGGCTGGGGAGTGAGAGAGGTATCTCTCATGGCCTGGTTCACTCCCCAGATGCCCACAACAGCCGGGATTGAGTCCCACCTTCCCTCCTGATGCCAATTTCCTGCTAATGTGGATCCTGGGAGGTAACAGGTGATGGCTCAAGTAGTTGGGTCCCTGTTACCCACATGGTCCACCTGACTGCCCATGTCCCAGCCATTACAGGCATTTCGGGGAATGGACCCGTAGATGGGGAGATTTTGGTCTGTCTGCCCCTCTTTGTGTGTCTCTCTCTCTATCTTTCAAATACTGGGTTTTTTTTTAAACCCTACAATCTCAGGAGAGCTTGCAAGTGGTATTCAAATTATAATTTGGTCAAACTTAATAATGCTAATTAAAGTATTCAGAAAACATGATAAGTGATTTCTATGTTAAGTGATTTATAAAATGAAACAAAACTATAAAACCCAGAAACACAGAAATATTCGAAGTAGAAATGTGGGCTGGAAGAAGCAAATCTAAAAATTCAACAGGGGAAGAGGAGGGAGGCAGACAACCAAGGAAGAACAATAGCTGTCCAGAGGCAGGTGTGAAGACAGGATACGTGGAAGAGCGAGATGACAACACAGGAGCAGGTATGTACCTCAGGCCAACTTAGTCTGAGGGCCTTGGGACTGACTTAGAATGAGGGGGCAGATGTTTGCTACAGCGATCAAGATGCTGCTTGGAATGCTGAATCCCACGTCAGAGGGCCTGGGTTTGTGTCCTGGCTCTGCTTCGGATTCCAGTTTCCTGCTGGTGCGGACCCTGGGAGAAAGCAGGTGGATGGCTGGCTCAAGTGCTTGGGTTCCTGCCGCGCACATGGGAGACCTGGTTGGAGTTCCCGGCGTCTGGCTTCAGCCTGGCCCAGGCTGGAGAGTGAACTAGCAGCAGATAGGATACCTCTCTGTGTGTCTCTCTTTCTCTCTCTGCCTCTCAAATTAAAATTACTCATTTAAGAAAGTAAGAATCTGGCTTTCTTTCATCTTTCACATTGAAGACAGTGTTTTAAAGAATGCCTTAGATGCCATGTGCCAGTATGTGCATGCATGCTTATACACACACATTTGTGCCCTAAACATTGATGCACGAATTGCAGCTGTATCTTCAGAGACTGTGAAGACTCTGCAGTCCAAATGCCAAATACTAATCAGCAGGTTACTGTTTTAGAATGAGTGCAGTGATACAAGCTTACAGAATGACAACCTATGGCATTTTATGTTTATGATACATAATTCAATTCTTGCCCTCTAATAACTGTTTCAAGAACCTGTCCCATCTTCTCCTGCCCCTGCCAAGAAAAGAGCTATAAAGAAAAAGGGACTCTGGAGCCGGTGCTGTGGCCCAGCTGGTTAAAGCCCCAGCCTGCAGTGCCGGTGTCCCATATGGGCACTGGTTTGTCTCAGCTGCTCATCTTCTGATCCAGCTCTCTGCTATGGTTTGGGAAAGCAGTGTAAGATGGCCCAAGTCCTTGGGCTCCTGCACCTACATAGGAGACCTGGAAGAAGGTCCTGGGACCTGGCTCCTGGCTTCAGATCAGCTAATCTCTGGCCATTGCGGTCATCTGGAGAGTGAACCAGCAGAATGGAAGACCTCTCTCTCTCTGGCTCTTTCTCTCTGTATAATTCTGTCTTTCAAATAAATAAAATAATTCTTTTAAAAAAAAGAAAAAGAGACTCTGAAGAGTGACAAAACTACTCAATGTGTCTCTGAACACAGATACAGGGTTTCTCCCTCAGCTCAAGTTGTCCTTGAACATCTTAAATATACTTTGGAGCAGTTTTTTTCATCTTTACTTATATTTAGTTAATTATATTTCAAAAGCAGAGAGATAGGAGAAGGAGAGAGGGAGAGAGGGAGAGAGAGAGAGAGAGAGAGAAACAAACTCCATATTCTGCCAACCCCCCCCCCCCCCCCCGCCCACAGTGGCCACAGCTGGACCAGACTGAAGTGAAGCCAGGTGCCAGTAACTGAGTTGAATTCTTCACACAGGTGGCAGAGATCCACTGCTGGAGCCATCTCCTGCTACCTCCCAGGACTGCACCAACATGAATCTGCAGTTAACAGCAAACCAAAGACTCAAACTTAGGCACTCCTGTGCACTGTTATATGGTATGGAGGCACCTTAACTGCTATGAAAATGCTCCCATTCTACTTATTGGGTAAGTATGGGGAAATATTTTTTAATTACTTCATGTGTTATTTTACATCAAGATTTTAATTCCTTAAAAATGCTTCAGGGGCTGGGACTGTGGCATAGTTGGTAAAGTTGCCTCCTGTGACACTGGCATCCCATATGAGCACTGGTTTGTGTCCTGGATGCTCCACTTCTGAGCAAGCTCCCTGCTAATGACCTAGGAAAAACAGTGGAAGATGGCCCAATTGCTTGGGCCTCTGTACCCACATGGAAAATCTGGGAAAAGCTCCTGGCTCCTGGGTTTGACCTGGCCCAGCCCTGGCCGTTGCAGCCATTTGGGAAGTCAACCAGCAGATGGAAGACCTCTCTGTCTCTCCCTCTCTCTTTCTCTATAACTGGCTTTCGAATAAATAAATAAATTTTTAAAAAAGAGACTCAATTCACACATTAACTCTGTGTTAATGTTACGACTTTTCTTATTTTTCTAACGCTATCTGGAGAAATGAATTGACCAACTTACCATGTTCTTAAGGAAGTTCTTCCATAAAACAGTGATCACCAAAATATTTTTAGTATTATTATAATAAACTAATATGAATGAGGGAAATAAATGTATGGGTAGCTTGACATAGACACAAGACATAATCTCAACTGTCTCCTAAATTTTTGAGTTTGTATTTACAAGATGTCTAGTAACTAGAGACCAGGAGGGTGGGTATCATGGTCCAGCTGGTTTAGCTGCCACTTGTAATGCCAACATTCCATATCAGAGTGCCAGTTTGAGTTCCAGTTACTAGCTTCTTAATTTTTTTTTAAATTTATTTGATAAGTAGAGTTATAGACAGTAAAAGAGAGAGAGAGAGAGACAGAGAGAAAGGTCTTCCTTCCTTTGGTTCACTCCCCAAATGGCCACTATGGCTGGCGCCGCGCTGATCCAAAGCCAGGAGCGAGGTGCTTCTTCCTGGTCTCCCATGCAGGTGCAGGGGTCCAAGCACTTGGGCCATCCTCCACTGCCCTCCTGAGCCACAGCAGAGAGCTGGATAGGAAGAGGAGCAACAGGGACTAGAACCTGGTGCCCATATGGAATGCCGGTGTCGCAGGTGGAAGATTAACCAAGTGAGCCACAGCGCCGGCCCTCTAGTTGCTTGCTTCTAATACAGCTTCCTGCTACTGCATCTTGGGAAGAAGAACATGACTCAAATGCTTAAGTCCTGCCTCCCATGTGGGAGACCCAGAATGAGTTCCTTGCTTCTAGCTTCAGCCTGGCCAAGCCCTGGGCTTTGAGACCATTTTGGGAAAGAACCAGCAGAAAAGGAAGATTTTTGTCTCTCCCTCCCTCCCTCTCTCCTTCTCTCTCTCTCTCTTTCTCTCCCTGTCTCTCTCTCTCTCTGTCCCTCACATAGATAAAATAAATAATCATTTAAAAATAAAAATACAACTGGACTGAGTAATATGCCCTGTTTACAAACTTTTACAAAGGAAATGGCTAGTGTGCACAGGCAAACACACACACATGCTACAAAATAGAATGGCTATTCTGGGCTTTTGAAATAACACAGAGTGAATGTATGAATTGAGTTAATTTTCAGATTTTCAACTTGATACTTTAATATCTCTAAAGAAAAAGCATTCATTTTAACTTAATCCAAAAAGGCTTTCTCTGAAATCAATGAAGTTGAATTTGAATCTCCCAGTCGTACTTTTCATGCATTTTACTACTGCTATTGTGCAAGTCCCTGGTTTCTATATACAGTGTGTGGTGTGTCTATAATGGATTACCCCCAGCATCATTGTCACCAACCCAAAAGGATAATCAACATAAGTGGGATAGTTTAGACCAGGAAAGTTAGGCAACCATTGATTCAACTAAATGGCTGATGTCCATCTCATCAAAGAGTGTTGTTCTTGGTCCCAGGGAGGGCTTGGAGGTCACAGCCTCCTCTCCTTCCCTCAGATTCTCTCTTGCATCCCTCACCTCTCTGCTCTACTTTCAATCATATTACCCTTCCTCTTTTCTCCCACTTTCTAGCATCTTTGCTTTCTCATTCCTGCCATTTCTCTAGATCAGTATCAGTAGGCTTATATATGTTTTTCCCTCTAAAAATCCCTTGCTGCTCTTTGAATACATATGAAATCTTGCCTTTTACTTGCAATATTGCTGTGGAAATTATCCCAATAATCACCTCTCATCCGAGAGGAAGCACAAACCTCTGTCTTTTCACATTTTCTATTTTATACAACAATAGTTTCCACAAGGCTCTTAGGATTTTTAGACCATTGAATATAGAAGAGAGTATGCTGTTTCTGTTTGTCCCTGGTGATTGTTTGAACAAAACCATGTCATTCTTTCAAATGTCTTAATTCATAGATCTAGCATGATTAGATTAAAAGGGAGATGACTTCTGCTCTGCAAGGCCCCTAGAGTTCCTTGCCCTTTTCAAACCATGCACTTCCCTGGGTCTAGTGAATTAAGCTAAATAGGTTTCCCTTAAATGTTCAAGTGACATTAATGAGCCTCTGCACTTTCAGTACTTTAATTTTTTATCTAACAGAGGCAATGGCTGGAAGAAGAGAAAGCTTTTATCTGTTCTCTCTGGTGACCACTGGCAAGTATTTTGAAGGACCAAGCCCTGGTTGAGGTATGGCCGGCTGCAGAACCACATGTGACGCAGGCCGAGTAGTGCAGAGCTCAGCCCATCCCATGGGGGTGCTTGCCTCCACATCACATGGAGGGATTTGTAGGCTTTCACTTCAAAGCAATACAACAGTGGGGTAGAAATAAGGCTGGTCAAATGCAGGGTCTTCTCCTGGCAGCGAGAAGCAAGATAATATCAGCGCATTGAATCTTGCCATGAAAATCAGTGCTCACAAGCAGGCCACAGGAAGCAATTACAGAAAATGGCAAAACCGCATCTCAGTGAAAGTTACTGCAATTACAAAGAAAGAGAATATGGTGTATTCCCAGACTGTACATCAGAAATAAGATTTGGGGAAGATTGAATGTGAGCCTGACTTAATTCACCCTAAGAAAGAGAAGGCTAATCTACCAGAAATAGCAAAAGGAAGTAAAAGCAGCCCTGCAAACTGGACTCCAGGTGCAAGAACCATCTACCCTCAGTGTATTCCTGCATGTCTTTTGCCAACAAGGCAATGGCTGTGATGTCAGGAGGAGAGAACAGTGAACTTTTCCTTTAAACAGCAAATAGTGATGCGATGCCTAAGAGTTAGGACAAGGAGCCACCCTGGAGGCAGGCGAGAATGAGAGAGCCTGCTTGGTGGACATCCGCTTGGCTGGATTTGAGAACGTCTCTTAAAAACCAGTTCCTTCACTGTCTTGCCCCAAATCAAACATGGTCCAAATTAAGGCAGATCCTTTGAGTTAAGGCATTATCTGGAACAGCATCAATGATAATTAGCAAATAAGCAAGATTTGAATGCAAAGGAGATAAGCAAACATTGGCTCTGGTGCAAGGCACAAGCACAAAGATAACAAACCAGCTTTTTAATCTGCAGTGGGGCATTCTGAGTAGCAGCTTCCTCTGCCAGGGGCATAATACACTCCACTACATCTCCAAGCCACGGATTTCCAAGTCCTAAGGATTCATTCTTGAGGTAAACAATTATTTTATTTCCACATTCGAAACTGGGACAATTGAATACTGCTCAGCAAATATTCACTGATCCCATAATGTTGGTAGGGAAGTGTTCTAACCTGATCCACTAACTGGTCTACCATGTGATTTACTTTGGCCAATGGAACATCAATGGACACAATACAGTCAGAGACTTTGCAGGCACCTGCAGAGCCTGGCTGACCTCTGTACTCTGGCGATGCACCACATCAGGACATGCCTCACTTACCTGCTGCTGTTTTGGCCTGGCCTCCAGAGGGAGCACGCTTGGAACAGACCGAACCCGGCCCGTAGCCTGAGGCTAAATTGAGCTTTTGGGAAGCAGGATGCAGAACCATGTACTTGAGCCCAGTGTAGACCAGCTAACTTACAATTGAACTGAGGAAATGAAGGTCTTAGCATAAATGCTTGTTGGTAAGTCTTTGCAATGGAGATAATTACCCAAGAAACTAGTGTCATTAGCTCATGAGAACAAAAACTAAACTCATGCATGAAAAATGATATAGCTAATATCAATGCTTATTATAAGAAATTTCACCTATTCAGTGAGTATCAGAATGTCTACAGTGTACCGGTGGCTGCAGTATGTTGTAAGGATGAAATAATGAACTAAAATGAACTTGCTTTCCTGTAGATTATAGTCAATACATCTTGAAATGAATTAATTAACCCGGTGCTATATATAAATAAAGCTCAATAATTCTTTCCCTTTGTGAATAGATACTGGCTTTTCAGTATCATGTCCATTGTTGTACATTTGCAGCACTGCTAGTTTTATTAGGGAAAGACAATTAGCAATCACCAGATCACAAACGTATTCATAATAAAGTCATGGATTAGTATTATTATTATTATAGAGCACCAAGTAAAATGAACTGAAGCAATGACTTTCAAAGAGTTGTGCTTGGACCAGCAGCATCAGCATCATCTAGGGACTTGTTAGAAATGCAAATTCTGGGGTTCCATCTAAGCTCTACTGAAATAGAAACCCAAGACTGGGGCTGGGCAATCTGGAGTTTAACAAGACTTCCAGATGACTCTGATGCATGCTCAAGTTTGAAAACTGCTGCACGGGAATAACGTGCTAGAAAAATTGTCTACATGACACCAAGGTGACCTGAAAGGTTCCCTAAATGTCTGCTTATTCTCAGGAAATGGCTTACTCAGAGTATTTAACAAGGCTGCTCCCAAGGGTAAAGCTTTTTCAAGAATATAAAATTCGTTTCTCATTCAAAGGAGTTATCTTAAGAATTCATTCAAGCTCAAAATAGAATGGAGTTAGGTTGGTCTTTGCAGGGCATTTTCGGATGCCTGTTTCACCCCTGGATTGATGTTCAAGGCTCATTTCAGGTGGCGTCCAAAAGGGCATTGTTAAAGTAAAAGCAGAGGTATGGTCAAAAGTAAGATGCCAAGACTACATCTTAGAGACGCTTTGATTTTGGACCTTAGCAAAGAGCCTCTCTCATCTTGCCAGAACACATGCAATTGGGCAGAGGTGTTCTATAGAACTTTAAGGTGACAAAAGCCTTACACTTGCAAATTGATTTCATTACAAGAAATCTTCAATGTCTCTGATCTGGACTCACTGCTTATTTAATGCTCCCCCCCAAAAAAGTCTTAATTTAAAAATCAATGAAACTCATAAACATATTTAAGTTGAAAACTGACTCTTATGAACTTAATTTTCCTGAATCTACTCCTTGGAAGCATGTTAAAATGGTCATGATAAAATTTATTTTCTTTCAGTGTCACTATTTCATTCACATGTCCATGGAAAATACTCGCAAGTTTTCAGATGGGAGGATGCTACATTAGGTGACTTAATGGTTTTTCTTGAGGTTTAACATCTTCTCTGACCCAGCAGTGCACGTTTAACATTTACAGGCAAATATGAATGTACACACAGAAGATCTTAAACACAGAGTATAAGACCTAAGCTTGGAAAAGCAAACCTACATGTCGAGTCTGAATGCTGTGTCTTCACATCATTATGAGCAAATAATAACAGATACCAATGCAAAATCCTGATTCATGCACATACGTGGGTGTGTCAGTAGGAGAAGCACCAGGCTCCCATTAATGAAAACAGATTATATTAGGAGCAATAAAACTGAAATGAAGCCTTGCATTTGCTTCTTCTGGGTAATGCAATTCACTGTGGACTGTAACTCTATCAGCTCCACTCTACCCGTTTCTGAACAATTTCCTTCTCATAAGGGGGAAAATAGGTTTGTCTATACCACTAATTGCATTTCAAATCATAGTAATTTGGAATTCAGAAAAGTAATTCTCCTCACAATTACTTATATTTATATTTTGCTTGACAGGTAAACAGAAATTGCCTGTTGGCTAAATAAATCCATTAGTCATCTAAGCCTGTGATTTGAACAGCTTTTTTCTCACTCACAGCAATAAGAAAATTGACTCCCTGCTGCAATAGGATGAGGTGGATTCCATTTGTTCCTTGGATTGTGCTTTGAGTCCTTGATGGGCCCCATTATCTCAGTCCTCTTGCCATGCACCCAAAATCACCACGATTGCACCTCTTTATAACCTGACAATGCCCAAAGCGCACCATTTATATAGGACCTTTCCAAATATTCATGGAGAAAGTTGAATAAATTAATACTTTCTAAAGCACTAAAGAATTTCTTAGGCATATCAGGGTAAATGACAAAGCAGGATAAGGGCACAGGGACAACTGCCTTTCGGGATTCTTCAGCTCTCTCCTCCATCCCAGGGCTTGGGTACCAACCACAACCTCAAGTTCAAGTAAAACGTGTTGTAAATAGCTGCTTGTGATCTCAATGGATGCTGAGTTCCCCAACGAAGATGTTCAAATACATAAGGTAAGTGTCTTTCTTGAATAGGCAATTTGCTCAAGAAACAGACAGTTTTCAGATCCAAATATGTTGTTGGATGGAATTCAGAAATTATGAGTATTCTAAGACAAAACATAAGGCTTCCCATAAGTTACACAGTTACATCACAGTCTCAGGAGGTGTACTCATCATGGATGCTTTAACAGAAAAGAGGAAGTAGGTACTGGCCCAACATTATCCACTGATCAAACTACATTTTATTAAATCCTCCAATAAAAGAGGAGGGGCCCCCGAAACTTCAGGCCTGAACGTTCACAGGTAGCTACTGATTTGGTGGAAAGGTAGCCTGCTTGCTCCATGATGAAAAACAGCCACTTTAATTGTGGTATCTCAGATACGCAGGGAGAAGGGAGAGAGGACAGTGATCGCTTTACCACATTCATTTAAAAACCAGACTCTTAGTTTATTAGCACTCTGTACTTTAGTACTTTCAAATACGCGCAACCCCGCTGCCCTCAGGAGACTTCCAAGAGACAAACCAGGACTTGGCGTCAGAAGAGCCAGTTTGCAATGCACCCCACCCACGCGGAGTGAGTCAAAAGAGAACAGGCTTGAAATGCTGTGCCAGCGAGCAGCAGGGAGGGACGACATGAGCATGTGCAGCAGGCAGGCCAAGCTTGCCTCCGGGGCACTTGTAATCAAATAAGGATAAAAAGAAAAGAAAAAATATCCCGGTCCCAAAGAACAGATACAGAATTTGCACTCAGATGTTCATAGCAGAAACCTATTTTCTGTGATGCGTATGTTTCTGTCATTTCACAAAATAAATTGCATTTTGTATTTGCCTATAGGAGACACCACATGATGGGATGAGTGTCGAGGGCCTCCATGAGTCTTAATCCAGCCGGTAGAGGTAGTGGTCTCTAAAAGGCGGTGTCATAGCAGCTTATTGACTCTGTTCTCTAAGAGCAGGGGCTGGCCGTCAGGCTGGATCAACATACACCGTCTACTTCTAACTTGGTGTGAGAAAAAGGAAGCAAGAAACACAGTGTCATAAGTGTGTTATCCTTGTCTTGTAGCCTGTTTTGATTTTTGGACTCTGTGTGCTGTTTGTTCTGTTCATTGATCTAGGCAAAGAAAACTGCATAAAACAAGTGGACACATACATTTCTCATCATCTCAGATTTCTCTTATGTTCTCACTTCTTATTGCTTCTCTTCCCAACACACCACACAGCAGCATCAGCTGCGATAGCATCCATGCCACTGCAAAGCAACTCGGAAGATCAATTAACTTAAAGTTTTTTATGTGAATAACCCTCTGATGAACCAACTGCAAAAACAAAAGCAACATAACAACAACAGAAAAACCAAAGCACGACAAGACAAAATAAAAAGAGTTGTGGAAGCACTGGTTTGGGGCACATGAGAGTTCCTCAGAGCCTGATGCTGCCACTTGGGGGTGCTATGGGCGTTCAGAAATGCAAGTGCAGTCCTGGCGAAGGGCAGTCCTTCATTCTGATCACACCGTTTCTGCATTCAACTAATCACAGGGGAAATGAGACAGCCTTTTAGCAGACTTTTGTTTCCTATGAAAAGAAAGACTGCTGCTCTATAAATGTTTGCAATGCTCTCACAAATATTAAAGTCAAGTCAGTAAATGAACCATAACTCTGTCTTCTCATTATTGAAGAGTCAGATATTCCAAGAGGACAGAGATAAGGCTGAAAATGAGTTCAATTTCCATTAATTATGGAGGACAGACATATCATACTGATGGCTTGTGAGCAAAGCATTTCATGATTCAGAGAAGAGATCCTGGATCACCTTTTCTTTTTTACCTGCTGGACCATCGATGGTTGGGTTACAGGACCACATCTGATGAAGCAGGGCAGTGGTAAAGGTGTTGCTGAAATGCAGTAAACAACGCTGGACTACAAAGAGGCATCCAGGGACTGTCACTGTGGTGCAGCAGGTTAAAGCCCTGGCCTGCAGCACCACCATCCTATATAGGCGTTGGTTCAAGTCCTGGCTGCTCCACTTCTGATCCAGCTCCCTGCTAATGTGCATGGGAAAGCAGTGGAAGATGGTTCAAGTCCTTGGATCCCTGAACCCGTGTTGAAGACCCAGAAGAAGCTCCTAGCTTTTGTCTTTGGATAATCTCAGCTCTGGCCTTTGTGGCCATTTGGGGAGTAAATCAATGAATGGAATACTCCTCTCTCTCTCTCTCTCTCTCTCTCTCTCTCTCTGTGTGTGTGTGTGTGTGTGTTTCTACCTCCCTTGGTAACTCTTTCAAATAAATAAATAAATCTTAAGAAAAAACACAAGCATCTGGACAGGCATGTCGCACTGCAGTTAGCTCAACATTTGAGAGTGGTGCAATCCTAGCTCCACTTCTGATCCAGCTTCCTGCTAATGCACACCCTGGAGGTCAACTGGTAATTAGGTCTCTGCCGCCCATGTGGGAGACCTGGATTGAGTTCTGGGCTCCCAGCTTTGGCTAGGAGCTAAAGGTCTAGGCTTGGCTGTTGTAGGCATTTGGGGAGTGAAGTGGTGAATAGAAGATCAATCTCGCTCTCCCTTTCAAATAAAATGAAAATATGAAAATAAAATCTAAAACAAAACCAAACACAAGCATCACAGGGACTTATTCCATCCATCGCTTTATTCTTACGGAATAAGAGGATCCACGGGGAAGAGTCTATGCTGTGATACCTGACACTCTCAATGAGGAAACATTAACTAAACCGAATATCTTGGAGAGCAGCCCTAGATGGTCAGATTTGCCTCAGTCTCCTTGGAGAAAATGAATTTTCTGATCTTTGAAAAGTTATTGGTTCATTTTGGGAATATATATATATATATATATATATATATATATATAAAACCTGGAAGTAGATCTGGGATATCATCAGATATCCTCCAAAATGAACTCTGGTTTTATTTGTAAACTTTCAACCCATGGGAATTGTACTGAAGATTCATAATAGATTCAGTTTGGGAGGAATTTTATAATTATGTGTTTTACCTACATGATCTTATGTAATACTTTCAAAATTCCTTTGGTGTAAGTATCAGAGAGTCGTAATTCAAACCCAGTGCTCCATCATGCCGGAAAGTTTCCAGTAGTCTTCTATTCACTCACTTCTGTCATGCTGACAAATCATTCACTGGAAGCACATCCCAAGAAGTTGTGAAAGTGAATTTCCAGATGCCACAGCCATTGCCTTACTGTACAATCAAGCTCAAAGTCAACTCCCTCCAATGGAGTGTCCATGAGTTACTGTTAGTCTTGGTGATCCCTCCTAACAACTACATCACCCGCCTTATAAAACAGACCTCTCTTTTCCTGATGCTATTCACTCATTTATTCATGCAAGACATGTTACTGAGCATTTCCCATGGCCACCCATGTCTTAGCTTCTTCATGTAAGTTCCCTAAGAAGATGTGAGATTCATACAAAGAACTCTGAAGGACGTAGAGTAAGAATTCAGATTAGAAGTCCTTTAGTTCACTTCAGTCATACTTATCTACAGAGTCTTTGCAGATGGAGTCTGTTGGGAGATGCTCTGATGGTGACTGCTGAGATCCCAATGATAAGAAGATGCTATATGCTATAACCCACTGGTAGACCATACTGATTATGAAATTAGTATATGATTATAAATAAAAATTTGAAAACAATCACATTATATGTGTTTTTCTCATGCACGCACAAGGGGCTCTTTCTGGATAGACAAGTTGTTCTGTTTCAGTTCCTCCCATGGGTCTCCCCAGGTAACTACAAGCTAAGCTCTGTGAGGTCAGAGGATCACTTTGCATCTCATTTACTTTTCATGGAGCGAGACTGTCACAGTGCCTGGAAGAGTGCTGGTGAGCAATTTTCTAAATCAATGAATGAGGCTACAACAACAACAATAACAAAACCGTGGTAGGCAAGTGTTGATTTGTATCATATGAAAGAGTTGGTAAAGCCAGTTTAGAACTCCTTCCCTGAATTAAAAAATATATATTTTACACGAAGGAGAATTTGTTGGCTTCTAACATCCTAGATTCCAGAGAAAAACGTGAAAGGACAGATAGTTTCTATATCAATGAAGCAAAACACCTGGTTGTATGTGTTATTGAGTTAGGATTTTGCCATTGGATTGTAGTCATAATTAAGAAAATTTATTTACTACACCAGGCCTAGGTGACCACAATGTCTTTCTGTGCCTCCTGGAAGACTTCAGGGATGAATAGATCTCTCATGCAGAGGAAACTTGATAGGTAGATAGGGAAAGGGATTTCACTTAGAATTTTTATTATATTTCGTGGTATGGTCATTTATCTCTAAAAGGATAATATATCCTAGAAAAACTAATATTATATAATGCCACTTATAATGGATATTAAATCTCCTCTAGAGTGGCTTATCTGTCCACAGTAGATTAACACCACTGCTAAAAAGTCAATGCAATAATTTTTCATTTTTAAAATTAATTTCTTACAAATGAAACAAATTAAATATATATGTATATTTATACATATATTTCACTATACTACACTTGACTGACACGTCCTATTAGTGATCAAGTTAGTATAGAACTTTCAAGAGAAGTTGGAAAAATCTTCCATCCTGTATGCATTTTTGTTATGCATGTACAATGGACCTCTCCAAAGAAACAGACTCTCCTATCAGATGCCTCACAAGCAGTACTGATTATTTTATTATATATTCACTCATTTAATAATCCACTAAGTCATTTTTTTTGACAGGCAGAGTGGATAGTGAGAGAGAGAGACAGAGAGAAAGGTCTTCCTTTGCCGTTGTTTCACCCCTCAATGGCCACTCCAGCAGCATGCTGTGGCAGGCGCACCGCCCTGATCCGAAGCCAGGAACCAGGTGCTTCTCCTGGTCTCCCATGGGGTGCAGGGCCCAAGCACTTGGGCCATCCTCCACTGCCTCCCTGGGCCACAGCAGAGAGCTGGCCTGGAAGAGGGGCAACCGGGACAGACTCCGGCGCCCCGACCAGGACTAGAACTTGGTGTGCCGGTGCCGCTAGGCGGAGGATTAGCCTAGTGAGCTGCGGCGCAGGCCTCCACTAAGTCATTTTTAAAGATTAAATGTTGTTTTTAATTACAGCATCAGTGATTCTTATAAAAAAAAAGCTCTATAAAGATTTGCTTGAAGGACTACCTCTGAACTCCTGAAGAATACATACTTGTAACTTTAGGCCAGAACCTCAGGATGGGGCTGCCACGTGGTCCTGGGAGATTTCTACTAGTGGTGCCAAACACCAACTCTGTCCCAGTGATTACTTGGGAATTCTAGCAGGAAAGTTAATTCACAGCATATGAGCAGACTGAAATATTTTCTCCAAAATACCATCCAGGGTCAAAGTTACTTCTCTCTGAATGCTGGGAAGGCTGTCTTCCTAGCAAGCTCAAAGCAACTTCTGTGTAGGTCACCTGTTGATCTTGCAATTAACATAATTTTTATTGAGTCTATTATTTCCAAATCCCTGAATAGAGACTCATAGATAACCTGAGCTGGGAAGATTAAAAAAGATGAACATTGGCTGGTGCCACAGCTCACTAGGTTAATCCTCCACCTGCGGCACACCGGGTTCTAGTCCTGGTCGGGGCGCCGGATTCTGTCCCGGTTGCTCCTCTTCCAGTCCAGCTCTCTGCTGTGGCCCGGGAGTACAGTGGAGAATGGCCCAAGTGCTTGGGCCCTGCACCCACATGGGAGACCAGGAGAAGCACCTGGCTCCTGGCTTCGGATTAGCATGGTGTGCCGGCTGCAGCACGCTGCTGGAGTGGCCATTGAGGGGTGAACCAACGGCAAAGGAAGACCTTTCTCTCTGTCTCTGTCTCTCACTGTCCACTCTGCCTGTCAAAAATAAATACATAAATAAATAAACACAACAATACTGAAGTTTTTAATATAAGTTGTAAATAAATTGCTTTTGACTCTTGTACTTTGTCACCTAATTTATACTAGGATTGCAGATGACAAAGCAAAATCACAAAGATTCGTCTCTTTGGCCTCTTGATCCCAAAGCATATCACATCTTTATCAGGGCATATATTATGGATGAATGGTATAAGCATTATTGTTAGAGCTGGCTCATTTCTGTTATCCTGCCCTTTTACTATAGACAATCAGTCTTCCACAGACATTGTAGTGTTGCAAGTGATTACTGAAATAGCTGTGTGGTTCAGGAATCTTTTCTAGTGGAAAAAATACCTCTTGTTTGAATAAGTAGTATGCTTTCAGCATAGGTAGACCATCTGCTGTTTCTTGTCTTACTTCCTAAAGAAGGTAGAATGGATGCATTGGGAATGATGTGCATATGCCCCATCTGAGCTAAGATGCTTTCTACATCCCTGTTGTTTATGAAGGAGGCGACCCAGCAAGTGGATGACTTCAAAAATGGACAATAGAACCCTAACTCAGAATCTCAAAATTTTTTAGACAATGATATTTGAAGTTTAGTTCCTTTAGCTTTCTCATTAGAGAAAGTACAGATAAGAGCATATTTCAGAAATAAGAAATTTATGTTTATCTACACACACACACACACACACACACGCCTTATTGGCCTGTTGGTCATTCATCACCCTCTCTGTAGCCACATAATCAAAGTCTTTTCACTGGATTTAGCCAGTGAATTCACACTTGCAAGACAGTCTATTCCTTTTTTAAATACTTTACATTTGCCAAGGTCTGTAACATTAAAGAGAACTGTTTTTCTAGTTTCATCAGTATAGCTAATAAATATATTGTACCAAAGATATAAAAATGGCAAATGGTTATTACTATACCCTTGGAAATGATCTATAGATACTGTCTTTGTGGATATCTGTGGATGAGACAAGATTTTAAAACATTCACTCTGTGCCTTTGCTAGAATTTTGAGCTTCCTGGTGCCTGTCATATCTTCCATATCGCCCTTCTAGGTGTGTTTCAGTGGATAACTGCCTGTCTGTATAGAAATATAATGCTAGATTATGAGTCCAAGAAGATGGAATTCTTACATCAGAAGCTGAATATCTTAATCCCCCACTCTGGCACTATCATCACAAGTAATTCCTCTAAGGAAAAAAAATACATACTCTGATATGGGTCAGGAAGGAAATAAAGTAAATTAGGGTGTAAGGGAGATATCACTTCAGACTTATGTTACTGGTTCATTATCTGTAATGAATGAAATGATTCACATAATTTAACATTGAAAGCCAAAAGTAATTATTGTGTTATAGTATTATGGCTATATATGAAAATTGATGAATTATAGAGTGCAGCTTATTCACTTTACTTATTTATTTTCAAGTCATAAGGTGAATCCATTTCATGACCACACCATAAGTCTTTTCTGATGGAGCCTTTCCATTCTCTCATCCAGGGATGGCACATAAGGATACATTGTCCATAGAATGTTAAGGATCAGCTACTGAGAAATCTCTACGAAGTAAGGCAATGACTTGATGCCCAAAACCAGAAATGGCCTTTAAGGTTGAAAATCTTAGGGCCTAAAGACACTGTTGTATTCAGAGGGGCTCAGGATTGGACAGGAAAGATGTTCTATCAAGAAGCCAATATCTAGGAACAGGTCAAGTTAAAGCCATGGACTTTGCACATTTGTGTAAGTGTTAGCCAAAAGATTAGTTCTTTCAATTTGGTTTGGTTGGGTGAAAGACTTTGAATTTAACAAATGAAAACACATGACCAAATTGATGGACTTTTTCATTATCTATTGGTTAAGTGTTTATGAAACAAAAGCAATCTTTAAGTTGGTGATCAAAGGGAAAGGGGACAGAAACAAAAGGGTAATTGAAATGATTTTCATTTGCCAGCATGTAGGGAAAAGACATTCAAACAATACTGACATTTTAACTTATTTGGAGTTGCTTGTCCTTCACTAGTTTCATGATTTTCAATCATCTGAAGATGTCATTATGCTGTGTTGGTGATTGGTATAATAATCGTTTAATAATTTATGGGTTAAGCCATCACCTGTGACATTGGCGTCCTATTTGGAGTATCAGCTTGAGTACTGGCTAATTCACTTCCAATCCAACTTCCTGCTAATTCACCTTGGGAGGAAATGGAAGATGGCCCAAGTACTGGGCCCCCAGTACTCAGGTGGGAGACCAGGATGGAGCTCTTGTCTCCTGACTTTGGTCTGGCCCAGACATTGCTGCTTTGGCCATCTGGGGAATGAACCGGTGGATGGAAATATATTCTCTCTCCCTCCTTCCCTCTGTATCTTCTACTCTCTGTGTCATTCTGCCTTTCAAATAAAAAATAAATAAGTCTTTTTGAGAAAAAAGAGAAGGGAGGTCAAGATGATAAATTTTATGTTATTCATATTTTACCATAAAAATAATAAAAGTAATGGTAGTGTTGCATGGCTAAGTCATGCAATTGAAGGTCTAAAGTAAATTATATCTTGACTTAAGTCAGAAGTAGGCTAAAAGAGGAACTGTTGATCTCAAGAGCCAAAAACATATACACACACATGAAGCGAAAAGGAGGAAGAGAGGGAGGTAGGGATGAAAAAAAGGAGAAAGAGAGGTAATAGAAAATCATGGCAACAGTTGTATTGTACAGAGGCAAAATACAGACATGCTCAGGTTTAAAGCAATGTGTGTCATTTAGGCTCCATTTCTCCTGTCTGACCTTGAACAAACTTACACATTCCTGGGATTTCAGCTCCCTCAGCTATAAATGCAAACGGTTGGAACCACTGCACATTTGAGGCTCTTTCATGCTCTGAGACTTATAATTTATACCAGTAGCATTAGAATTCCTTTCCTGCTATTAAAGGATTTGAGTTTAGCTAAGAATAACAGTACAATTTCTGAGTAGGGAAAAATTCAGTTTGATAATATATATGTAGAAATATTTGGATTACTTAGCTGGCTGTTCAATTAATAAGCCATTGTTTGACACAGCCACAAACTTCATTACTAGAATTGTAAAATTCACATTATTGACATTAACCATATCAATGAGCTTCTGCCAATATCACCAAGGCAGAAATATTCTGCTTATGACTCTAGAAACAGGTGCTACTTGATGAACTATCAATGAACTCTAACATCAATTTTTTCAAATTGCAAAAGGGTCTAGAAACCATGTCACACCAGAATGAACTGAAGAAGTGGTTGTTTGTAAGAAATCACACTTATTTTTAATGCATAGGAATGGGAACCAAGTAAGAAGAGGTATTTTGTACTAGTCCTTCAGATACATGTCGAAATTCTGTTGGGTTTAAGAAGAACAAAAACAAACAAAACCCCAAACAAACAAATCTGCGATCAGAAATGGGTTCTTTCTTTTCTGGAAAGAGGCTCAATCAAGGGGTACAGGCAACTGCTGGTTTAGCTTATGCCATCAATCAAGGTGGCAAATAAAACTGCACCAGATACAATAGACACAAAGTGAACTCTTCACGGGAAAGATTCAGAGCCTTGCAAGTTCTGTGACACTGCAAATGATGTAAAGAAAGATCAATTCTCAGAGAAGTTATGGGGCATCGTAGAGAAGAGTCCTCTCCAACTTAGAATTCAAATAGGAATATTGATGTCACAAGAGGCCTGGGGTATGACTCAGTTTGACCTTCATTTAGAAAGGAAGAAACAACCTCAGAACTCAGGAGACTGTTCTCCAGAGTCAAATCCCAATATACAGGGACCAAAAAAAGAGGAGTGGGGGAGACAGAGCTAAGAACATTTCTTAACTGCACTTACTGGTGCACTCTAGGGGCAAAGCAGAAGAAAGACAAATGTACATGCATTTATGTAGAAAGATGCCAGAATGAGTGCCGAGCACGTTACACAGTAGTTAAAGTCACAGGGAGCAGAATCCTTAGAAGCAGCGCTACTGGATTCAGATGTAATCACTTGTGTGGCCTCAGACTTTGTGAAATAGCATAGGGAAATCACTTAGCAGACAGGAACGCCATAAACTCAGCTCTAATTAGCAGTATTGCGGCTTAGCTTAGGAAGGCTCTGGAGAGAGAGGACTGCATGAGGCAAAAACTGCTAACAGAGCAGCTGTGTAAGGAGAGGCAGAGGCAGCTTCTGAAGGCAAAGGACAATTCAGCCCTAAAATGAGAGAAGAGAGAAAAGAAGGAAACGTCTGCTTACAGAAGAGATTCTGGACTTTTTTTTTTTGTCTCTTTAGATATAAATGAGACAACAAAAGAACTCCTAAGATAACCTGGGAAATTCTATCCTTTATTTTCTCAAAATATTAAATTTAAATGTATAATGTATATCAGATTATAGAGAAACTATTATTTTGAAACATTATTATAAATGCACAAAAATAAAATCCATTTGTATTGCTCTATTAGTACAACTCATTTAAAACATCAGTGTGAAGTGAATTTTTATTTTTAAAGATATATCAGTGTAATGGCTCTTTTGGCTTAGATAAATCAGTAGCATTTAACTGTGGGGTTGCATTTCACAAAGAAACAGGCCTATCAATTTGAACATCCAATTTTTATTTTTCGTTTTGATGATTATAAAAATGGGACTCTTCGTGATACATGATTATAAATAATAAACATCGGTATAAGTTACTTAATAAGGAAAATATAGGCTGTTTTTTAGGAACAACCGGAATCTCCAAAGGTATTTGAGTAAAACTCTGGCAATAAGAGCATGTTACTTGAAACTTTATGTGTCAGTGATTACTGAGCATAGAATAATCCACAAGATGAGCAGCTCTGTCATTTGAATATGTGAAACAGGAATAGAATTAAATCTACTAAGAGTCTGCATTAATGGTTGAGAGTAAACTATAGTTTGAGACATCCTCAATGACAATATGATAAGATATGTGATTTCTGTTGGTTACTGATGATGCCAAAACACTTGTGGGTTTTGATTACAGGCATACTGAAAGGCAACTTCAGGTTTTGGTTAGACATTAGTACAAAACAATTCTGACTTTTTTTTTCCGCACAAGTTCAAGGGAACTTACCTTACAGACCGAGATGAGAGAGTTCTCAGCCTAACAGAGGGCCCGCCTCCTTTGAGAAAACCCTTAGAAACACTTGAATAGAGAAGTGTGGCATTTAAAAAAGAAAGGTTCTCTAAAATTTCAGTGGGTGAAACCCAGTAAGCACACGGTGTTCCGCTAGTGGCCTGTGTTTTGGGGGGCAGGACGGACACAGAGTTGACAGTAAGCAATAGCACTGCTAAGGCGTGTGAGACCACGGTGGGAACAGCAAGTGGCCAGCATTTCAAGAGGGAAGGAGCCAGCACACTATTAGACATCTTCAGAAACAGTCCTGAGAATTTCGTTTGTATATAAACAGCTCAGACACTCTCAGATACTCTGAAATATCTCAGAGTTGGCATGTTAGAAACAGTGACAATTTCTTCCCGAATGGAAATGGAGGCCAACACATGGGTCTGTGAGTGGTCACCAGTGATTTCCATGCTTCCATGGAGCTGCCAACGGCCATAGAAGGGGAACTCCAGATGCAAAAGCAGAGGACACACATTCTGCTGGCATTCAGTGAAAGGGTTTCACAGTAGGAGAGGCCTGGATCCAGCTGGGAGCTGAGAAAGGAGCCAAGGAGCCCAGATGCCTTCTCCCAGAACTGGGGTCAAGGTCTGTAGCACAGAATATGATCAGACACTCCCTCTCCTAACCCCTCTGTGTCCTCACAGCTGACATGTTCCATAACCCTTGAACAGTGCTGCCACCTCCTAGGCCTCGCTCGGACATATACTCTGGGGTCCACATCTCTACATCCATATCCAGCAGGCCCTCCTAACCATCAGCATCACAAGATTAAGAGCAAGGGCCAGATCTCGAGTCTGCTGAGTCACAGCTGGATACCCTCTGTATCCTTACAGAAGTTTCCTAAGAGGTCTGCACGGCACTGGGTGGATAGTGGAAACTTAATAGGAAATTTCTGAAATTTTGGTTAATTCAGTTGAAAGGATGTCAATAACATTCCAGATAAATGTGGGTCATGGACAGAGAAATATCCAGAGGTCAAAATTACTAATTTTCTTTTGAAATAAGGCCATTTCTAGTCTGCCACTGTACTGTTAAAGGCAGATATCAGCATGAAATCAGGTAAAAAAAAAAATATGTGCCTTTCATTTGAGTTGGGATTACAAAATGCAGGAGAATAAATGTATTTGGTAGTTCATCCAGAGGACACAAAAAATCCCCGTGAACTCTCCCAAACCAGACTCTTACAGGGTAACTGCCACACAACAGGGCCTGGCTGGGACTTAGAGATGGAGGTAGGGAGATGTGAGGATGGCGTGAATCTGGGGCTCTGTACAGAGCCTGGAGAAGGGGGAAAGGGGGCCTCCAGATAAGGCCAAATTTGTAGGAATCTTGGGGCATATTAAACTCAAGTCTGTGTTCTCCTCTGGCTGTGGGCAGCACCCAGAGACAGGTGAGGGAATTCACAAGGGAAGGACAGCAAAAGGCTGTGGGGTGAGGGGGCAGAATACAAGACTGGAAAGGGCAAAGCAGGCCTCACTCCACAAAGGGAGAAACCAAAAGCAGAACAGAGGAATAAAACAATTTTGTGAAGAGGGAGAGAAGATGTGGCATGAGGACCCTTTACATAAAGATGGAAACAGATGGCAAAGCCCTTGGTTGTTATTCTACTTGGATGAACACAAGTGCAAAAATGTTTTTTCCCTTGTGCTCCTGTGTGCATACATATATATATTCTAATCCCAGGAAATGAGGGGTTTGAGATGTGTCTTGTAGAGTAAAAAAACATGGAATTACCTTGAAGAGACAGTATTACTGGAAAAAGAGTGGGGCTTGGCTGAGACCCCACTGAGGAGGCTGAGAGTGAAGGAGGTCTTATCTACTCAGGAGTAAATGCCTACCTTAGGATGACCATTCCCAATGCAAAAACCTGAAACCCAAAATCTGAAACTTGTTGAGTGCCATGATGGTTCAAGTGGAAAATTCCACACTTGACCTCCCATGCAGATTGTGGTCAAAACACAGTTGAACTAAACAAGCTGCACAAAATTACCTCTAGGTAACTCAGAAGTCAGATGCATATGAAAGATAAATGAATGTATGTTTAGATGTATGGAGGATGTATGTTTAGTCTGAAGCACTTCAGATCCCCAAGCATTTCAGATCGAAGACACAACCTTAAATGCTGTTGTGACCTTGTTGCAGCAATGAAGGTGACACAGTGAGAGTTTCAGTAAGTTAAACACGTTAGAGTCTGGGGGAATTGTGGCTAAAACTAAATTCTATCAGAGCAAATGAGGTTAACAACAACATATCGGGAGATTCTCACTTAACATTTAGAACACATGTATACAGGTGTTATGGCTGACCCAGGGTTCCATGGAGATGCGAGGCTGGGCTCCAGGACTCCCTGGATGTGGACAAGTAAGCACAGGACAGCTGAGCCTGGGGACTGCACAATTCTGTTCCATCTTATGAAACTAAAGGTTACAGCGGCTGAGAGTGTAGAATCAAAAGGCAGGCAGAAGGGCAACCACGTTCATCTCTAGAGTCCAGGATGAACATGAAGTAAACCTTTTTTTTTTTTTTTGACAGGCAGAGTGGACAGTGAGAGAGAGAGAGAGACAGAGAGAAAGGTCTTCCTTTGCCGTTGGTTCACCCTCCAATGGCCGCCGCGGTTGGCGTGCTGCGGCCGGCGCACCGCGCTCATCCGATGGCAGGAGCCAGGTGACAGGTGCTTTTCCTGGTCTCCCATAGGGTGCAGGGCCCAAGCACTTGGGCCATCCTCCACTACACTCTCGGGCCACAGCAGAGAGCTGGCCTGGAAGAGGGGCAACCGGGACAGAATCCGGCGCCCCAACCGGGACTAGAACCCGGTGTGCTGGCGCCGCAAGGCAGAGGATTAGCCTAGTGAGCCACAGCGCCAGCCATGAAGTAAACCTTTTGAGCTTATGTCATTAGTTCAACAGATGTGGACAAATGCCCTAGTGCTTCTAAGAGAAGGATGTGGAGGAAGCTTCTGGAACGAGAAGGGAAGGCAAGGAATTTGTGGTTGGAATAAGAGGACGAAGGACACAGTCCAGTGACCAATAGTCACTGGGAAAGAGAATAGGGGCCTCCATAAGTCTCTGTGTGCTAAAAGGCCACACCAGTGCTACAGAACTGAATGTGTCTCCCCCAATTCATACCTGGAAATCCTCACCCTGAAGGTGATGGGATAGGAAGTAGGCACTTCAGGTGATTTGATTACAAGGTGCAACCCTCCTGGATGGGGTAAGTGTCCTTTAAAAGTGGCCTCAGAGAGGCACCTTGTCCCTTCCAAGGAGCAGTCACCATCGATGAGCCAGGAAACAGTCCTCACCACTCAGCAAGTACGTAGCATCATGAACTTGGACTTCTAGCCTCCACAACTCAGGGAGGCATTTCTGTTTTTCTAAGCTACTTGTTTTATGACATTTTGTTACAGCAGCCCGGATGGATAAAGTCAGGCAGCAAGGACAATCTGAGAAATTAATGCAGACACAGTGAACGGAAAAGGTCACCTCAGATGGAGCCAAGTCCCAGAAGGAGGAAGGACTGTAGCAGAAAGAACACAGGGGTCAAGAGACAGAGAAAGAGAGAGCAGGAATGGCCGGCGCCGTGGCTCAACAGGCTAATCCTCCGCCTTGCGGCGCCGGCACACCGGGTTCTAGTCCCGGTCGGGGCACCGGATTCTGTCCCGGTTGCCCCTCTTCCAGGCCAGCCCTCTGCTGTGGCCCAGGAGTGCAGTGGAGGATGGCCCAGGTGCTTGGGCCCTGCACCCCATGGGGAGACCAGGAAAAAGCACCTGGCTCCTGGCTCCTGCCATCGGACGATCGCGGTGCGCCGGCCGCAGTGCGCCGGCCGCGGCGGCCATTGGAGGGTGAACCAACGGCAAAAAGGAAGACCTTTCTCTCTGTCTCTCTCTCTCACTGTCCACTCTGCCTGTTAAAAAAAAAAAAAAAAAAAAGAGAGAGAGAGAGCAGGAAGACTCACATGGGGAGAAGTCAAGAGACTTCCACAGAAGCCCTCAGAGCACTAAATAGTGTGGAAAAGAGGAAAACACACCCTAAACGGCAGACATAGGTTTGAATGACACAGAATACAGGAAGCTAAAGAGGGTGGCACAGAGAGGCCAGGGGAATAAAGGACCTGATATTACCTCTGAATCAGAGCCAAAGTACCACCCTGTGAACAAAGGTCATGAGTTTCAAATTCCTGACGATTTAGAGAGGAAAATACCACCAACGTGGATAGGATTTCTATTTGATAGGCGGGATATAGGAATTACTTGTCCTCAGATTGAAAAGATATATGGTCGGAAGAGTAAAAGATTATATGCATATAATGCCAATTTTAAAACAAAATAGGTTCACTATAGAGTTAAAAGACAGAAACAGTTCACAAGATTTATGGCCAAGAAAGAATAGAGTATATGAATGTAAAGAGAAAGGTACTTTTTCAATCATGCCATGGTAGTAGCCAAAATTTGCTGATGAAAATCTAAGGAATCCGGCCCAGTGGAAGATGGGATAATTGCAGTTGACATAGGAAAGGGTGAAAAGTACCATGGAAACAACAGAGCCAGAGCAGGAATGCCCATAGGGGAATTAAAGCCAGTGGCACCCAGGTCAGGACTTGCTCCCCCACACCAGTGTTTCCACATTCTTAGTATGGCATCTATGTCTACTGTGGCTAACGTAGCAAGGAGGCCACGTTCTCACCACTCATGTGTCTGTCTCTGCCTGTTCCCAATCCCACTTTGGCCTCGGAACTTCCATGGAAAGCCAAGGGGGGGTCTTAGGATGCAAAAATGGGGTAGAGCAGTAGTTTTCAAACTGTGTATTATTTGATACCATATTTTCCCTTGGCCAAAAGGCTGAGAAGTGATAAACTATGTATTATTTGAAAGTGATGACTATGATCAGTAAGACCTGAGGAATCAAATACAGGAAAATGTTCAGAAATAGTAAAAGTGTCATAAAATTTCAGACACTATTAATAGTTAATAAAGAGTTCTCAAAACTCCTTCCCTGCCTCCTGATGGTAGAAGCATGAGCTAACATTATAGGAAGAATGACATGATAAGATATTGTATTGAACTTACATCTTTAAAAAGTAATGTGACGATTTTCTTCAGAACTCTCTCATCATTATTAAATCTCAAAGTTCTTACAACAAAAACAACAAAAATCATTTGTATTGTTTTCCTCAACAAGACAAAGAAACTCAGAAAAAAAAAGCTTATTGTGAAGTAGAGAAGATTGGTGTGCTGCATTTGCTAAATGCAAATTTGGACTCTGATTTTATATCCAGGTGGACTCTGAAGACACAGCATTTGTTTACACTAAGGCAAAATGGAAAATAATTTTAAAAATTAAATAGCACTGAATCCATTCATCAGTAGATAAAACAATAGGCACACACAAATGTTGTCAGAAAGGCTAGATCTAAGTTTGGATATAAAGTTCAAAATAAAATTTCTTATTTTACACCAGGTTCAAGCTGTTCATTCTCTTTTATTTTTTTCCCAGCCCAGTACCTCATGTTCCCATCATACTCCAGCTTAAACTTGGTGCCTATGTTCCAGCAACCTCTAAACTTCCCCAAGTCTCAGTCCCAGTCTCACATCTGTGGCAGGGGCCCCCGAAACCAACTTAAGACCCCATGATTCACTAGACTCACAGGCCTATTTACAGCCATAATTCTTATTGCAAAAGAATACAGGTTAAGAATAGAAAAAAAAAAACCTAATGAAACCAGGTTCTTAGTAGTGGAGTTGCACAGACAAAATTAATTCTCTCAGGAACCATGTCACCAACCAAGGAAGCTTTTGCAAGCCTTGATGTCCAAGTTTCTCATTGGGGCTAGTCACACACAGGTATGTGGTATCCATATGATTGACCTCAGCTACCCACACTATCCCCAGAGCAAGAACAGGTTTCACCATCAATCACATTTTTACAATAATCTATATGATCAAATTGGTTCCACGTCATCCAGGGCCTCAGGTATACAAAAAGGGGGAAAATATTACTAGGCACCAAATTCTTAGGGATAGGAGCTAATTTCTTGGGAGTCAGCCAAGAGCCAGCCTGAAGACTGGCCTTTTGTGGGTTTATATAGGACTTGAGCAACTTAAGCTTGGTGAGTTAACCCTTCTCTCCACTGCTAAAAAAAATGGTTTAAAGGTTTTTAAACTCTTGTGGCAGTTATCTACTATGAGAAATATATTTTATACAGCAACACAACACACCAACACAAGCCAAATATATATACAGTAGACAAAAATTATACAATACATTTCATTAGCTACTATGCATTAGGCATTTTTAATTGCATTTGTTTTTCTTAGATTGGTCATGACCTACTATATTAATTTCATAACCTTCTAATCTGTCCAAACCTAAGTAATGGAAAAACAAGTGAAAGAGTGATGAAATACTTAAAGTACTAAGAAGCTGCAAGCCATTGTAAGCCATGTTTTTAATCTTAAAATGTTATTTATTTGAAAGGCAGAGAGAGAGAGAGAGATCGTTCATCCACTGGTTCACTCCCCACTTGGCTGCAATGGCCAGGGCTGGGCCAGCATGAAGCTAGCCAGGAACCAAGAATCCCATCTGTGTCTCCCACATGGATGGTAGAAAACCACATCCTTGTGCTATCATCCACAGTCTTCCCAAGCACATCAACAGGCAGCTGGATCAGAAGCAGATCTTCCAAGACTTGAACCAGAGCTCTGATATGGGATGGCTGCGTTGCTAGCAGTAGCTTAACCCACTGTGCCACAGAGCCCACCCCTTGAAGCCATTATTTTAAGGAAGAGAACCCAAGTTTATAATTGTATTGGCCTTTGGACCATCAATTGCAACAGAAAGAAAAGTATTGTGTGAGTAAACAAAATGTCATCACAGGATGAAAGGAGATAATGGCTAAACTATGCAAATAGTCTACACGGGTCAAATTTTAGCAAAAGGCAATATTTTCTCTATCATCCTTCACACTCTTTCTCTTGGTGCCCCTCCTATACTCCTGCTTACCCCTTATTCTCCTTCCTCCTTTCATCATGACCTCTCATCCAACATATAAACTCAGTCATCATTGCCCTTCCCCAAAAGACAGTGTTTTCTTAGCTGGATTTACTCCATATCACAAGACTCTCACTTGTTTATAGCCCTTCTCAGAGGAGTAAAATAACCAGGATGAAGTGTTGAAACCTGAGAAGTCAATAGGTACCAATATCTGAAGAAATAACCCAAGAAACAACATCATTTTGTCCCCCTTCCTCACGAAATCGTGATTCTTGGAGTCTGGTAAGCCTGGTGGAGGTTGAGTTTTGTACAGTTTGAGATAAACAAGCTTGCTCAAGTCCTGCAATATGACTTAATCTATAAAATGCTCTCGTTGATTATTTGACCCTGAAGGACTTCACTTCATGTCACACAAATAAAAGTTTAATGTCCAATATTACAAAAAAAATCAGCCTGTAACATCCCATACAGACTTTGGTACCTAGCAAGGAAGGTCAGGGGGTAAAAATGTCAGCATCCAGGAGATTGTAAGTGCATCAGGAAAGAAGTCCATCTGTTTGGGACTTCATGGATAAGAGTTCAATTATTTAGTGAAGAGTCAGCCAATAGACCCCAAATAAGAATTTCACTACAAAATCATAAAATGCACGTACTTAAAGGGATCTTAGATTATGCCAATGAAGCAGTGCCTTCAATGGAATCTTTATATAGCAGTCTGATTGCCAATTCAATGTTTTCCTGATATGACACCACCTTTCAAAGTCATCCATTGTAACCTTGGCTTGTTTTTCCAGTTCCAATTATTTTGGCTTTCCTATACTTGAGAAGTGTTCCAATGAGCACTGGCATAAAAGAAAAAATTAAATTGACCATCTATTAAATCTGTTATGTCTCCAACAATCCTGGTCTTTAAGTATACAGAGCACTTTATTCAATTACCATCAATCTTTTTGCGATATAATTTGTAGGTGACAAGAAAAATAATATTCATAAAAGCGATTTTGATGTTTATTCACATGTAAACACATCTACTCATCACATTCTCTGAATCAGTCTGCTAACAACAGACACTGTGGATTGAGAGCTGGACTATTTGCCAGGTTCGGTCTTTTAATTCAAGTGATAAATCGCATAATTTCTTCTCACCCACACTTTTTCTTTAAAGAGATATTTTATAGCGGAGAAGGAAATTATGCAGCCTAGTAGTGTAACTTCCTTTCTTGGCAGATTGAGTGAATGTGAGCACCAGAAGCTCCCAGAATAATAAGAACATCAAAGGTCACGGGGAAGCATTTAAAAGTAGTAGAACTCAACCTGAAATTGCTATAGGTAAGAAGTTTTGACAGCCCTAACTTCTAGTAGCTGTCTTCATTTATTTTAACCAGAGACAGATAATTTTTTGTAATTATTTTCTGCATACTTCAGGAGAATGATAGGTCTTTGTAATACCACAATCTTCTTTAAAATACAAAGGCAATGCTTCAAATGTACCAATTCCTTTAAAACAAATGGCAAAGCCTTGTAAGCAGACGGTTGTAAAAAAGCATGCCCTAGGTCAGTGTTGTGGCATAGTAGGTTAAACCTCCTCCTGCGGTGCCAGCATCCTATATGGACACAGGTTCACATCCCAGCAGCTCTTCTTCAGATTCAGCTTTCTGTTTATGGCCTGGGAGGACAATGTAAGATAGCCAAGTTCCTGGGGTTCCTGCACCCATGTGGGAGATTCAGAGGATGCTCCTGGCTCCTGGCTTCGGATCGGCTCAGCTCCAACCCTTGTGGCCCTCTAGGGGAGTGAGCCAGCGGACAGAAGATCTCTTTCTTTACTTCTCAAATAAATAAGTAAAATATTTAAAACAAAATCAGCATGCTGCCCTTACTATTATTTTGGGGGCATGCATACTTAAAAGTGCCCATGACACTCCTGCATTGAAACATCCCCAGAGGCTGATACAGGAGGCATTGTTCCTCCATGTGTTAGGAACATAACTAGGGTCAGAACATGGGCTACACTGTATGTCATCTCTGAACACAAGGGTAACAGATGTGACTTTGCCACCACAGAGGCAAGATGGGCCCAATACACACGAGGTATTTGGACTCCCAGGTATGCTGCATGATAGAGCCAGAGATCATCTTACCTTATGACCAGGACAAGAATTTGGTGCCTCAGTCATTAGGAGGCTCTTTTCCTTTGAAGAATAGAGGAATTGGTCCTGTACTGACTCTTGGATTAGAAGTTCACAGTCAGCAGCTACGGATACCACAAATCTCATGTAAACCATACAGTAGTTACGTTCCCCCTGTCCTCAGAAGTGTAATTAATACAAATTTCAACCTTGCCTCACCCTAGTGGAAACCCAAGTTCCTTGTTAAGATTTCTTTAAATTCCCAGGAAAGGTATGTGCTTCGTCCATCTCTGCTAGTGAACTCTTTCTACTTGGTCTCTTTTCCTATTGTATTCAATGATATACAAGCTCACACTGAACCAAATGTGTAATTCAGCCACTTTTTATTATGCTCCATGCATACATACAACCTTCACACATAGCAATTGTATCCTCAAGACTGGCTTTATAACGAAAGGAGTGAGAATTTATGGTAGAAAGAGTGAAATACATCTTTTAAGCCAAAAAGTCTTTTCTTCTGTCTTCACTCCAGGACTTATGCTTGGCCTTTGCTTTCACAATGGGGCAACACCCTTCCAGCTCTCTGGCTTCTCCACTTCTCTAATTATTTCTCTTCTTCCCTCCTGAACATAAACATTCTTCCCTTCCTATGCAGCACTGTATAAACCATCTCCATGTTGCTTGGTTTTCAGTATGTCGCTTTCCACATTCAAGCAACTTTTCAAAATAAAAGATCTTTCTTCTATCATGAAAAGGACTGGTGGCAAATGCTATAATGGTTTTTATTTTTGTTTCCTTAACTAAAACATAAGTAGAACTGCCATCCTCATGGTATCTCCTGTTCTATTTTTCTATCACTTCCTAAGGCTATGCACAGATTTCATTCTTGTTTTATTTATTTGATAAAAATATTGGCAGGAAATTTTGGTGGCTCTGGAATTCCTCCTATTGAGGCATGATGTTTTATTGTCTTTGCCTTAAATCCAAACTCCTCTATCAACTGTAGTGATTACATACACTTTTATTTATTAATACATTTATTTATTTGAGAAACAGAGGGAGAGGAAGAGTGTTCCTACTCATTGGTTCACTCTCCAAATGCCTGCACCACAGGGGATGAACCAGAATTAGGAGCTCAGAAGTCAATACTCCACAAATACTGGCCATTTGGCAGACATCCAACTACTTGAGCCAAGTGATAGGGAATTTTATGTGTCTACTTGATTTGGCCACAGGGTGCCCAGATAGCTTATGGTAGGACATTATTTCTAGGTGTGTCTGTAAAAGTGTTTCTGAAAGAGATTAGCATTTGAATTGGTAAAGATGTGCTTGCATCAGTGTGCTGGCACCATCTAATTTCCTAATAATTGGAATATAAAGGCTTAGGGTCCACAACTGAGACTGAATATCATGTTCTTTATATGTAAGTGCACAAAGAAAAATTGCCTCTATTAAAGGATTACTGAATTGATGAGGTGGTGTATCTCCAAGCTCTTATTAATCCATGGGATGAAGGGAACAGGGATCCTCATGGTATCATGGGCCTCAGGTTTCATATGAACGGTGTCTTGCCTTAGTTTTGAACACATGATTTGTACTACAGTCTCTCCAGTTTTTATGTGAAGATGGATGTAGGCTGTAGGGGAACCTGTAAACTCTTGATCTCCTCCACAATGTTTGGTGGTTCTCCTGTAAAACAGCATGCTTCAAATGCCTTCCCTTGCCTTCCCACATCACGCACGGGAGGGCACTCCACTGAGAGGAGGCTGGACTTCACAGCAGCAAAATACTTATAAACACACACCAGAGCTCCTGCCTAAGCTCTTCTGTGAGGACCAATCACAACTCCTAACTTGGTCTAAGGAAATTATGAGAAACTTATTGATGGATGAATGAGTCACCCAACTCTAAGATCTGCTCTTTGTTCCTGAAGGAGAAAACAGTGGTGGCCCATCTCAAGACTATTGTGAGGTGCATGGGTGATTAATAAATACTAGCAACAAATACTCCACAAGTACTGGCCATTCTCCCACGGGGATGGGTGCTATGAAGTGAGTGCTGGCACAGTCAGTAATGGGGGAAGGAGTGTCCACTTTACCGATCTGTGTGTTGGCTCTTAGCAAATGCCCATGCTCCTTTGTTGGTGAAATAACGCTAGTCTTTGACAGCCTGTCACTCCTCTCTGCCTGGTACCTTCCCACATATTCCAGTCATTTTCAGTGCGGTCATTGCTCCTTTGTGAAAGGGATCACGGCTCTTTCTATTGCATTTTCCCACAGTGTGGCAGGTGGAATTTGTTGGGTGTCTCCTCATTGGCTTCATTGTGGAGTCTTGTCTTTCCTCTTAGTTCTACCTTTGCCCTTTCCCATGTGTACCCTTTTTTTTTTTAAGATTCATTTTATGTATTTGAAAGACAAAGTTACAGAGAGAGGTAGAAACAGAGAGAGATGTCTTCCATCTGCTGGTTCACTCCCCAGATGGCCACAACAGCCGAAGTTGTGCTGATCCAAAGCCAGGAGCCTGGAGCTGCTTCTGGGTCTCCCATGCGGATACAGAGGCCCAAGCACTTGGGCCATCTTCCACTGATTTCCCAGGCCATAGCAGAGAGCTGGATCAGAAGTGGAGCAGCCGGGACTCGAAATGGCACCCATATGGGATGCTGGCACTGCAAGAGGTGGCTTTACCTGCTACACCACAGCACCAGCCCCTCTAACTAAATTCTAAATTGCATGATACATTTTTGCCCTTTTCTCTGTATTTAGGAAAATTTTTTATTAAAAATTATAAAAAATTTATATATAATTTTATATATTTTATATACATAAAATATATGTTTATATATTTTATATACATAAAATATATGTTTATATATTTTATATATTATATATTATATTTTATATGCATTATATAATATATATTATAATTATTATTATACCTTTCTTAATGCCTTGTCTTCCCTTGCTCCAATTTCCTCTGGATATTCCTGGGACTTTACAGGCTCTTCTCTTTTCTCTTGTACTTGCTTTGTGAGCTACATGGTTGGTCATCAACCCATTTGTGGAACAGAGGTCATCTCCATGGTGGGAATTTGAGCCCACTTAAGTCGGAGACAACTGCCTTAAAATGTTCAGTGGGGAAAGTAAACACCAAAATAATTGCTAAAGTGCTGAAAACATAAAAATGGTGCATGGAAGTGCTGAATGGATAGGAGGAAAACCCCTGGATCATAACCTGGAAGCTCTGGTCCCAACTCAGACTCTAATTGCCTAAGACTCCAGCCTCATCTTAGACTGTTTTAAAGAATTACTTTTCACATGAGATGTTCATACCTTGTGACTTGTAAGGGATCAGATCATCGGTTGGCTTTGCCATCTGTTCACGCTCCCTCTCCCTTCTGCCTCTCTGGGCCTTACCTTCCTCCTTCCTTCTCTTTGCCTGCATCTTCACTCTGCACCGCATTCAGCAACACTTATTCTTTACATTAGTTCTGTATGGAGAGCTCAAACACATATTTATCAGAAGAAAAAATGTAAAACATCTGGACACATTATTTAGGATGTAAATAATCAAACAAATAATAAACCCTGCATCTTGACATCTTAGAAGAGTGTATTGTATTTGTGTGTGTGTGTGTGTGTGTGTGTGTGTTTAATTTTCTGAAGTGTAATTTGAAACCTGTGAAGTCAGTTCAACCATTCACTCAGCGTGTGCTTAGCAAGAAATACAAATTGGACAATTTGTGCATTCCATGGACCCACTGTTGTGAGATTCTACATGATCACCCAGACTGCACAGTAAAAAGTAATTCCTGCAGAAACCAAAGTAGATGAAATATGCATGGCTTTTCTATGAGATCCCAGGAAGAAACTTTACCTGACCTATAGGAAGAATGAATTTAATGGAGCATCATCTATCATTATTATCAGCCATGGTTACTCAATACAGGTTTTATGAAAGGTGAGAAAACCTTAAGTGTGGGAGAACTAGTTTTAGGTCATTATATGTAAGTTATTACTAAATCAATAAGAATACTATTCTCAGAATTTGGAGACAGCCACATCATAAAAGTATTTCCTCTTGCGATTTTTTAATAACGATGTTCACTGAAGAAGGAATTTAAAAAACAATGCAACTGCTTTGTATGTGTTCCTTGCCTCTAAATAAAACATCTCTAGAGACAGAATGATCAGCTACTGAAGCTGGTTGCATTAACTATGAAGCTTGGTGTTGAAAATTAAGTAAAAAAACAAAAATCATGGAGACAGATAAATATTTGATCTAGATAGGAGGGAATAAGGAGACTCTGGCTCTAGAAAGGATATTTTTGTTCCTCCTATAAACATTATTCACAAAACTAAAGTTAAAAATGATAAACTCTTAATAGTATGGGCCATGTAGGAATAGCTAGTTATTTAAGGTGTTAGCCAAATTATACTAGACTTGTTAGAAAATGGTAATAGTCATTTTTCTTTTTTCTTTTTTTATTTTATTTATTTTTTGACAGGCAGAGTGGACAGTGAGAGAGAGAGACAGAGAGAAAGGTCTTTCCTTGCCGATTTTTCACCCTCCAATGGCCGCCGTGGCCAGTGCGCTGAGGCAGGCACACCACGCCGATCTGAAAGCAGGAGCCAGGTGCTTCTCCTGGTCTCCCATGGGGTGCAGGGCCCAAGCACTTGGGCCATCCTCCACTGCACTCCCGGGCCATAGCAGAGAGCTGGCCTGGAAGAGGGGCAACTGGGACAGAATCTGGTGCCCCAGGACTAGAACCCGGTGTGCCGGCGCCACAAGGCGGAGGATTAGTCTAGTGTGCCACGGCGCCAGCCGGTAATAGTCATTTTTCCAGTATCAATGGATGCATTACAAATAAACAGCATGAAGGCTTGCATTATTCACCTGTGTACAGTGTTTTAAAATTATTTTCCATATTTATTGAATTTGTTTTGCATGTTTCCATATTTCCCCTTCAACACGCTTTAACGGCTGTACTTGAAGCTTTGAGGATATGAAGAAGATGATATCTGAGAAGTGGCAAAAATTCCATAATGAACCCTTTCTTGTCCCATGAGGATCCCTCTTCATTAAGAACAAACAGAACTGGGAGGAGCTTTGGGCCTGCTCTGCAAGAGAGAAGCTGGTTTGTGAGAAGCTGCCTGTATTCACATTCTGCACATGCAAATGCGCTCAGTCCTGCTTTTTAATGAATTGAAGTTCACCTTGATTTCCTCTGCGAATAAAGAGCAGCAAATTCTTCTTTTAATATCACAGCTACCCTGTGCCCTTAGCAAACTGCCTGCCTGGTTCTCCCATGCAATGTCATGGCAACCACTCCATTGAAAAGCCCAGACAAGCTGTGTTGTGAGCATAGAACGCTTGCAGATTGCTCTTTCCTCTCTAGCACAGGACAGTTGCTTGTTCCTAACTCCAGAAAGAGTTGCCATCCACTCAACCATGAGAAAACGAAAGCTGTTACCTCGAGACTAGTTGTGAAGAAGATTAAATACCAGCAGGTGGGCAAAAACTGGTCTCGGACCCTTGCTCTCTTTCGTTCTGAGGGTCCTTCTCACATTTTTCTTAACACCAGCAGTCAATCCCCATCTCACCTGTTGAACTTGTAATCATTGAGCATCTATCATGCACCAGGTACTGGGCTGGGCTCTGCAGGTATCACAATGAAACAGATTTTTATGATAAATGCCACAAGGAAGTAATATCTAAGAATAAAGAGTATTTCAGGGGCCGGCACTGTGGCACAGCGGGTTAATGCCCTGGCCTGAAGCGCTGGCATCCCATATGGGTGCCGGTTGGAGACCTGGCTGCTCCATTTCCTGTCCAGCTCTCTGCTATGTCCCGGGAAAGTAGTAGAAGATGGCCCAAATCCTTGGGCCCTTGCACCCACGTGGGAGACCGGGAGGAAGCTCCTGGCTCCTGGCTTCAGATCAGTTCAGCTCCTTCCGTTGCGGCCATTTGGGGAGTGAACCATCAGATGGAAGACCTTTTTCTCTCTCCGCCTCTCCTCTCTCTGTGTAATTCTGACTTTCAAATAAATAAATAAATAAATCCTTAAAAAAGAGTATTACAGGTAATCCACAAGTAGATATGGGGACTTCCTGGAGGTATAGCCTTGATGGATATGAGCACAGTGGTTGCAAACGGTCCTACTCTGACTGTCATGTACAACATTGGGTGCTCAGTTGATCCCATGGGTATGCATAATAATGTCAGTTCCACAAAGATCATGTATTCTTGACGAGAGCCTCATTTACATGAATTTCCTCTGCCTGTACACACTTCCAAAGAAAATTTTTTCAAGTGGCTATGTCAATGTAAAAATAAGAAAAACATAGCATTTGTGTGATGTTTTATGATTCTGTCTATATTTATAAATGTGTTGTTTCACCTAATCTCTTCACTAATCCTATGAAGAAGAGAAAGAGGATATTATGAGTATCTATAGGTGAACAAATGGAAGTTCAGGGTCACCCTAAGTAATGACAAAGCTTTGGCTGGGTTTCAAGTCTTCCAATTCTTAATTCAGATGTTTTATTACTGTGCACAGCAGTGACTTGGCATCCTTAAAACAAATCAACCTACCTTGAAAAAAAACTGAATGTTTCAATTTTAAAAAATTTTATATATTGACCTCATAAATATTTATTGAGCACATTGTAGATATAGCAAACAAAAATAGATGAGGTTCACCTGTACTCTAATGGAGAAACTGAAATGACAATATGTATGTATTCCCTCATTTAATGTCTTCAGAATGATATATGCTTAGAAGAAAATAAAGCAGAAAGAGGAGCTGGTGTGACTGAGGATGTGGGGAGAGATCTTAGGAAGAGGTGTTGGCATAAACCTCACTGAAAAGGTGACATTGAGGTTGATCTTAATGACAAGGAGGAGTCAGCCGTGAGGAGATCTATGACTCAGCCTCCGAGGCAGAGGAAATAGCAAGGATAAATTCCCTAATGCAAAAGGAACCTGTGTGTTTTAGTCAGAGCATGGGGAGTACAGGGAGGAGTAGTCTTGTAAGACCAGAGAAGCAGCACATGCACATCCTTGGACGAGGTAGGAGTTCTCAATGTATGGTATGCAAAGGGGGGGCCAAATAGAGAAGGGGAGTGATCTGATCCGATTTACATTTTAACAGGATCACTGGGACTTCCTTATGAAGAATGGACTTTAGGAAGGGAGAATAGGAGCAGTGACAGTGAGCAAAGACTATGGCTAGAATTGATTTGGTGGCAATGAAGGTCGAATAGAAGGAAGTGAGGGTATATTTTGCAAATGGGAGTGATGGGATTTGCTTAGTGGATGCAGAGGGGGCAAAAGGAAAACAAATGAGTGAGTTTCAGGGTCAAGGCCTTTGGTTTGAGAAACTGGGTGATTGTGATGGCCATTTACTGAGATGGGAAACCAACGCACAGGAACTTTGTTAGACTGCAGGGTGAGGAGTTCTCTTGCCTGTGTGCTGAGACAGAACCTATTAGACACCCAAGATGGGCGTTCATATAGGCATGTTGAATATTTAGCTTGAAGTTCACTTATGCAGACAGGCTGGAGACATAGAATTGGAAATCACCATACTGAGAGTTGAACATGGGATTCGATGATCTCATCCATGTATCTAATAAAGAGAAGGCAGATTAGGCTTGAGTTCCCAGTGCATTAGCACCAAGAGGTCAAGCAGAGGAGACAGAACAATCAAAGAAATGGAAAATGAATCGTCAGTACAGTAAGGAAGTCAGGAAATTCAGGAGACAGCATTTTTGAAACATCGCTGAAAAGTAAAATAAATGAAGACAGAATGCATGGTGAGGGAAAAATGATACATTATAGATTATGGATGTCTGCTATCCCACAGATTAAATTGGGGTTGAGAAGAATAGCCAACACTTGGGTATCTCTCACTTTCTCATTCCATTATGGTAAGTATGTTAATGGGAAAACAGTTTCTCCAACATTTCATTTCATGAAGTTCAAGTGTCTGAATGAAAAATTGGATCATTCTAAAAGCATATTCTGAGACCTATAAGGAATGAGTTTAATAAGTATCCATCATTATCATGCAGCTGTCATGAGAATAAGAACTTGGCAGTTTGACCTTTAATAGGATCCTGAGTGACTGCTTCATCCTGGTTCTTTGGGATCAGAACTGTTGCTTCATTATTCTTAGGAGACGCATTAGAAATTTGAAGGAAGGTTTCACTTTTGGAATATTGATGGCTGTAAAGTGAGAGGATGTGAGAAATTGGAAATGCAAGCAGAATGGCTAGCTCATGTATTATTTTGATCAGAGTAGTGAAGTAGTAAAATAGCATACACATGGCCATAGCCTCAAGTTAGTACAAATTTGAAACATTAAAGGAATGGGGCGGGCAATTATTGGAGAAATATTTTCTCCAATCTTTGTTATCTTTGTGCAGTCTCTCAGAGACTCCCACAATTCTCATCACCTTGAGAGAAACGAGTCCTTGTTGTGCTAGGGTCTCCTTATGATAGCTATGCATTCCAAAGCATCAAAGCCAACCTCAATCACTAAACAACCTTCTGGAATTAGTTTATTAGTTCTAGAACCTGAGGGACAGATGCGTAGGCCAGGGAAAAGGAATAGTGAAAGACTGGAAAGTTGAGAGCACTCTGATGACAACGAGGAGCCGAGAAAAGGACATTGAGGGGCCGGTGTTGTAACCCAGCTGGTTAAGCCACCTCTTGGGAAACCTGCATCTCAGAGTGCTGGTCCAAGTCCCAGGTGCTCCACTTTGAATCCAGCTTTCTGCTAACGTGTCTTCCTTGGAAGCCAGCAGAAGATGGCCCAAATACATGGGTTCTTGGCACCCAGGCAGATCAGGAATAACTCTGGCTCCTGGCTTCAAACTGGCCCACATCTGGATATTGTGGCCAACTGGGGAGTGAACCAGCAGATAGAAGACAGAAGAGGTTCTCTCTCTTTCTCCCCACCCCCTTTTCTGTCTCTCTGCCTTTCAATAAAAACATACATGAATCTTTTGTAAAAAGGATGGTGAGCAGATGGCTTTAGATCTCTTGATGCACATTCTGACAAGGATCAGATTGAGGTCCAGACTTCCCTTGTTTAAAGCTGAACAACAGTGCACTTATTTGAAAGGAATTTGGAATGGAGCTTATACTCAGTCCCTTTTATAATCCTAGCAAATTTTCTCAACAAATGGAAGCATGAGGAAGCAGGGAAAATTACATGCCAATCAAGACAGAAAGCTGACATAAGAATATAGAGTAGTAGGTTAGAAAGAAGGAGATAAAGATAATAGAATGCACCCTGGATTATCTCCCATTGTAATCCTATTACACATAGAGGCCAACCCTTGACTGTCTGCACTTATAAAGTAAGAATTATAAAGTAATAAATAATAAATGTATAAATGTCTGCACTTATAAAGTAACAATTAGCTTCTATACATTATTATCTGATTCAATAGAATGGTGTGAGATTACCTCAAATAGATGTTCTTGTTTTAACTATATTCAGTGTACTTATTTTTTAATTTCTAGAACACATATTAAGACCCACATTTATTTAAATAAACATGAGGTTCTCTAAGGAATACACACTAGATTAATAGTTTTGTTAATTGTATTATTTATCTTGAAATTTTCTCCCTAAAATACTTAAACATTCTAAGGCACTTAAATATATGTAAAGCAGAATGGATAAAAAACAAGTAGTAGTGGTTCTGTTCATGATAGAGTAATGAGTAATCTAATCTACCCTCACGATAAGTAACTGCAAAACTTAGCAAAATATATGAAGGAAAAGGTTTTCAGGAATTGGCTCATAGACAACTTAGGGCTGTGACCACTGAAGAGACAGGAGAGGCACGAGGCGAGTCTTCATTTGTGCCTGCTTTCTGTCTAGGGTTTCTTTCCAACCTGCAGCACAGAGAGATTGGATCAATAGCCTCAACGGTGGCAGAAGCAGAAAGCCAGCACTGAATCTGCTGAAGATTCAGAAATTTGCAGGGCCAGTGACCAAACCTGAGAACTAAGTGGATAAAGCCAGAAAACAAATCAAAACAACAATGAGATCACCAGTGAGCAAATCAGCTGCCTCCTAGAACAAACTCAAAAATTTTAAAGGGATTTCTAAAATTCAGTTTGGTACCAACATAGAATCCACAATGTTCTACATTTAACTAAAAATTATTAGACAAGCAAAAGACCAGGAAACAGAAGAAAGTAATTCCTGGAGATAGACTGAGAGACAGTAGGTGGAATAAGAAGGCAAGAGCCTCACAATCGCTGTTGATTATGAACCATTTTATGATTTAAATGAAAAGGCTGGGACCAGCGCTGTGGCGCACTTAGTTAATCCTCCGCCTGCGGTGCCAGCATCCCATATGGGCGCCGGTTCTAGTCCTGGTTGCTCCTCTTCCAGTCCAGTTCTTTGCTGTGGCCTGGGAAAGCAGTAGAAGATGGCCCAAGTACTCAGGCCCCTGTACCCGCATGGGAGACCCAGAAGAAGCTCCTGGCTCCTGGCTTCAGATCAGCACAGCTCTGGCCCATTGCAGCCAATTGGGGAGTGAACCAATGGAAGGAAGACCTTTCTCTCTGTCTCTCTCTCTCTCTCTCTCTCACTGTCTGTAACTCTACCTGTCAAATAAATAAATAAAATCTTTAAAAAAAAGAAAAGGTATAAATAATACTTCTCATTTTCAATTGAGTTGTCTTTTCATAGCATTCTTTATATATGTGATTATACATATAATTATATATAATTTTATATATTCTGAATACAAGTTTCTATTCAGGTATAAAATTTGCAAAATTTTTCTCCCATTCTGTGGATTGCTTGTTCCCTTCCTTGATGGTATTCTTTGATGTACAAAAGCCTTTACTTTCATTGAAGTCCAATGTACCTATTTTACTTTTGTATTCTGGGGACATATCTAAGAATCAACTGTTTAATCCAAGGTCACAATTAGTTATTTTTGAGTTATAAAATTTCCATTTTGTTATTTTTTATATTAGATAAATAGTTTTGACTATTACATTTATGCCTTTGATCTTAGTCTCTTTTGAGTTGAGACATCTGCTTTAAAAAGAAGAGACAACAAAAGGAAGACTCAAATAAAGGCAAGTCTTATTTTATTAGGCTCTGATTTGGTGCATATTGCAGATACTGGGTTTTTTCCAGTTGGAGGTTTGTGGCAATCCTGCATCCAGCAAGTCAATCAGCAGTGCCTTTCCAACAGCAGGGACTCAGTGTCATTCGCAGTAATTCTCACAGTATTTCAAATTTTCCCACTATGGTATTGTCTGTTATGGTGATCTGCGATCAGTGATCTTTGATGCTACTACTGTGCCCATCTTGGGACACCATGAACTGCACCCATAAAGAATGCAATCTTGATAGATCAATATTGTGTGACTACCCCACCAAATGGACATTCCTGCATCTCTGTCCCTCTCCTTGGACCTTCTTATTCCCTAAGACATAAAAATTTGAATATTAAATATTGAAATTGGGCCAATTAACCTCACAGTGTCCTCTAACTGTCCAAGTGAAAGGAAGAGTCACACATCTCTCATTTTAAATCAAAACTAGAAATATCGAAAGCTGGAACAGGCTGAAAGCTAAGCCTCTTGCGCCAGTTTGCCAAGTTGTGAATGCAAAGAAAAACTTATTGAAGGAGATTAAAAGTGATACTCCAGTGAACACATGAATGAAATGTGAAAAAACCTTATTACTGATACAGAGAAAGTCTTAGGAGTCTGGATAGAAGATCAAACCAGCCACAACAGGCCATGAAACCAAATCCTAATACAAAGCAAGACCTTAACTCTCTTCAATTCTGTGATGTCTGAGAGACAAGGAATCTGCAGGAGAGAAGTGTAGAGCTAGCAAAGGCTGATCCATGCAGTTTCAGGAATGAAGCCATCTCCATAACACCCAAATGCCAGGGTGAAGCAGCAAATGCTGATGGAAGTACATGTTACCCAGAAGATCCAGTTAAGGTATTTGATGAAGGGGCTACACTCCACGACAGATTTTCAAAGCAAACAAAACAGATTTCTATTAGAATGTACTACCAGGACTTTCACAGCTAGAGAAGAGAAGTCTACACCTGGCTTCAGAGCTCCAATGGAGGGCTGAATCTCCTATTAGGGGTTAATATAGCTGATAACTGTAAGTTGCAGCCAGTGCTCACTTACCAACCTTAAAATTCTGGGGTCCTTAAGAATGATGCTAAACGTATTTTATCAGTGCTTTATAAATGTAACCAAAAAGGCTGATGATAGCACAGCTGTTGGCAACAGGTTTACTGAATGCTTTAAGCCCACTGTTGAGATGTGCTTCTCAGAAAATATTCTTTTAAAATATTACTTCTCATTGCCAATGCATTTCATCAGTGAAGATTTCTGATGGAGATAAACGATGAGATCCATGGTGGGTTCATGCCTGCTAATATAACATTCATTCTGGAGCCAGTGGGTCAAGAAGTAACTTTAAGTCTAATTATTGAAGAAGCACATTTCATAACTTCAAGTCTAATTTAAGAAGCACATTTCATAAAGTCATCACTGCCATAGTTAATGATTCCTCTGATGGATCCAGGTAAGTTGAAAACTTTCCGGGAAGGAATCACCATTCTAGATGCTGTTAAGGACATTCATGATGGATGGGGGAGGTCAAAATAGCAACATTAACAACAGTTTGGAAGAAGTGGATTTGAACTTTCAGGGATGACTTTGAGGAGTTCAGGACTTTGGTACAGAAATTAACTAGAGGTTACTGTGGAAATAGCAAGATAACTGAAATTTAGAATGAAGCTTGAAGATGTGACTGGATTTCTGCAATTTCATGAAACTAACGGATGAGGAGTAGCTTCTTACAGAAGAGCAAAGAAATGGTAAAACCCATCCCTGGTGATGATTTTGGGTACATTGTTGACGTGACAACAAAAGATTTAGAATATCACATAAACTTAGTTGATAAAGCAGCAGCAAGTCTGGAAAGGATTGATTCCAATTTTGAAATAAGTGCTACTGTGGATACAATTCTATTAAACAAGATTGCATGCTGCAGAGAAATCTTTCGTGAGAGGAAGTGCCAATCCATGTGGCAAGCTTCACTGTTGTCTTATTTTAAGAAACTGCCACAGCTACCCAACCTTCAGCAACCACTACCCTGATCAATATTCAGCCATCAACACTGGGGCAAGACCCTCCACCAGCAAAAGTAATATGACTCACCGGAAGTCCAGATTATCATTAGTCTTTTTAAAAAATAAAGTATTTTCATTAGGTATACACATTGGATTGTTAGATATAATGCTATCACACACTGCAGTATAAAAGGACTACAGGGGAGAATTGCATGACTTGCTGTATTGCAATGTTCATTTTATTGCAGTGGTCTAAAACTGATCCCACACTACCGTGGAGGTATTCTGCAGTGAGGAAAAATAAAGAAAGAAAGTGATTCATTCGCTGGTTAGACCATCCTATGTACTAAATCTGCCTCTAACACTCTCCTCTTTGTGACCACAGGGAATTTATTTCTGAGCCCGAGTTATTTTCTAAAATTTTTAAACATCTATTTTTATTTGAGGAATTGATAGAAGTAGAGGCAGACAGAAAGAGAGAGAGAGAGAGCAAGTGAGAGAGCGAAAGAGCTCCTATCTGCTCACACACTCTCCAAGCCTGTAATGGCCAGGTGTGGGCTGGGCCAATGCCAGAAGCCAGAAACTCAAACTCAGTTTCCCATATGGGTGGCAGGAGCCCAAAATCCTGTGCCAACACCACTGCCTACCAGGGCTCATATTAGCAGAAAGCTGGAATCAGATGCCAGAGCTGGGAATGGAACCTATGCAGTCCAGTGTGGGACACAGATATCCTCACTGGAGTCTCAGTTGCCAGGCCCAATGCCTGCTGAGCCCGAGTTTCACCATCTGGGAAGTGGGGATGATAGTATCTACTTTGTCGTTTGCTATAATAAGATAACAGTACATGAAAATCCTTAGTGAAAGCTGTTGTTTTCATTGTCACTCTGGCCACCGTTTGTTATGGCTTCATGATAAGAACATTAATATAGGAGTCCCCATTTACAGGTTTTAAGATGAGCTCTCTAACCTACTAACTCTGTGATATTAGGAACCATTGCTTGTCTGAAACTCAGCAAAAGGAAAGATGGATAAGATTGTCAGACAGGTCCTTCCAGTGCTAAACTTGCTATTAATAATCTTAAGGATGCGTTTGGTACATTTCTTAAGTTCATTCTTACAGAATACCATTATGTTTAAAAACTTGCTTTTGGGGGAGGGGGTGCCGCGGCGTAGCGGGTAAAGCCGCTGCCTGCAGTGCCGGCATCCCATATGGGCATCGGTTCAAGTCCTGGCTGCTCCACTTTCGATCCAACTCTCTGCTGTGGCCTGGGAAAGCAGTAGAAGATGGCCCAAGTCCTTGGGCCCATGCACCCACATGGGAGACCAGGAAGAAGCTTTCCTGGCTCCTGGCTTTGGATTGACACAGCTCCAGCTGTTGCAGCCAATTGGGGAGTGAACCAGGGGATGGAAGACCTCTCTCTCTCTCTCTGCCTCTCCTTCTCTGTGTAACTCTTTCAAATAAATAAATCTTTTTTTAAAAAAAAACTTGCTTTTTTGTTTGTTTGTTTGTTTGATGAGTTTGGCTACCAGCATTAAATACTGCTTCCAAACGAATATTTGCCTTAAGTGGGAGAGAATGCTTAGGATAGAAATAGTATCAAATCATATCTTTTTTCTTGGATATGCTTACTGAAAATACAAACAACTTTTTTATCACTTTTAAGTTTTTAAAGTTCATGTACTAAAGTTTATTTTTATGTCTCTCAGCCCATTTAAAAATGATACATTTTTAACTCCCTATTGAGATAAGCTTAGATTTCAGCTACCTACTGTGCTATGGAGTGATCCAAAGACAGCTCAGAGTGTTCATCCAAAACACTACAAATCAAGCAGTGGGGTATCCCAATGAAAACACCAGCTACACAGACAAGTTTTCATTAGCATCCGGATGTGAGGCATCCATTTTTCATTGCTAGAAAGTAGGACAGTCATCCATCCTACCATTACTCCCCATCCCAAGTAGAAAGTCTGTGATGTAGTTGGCAAGCCCTGGGAATAGAACTGGACCAGAGGAATTGTCAGGACTTTCTTTCTTGGGAGGGAAAGGGGGAAGGGATATTTGTAGCCCTACAAGGCAACCTGAGGGGATATGGAGGTGCTACCACAGGGTCATCTTGCTCTCCACATCACTGCTGGTGACATTCTGGGGACCAGGTCTAGGGCTCTCAGGCTTAAATGACTCCTGTCTACTGCCACTGAACTCTCCACTTCCAGTTCTGGCTATTTCTGACCAGGATGAGAGCCAGGCGAACCAGCATTTGAAATGCCAAATAAACAAGACCAAATACCATTCTTCAAGGATTTTCTGCCAGAAACCAAATGGAATTGGGCACAAGTCTGGCATGGAATCCTGTTCTTAGTGCAATTTCAATCCAACTGCACAGTTGGAGTTTATAAAAATTTCCAAAACTATGGGCTACTTCAATGACCTCAGTCTCAATTCCTTCAAGTTCAGCTACCTTCATTTATCACTGATAAAAATAACAGCCAATTTTTAAAGAAATCAATTAAAGAGAGAACTATTCTGTGGCTCAATATTTAATTGCTATCAGAATCGATAGAGAAGTAGATACGGAGAATAAGCCCCAATCCTATATTTAATTTTTTGGTTTAAAATAAAACAAAACATTGGTATGCAAGTATAGGAGCTCATTAACTCATAAGAAATCATTTGAAGCAGTAGATGCCATGATAAAAAATGACTCTGGCTTAACTGAAGAATTTGGCTCTGATGTCCATTATTTCAGACGATCCTTGAGTGGTGGTCTGAGGCAGCGAGCTTTCTGGACTCTGTTTGATTTTGCAACGTGCCAGGGCCCTCTGGGCTCCAGCTGTATCTGTCTATAAATTGCTTTCCTGAAAGCTCAGACAAAAGTCATATGCACTCGTTTGCCGAGGCGGATTTGCTGCATTCTGTTCTGAAGGTGTGTGAAACACAGCCAGACCTCAGAGGCAAAGTTAAGCTGATTTGTATTCTTTATTTAGAGGCTTTTGACGAAAGGCAAAAATCAGGCATTGTTCAAACTAAGTTGGATCAGCCTCCTCAGAGGCAAGCCTGTTTCAGGGCAGGAAAAGTTAAACACCAAACAAAACTTGGAAGGAAAGTAGATGACTTTGACTTGCATCTTCCACTGATGCTTTCCTACAGGGCATTACAGCACAGTTGCTTCCAGTAGCAGAAATGCACCTATTTTCAGCTGTGTCTCCCTATAATTACCTGTGTGACTTCAGGGAAGTGAACTTCACTGAGGTATCCATCTCCTTATAAAAGATAGGTAACGTGGATGAGATGCCTAATGTACAGCTCTATTTTTCTCTAAGTGTCTGGGAACGCAATTTCAACTATTTCGGGTGTTTTCATGCTTGGGCTCTCTAACTAAGCTGCACCCTTAACTCTCTCCATGTTTGAGAAGCCAATGTTAGGGTGAGGCAGGATGGCCACTTCTTGGTATAAGGGCTTAGGGCCCAGGAGAGCAGGGAAGAGAGATGTACTTTCCTTCTGACAAGATAGCAGGAATTAATGATGAGGCGTGCAAGTACCGAAAGTGAGTCATGGCTGAGACAAGGGGAGAGAACACCATCGTCCTTCAGGTGTGGTCAGGACCCCTGCTGTCCATCTTTTACCAGCAAGACCGCAGCTAGCTATGTCTCTGGGTTCCTGCCCGTGCAGTCCAGAAAAGGGTCAGGAATGACTCACGCAGGGCTGGACATCTGTTGCTTTCACCTGAAGCTTCAGTCGCCAAAGGTTTCCAGGTGAAGGTGATTCTTGACTGGCCCCATTTATCTGCCAAAGAGGATGAGCTCACAGTTGGAGCTGGCTGCTCAGGCCTGAGCTTTGAGATACCCTCAGACCATATGTTGAGAGGCAGTGGCTCCCTGGGTGTGCTAAGGCTTCTTAACTCCCAGAGGAACTGGCTTCAGCAGAGCTTGACTTGAACAAACATTACCATTAGGGAGAGCAAGCTAAAGCCGGACGAACACAATTTACCAAGACTAACTCTTCCTGGACCATTGGGTTCCCAGAGAGGCCTCGTCAGTTTACAGGGAGAAAGCGGCTGCCTGGTGTATGTCAGTCATCTCCTGTATGTTAAGGAGGAAACAATCGCAGGGATGTGCTCACATGCAAGAGCCCTCCTGTGGGTTCTAGATAATATTCCTAATGCTGCACTCATTGCAGCTGCTAATCTGGCCAAAAGGGATACTTCTGTGAGCCGTTCGGAGAGAAGGCCCCTGGGAGAGGTGTGAAGAGATTTAAAGTGGAAAACCTCAGCATTTCCACTCAGTAACAGGAAAGCATCCCAGCACACTTACGCTTGTTTCTCCCCTCCTGGCAGTGAAGACTTTCTTAAGCCTAAGTCTGTAGTCCACGTGGTAGTATAAGGGAGCTTCAAACATGCATGGACATATAAAATGCACAAGATGCTGCGCAGTCCCTGATGTTTCTGAGGTCCACCGGCATAGCACACTCCAAGCAGTAAGAAATCTCATGTAGTGAAAGAAAATAGCGCTCAGATGACAGCCGAGGAACCCGAGTTCTGCTCTCAGCTTTGTTCTAGCTCCAGGCTCACTGGCAGCTCGTGTGGTCTGACCACACTGTCCTGGACTTAGCTGAGAGATGAATGCCAGCACAGGACGTGGCCTTTGACAGTCACTTAAATTCTCTGAATCACAGTTTTTCATTGTTAAAGTGTGGGCAGGGGCCGCCATTGTGGCACCTCTAGAGAGTTAAGCTGCCACCTGCAACAGCAGCCTCCCACATAAGCACTGGTTCCAACCCTGGCTGCTCTACGCCTGATCCAGCTCACTGCCAATGTGCCGGGGAAGGCAGAAGACAGCCCAAGTCCTTGGACCCTGAACCCATGTGGGAGACCAGGATTGGTTCCTGGCTCCTGGCTTTGGCCTGTCCCAACCCTGGCTGTTGCAGCCATTTGGGGAATGAGGCAGAGGATGGAAGCACGCTCTCCCCCTCTCTCTCAACTGTCCTTTTCAAATAAATAGGTAAACATATCTTTTTAAAAGATGGTGAGATAACTACCTTGTTGGGTTATGAATAAAACATAGGCTCCATGTAAAGAAGATTCTCACTGTTTAGGTTTCACTATGATGATCACTAGTCATGGTAGAAACTACAGCATGCGCCCAGCACTCTGGGTCAATTTTTTCTGAACATACAGGAGAACACAGCTCAGAGTCACTGCCTCAAGATAGGCTGCATGATATGGCATGCCTCAGTTCTGGAGAACAGGATGCGAACTGAAATGATGACCAGTGATGCCAGGCTAGCCATGGAATCAGCCCACTTGCTCCTCTGCTCCTAAGGGGCAGGGGCCACAGAAGAGGGGAGAGAGTCATGGAAAGATTTGTGAGACCCCTGAGGAGCAGTTGCCCGGGGAAACCACCCAGCTGGCATTCAACTGTGCTGTGAAAAACACACATTCACACACGCATAAGAGTACACATTTAGGGGTTAGGCCATTGAGATTTAGAAAATATTGGCTAAAAAACAGGGGTGCAATTACCCTAAAACTATGTTAACTAATTCTGTGGCCTCAGACAAATCTCAATCTAAGTATTTGCTTCCTCATTTATAAAATGGAGACAATAGTATCTGTCCAACAATAAACAAGCCAAACAATCAGAGGGTATTTTCCCTGGATATCTGGGGAATTCTTGAAAATGTAGATGCCCGAGTCCTCCTGAAAGACCTTCCAGAACAGCTTCCCAAGCATGGGACCACAGTGTGTGCAGAAAAAATGCTCAATGGGAAATTCTAGCACACCAAGTTTTGAAAAAAAAAAAAAAAACCCTACCATGAATATTAAATCACTCTACAAAGTGAAAGGAGCAATGTAATGTCTTACCCTCAGATACGAATATAAGATTGTTTTACAAGATGTACAAATACATGTCAATCAGTGGGAAAGTGAAGAGCTTGGGCAAGTGCAGACAATGTTAGATAATGCCTCTGGATGCATTATCTCCAGCTCCAACACCAGAGGGCACCACTCACATTCTTTCTCATGGGATTCACACAGGGCACACACAGTTAAGGACCTGTGCTTGCAATGATTACAACACCCAGGCTCTGCTCATGGTGGCTTCCTAACCCTCTAGTAGCAAGGGCTGCCTATCTCCCACAAGCCACTGCTGGGGTGAGGCTGAAAACCCAGCCCTTTCAGTGGGAGATAGCTACCTTCCTAAAACAGCAAAAGTCACTCTGTGTTTTTGTTGCCTACGCCAAATATCCAGCAAAGCCAACCAGAGCAGCTGAAGACATCACTGGCTATATATGGGGTGACCATTAATTACTGAGGACTTCCTAGGAAGCCAGATACTCGTTTAAGTGCTGACCATAGATTGACTTACATAAGTTTCACAGAATCCTATGATGGAAGTGCAACATGGCTTCAGTTTTCTGGTGAGGAATTGATGAAGAGGAAGGTGAAACAGCTTGGGCAAAATCCCACCAGTAGTCAGGGGTGGAACTGGGGTTTTAACTATGGCCATGAGACTTCAGAGCCTGCCCCATAGCAAGAGAATTATATAACATTCACTTTGCTGGTGGAAGACACCATCACCTGTTGAGGCTTTTCTTTGGCTTCAAAGGCAGCTGAATTTAGCACTTGAGCACACCTGTGGACATTTGGAAAGAATCTGGAAATAACTATGGTAACAGAACCCACAACGAAACCTATTTCTGCCTCTTGCCACTTAATTTCACATCTTGCTACCACAAAGGGCATCATGAAATCTGCAGATAAGACTGATTCTCATCCTTGCTAAGTAACATAAAAACTTGATCCCCAACATCCTGAGGTCCACCCAGCACCGAGGGTAACTCCACTGTGAGGTTCCATGCAGCGTTTCATTATAAGGCCAACAAAAGTGCAGACACTCCAGTGTGTACGTGCTGGTCCCCCATCACTGTGGCTCACCCCCTTTCAGGACTGCTTAGCACTGACACTAAGATAGGTCTTTAATTGATGGGTCCTCCCCAAGGTCTTCCTCCAGGTTCACGGCCAACCCAGAAATAGCCACAGCCCTAAGACTCTATAGTCTTCAGCCCTGCTGACCCCATTGAGATAAGGCAGGCAGGATTTGAAGGGACTGAGCACAGGGCCTATAGAATGCTGTTGAATGTAGACAGCAGCAGATGCCTGCCAGCTCCCACAGTGGCCAGTGTCTGGAATGCAACTCCTTGAAAGCACACATGGGCAACACAGCCAAGGCGAGGGTAAACAAAGCCCTAGGGAAACCTGACCCACTCTGTCCTTTCCCCCCGTGGGGTGTGCCACACATCCTCATCCCAAACCATCCTTCCTTGGGAGGATAGCAGCCAATCAGGTCCAACCTTCTGGGTTCTTTCCCTGCCATGGTCCTTCCAGCCTTCCCCCTTGAGCAACATTCTTCCAGCCCTTCTACCCCGTCCTAGTCCCAAAGCCAAAATCTTGATGAGATACTAATCAATGTGACTGATTTTATAGGCTTCCTTTAAGTCAATCTACTTTCATTTTCAGAATAGTGTTCTTGAAAGTCAGATCCTGGATGTGACCACAGGACTAACCACTGAGTACCAGTGGAATCGGCTCCAATTAGATGCCCCCATTCGAAGCCAGACAGACTACTGAAGCCCCCAGACAGAGCTGGCCTACTTCTCAGATGGCCCAGGCAGCCACTTCAGACTGTTTGACATGGTAGAACAGATTTAGATCAGAGCCTAACCAAATTAGTTGTTTCCTTGGGGTAGGAATTGTGAGTTAAGATCTCTAAGAAGAATCTGAAAAAGAAGTCTTTGCAGATAATCTCAGCTGCTTCCCATTGTTGGTGGATGTATACACTTGGAGAATAAGAATTTGTATCATGCTTAACACTGCCTTTTGTAGGTCATGAAATGATATTGCTGTGGTTGTGGTTTGTAGGTCTGACTGCACCTGTATTTTCAAAACCATGAACACAGAAAAAGCCAGAAGGCAATGAATCTCTTGCCATAACAGACCAACATGAGCTTCTTTAAAACATTAACAACTAATAAGTGAGTCAAATGTGCAGGGACCAAACCTGTCTATGTGGCATTACAGTTCCTTCTGAAAATGAAGGAAACACATCTCCCTATTACTTTGCCAGGTGGCTTGCTTGACGCAATAGACCACGAGGGAAGTGGCAGTGTCTGTTCTGAGTCTGGGTCTCAAAACATTTAAAAGAAATGAAACTCCTTAATGCATTGGCTCCAAGTGTATATGCAAAATGCAGCAAAACTGGAACAATTTAAACAAGTTAAAAATTCATGAAAACACCTATGTAATTGCTTAAACCTCCTGAAGCTAATGGACAAAATGTCAGCTAATACTATCGAGGAATGGACAAATGGATTCTTCTCCTCTGGAGCTTCTTCTGCTTTGCAGGTTCGAGTTGTGCATGTTCTGGTAAATGTGAAAATCATTTCAGAGTTTGGAGGACAAATATTTATCATTGTTTCCCACATATATAAAATACAGACATAACCAAAGCTGCAGAAAACTTCACTTGCAAATTTTTGTTTTCTGCATTCAAGCACAAATCCTGGAAATGGAGTCTTTTCTTTATTACTGATGGCTCCAAGAACTCCTTACACTTTGGATAAATGCCTGAACCAACAGTGAAAGGATGCATAGAGTATCCTCTCAACAAAGTCTCTATCTCATATACTTTGGGGTTTAAAAGGTTCTTGACAGAGTTCCTGACATGAGGTGATGACTTAGTCAACAAAAGTCCTTCTCATCCCATGTTCCCATGAACCCATGAACCCGGGAGGTAGCAGACGCTTCTCATCAAGCAGCTATTCAGTAAATGTTGACAGATCCCTAACTGATGCCGATTCAGGGTTCTTAACCCCAACCAGTCTATGAAAAACAACATTGACAGCGAGGGTAAAAGCCAGTCATGATAAACTTCGGCAGAGGCATCCACTCATGCCTCTACGCAGTCACCTTCCTAATGACTTGATGGGAATATTAAAGGTCTGGAGGTTCACAAATAACATCAATGAGACTGAAGACCAACCCAAATGTTGTAATTGAACTAAAGGCCTTAATGCTCCACACTCTGTTTATCCACAGACAATATGGTGCAACAGCTCCTTTGTAAAGGAGATGGAGTCTATCGCCCTCTTACTTAGCCACATGATGTTCTTGGAGCCATAGACCAAGGGGAAAATGATGATGTGCCTGGTCTGAGCCTGGGTCTCAGGAGATATTGCGTGCAATTAATTGCTTTCCTGCATTTCTACCATGGCTATGCAAACACTATGCCTCCTAGCAGAGGAGGAAGAGAAGGAGAGCCATAGGGAGTAGGGCTACCTCAGTTAAGACCCAGGCATGCCCAGCCTAGAATAAGACACTAGGTATAGCAGATTAAGCCACTGCCTGCAACACCAGCATCCAATATGGGCACTGATTTGAGTCCCAGCTGCTCCACCTCCAATCAAGCTCCCTACTAATGTACCTGGAAAAGCAGTAGAACATGGTCCAAGTACTTGTGTCCATGTACCCATGTGAGAGACCAGGATGAAGCTCCTGGCTTCTGGCTTTGACCTAGTCCAGCTCTGGCCAATGTGGCCACTGGGGAGTGAAACAGCAGATAGAAGATCTCTCTCTCTCTGGCTTTCAAATAAATAAATAATCTTTTTTTTTTAAAGAGTAAGGCCATAGCATAAGTAGAAGCAGTCTAGCCAATGAGCTAACATGTGTCTAAGCACAACTGAGACTTGCCAAGACCAGATGCGTTCTTTTTCTTTCATTTATTCCATTTATTTGAGTGTGTGGGGGGGGGAGAAGCAGAGAGGGAAAGAGAGAGAGAGAGAGAGATGAACAGACCTCCCATCCACATATTCACTCCCCAGAAGCCCACAACAGCCAGGGCTGGGTAGATAAGGCCAGGAACCCAGAACTCAGTCAGGATCTCCCATGTGGGTGGCAGGGACCCAACTACTTGAGCCATCACCTGCTGCATATGTGAGGGTACTTAAGCAGGAAGCTAGAATCAACAACAGAACCAGGATTCAAACCCAAGCACTCTGATGGGAGATGCAGGCATCCCGAGAGGCACCTTCATCACAAGGCCATACACCCATCCCAGAAACACAATTTTCTGTTGTGCTTGGTTAGCAGTAGCTACTTGATGAATCCAGAGAAGGCATCTCAAAAGAATCACAGGATTCTGTGTCACAAGAGTGCCAGACAAGTCTAGTTTTTACCAAATGTCTGCTGATTTTGAGCCTGGCTAAAATGATGCAATATTCATTCCTCTTAAATTGTTCCTCATTGTTCAAAACTTACATACCCAAAGTACCTACAAACATTTATATTTTCTCTTTCAATCTCATTTTCTGGTACATATACATTAATACAGATTTATAAGCTCTCGGTAGTCATTCTGGATGGTGCCCCACTCCACTGGAGTGCTTAGCAAAGAGCTCTTTGGTTCACCCACAGCGATCAACAACTGAGTGGAACTGAGCAAAGCAGTTCCCAGTACATCAGCACCAATCTCACCTTTCCCTTTACTTACAGTCTATCCACTTGGCAGGTGCTGTGGCACAGTGGGTTAAGCCACTATCTGGAATGCTGGCATCCCATATGGGTACCAGTCTGACTTGTAGTTGCTCCACTTCCAATCTAGTTTCCTCCTAATGTGCCCAGGAAAGAAGAGGAAGATGGCCCAAATATCTGGGTCCCTGCATTCGCCAGGCACCTGGCTTCAGTCTAGCCTAGCCCTAGCCATTGTGACTCTTTGGGAAGTGAACCAGCAGATGGCAGATTCCTACCCCCGCCCCCTCTGTAAATGTGACTTTTGAATAAATAAATCTTAAAAAAAAGAAAAATGAAACCGAGCCAAGACAGTGGCACAGTTGGGCTCAGCTGCGGCTTAGGCAGAGGTAGAATTTTCTATTCATCCATATTTCTCCCTTTGAAAGCTTATTATCAACTTTTTCAGCCAAATCCATCCTAGCATCCTCAAACTCTAAAACAGAGATGACAATTTAAGACACTGTGACATTCATCTTCCCACACACACCCATGACAGGCATTGCCAAATGACCTCAGCACTCCTTCCTCCAATACCACAATATGTGCACTCTCATAGTTCTTCCCAACACTGCCTCTATCAAGCGACATGAACCAGTGCTCTTCACCCATATCCCACCTCCTACCTGCACTCACCATGATATGATACACCAACATACAAAAGGTTATCCAATAGTTTCCGTATACCTACTATAATCTGGGTACTATGCCAGGGCCTTCACATTACACCAACTAATGTGATATGGCAAAATCCTCTAGAAATTATGTGTTTAGAAAGCTTTTAGCATTGAGGCTTTGAGCTGAGCAACGTAGACCTTTCTGGCACTGTAGCAGGTCTATAAAAGAGATATGTGAGGTCAAGTCTTGCTTTTAGTGATTCACAAATTCTATTACATGGGCAGCTACTCACTACCCTTCAGAGAAAGCTGCTCAGAGGCCTAGGAAGGCAGTCAAGCCTATTCTCCCTGGGACACATAAATACGAAGGTTGATAACATGCACTGTACTTAATATGATTATTTACCCAAGCTACATGTAATCCATTTACCCACCTCTTCTTCATAGGATAAATTTTATACCCTAACTGGATTTTTAAATTTTATACTTAACTTTTTAAAGTTTAAAGTTTTTTTAAATTCAAAATATTACAAAATAAAACTTGGCATGGCAGCAACTTAGAAAACATATTGTATATTGTGAAACAATATACAATATAAATACATAAATGATAAGTCCCAAAGAGTAACACAGAAAACAAAATCTGTAGGAACCCAAGCGCCCCTGTGGTATCTTCTGCTTAGACTAGGTAGTGGCAAAGCTATCCCAAGGTGGCACCAATAAAGTGGGAACAATTGTCCATAACTTCTTTTATTCCTCTAGGGAAATAAATCATACAGATTGCTTTTCTTTATTTCATCTTAAAATTTCAAATGCAAAGTTTTTAGCAACTTTAATAATAATAACATTTCAAGGGAAAATCGGTCTTTGGGAACTTCTAAATGTTTCTTTCTTTCTTTCTTCTTTTTTTATTTTTGACAGAGTGGACAGTGAGAGAGAGAGAGAGAGAGAAAAAGGTCTTCCTTTACTGTTGGTTCACCCGCCAATGGCCACTGTGGCCGGCGCGATGTGGCCAGTGCACCATGCTGATCTGAAGCCAGGAGCCAGGTGCTTCTCCTGGTCTCCCATGGGGTGCAGGGCCCAAGCACTTGGGCCATCCTCCACTGCATTCCCGGGCCACAGCAGAGGGCTGTCCTGGAAGAGGGGCAACCGGGACAGACTCCGGCGTCCTGACCGGGACTAGAACCCGATGTGCTAGTGCTACAAGGTGAAGGATTAGCCTATTGAGCCGCGGCGCCGGCCCTAAATGTTTCTTCAGTGCAGAGAGAGAAAGAGATCATGAAGAATTTTTCAGAAGTGTGAAAGGGCTTGGAAAGTCACTTAACTAGATCAGTGACTCCTCTCCAATGTAAACAAATTGACAAGGCTTCAAAATCGCTTTTGGTGGAGGTCCTGGATACAACATAGATGCCTCAGGACTGGGAGGTAGACCTCTGCTTGGACATTCACTAACCAGAGCACACTCACTGCAAGGGTTTTATATCTTTAAGATTTTGTCCGAAGAAAGAGTTTAATAGCTCAACGTCACTGAGCCCTATCCTTTCCACAGGATTTTAATACGGTTTAGATGACTATAATTAATGGCTTATTGATTAAGGCTTGCGAAGACCTTGAGATTAGCACCACTATTCACACCCGGCTCTGGGGCATGTTGGGAAAACATTCTCCCAGAAGGGTGACGGGGTGCTCTCTGTGTTCTGAAAATCTTCCCGGAGGAGTCGCTAAGAGGAAGACTGAATTGCTGCAGAGCCTCCATCATGATTTGCAGGATATCTGGTTCTATTCTGTGTCCCACTGCTGAGCGTATCTGCAAGGCATGCAGGAGGAAGTGAAGAAGGCAGAGGTGGAAGGTGGCAGGCAGCAGTCTTAGGCATCCTGCCTCCCCAGCTCTCAGAGTGAGGGATCAATTCCTCTCCATTGTATTGTTTCCAGATCCCCAGCCTTGTGTCCACCCACATTAAGGCTGGGTCTCTCCACTTAGTCCACTCAGACTCACAAGCTAATCCTGTTTGGAAGCACTCTATAGACATACACAAAATAATTTTCTAGGTTTCTAGGTATTTCTTAATTGATTCAAGTTGATGACTCAAATTAACCATGTCATCTAGGAAGACAATAGCAGTCAACAAAGATATCCTACATGAAAGGTATCCCCACCTTGCAATCTGCCTATCCTCTCCTTCCTTGTGCTTTCCCTTGATTGAATCTCTGGGTCTGGGCCTGATGCTGTGGATGACACAAGTATAGTGTGTCAGCTTGGTTCAGACCCTGGGTCCCTGGTCACACAGCCGGACCTGCTACCTATATGACCTTGGGTAAGTCACTTAGGCTTTCATCTATGAAAGGAAAACAGCAGTCATATCTGGTCATAGAATTGTTTGGATTGCATCAATGAATATATATATGTATAAGCACACCTGACACATAAGTACCCAGGAAATGTTAGCTATCATTAATATTTTTTCTCTTATTCCAAATCCCTCTTATTAAATATGAATATGCCAAAATCAAAATACCTTCCCAAGGTCAGGAAACTCAATTCTTCTGAACCAACTCTCAGTACTCACCCTGTGAGGTCAATAGCAGGGTATTTGGCCCTGCACATGCAGGGAGTACATAATCTATTTGACAGCAGGGAAGCCGTTATCTAGAACTTGTCTGCACCAACAATTGTGTATCAGGATCTTAAAAGCAACTGCAGTGGATCATTGATTCCAGCCTTCTACCAGCAGACAGGGAACTACAGCCTTTCTAGGTGCAGATGGCTCACAATTTGCATGAAGCTATTGAGGAAGCGCAGCCCCATCTATTTCCTGGTACCTGCTCTAAGTTTTATGGCTCCTTGAGGGAGCTGTACTCTGGCGTCTTGATTTGAAATGAAAATGTCAAAATATTTTCTGTGAAACAATGTTTAGGTTCTTTAGTAATTTTCCTCAGTGGTTCTGACAATTACAAAAAATAGATCTGGTGCTAAAAGGAAATACCTTCATGCCCAGAACCTACTCATTTCCTATCCACTTTAAATGTGCAGTGAGTGTATTGTAAACATTGCAAGGCAAAGTTACTTATTTTCCCAACTATTTTATATACATTTTCTGCCTCTGAGGAGTTACGTTCTGGGAAAATATGACTCTTGTTGCCTGATTCTCCTTTTAGATGAGGTTTGGGCTGCTCACACTGTGTTTGAGGACATAATGGACTCTAATTGTAGCTTACATGCACATGGAGGAAGCTTAACTCTTCTGCAGACAACATCAGTCATTGATCATGTTCAATAACTTAGAAGTCCCATGACAGCGTCTTGTCTCCCACTCTGAGAACTCTCTACAGTTTTTAAGTTAATGAACAAAAAGTAAACTTTTGTGAATGTGGAGACACTATTTATTGACTCTCCAAGCATGGGACTATTTATTCAAGGAATTCTAAGCACTTGAGTAAGGTTGGAGTGCGATGAAAAGCAAGACACATACAGTCCTGTCTTCCTATTGCTCACAGTCTAAGAAGGACAGATAAATTTTACAAGCGTGGATTGCTATGAAGGCCTTAATAGGGGACTCAGGGTGGTGGACACATTTAACTTGTAGGAGATATTCTTCAAAAATACAAGTGCTACTAGGAAGAATCATAATCACTTCCCATCTCACTGTAAGTAAGTGATTTCTATTCTGGGTTTTTCATAACATTGTCTCCACTAATTTATTTAGACCCATGACCATAGTTTGCTGTCATGTCCCTGGTTATTATGGTGTAGAACAAGGTGATCAAAGTACATATCCAGAGATTTCCCAGTGTTACTCCAAAGCACAAATTGCATTTTAGGAACTGAGATGATAGTTCCCCTCATATATTTTTCTACAGCCTAAGGATATGATGTGGAACAATTTTACAAAATAATATCTGTGGTTGCTGAGAACCAATATTATATTACTACATTCTTAAAGTATGCAGTTTGAATATAGACAATTTGATTGAAGATTTATAAATTTACATGTCAGCTATTTCCTGCACATTTTGTTACATGTTTTTGGAAGGGTCTCTGCATAGCGAGTTTCTCACGTTTTTCTCTTCTCAACTTCGTGGAGTTGAACTTACACTTTAACATTTCTTGCTCTCACTTTCCTAAACTGTGAAATGACAGATGCTAGATTAGATGCTGCAGCTGTTCCTTCCACTTTTCACATTCTCTGATTCCATGGGAGAACAGAATGCAACCAGGACGCTTCCGCTTCTACTGAGATAGCCTCACGGTGCCAGCCCTTTCTGCATTTCTTACGGTTCCTTCTTACGTCCTTGATCAGAGAGGTCTTCTCTGACACCGATTTCTGAAATTAAGATTCCCCACCACTCCCTCTCCTTATTTTTCCCTCTAACATTCATCACTACCTGACAAGCATTTTATTTTTATTTCCACTTCTCTTCTTAAAATGTAAGTGACATTAGCATAGACATATCTCTTTTGTATACTGCTATATCCCAGCACCTAAACAGAGTTGGATGTAATGGATGTCCAGTAATTTTTTGTTGTTGATGTTTGATAAATGAATTTGCCCTATCTGACTGTCAGCTGCCTGATTTTTGTGGTGCCAAAGATAAAGGTAAAACTGCATTTAAATGAGCATCATCAGCTTGTTTGAATACAAAACAGGTAGATTATGTGTGTGTGTGTGTGTGTGTGTGTGTGTATGTCTTCACACTCACAGAGTAAGAATAAAAAGATCTCTATTATAGGGAAGTAAACTACAGAAACAAGGAAACAAGTCTGCCATAATCAGCGTAGATGATCAATAAAATATGTGATGAATGGAACTGACTTAGAAACTGTGTTTTATTCGCTCACGTACCAGATAAACAAGATTCTACTGAAGGCCCAGGCATAATAGGAAATGGCTATTTAAAAATAGAATAACCGGCCGGCGCCGTGGCTCAACAGGCTAATCCTCCGCCTTGCGGCGCCGGCACACCGGGTTCTAGTCCCGGTCGGGGCACCGGATTCTGTCCCGGTTGCCCCTCTTCCAGGCCAGCCCTCTGCTGTGGCCCGGGAGTGCAGTGGAGGATGGCCCAGGTGCTTGGGCCCTGCACCCTATGGGGAGACCAGGAAAAGCACCTGGCTCCTGGCTCTTGCCATCGGACGAGCGCGGCGGCCATTGGAGGGTGAACCAACGGCAAAGGAAGACCTTTCTCTCTGTCTCTCTCTCTCTCACTGTCCACTCTGCCTGTAAAAAAAAAAAAAAAAAAAAGAATAACCAAGCTCCCAGTTTGATCTCAGCTCAGAGCAATTCCTGTAAGTACACTGGGATTCCATATTTGAATAAGAAAGTCAGAGGCAGGCGCCGCAGCTCAATAGGCTAATCCTCCGCCTAGCGGTGCCGGCACACCAGGTTCTGGTCCCAGTTGGGGCACCGGATTCTGTCCTAGTTGCCCCTCTTCCAGGCCAGCTCTCTGCTGTGGAGGATGGCCCAAGTACTTGGGCCCTGCACCCCATGGGAGACCGGGAGAGGCACCTGGCTTCTGCCTTCGGATCAGCGCAGTGCACCAGTTGCAGCGCGCCGGCCGCGGCGGCCATTGGAGGGTGAACCAACGGCAAAGGAAGACCTTTCTCTCTGTCTCTCTCTCTCTCACTTCCACTCTGCCTGTCAAAAAAAAAAGTCAGAAAGGGACCAGTAGTCCAGAAGCAAACCAGGGGAGAGGGGGGCAGCACTGATCATTCTAGGGTGAGAGTTGAGTTCTACAATGACTTCTTTCCCTGGTGAGGACCAAGCCACGACTTCCATGATGGGCCCTGGTGGGTTCTGTTGCCATGAGGTAGTAATGAATTTATGAAATTCAATATTCAGACCTCCTTAAGTAGCCATGGTGGAATTAAATGGACAACCTAGAGTGATTGTAGGCATGAGAGAAAGATAGAGGCATATGGATTTTTTTTAATTCAAAGGGAATATTGCCTTTCAGAAAAGTTACCTTTCATTTAGTTCAGTGACCCTGTCACAGTTGAGGACACTTTTGTTCTGCAGGTAATTCCAAAAGAAATTCAACCTTCATAAAACAGACATAGACACAATCATTTCCTGACTTTGAGGGCAACTATATTTTGAAAGCCAAACCTCATGTTCTCCATTTTGAGTATCTGCTTTATTTATTATTTTAGGCACTGAGTTCCTTTTAGTCTTTCTAGACGCCAAAAAAATTATCCATTGGGGTTGATTAAAATTTTTGATGACCTTAAAGCTATTCAAAAAGCGTGGAAGGAAATTACTCAAGAGGACTATCAATGGAAATGAGTTAGAAGGGGAAAATGCATGTTCTGGTACCTACCTTACTGGTTTATGTGTGGGGGGGTACTCTCACAGATCATTTATAATGCTATAGTTATAAAACATTTATACACAAGAAGATTGCTTATTCCAATTAATCCTAAGTCTTTAAAAAAAAAATCAAGGGCATACTGGGTTCCAGGAAATAAACTATGCATTGGATTTAAGCAACATAATCTATGGCACATTGCAACCTTTGTGGAATATTGCCTACTTAGACACAAAGACTTCAAGGTTTTTGTCAATGCTCCCTTGTGTTGCTAAATGGCACAGCCGATGCATGCCATGAGGGTTTGGAGGCAGCAATGATCACTGTGGCCTTCGCACGTCAAAGGCTTCATGGAGGAAATGACACTTCACCTGGATCCTGAGGATGGGTAGAGTTTAGGCAAGAGGAAGTGCTGGTGCCTCTCCTTTGGCACATTTATTCACTCTTAGAATTGTTTTTTCTGCTTTGCATTTAACTGTAGTTAGGCAGTGATTCAAAATGCTCATGGAAAGTACAATAAAATATAAATTTATTTGGGTGCAAAACTTTTGAAATCTATGCAGATTTTTTATTTAACACATTCCATGAATTTTTGAAGACCTCCCATATGAATGGCTTTCCAAAATTTTTTAGCTCCAAAATAAATTTATATTTTCCTTCCACTTTCCATGAACTTTTTGAAGTACCCCCCTATATCAATATATGCTGATGCTACATTCTAAGGAAAGTTGAATATGAAAGTTGAATATGTTATCAAGCACATCCTCCACTGAATTTCTGTGTTCTATTTGCATCTGCTTTCTTTATCCCTCCTTAAAAGAACCCTTGAAAGAAACTGTCCTCCAGTTTCAGTAGCAGGAGGTTGCTTGTAAATAGTTGATTTGTTTGTATCAGGTGGCTTTCCCTCCTTCCTACCACTATTGGGAGGCTTGATCCATTAAGCTAACTCCTGTAATCCAAGCATCCTGTATGGGTACCAGTTCATGTCCCAGCTGCACCACTTCAGATTCAGCTCCCTGATAATGCTCTTGGGAGAGCAGTGGAGGATAGTTCAAGTGCTTGGAACCCTGCCACCACATGTGAGACCTAGATTAAGCTCCTGGCTTCTGGCTTTGGCCTGGCCTACCGCTGGCCATTGTGGCCATTCAGGGAGTGAACCAGCAGATGGAAGATCTCTCTCTGTCTCTCACTCTCTGTAACTGCCTTTCAAATAAATAAAGAACTCATGTAAACAATGGAAATTATCTCAAGAGGTAAATATGAAGGGTGAGAATTTTAGGTACAGGTAGGGCCTTTGTAGGCAAAAGAACTGCACTGCAGAAGCAGGGAGACAGGAACCAATAGCTCCTGAGAAGCAAAGTGAAACATCCAATTTCATTGTAGTGCTCATTGTATGCAGATGATGAGGGGAACAGTGATGGCATAATGAGAGCACAAAAGATTCCAGCAATTCTGGAATTAAATTTGCAATTCTGGAATTAAATTTGCAATTCTGGAATTAAATTTTTAGCCCTGCTTTATGGGACTAGACATTCCACGGTGGTCCCATAGCAGTAGATGGGTTGGATCAGACCTTGGAGACGAGAACAGCAGACGTGGAGCTTACTGGGAGACATCCCAGTAATGGGGGAATGCCAGTGACGGCAAGGGGGAGAAAGAGAGTTTATTAGAGGATGCCACACTTATGGTGAAGAAGGAACTGATGGAACATGGCCACTGACTGTATATAGGGAATAAAAGATAATTTGAAAGTGTTAAAAATGAATAACTGGCTGGCGCCGTGGCTCACTAGGCTAATCCTCCGCCTTGCGGCACCGGCACACCGGGTTGCAGTCCCGGTAGGGGCGCTGGATTCTGTCCCAGTTGCCCCTCTTCCAGGCCAGCTCTCTGCTGTGGCCCGGGAGTGCAGTGGAGGATGGCCCAGGTGCTTGGGCCCTGCACCAGCATGGGAGACCAGGAGAAGCACCTGGCTCCTGCCATCGGATCAGCACGGTGAACCAACAGCAAAAGGAAGACCTTTCTCTCTCTGTCTCTCTCTCTCACTGTCCACTCTGCCTGTCAAAAAAAAAAAAGAAAAGAATAAATGAAAGAATGAGGATTTCCATAAAAATCAGAAGTAGGAAATAGGAACTAGTGTATGTGAAGGAATCCTACTGAGTTATTGATGGCAAGACATAGGAAATTGGTGTAGTGCTTAGAAGATGATGGCAAATGAGAAAGTAGAACGATTAGCAAAGTAGAGACAGCCCCACAGATCTGAGCGGTATGTGAACCAAAGAAGGGGAATGTGAGTGGAGAAAGAGGGGAGAAAGAAAGGGGAGAAATGTACATTAGTGTAGCCCCTGGAAAGAAGACTGGAAATGTCCCTGCTTCATAAGTCCAATTCTTCATTTCTTTTTAAACAATAGCATCATTTTTAAAAATCACAAATGCATTTTATTTTATTACAGTACTAAAAAGTTATCGAGAGTAATTCTGATAGCTTTGCTTAAGTGTTTATTTTCCTCTAAGACTGCAAATTCTTTAATTCAGGAAAATAAAAGTAAGAAGTAGCGTTTTCCCCTATTTTCTTGTTGAAAAAAGTACCCAAAAAGATCTCTCTAAAATGCATATAAGTATTTTTGCCAGAGTCAACAAAACACCCTCTTCAAGTAAACATCTAAGGATATGGAAATGGAAATGGAAATGGTAACTACCCAGATTTGGTCATTGCACATTGCACACGTCTATCAAAATATCACATAATTGCACATAATTAAAATTTTAAAATAAGTAAAAAAAAAACTAAAACTCAGTATGAACTTTTGAGTAGAGTATGAAAACTGTTCACCCCTTATTAGTTTTTCTTTTTTGACTTGTCTGAAAATGCTCCTTTCTTCTGATGGGCACATTTCTATTCTTTAGAGCTTATTTGTAACATCTGGAATGTTGTAGAAGGAAAATCATTGTGAAAAGTTAAATTGTTGTTGTGGGGTGGGGGGAGACCCAGGAGTTACCTTCTTCCAAAAGCTGGCACATGTTCTAATGTTCTCCTTTATCCTTCAAGCCACCCATTCTGCCTGCTGACCACAGTCTGATTGCTTTTAGGAAACTATCCTCTCACCCTAGGGACGGTAGATGCCACTGTGCATCTCTCCTGGGCTTTGTATTCTCATGCTTTATGACCAGAAACATTCTTGACAACTTAATAACCCAGAAAGGATGGCAAATTTGAATCAATTTCAGTAAGTGAGGAGAAATTCCAAAATAGGACCCAACCACTATCTCTCTACAATGTAATAAACTTGGAAGTCACTCATGAGCTTGCAAATTACGTGTTAAATACACAGTTCCTCCAATATTCTCTGAGCCCCCAGCTATAACACCCGGAGACATTGAGTGGAGGAAGGGTTCCCATTTTCCTGCCAAAAATGCCATCAATTAAAACACAAGGAGAATCTGCCTATCTTGGAGCACCAGGGCTGTTAGAAATTGCTCAGGTGAAGAATGCACTCTATTCTAAGAAGTCATCCTATGGTTCCCAATCAGTAAGAATCTGTACTTAAAGCAAGGTAAAATAATGCCGCTCTAAGCCTTCTTCCCCAATACACATCCCTTTTGTAAACTGCCTATTGGAAGTGGTTTCAATTCCCTGGTAAAAGGGAAAAAAATGAAAAGGGTTATTCTTTTTTAGCACTGAAATGGTTATTCTTTCCTCTGCTCCTCTGGCTCCTCTTGGGTGGAAGGGATATCTCTGGCATATTGGGCTCACTTCAGAATTCAGGAGCAAGACACTAGGACCTGTGTGGGTGGCAGAGGGGTAGGGTTTCTGAGGGGTGGAATGTCTTGCTGGAGCCAGGTTGGGTGGGGCCACCCAGCACCCGGCAGGTGAGCTGGGCTCTAAGTCGCCACACTGTAGTGACTTCAATAGTGGTCCCTGCTCTCAGTCTGACTACACTTGGGCAAACCATGCATGCTACCAGCATCCCTCATGTACCCACTCCTTCCTACCACTGCACCACACTCGGCATTTCCCACATTCTCAGGCTCTCCCTGGAGAGGTCAAGGCCTGAGGCTTTTCTGGAGACTCCACCACCCCACCCAACCGTGAGTGTGGCCCTCTCCCTCCCCACCGCAGCCCAGGTCCTGCTTCCTGCACACCTGGGCATGGTGAAGATGTGCACAGTGTGGTATGGCACTCCTGGAAGGAGCAGCAAGCCCAGGAAGGCCTCCAACTCCCTCCTCGAATGCTCTTACCCCCCACACCTCCTGGACTAGTATACACACACTCACACCCAGGGCCACTGCCCTCTTTTCCCCAGCCTCTCCGCTCCAAGCCTCCAGGTGGCTGCCCCAGACCCGGGTGAGGGAAGGGCACCCTTGAGAAACGGGAGGCACAAATCCACACTCCCCCCAGGTTAAAACGCTGATTTCGTCGTTCTGCGCACAGACACCCCTGTTTAATGAATTGAGTAATTCATCTCCCACCCCGCACCACCTCACGGCTCGCCGCTTCGCTTCCATACATCACACTCGCTACCTGTTTTGCTGACTCCTCGCTTTATGTCTTGGGAAAGCAATGCAATCTCCATAGTAATTTGGAGTTCACAGAAACTGCGTTTCCAGGATTCGTGTATCCATCTGCCTTTTTGCTGGAGCCTCACTAATCCCTCATATCCCTTGTTTCCCATGCACACTGAGAAACCCTGCCCTGGCTGCCCTCTGCCCACCCAATGGGCTGCAATCCGGAACTCCCCTTCCTCCCAGCTCCACACCGGCTTGCTCAATGAAAGCATCCTTGATGCCCTCCTGCCTCTGGTCCCTCCTCCTGCCTTGGCACTCTGGGAAGCATTCAAGTTTTTACAAAGGGTGGCTGGAATCAGAACTTTTAGAAGAATCAAGGAGGGAGATTGCAAACCTCAGTAAGTCTCATTCCAAAGGAATAAAGGCAAGAATTGTCCATCTCTTCCCCTCTCCACACACACACACACACTCCTTACCAGCATGGCGGGAAAGCCGGAAGACACAGTGGTATCCACTTTCTGATGTGCTGCCACCAGGAGGGACATGGTGGTCATCCCGGTGCACACCCCTCACCAGCATCCAGACCCTAGGAGCTCCCGACTCGTCCACTCCGGCACCGTCAGTCCTCCTGGCCAGGAAGTGGAGCAGAAGCCGCCAGCTCCTTGTCATCCTCACCGTGATGCATCGCCCTTCCAGGCCCTCCCTCTCTCCTCCCCCAAGGGAACAAGAGAAGGGGGAAAACCACCCACCTGAGCCCGAGTTCAGGAAGAAAATCCCATCCTCGCTCACTGGGACTCTCCAGGGACAAAGGGTAATTAGGGAGCAGTTGCTGAGCAGCTCGGGATGTGTTCTGGGATTGGCTTCTAAGGTTCAGGTCCCTGTGCCCCAATTTAGCTCCTTCTGGCATCCTCTCTTCCCCCTCTGCTCACTTCCTCTCCTTCAAACTCATCTCTCCAACCAGTTCCATGCTGACCAGTGACAAAGCACCCCACATATGTATGCTGCTGCCTCGCTCCTCATAAATTATAGCAAGTTCCCCAGACGAAGGCCCCTTGGCTCTGAAGGAGGATGCATTTTATTTATGCTGCACTTACACACCTGCATATTGAACTCTATATTTAAATCAGACAACAAATCAATGGAAACAGATTGAGAAAGTTCTGTGCATCCTCCCCAGGCACAGTGCCCCACAACCCGCTGCTGGGCTCTGCAGTGATGGCTCACTGGCTGAGGTCAGCCTTCCGTACCACCTCCCACTGTTCTGCTTCAGGGTTTAGGAGAGTATTGCAAGACGTCCAGAGAAAGTGGAATAGGACTGGCATTTCATTTGGTTTTCTGAGAGCAAAACAGAATGAATGATGGCCTGACTTCATTCCTTCTCGTGTTTGTTAATGGCTAGATTGGGACTCTACCCCAGTCCCTCTGTGCTGAGAGCAAACATATATTCTTATCGCCTTCGAGGATTTTTGTTTCTAATCATGAATGAATTAGCAATGCTATGAAATTCAGAGGAATAGCATCTTGTGCATTACAACCTTTGCCAAACAATGAAAAAACATGCAAACACATTTTAAAATCTATTTTCCAAATAATAGGTGACTACCTAAAATTGAAATCAAACCTCATTCTGGGAAAACTGTGACTTTACTATAAACTCCTTTGATAAGAAACCTTTTATTTCCCCAAATCTTCAGGTTAATTATATGACTCAGGGGCCACCAGTAACCTGTATGGGCACAGGTTCGAGTCCTGGCTGCTCCACTGCCAATCCAACTCCCTGCTAATGTGCCTGGGAAAGCAGTAGAGGATGGCCCAAGTCTGTGGGTCCCTGCACCTACATGGGAGGAGACCTGGAAGAAGTTCCTGGTTCCTGGCTTCAAGATGGGCCCAGTTCTGGCCGTTATGGTCATTTGGGGAGTGAACCGGCAGTGGGAAGATCTCTCTCTCTCTTTCAAATAAATAAATCTAAAAAGAATTATATGGCTCAACTTGGACTTTTCAGGTACCCATGATAGGCCTACCTCTGTGCTAGGTGCTCTTAGAATAGATAAACATTGGGATATGAATTCCCTTTGCCTCAAGAACTTGTAGGCCACCTGACCATTTTTTTTTTTTCCCAAAAAAAGTCTATGGTGTTTCTGGCTGAAATTTAAATTATCTATGAAATTTTAATATGAATTTAGCTATGGCTGAAACATAATTTGCAAGGTTTAAAAGGAAAAGCTCACCAGTGATTCCAGCTAAAACGTGAATTCAGTGTTTCGGTGTCTCATTGACCTCAACGCACATTGCACGCTATTCTAGAATGATTTCCACGATTGCCTGCTTCCTTCGCTGGCTGACCGTCTAATGACTCCTTTCAAGTTTGGACTGAGGCAAGGAGTTTAAATTCTTTCTCTTTGCTCAGTGTTTTCTTGAGGGCAACTCTCTGGTTTTTTTGTTTCCCCCCACTGGCTGGGTCACAGCTTAATTACGAATACTACATCCAGTTTGAGAACAGCCGAAATGAGATGAACAGATTTTGGAAGGAGTTCAGAGGAAGTCATAAAAATTTGGTATGATAACATTTCTCTACTTAGACAGACAAAAGGCCCTAAGAATTATTGGGGAAGACCCAATTGCGAGGGATGAGTTTAAAAGCATTTTTTTACGTGAAGCCTTCTTTAGAGAGTAACAAATAGATGCCTTTTCTATTTCCAATGAGGACTCAAAAGTAAAGGACTTGGTTTGAATTTCAGCAGAAAAGATGTAGGTCAGACATGAGCAGCCATTGCAACATTGCAACCAAAGGATTTTTTTCTCCCTTTTTCTCTCTGGAGAATTTTAAAAAATATAGAGGGTGTCTGTTTTTTGTTTGAAATAAAATTAGTATCTATCTTTGTGATTATTCAAAAGCCTAGAAGTGAGAGATGGCTATGGATGACATCATCTTTGTTTTTATATGTTCTTCTCGAGAACATGTTTCTCAAAACATAAATACAGACATGAAATAGAAACCTTCCCTTTTCACAGCCAGGTTCTTATTATTTTACATATATATATATATATAATATATAAATATATATTATATTTTATCTGAAAATATATAGACTTTCCAGAAATCCCCTCAAACCATTTCAAATAGATTATAATCTCAGAATCCCAATTTCACCAATTTTAGAGTAATATGAAACTTTCATTCTCTCCATCTTGTTCAAGTCATCTAACACAGTGTATGAGAAATGTAGTTTACTGATTCCCTGAAATGTTATGTAGTCTGTTTTTTTGCTCTTTGCTATTCTGCATCACTGTTCAGTCTGCACTAGAATACTAAATGTTCAGTTTTTCTATTGGATTTAGAGAATATCTGTCAATAAATCCCTCGAATGTGAAAGTAAATTAAAGGCAAAATATGACAAAACTCCACCCTGTTCTTTCCACAGTCCCATCAGAAGCATCAGGACAAAGAAGAAACCTTTTCCTTGTTGGCCTGGGAGAATGGGGCTGTGTGATATTGCAAATGACAACAAGTTGGTCACATGTGCAACATGGAGGTGCCTTGGGCCACCAGGGGAGCAGCATTGTTAGTCTTTCACAGATTTCTGTTCCCAGCTCATGTGGAGCAGAAGAGGCTGACCTGAACCTCTCAGCTGATGCTCTCCCTCTAAAGTGAGCAGAGTCTGAAGGCACGGAGATGGACGCACAAATCTGGTGGGTCCCTCCCAATCCCCATCCCTCCCCAGAGTCTTTGTCTTTGCTTTCAAGGCATCCTGCCCCCTCTGGACCATCCAGGAGATCCACTCAGTGCACGGCAGGCCGTGTGGACTTTGAAACTAGGATCTCCACTCTCATCAGAAGATGCAAAGTTGTGCCACATGGACAATTCAGTGTAACAGTCAGTCAGCCCTGCAGCAAACCCTCAGGTTCACCTGCTACCCATTACAGGGACGGGCAGGGGTGGATGCTCAATAAGGCATGATAAACTGAAAGATACTTTTACCTTGTGAGATGAAGGAGCACTAGGTCTTTTTATCCATGGCACTGAATGTGTGCAGTGCAAGTGTTCCTTTCTCAAAGACACAGAATAAATGGCAGATATAAGACTTGGAATTTTCCCATTCAAACCTCCTTGTCACACACCACAACTTTGCTCTTAAGGGGAGAGGGTCACAGAAACCAAAAATGAGGTCAGAATGCACTATATCTTAAGTTTGTATTACAAGAGCTTGGATTACAATATAATGTCCTCATGAGGAAATTCACAAAAGAAAGAACAAAATGGATATTGCAAATGGTACCAGGTCACTGTGCTTTGCCTATGATATCTTCCTAGTTGAGATATGAAAATGCAAAAATCAGTAGAACAGGAGTCCATATTTCTGTAATGTTCATCTTGCTGCAACAGAAGAAGTTGAGAATAATTTCCCCATTGTTGCACCTGTTCAGAGGCAGTCAAATGCACAAGGAGTTCATAATACTTCTTACAATCTCAGGATTTGCTAGGGCAGAGACAAAAAAGCTGGGGAAAACTCCCAACCTCTTCCTGCTTCCACATATTTGTCTTGATTTCTGGTAATACTGTTCACACAACAGGAATTCCAAACATTCATGAAAAATGCCTATGATGATACATAAAAATTCACAGAAAATGAAACTAAAAGATAAGTTTAGGGGCCAGGCTTAGGGGGTTCAGCTGTTGCCTACATGCCAACGTCCCATATGAGCACCTGTTCAAGCTCTGGCTGCTCCAATTCCAATTCAACTCCCTGCTAATGCACTTGCAAAAGCAGCAGATGATGGCCCAAGTACTTGGCACCTGCCACCACCTACATGGGAGGCCTAGATGGAGTTCCAGGCTCCTGGCTTTGGTCTGATCTAGATACAGCTGTTTTGGCCATTTGGGGAGTGAACCAGCAGATACAAGATCTCTCTCTCTCTCTCTCTCTCTGGGGCTTTGCCTTTCAAACAAATACATCTTAACCCCCCCCCCACCCCCACACACACACACACTACATACACACACATCCTATTGATACCTACTTATGAGAGCTACCATATTAGGCTTTGAACAATGAGTAGAGTGGAGGACAGAGAGGCGGGAAAAAAGAAAGAAAACTTGAAATTACTGTATTTAAGGTACTTGGGAAACATCTGGAAAAGAATCAGAAACCACCACAGTTGAGGAGAGGCGTGGAAATGTGAGAATCTTGTGCATGATGAGCAGCAGAGCAGGGAGTGCTATCTCCTGGGCAGGACAGGGAATGCCTCATAGCAGGAGGTCCCAGTGGGACCTACTGTGCAGAGAGCCCAGCTCACAGCCCCTGGCATGCTTGCCAACTCTTTGAGATGCTTATGAGCAGCAGCCATCTGACACTTTCCTTCCAAGTCCAGCAACCTGGTCCCTAGGAACATCCACTTGTTGGATTAAGTGCCTCATGATGGTTTCCAGGCAGCAGAGTTCTGGAAGACTTTTGTTTTTTCCATCTTCATCAAAAGCGTTTACTCCCCTCCCAAACTGATTAAACCTCAGATCGTTTACTGTAAAATTACTTCAAAGGGATACTTTGATTAAAGTTCTTATTTTAACAAAATACATTTTCCATTAGAACCATTTAAACATAGACATGCTCTTTTAGTAAAATATGTTCATGATGATTTCTAGGTCCTCAAAAGGATAAGACTGAAATACTATAGAGAACTTTAAACCATGTTGACTGTAGGCATGAGTACAATTGGTTGTTGACCATTGTTAGTTGAATCAGATTTCTTCATAGTTACCTGTTATGGGAATGTCTTCAAGATTTGTAAAGCCAGCCCAGGGGCAGGCATTTTGCATAGAATTTAAGATGCGAGCTGAGATGCTCATATTCCATTTGGAGTGCTTGGGTTAGATTCTGGGCTTTGCCCCTGATTCTAGCTGCCTGGTAACTGACATTCTGGGAAGCAGTAGATCAAAGTAGCTGGGTGTCCACCACCACCATGGGAGACTTAGAATGAGTTCCCAACTCAATCAGGGCCAGGCCTTGTTGTTGCAGTCATACAGGGAATAACCCAGAGCTCTGTTGTCTCTTTCTCCCTGTCTTTCTGCCTCTAAAATAAATATATAAATAAATAAAAATTTAAAGCTGGCCAAGACACCTCAGTGTTTAAGGCTAGAAAATTGCAGGGTCTCTAGATTTCCTTTATATTCTACACTGTCCTCCCTATGGCCTAGAATACTGACTTTGTTTTACGAAAAATTGACTCAGGCTCTTGGCTTGTCTCTGTTAGTAAAATGGTGCTGTCTTACTTGTGGCACCATTTACGCCCCAGACGCCATCTTAGGCTCTGGCCCCCATCACCACCTTGCACAGTAAGCTTCAGTCCTAAGTCCCGACCACAGCATCAGCTCCACCCCACAGTAATGGGATTCACTACTCCTACTTCCCTGCCCCTGCAAACGTGTAACAGGACCTGCTTCCCACACGTGCACTCTCGCTCTCTCTCTCCCAATCTCTCTTTCTTCTTCATCCCTCTGTCCAGCTTCTCCTACTTGACAATAGACCTCTCCCTTAACTCCAGGGTTTGGTGTGTTTTGTGAAGGCCTTACGTTGGTGCCATGACTCAGATCCAGGCTCTCCCACTGACCTTGCTATCCCCTTGGGGGTTTGAGCTACTTTGGGATCCCGCCAACCACAAAGCACACCCTCAGACCTCCTTCCATGCCACCAAATGCTCCATGAAGTGACGGGTGGGTGGAGGATCCTTCAGTGTGACTTTCTAGGGGCTGTGGTTCTACTCCACTGAAGTCCTCGTACCAGGCACCACAACCCCCATGGCCCCATGCTCCTCTGGACCCTGTGTCCTGGGCAACCACGGGTGTGGGTGATGACTCAACCCCTGCTCCCCTTCTATGGGCTAAGCCCTGGGCTCCAGAGGGTGTGTGGGTGAGGACCTCTGCCTTCTGTTCCCATATCCTCCCATCAGACAGCTGTGACCTCAGAGACCCCACCAATCTAACTGCAGGTTACCCTGGGAGCTGCTGCTTCCTGCATTGCATCTTATCCTCCTCCTGACAATCAGTCCACGTTTGACCCTGACACTATTCAAGATCTTGATCACTTCTGTGAGCATTTGGAAAAGTGGAAGAGGATTTCCTTTATCTAAGCCTTCTATCTCCACCCGTGTTCTCCAGCTCAAGCTCTTAACTTCCCAAGCTTTTGCTAAAAAGCCAAAACTGCTTTCACTGTCTCACTCACTGTACCTCCTCCTTCCATCCGGGAATTCCAACCTTTATCTCAGAACCAGCCCCTGTCCAAAGTCTACTCCCCCTGCTTATCTTATGCTCCTCTCTAACACCCTCCTCCCAGAGAAACAAAGGCAAGTTTGGGAACAGGCTGTCTCCATGCCATCACCCTCCAGCCCTCATCCCCCAACTTGTCCTTGCCCTTCCCTGAATTTTACCCTAAGAATGCTAAGGGAATGGTGACTCCATCCTTCTGAGCTCCCAGTTTACAACAAAACAAAGCAAGCATCCACCCTTTTGATGGCTCTTTTGTTTTTATCATGAGCAACCCAAACAGGATAATCAGGTCTTTGGAGGGGTTTTTGACCTATTAGGGTGTGGGCTGAAAACTGCATTCTGTTCTTTCTTCCTTAGTAATCTCTGAGACTGGGCACAGCCTGGAGCATTGCTTCCATACCTCCCCAGGTCTCCCCAGTTCCTATAAACTCGATTTCCTGGTTCCATTAGTGAGCCTTTCCTAGACTGGCCCTTCAAACCAGCAAGCTTACCAGGTTAATTACCATTTCCAGACATATCTCCTTTTCCCTAATTGCCCTTTATTCTATCACCTATCAGATTCTCCTCCTTAGGAATCTCTGGGGAGTAGGGTGGGCCTACTTGCTCTGGTGGGTGCCCTCTCCCATTAAACCTAACGTAATGGTGAAAAATTTCCAATGGCATTTTTGTCCCTCACACATCAGCCCCTAGCCCATAGTCACCCTTGGGACTGTCTGGCAGCTGCCTGAACTTTTGTTTCAGAGGCAGTCCTGAGTAGCTTACTGTTGACTAGGGCATCATTGGCCTAAGGTGTTCTTTGGGTATAAGGAAAACTAAACTCAAATTCAATTAGAATCTAAAAGGATGTCTTTGGTAAATAATAATCTTGTGCATGAGAAATTGACTCAACTGTAACTGGACATTGGGTTTAAAGGAATTTCTCTTTTAAATCTAGGAACATTACTGCCTTTAAAAATAAAATACTGTTGGCCGGCGCCGCAGCTCAATAGGCTAATCCTCCACCTGCGGCACTGGCACACCAGGTTCTAGTCCCGGTCAGGACGCCGGAGTCTGTCCCAGTTGCCTCTCTTCCAGGCCAGCTCTCTGCTGTGGCCCGGGAATGCAGTGGAGGATGGCCCAAGTGCTTGGGCCCTGCACCCCATGGGAGACCAGAAGCACCTGGCTCCTGCATTCGGATCAGCGCGGTGCGCCGGCCACAGTGTACCGGCCGCAGCAGCCACTGGAGTGTGAACCAACGGCAAAGGAAGACCTTTCTCTCTCTCTCTCTCTCTCTCTCACTGTCCACTCTGCCTGTCAAACATATAAAAAATAAAAAAATAAATAAAATAAAAAAATACTGCTTTGTGACTTACTGAACTCGTTTTTCAATTTATTTTAACAGGTTTCCAATGAGATAGCAATGAGTAATCCATACTCGATGATATAGTAATTGGTAATCAGTACCCTTATAGTCCCTAAGGTGTATTTTGCAACCTCTGGTTTAATGTCACTGATGTATAGCTAGAGTTTTACAAAAAGGCATAGAATTTGACATAAATGTAAATTTGACCTTAATTCAGATAGAATTATGACATAATAGCAGCATCTTCAGTCATCCAGGTTAATTGCTAAATGTAAATTGGGTAAAAGCAAATGAAATAAATGTGTCTAAATGTAAACATTGGTACTCAACACTTTATATTCTATAGAAAACTATTTGGGTTTACTAACATGTTTTCATAAATTGCTCATATGAAAATAGTTTAACACTGAAAGTAACTAAGGTTGAAATTTGATATGTTATCTTATTTAGAAAATGTTGCCTTCTATCAGTCTATTCTTTGACATAACACTAGAATCTGATCCTCTGTTAAAGCAATGAGGTTTTTGCACCTGTCAGTAGTAAATATTTTGAAATTGTCTCAAAAATCTATTTAAAACCTGCAACATCTCTGTTTAATAGTTTTGTTTAATTGGTGATTATTTGTCAGTTTTCTAGCCAGCTCCAATAAGCTATTTTATCTTCCCTAGTTCTGAATCTGTTAAAACTGTTCCAAGTTAGGTGATATGATTCCATGTACTAGCTCTTAAATTTAAGGTTTTATTTCCAATTTTTGGAACAACCAAAGGGACACAGATTTTGTGTTCTGTTAAAGAAATATATTATGTGGGCCCGGTGCTTTGTGCAGTGGGCTAAAGCCCTGGCCTGAAGTGCCGGCATCCCATATGGGCACTGGTTCAAGACCTGGCTGCCTCACTTCCAATCCAGCTCTCTGCTATGGCCTGGGAAAACAGTAGACAATGGCCCAAGTCCTTGGGCCCCTGCACACACGTTGGATATCTGGAAGAAGCTCCAGGATCCTGGCTTCAGATTAGCACAGCTCCGGCTGTTGCAGCTAACTGGGGAGTGAACCAGCGGATGGAAGACCTCTCTCTGCCTCTCCTTCTCTCTCTTTGTACCTCTGATTTTCAAATAAATAAATAATTTTTTTTTAAAAAAGCAATCTATTACGTTCTCTTAATGTTTCTGTTAAGTTCAGATTGTTTAAAACAACTGAGTTTTGGTTTGTTTAAATATATACTTATTCTAAAATATTTAAGTAATCACTTTGTAACAGTGATCAAATCTTATCTATATTATGTATTGATGTTAAGGGATCCTATTTCTACAAGATATTTTAAACCTCCTTGGCATCCTTGACAGGTATTCAAAAAAAAAAAAAAAAATCAAAGTTCCAAATTCTCTGGACTTTGATATTTCCAGTTGGTCCTGGAACTATCAAAGGACATATGTCTCTCATCTTGTAGAGACACCAACTTATAAGGCCATTTAGATTATATTACAGGTATCGCCAAGATGTGAATTGGTGCTAAACTTTAAGTTATGAAAATGTAAAGTGATACTGATACAAATTTCCAAAAGTGAAAAAGTTTAATGATCTTGTGTTATCAAATGTGATGGTTCTCTTAATGAGAAAGGCTCAGAGGTCTAAAAGGAATAAATGTTTTGTAAAATCCTATAGGTGCTTTCAAAAGTAATGTGTGGAATAACCAAGTACCTCCTATTGGTTGATGAGTTTATAATTTTAACCATGGCTATTTAAAGTGTTTTGTCATCTGCAGTTTTGTATATCAGATTTGCTGCTCATGAAACTAAAACATTGTTGTTTCTGTGTTTAACTGTGTCCTTCGATGGGTTCTGATGGGCTTTTCCCAGTGACTTCTATAGTATTCAGTACTTTGGGAAGCTCTGTAAGCAGATGAAGCCAATAATGCACTTCAGGTTCCAACTGAGAGAAAGTATGGTTAATTGAAGTTATTAAGAGCAGAAAGTAATTTGAATTAATTGGTAACTTAAAAAAACAGTTAAAGATTTTAAGAAGCTATTACTGAAACTGCTTTATTGTTCTATCTTGTATGGTATGTTATATGTGCATACATATTATATTCCACATGGGAAAATTTATTAAGAACTCTTTTAATTGGATTATAGATAAAATATTGCTCATAAATTGAAACTACTATATTAATTAAAGATACCTTTTTGGTTTGTGTGACCTAAATCTCTGTACCAGAGGTTTTAAATTTATTGACATGTTTGTGCTTGAGTTTGCTGGTCAAACACATTACACCATGTCAGATATTTAAGAGATATCTCCAAATACATGAACCCTTGTCTTAAGATGTATAAAAGGCATTGAACCTTCTGGTAAATGTTTTCATAAATTATTTAACAGTTAAATTACTTGTATGCTTTCGTTTGATATTGTTATTGTCAGTAAGCAGTCTGGAAAGCCTGACTTGCTCCCTTATATCTATATTCTCTTCAATATGGGAAACTGACTCTATACTGAAGGATCTCCAGGATGCACAGTTGGATCTTTAGGCTTTGTAAAAGGAATGGCTAACATTTTTCTGTAGTAATAGCATAGCCCAAATGAGAGCTTAAATTATGATTTCATGGCTATATTTACCTTGCCATGGGCACAATAAATAGGCAAAACTTCCCTTTTGGAACAAGGGAAGGGAGAGAACATTCTACTAATGACTTCAACTTTTATATATAAGATGGTCATCATGCTTGATACTCAAGTGAGAACATAGTTTTCCTCATGGGCATTGTCTACTTCACAGAAAAACCACTATCAGAACGTGCCTGTGACCATACACTTCCAGTTTAGGCCACCAAAGATTAGAGATGGGACTTGAGCAACCCCTTGATTTGCTTCCTCTTAAAGGTTTCCTCTGGTCTGCTTTTAGAAAAACCAGGAGGAAGAGAAAGCTAAGCATCAGAAGCAATGTAAAGATAGGTGGCAGGCCAATTAGTGGCTGCTTTGCACAGTGAGCTGCCCTCAGGGAGACCCAACAGGCCAGTCCACTGCAGTGGCTTCCAATGTGGAAATCCAGCATTCACAGAATCATCTTATGAACAGCCCTGGCAGCTCTGCCAGCCAAAAGTTGGATCACTGGAAACGGAACTGCCCTGGAGTCAAAGGATGCCCCGGTCAGAGCTACAAACCTTGTTGGCTCGAAGCTGAAATGCCCTTCAGTTGGCCCAGCTTCCAAAGTAACCTCCGCTCTCAGAGGACAACCAACAAGAATCAGCAACACTGCTGGCAGAACTGTAAATTTCCTGTTAAAGAGATGCCACCTGCCTGTACCTGGCCAGCTCTTCTCCCAGGCCAGCTAGGTGATGGAAGTCAACAGGGTGTGTTCCCTAATGAAGCTTACACCTCCCTTAGGATGCACCCCATGTAAAGAGATAAATAGACCTGGGCTTCAGAGCTGTCAAGGCCTTAAAAACCCACCTGATCACTATAAGGCCCCTTCGGTCAGTTTCTATTTGCCTCTCAATCAGAAAACTTATTCGTGGTTTAGACAGCACCTTTCCTACATCCTCTAAAAATGACACTGTCCTTTGTTCTAGACCCTGTCTAGCCCACTGATGCCTCATTTCTTTGTAATCATAGCCTCTGCTCTTACATCAATGGCTCTACTCCCGACCTGTGTGTTTTAATGGTCCTCTCCCCTACTTACTGTCGTATGATTGTTCAGAATTCTACAGACAAACCCCTCTACCTGCAAGAGACAAGCGGCCTTTCTCCTAGTCTTGGTTGGGATCAGCTTTGCAGCCTCTCCTCAGTAGTGACCTCAGGAACAGTTTTGGGCCACAACGTTATCTCAACTCCAAAACAACTCCAGCAGTTACAAGAGGAGGTCACTATGTCCATTGAGACCTTAGCTTATGCCATCTGAGCTCTCCGAAGCCAAATCACCTCACTAACAAGTGTAGTACTACCGAGCAGACTGATTTTAACACTGTTGTTATTATGTTAACCAATCAGGCCACATAAAACCACATCCATCTAACAGTCTTCACTAGGGTCCAGAGAAACCCCCCCAACCCCCCCATTTCCACTCCTCTAGGAAATCTCATCACTTGGTTAATGCCACTGCTGGGACCATTGGCTACTATTCTCACTCTGGCTTTTATACTATCTTGTCTAAGTGTTTACAGGAGGTAATAATGGAATGAACCAAAGCCTTCACCAGCCAGGTGGTCAACCAAATGCTGCTACAGGGATAGACTCAGCTCCCCCTCACCCAGGAGATTGAAGCTTGAGACATGGCCCTGTGCCAGCAGGAAGTAGTACTAAAGACAGACCATCACCCTCCACTCCTCCTGGACTTTGGGGGCTGGTGTAATCCCTTACAACACTAGCTTTACAAAAAACAAAAGGGAAATGTTAGTAAAATGGTGCCATCTTACCTGTGGCACCATCTATGCCCCAGACACCATCTTAGGCTCTGGCCCCTGCTGCCACCTTGCACAGTAAGCTTCAGTCCTAAGCCCAATGGCCCAACCACAGGTGTCCGCTCCACTGCCACCCTAATGGGATTCACTGCTCCTACTTCTCTGCCCCCTGAGAAGGTATGACAGGACCTGCTTCCCAGGAACCTGCTCTCTTTCTCTCCTGATCGCTCTCTCTCTCTCTCTCCTTCCTCCCTCCCTCCAGCCTGTTGGCCTTCCCCCACCCAACAATAAACCTTTCCCCTAACTCCAGTGTTTGGTATGCTTTGTGGTGGCCTTACAATCTCTCCAACCCTTCCCACTCCCATCTCCAAGCATAGCCTACACCTGACAAAGTAGATGTAACAGTAACAACAATAAGGGCAATAAAAGTGACAATATCTGGGCTGGCGCTGTGGCTCACTAGGCTAATCCTCCACCTGCGGCGCCGGCACACCGGGTTCTAGTCCCGGTCGGGGCGCCGGATTCTGTCCCCGTTGCCCCTCTTCCAGGCCAGCTCTCTGCTGTGGCCCGGGAGTGCAGTGGAGGATGGCTCAAGTGCTTGGGCCCTGCACCCCATGGGAGACCAGGAAGAAGCACCTGGCTCCTGCCTTCAGTTCAGCGCGGTGCACCAGCTGCAGTGTGCCAGCTGTGGCAGCCATTGGAGGGTGAACCATCGGCAAAGGAAGACCTTTCTCTCTGTCTCTCTCTCTCACTGTCCACTCTGCCTGTCAAAAAAAAAAAAAAAGTTACAATATCTGAGATTTACCGAGTATTTTCCGCATGCTGGGTACTTGTTAAAGAGCTTTTCAAATACCGTTTTGCTTAATTGTTGAAACAACCCTCCGAAAAGATACTATTAATGTCCTCATTTTATAGATGGGAAGACTGAGACTAAAAGAGGTTCCATATGTTATCCAAGAATATATTTCCAGTGGAGGTAGAGCCATTATATGATTTGAGGCATTTTGATTTCAAAACTTTCACTCCTTACTCTCAAGCTCTATGCTATATTGCTTTTAGCATTCTTTCCTTTTGGGAGGGGGAGGATTTGCAAAGAAGACTTTAAAAAGTTAATATCTTGACCTATATTTCACATTTCACCATTTTGATATTGGTCAAAATAATGATGATGATGATGATGATGAAAATAATAATAAAAACCTCTTCATCTGACCACAGCCTTACAGGGAAATTTCAGGGATAACAATTTGTCAAGTAAAGAAATAGAACTGTCATTGCAGTATTTTTTAGAAAATGTACATTTTTTCTTTAAATTCAAGCTGCCTTAAATTCCCTGTAGACCCATAACAACAGGAATTTGTTCTGAAAGTTGCAAGGCCTCTGGGTAAAATGATCCCCATTTTCATGAAAGATAACCTTTTGGTAAATTTTTATAAACAGAGAATCTAAAAAGTCTTCATAGGCTTAACTTCCCAGGCACTTTGTTGGGGCTCTTTGTGTGTATCCTATTTCCAACGCTCTATCTTCAAAGTTGGGGCTAGTGGTGGTCACATCAACGATTCATTTGCTAAGTGAAATTATTTTCTTTGTAAACCTAAGGAATATTATGGTTTTGTTTTCTATATTTCTTCTACTATATTTTAAATTTAAAAATCTGGATATATACCTCAATTCCCCAGTTTCAATAAATTTAAGAGTCCTACTGTGTATTTAGATTTTATGGCACAAAGTTACCCCCACAGCCTGCTGGTCTGGCTGGCACATAGTAGGTAGTAAATGTTGGTTAAATAAAAAGACACATTAAAATAATTGACTCAAGCTCCCTGAATTGTGATTCAAAAGTACTAATCCAAATGTGAACCACCACATCAACAGAGTTGAATGGGCCAGTGCCTTGGGAAGTATTAGTTGTTTTCCAGTGATTAAAGCACTTGAGAGTGACAGCTTAGTTGAGTTCTGCAGAGGGCTCAGTTCTGGATTGTTGCACTAAGTGCCACCATCTCTGACTGACCTGGGAGCAGGGATTATGCTCCAAAGTAAACAGCTGACTGCCATAGAGCAGAGTGGTTCTGATCACCCAGTCCCTGGTTTCCAGTGTCAACAAATGGCCCCTGGATGTAAGCGAGGGACAGAGTGTTCCAGCTCTTTGCAACAGAGCTTTAGGGCAGAGAGCTGGAGCCAGTCAGCCTTGGAGACAATGTAGAGACTAAATTGAAGGAATAATTGAGGAATATCTTCTTGCTTAAATTGACTTGGATACTATTTATTTATTCATTATTTTTTCTGTTCCCCTCTTCCTCTTCCACAATTACTCCCACATATTCATGATTCTGAGTCAGGGAATGGCTTGTTGACACTGAAAGCTGAAGGAGACCATTTATCTCCACCCCCCCCCCCCCACCTTTTTTGGTTACATGAAGAAATAAGTAAGTTAAAAATACTTGCTTCTTTAGAGTCTGAAAGTCTGAAACTACTAAACCCCAGCGTCAGGCCTTTACATGAGAATTTAAGGAGCCCCACTCTAGTGCAGGATTAATGCCCCTTCTCTCATATGCACCCTAGCTGTCATGAGTACATTGGTACAAGTATCAGATGCTCTATCAGTCTTCCAGTTTCATTGTCCAACTATGACTAGGGATGAATTCACAGATTTAGGTAACCTACTGGTTGATTTAAATTGTTTGCATTGTAATGGGAAGCACAAAATGCATCAAGAATCCACAAAAGTGGCTGGCATCAAGGCTCAGCAGGTTAAGCCACCACCTGTGATACAAGCAACCCATCAGAGCACCATTTTGAGGCCTGGTAATGTGCAAAGGAAGATGGCCCATACACTTGGACCTCTGCCACCCAGGTACTTGCCTTCTGCTTGGTCCAGTCCTGGCCATTGTGGCCATTTGGGCAATGGACCAATAGATAAAAGATCTCTCTCTCTCCCCTCGGCTCTCATCTCCATCCCATAAATCAACCTTTCAAAGAAAAGAATTTTTTTTTAAATATTCCACAGGAATTCCTTTCCAGTCTTGCCTACAGGATCTCCATGGATTATACCTACTTGGCAAAATTTTATTGAATGTTTGAAAACCATCTCTTGATGAGGTCAGAGCAATGGCTTAATGTTTCAAGATCTTCATGAACTGTCAATATCTCATGCCAGAAAATCCCATAGCACAGCTTGATTCTGCAAATGACTAAAACTGCTGTTTGAATGAGGGAAAAAGAAATCCAGGGAGATTCAACTATATAGAAAGAATATTTAAATAAAATGGAAATAGTTATAAAGAGGAAAATGCATTCATTTTATTGTATTTTTTGTTTCAGGCTTTTCATTAAAACATGTTTTGGATCTTACATATTTCTAATTTATTATTATTTTATTTTACATGCAAGACAGACAGATGGAGAGATACTGCATGTATGGGTCCACTCCCCAAGTATCTGCTCTAGCTGGGGCTGGGCTGGGGCCAGAGTCAGGAGTTGCGATGTCAATTCAGGTCACTCATATGGGTGTCAGGTACCCAACTACTTGAGCCATCACCACGGTGTCTCAGTATGATAGGAAGATGCAGTCAGGTGCAGAGCTGAGAATTCTGACTTGAAATGTGAGTGTCTTAATTGCTTAGCTCAACACTCACTCCAGATTATAATTTCTTTTCAAAGTAAATCTACTTTCTTCTATGGCTTAACTGAAACCAAAATAACATATATATGAAGTTTTCAAAAAGTTCATGGAAATGCACACTATTAAAAACTAAGCATAGGGGCCGGCACAGGGCCTCCGCCTGCGGTGCTGTCATCCTGTGTAGGCACCGGTTCTAGTCCCGGCTGCTCCACTTCTGATCCAGCTCTCTGCTATGGCCTGGGAAAGCAGTAGAAGATGGTCCAAGTCCTTGGGCCCCTGATACTCACATGGGAGACCCAGAAGAATCTCGTGGCTCCTGGCTTTGGATCATCTCAGCTCTGGCCATTGTGGACAATTGGGGAATGAACCCATGGAAGGAAGACCTCTCTCTATCTCTCCCTCTCACTATCTGTAACTCTACCTCTCAAATAAAAATAAATAAATAAAAAAAAAAAACTAAGCATATACTTCAGACATTTTTACATCAAAACAAACATATATTTTCAGTTTATTTTCCAATAAACTTCTTGAAGTATCTTCATATTTACAAAAAGCTCTTTTTAAAGGCACCATTTTGTACCTAATCCATATTTACAACAAATTACATTATCTAATTTAAAAACAGATAATATACCAAGTATATTTGTAGCTTCCACCCTTTTTTTTCATAAATTCTTAAATTCTTTCATGTGATCTATTTTATTGGAGTACCACTAAATTTTAGCAGACCATAGAAGTAGATCATTTACATGGGGATATTAATATAATACTGAGGCTCAGAGATCTTAAAAGCCTGAATAAAATCCACACAACAAACTCGTTGCAATTTACAAAGTCCCTACCAAGTGCCTAGATGGGCAGAATCTAGTACAAGTGTCCAAACTGCCTATCTCAATCCTGAATAAAATCAGCACATGTTCACAGGTACTTCCTGCAGCTATTGTACTGCAGATTGAGGTCAAACCCCTATTGTCTCTCAGCTACATAGAATAATTCCAATATATCTGAAGATAACAGGAGTTATACATTCCTGGATCATACTGCCTGAATTACTTCAGTTTGTATGTGCTTCAATCTTGGTAGTCTGTCCAAACCATCTTGTTTACCTCATGCAAGAGAGATCAGAATCATCTTAAAGGAAGTGGCATATGTCAGTGGAGTAGCATTTATAGAAGCCTGATGCCTGGATTCTGGATTAGTTTGTTGGCAGTGGGACTGGCCATCAGTGTTCCCTGAATCCTCCCTAAGTGAATCTAATGCATGACTGAGGATCATTAACAGCAGGGCAGTTGCTTCAATACTCATGTCTACGTGCAGCTTGCAATGCCAATCTTCACTCCCTTTAGAGAAAGTCTACTTTCTGAGTAGTCTGTCTCAGACTTGCAACCCTGTTGAAATCACAGAAGAAAGACTACATTCAAATTTCAAGTGTGTCAAGAGTAGATTTCACTTCTGACCATAATAGAACAAGGACTGGATTTATTCTCATGCTTAACACAATATACTGGAAAACACATGAATTGAAGGTGTCAGACCTTGGATAGTAAGTAGTAGAAGAGAGAAATCCCTGAGAAATGGGAAGTACACAGCTGGATTTACAATTTCCCTAGTTCATTAGCTCCCAGGCTGCAGCATAATGAGGGAGACTAACATCAAGCATGGTGGCTTCATGAGCTAAAGACACAGAGTCTAGAGTTAGGAGGTCAAAGATGGCAGACTTTGGAGCAAAGTGTGGGTAGCATAATTCTTCATAGAATACTAGAGTCTGTAGATCTACAGTGCTGTTTGATGGCGTCTTCAACTGAACACACATCTGTGTACAAGTCTGAGTAGCAAATGAACAAGAATTGAGTCACTACACTGAAATTTGTGCGGGTACTATTTATTTATCTATTCTCTGTATTTATCTCTGTGCTCCTCTTTCGCTCTCTCTTCAAATAAATTTTAAAATTTTTAGTTAAAATAGAAATACAAACATGTGTAATATTTGATCCAGAAGAGAAATGAAAACATGTCCACACAGAACTATGCAATACTCCCAAGGTACATAATTATGGGGTGATTCATTCATAAATGAATGTTATTAAACAGAGAGTAAGTTTAAAAGACACACACAAACACACACACACAAATTCAGTAAATGTAAATTCTCCCAAAATTGACCTGTAGAGTCAATGCTTCCTAATCTGTATGCTAGGTGGTTTCACATAGAAATTGTCAAGCTCATTCTAAAATTTACTTTGAAATGTACATAGTCTAGAATAGCTAAAACAATTTTAGAGAGAAGAAAATCTTAGCACTTAAGCTATCTTATTTCAAGACAGTTTAAAAGTTATATTAATCAAGGCAGGGAAATAATGTTGTCAAGATAGTCACATAGATCAATGGAATAGAGAGTCCAGAAACAGACAGTAAACAACAAGTAAATATTCAACACAGGTGCAAGCAACGGCAACTCAAGGAAATGATCATCTCTTCAGCATATTTCACTGAAGCAACTGGATATCCACATTCCAAAATAAAAGATCTTTGAGCCTCACTCCTTACCATTTACATCGTGTAATATGAAGCAGATTATAGAACTAAATGTACAGATTAAAGCAATAAGATTTCTAGGAAAATAAATAATGACATTTGGTGAGACAAAATTTCTTAAACAAATATAAAAATCAAAATCACCCAAAAACCTGATAAATTAGACTTCATCAGAATTAAAGTTTTTCCTCTTGAAGAGAAACTATGGAGGCTGTTAAGAAAATGATACCAAGCCACATCTTGAAGGCATTATATCAAGAAAAAGAGGCCAGTAGAACAAGAGGATACCCACATCATGATTCCATTCATATACAGTTCTAGAAAGGATTTAACTATGTGATATAAATAGAACAAGGATTTCCAAGGGCTAGGATGTAGAAGAGGGCATTGACTATAAATGGATAGGAGAGGCTGTTTTAAGAGATAAAAATGTTTTATATCTTAATTGTGATGGTGCTTACATAACTGAACATTTTTGAAAGATCACCAAATTGTACCCTTACACTGGAGGATTTTAATGAATGCAAATTATACCTCAGTAAAGGTGACTCTGAATAAACGGACAGAGGGAAAGAGAGAGAAAGAGAGAGAGAGAGAGAGAGAGAGAGAGAGAGATTATGCAATGAAATCTTCCAAAGCAAACCCCAGTCACCGATCTGCTTTGACTTGAATGTCTGTCAAATTATAATGGATTATAATGTAATTTGATGAGTTTATCTATGCAGTATGACATATCCATTAGAAGCAAAGTTTGAGTAGCACCAACAGAGTTTAAAATCAAAGAAACTAATGAAAAAGAAACAAGATGAGAGCTTTAACCCAACATTACTCATTAACCTAAGTACAGATGCATCCTGATGTCAGTGAGATAAGGTAAAGTAAGGACCCCCCAAAAGTTGATCCTCCATAAAAGCAAGAAAACATAGACCAAAAAACAAATCAAAATAAACTTTTACAGAACTCTGGAAATTAACTAAAGGTGTGCAACAATACAAGAAGTGTTTGTTAAAGAAAATATGGCTGGATACTGGCCAAGATAAGTTTTTTGCTATTATAACTTACCATATCATCATAGTTCCTCCCCTAGCTTAGCAGGGAATATGTGGAGTTGTCATATCAATCTCTCAGCAATGTCACTCGTAAGTGTCCATCGAAGAGAAATGAAAACATGTCCACACAGAACTATGCAATACTCCCAAGGTACATAATTATGGGATGATTCAATCATAAAAAGTAATGAGTATTGGCACTGCCACAATACACATGAACCTTGAAAACATCATGTGTGTGAAAGATGTGAGTCACAAAATACCATATAATATATTAATCCATGGATATGAAATGGTCAGAATAGGCAAATCTATTGAAACTCAAGAAAACTTGCAGTTCTTAGGGGCTATGACTTATGGGGGAATGGGAAGTGACTGCTAACAGAAACGAGGTCTCTGCTGAAGTGATAAAAATATTCTAAGCTTACATCATAGTGCAGGTTTTATAATTCTATGAACATGCGAAAAACCAAGGAATTGAACAAATATCAACTTTAGGGGCATCTGGGTGTTTGGCCTGGCAGTTGGGATGTTGGTCGGGACATGCACATCCCATACTGGTCCATATATATCAGCTCTGCTTCTGATTCCAGTTTCCTGCTATTGTACAACTTGTGAGGCAGCAGGTGGATGGCTCAAGAGGTTGGATCTCTGCCACCCACAGGGAATCCTGGATTGAGTTCCTGGCTCCCAGAATTGGTAGAGAAGCCCCAGTCTTTGTGAACAATTCAGGAATAGGCTAGTAAATGGAAGTGCTCTGTCTTTCAAATAAATACATTTAAATAAATCCATTGTATGGGGTCAGCTGTGGTGTAGTGGGTAAAGCCACTGTCTGCAGTGCCGACATCCCATATGGGCTCTGGTTCGAGACCCAGTTCCTCCATTTCTGATCCAGTTCTCTGCTATGGCCTGGGAAAGCAGCAGATGATGGCTTAAGTACTTGGGCCCCTGATACCCACATGGGAGACTGGGAAGAAGCTCCAGGCTCCTGGCTTTGGATCGGCGCAGCTCCAGCTGTTGCAGCCAATTGAGGAGTGAACCAGCGGATGGAAACTCTTTCTCTCTCCCTCTCTCTTTCTCTGCCTCTCTTTCTCTCTCTGTGTAACTCTTTCAAATAAATAAATAAATCTTTTAAAAAATCAATTGCATGATTTTTGAAGTATATATCAATAAAAATTTTGTCACTAAAACACACCCATAAGTACTTATTTGATGTTGACGTGTTTAAATAAAAGGGCGCACATCAAATACACTACAGTGATTGCTTTGGGGAAAGATGAAGAGGAGGAGTATGGGGCATGAGACAAAGCAGCCTTTCCACACAGAGCATAATTCAGTCAGCATTCTGAACATGGTATTTAAAAAGTGTTTCTTAAATAAGAAAACGTGGTATCAAGTGTGCTCTGGAAGTCTTCAGTTTTCTGTCCATGCTTCCTGCAGGTGCATGGAGGCTGAAGCTGGTGATCCACAGTACGTTCCAGGCCAGGAGCAACATGCCAGTGAGCTCTGCAGCCTGCAGAACACAGGCTGGTTGCCCAACCAGGCTAATTCCACTTGCTAATATTATAAAATTCCTCGAGACTTTTGATAGACCTGAAAACACTAACAAAACTCAGCACTCTCCCCTTCTTTGGGGCTCAGGAGGAGATGAGGTCTAGTACCAGTCATCAGGGAACACTGCAATTTCCTGTGTTTCCTTCATTACATTAATTATGTCTTCTCTCATTCCTCTTCCTAAATTTTAACCATCCTGGACTTGTGCCTATTTTTAGTCTGTACAAGAATCAAAACTCTCTCATACACGCACAGTACCAAATCCACAAAACACCAAGATCAGCCTATCACATACTTGCAATAGGAAGTCATACATTCTCAACATTAGGCTGTAGAGGTAAACACCAGGTGTAACAAAACCTTGCAATTATGAGCCTAGAATACAGTACCACTGGTCAGCTAATGGACTAAGCACAGAAATGACATGACAATGAAACCAACAACCTAAATTGTTGCACAGAACATGGAGGTAAATCGCATGGGGGTTTTTCTGTGACACCACTGAAGGTTGCTTGGCTGGTCAAGCTGAGATCAGCTACCTGGCTTTTTCTCATTAATGGCTCCTGAGAATACTTGGAGCATGAAATGCAGGAACACTGCTTTCTGAGAACTGAAAAGTAAATAACATGCTGATCTTATCAGGGATGGGCAGACTGGAATCGAATGTAAATCCAAGTGTGAAGTCAGCATCAAGCAAGCACCAGAAGGGCAGTGTCCTGCAGAGAGAACTAGCCTGGACTACACTCTAAACTATCTCCCTTCCTTTTGAATATTTGACCTTCTCATTGCCCATGTGTGGACTAAAGATGCCTTTTACAGGATACTTAGGGCTCTATCCATTTTCTGCAGTTCCTCTTCTAAGAGTAGGTATGTGTTCTAATCCCACATCCTTAAAATTTCAACACAGAATAGTCTGTTTAAATTATTTCCATCTCTGAAACTGGAGGCAAGAAAGATGTTCAGATGAACATGGGTCTTGGGGAGGAGGTGAAGGGCCCAGGCAGACTGGGTGAAGGAAGTGAGAGGATGTGGTGGTGGTGGTGGGGGGGCAATGATGACAGTACTCTCACCTCTCCTGCAGAGAGCAGTGCTGGCCCCAGAGGGCTGAAGTTTAGTGTTTCCTCCAACAAGTTTTGCAGAAAAATGCACCTTGTCATAAACACCATCCCTTTCCTCTCTCTCTCTCTCTCTCTCTCTCTCTCTCACACACACACACCCATGAATTAATTGCTTACACAGCTGAATATAGTTTGTCAGAAACCTGATATATCTTTTTTTCTTCAAGCTAATCCCCCCACAAACAAAATATTCGGCCACCACTGAGAAGCTTTCCATCCCACCAGGGAGAAGGCTTTTATGATTCTTCTTTGATTTCGCTTCTCATTCATCCTCACCATCCAATCTGTCACCAAGTCAAGGGGTTTCCTTTTATAACGTCTCTTCACATCTACCTCTTTGTTAAAGTTTTGGCCAGCCCCAAGGATCCAAAAACATTAAATCTTTCTAGGTCAATTTTCTCCATAGGGAATTTAACCATCATCAATATCACCAGAAAAAAACAAATTAACAGCAGTAGACTCCAAAAGCAGATAATCCTTGTGCACAAAAACAAGACTGTGTCAGTGTAGCATCTATAGATTCCATTACCACTCATAACAACAAAAACATAGAAACGCTGCCTTGGGGAAACCTGTGGGTTTTTATCAGACTGATGAAACCAAGCTGTTTACAGCTCTGTCCATGCAGAGATTGCTCCAGCAGCTTTGGCTTCATTCTTAGTGGCCATGTGGATGTGGCCCAAGGAGGCACTAGAATGGTTAATGAGGGAAAACTAGAAGAAAAACCAAACGTTTGAATAATAAATGCAGCTGAGGGTGGCAGATGCTGAGCTCTCATAATGTTACCGAGATGGCAAGCTGGCCACCCGTTCTAACATGTGAACTAATGAATACGTTAGTGAGTATATGTCCTAGATTATTTTAGAAAACAAATAGTAGGAGATACACTGGATAAGAGCCAGGGTTATAGACCAAGGGAATTCCAACTGACAGATAAAGCATTGCATTGTGTGAGGAAACCAATAGAGCAGAAATTATTAATAGACTTGTCATGATTAACCAAAATCCTAACTCTTTCCATGAAAAATAAAGAAAGAGCAACGCAACTGAGGAGAATGTGGAGCCATCACGTTACAGCCTGCTCTTGCTGACATGCTCAGATCCTGGCCAGGCTCCTTACAGACATGAACTAATTTAATAGAGAAGGAAGCACCAAATGCCAGAGCCAGCTGTCTGTTCTCGGACTATCCTCGGGAACTCAGACACCTGAGAGGTTCCACAGCCCCATCACAGGCAGTTGATGTGGCCTTGGGATTTGGAGCCACTCCTCCAGCCCCAGCATGGAAATACTGATACCCCGAGAAACCAACTACATGGAGCCCTCCTGTGCCAAGGTGGGTAGCTGGAACTGCTGGAGGACGTGAGAAGCCCTGTCTCTGGAACATGCTACATTTTCAGAAATGCCAGTAAGAGATGAGTAAAGCATGGGTTTTGCAGAAAAACCCATTATAACTGAACAACTCCAAGTGGGATGAACTTCATTTGAGAGCTCTGGAGGTCAGCACAAGTTCACAAAACAGTAGAAAACCTCATACTACATTCTCACCAGCGGTTTCTGCCACAAGGGCTCGGAAAGTTTCCTTGCACCATACATGCTTTGATGAAGGAGCAATAGCCCCTCTTCTCAGATAGGTTTCTTTCTTTTCTTTTTTTTTTTTTTTATTTGACAGGTAGAGTTAGACAGTGTGAGAGAGAGAGAGAGAGAGAGACAGAGACAAAGTTCTTCTCTCCATTGGTTCACCGCACCAAATGGCTGCTACAGCCAGCATGCTGCGCCAATCCGAAGCCAGGAGCCAGGTGCTTCCTCCTGGTCTCCCATGCAGGTGCAGGGCCCAAGCACTTGGGCCATCCTCCACTGCCTCCCTGGGCCACAGCAGAGAGCTGGATTGGAAGAGGAGCAACTGGGACTAGAACTCAGTGCCCATATGGGATGCCGGCGCTGCAGGCAGAGGATTAACCAAGTGAGCCATGGTGCTAGCCCTCAGATAGGTTTTTAACACAGAAGGCTTTCCCTAGCTAAACCAAAAGACCCTGAACATCCAGTGAAGGAACTGGATACCTTCTTCAGTCTTCTCCAGGTTTTCACTTTGCTGCTTCTTTCTCTAGCAACAAAACATCTAAAGAGGAGATTTCCTATACTAAATACCCCACAGTGCACTGCATTTTGAAAACTGAGGGTCACCAAGCTCCTTATTACTATGGCTCACTAACCTCTGTCTGACTGGGCACACTCACTGTCATCTTTCTTGCCTTACCTGCTCTCTTGCCTTACCATTGCCTTACCACTGCTGTCACTTGCTACTTTTTAATATGGTATGTTCCACACAAGAAGGACTGCACGTGGGAGGTTATTGTCTTAGCTCAATAAGTATGATAAATAAAAATAGTATGCATAATTCAGAGAATGCAAATGAAGAAGCAGTTAATTCACTCTGTGTATGAAGTCCAAAAAATCACATTTAGCTTGGATCTTGAAGGATAAGTTGGGGTTTGTGGAGTATAAGAATGAAGGAAGTGAGGTTTGAGCTCTGGCACAGTGGGTTAAGCCATAGACCGCACACCAGCATCCTATATACGCACTGGTTCCAGTCTTGGCTGCTCCACTTCCAATCCAGCTCCCTGCTAATGCACCTAAGAAGCAGCAGAGGATGGCCCAAGTTCCTGGAGCCCTGCACTTACATGGGAGACTCAGAAGAAGTTCCTGGCTCCTGGCTTTGGTCTGGCTGCTTCGGCCATTTGGGGAGTGAACCAGTGAATGGATGATCTCTCTCTCTCTCTCTCTCTGTGACTCTGCTTTTCAAATCAATAAATAAATCTTTCAAAAATAGAATAAAGCAAGGGCATGCCGAAAAGAACACAAAGACATGGGAATGAAATATTTCATGTTATAAAGAGGTTTTTAATGATTTTATAGTGCTGAAGCATAGCACACTTGTGGGTTGAGGAGGCAGTGTTTGAAAGTTACTCTGAGGCTTCTAGATTGTTCCTTTTGGGTGTTTAATACTGCTATTAACCAAGAACAAAGTCCCGAAAGCAGAGAAAGTGCAGAGGTCCAAATGGTGGCATGTTGATCCTGAGTTCTCTACAAGGAGTACATGAAGAAATGTTCATTAGGAAGCTCAAAAATAATCAAGCTTACAGAAGGGATTGGGCCTGGTCATAAGGCTGAGACCAAAGAGGTAGATAAAATTATAGTGGACATATGACATTAACTAGCTAACAGGAGAGTAACAGGGCTAGAAACACAAATATTTAAAATTTAGGCAGAAGAAGAAAAGCACAGAGTTTAAGGGGCTGGTGTTGTGGCGTAGCAGGTAAAGCCACCATCTGAAACCCCAGCATCCCCTATGGGCACCAGTTGGTGTCCCAGCTGCTCCACTTCCAGTCCAGCTCCCTGCTAATACTCCTGGGAAAGTAGAGGAAGATGGCCCAATGCTTGGGCCCCTGCTACCCACATGGGAGACCTGGAAGAAGCTCATGGCTCCTGACTTTGGCTGGCCCAGTCCAGGCCATTTGGCTGTCTGGGGAGTGAATCAGCAGATGGAAAATCTCTCTGTCTCTCTGTCTCTGTCTCTCTCTCCCGCTCTCTCAGTAACTCTGACTTTCAAATAAATCTTTTCTTAAAAATAGAAGAGAGCTCAAAAAATTTCCAGAAAAGATAAGAGGCAGAGACTATTACCATGAGAACAAAAGAAAAGCTGAAATTCAGAAAGGAAGAAGTGGTCATTAACCACAAATTCTGTAGAAAACATCAAATAAAATAAGAGTTTAAAATAGGCCATAGGACTAAAAAGTAAAACTATGTCACAGGGATGGTATTCAAAACTATTGTTGCATAGAAGATGTTTATCATCAGCACGTCTGCTACCCTTTCCAACTCTTTCCTTGTGGCAACAGAGTTGAGTATTCAGGCCCTTTGAAAATAAGATTTTCTGATGAACCGTAAGTGCTGCCTTTATCTGGCCTCCAGAACGCCCTTCTCAGCCTTTCCCAGAGACATGCATTGGCAAACGTTTCTTTTCACTACAGCTAAGCTCTTCTACAAAGGTAGTTGATGCTGATATAACTAACCGGTCCCAAGACAGGTCTCACAATGGCTACCCATTGCACTAGTAGGTCACAGATTCAATCAGAAAGCAGCAGGGATGTTCGTTTGAATGGGGACATTTTCCAGGTCCCTTGAATGACACCATCTGTGTCTAAGCCAACTCTCCTGCCACACAAGACTGCCCCTGGGGAGGAAAATGATGAAGAGAAAGGAAAACTAACCATCTTCTAACTCCCCACAAGAGCATATGCAACTTGAAATGAGGTTTGAACTCACAGCTTGCAGGTTCCTGACAGAAGATTTAGCCTGGTCAGCAGAGTTCTCATTTGAACCATGAGGATAGAGACCTAGATAAGAACCAAATAGCATTGTTCTTAGCAGCAGTGGGGCATCTGCTTCCCTTGCCTCCCTGGATAATCCCTTTTTATTCTGAGTCTTCTTAAAAATAGCTCAGAGCAATTTTCAAAGACTAATAGTCATAAAAGGAGGTGTTAGGGATAATCACATCTACGGAAACTCAAAGCACAGCATGATTTTCCAGCTTCTTCATTAACATGCCTGCCATGCCCAACACCGATTCTAAAGAGCAGAAACTCTCCCTAGCACACCGTCCTACCAGATGGCACTGGAGCCGCTTGCCCTCTGGAGAGCCATCTGAGAAATACTGGGCATTTTCCTGAAGGGACACCTAGGGGAAAGATACTGACACACTCAGGCAAGGGGACAAACTCAGATCATCCAGGGATACACGGGAGGAAGGTAATAAACTCTGTGTCCCTTACACAACACCTGGAAATCACACACACACTTCCTTAGCGATGACTACTCGGGCTGCTAAGCTGAGCTTTGGTTCCACAAATGATCAGTAAGCTCAGTGAGGAAAACACTGCTCTTATTTTCTGTGACCAAATAAATTCAATACTGCTCATTCTTTTCAGTTTTCAATTTCCCTCATATATCAATCATCACTGATATTTTCAGTAGTATGAAGAGTAAATTCTTATAGATTTTCTCTATAAGAATTTTTCTTGACTCAGATGGGGTGTGACCATAAAGAATGTGACAAATTTGTTTTTAACAAACTAAAATTGTGCCTTCAAGCAGTAAGACAATGTGCACACAAGAAAATCAACCTCACCAGATATTTGAGAGATTAGGGTTTGATCACATACCTCATTTGTCAGATCTAGCGCCAATGGCTTTGGACTTTTTCTAAAAGTCAAAAATCCACCTTAAAGGATCAACTGCTAGCCCCAGTTTCAAAGATATTTAAGAGACTTTGGCATAGAATTCCAAAGGAGATACACAAAGGCTACATCATGGTGTATCCTAAGAGAAACATCATTAATGTAAATAATTCTTTACAGTACTTATGAAAGAATCAATTTCACTACTGCATTCTCTTACCTTTACAGAAGAGTACATGTGAACTTATAAGAAATGTTAGAATGAGCATAAAATGTGCTAATGGATCTTTCGAGATTCTACCTCAATGCACTAGGTGTTTTAAAGAATACTTTATCAGGAAAGTGTTTATTAACATACTGTTGATGGGGATATAAACTAGAATTACCACTTTGGGATATTATTTTTCTTTTTTTAAAATAAGCACTTCATTTTTTTTTTAAAAGATTTTGTTTTATTTACTTGAAAGGCACAGTTATGTAGAGAGAGGGAGAGACAGAGAAGAGAGGAAGAATCTTCCACCTGTTGGTTCAATTCCCAATGTCTACAGTGGACAGGGCTAGGCCAGACCAAAGCCAGTAGCCAGGAGCTTCTTCAAGATCTCCCTTGTGAGTGCAGGGGCCGGAGCACTTAGGCTGTCTTCTGCTGCTTTCTCAGGCACATTAGCAGGGAGCTGGATTGGAAGTGGATCTGCTGGGTCTTGAATCAGTGCCCATATGGAATGCCAGCACTGCAGTCAGCGGCTCAACCTGCTATGCCACAGTGCCAGGCCCTCATTTTTAAATTTTTCACTTCAACTCACCAATGTAATATGTGGGGCCAGCATTGTGACACAGTGGGTTAGGTCACTGATTGAGATGATGGCTTCCCATATTAGAATGCCTCTTCAAGGACAGCTACTCTATATCTTATCCTGTTTCCTGCTAATGTACCAGTGAAGGCAGTGGAAGATGGTCCAAGTATTAGGGCCTCTGTCTTCCATGTGAGAGACCAGGATGGAGCTTCTGGTACCTGGCTTTGGCCTGGCCTAGACCTGGCTGTTGTAGTCATTTGGGGGTGAACCCCAGTGGATGGAAGTTCTCTCTCTCTCTCTCTCTGTCTCTCTCTCTCTGTCACTCTGCTTTTCAGACAAACACATAAATCTTTCAAAAATGTAATTTGTATTCTAGCATTCTGTTTCTCAAAGGCTGTGCTAGAAGAGGCCCATCACATGTGTACTGGTGCACATATAGGCTGCCAGCGTCGCAGACAGTGGCTTTACCTGCTTTGCCATAGAGCCAGCCCCAAGAATAACTATTGTTATCACGAAAACATCTCCTGCCATGGGGCCAGTGCTGGGATGTAGCAGGCTAAGCTGTCATCTGCAGCGCCAACATCCCATATGGTTTGAGTCCTGGCTGCTCTACTTCCAATCCAGCTTCTTGCTAATGTACCTAGGAAAGTAGCAGAAGACGGCCCATGTGCTTGGGCCCCTGAACCCACATGAGAGACCCAGAAGAAGCTGATGGTCCCTGGCTTCAGCCTTGCCCAGTCTCAGCCATTGCAGCCATTTGGGGAATAAACCAGCAGACGAAAGATCTCTCTCTCTCTGCTCACATTTCTCTGTCTCTTAACACACACACACACACACACACACACACACACACACATCAAGCATGGCCTTAAAGACAGAAGCCTCCTTCAAGCTTGTCTCAGCCTATTCCACAGGATTTTGAACTCGCTTGACAGTCTTCTCACCAGGCTCTTGTGGAACTATTCAACAACAACAGAATTTATGAGGCACATACAAAAATTTTAGTCTCTGAACATGTTAGTTGGTCTGGGAGAGAAGTAGAACAAGAGATCAAAAAAAGGAAGAAACATCACATTGAGCAGGAAGTATACCCAAAAGTATACTTGCAATAGAAGTTGGCATAAATCTCACTGCAATCAGCTCTCCTGACAATACTGAGCTGAAAATTTAGTCGACTGAATTCTTTCATAGTGGGGAATAATTAGCAGAAGTCAACCATTTGGATCTCCACCTGAAGTGTCTAGAGGTAATGTGTTTCTTCCATTGTCTCAACAGAGCCTACCCTCCTCAGGATGCTGCTATAAAGAAGGCAACAACTTGAGTTCTCCCTAAAACACAATGACATTTGCGTAGGGAGGGTTTTACCCTTGCTGAGCAGGTGAGATTCAACCCACCAGCAAGCTCCAGGACACTGCAGTTCATTTAGGGCACATTAATAACAAGCATGTTAGAAGCCAAAGGACAACAGGTACTGCCTTCAAATGCTGCAGAGCTGAAGGCAGAAGCCCTGCCTGCCCTGCTATTTATACTCCAGGAGAAATATTAAAAGTCATGACTAACTGTTATTGTCTTTCTCTTCCCTTAGAGACCATCAGCATCAGAACAGCTCATGAGCAGAATGGAGAGGAGGCCAGTTTCTTGGCCTGCCTTTGAAATATGCCATAATTAATTTTTGCCACTGAATGCCTTTCATTAGAAAAATCTCTGAACTCATCACAGCAGGTGAACTCATGGATTCCCTGAATAGCTCTCTCTGCCAAGCAGGTAAATATTATGATTACAAGCAGGGGGTGTGGGAACCTGCATACAGAGCAGATTGTGCTTCAAGTGCTTGGCAAGCAGTTTTTGAGTCTTTTTTTTTTAATGTCCATGTTCACAGGTGCTGAGCGGAACCCCTGAAGGAACAGAGTGCCTCTATACACCACAGAAAACAAGCCAGACATACAGAAACAAACAATAATGGGCTTTCAGGGAATGGAGCCAGGAGAGGTGACTTCATCTGTGGTACCTGTTCAGCTAACCTCTGCCCCTCCCCACCCCAGATGGGAGTCTGGGCAAAGAAGGGGATGATTTGTGGGTGGGAGAGAAATGACTGTATCAAAGATACTAGCTCCATCCAATGAGTCTGCAGTTTAAAAATAAGTAAGTTAGCATCCTTGAAGGAAATAAATGCACCCAGCTGTATTTCCTTGGCTCTTGGCTAGACCTGCAAGTGTAGCTGGGGCAGAGACAAAACCCTTGGCTCTTGGCTAGACCTGCAAACGTAACTGGAGCAAAGGCAAGGTCTCCTCTCCTTGCTTGGCTCACCACCTGGTCTTCATTTCCCAGCCTGCTTGCAGGCAGGCATGGTCATAGCACCGGAGTCTGTGAAAATGGGATGTATGCCAGTACCATTAAAAGCTCCCACATGGAGTTCTACCTGCTCTATGCCTTCTCAGGTGGATGGAAGGGAGCAATCCTTTGGGACAACATTAGGAGAAATATAGTGAATGTGACAGGGCCCTCTTGGAAGTCCACTGCCCCACTCCAGACTGTCCCGCTAACCTATTACAAAGGCAGACCATAGACGTTAATTATGTTTGAGCCATTGTTTATTTTGTGGTCTATCTGCTAAGTAAGCCAACATACCCCAACTACAGTGAGTCATAGATCCTGTCAAGAGTTATTAGCCAAAGAGCATGTAAACTTGTCAAGAAAGTAAATTAGCACACTTCCCCAGATGAAAGGGGAGTGAGAAATATAATTAGGTAGTTCTGAGTTCTTTTTTATTTCCAAATACCAGAGAAGACAGAGAGGGGAGAGCAGGAGGAATAATCACACTGGATGAGAGGCCAGGAACTTTTGATGCTGACTAGCACTTCTATAAACCAGCTAAGTTCTTTGTTTTTAAGATTTATTTTATTAATTTGAAACATAGAGACAGAGAGAGAGGGAGGGAGAGACAGAGATCTTCCATATGCTGGTTCATTCCCCAAATGGCTGCAATGACCGGAACTGGGCCAATCTGAAGCCAGGAGCCAGGAGCTTCTTCTGGGTCTCCCATGTGGATGGCAGGGGCCCAAGAACCTGTGCCATCTTCCACTGTTTCCCAGGCACATTAACAGGGAGCTGGATTAGAAGTGGTACAATTGAGACTCAAATTGGTACTCATGTGGGATGCTGGCTTTGTAACCCACTACATCACAGTCCCTGCCTCAAGTTCTTTGTCTTACTCAAGCCTCCATCTTGTCTCTTGTAACCTAGCCGGGACTCTGCATCATATAAATAGGAAAGTCCCATCAGCTCTCCCTCTCCAAGCTTTCTGTGGTCTAGTGGAAAGTCGGTTAATGTGAAGTTTTCCTTGAGTTCTGAAAGCCCGAAACTCTCTGAAAGGTCTTTTGAGAGGCTTAAGAAGACCCTTTGTTGTCCTGAAGTCTCTGTGCTCTCTGTACAAAAGCTCCAGGGTGTCTTGCTCTCTGCTTGTAGAAAACTCACGGGCAGTCTGCTGGCTGGGGAGTGAAGCAGGAGGACGTGGAAAGCAGTGGGTATGCAGGAGCCACCTAACCTTCATACACGCTCTCCCTCCAATCTTGTTCTGATTTTTCTGACATCTTAGAGCCATGCACATCATGGCAGTTATTGTTTTTCTACCTCTTAGCGCCAGACTACATTGGTTCAGCTTTCTATTCCTTCTCTAAACAACTATCTCTCTGATTGACATCCACCAGTGGCAGGGAACTCATTTCTTCTTTCTCGGGTAAGCTATTCCACTTGGCAACCCTAAAAGGGAGCATTGACAAAGAGCCTTAGCCAAAGTCCACTCTCTCATAATGGCTTTATTAGTCAGAATTTAAAACAAGATTATCACCTCTGTTTTTTGTTTGATTTCAACACTCCAGAACCATAAGTCCTCTGACAGCAAAGGCAATTTTTAAGGAGCTGTTAGAACTGATTCCAGATAATGACCCTAGCAGGCAGCAGTGGTGCCACACAGTAATGTTCATAGAAGGAATGAAAGATGAATCCATAGCCAAGGTTACTGAAAAGGTTTCAGGGTGCTGAGGATGGGCTTACTACAGCATGAAAGAAAGGATGCTGCTATGATTGAGTTTCCCAGAGACAAGCTGAACGGATAAAATTCTTGCCGGTACAAGTTTTCAGACTTCGTTTGTGTATCAGCCAGGGTTCTCCAAAGAAACAAAATCAATATGATGTATATTTTATATAGAGGACCATATTTATTTTAAGGAATTGGTTTGTGAGATTCTGGAGGCTTTACTAGTCCAATATTTGATGGGGAAGGTCAGCAATGTAGAGAGTCAGGAGTTACAAATCAAGTCCAAGGTCATCTGTTAGAGGACCAAGAAAGGCTAATATTGCAGTTCAAGTCTGAAGGCAACTGCTAGAGAATTCCCTCTAGCTAGGGGAGGAGAGGAGATCAGCTTGCGTGTGTGTGTGTGTGTGTGTGTGAGAGAGAGAGAGAGAGAGAGAGAGAGAGAGAGAGAGAGAGAGAAGAGACAGAGAACAGCAAGAGTGAGCGTGAGAGCAAGAGCCAGCACACTGCCAACCATTGGTTCACTCCTCAAATGCCTGTAATGGCTGGGGGTAGGTTGGGGCCAAAGCCAGGAGCTGAGAATACAATCCAGATCTCACACTTGGGTGACAGGAACGCAACAACTTGAACCATCATTGTTGCCTGTTAGGGTCTGCATTAACAAGAAGCTGGAGTCAGGAGCAGGATCCAGGGATCAAACTCAGGTCCTCTGATGTGCATACAAGCATCTTAACTGCTAGGCTCAATGACTATTTCCAGTCTTTGTTGTATTCAGGCCTTTAATGCATTTGGTGAAGTTCAGCCACATTATGAAGAGTAATTTTCTTTACTCAGAGTTTTCAGATTTAAATGTAAGGCTTTTCCAAAAATCATGGTAAACACCCAGGATAATGTTTGAACAAATATTAGTGTACCATGGCCCAGAAAAACTGAAACACAAAATTAATCATCACAGTTTGATATCATTTCTATGGTGTCCCAACCTGCTAAAAAGTCTTCAAAATTTCGAATGTTTGTATTACATGCAGGAGCATGGAGGTCTTCTCATTTAAAGGATAAGAATTAGAAGATGAGTATGGGAAGACGTACACTGAAAGTCTCAGAAATTCAAATTTTGTTTTGCAATTTGATTTTCAAGAAAGAAAGTTCATTAGTACTGAAGGTACTCAGAGTTTATCATTCAACTAATGTATATTTTTTCTAAAGAGATTCACACGACATTTGTGATTATTCAATATTATAGATACACCATATACCCTAAAGAGATGTTTTCTTGTGATGGCTAATTTGATGAGTCAACTTGGTTAGGCTATGGTGCCAGTCCCTTGTCAAACACTAGTCTAGGCATTTCTGTGAAGGGATTTTTAAAAAAGTGATTGACACCTATAATCAGTTAACTTTTAGTAATGTAGATTACTCTCAAGAATATTGATGGGTTCATCCAACTTATTGAACATCATACTAGCAAAAACTGAGGACTGCAGAAAGAGAAGGCATTCTACCCCAAGATGGCAACAGAGAAATCATGTCTCAAGTTTCCATATTTCAGACTTCCCAACCCCACAATCACAGGGTCTAATTCCCTGAAATAAATCTCTTTGTATGTAAACACATCCTGTTGGCTCTGCTTCTCTGGAGGACCCCAAGTAACACAACAGTGCAGGTTGAATATCCCTTATCTGAAATGCCTGGGACCACAGTGCTTTGGATTTTAGACTTTTTTTAAATTTTGAAATGTTACACATACATAATGAGATATCTTGGGATGGGACTCCAGTCTAAACACAAAATTCAATTATTTTTATACACACTGATACATATATTCTGAAAGTAATTTTATACAATACTTTTAGCGTACCTATGTTTTGAGTATGATCTACCACAAGAGGTTAGATAAAAAATTTTCCACTTGTGTTGTCATATTGGCATTTAGAAAGTTTCAGATCTTGAAGCATTTCAGATTTCAGATCAGGGATAAGCTCTCTCTCTCTCTCGCTCTCTCTCTCTCTCTCTCTCTCTCTGTGTGTGTGTGTGTGTGTGTATGTGTGTATCAAATCTCATAGTTTAGGTAAGGCGATATGCAATATTTACCATTGGCTTTCTGGATCTACTATTTTAACAGGAAAATAAGTTAGGATACTAAAAAATAAAAAACTGTGGAGCCGGTGCTATGGCGCAGCGGGTTAATGCTCTGGCCTGAAGCGCCGGCATCCTATATGGTGCTGGTTCGAGACCCAGCTGCTCCACTTCCAATCCAGCTCTCTGCTATGGCCTGGGGAAGCAGTAGAGATGGCCCAAGTCCTTGGGCCCCTGCACCCATGTGAGAGACCTGGAAGAAGCTCCTGGCTTGGGATCAGCACAGCTCTGGCTGTTGCAGCCAATTGGGGAGTGTACCAGCGGATGGAAGACCTTTCTCTCTGCCTCTCCTCTCTCTGTGTAACTCCGACTTTCAAATAAACAAATAAATCTTTTTAAAAAATGTGCAGTAAAGCAGTGGAGGAGGCAGATCTGTGTCCCTCTTCACGCTTCACCTCTCTAACAACATCTTTCTCCCGAACTGAAACACTCGTGAATGAGTTTCACAGACAGCACATAGTACTCAAATGGACACGTTCTTCCTAGCTATCTGTGTCAGGGCCCTGGTCCGACTTCAGATGGCTGTGGGATCTCAGGCAAATCACCAAGCTTCTCAGGCTTACGTTTCCTTATGTTTAAATGACAATGATCACACACCAGCCCTTCTTTAATTCTTATAGCTCTGAGGATAAAATGAAAAACAGATCGAAAGCTACTCCAGAAACGTAAAGAAAGGTGAAACCATGTTCTAAGAAGTGGGTGAAATTACCAAATAAAAGGTAATGGTATCCTCATATTTCCTTGCAGTGGTTTTTAAGGAATACCTTCTGAGTGATCATATGTCACTGCTGCAGGCTGTAGATAAACATGAGCTTTTCTCTCCCTTCCTTCGACATCCCCCTCCCCGCCACATTATGAGATTATAGTAGAGACTATAAAATTCTAGAGAAGATTTACAAAAATAATGTTCTGCAATATGAAGATACACTCGACCATACAGATTTAGAGCTTCCTATGGTAAGACTTTTAGAACTGTATCTGCCTGACTTCTGTAGCTGACAGGACTTAGAAAGATTGTTGGGTACACTAATTTAAGCGTTGGCTATAAATTGTTATAAGTGAACGCTTGTTTTCATCTCATGGTGAAGGATGTGATTTATCATGATCTAGAGATTTAGCGGAGACTTATAAACTATTAATAAAATAAGTGTGGAATGTGGTAAAGGAATAAATAAGCCTTTCGGGTTGTCCTTTCTCTTCTGGGAGGAGTTAAGATTCATATCCAACTATGCTTACAAACCCTCAATCCTCCACATCTCACCTCTACTGGCAGTGGACAGTCTGCAATAAACTCAGTGCGCATCACGGTCTATGTTTGGCAAATCAAATCACCCTTCTTCCTGGGACTTTTTTAAGGAAAAAAAATAAACATTTAATTGAATTTAATTTTGAATTTAAAATTTGGATTTGAATCTCAGCAAGACCTCATCAGGGATGCAAATTATATAATAACTTCATGTATGACTTGGAAATAGTTACTTTATTTTTTGGGGGGGCGTTAGTTTAGTCCTCTGTAAAACGGGAATAAAAAAATGGGAATGAAAATAACTAATTCAAAATCTTGGTTGCAGGATTCTCAGGAATAGAAGCTACACAGAAATAAAAGAAATGGTAGAAAATTGTTTCTGATGTTGTATCCATTGAGCACTGACCATGAGTAAAAACACTATTCTTGATACAAAAAGTAATGGGAACTAAGTCTTGCATTTAAGAGGTAAACATTCTATTGCAATGCAGAAAAATAATCTTCCTTCAGTTACCTAAAGGTTCAATGGAGTAATGAGAAACAGCCAGTACGTTCTTCCTTATCTTCTTTCTGGGGAAAAAGCAAGCAAGGAAAAATTTCTTATGCTTAGTGCTACAAGGGTTAGCACCAAAATAATGTAAAACAAGACCCATGCCACCTTGACTGCACATTCCTCAATGGGCAAGGCTGAGCGATTGTTTCCACATCCAACAGCAGCCGTCCAACAGCTCCAGTGATGGTTGCTAAGAAAGAGGTTTAGACAGAGGAAGAGAGTTCCCTGGAGACTGCAGCAGTCAGAACCAGGTAGGGGCCCCATCGGGTCACTAAGTGGAGGACAAAGCTGCTCTCTGTGCTTCGTGGCCTCATCTCCCCTGTGTGATCTACCTCAATAATTACTACAGAGAAGCAAGTTTCAGCCTAAAGCAGGAGGAACTTTTTTACCTCTCTACTCAACGGTTTGTCCACCTGCAATCACATATGGTAAAATGAATTCTTCCAAATCACTAGAGAAAAGGCAAGCTTACAAGATACTTGCATGGTTTGGGGCGTTAAAGTCCAGTTTAAATCACAAAATGTTCGATTTTAGGTGAGTGAGGAATGGGTTTGCTCATTTTTTTTGGAAGTGACACAAAGCAATTTCATGATTCCTTTTGATCCTACTCCCCTTGACCTTTTCCCTGCGTATCTCCACTAAGATGCACGAGGCATGAGAAGCTAGCAGGAGGATCTAGGGAACATCTTTCTCAGGCAGCTTTGCAAGCAGTGCCAACACCACGGACCATGCAAGCCATTGGTTGAGTCATCAGAAAAGCATTCCCAGGACTGCAGAGAAATGAATAGAGTTTCAAGGAAATGAGGGGGATGGGTCTCCTCAGGCTTGTTACAGCAGCATCCCGAGGATGGTCTATGGGGCCCAGGCTTCCAGATACTATGACTGCCTCCCCTCGGTCAGAGCAAAAGGATCCTCCGCTCTCAGGCTGAACTTCTGCTACTGCACATGACGGCTGCATTTCCAAACACCCATCGTAGGTAGGAAGCACAACTCCAGAGCAGGCTGTCCCGGTGTAGATGCTCTGAGCACAGAGACCACTCCAGGTACATGAAGGGAAAGAGATCTCAGAATGGCTTCATGTCATCAATGAATCTTGGCCAATGCTCAGGAACACAATAACATATTATTCTTTTATTTCTGCTAATTTTGGGCTTATCCTTTAAAATATGGCAAATTATTGTGAGCTTGTAAAGGGCAGACACTACACATTTTCTGTTCCATATTATTTCCCAGCTTTGCTAAATGTCATGTCATATGCAAAATGTGAATCAAAATACCTTCATCAATTGTCTTTAACTGTGTTTGTTCATTTAACATGTGCTTAATATAACATATTGGACGGCCTTGATTACTGCTCAAATGAGATGGGGTTCCTGATCCTTCTAGGAGAAAACAGAGCCTATTCTCATAAAGATGTTTAATTGTTTTTATGGGATGGAGCAGTCTACATTATAGAGAACAATTACATGAGAGTTATATTTAACATGTGTTACAATTTACATTTTTAAAATTATGTCATATATGTTTCCTTATTTGATGCTTTCAAAGAAGGTAGGATGGAAAATCTGTATGGAACACAATTACCTAAACAAATATTAACATGCACATTTCAAAGTACTTTCCTCAAAGCCAAGAAGCTAGTTACTGATAGGCAGAGCCAGCATCCTAACTCACACGTGAACCATCATGGTGGTCTTCTGGTTGCCTTGCAATATGTCCAGAATTACTTATGGTAAAATGCCCCATGCAACATTATGCACAATTGACTATTATTTCCAAACATTAATCTAATTTCACAATTAATCTCTCTCCCTTTCTTTTACAGATACATGGAAGTGTATTCATACATAATAACATATGAGTTTCCAAATAAAACAAGGAAAGCACTTGGTTTGTCCTTTGTCATATGTAAACTATGGAAGTGCCTCCTGCAAGTGACAGAGAACAGTATGGCCACAGAACTGGAATTTATCTTTATTGTAAGTAAACAGCACCTTAGTTTAAAAAATGATAAGTGTTATGTGCTGAATTGTGTCCCTTCCCAATTTTTAAGGTGAAGTCCTAATATCTAATGCCTCAGAATTTGATTTTAATTGTAGATAGGATCTTTTCAGTGGCAATTATACAATGAGGTGACTGAGGTGGCACTAATCCCAAATGACTTATGTGTCTTCACAGAAAATGATGGACACAGACGTATATGCAGAGGACAACAGGGTTCAGGACATGCTATTCCAGGAAACTGAGACCTGGCACATGGACTATGCTAAGCAAGGGATATTCCTGCCTGAAGGAATTTGAGAAATGACAGGTGTAGGAAGAACTGTAATCACCCCTCCCTCTCCCTTGTAGCAGGTCACGTGATCCTCGTGTGGGCAGTGCCCTCTCTGTACCCAGGAGCACCATTTCACTGATGATGACAACAGGCATCCCTACGTTTTCCCATGCATAACCTTTCACTCTTTCCCTCTGTCCTGTTTCCCCATGATTTCCCACTCTTCATCAGACTAGCACCAAAAACTTCAAGTTTGCTGCTTTCTGGTTCTTCACTTTCTCATGAAGACTCTTGAGCTGTATAAAACGTACATTAAATACGCTTTGATAAATCTGTCCATCTAATTTACAGGGTCCCAGTCAAGCAACCAAGGAAAGTAGAGGGAAGAAGATGTTTTCCCCTTTCCCACAAGGGATAACGCCATGCTAACACAAACGTCGTCGGCAAGGCAAGGAGAGGGGCCTGGCAGAGACCCTTCGTTAACAGCCCTGGAACTCACCCTCTGATGCCTGGATTTCAGATCAGGCACTCGGCTTCTGCTGTCTGAGCTGCCCAGTCTGTGGTACCTTGTTAGTAGCATCTCCAGAAAAGGAACACAGTAAATGCTCTGGTCTGAATCTACCAAATGATATGTCTCTTATATCCAGTGAAGGATGTCGATGAATTTCTATGGATCCTTTGGCTAACAGCAGTTCAAAAAATTTTTTTTATTTATGTATTTGACAGGCAGAGAGAAAGAGAGAGCTCCCATCCACTGGTTCACTTCCCAAATGCCCACAAAACCACTAGGCATGGACCTGGTCAAAGCTGGGAGCTGGCAACTCAATCCAGGTCTCCTACATGGGTGGCTGGGATTTTACTTGAGGCATCACCTGTCTCCCAGGGTCTGCTTTACCAAGAAGCAGGAATCAGGAGCCAGAACCGGGAATCCAAGTCAGGCATTCTGATGTGAGCATCTTCAACAGCATCTTAACAACTAGGGTAAATGTCCATCCCAAAAGATTGTATTTCTCCAGCCACTTCTGTGAAAGGCAATCACTTGCACACCCATATGAATTACACCTGTTCACATCAGAACTTTACACCCTCAACAGGGGAGTGACTATGGTGAGTTAACAGAGGGGATTTCAGCCTGGTGAATGGAACCTGCTATGGTTTTGCTCACCATCGGTTTGGAAAAGAGCACTTTACTCCAGAAAAAAATCAAGTGCCCCATGGCAAGTCCTTCATCCATACTTGCCCAGATTGCTCCCTTTCTCTACCTAACAGTGATTCAGTGTTGCTGAATCACTCCAGACCACTATGGCAGAAGGTCTTATCCAGATCGCATACCTGTATCAATTACTTCCCACCTGTCTGGACTCCTGAATGATACGTAACATGCAATCATATTGCATTTTCTGGCCTGGGCTATTCCATCTGTGTCAACCTTCTCTCAGCAGCAAAGTTGCAAGCTCTTTGGAGCTGGACTTGGACATCTTCCCTCTCTTCCCCATGAGATTTCTCCACCGGGAGAATGCCACCCACACTCAAATGTGCTCTGCTCAGGAATCTGATTCCATGATTGAAAATCAATCCTGCTCTGCTTCAATAAAAACAGATCTGGGAAAAGTCAATACTCTGTCAACACAGCGTGCAGGTTGGGCAAACACAAGGACAACACAAGGCCACAAAGTCCCTTGAAGTTGCACCACCCCCAGACCTTTATAGATTTCCTCCCTTATTTAATTAGACTGTCTCCTTCTCACATATTGATTGGCAAAACTACTTTTGAGAAACATAAAATTTGGCAACTTTATTGGCATGACCATGACCCTTAGGCATATCTTTAGAGGAGAGTTGCAATGAGTAAGGAAAACATGGGCAGGAGCCCCCTCTCCATGAAGTCACTGGTTTCCCACCACAAACCCTGAGTCTCTCGTTCTTATTTGAGGAGATTTCACAGACCCTTTCCTCTATCACTCCATTTTTTGGTAACTCCCTAATTTCACAAGTCATCCTTTTTCTCTGAAAACACACTTACTCTCACTTCTCCCCCTTCACTGCCTCTTAGTCCAAGCAGGTGTTCTCTCTTCTCTGTGTATCTCAACACTGTCTACCAGGACTTCCAGCTCTGACTCTTACCCATTCATTTAACAGACACTCACGGATAGCATTCTCTGTGCCAGGTAGGGTTAAGTAGTGGGGAAGAGAGAAGATACAGAGATGGGCCTGTCCTCCCATGGAAATTAGGAGCAGAAGGATTCACAGCAAACAAGCAAATAGAGAAAAAGGTAATGACAAGCTCTGCAGGGGTCTGGGGGCATAAACAGAGTGGTACGGTGTGGAACTGTCAGCACAGAGTGGATCCTCTCTGTAAATGGGCTTCAGATGGCCCTTCAGAGATTGTGTCAGAGAAGACATCTCCAACGCAGTCATATTTAAGTTGACACCCGTGAGAAAGAACCAGTCCTGGACACGGCAGGGCACAGGTGGTGATCTGGTAGCAGGGCTAGCAAATGCAGTTAGTTCGAGGAACAGAAAAGTAGCTTCTGTGTCATTGGCCTCATGCTGAGTGATCCAAGGAAGAAACAGAGCAATGATGGCTTTCAAGACTCTGTGTGTTGTGAGGCCTCCAGTGTCTTCTGTCTCACTTCTGTGCACCACTGTTACCCTCTTTGCCCATGGTACAGAACAGCAGGCCATTCTCAGCACCTCCGGACTATACCACAGCAACTTGACAGGTGCGTCACCCTTCCTTCCCTCGCTTATTATCATCCCATGAATCAGACAGGGCTTGTGTCGCCTCCTCACTTCTCCACCTACAGATCCAAGGGCATGGCTTGGTTGATAGCACATGTCGAAACCAATGTTAGAAAGACCTTACTCTAGCATGCATGCATATACACACCACCCTCCCCATCCCCCAACACTCACACATTAGCTGACCTTAGATCAGAGCACATGCTAGTTGCCAAGTGAATGGCCAGACAGATCTGAGCCTGGGGTGCACTGGAATCAATGCAGTAACAAGGCTCATTATAGCAGGGCTTTATTATGCAAACTTATTTCAATTGATAATTTAGGGGATGATTTCACATGCAGGAGCTGCCTCCTCCGTTATTTCACTTGGACCATTTTCCATGTACACAGCAGATGCTCATTTGCCTAAGTGGGGAAACCATGGAGCTGCTATCCGAGGAGGGAGAGAGGAAGGGAGGAAGGAACAAGACACAACAGACCCAACTGGAGCTGCCTTTGTTTTAGGCTGGGCACTGGAGCTCATCATTCTTTTAAATTCCCTTTCGTAAAAATTGCAGCGTAGCATCACTTCACTTGGGGCACAGAGGTGTTTAAATATTAAACATAAATTTTCTATTACATGTTTAATAAACACTGCTAGCTTATGGGGAAACAAAATTGCTTTTTATAAACACTGGAGCTGGCAGACACATTTTTCTGGCAATAATCTATGAAAAACTCCTCTCATTGACTTGTCCATTCACACCACGGCAGGAGCTGAATGGAGCTGAGTGTGTTGCTTCCTGGGGGTGTTGGCGATTTGAGATTGACACTGGAAGGGGAATGAAAACAGAGGCAAGTCATTAGAAAGCAAATGAATATCTGAAACCAGAGCAAGCCAAAGGAAATCTGGATGAACCACCCCAGTCCCGCCCTCCCCACCTGAGAGAAAACACAGCGAGACAATAGGTAAGGAAAGAAAGAGTGTGTGTGTGTGTGTGTGTGTGTGTGTGTGTGTGACATGAGGTGCTTCAGGGGTCCTCTGGCATGGGTCTCAAGTGCTGAATTAAACTGACATCTGAAATGTCCATGACTAGTCACTCTTTTGGATAGATCACACAGATGCTTACTGATAGATTTGGGGAACAAGGGAAGGTCTACACACCTCAAAATATCTCCCTCCCAGCAAGATAGTGTGATGAATTGGCTGTTAGAGATTCATCCCTTTGGATTTTCAGATTTTTGTATTTAAGAGCTCTCTAATAAAATAATTACCTTTGGGTCCTATTTAAAAAAGTAGGCCCATCCCTACTTTGACTAACGTGGAGTAAATCATATTAGCTTAAAAAACTTTATTAGGGATATATTGTTACTTAGTGAAGAACAAGGCTGTTTTAAATTAGAATAGCCTAAAAGGAAATAGAAAGGCAAACACAGGGATAGGGGAGAGGTGGTGAAATAATGCCAGAGGCTCACTCAGACGGTTGACAGCTTAGCATTAGTTCAATCCTGCCTGTGAGTGAAGTCCTTGCCCACAATTTATAAAGGTCAACTCTGAGTAGAGCGGCCGTTTGATGGTTAGCATAGGGCACATCCATCATGTGCACTGTAATTACTGGATAGGGTACTTAAATACACAGGCAAATGGGGAAAATGTGATGACAGCAGTAGCAAGGACTCAGAAGCATTGGCAAACACAGACAGCGATCTACTGACTAGGTCCCCAGCAGCCAAATATGGGGCAGATTTATAGATGGCCCAAGGATCCCACAGCAAAAGACACAACCTGTCTTAGCAACAGTGGCCACAGAGACAGGTGAGGAAGCATAATGACAGCACTGGAGTGGGGCTGTAGCTGGACACTGCATTTTTAGTTTACACTGTTGAACTCCTCAGCCCATTCCAAAAACATACAGCGCTAGGCAAGAGATGGAATTTTAGCAAGAGTCTGTGACAGTCAACTGCCCACACCCATGCGTTCTTTCAGGGCAGTGGCATTTAAGTTTCATTACACAGGGTCATGACAAAATTTTGTCTCCTCAAGCAAGTTTTGAGCACCAACAAACAGATGAATTGTACAGTTCACAGAATTATTCAATGATGCCCTCACTGTGGTGTAGTGGGTTAAGCCACTGCCTACAATGCCAGCATCCATTGTAGGTGCCAGTTCATGTCCCAGTGGCTCCACCCTGAAAAGGTGGACTGAACCCTGAAAAGGACTGAACTTGGAAGACATTAAGATGTTGGGTGGTGTCTGGCACACAGAAGATACATAATAAGGGGATATTACAGGATTGGATGGATGGGTGGGTGTTTTGCCTCTTTTTTAATGGAGACGCGCACAATGGCATTGTTAAGGCTGTGCTACACTGGGTGGAGGTGAGAGAACAGCAATTTCCTCAGATACCACTTGACACTGGAACAGCAAACTCAGTATTCTCTCTGCCCAGTGTCTTTCCACGGAAGGTTTGAAGTTTCCATTGCAAATATTCTTCAGAGGCACTTGGATCATCACACTTCCCTTATTTACCAGTGGGATAAATCACTAGGCTAAAGGAGTTTATAAAAATTGAACTTTCCTAGGAACCACAGGGAGGAAGGAAGAGAGAGAAAAGGGGGGCTGAGAGAAGGAGAGAAAAATAGAAAGAAGGAGATTAATTCTTATTTAGCATATACTAGAAACTCTTCTGATAATTCTCTCAGAAGCCTCAGTGGCAGAAATTTATCCTTTTTGGTTAGGAATGCAGTTTGTATATTGCCGGGTACCTTATACTTCTTTACCTCCATGATCAATGGAGTGTAAAAGCCTGATCCTTTAAATTCACATTTCCAGAAAGCCCAGAGCTACATGTTCTGAGGTGAAGAGGTATCCTCAGATTGCCATAGATGAAAGGCAGTGGCCTCAACTTCCTTCTTAATTTTCTTTCCTTTATACAAAAGGTCACCCAAATGATGGGGCCTCCTGGGGCTCTCCCTCCATCCATCAGTGTCCTGCAGCCAATTCATCCCATGGATGTGAAATACAGGCTTGGGCTTCAGGGAGAGCCTCTTAAACCCCTGATCTCAGAGGGGCCTGCAAATCTCTGTTCCCTACAGAAGTCACTAACACTACCTCCTACCTCCAATCTCAATGGCCATGGAGATAATGAAGTGCATATCTGCTCTAGAGAAAACATCATGGCTGTCCTGGTTGTTCATTTGACATCATGGGCCATAGGCAGGTTTAGGGTTCTGAGCTGGCCTGGCTACAACTATAGCTGGCTTCTAATCGATGCACTCTAACATTCAAGGGCACATTCTGTGTCGGTCACTCTTGTGCCCTCCATACCTAAAATACACCAGCTCATTTCATCTTCATTAGAAACCAATTATGTAGTGTACATTTCTCCAAGACATCAGAAGAACCTTTCAGGGACAACATACACACAGCAGCAAATCCACAATGAACAGATATTCTATCCATGGTTAATGTCTTGGTTAACAATGGAAAAGTTCTTAGGGCAATTCAGACACTCCTGGAAAACAAACTGTATGCCTTAACATCCTCTGAGTCTCTGTGAGCAGAGACCTTGACTAACAATGTCCATGGTAGTCCTAGATTTCTACATGGGAGACACAACAGTAACAATCTGCTTGAAAGAAGAGGTCCAACGCCTTGCTTACAGCTGCACATGCCTAGCAAACACACGAGTTTTATATAGATCGTATGTGTATTTGTGGTTGAAGAGCAGGACCATGGAGACCGTTCCAAGTGGCAGCTGGAATGGTGACTAACTCCTGGTAGCCAGGTAGGCTCTCCGCTCTGAGATCAGGGATGGAAATCGAAAGGAAGAATCCACCCGTGGGATGCAGTCTGTCAGAGTCCTCTGAGGACTGTAGAGGAAATGGGTGCAGCGTAGTAGATACTGCAGGTGGAACCTGGACCGTGGTGCCCATCTCTACTTTGACTAATGCGGAGTAAATCACGTTAGCTCCCCAGGACCTTAGCTTCCCCCACTATAAAATCATGGATCACCTCAGGAAGGCAATCACACAACCACTGCAAATCATTCTTAGCCTGTTCTTGAGACCATATTACTGCAGAGTGATGACCTACTTTACTAGATATTTAGATTATAGCCTATTTAGTTGGTATCAATCCTGCCAAGAGTCAAAATAGAGGGTTTCCATGAGAACATTCCAAGTCCTTGACCCTTTCCAGTACTGATTTTGGGTTTGGACAGAGGTAGTGACTAGGTCTACATCAGCCTTTAAGTAGAGTGACTGAATGCCTACTGCCCTTCTGCTCCTGAACACTCTCTGCAATCTACATGCAGGCACCCATGCAAAAAACTCTTCCCTGTACAGTCAGAAGAAGTAGGAGGAATTTAAAGCACCTTAGTCACTTGTAGTATGATCTTATTTGTGAAAGTAGCCATTTCATCTTTTGTCCTAGCTAACTCGCCAGTGCAATGTATTAACCAGCCTTCTTCACATTCTGCTACTCAGACCATGCTCATTATCATACGATCGTCAGTATCATTTCCTTCCCTTCACTTTGTAAGAGAAAACCTAAGGTTGTACCGCCACACTGTCAACTTGTCCTCAAAGATCCAGCTGCTCTTTATAATCCACTGTGGCGCTGCCACTTAGTTCCTCCTTCTAGGAGGGCACCCAACATATCGTCTTCTGCAGAAAAGTATAGTGAAATGATACAGTAGAAGTCTGAACAATTATTTGCTTTTTATAAGTGTCTCTAATTCTGGAGAAGAATTTTGTCTTACTCATCTTCTTATCTCCTTGATACATTCAAATAAATAACAAGGTAATAAATGAAGCCATTCAAAGAAATCAGTCCTGGGGGAGGATTCTCTAACCCCAACCTGGGTTAAGCCCTTTTCTCACACTCCTCAGAGTCCCCAGTCTCACCTCGGTGTCCTAACCACACACACAATTTAAGTGCAATTTCAGCGATTGTTTAACATCTACCTTCATTGCTGGACGGTGAGCTGTACGCTCTATGAGCCCTGAGGGCATGCCTATTTTGCTCAAGCTGTGGCACAGATCAGGCAGTTAATAAATATTTGTTGAATAAAACAAAATAATCCTTGGCAGTCAGAGGAGAAATTTCACAGTGCTAGAAGTCCATGCTTGTACTTTATGAGGTACTTGTACTATGAGGTATCTAGAGCATTTTGAGCACTGAGCCAAAATTAACTGATAGTAAAGAGTTTCCACCATACACAAAGCGAGTGGCTAATGGCACCATTTCTAACTTAATGGATGCTGATCTTACTGTGCCTTCTTCTAGGCATTGAAAAATAAAAATAACATTATCAAAATGGCATCACTCCGCCTTTTACTGAGTATTTTTATTCTGATTGCAGAGAATCACAGTGACATCCCAGAAAAAACACATTTCATTTAGTGGAAGAAATAAAACCTTTGTGTTATAAATGCACACAAATGAATTAAAACCTGCTTTTGTGTTGGCATTGATGTATGTCGAAAAAGTGCTTTTGTGTCCACGGCCCAAGAATTTCTAATTAAAGGATTTGGTTGGGCAAATTGAGTGTGTCTAACCACTGATGAGATTCCACTAGGCATTCTCTGCTCTGTGCAGTGTGGCCACTCAGATTCCCTGCCGGAGCTCTCTGTCCTCTGGAATAAACACTTTGCCATGGCTGCTTCTTTGCTTGCTTTCTTCAGGAGAAACATTCTTAAGAATAGGAAACTACACATGAAGATTCTAGGGGAAGGGTGCTTAAGTTAGTGCTTAAAACTTTGGTTAAGATGCTCATGGGCCATAACAGAGCACCTGGATTAGATTTCCACCTCCAGCTCCTGAGTCTAGATTCCTGGCAATGCAGAACCCCGGAGGCAGTGGTCGTGGTTCAAGTAATTGGGTTCCTGCCATTCAACCTCGTGGCTGACTTGGATTGAGTTCCCAGCTCCCAACATCAGCCTCAGCCTTGCCCAGGCCATTGTAGGCTTTGGGGGAAGTGAACCAGTGGATGGAAGTTGGTATGCATGAGTTCTCTCTCTCTCTCTCTCTCTCTCTCTCTCTCTCTCTCTCTCTCCCTCTCCCTTCCACCCTCTCTTCCTCCCCCCCCCTTTCTCCTTCTCAAATAATAAATAATTTTTTTTAATGATGCAGGAAAGAGGGCAGGCAGAGATGTGAGGGAAGTCAAGACAAATGGGAACAGCAACAGTCTCATGGGATTTAACATTCTAACTTCCCACAGCAAAGCCCAAGCATGCATTCGATGAACACATTGGCAATTTTGACTCATAGTGTCTTTTTATCCTCAACTCATCCATTAGGCTTTTCCTAGCACCCAGTCATCTATGGGCAGAGAATCCTCATGGTTTTCTGAGAGACCAAATGTCATTTTCTTTGCTCTGTTCTCTTTAAGAGGCTTGGTTTCTACCCTGGAAACTCATTTTTTTTTCCCTAAAAGGATTTGAACGCTTGCTCTGGACTTCCATGTGATAAATCTGACTGATTCCTCGTGCACCTTTTTAGCCGATCCAATGACAGTACTTCAATACAAAATGGGAAGTCCCTAATCCCCACATCGGAAAAGCTTACCTGCTCTTCTGGGGCAAGTGCACGAACGGAAGGAAGATAAAAGAGAAATCCGAGAAAGGGTAATGGATCAGATATCAGGCACAATGAAAATGCCATAATCATTAAGGTCCACTCACTCCCTACGATAAGAGATCACAATGTGCAAAACGCTGATTATATTCTTCAGAGACAAAGAACTGCTTGGTCAGAGCAACATGCAAGAGAACTGCTTTTCCTATCTCACAAGCGTTCATTACTAAGGCCAGAACCAGGGTACTCCTTGTTGTGCCTAGCATGCTTCTTGAACCTAGGACACCCTCCATTAGAATGGACTTGGCAGGTGTAAGTTCACCCAGCCTACCTAAAGGGTGTGCATCCTCACTCTACCCAGTGCAGTGGCAGTTGCAAGGGGCAGCTCAGGAAACTTTCCTAGCGCATCCCTGGGTGGGACCCCTGAGAATGGGTTCCCTGGGGTACGCTCTCACACACCAGACACTATCAGACTAAAATGGGCATCAGAGAAAGCTTTGAAAGCACAAGGGGAGAAATTCAAGAAAGGGAATGTCTTGAAAGAATTGGAAAGCACAACTCCTGTGTTTTAGTGATAGCCAGGGAGAGAACTGGGCTGCTTTTATGTAATAAACTTTTCTTGTGACAGTCATTAGCCAACAGAATCTTCCACCCCTCATTTCCTTACCATTGGATGGTGGCTAGACTGATTTCACAGGGCTCTCTGGACCTCCCTCTGTCTATGCCAAGAATGGTTCTAGAATTTGGGACAAGGCAATTTTTCTTAAGTCAGGACCATGTCCCTCATGGACACCCCAGTTGCATCTCCAGGGCCTCCTCCTATGACCTATGACTACCATCAGCCATATGCTACCTGGGAACCAATTTCAAGTCAACTGCTTTCTCAGAATTTCTGAGTTCTGGTCTTGAGCTTCTTTCTCTGTCCCTATGTTTCTGGTTGCTGTCTGAGTTTGCTAGGGCTGCCAGAGCTAAGTGCCCCAAATGGGACAGCTCACAGCTGTGAGGCAGTGCTACAAGTATCAGGCAGCATCCATCTCCCACACCAGAGTCAGTAATTTAGTCACAGGTCCATGTCTAGCTATAGGAAAAATAGAACACCATCCACTCACACACACAGAGAGGAAAATAGTGGGTACTCGGGGGCTCCCCATAGCAATTTCCCTGTACACTTCCTCTGTTCATTTAGCTCACTTCTCTTCAATTCCCAGCATGAAACCCCTCTCTCATTGAGAATATTTCTCAATCACAGGACACCAGGTGATTTCTTCTGTAATGCTGTCCTGTGTGTCTTACGTCAATGTACATGCCATGTCTCCAACTACTAGTTTATAAGCTTCTTGGCTGGCAAGCTTTGCATCCTATTGTAAAGCCTACACATTTCCTAAGAAAAACTGGAGCCCAGGAGCAGCTAAGGATAGAACAGCTTTTCCTTCATCCTAGAGAAAACATACCGGACTCAGAGTTGAAATAATGACTGCACGTGGCATTGGGGTTCTTGGAAATGGATGGAAGAGAAGTAAAATTTCAGACTGCTACCTAGCAGACCATCACATGTAGGTGAGTGTGTCCCTGTGGACCTTAGAGACTGAAGGAACACAGGACTAGCAGCAGGTGTGGGGTGTGGATGGTGAGTGGGGGTGGAAAATGGGGGAGGGGAGGCACAGGAGTGGGCTGGAGATTCCACAAGGGCTTCATAGCACCCTGTTGACTACAGGATGGGAGTCAGGCAAGAAAGGGAGTGCAGCACTCTGTGGTGACAAAGTCCACAGCTCAAAGTCAGAGCAGGACTGTGAACCAGGGCTGTGTCCTGCTGCATCTAAGCCTCAGTTTCTTCCTTCCTGGAGTGGAACTAATATTGTGTATTCCTCAGGGTTGCTGTAAAGGCTAAATAAGATGATAGAAACCACACAGGCAAGCCATTGCTGTGCATGGCTGGCACTGTGCTGCCCTCACTGAGTGGATCTTAGCCAGGAGGGCATGGTAGGGCCTCTAAGGGCAGGTGCCGAGCCTGTTCCTGGAGCAGGATTAATTCCCAGCACAGAGCTGGGGATGGAAGGCAGAACAGGAAGCTGGGCCAATGTAGGGAGGATTTTAAAGCTGGGATATTCAATGTTACATCACAGGAAGTGGTTGATTTCTAAGCTAAGAGGTCACATGGTGAAAGCCAGGATTAGCTAGCCTGGTATGACAAACGATCCCCTCTCTGAACGCCGCCTGCTCATCTCTCCCTCTGCCCCTTACTGCTTTATCCTGCTTGGCATAGTCCCCTTCCATAGGCCCAGGACAACTGAACACTTTCTCTCTGTCTGGCCAGCAGTTTCTTCTACCCTCTGCCTGCAAGCGATGAGTTCACTCACCTGTCACTGCTCTAAGCCAGTTCTTCCATCAAGCTTCCACAGCACAGACCAGGACTGGCTCAGCTGTACATTAGGATGCTTGTCTTCCCTGGTGCTCCCCTAAGTCTCTGACCCCAACCTCCGCAGCCAGGTTGGCTGGCACCCAGGGCCATGACGGAGCTTCTGCTGCTTCCTTGCCACAGCCTTGTTTGCGTTTTCATCCAAGCATGCTGGCAACTGTGGGGTGAGATGTTGCCCCCACACATCCTGTTCCCAGGAATCACAGCATTTGGCTCCTGTGATCAGCTGACTTGTGTCCATGCCAGAGGGCACACCATCCAACACTGTCTTACGTGCACAGACGGTCTCTTGCTGCTCTGCCTGGTAAATACGCATTCTGCTTCCTAATCACTTACAAATGGTTTTGTAGCAAACCAAAGTCTCTATTGCTATCTGGGTGGTCCTAGAATGTCTCTCCCTTTAAAACTGCAGCTATGAGCGTGTGTATGTGTGTGTGTGGTTGTGCACGCATCCAGGTGCAATGGCATTTCAGAACAAGAATGTCCTTGGACATATCTCTGTACCTTGTAGAAAACACTCCCCTCCTCACTCTAGAATTATAGTGATGCAGGTGAGATTTAGGGTATCCTGCTTCCGGGAGAAGTTATACTCCATTTTGAAGTGGTATGTCAATGCAGAAGAGAATCTGAAACACTGACCACAGAACCTCAACGGTCCCCTTTTCCAAAACTATAATATTCATACAGATGACACCTGGCCAAGATAAACCCTAATAACAGCCTAGATGAGGAAAGGGAGGGGAGAACTGGCAGCCCCCACACTCTGCACCCCTTCAGATGGCCAGGTGGCCACAGAAAGGTGCCACAGTCCCTGAGAGCCTCTAGCTCCTTGTTCCCCTCATTTAGCCTGTGGAGCACAGACCAGCCCAGGTTACCAGGTGCCTTGGGGAAGAACAAAAGGTGCTTCAAATTAGATGGGGGCGCCCATGTATATCCCCACATTCCTGCAACATCATCCTCTCAGAGCAGCCACTGGACATGGCAAAAGACACACAAAAGCTGATGGCATCCTTCCATGGCATGGCTCAGCAACCTTTCCTCCGTGAAGGTACAGACAGCGAGAGTTCAGGCTTTGCAGCCACGTTCGGCTCTCTGCTCCAAACCCTCAACTACGCAGTTGTCTCGCCAGCCACAGACAATCCGCAAACAAGTCACAGTGTCTATGTTCCAACATAACACATGATTTGTAAAAGCAAGCCATAGGCTGAATTGGCCTGCAAGTAATAGGTGCTGACCCCTGTCCTATGGACCAGGCGTGACACAGTATAAGCCGCAGAGCATATGGTCAGGCAGAGAAACCTGTCTATGTGGAAGGAACCACTAGGAAGAGAACTTGGGTCTCTTGGGTCTCTCTCTCTCTCTGTATATTTACACACATGTATAGGTTTATGAGATGGAGAGAGAATGTGGGAATTGAGGGCTGGAAGAATGTTTCAACAGAAGGTGAAGAATGAGCTGGTGTAGAGAAAAATTGTCTGTATAATCGAAAGGAATCCTGCTCTCATTCTCTCTGTATCTAACATGCCACAGAGTTGCTAATGCAATATCGGGTTCCTGATGAATTATCAGAAGAAATGCACATATTTAAGATGGTAGAAGGGTTCACAGCACTGATAAAGACCCAGAATATTTGAGCTGTGATTCCTTCTAGCTCTTATGAATTTAATTAAATTTTCAAGATAGATAAAGGTTTATCTGCTTGAAAACACAAGAGGCAGGCATCCTTGCCTTTATGGGAGGATCCACACATTGTCCATCTGTCTTTGCCAGACAGAAAAAGAAACTGGATCAATCAGAAGGTGAATGAGGGGGGCTGGCGCTGTGGCTCACTTGGTTAATCCTCCACCTGTGGTGCTGGCATCCCAAACAGGCGCCGAGTTCTAGTCCCGGTTGCTCTTCTTCCAGTCTAGCTCACTGCTGTGGCCCAGGAGTGCAGTGGAGGATGGCCCAAGTGCTTGGGCCCCTGCACCCACATGGGAGACCAGGAAGAAGCACCTGGCTCCTGGCTTTGGATCAGCCCAGCTCTGGCGGTGGCGGCCATTTGGGGAGTGAACCAACGGAAGGAAGACCTTTCTCTCTGTCTCTCTTTCTCACTGTGTATAACACTACGTGTCAAATAAATAAATTAAAACAAAAAAAAAGGGCGAATGAGGAACAATTTTCCTGGAATCATGGAATGTTAACATTAAATGGGATCCTGGAGACTATGGAATCAACAAACATCTCATTCGCTTCGGAGCAACTGAGGGCTTACTCTGGTTAGAATAATAAAGAAGGGGCCAAAAAAAAAAAAAAAAAGACACATCTTGGATTAGATTCCCCATCCAAAGTTCACAAAACCGTAATGATTTTATGTTTTCTCTATTTTTTATGGAATAAATTAGCTTCTTCCCAAAGTCTGGATCAAATCCAATGAGCAATGCTTCTTTGCTGGATTCCCAATCTCAGCTGTTTTCACAGCAGTTGAGGGGAAAAAGACAAAACCGCCTCTTGTCCTGCTGTTGCTATGTCTCAGTGTTCTTCTGAGAAACGAAAGAAAACTCTATCAATCAAAGGCATTTCCCCTTTGTGGATGTTGGTGGCCTGTAATTCATATAAACACAATGATCAATCACAGGCAAGCAGAAAAAATAAAATTAAAGATTTATTCTCGCCTTTGATAGCTCCCAGTTTTGTCATCTCTAAATGACCAAGGGTTCTTTGTGCAGTTCCCATCAGAAAGCAAATGAGAAGGCGCGTTTGCCTCCACATCGTTTGTAGCTCACCTCTCTGCAATGCCATAAATTAGCCAGCACATGAAGATTGCATTCTGTGTTCAGCAGATGATCAGCTGATCAGGCAATGCAAATTAAGGCACAAGAGGCTGAAAAACCACTGGATGTATGGCACTTAGATTTCCTGCATCCACTATGGACACTTTGAAGAGGCTGTTGAAACACCACGCTTAGGTTACTGGCCATATTAGAAGTTCAAGATAAACATATTAGAATTCAGCCGTTATCTGAGGAAAATTCAGTCATAAAAAGGATTTGTGTACTTGCAAATGGCAAAAGTACATGCTCAGAGAGGGGCTTGTTTCTGACAACCTCAGAGGGCTTCAGCAGAAACTGACAGAATAATGGATTAAAGTAGTTGTCCCCCCTCTCCCATGAAACACTTTTAGTTTTTTTCTGCAAAGAACAATATTTTCAGGCCGGCACCGCGGCTCAACAGGCTAATCCTCTGCCTTGCGGCGCCAGCACACCAGGTTCTAGTTCCAGTTGGGATGCCGGATTCTGTCCTGGTTGCTCCTCTTCCAGGCCAGCTCTCTGCTGTGGCCTGGGAGTGCAGTGGAGGATGGCCCAAATGCTTGGGCCCTGCACCCCATGGGAGACCAGGAGAAGCACCTGGCTCCTGGCTTCGGATCAGTGCAGTGCGCCGGCTGCAGCGCTCTGGCCACGGCAGCCATTGGAGGGTGAACCAATGGTAAAGGAAGACCTTTCTCTCTGTCTCTCTCTCTCACTTCCACTCTGCCTGTCAAAAAAAAAAAAAAAAACCCACAATATTTTCCTTTCTAGGACACCTACCTGAAGAAAAAAAAAAGTTGCATTTAGAGCAATGAGCCGAAATGATGGCAAAACATGTCTCGTTTGCCATTGTAGTAAGACCGTCACAGATTCCAGGAGAATGCAAATTCCATCAGTGCTGATATTTTTCTTGGCAGAGGCTTTGAGGAATGTGATCTTCTTTCTCTTCTCAAAAATGGTGAATCTTTTCAGCACCTCCACTCTGATTTTGAGTGCTGAATTATGCTCTCTTACAGAGAGTGGGTAACACGATCTTGCAGTTCTGGCTTGACTTTCATCTGTGTAATTTTAACACATAGTTTCCAGTAATTAGCTGATGTTTTTAATTCAAGGGGAAAGTTATAAGTGCACAGTTGTGACTAGAGTCTTCCAAGATTGCTTTTTAAAGGCCAGTGCAACACAGATCCAAGTGAGCATCATTTCCTTCAAAGGAGTCTCCTTGGGAAGGAACACAGCTAATCCTAATGATGTTGCCGCTATTCAAAATATTTTTGGAATTCCTTTTTTGAGAATTGTTTTCAGGACCATAAAAGAAAATTAGTCACACTGTTCCAAAATGAACCATGCACAAGCAGCATAATTGGCACGGGTAGGTTACTGGAAGCAAACCTTAGTAAATGTTTCCCCCCAGTCAAGCTCACCCCAATTACCACCAGTGAATGCCCTCATTTTTTTCTTGCAGATTTATGATTTTCAAGAGAATATGTCCCTAGATATATCCCAGGTCCTGAAGGCAATTCTAAAAGCCAAATTCTGCCTCACTGAGCTGTCTACCCAATGATTTCTGAGCTGCTCATGTGAAAGCCAGCAGGTGGATCCCTAAGGTTTTACACTTTTCAAGTTTTTTTGGTAAAAACATTTAAAATCTACTTTATTATTGATTTCTAAAATATAAAGCACTGTTATTATCTAGAGTCCTTGTTGTACAATATGTTACTTACCCAATATACACATATTTCAAAACATAATGTCCTACATGATACATAATTTCAGCCAATTAAAAAATAAAAGAGTCTTTTGGAATCACGTCCTGCAGAGACCACTGGGTACAGTGGTTGCTAAGCATGGGTGCTATGTCATTTTCCCTAAAGACTCTGACCCACTAATGACTACCCTGACTACATGAGCAGTGCCAGCTCTTCCCAGTTTGTTGAATTTGTGGAGGTTGGGGGTGGGATGGGAGATTGAGTCAATAATTGGTTTTAAGTAAAAGACAAACAACAGAATGGGGATTTCTCTATTTTCTGTCTTGATTCAAGGCTTGCCAATGATGCTAAGTGGTTGTTACATGTTGCAGCCAACATTTTTTGCAGTAGTTTCATTCCATTACCACTAGTTAACCCATTCATATTTGACTCACAGTTATCCAAAACCAGTTTCTCCAAAACTTTCAGCAAGGTGAGGCTCCGGTGTCTGAACCCCTGGTCAATTAATTATACAGAGAGGAGGCTGTGATAGGAATTTCCCTGATAATATTTCCGAATAAACACATACAGCATGCTGTGCTCTTTAAAAACATTCAATGGCTTCTACTGGGACAGAATAAAACATAATCTCTTAGAATTATGGAAAATCAACAGATAATCTACTTCATTGCAAATAATGCAGATGACTAATACAGTTATGAAAATCATTTTCTGACAATCAAATAGATTACCATTCAAATAGCAATTTCAGTTAAAGATTTGTTTTTCCTTTACCTTGACCAGGATTAAAAATACGTGACACAGAAAACAGCTGATGGTGTGGGAGGTAGTTATCCCCACCCACCTTGGTGTCTTTCTCTGAAGGCATTTGCAATTATGTTATCAGAAGCCTCACAAGTCTCCAGATTCTCCCCAAGGATCTTCCTTCTCTGTCTGCTGTCACTCCCTTCCTTAGCTCATCCATCTTGAGGCTGTAAATACCATCTATTCACTGCTGACTTCTAAAGGATAGCCCCAACCTCGAGGCACTCTCAAACTCCATACTCACCCAACTTCTAACCCAATACTGTTCAAAACAGAAAACTTCAATTCTAGACCTGCTTCCCCCACGTCTTACCAATGTCTACAAAAGGCAACATTATGCTTTCAGTTGTTCAGTTCCATATCTTGATACCATCTTTCACCCCTATTTGTGCCTCATTCTTCTTATCTAATCTAATAAAAAGTATGTAGTACCAAAAATCATTTCTCAGCTGAGTTAGAGAAACAGCCTCCCAGCTCTGGCCCTTGCTCACCTGTAGCCTCTTCCAACACCAGAGAGTATGATCGTGTCAGCCCTCAGGTGGATCACTGTGCTTTTCTGCTCAGAATCTTCCCGTGGTGCCCATCACACTGAAGGAAAAGTCAAGCTTTCTCAGTGTTATGGAGCCCTGGTGGAATGGCCCTTTGCTCTCGCCCTGATCTCCTTTCCCACCGATGTCCTTTGTGTTCTCTCCATTGTTCTACTTTTTCTCAAGTCAACAACTTCCAAGCAATTTATTGCCCTGGGTTCTCTGCTCTGCTGTTCCCTCTGTGTGGACTCCTGTCCACCAGGTTATCCTGTCTCTCAACTATACATTTCCTAGTTGGAAAGTAAAGCATGATATTAACATAAGTCTGCTATGGTTTAAATGTTTGTGTCCCCTCTAAAATATGTATTTAGAAGACATGGCCTTCAGGAAGTGATCTGGTCATGAGAGTACATGCTCACGAATGGCATTCGTTCCCTTATAAAAGAGACCTCAGGGAGTTTATACACTCATTCCACTACTCCTTCCTCACGAGAGGGAATCATCTGTGAATGAGGAAGAGGGCCATCGCTAACCACCAAATCTGCCTGAATCTTGGAGTCTTCAGTCTTCAGAAATAATTGTTCACATACCCAGTCACCTAGTTAGCCATATTTCTTGCGCATTCAACATTCCCAGTTGATAATATAATGAATATAATTGAAGTAGAAGTTATGCTGTCATTCATGACATGTAAAATTCTACACTATGTACGTTTATATGTATGCATGTACATACATATACATACATGTGTATACATACATATATACATACACACAAATGACATGAAATAAAGGATGTCTATCACAGGTATGATATCAGCATGACAGGACTTCATGTACAGTTTTACTTTGAAATTTCTTACAATGAGTATTTGTGTGAATTTTTCACAGTAAAAATTTCAAGTAAATTATATTATTTTTCTATAAAATAAAAACATATGCTCAAAAATGTTTTTGTAGCAAATCTATTGTTTTAAATCTGAATTATTCTAGCAGACCTGGGAATAGCTATTTGGCTGAATGTTATATAAGGAGAAATCCAAAACAGCAAATGACTTCTCCCACCCCTGTCCATGTAAATCAAATTCTGCACCAAAGACACATTCTTGGATCCTTCCCAGCACAGGCAGGGAAAAGATGGAGGAGGTAAAACACACAGCTAACTTTTTGACCCTTCATGTGTCATTTGGTCAAGTATCAGTGCCCATGACTCCCCCCGCTTCAAACTTCTGAACCACCCATCTTCCAAAATACTCTCTGCAAACCAGCTGAAGAAAAAATCAGACCCCATGGGTGCTAAAGGCATGAGAACGGATATTCTCTTTCCCCCGATTATTTCACAGCACCCTTCCCACTCCTAATGTACCAATTCTCTTACATAGAAGTGGGGCCTCAGGGATTGTTTTCTCCCCCTTTTTGTCTTCTAATAAGATAGAAATTCTATTTTAAGCAATTTGTAATAGAATTTCACAAATTCATTAGGTGATTCCTACTCTGATGTGATTTCCTTGTACATATGAGCACAAGAGAGACAAAAATAGAAACAAGTACGTGATCAGGGACAGGTAACATAAATTATGTGAGAATTGAGTGCCTATGAATCAGGACTGTGAATGTCAAAAAACTTAGAAGAATGGCTCTTATTCCTGTAGTTGCTCTAAAATTTTTTGTTGAATGAATGGATTTCTGAGTTCAGCTGGAGAGTTGAGATGGAGGCAAATGCTGTGGTGACTGCCTCTCCATTGTGTGAGGAATTTGTCCCACAATGACTGCAGTCAACTGCTGTAGTCAGCAGTGAACTGTATAAAGATGCCATCACCACCATATCACAGTAGAAGTACCTGTAATGCAACTACAACTATATTGTTGTACAGACAGGGTAAGTAGCCACACTTACTCATAGTAAGTGGGAATTTTATAGTAGGAATGGGAAGGAAGTTTAAGGAACTTGCCCTGTTCTACACTGTTAGGTTATATTTTCCACCATGCTTTTCTACCATCTTTAATCAGAACCTAGAAGGTAATTCAGCAGGGTCCAGAACCAGCCTTACTAAGGCATCAGAAATCTCTCTGAGCTTCCAATTAGTAGACTCCTTTCTCCTCATCCTCACTCTGCCCCACGGCTTCTGTCATCCACACTTTGGATTCCAGCTAGGATTCAGGATTCCAGACTAGTCCTGGAGGGCCCACACTCCTGCAAGTACAGTGTTGATGACCAGAGGAAGAACAATGAGCCCCAGAAAAGGACAATGGCATCCACAAGCACAGAATCAGTCCTGACTGCCACAACACTAACTTACAGAAACCATCACACCAAACCCTGACGCTGAGGATCCTCAATGGCTCCCTGGTGCTCCCATAGCCAACAGAGTACTAAATCTGCTATTATGTCTTTGCTATGCAGCCCGGCTCCTGGGCATCTACAATACCCTAGAACATCTGGCCCCCTGGGACCACTTTGCTCTTTGGATCTGGCCCTGGATGACTCAGACCAACTACCAGACAGATGGTCTATTGCTCATCAGCATCAGAGACCAACGCAACAGGCTACAGTTGTTCTCCCACTTCTCATAGCACTGATCTAAAAGCAGAGCCACGTGTCCAAATGCCGAGATCCATAAAGAGCATGGAAAACTCTAAAGCAGTCCAAGAGCTAAAACTTTGAATAAGATATCCAAGAAGGAGTGAAAGTTGGCCATTAGAAGGGAGAGGTTTCTTACTGACAACTTTAATCATCACCATCATCATATTTATCATCCTCAATGAATATATTTATTTACAAGGGTACTTCAAACATTCATGGAAAAGTTAAATTAAACATGAATTTAGTTTGGTGCAAAAAATTTTCTTGGTGCAATATTTTTTTTCAGAATATGTGATAAGAGCTTATTAAGAAATAAAATACTCATTGATTTCAAACATTTTTTGCACTGAAAGATACTTTTGTTTACATTTTTCCAAGAATTTTTAAAAGATTTATTTATTTATTTATTTATTTAAGAGGCAGAATTACAGACAGAAAGAGGTAGAGACAGAGAGAAGGTCTTTCATCTGCTGGTTCATTCCCTAAATGGATGCTCTGGCCAGAGCTGGGCCAATCGGAAGCCAGGAGCCAGGAGCTTCTTCTCGGTCTCTCACATGGATGCAGGGGCCCAAGCACTTGGACCATCTTCCACTGTTTTCCCAGGCTTATTAGTAGGGAGCTGGATTGGAAGTGGAGCAGCTGGGACATGAACCAGCACTATATGGGATGCCAGCACTGCAGGTGGAGTATTCACCTACTATGCCACAGTGCTGTCCCCAAAGAGAAATTATTGAGTGTTATGTGGCTAGTGATATTTCTACCACAGCATGGGAATGGGCATTTCCAGCTCCTGACTCCAGCTTCCTGCCAGTGCAGATCCTGGGAGGTAGCAGTAGATGGCTGGAGTGATTGGGTTCATACCATTCACAAGGGATCGAGTTCCCACCACCTGCCTCTGGCCCCATCAAAGTCCCACTCTGGTATTTCTGGCATTTGGGAAGTTAATGAACAGAAGAGAGGAATGAGAGAGTGCTCTCTCCCTGTGTGTATCAATGTATCTTTCAAATCTCTATCTCAAAAAATCCCCATAGCAAGACTTAGATGGTATTTATTTTCAAACAATACCCTCTTTTACCTCATATCTGTTATTTGAAGAGATGGACCAACAACTGTATGAGAATCATGAGAGAAATACAAACAGTTCTCCTGCTAAGAGGAGGGAATTCTCTAATCATGATCATGGCTTCCATAGACTTTGGAATTTCTACAGAAAGTATCATCATGACCCTCAACTCAGCATAACTTTCTGTGAGTTTTATTTAGAATGTTTAGCATAGAAGATTGAAATTACATAAACACACACACACACATACAAACTATAACCTTAGATGTTTTAGAATTTAAGAATGCTAGGTTCATGTTGCCTGTTGCCTTAGGAAGCTGGTATAGGAGGAAATGATTTTCAATAAAGAGATACTTGGAATTTTTTTTTTGACAGGCAGAGTGGACAGTGAGAGAGAGAGACAGAGAGAAAGGTCTTCCTTTTGCCGTTGGTTCGCCCCCCCTCCCCCCAAGTGGCTGCTGTAGCCAGCGTGCTGTGGCTGGTGCACCACGCTGATCCGAAGCCAGGAGCCAGGTGCTTCTCCTGGTCTCCCATGGGGTCCAGGGCCCAAGGACTTGGGCTAATCTCCACTGCACTCCCAGGCCACAGCAGAGAGCTGGACTGGAAGAGGAGCAACCAGGACAGAATCCGGCACCCTGATCGGGACTAGAACCCCGGGTGCTGGTGCCACAGGCAGAGGATTAGCCTGTTGAGCCATGGCGCCGGCTGAGATACTGGGATTTTAAAGACTGGTCCCCTGGGTGTTCTGTACCTGGTTCATGCCCTTTCCCACAGGGGAAGCCCTCACTTCCCAGTTGTTTGGTAGCATCTATTTCACCATCCCTCTCCTTGCTCACCGGAGACTCAAGACGATAACTGCACCATGCATGCCTACAGATTACTGATAAGTGACACTGACCATTTTAGACAGCAAACTTCTAGTGTAGTTAAAATCATAATGGGGGCCGCCACCTGCAGTGCTAGCAACCCATATGGGTGCTGGTTCTGGTTCCGCTGCTCCACTTCCAATCCAGATCTCTGCTAGGGATGCAGTAAAGGATGGCCCAAGTCCTTGGGCCCCTGCACCTGCATGGGATTCCCAGAAGAAGCTCCTGGCTCCTGGCTTCAGACCAGCCTAGCTCCAGTCATTGCAGCCATTTGGGGAGTGAACCAGTAGATGGAAGACTCTCTCTCTGTTTCTGCCTCTTTGTAACTCTGTCTTTCAAGTAAATAAGTCAATCTTAAAAAAATGGTTCAAACCATTTGTAATCACTGATGTCCAGTGTTGCCTGCCCAAAACTCTACTGGAGTTGGATTTCTAGTTCTTGGCTGAACTTTAGCAACTGGATGTCAGATACTCCAGGAGACTCTGAGTCTTACTAGATCCTTACTCAAATCCAGCGTGGTGCATTCAGGTTAAAACCCCTTCTCAGTGAGGCAGGCTTCTATTTTTGCCAAGGTAAATGTCCTTTTAACAGATTTCATCAAACCCCCACATTGTAGTATGCAACATTATTTTATGGTTTACTTGTGAGGAAACATTATTTTGTAACATTATTTTACAGACTACTTATCAGGAAAAAATTACTTTCAATTAAAATATGGCATGCCATTATTTATAAGACATACCATGACATAAGAGGTATAAAATATGTAAATAATTTGCATGTTAGAGCTGAAGAAATGCAGCGTTAAATCCTATGACAGGGGCTGGTGCTACGGAATAGTGGGTAAAGCTGCTGCCTGCGGTGCCAGCATCCCATATGGGTGCAAGTTTGAGTCTGGTTGCTCCACTTCTGATCCAGTCCCCTGCTAATGTGCCTGAGAAAGCAGTGGAAGATGGCCTGAGTTCTTTATCCCCTACACCCATGTGGGAGACCCAGAAGAAGCTGCTGGCTCCTGGCTTAAGAATGGCATAGTTCCAGCCATTTGGGGAGTGAACCAGTGGATGGGAGACCTCCCCTCCTCTCGTGTCCTGGATGATCCTCTTCCAATCCAGCTTTCTGCTTATGGCCTGGAAAAGCAGTGGAAAATGGCCAGGTGCCTGGGCTCCTGCACCCATGTGGGATACCTGGAAGAAGCTCCTGGCTCCTGGCTTCCGATTGGCTCCTATGACAGATTCTGGGGTTTTTGCCTTTATTTTCAACAAAGTAAAATTAACCTACCTGAGTCTGTAATTTGTTTGGGGATGACAGGTGCTTACACCCCATCCAGAGTCATCACTGACCATGCAGGCTGCATTCCTACCTCTGGATTCCCAGTGACGCCTGCACACCAGATGAGCCCAATTAATACTGCACCAGGACGCTGAGCATAACATACAAAGCCATGCATTCCACCCTCTTTTGGGGGGCCACGATTCTGCGGTAAGCAAAGGCAGGTCCCGGCCTGACTCGGCTTTGCTCCAGGCTCTGCATACACAGCAGGGTTTATGAACTTAGCTGGAGCCTCCACTCAGACTTGGCTACCCACTTCCTTGCAGACATGTTGGAATCTGCCAGAATCAAGATTGAGATTTGGAAGTTGAGAAGGAACCAAGGGAGGCAGAATTTCTACTGAGTCTGTGGACTTCAGGGATGTGTCCTGATCCAGCACTTTATTTCAGGCACTGTCATGTACTCTTCGGTTACAGATCCAGTGGGGTACTTTCATTTTCACTCTGCTACCGCTCTCTGTGTGCCAACCTCACTGGAGGTGAACCAATCGGTTTATTCAGGGGTGGGGAACACCCGATCCATGGGCAGTAGACAGCCCATGGAATCATTTGGTCTGGCCCTGCCAAGATGACTCCAGGCTGGACTCAATATTCAATAAATTTATAGCAGGCTAACTTTTAAGGTGATAATTTATATGACCTGAGAATGATTTTATTATTAATATCCAAATGGCCCTTGGCAGAAAGTAAAGGGTTCCCCATCTCAGAAAGCAGGAAAAATGGATTCCCTCTTTATAAATGCACTTCTACTCAAAATGGGTAGACACCTCACATGTTCACTGGATCAAATGGTACCAGGCTTGCCCACAACTTATTTCTCTGCCTTCATTTTCTCTCTCTCTCTCTCTCTTTTTTTTTTTTTTTTGGACAGGCAGTGTTAGACAGTGAGAGAGAGAGAGAGACAGAGAGAAAGGTCTTCCTTTTCCATTGGTTCACTCCCCAAATGGTCGCCATGGCTGGCGCACTGAGGCCGGCACACCGTGCTGATCTGAAGCCAGGAGCCAGGCGCTTCCTCCTGGTCTCTGTGCGGGTGCAGGGCCCAAGCACTTGGGTCATCCTCCACTGCCTTCCCGGGCCACAGCAGAGCAGACTGGAAGAGGAGCAACCGGGACAGAATCTGGCGCCTCGACTGGGACTAGAACCCAGGGTGCCAGCACTGCAGGCGGAGGATTAGCCTAGTGAGCCGCAGCGCCGGCCCATTTTCTTTCTCTTAAATATGACTTTATGTATGTGCTATGTATACATTTTGATAACATTGAGTTGGATATATGTTGTAAATGACATTTAATCCTCTTTTAGAACAATATGACAACATGCTTTTTTATTTATTTATTTTTTATTTTTAGATGTTACTTATTTACTTGAGATGAGGAGTTGTAGACAGAAAAGTCTTCCATCTGCTGGTTCACTCCCCAAATGGTTGCAATGGCCAGAGCTGAGCCCATCCAAAGCCAGGAGCTTCTTCCAGGTCTCCCACACAGGTGCAGAAGCCCAAGCACCAGGGTTATTTTCCACTGCTATCCTAGGCCACAGCTGGGAGCTGGACTGGAAGAGGAGCAACCAGGAGTAGAACCAGTGCCCATCTTGGATGCAGGTACTGCAGGTGGAGGATTAACCAAGTGCGCCACAGCGCCGCCCCCGACATGCATTTTTAAATAGACAATAAGTGCAGAACCCCAGACTGTTCATCCTTCAAGTGTCTGTTATCAGTGAGGGTAAGGTGGATACATCACAACCACAATCAGATCCAGGAACACATGGTTAAATGCACACGGACTGCTGCTCCGTGTTCTCTTCACTCTGAGTCCCAGGCTCACAGAGCAGCCTGATTTGGCAGATATGCTGACCTCCCAACAGAAGAAAAAGAGATGGAGCCAGCGGTGCCTCAGAACACTCACACATCACTCTCTCCTGTGTCCTGCTCACCAATACAAGCTGCACAGCCAAGTCTTCTTTCCACAGAGCAAAGAATTGAATACTTTGAAAGATAAATGCACTCTCCCACAGGTCCTTCAAGATCGTGTCGGTAAATGCCATTATTTAAGGCTTTTGAGCTCTAGTTTTTTTAATTGATGAAGTGACCTATTTATTACATACGGACAGTGAAATTGGTGGTACCGTTTGTACTGTGATTAATAATGATTCAGAAAGACTGGCTGTCTAAATAGGAAATGAGGTAATGGTCCATCAGCTTGGAGTTCCTGTACCCACTTCAGAACCACACCCCACTTTCTGAGAGCTCACATCCTTCTCTCCCTCCCATCTCTTTCTTTTAAAAACACTTTGCTAATTTATTTGGGAGACAGAGAATGTGCTCATCCACTGGTTCACTCCCAAAATGCCTCCAACAGCCAGGAATAGAGCTGGTCGAAGCCAGGAGGCACTCAACCCAGGTCTCCCAGGTAGGTGGTGGGAATCCAATCATGCTGCCTCCCAGGGTCTGCACTCCCAGGAACTTGGTATGAGGACCTGGAGCCAGATGTTGAACACCATCACTCTGAGATGGGACACAGGCATCGTAACTGGTGTTTTCCTGTCTCTTTTTCTTTTTCTTCCTCCTATTCTCTTTTTCACTCCCTTCTTCCCTCCCTATCACCCTTTCATTTTTGTTCCTTTTAAACTGATAAGAAGAGATACTACACTTGATTTTAGTCAAAAGGCCAAAATTATTTTTTGTTCCCTTTAAGTCAGTCCTTTTAATGACTGAAAGCTGATATTATTCCCAATAGGCACTACAATATTCTTTGCATTCTGAATAGCAAGTTGTGGGTTCCTGGTTCCCTTGACCAGTGCTGGGAAGACCAGATATATGAAGGACACTGGCCACCATGGAAATTGAAAAAAAAAACTGAAAACTAAAACCCAGTAGCATGTCTACAGTTACTCACCCTTCTCAGCTTATTTCTGAAAAGCTAATTATCAGTGATAATCAAAAGGCTTGTTGGCTATATCTGGAGGGAACCAGGATCCCCCCAGGAGTGGCTAGGTGTGCAGATTTCATATTCTTTGTGTGACCTTACTTGATTTCCTGTGAAATATATTTCAATCATTAGTACTGCAGAAAATGTTGACCTCAGGCAGCAGTAAAAATCCATTAATAAGTGAATGCCATATTCAGGTGCTTTTACCATTAATGAACAAGTGTCCCCTGTGCCGGTTGTAGGTGTTTTTTTCTAGAAAGGCATTATTTATGGTTATAGTGTACAAGCATCCTCTGGCCAGCTCTCTACAGTAACCTCCATAAGCAAGTAACATACAGCTATCATAAAGACAATGACAATATCTATAGTTCCTACTTGATTTCTCTGACTTAAATTATGCAAAACAATTGCTTATAAGATTCACTGAATAGGGGGCTGGGTTGTGCTGTAGCAGGTAAAGCTGCTGCCTTGTGATGCTGGCATCCCCAGTAGGTGCTGGTTCATGTCCCCGGCTGCTCCACTTCTATCCAGCTCTCTGCTAATGACCTGTGGAAAGCAGTGAAAGATGGCCCAAGTTTTTAGGTCCCTGCTACCCATGTGGGAGACCTGAAAGAAGCTCCTGGCTCCTGCTTTAGCCTAGTCCAGCCCTGGCCATTGTGTCCATCTGGGAGTGAATCAGCAGGCTGAAGATCTTTCTGCTTCTTTCTCTCTCTCTCTCTCTCTGATTCTGACGTTCAAATAAATAAATAAATCTTTACAATTTTTCACTGAGAAATTAGTGGAATGGAAGCTTAAGCTTTGATTATTTTTTAAAGTATTTGATACAATATCTTACATTTATGTCATTTTAAGTGCATTCCATACGCTTATGAAACAGATCAATTAGGGGGCAGTTCCTTACTTTGAAAAGACATTTCACTGGGATGTTTTAAATAAGTAATTCCCTTAAAAGTATTTTATATTCAATTTGATTTGCAAAAATTGGAATTACAGACAACTCTTAAGGGCCATGATATAACTGCTGGGACAGATTCAACAGTGTACATGCATTCACAGTTGGTTGAAATGCTGCTACACAGAAAGCTCTATGAATGCGAATTAAAGCACATTTGTGGTAAATTGGAAAATGTGCTCCTGTAAAGCTGGCTGTTGGCTGCTCCAGGTGTCCAGTGCCTCTCCGAGAAACTCTGCCTTCGGATGATGCCCCCACCTCCAGCCCTCCCTCTCCACCTGCAACATATACCAGCCTCAGTTCTGAAGTGGACAGGTAGGCAGCTGCTTCCTTCAGAGAAAAGTCTTTTTCTCCTTGAGACCCCACCCCCCATGAGCACTTCAGACCCAGAATCACACCTAGTGGAAACCAAATAAAGTTTTCCTGTTGTTGTTTCGTTTTGGTCATTTGTCCCCTTTGTTTCTGACACAGTGCAGTGAGGAGAGTGACAAATTGCTGTCACTTTATGAGCTTGGCCTTCAGCAATGTGGTCTCCCTCCCTAGGAATGAGTTTCTTTGCATAAATAACCCAGGCTGGATTAATGGCACCTGTATTCATCAGCCTGGGTTCACATTTATTTGATTAAAGAGTATTCCATTTTTCTAATCCTCTGCAAACTATCACTTATAATTTACTAAATCAGGAAACGTTATCTTAAACACATTTTCCATCAATGTAGGCAGCTACACAGACTACTATGAATTAAATTAAATGGTGGCAAGCACTCACGGAAATGAGGCCAGGAATGAACCTGGGGTTCCTCTGGGAGCCAGCTCCCTCAAATCTCCCTGACAGGGGTCCTGGAACTGAATGCCTTTGGTGCTCAGAAGACAGCAGTAGAGGCTGATGAAGGAAAAGCGTAATCCAATCACCCACTGGTGGAAAAGAGGATATGGCCAGCTCACCCAGCACCGGATGCCATCGAGTCCTCACTCAGCCATCTCCTCTGCCTGCTAGGATGACCTCACCAGTTCAAGAGCAAGACCAAGGAAAACCAGCTGTGGTTAAGGACTTGTTTTCAGTTCCTGAATTCTGACAGCTATACTGCAATGGGGAGACGCGTGAGATCCCCCCGCCCTTCCTTCTGGGGCACAGAATAGCTCTGATTTTATCACTCATAACCTATTGGAGAATACCATGACCTTCAGTGGATTCCCTGGCTACAGAGAGACATCACTCAGTAACTTTTTTTTTTTTTTCAAATTTACCTCTTCTTTTTGTCTCAGTAGAAATAGCTAAGGTGATTAATGTGATCAATCACTTTAAAAATATCAAAAGAGTTTCAGCTGAAAGGAGTCTACTGATACGTTATTTCCAAAGTTATAATAAGAAATCAGAAATCTTCAACAGGCAATCTAAAATTATATTGCATTCTATTTTAAGTGTCACTCTCCACAGCAATCAAAGTACCCTAGGGTCATGTTGCAGAGACCAATAAGAAACCATAATTTACAATGCTGTTATTTCCAGAAAATGTTATTTGACACAACAGCTTTGGGAACGGATGCACCATGTGGTAGTTAACATCTCAGTTCAGTGCATGAAGTCTGACAACTGTATTAAGTATAATATGTTCTCATTTGTTTAAATCCAGCAATCAATATATCAGATACGGATCCCACATCCCTAAATAATTCTTTCAAGATGACAGGAAAACATCATATGTGAACAAATAAACTAATTACAAAGAAATTTTCAGCTTCCTGAATTGTGTGGCAAAGGATGTTAACATTGAGGAGATCAAATCATTTTAGAAAGATCTTTGAAATGTTTCAGTTTATTTTTGCATCAATGAAAGGTAAAAGTAGCATATACATTTGCTAGGACTTAAGCCTGACATATTTTGCAAATGGAAATATTAACTGTCAAATAAAACCCATTGTTAAGCCGGAAGCCTAGCCCACTGTAACCACACAGCTCTAGAACAGCCATACACGATTCACACAAAGGATCTGAATATACGATGAGGTTTTATAAGCATTTTTAAATGGAGGGTACTCATCCTGTCTTCCCAGAGCCTTTGGATCCCTGAAGATGGCTTGAGGAGGGAAGGGAAGGTGGGTGTTTGCCACAGCGGTTATGCTGCTGCTTGGGACACCCGCATCCCATACCAGAGCGCCTGGGTTTGAGTTCTAACTCCGCTTCCGATTCCAGCTCCCCTCTAATGTGCACCCTGGCAGGCAGATACTTGCTCCCCAGGTGGTAGACTCAGACTAAGTTTTGGGTTCCAGGCTTCAGCCTGGCCCAGCCCTAACCACTAGATAGAAGACATCTGTGTGTGTGTGTGTGTGTGTGTGTGTGTGTGTATGCACACATGCTTTTCGAATGCAAATAAATAAATAAACCTATGTACCTTGGAAGGAGAGAAATGTTGCAGCTGCTTCCTAAGAGTCTCCATGCCTTCCTGAGCTCACAATTACTCCACTGCCCCAGGAGATGGAATGGCAGTGAAATGAGGTGGTGCCACCAAAGGGGGCCTTATCTACCTGCTGCAGGTTAAACATCCAGAGTTTAGCAATACCCAGGGTGACATTCATTTCTCACCAAACGTACAACCCCAAGCTGAATCTATCTATCTATCTATCTATCTATCTATCTATCTATTTTGACAGTGAGAGACAGAAACAGAGAAAGATCTTCCTTTATTTATTTTGACAGTGAGAGAGAGAGACAGAGAAAGGTCTTCCTTTTCATTGGTTCACCCTACAATGGCCGCTGCAGCTGGTGTACCACATTGATTTGAAGCCAGGAGCCAGGTGCTTCCTCCTGGTCTCCATGAGGGTGCAGGGCCCAAGCACCTGGGCCATTCTCCACTCCTTCCCGGGCCACAGCAGAGAGCTGGACTGGAAGAAGAGGGACCGGGACAGAATCCAGCACCCCGACCGGGACTAGAACTCGGGGTGCTGGCGCTGCAGGTGGAGGATTAGCCTAGTGAGCCACAGTGCTGGCCATGAATCTATTTAAAAACCAGTAACATAAAGGAAAGATGGCATCTTTTCTCCGTGCATGCCTGTCCTAGAATATATCCACCCATTGAGCCTGATGGGAAACATGCCCCAATTCACACAAAACAAGGTGCTGGAAAAGCCAGGCTTTGAGAAAACCTGCATTACTTGGCCCTGTCTAGTTCATCATCCCCCAGTCCCTACAAGAACTTGGCACATCAAGTGTGGCTCCCAGAGACAGCATTGACCATATGATGGATTTCTCAGAAATGCAGAATCCCAGGCCCCATCTCCCAAGACCTGCCAAACAGAATCTACACTTCCATGGGACTTTCGGATGACCCATCCACACACTCCAGCTTAAAAACCTACAACACCTACAACTCGACAGTGACAGCGACGATTTAGTGCTGCTCTGTCCGTGAATTACTTTTAGAGACAAAAACCATGTCAGAGCAAGTCACTGGAGTCAGTAGCAGATATAAATAAAAACAGAAAATCCACCAGCAAGTTTTGTTTCTAGCACACACACACACACACAATAAGATGCTAGGGAATGCATGAGTTTGATCCTACAGCTTTGAAGGGAAGAGCGAACGTAGGGCAAAAGCTGACTCCCAGTCCTGATGAATACACAAGAATACACAAGAGGGGAGGGTTACAAGAAAGAAAACCTCCCAAGCCCCACCTGCTTGAGAACAGGTTGCTTGGCGACCAAAGCAGAGGAACTCTTCACCTTCCAGTGCCAGACTGGCGTTTTTTGTATTTACTAAGTTTGCTTTCTCAAATTTTGAAGACTTAATCCCTGGAAGATGTGTCTAAAGATTTTGTTGTCTGATAGTTTCCAGTGCTATTCTTCCTGGCTCTTCACCAAAAGTACAGAAAAGCTGCCCTTCGTGCCCAGGCAGCACAGTAACCAGCAGGAAACCCTCATACATATTCTGTGAGGCCATTCGGTCCCCCAGCCTCTCGGCCCCCAGCCCCAGTGTCCAGTGCTGCCTTCCTCTTGTCTTCATCCCAGACTGGAGTTGTATTTCCCTGGAGTGAGCCTCTCCCATTTTCCCAGAACTCTGTCCACTTTCTCTTCAGTTCTTACCCTGCTTCTCCCTGTCCCCACCTTCGTGTTGTTAACATGACTTGTCCCTCACAGTAGAGTAATTGTAACACACTCAAACAGCTCCTAGATGATCAAGCCATACCTGACCTTTTATTTTTATTAATATAAAGTTAACAGATTTAGGCCGGCACTGCGGCTCACTAGGCTAATCCTCCGCCTGAGGAGCCGGCACTCCGGGTTCTAGTCCCGGTTAGGGCGCCGGTTCTGTCCTGGTTGCTCCTCTTCCAGTCCAGCTCTCTGCTGTGGCCCTGGAATGCAGTGGAGGATGGCCCAAGTGCCTGGGCCCTGCATCTGCATGGAAGACCAGGAGGGAGCACCTGGCTCCTGGCTCTGGATTGACGCAGCGTGTCGACCGTAGCAGCCATTTGGAGGGTGAACCAACAGAAAACGAAGACCTTTCTCTCTGTCTCTCTCTCTCTCACTAACTCTGCCTGTCAAAAAAAAAAAAAAAAAAAAACAAAGATAGCAGATTTCAAGTATTTCATAGGTACAATTCTAAGAAGATAACTATACTCCCCTCCTTCTCTTAGTTTCCCTCCTTCGTTCATTTTTAAAATTTTTTAAAAATATAATTTCAATCCATTCTGTAATCATAGGCTTAATGCAGCACTGAACAATAATATTAAACAAGTAAAAAGGAGAAAGACCAGAATCCCACAGGAGTATATACAAGGGCTAAAAACAACAACCACATCCCGAGATGTCCACTTCAACAGAGAAGACAAGAGAGAGACAGGCTCAGGATCAGGAATAAGAGTGGGGAGGCACCATTGCGGAGTCTTTTGTTTTTGGACACTCCTGAGCGTGCCAGAAAATGGTCCAACACTTGACTTTTTTCATATTTCCCCATAATCTCTCATATGATAGAGCCATTTTGTACAGACTTAAAAAATGCTTAGAAGGTTCCTATTAATATGTTTTGGGGAGAGGGGTAGATTTACACACCAGATGGAACAGAAATCATGAGGCCCTACCCCAAGCTCTGGGCTTCATTTTTGTACCTGCCTCTTGATATCCTTAAGGATCAGCTTTTAGGAGCAAATTTGTTCCCTCCAACAAACAGACATGGAATATAAATCAGAAAAACCTTTATCAATAAAGAGGCCATTGTATTAATTAAACCTAAAAGGGAACAGGAGTAATTTTAGCTAGACGATATAAAGAGCAACTTGGAGATATTAAATTATAAATAAGAGCAAGAGTCCAGACCCAATTATTGATGAGCCTGGGAGAGAGAAGGGAGGACAGAACACTGCTCAGACAGATGTAATCAAATGCTAATCATCTAACACTAAGCAAGCACTCCTGTGATCAAGCGCTGTGGACCTGTGAAACAAGGAGCAATGACGGTGGATCCTCTCTGCACCTTGATGCCATCATCTGGCAGGAATAGGAAGAAGGGACTTTTCCAAGGAGGTCCTCACTCAAAGTAAGCCCACGAGGTTTCATTTCATAGCGAGGCAAGTGTCACAAGATGAGATTGTGGAGATAGTAGTACAACTCTGTAAGGATACTAAAACTCATTGCATTGTACATTTACATATGCTACGCAAATTATGACTCAATAAAGTTGTTCAAAAAGATATGCCTGTTGACAGAGAAGGCTCTCTGCTGAAGAACAAATTCTAGTAGACACATATCTGCAGAAAAGATAGGGGCAATGGAAACTCCTGAACTCTGAACCAAGTAAGTCAGTTTTTAGAAAATATCAACCGCAAATTTCTTTCTGGCTATTTAGGCTAGAAGGGACAAATTTTGTGGAACTCATAAGAAAGCCCCTAATTCTGGTATATAATTTTCAAATACAAAATGTTCGTGAAGCATTCCTAGTAAGAACACTCCAGACAGGCCAGCACTGTGGCATAGTAGGTTAAAGCCCCGGCCTGAAGTGACGGCATCCCAAATGGGCACCAGTTCTAGTCCTGGCTACTCCTCTTCCGATACAGTTCTCTGCTGTGGCCTGGGAAAGCAGCAGAAGATGGCCCAAGTGCTTGAACCCCTGCACCCATGTGGGAAAACTGGAAGAAGCTCCTGGCTCCTGGCTGCAGATTGGCGCAGCTCTGGCTGTTGTAGCCATCTGGGGAGTGAACCAGCAGATGGAAGACTTCTCTCTCTGTCTCTGCCTCTCTCTGTAATGCTGTCTTTCAAATAAATAAAATAAATCTTTAAAAAAAAAAAACGCTGGGCTATCTCTCCATCATTATTGGAAACATCCGAGGGACTTTCATCCTGTTCCATAATTTGCATGTAATCATGCAGTTACAAAGGGCTGCTTCGCAATGCTTTAAAATGCTTCCAAGATCTGAAAAAGGAAACCAATGGCCCCCAAATTGGATTTAGTAGTCTTTTTTAAAAATATTTATTTATTTATTTGAAAGGCAGAGTTACAGAGATGGGAGGTAGAGAGAGAGAGACAGAGACAGAGAGAGACAAAATCTTTCATCTGCTGGTTCACTCACCAAATGGCCACAAAAACCAGAGCTGTGATAGGCCAAACCAGGAGCCAAGAGCTTCTTCCAGGTCTCCCACATGGGTTCAGGGGCCTACGTACTTGGGCCATCTTCTGCAACTTTCCCAAGCATATTAGCAGGGAGCTGGATCAGAAGTGGAACAGCCAGGATGCAAACTGGCATCCATGTGGGAGGCAGCACTGCAGGTAGTGGCTTAACCCACTGTACCACAGCCCTGGCCTCAGACTTAGCAGTTTTTTATTTTGCAAAAAACATTGTCTAGGGGATAAGTGATGAATTTCCTCAGATATTGAAACATATCAAGTAAAAGAAGATAAGGCTTAGTTGGTGCTGGTCCAAACTACAGCTCTAGGACCAATCAGCACAATTTACAAGGAAGAGGAAATTAAGATCAATAAAATTAATTTTATAATTCAAAGGAATCAATAGCAAATAACCTTTGCTAGGATGCTTTCAATTTGGGGACTTTATGATACTGTAATATGGTGTTAGAAAGGAACACGAATCTATTTTAACAGCCATTTGGTTACCTCCTAGTACTAATCAAAGAATTAGTACGTTAAGAATGGAGAGAACCAAGCATCTAAAAGCAACCCAATATGTGAAGACGAGGAAATGGATCATGGCTCCCAAACACAGGTCCACACACACACACACAAATCTTTACATGTGCACTGACTACTGGAGAAGAGACCTCCTACTCCTATTCCTACCTTGGTTATGAGCTAACATACAGGGTTTTTGGAGAGGCAGAGGCAGAGAGAGAGAGAGAGAGAGAGAGAGAGAGAGAGAGAGAGAGAGAGGGAGAGAGAGTCTTCTATCCATTGGTTCACTCCCCAAATGAATGCAGTGACTACAGCTGGGCCGATCCAAATCCAGGAGCCAGGAGCTTCCTCAGGGTCTCCCACATGAATGGAGGGACCCAAGCACTTGGGTCATCTTTCTCTACTTTCCCAGGCCACAGCAGAGAGCTGGATTGGAAGTGGAGCAGCCAGGATTCAAACCAGCACCCATATGGGATGCCAGCACTGCAGGCAGCAGCTTTACCCATCATGCCACAGTGCCAGCCCCAATACAAAGTTTTTAATAGACACCATGATGTTCAAAAGCTAGACTGAAGATGTTTATACTCATCTTTCTCTGGCTGTTCTGGAAGTTCACTAGTTTTCTCAAGTTTAATTAGCTGCAAAGAGCTAATTAGAGGGCTAACAAGAAGGCCACAGAGATTACCTGGTGAGTGGAAATCTTGCATTTTAGCTATTCCTCTCCAAAAATGTGTGTGTCTGATATGATGTGATGTGATGTGATGTGATGTGATGTGTGTGTAATTTTAAAAGTTTAATTTTCTCTCCCTTAAGAAAAATGAGAGTAGAACTCCTTAGAGAAAACTGAGTTTGAGAAATTTCAATATGAGATTGCCCTTATTTTAATCCTCACTTTTTTTCTTTTTCAAGTTCACCCTATTATTCTCAACAACCCACTTCTCTACCTCCATTGCTTTCCTCTTACAAATAGCTCTGTAGGAAATGCTGCAATTTTTAGTCTCTCTAAATCCTTCTAAGCACCAAATTCAAAGAGCTATTTTGGCAGCAGAAATGTAATAGGAAACAGAATTTGGATCCAGGCTGGGGAGGTTTCGGCTTCTGTAGAGGGTCCTTCACCTAAAGCACATCTCCAGCCTCATTACTTTCATGTGGCTCTCATTCGCACTCCCGGGCTGACTCATCTCAGCTGACGTCAGCCACTTCCTACTGCATCCATCGCCATAATGCCTGTTCATTTGATGAGAATGTGCATCTATCTCAATGTTGCAGTGATTTTCGTTCTTGGAAGGTGGGGGTCGTATCATGCATAGGCCATAATTTCAAAATCCATAGAGAGCTCCTGGAAGTTCGCTTGGAAACAAAATCTTTTCTGCCCTGAACTCCTTTGGTGGCAAAAAAGTATAGAGGGTGATGTGGAGCCACTGATAATTTTATGTATGCTACTTAGTGTGGATATTATATTTTTGCCGTAATTACTAAGGGTTTGTTAATGGGGTGCTTCATATACCATTGGTGTTGTTACTTAACATACAACAAAAACAGCAACTTTGCTTCTTAAGCTCCAAAAATTCTAAATTCCTAACTTTTTTTAACTAAAGAACCCTAATTTCCACGAAGTGTTTGCCTTGAGGATGTAACTAAATGGAGCCACACCCCTCCCCATCTTGAAGGGTCAGTACAGTGACTGTTACAAAGCAGATCTCAACAGTCTGAAGCTCTGGAGACAATATTAACTGACAAAAAAAACACTTCCATCTGAATCCTCATAAAGATGTTCAAGTTAAAAAAAAGGAAAAAAGTGGCTCAACAGGCTAATCCTCTGCCTTGCGGCGCAGGCACACTGAGTTCTAGTCCCGGTCGGGGCGCCAGATTCTGTCCTGGTTGCCCCTCTTCCAGGCCAGCTCTCTGCTGTGGCCCAGGAGTGCAGTGGAGGATGGCCCAGGTGCTTGGGCCCTGCACCCCATGGGAGACCAGGAGAAGCACCTGGCACCTGGCTCCTGCCATCGGATGAGCGCAGTGCGCCGGCCACAGCGCGCTGGCCGCAGCGGCCATTGGGGGGTGAACCAACGGCAAAAGGAAGACCTTTCTCTCTGTCTCTCTCTCTCTCACTGTCCACTCTGCCTGTCCAAAAAAAAAGGAAAAAAGAAAAGAGGGGCAATGAGGCTTTCAAACTGAATAAGGTTCTCACACTTCACCTAATACATTCAGTCTTGGCTACAGTGTAACAAATGGAAGCAGGATCACCTTGATACAAAACTTCCACTATAGCACAATGTACACGCCTGTGTTCCAAGCCCACCCCGTCCCCCTAATGCTTCCAACTCCATTATTTTCCCAGCTGTTGGGCCTGCCAGGGGAGGAGCAGGTAGAGCTTCTGTTGGATCCAGTATTTGTTAGAAGTCTGGTATGTCTGGGTATCAGACCAGTGAACAAGGCAGCTGTGTCTGCCAGATCATCGATAACATCAACTAGCTTGCTGATATCATATGTGATAGACACACTGTCGGGATTCATTCTTTTCAGACATTCCTCACACATTTTACAAATACCTTCCATGCGTTCATTCACAGATTCATTGTCAGTTTAAGTTCTGCCTCTGGCCTTTTGGTAGGCCAGCAAAATGGTGTGAGACATCTTGCCAAACTCTTTTTTTGTACCTGCTGCTGACACCACCATTGCCAATGAGCTTAGCCCTAAATTCCTAATAAACCAAAGTTTTCAGACAAGTAGTTCCAGACTTGTACCAATACTGGCTACACAGCATTTGACTTGGTATAATAGCCTTATTAAGTGCTTACTGGATACCACTGCAAGTAGTCCCTCATCCCAAGAGAAGATCTGACAAGAACCTTGGAAATATCTCAGTAATACAAAAAAGGAAGAAAAAATGAGAAAACCTGAAAACAGGGTTCAAGATTTATGGGATACTATCAAATGGCCTAAAATATGGGTCTTAAAATTTCCTGAAGGTTTGGAAAGAGAGAATGGATTAAAAAGTCTATTCAGTGAAATAATAGCAGAAAACTCCCTTAATTTGGAGGAAGAAAGGGACAGGAAGCACATAGAACTCCTAACAGACATGACCAGAAAAGATCGTTACCATAACACATTATAATCAAGCTTCCAACAATAAAACATACAGAAAAGATTCTAAAATGTACACGAGAGAAACAGATTACCTTCAGAGGCTCTCCAGTTAGATCTGATAGCTGATAGGCTAGGAGAGAATGGAGACACATAATCCAAGTCCTAAAAGAAAAAAACTTGTCAACTCAGGATACTGTACCCAGCAAAGCTCACTTATGAATGAAGTGAAATAAAGACCTTCAAGAACAACCAGGAATTGAATTTGTCACCACTTTCCAGCCTTATCACAGAATGATAGTCATCATTATAGAAGAATGTGAAGGCAGGCCGGCACCGCAGCTCAACAGGCTAATCCTCTGCCTTGCGGCACCAGCACACCAGGTTCTAGTTCCAGTTGGGATGCCGGATTCTGTCCTGGTTGCTCCTCTTCCAGGCCAGCTCTCTGCTGTGGCCCAGGAGTGCAGTGGAGGATGGCCCAAGTGCTTGGGCCCTGCACCCCATGGGAGACCAGGAGAAGCACCTGGCTCCTGCCATAGGATCAGCGCGGTGCACTGGCCACAGCGGCCATTGGAGGATGAACCAACGGCAAAGGAAGACCTTTCTCTCTCTCTCTCTCTCTCTCACTGTCCACTCTGCCTGTCAAAAAAACAAAAAAGAATGTGAAGGCAGAAAATATCATGATAACAGTGCAAAGGACCACAAAGTAAACAACAGAAACATATATGGAAAATGACAGGATCAAGTCATTACATATCAATAATAATCTTGAATGTAAATGGCCTAAAATCTCCAATTAAAAGATACAGACTGGATGAATGGATTAAAAACAAGACCAATCTATTTGCTGTCTGCAAGAAGCACACCTCACCACCAAAAATGCACACAGACTGAAAGTGAAATGATGGGGGGTTGGCGCCATGGCTCATTTGGTTAATCCTCTGCCTGCAGTGCCAGCATCCCATATTGGTGCCAGGTTCTAGTCCCGGTTGCTCCTCTTCCAGTCCAGCTCTCTGCTGTGGCCCGGGAGGGCAGTGGAGAATGGCCCAAGTGCTTGGGCCCTGCACCCACATGGGAGACCAGGAAGAAGCACCTGGCTCCTGGCTTCGGATTGGCACAGCACTGGCCATAGCAGCCATTTGGGAAGTGAACCATTGGAAGGAAGACCTTTCTCTCTGTCTCTCTCTCTCACTGTCTATAACTCTATCTGTCAAATAAAAGAAAAAGTGAAAGGATGGACAAAGATATTCTACCAGAAAGAAAAAAAGCAGGTGTAGCCATCCTAATATCAGACAAAATATATTTTAACACAAAAATTGTTAAAAGTGACAAAGAAGAGCATTATGGAATGATTAAGAGATAAATTCAACAGAAAAATATGACTATAATAAATGTATATGCACCCAATGCCAGGGCACCTGGCTATTTAAAATAAATGTTAATGGATCTCAAGGGAGAAATAGACCCCAATATAATAAAAATGGAGAACTTCAACACCCCACTTTCATCAATGTAGACAGAAAATCAACAAAGAAACAACAGAGAGTAAATCTACACTCTCTACAAAATGCACTTAATATCAACAGAGTATTTCATCTCACAATTACAGGATACATATTCTCATCGCCAATTAATACAAATATTTCTAGGATATACCATAAGGTAGACGATAAAGCAAGTCTCAACAAATTTAAAAAAATGAAATCAGTGGCCAGCACTGTGGCACAGCATGTTGACACCCTGGCTTGAAGCTCCTGCATCCCATATGGGCACTGGTTATAGTCCTGGCTGCTCCTCTTCTGATCCAGCTCTCTGCTATGGCCTGGAAAAGCAGTGGAAGATACCCAAGTCCTTGGGCCCCTGCACTCATGTGGGAGACCTGGAAGAAGCTCCTGGCTTCTGGCTTCAGATGGGTGCAGCTCTGGCCATTGCGGCCAATTGGGGAGTGAATCAGAGGATGGACGACCTCTCTCTCTGTCTCTATCTCTCTCGTAATTCTGTCTTTCAAATAAATAAAATAAATCTTTTTAAAAAATGAAATCAGACCATGTATCTTTTCTGACCACAATGGAATGAAACTGGAAATTAACAACTCAATAATCTCTAGAAAATATGCAAACACACGATGATTGAACAACATGCTACTGAATCAACAGTGGATCATAGAAGAAATCAAAAAAGAAATAAAAAATTCTTAGAAATGAATGAAGATGACAACACAACAAAAGCAAAAGAAATACTAATAGCGAAGCTTATAGCAATAAGTGCCTACATCAAGAAATTGGAATGGCATCAAATAAACAATCTAACAATGCATCACAACAATCCAGAAAAAACAAGAACAACCAATCCCAAAATTATTATGAGGAAAAAAATAATTAAAATAACAAAACAAACAAAATTGAAACAAAAAATACAAAAGATCAATGAAATGATTTTGAATGTCCCTCCAAACTCTAAGAAGCTAGCATAACCATAAGCCAGAAAAAGACACAACAAAGAAAGAAAACTATATATCAATATCCCCAATAAACATAAATTCAAAAATTCTCAACAAAATACTAGCCAATAAAATCCAACAACACACCAGAAAGATCATTCATCTGGACCAAGTGGGATTAACCCATGATGTTCAGGTATGGTTCAACATTCACAAATCAATAAATGTGATACATCACATTAACAAACTGAAGAGTAAAATCCACTTGATAATGTCAATAGATGCAGATAAATTGATCAATTATAACATTCTTTCATGGACATAGATAATAGTCAATCTAACTAATAAATAGATCATATGATTTCAAGAAATGGAAATTATAGGGTTAGTGAATGACTATGGAGGCATCCTGATACTGGAGCAGAGATTTAGAGCACAGAGAATGATTGTACAAAAACAAAGAGCCAACATCTGGGAAAGATAGTCCCAGGTGAGAGAAACAACAGATGCAAAGGAACCAAAGCGGAACAAGGACAGATATGTTCCAGGTGGTGATGCTGCAGGCTTCTAGAGCTGCCAGGTGGTGTCATGGTAAGGAATATGGGTTTTAGCTAGCATGGCAATAAGCTAAGTTAAAGAACATGACCGTGTATAAAAAGATCACTCTGGAGCCTATGCTGAGCAAGATCTGTGTCCTTGGCTCAAAGAAGAGGTGGAACAGAGGCAGGAGGTTATTTCTGGTCCAAGTGGGACATGATGGGGGCAATAATGAAAGCCCTAAAGGAGGGGAGATATGATGAGTAAAGAACTCATCAGAAGCCAGGCTGCTCACCGATAGACTGCTGGTGAGTCTGAATATCAGGGTAAATAACAGTTCTGTGCATGGAGAAAGGGGAATCAAGATTTGCACCGAAGCTAATAGAGTACCAAAAATATAGGAGTAGAATTCACATTTTGAGATGTGATGATTGTCTATGGCCTTTTTCTTTACTGTTGAGGAGCAGTGTTTTTTCCTTCTATTTGTTGAACTCATTAACTTAGTATAGAGTTAATCTTATGAGTATAAAGTAAACTGAAAGCAGATCATAGTAAAAATTAAAAGATGGAATAAGAGAGGAAGTAGGAGGAAGGGTGGAACTGTGGACCAGTAGGAAGGGTAGGGTGGGAAGCTCACTATGTTACTAAATCTGTATACCTGAATTACGTGAAATTTGTTTACTTTAAACAAAAAAAAGAAAGTTGCACTGACTTTGCTAACTCACTGGGCAAGAGAGAGGTGATGACTAGCACAGAGGTTAGTATGAAAGCCTGGGGCTCAGAGGCGGAGATATAAATTTGTGACTCTTTAGGACACAGATTGTGCTTAAAGCTATGCAGATGAATGAGATTATCTAGGAAAAAGGCAGAAGGAGGATCACATACTAAGTTTACTTTTATAAGGATTATACATGTGTTGATAAACAGCATTAAGAAATGCCTTCTATTTTGTTATTGTATTAATTAGATGACCTTGGGGCATTAAGGGGACATTGAGAGTCAGTCTCCGTGAGCGAGAAAGGTGCTAAGAAGCCTCAGAGAGCCCCACGCTAGTGCTGGTGCATGCAGACCTGTGTGAGAAAGCTAGGATGTAGTGTGGCAGTGGAAGGGCAGCACTACTGCGCTGCACTCAACAGCATCCAGCCTTCCGCATTACATTGTTCTCACTGGGGAGACACACATGCTTTCAGAGTTTTCTGTCTTAAAAAGCAAACTTAAAATTCACAAAACTTTCCTGATACCCTATATCTGTCCAGGCACCAATCGTTCCCTTGCAAACTCTCATTACAAAATACAAACTCTCATCACACACACACACACACACACACACACACACACACATACGCCAACTATGCATTTCCTCTCAGAACCTTTTCTCATCTTAAAAGACCATCAGCTGCAGAACTCTGTCATCTAGGGGTGGGCAGTCTTCTGTTGTAGTCAGACTTTTAGTCAACTGGGCAAGGCCCACCTGATTTCAGTATTAGTCTCACACCAAAACACCCTCACATAAACATCCAGAATAGGGTTGGAGCACTTATTTGGGGACTGTGGCTCACCCATCACATCTGGGTTAAATATCATTACTTACTTCAAATCTCCTTTAGCAACACAATTTCTGATTTGCTTGCAATTCTGATTCCTCTCTTCTGGATGTACTGTACCTGGTCTGGTTCCTCTTTCTTTGCAGTCCCAGAGCTGACAATCCTGCTGTAACGTGATCAGCACAAAAGGATTCAGATTGTTCAGTTCTCACATGTTAGCGTTCATCCTACTAATGGGATTTGGTACTAACAGAAGCCTAAAATATTTTTCTTCTATCTCGATACAGACTTCTTCATAAAACTGGTCTTAAGGGCCCTTTTGTGCTCTGAAAAATGTATTCCATTTATAAAGAAAAGTCCATGGGGGTAGGTGTCATGGTGCAAGGGGTTAAGTTCCTGTTTGGTATACGTGAATCCCTTATCAGAGTGCCTGGGTTGGAGTCCTGGCTGCTCCACTTCTGTTCCAGCTTCCTACCAATGCACCTGGAAAGGCAGCAGGTTATGGCCCAAGTGCTTGGATCCCTGCCACCCACATGGGAGACCTGGATGGAGCTCCTGGCTCCTGCCTTTGGCCTGACCCAGTCTCAGCTTTTGGAGCTTTAGGTAGTGAAAAGCAGATGGAAGATAGCTCTCCCGCCATCCCATTCTGTCTGTCTCTCCTCTCGGTCACTCTGCATTTAAAATAAATTAATGAATAAAATTTTTTAAAAGGAAAAATACTTGTATAACAACTTCCATTACTTTAGCTTAGTCCCTGCCAACCCTCTCCCCTCCCCCAAGTTTTTATGTAGTATAAATTCTATCACCCAAGCTTCACTCTTATTTTCCATTCTATTGATTCACTATTATTATCTATTTCTAAGAATTTCAATATTTGGGCCCAGGCTCCGACTGTGACACCTTCTTCACTTTCCAAAGCTGGTGCTAAGCCGGCGCCGTGGCTCAACAGGCTAATCCTCCGCCTTGCGGCGCCGGCACACCGGGTTCTAGTCCCGGTCGGGGCGCCGGATTCTGTCCCGGTTGCCCCTCTTCCAGGCCAGCTCTCTGCTGTGGCCCAGGAGTGCAGTGGAGGATGGCCAAAGTGCTTGGGTCCTGCACCCGCATGGGAGACCAGAAGAAGCACCTGGCTCCTGCCATCGGATGAGCGCGGTGCGCCGGCCGCAGCACGCTGGCTGCTGAGGCCATTGGAGGGTGAACCAATGGCAAAGGAAGACTTTTCTCTCTCTCTCTCTCTCTCTCTCTCTCTCACTATCCACTCTGCCTGTCAAAAATAAAAAAAAATTTAAAAATTAAAAAATAGAGCTGGTGCTGCCCATTGGTTGCTCCTCTAAGCTGGTGCAATGTTGTTTCCCAACATCTGGTCAGCACATCTTCCCATGTACCCAGATGAATCCACCTGCCTTCCCCAAGGAAGTACCTTAGATTTGTCTCACAGCACTCATAAGTTGTAGGCACATAAGCTTAATTTTAATTTCTTCTGTGTTTAAACTCATAGCTATAGTAGCACATTGCCGATATATAGTTCTTACATCGACATTAAGAAATATTTTTAACTATGAGATTTTTTATTTTGCCTTAGATGGCCAACTTAGGGGAACTACCTTTCTCATCAAAGCATAGATACTAGCCTAAAACACTTTTCTTGTTTGTGAAAGGACTCAAATCTAGACTCATAATGAAATGAACTGCATAGTCAGTTGTGTGCTGTCTGTATGATTTCTGCCACTAGTATGGAAGCCCCCAGGCGAAAAGGCAAGGTTGCACCTTGTTCACGCTGTATCTCAGGGCTTGCCTATGAGTTCCTCAACAAATAGGGAACAAAGGCCCCGCTTCTCATGAAGTCATTCATTCAAAAAATGATTGGAGTGAGATTCAAAATGCTCAAGTTGGGGAAGGTATTCAGCCTGGGGGTTAAGATGCCAGTATCCCATATTGGGGTATGTGGCTTCAGCACCCAGCTCTGGCTCCGGACTCCAGCTTCCAGCTAAAGGAGACTCTGGGAGACAGGAGCAATGGTTCAAGCAATTGGGTTTTTACCACCCATATAGAAGACCTCCTTTATTTTCCTGGCTCCCAACTTCCACCTGGCCAAGTCTCAGCATTGTTGGCTTTTGGGGATTGAATCAGCAGATGGTAGATCTTTCAAATAAATAAATATATAAATAATCAATGTCATCATTATCGTCCCTCTGCTACCCCCACCAAAACTTAATGAAATCATGAGCATGGGAGCAATTCAACATTACCAACTCACCTGGCCCTAGTCTGTACTAATCAGGGTGCTGAGAATAGACAAATTGCCCTAAGTACAAGAAATTAAAAGATGAGAAAGAAGAATCTGAGAATAACCTCATTTTAATTCTCTGGATAGCAAAACTATTTGCCTGTCTGTTTTTATCATAGGCAACACAGATCCAAGAAACCCTCTGCTTGTCACAGATACGATGATTGGCAATTTCAGAAAATAGCAAAGAGCCCAACTATCCAAAGTCTGCTCCCTGCATCAGTAGGAGCTGGGCATAGCTGCTGATGTCTGGTGATAAGAAACAGTACAAATACTGAAGGTAACAATAGTAACACTACCCTTAATCGTGCAACGAAAACTCAGCAATGAATATCTAAGAGGAGAGAGTTAAAAGGATGAGTGAATGAAGGAAAAAGCAGAGGTCAAGCCAACGGAATTGGAGAAGCTTCCGAAAGTCTCACATGAGGCCTCAATCAACACAGCATTAGTCAGATTTTGATAAATAATTACTTTTCTTGACTATTGAAGAGTACCATCTGAGGGTAGCACACCCAAAACGTGATCACCTATCATAACGTGGCAGGGTTACATGCATCTGAGTTGGACACTGGCTTTCTCCCTGCTATCAGACAACCTTGTACAATTTTCTGATTGAACCTCTTGGAGCCTCACTCAAAAGCTGAAATCAACATTCCCTTTTTCCCAGGCTGTTATGGTGGCTTAGAGAGAGGCAGCATGCAAAGTGCTTGCCACATGCTCACCACTGATGAGATACTAGCTCTTGGAAGTATGGCTCCCGAACAGCATGGTCTTGGGCCTGATTGCTTCCTTTGCCTAGAATCCAGACAGAGCGTCTCTCCAGGAATTCCTGTACCCCACATCTTGCAGGAGCCTAATGCTTTCAGGCATGAAAGGCCCTGCTCCAAGAATTTTGTTGAGTTTTTTCTCACTTTTAAATTTTGGGGAGAGGGGATGTCTCCAATAAGCAGTGGTATCCTCAGCAGCCTGCTGATCCTCATGTATAGTTAAACTCTACTGATGTCTCAAGCACCCAGCATTCACAAGTCTGTGTGCCTGAGGCATTGCTGGCTATGGCATTGACTTGAATGCTCTGGCCTGAAAGGACAAAACAGAAATAAAAAATAGAATGTTTCATTCTCTCCACTGAGCATAAGGGAAAAGATGACTGTCTTTTCTTTTTCTTAGAGCACTTACCCTAGAAAACTTGTAATTGCAAGTACTTTTTTCCTCCTTGAAATGTGTCATTTGAAGACACAGTTGGGACTGATATGGGACAAATCAGGGAGCTAGACGAGGTTCATGAACTGGAGACCACACACCCCTGCCTCCATGTACTCTCACCTGTATCCACCCACCTGTCAATCAGACTCTGTAACCACTCCCCTTTTGCAAATGAATAAGAGGCCTGTAGAGTGCTGGGCCCGCCCACTCTCTCTTGCCCAGGTGCCCTCTCCCTTGCTCCAGCTCCCTCTCTCCTCATGGACTCCTGCATTGACTGGTATGAAGGTCCTTATTTACCCTTTTGGCCTTCTCTCCCCTAAGAAAGCCCTCACGCTCCTGTGTGCTCTTCTCACTTCCTAAATAAATTTTAAATCTTACCATGCTGCATGCTGTGTTTGAGCATGTGCTTACAATTATCTTGTAAGTAAAAGGCAAGAGCCTTTTTAGCCCTAATTTAGCTTAATTTAGCCCACAACAGGACTTTTGTCAGCCTTATGACACAGGAATGTCTCTTCCCAGAACCCAGTAGTCATCTTTTTGAAATTCAAACATCAAGGGAGAGAGTGCTCCTAACTCTCGTTTTCTGGAACCAACTTCCCTGGGCACCTTGCTTGCTCCAGAATGCAGAATCACCTCCTGTCATAAAGATTTGAGGGTTTATGTTTCCTTTGGGTGGTCAATAGCCAGCTAACACAAATGTTTCCCAATCAGCAGGTAGAGTCACCATGGATGAACTATGTGTGATAAGTGATGTTGTTAAGGCCTCCAAATTAAAGACAAGTTACACTGATCTTGAAAACATTTATTTAACAGGTTGTCTCTGCCTGGCTCTATGAAGAGTGAGATATCATTTTGTTTTTGCAATTTTTTTTAGTGCATTGTTTATGAAGTATACAACATTCTTGTCTTACAAAAGTGTTCTCTCAGTCTGCTATCTGTGTGGAGAGGATTTCTGGATTGGGAGAAGATTTTTATTTTTATTATATTCCCCCAAATGGTTCTACTATAAAGATTCCAATGGAGGGTTTCCAGAAGTTACTCAAATGGCATTCTCACTATAACTACTGTGTATGCTGCACATGGTTCCACTCATTTTGCTTAATATTAACAGCTCAATGAAAAAAATAAGGAAAGGAACATAGGTTGAATTATTCAGAAAAGCTTATAGCCATTCGAACTACATAAAGCTGTCTGCAAAGATCCAACTCTCAAGGTGTTCTTCAAATACACTGCAGGAAGAATTTCCTAGGTGCTATGGTTTGCATATATGGTTCACATGTTTGAGTGTGGCAACATTAAGAGCTGGTGGAACCCATAAGAGATAGAGCCTAGTGGAAGGGAAGTAGGTCATTTGAGGCCCTCCCCTCAAAGTGGATAAACACTGATCAGATCTCAAGGGAGGGGGCATTATCCCAAACAACAAGACCTCCCTGTCTGAACTCAGCTTCCTGTCTTGCCTGGTGATCCCTCTTACACCCGCTCTTATCACAGAGACTAAACAATTGGGGCCATCCACCTTGGACACTTACAGCCTGAGAAACAAGCCAGATAAACCTCTTTTCTTTAGACTTCACCAGCCATTGTTATGGCAACTGAAATGAACGCGCCCACTAGGTCAGTCCAGGAGCAGCAGAGGTCAGCCTCACGTTGCCCATCCCTGAGGGTCGTGGTGGAGGCTGACACTGTTCTCAATAAGAGAAAGCTCCTGCCACCATCTTCCTCATCCCTGCAGAAGGGAATTCCCCTTCAAACTGCACTGTCCATCTCAGACTCTGCACCTATCCTTGCTTGTGGTCTGAGGAAGGAGGGTTTCGCCTTTACCCACAGAGGCCTCCACATCACACTATATGATTGGCCAGCTCTTCCTCATCTTTTAAATTGGGCACTGAATACATTTTCAGGGAATTAATCTCCATGAAAACTTCCACTTCCATGTATTTTCAGGGTGGTCCTGAAACATCTCTGAGCACTTTGAATGTCTCACATCACAGAGAAGCTGTAGGAATGCATTAACTGTCATTAGCATTGTTAATGTAACAGGGAATTAAAAAATTTGCATAAGAGCATTTTAACATTATCTCCTTTATATGCACTGAAGAAAGGGAAAAGCCTTTGTGACTGGCTTTAGAACTGGGAGCCTTGTCGACAGTAATTAACATTTCTTAGGTGCCCCCAAAAATGAACTACTTTAAATAATCATAGTCAAAAATAAGCTTTAGAAAAAATACCCAATTCTTCCTTAGTAATGAAACTTAAAAGTCAAAGTCATCTCTTTGCCCTTAGTTCTCCCCATATAAGTACTCCATAGTATATGAAATTTAAAACAAATGGTTAAATTAAGAAAAAAAAATATTTGGGGGTTGTATCTCACAGATCTCTTATGTACAGATAAACTGGCCAGAAAAAAAAAAAAGACAAAACACCTTCAAACTTTGTGGTCTGAGGGCAAATATAAATTAAATACAGGAGGCCAGCACTGTTCCACGTGGGAAACCTGCAACACCAGCATCCTATGCAGTTGCTTGTTTGAGTCCCAGCTACTCTGCTTCCAATCCAGCTTCCTGCCAACGCACCTGAGAAGGTAGCGGAAGAAGGCCCAAAGATCCAGGACTCCACCACCCAGGTGGGAGACAAGGATGAATTCCTAGCTCCTGGCTTTGGCTTGGCCCAGACTTGGCTGTTGCAGTCATTTAGGGAATAAATAGCAGTTCGATGATCTTTCTTTCTTTCTTTCTTTCTCTTTCTTTATCTCTACCTCTCTATAGCTGTTTCAAATGAACAAATTAATATCAAATCAAAAAGAAGAACTCTAACTCTCCCCATTGGTCATAAAGGAAAAGACACTATAAACAAATAACATCTTTTCTTTTAGAATTTATTCATCTGCCCTTTACTCAACATGAGTTATGAAGGCCCTGGAAGGCATCACTTTGAAATGAAAGCATCAAGGAAGACAAAGTCCTGTCTCCCAGTTTCCTGTGGGTAGACGAGTCTAACTGGGCATCAGCCTCCACACTGCATGTAATGGGTGGCATCCACATGATGCTGTAGGGTCTCCATCCATCTTTGCAATGCTGTCAGCAGACAGCCTGGAAAGCCCATCCTATTTGGTTTAATGCTTCCTCAGTAGTAAGAGTGCTTGCTTTCTCTTCTAACTTTGCAGCAGGTCTTTCTTGGTTAGGAGGAGACTTTGCTTTCAATGATACATACCTAACCCGGGCTTCACATGTTAAACACTAACAATTTTCGAAAGGTGCTGGGGGCCTAGGGCACAGAGCTACTCTGAGTGTGTCTGGGGCCAAAGCCAGCTGGCAAACAGTGTGCACTGGTTTTCTAATGAGTAAGTTCAGAAATTGAGAGTTGAAAGCAATGTGAAAAAGGAAGTTCACATTTTTGGATCTAATAATACAAAATGTGGCTTCGTATTTTGTGTATCTTTCACTTTCTGACTTATTTCAACTATTTTGTGAAAGCACTGATCCATGATGAGAATGACATACAAAAAACAAACAAAAATTGGGCCCTTTGGGGTAGGCAATTAGCTCACAGCTAAGATTTTGATTGAGATGCCTGCACCGCATGTGGGAAGTACCTGGTGTGATCTCTGGCTCCAGCTTCACGCTAAGGAAGATCCTAGAAGCCAGTGGTGATGGCTCGAGTAAGTGGGTTCCTGCCACCTACATAGAAGACCTGGATTGAGTTCTTTCCTTCTAGCTTCAGCCTGGTCCGGTTGCAGCCACTGTGGGCATTTCAGGGGCAAACCAGTAGATGGAAGTTCAATTTCTAGCTCCCTCTATCTCTTCCTCTTAAATAAATAAACATTTCAATATGAACAAAACTAGCATTTCACTATAGTTTGAGAATTGACAGATTCAGAACTAATTTTCAACATACATTAGAGTCATCGACTTTGTCAGTTTCTGGATTCAACAGATTTAGGAGGGGGTCCACAAATGTTTCTGAAATTCTCATGTGATGCTAACTATACCAGCCCTAGCATTGTTGTTGAGACCCACTCCCTAGAGTATATTACAGAGTAGTGATGACCTTATCTTCAGAAACCAACCTAGGATTCAACATCAAATTTATTCCAGTCTGAGTTTTACTCGCATGGTTAGTCTAAGATGGTCTTAAACTATCGTAATATGAATAATGCAAAATCCAGTTTCCTAACATTAACATGCACAATGCATGCACACCTGCACATGCCTGTGCACACGTATGAACACTAGCACACACACACACACACATACCCAAAGCAGTCAGTGTGCTCTGATGATTTCAGTACACTCAATATTAATAACTTTTTGAATTCTTTGAGCAAAACACATTTCTTAGGAGCTAAGCTGCAGTGAGAGATCAAATTATATTAAACAGTTGTGTTTTGCAAGCAGCTATTTGCAAAGTCCTCAGAGAACTTTAATGATATTCAAAATCCAAAACCAAGATAGATCCATTTTTCAAACAAGGTTATCTATAAAAATGGCATTTCCCACTTATTCTGGCCAAGGTGACTAAGGGAAAATATATTTCATGGGAAAATAATACACACCCTATTTCAGCTACCATTTTCCTGACTCGGCTCCCTGCCAACGAAGGCTATTCTTAGGGCTGAGACTATGGTTGGATAGTAAGATTAGAGGTGACCCAACTGTCCTGAGAGTTGGACTCTGCTTTCTCAAGCAATTTCCCATTGTAAAAATAAGGGTGGCACTTCACAGTCGTGGGCAGACGTGAGTTTAGGGTACTCAGCTTTAAAGAAGGAGGGGCAGGCAAAAGGGAGGAAAAAGGCAGTGGTTGCTAGAGGAGGGCATTTCTCGTCACTGGCCCTCAATTCTTTGTTCAGCTATAATTCCCAACATTAATGGAAGCCCTGTGTCTTCATCTCTAGCTATCTGCCTTCTTGTCTAATAACAAATCATGAGCAATATTCCCTAAGATCAGCTATTCAGAATGCAAGACACTACTTCATTAGAGTGAAAAATACCCACATTAAACTTAGGTACAAATCAGCAAAGCCCATTAAACACTGGTGGTTCTTCTAGCAGTGACCACACAAATGCAGATGAGTCAGCTTTCATCACTTGTGTTTTATCACAGATCCTACTTAGCATCTGACCATTCTTATTTTGCAAGGCTGTGACACCCACAACTGCAGAGAGCCACTGTCCTTCCTCCCATAGTCAGCGATTCCTCGGTCCTGGAGGTTCTGTCAGTATTTCACAGCTTGGCTCAACTTTCATAATTCATTCCCTGTATCTTCTGAAGGTCTTGGCTACACATACCACCGTTATTCACCTTGGCATTCTCCTTTCATTGTTGGTGGTCCAACTCCTGGAGATCATCCATACCCCCCCTTCACACCACTGTTTCCTCTCTATTCACTCGTAACTCTACACACAACTGCATTTGTAATTACTTTCACATATGGAACATAACTATGCTTTAGATATGAAGGTGAACTGAATATTGCTGCCCCTCTCACCTCTAAAAGCTACAATTTTCCTCTTTGGGAAAAAAAAATTGGCACATAGCTAGGTCTATGTGGCAAAGGGCATTCACCCAACAGACACAAAATACATTTTTAAACCTTTCTTAAGCATCATAAAATACAACACAATCACAGAAAGGTGCATTAAACATTTTTACACAGACCAAAAAAAATCATTATAAAGCAGTATGTGCAAAAACAACTCTGTTCGAGCTTTAGAATCTGTCCAAAGCTCCAGAATCCCTAACGTGTGCCTCCCCATTAGTCTTCTCTCTCCCCAGTACAGGTGACAACTAACATGGTGTCTGTACTCATCATTCTATGAACTTTCCAAGAAATGCTATCATTTCTGCCAGGAATACCACATCACTAGCCCTTATATATGCTTCAGTTTTACAAAACACAAACTTCACACAAATATAGGCATGCAGTACGTATTCCTTCAGGAGTGGGTTCTATTGCTCAACACTGTGTTTGAGAAAGTCTCAATGTTGTTGAGTGTGATGTCATTCATTTTTGCTACTGTTTAGCATTACATGTACGAAGCATTACATGCAGGTGTATAAAGATATCAATATATGTATGCATTCTTCTCCTGATGGAGATTAGGGTTCATTTCACTCTTGAGCTTTTACAAATACTTCTGCTATAAGCATTCCTTTATATGTCTTGGGACACATCTGCATGAATTTCTCTTGAGAAATACCTTCTAGTGAAACTTCTGGGTCACAGGGTACGTGTATCTTCAACTTTAGCAGCAGTATGAAATTGTTTTCCAAGTTTTGGTTAACCTTGATTACTACCTGTGTATAGAATGCCCATTTTTTCACAGCTGGGCCGCAATTTATTAGTATAAATCTTTTAAAATCTTAAGTTTAGGGCCAGTGTTGTGACATAGTAGGTTAAGTCTCCACCTCCAGTGCCAGCATCCCATATGGGCACCAATTGGTCTCCTGGCTGCTCCTCTTCCAAGCCAGCTCCCTTCTGATGGCCTAGGAAAGCAGTGAAAGATGGCTCAAGTGCATGAACCCTTGCACCCACATGGGAGACCCAGAGGAGGTTCCTTGCAGCTGGCTCCAGGTTGGCCCAGCTTCAGCTGTTGCGGCCATTTGAGGAGTGAACCAATGGATGAAAGAACTCTCTCTGTCTCTGCCTCTCTCTGTATCTCTACCTCTAAAATAAAAAGATCTTAAAAAAAACTTCAGCTCATTCAATTTGTATACTAAGGTGCATTTAGCACCCAAATCTAGCTTTTTTAAAATTATTTTTCCCGGGGTCAGTGCCGCGGCTTACTTGGTTAATCCTCCGCCTGCGGCACCAGCATTCCATATGGGCACTGGGTTCTATTCCTGGTTGCTCCTCTTCCAGTCCAGCTCTCTGCTGTGGCCCAGGAGGGCAGTGGAGGATGGCCCAAGTGCTTGGACCCCTGAACCTGCATGGGAGACCAAGAGGAAGCACCTGGTTCCTGGCTTCAGATTGGCATGGTGCACCGGCCATAGCAGCCATTTGGGGAGTGAACCAACAGAAAGAAGACCTTTCTCTCTGTCTCTCTCTCTCACTGTCTAACTCTGACTGTCAAATAAAAAAAAAAAAGAAATTATTTTTCCCAACCATGATAGAAAATTAGAATGGGTATCATTAAGGCGATGAAAAATTAGAGCATTATGATCAATTGAAAGGCAGTAAATGCTAAATTCAAATGGGAAATATTAGTAGGAAGTCTATTTTGTACACAACTTTTTTCCTAACTCCCAAATATGTGTAAACACATATTAGATTCTCAAATACTTATTGAATGAGTGAATGAATAAGTGGATATTAATCTGCGATGAGAAAAATGATCCCATACTTTTTGGGTGGTGTTTGGCCTATGCTTACGATGCCCACATCTCATAGCAGATTGCCTGGGTTTGATGAGAGGCTCTGTTCCTGACTCCAACTTCCTGCTAAAGCTAATCTTGGGAATCAGCAGTAATGTCTCAAGTCTTTGGGTTCCTTGCTCTCATGTGGGAGACCCAGGCTGGAATTTCAGCTCCTGCCAGGGGCCACTATGGGTATCTATGGAGTGAACTAGTACATCGGAACTCTCTATGCCACTCACAAATTTAAGAAGTAGAGATATCTTACTTTTATATGGTCATTCACTTATAAATAAAAAAATAATAAATAATCTTAAAGTTTTTATAGTGTGTTTTCTCATTGTAATTTTAATTTGCATTTACCTGATTATGCTAAAAGGTTAAAGTGTTCCATTGGCTCACAGAAATATTGCTCTACAGACTCAGTGTTTATGCTGGAAAGAAGCTGCATTGAGCAATGACCTACTCTATCCTAGAATACTTAGGAAACTTCAGTGTGCTTTCTAGAGCAGTCTGAATAGATGCTACCCAGAACTCTCCTCTTTCACTGATATGTTTCTTAAAAGTTAAGTTGGGTTTTCATGCCCTGATATTGCTGTTCACTGATGGACTCCCCTTTTCTTCCCTACTGATGTGTTCTCAGGCTGTCACCATGGTCAGGGTACGATATATTTCTCAAGTGAACAGAAAGGTTAATTATAAATAATTGGTGTTTCTCTTTCATTCTCAGGTAAAATTGAGCTATATATATATATATATATATATATATATATATATATATCAAACAGTACAGTCTGATTTTAGAAGGTAACCACTTACAAGCACTAGACTGAAATAATACTTGCTTTGTAGAAAGCTCATCCTTGTAAAATTTGGTAGGGAAGGCATCCATCTTTTCTGTAAGCAACCCTAAAGTTTGGTAGGGATGACTTCTATCTTTTCTATAAACTCCCCTCTGGCAGTCAGGCAGAAAGTCAGCTGAATGGTCACAGTATTTTAAGTGACAGCCTTTTCCTTTCAAGAAAAAAAAAAGTTTGCTGCATTCTAGAAACACTGGTGGTATCGTACGTATGTGTAGTGATAGACTTTCAAAGTTAATTTTCAGATTTTTTTTTTGTGTGAAATCCTTAAAGAGGTGAAAAGTAACAACAATAAATAAGAAAAAAGTTTGCAGAAGCTGGGAAATTAAAAAAAAGATAGCAGTGACCAGGTAAAGGTAAAGGATCACTAAGTTTTAGATTTATAGTTACTTCAATCAAGCCTTTAACTAACTTGAAGGAAAGGATGATGTTTTTTGCTAGAAAAGAGAACATGAAGGGACCATGGATAAGTGTCTGAAATTATTTAAAAGGTTGTCATGTGAAATCTGGATGAGAGCTACATTGTGTGGATAAAAGGCTCTGAGCTAGGGCTGTGGGTGGAGGTTAAATGAAGGCAGTTTCCAGCGAACATCAGATGCAGTGTTCTAGCAAATAGAACGTGTTCACAATGGCAAAAGTTTCTAGTACCTGCCTGTTTTTCAGAAGAGGCTAGAAATCCTAAAGCAGGGTGGGGAATCTTTCTTCTGTCAAGGGCCACTGGGATACTTATAACGTCATTCACGGGTCACACAAAATTATCAACTTCAAAATTAGCCTGTGTCAATTGATCGAATTTTGGGTTCCTCCTGTAGATGCTTTGACAGGGCCTGATGAAATGATTCCAGGGCCTTATGCCATCTGTGTGCCAGATGTTCCTGACCCCTAAAAGATACAGCCTAGAGAGCACAGTCCTAGATAGTCCCTCCATCCCTTTCCATCTTTCAGGCTCTATGTTTCTTCCCAGCTGTGACTGGTAAGAGGAGAATTTCTCAAAGAATACGTTGCAGACTTCAAAGAACTTGGCCTAGAAATGGATGAGCACCTGTATTCCTAGCTCACTCCTGCTGTACAAGCTCCTCAAACCTTAGCACTTTCAGATGTAAGAATGAAATGGCATCCATCTCTCCAACACAATGGGTAGCTCTGGTATGATAAATTAGAGTATACAAAATTATTTTGCAAGCTGCAAAGGCTCAGTGCAACTGCAAATTATCAATACAGTCATGCATAAGTCACTCCACAATGGGACTACATTCTGAGAAATAGTTGTTACACAATTTCATGGTATGCATATATCATGGTCCTGACTTATACAAGTCAAGATGGTGTAACCTACTACACACACACACACACACACACACGTCTATTGTTCATAGGGCCATGATGAGCAAAACAACATGAGATTAAATCAGGCACAAGAGAAAATGATGCGATCGAGAGACATAGTAAATGCAAGCTGCTGCTGGCCTAACTCTCACAGCTGAAGAAGTACACCAGGAAATAGTGATGAGGCAAGAAGTACCTTAATATGAAACCCATAAACAAGCAACAGATTATGTCATTCTAGTCTCATGTATTTTGTACTGTGCATAATTGTGTGTGCTCTTCCATAAGATGGGTAGTGCAATATGTTTGCGTATACCATCACCAACACAAATGCACATGAGCAACGTACTGTGCTGCCGTGTTATGATGGCTACCACAGCCCTAGAGCTTTCTAGCATCAGTATAATCTTATAGGAACACTGTTATATATACAATCCACCTTTGATCAAAGCATTGCTATGCAGCCCATGATTATAAGTGGTTTTGAAAAAAAGGATTTGGATCTTAAAATGCATATACAATATACAGAGTCATAGAAAGAAGAGCAAAAGAAAAAATCCTCTTATAAAAACTTTGCTCAAGATTTGATTTGGTCTGATAAACAGAAATCTCCAGGAAACTAGTATTTAACCAGAAAATCCTTAATATTCTTTTAGGGATAATTGCAATTTTTATGTGTTTATTTCTGTGCTTTAGCAGAGAGAAGCTAGTCTACACTTGAATCATTTTGTAAGGATGAAAGAATTTTGGCTTACATCTTATAAATCCTCACTTCCCAAAAATATGAAATATGAAAGTAGAGAAAATTAAATTTAATGTATACTGTGGCAAAGGCACACCCTAGAAGTTCAACTGTAGATTAAGGTACCAGAATAATACAATAGAGTTTGGTTTACTCAAGGTCATAGTTGGGTTCCTATTAGTGGAGATTTTACTACATATTATTTATACACAATCAAAGTCATTAAATGAGAATTATTTGAAGTAAAATTATATGTTGCTTACTAGGGTCATTAGTCTAGTAGATGGGTGGAATAGAGAAAGGAAAATCTTACTTTTCCAGTATCTGTATTAGTAAAAATAATGAGATCCAACCTATGCTTCTCCCCAGCGTGGACTCAGTGTGGTCACACCCCATTCAGCTGGTGCAGTGGCCTCATGGTCAGCCTGGCCAGCCAGCAGCTCCCTTTTATCTTCACAGATGAGTAGCACCAAATCAAAAACCGGAACATCCTTGGTGTTTCTATTTTATCTATTTTATCAGAATATGGTTTTTTTAATAGCCAAGAAAGACAAGCAATCAAAGTGATTGTACCCACAGAAGCTCTTATCTAACAGATCTGTAGATATGCAGGGCAGTGGTGAGAGAAATTTGCATCTGAGAGCTGTGTGCACTGTTGTGTGTATACCTACAGCATACATGTGTATGTGTGAATGTGAACACACAGTCTTCTGCCTGGGTCATCAAAGCTTATGACATGATTGCCATAAGATGCCACACAAAACAATGAAGAAATTATAGAGCCAACAAGATAATTTATTCTGGCAGGGAAGGGTATTTCTAAAGCACGTCCTAAGACCACATTGAAGAGGCAGTGTTAAAGTTACCCTTGCCTGGGAGGGGGAGCCAAGAGGGCCTTCAGGAATCAGTGTTTTCAAATTCGCTTGTTTTACTGATGAGGACGTACAGGTCCATGAAGCTGTGTGTAGAGGTCACTCAGTCATTGTTAGTGAAATGGTGCTGTCTTATCTGTGGTACCATCTGTGTCCTGGACACCACCTTAGGCTCTGCCCCCATCACCGCCCTGCACAGTAAGCTTCAGTCCTAAGCCCCACGGCCCAACCACAGGTGTCAACTCCAGCCCTACCGTAAAGGGATTCACTGCTCCTAGTCCTCTGCCATCCCCCACCACCGGCAAAGGTATAACAGGACCTGGTTCCAGCACACATGTTCTCTCTCCTGAATCTACTCTCTCCTACTCTCTCACCCTCTCTCCCTGGCCCACTGGGCTTCCCCCACCCAACAATAAACCTTTCCCTTAACTCTGGTATTTGGTGTGTTTTGTGGCGGCCTTAGATTGGTGCCGTGACTCAGATCCAGGCTCTCCCATCAACCTTGCTCTCCCTTTGGGGATCTGAGCTGCTTTGGGGTCCTGGATTTCTTCCAGTCACAATACAGACCCCCTGGTCCTCCTTCCACACTACCAAACTCTGTGATCTCCAGCCACACAACAGCCTTTAAAATCCTGAGGCAAGATGCAGAACTGCAGTTCTCTCATGGTACCTCTACTACGGGTTGTGGTTCTACTCCGTCCGTAAGTCCTGGTACCAGGCACCACAACTCCTATGGCCTTGCACCTCTATGGACTCAGTGTCCAGGCAACAGTGGGTGTGGGTGATAAGTCAACCCCCTGTTTTCCTTCTACGGGCTGAGCCCCTGGGCTCCAGTAGGTGCACAAGTGATGACCTCCGCCCTCTGTTCCTGTACCCTCCCATCAGATGGCCATGATCTCAGGATGTCCAATACCCACCAATTCAACTCCACAGGTCACCATGGGAGTTTCTCAGTCCGGCGTTACATCCAACCCTCCTCTCAGTTGTCTCTTACCTCACCAACGAGTCCACATTTGACCCTGACACTATTCAAGATCTTTATACTTCTGTGAGCATTTGGGAAAGTGGAAGGAAACTTCCTAAGTCTAAGCTTTCTCCTATCTAGGCTCTAAACCTTCTCTGTTTCAAGTTCTCTTAACTTCCAAAGCTCTCTCTAAAAAGCCAAACCTCTTTCTTCTACGTTCATGGTCCCAGCTCTCACTGTCTCTCTGTACCTCCCCTTCCTGCCTGGGAATTTCAACCTCATCTCAGAACCAGCCCTTGTCCCAAGTCTACTCTGCCTGACTTATCTATGATCTCCAACACCCTCCTCCCAGAGAAGCAAAGGCAAGTTCGGAGCAGACTATCTCCATGCCGTCACCATTCCCCACCCCTTCCAATTTTACCAGCAATCTAGATGGATAATCAGGTCTTTTGATGGGTTTTGTCCTTGCCTTGTAACTGAATGTCTAGACGACCTCCCCAGGTCTCCTCAATTCCTGGTCCGATTAGTGCGCATTTCCTAGATATCTCTCTTCCAACCTATGTGAAATAATGTTCAAGACTACTGACCCTCTAAACAGCAGGCTCACTGGGTCAGTTACTATTTCCAGACATACCTCCTTTTCCCTCATTGCCCCTTACTCTGTCATCTATCGGATGCTCCTCCTTAAAAATCTCTCTCCAGCCAGAGGGGTGTCCATCTACTCTGATGGATGCTCTCACCCATTAAACCTAACATAATGGTGAACAATCTCCAGGGGACTTCTTGTCCCTGGCACATCAGCCCCTAGTCCAAAGTCACCCTTGGGACCTGTCTGGCAGCTGCCTGAACATTTTGTTTCAGAGGTAGTCCCGAGTAGCTGACTGTTGACTAGGGCATCATTGGCCTAAGATGTTCTTTGGGTAAAAAAGAATAGTAGATTCAAATTCAATTAAAATCTATAAGATGTTTTTGTTAAAAAAAAAATCTCATGCATGAGAATTTGGTTCAGCTGTAGCTGGACATTGGGTTTAAAGGAATTTCTCTTTGAATCTAGGAAGATCACTGCATTTAAAAATATAGCTTTGTAACTTGCCAAATTTGTCTTGCAATTTGTTGTAACAGGTTTCTGATGATGTCACAATGGATAATCAGTACTTATTATAGCCCCTAAGGTAGACTTTTCAATCTCTGGTTTAACGTCACTAATTTATAGCTAGAATTTTATAAAGAGCATAGAATTCAATATAAATGTAATTTTGACCTTAATTCAAATAGAGATATATTTAATACCGGCATCCTCAGTAATCCAGGTGTAATTGCTAAATGTAAACTTGGGGAGGGAGGGTCGGCACTGTGGCATAACAGGTAAAGCCGCTGTCTGCAGTGCTGGCATCCCCTGTGGGCACTGGTTCAAGACTCGGCTGCTCTGCTTCTGAGCCAACTCTCTGCTATGGCCTGGGAAAGCAGTAGAAGATGCTCCAAGTCCTTGGGCACCTGCACCTGCATGGGAGATTTGGAGGAAGCTCCTGGCTCCTGTCTTTGGATTGGCACAGCCCAAGCTATTGCAGCCAATTGGAGAGTGAACCAGTGGATGGAAGACCTCTCTCTCTGCCTCTCTTTCTCTATCTGCGTAACTCTGACTTCCAAAATAAAAATAAATAAGTCTTTCAAAAATAAAAAATAGATAAATGTAAACTGGGTAAAGTCAAATGAGATAAATGTGTCTAAATGTAAACATTGGTGCTCTTAACATCTTATATTCTATAAATAAACTTCTTGAGTTTACTAACATGTTTTCATAAATTGTCCATATGAAAATAGTTCAATACTACTTAAAAGTAATTAAGGTTAAAATTTGATGTGTTATCTTATTTAGAAAATGTTGTCTTAATTTGGAGAATTCTAAAGGGCGATTTCAAAATGTAAATCAAGGAAATCATCAGATGGAAAACAAAAGCTTGGCCAGCACTGTGGCTCAACAGGCTAATCCTCTACCTAGTGGCGCCAGCACACCTGGTTCTAGTCCCAGTCGGGGTGCCGGATTCTGTCCTGGTTGCCCCTCTTCCAGACCAGCTCTCTGCTATGGCCCGGAGTGCAGTGGAGGATGGCCCAAGTGCTTGGGCCCTGCACCCACATGGGAGACCAGGAGAAGCACCTGGCTCCTGGCTTCAGATCAGTGCGGTGCGCCGGCCGCAGCGCACCAGCCACGGCGGCCATTGGAGGGTGAACCAATGGAAAAGGAAGACCTTTCTCTCTGTCTCTCTCACTGTTCACTCTGCCTGTCAAAAAACAAAACAAAAAAACAAAACAAAAAAAAAAACAAAAGCTCTTAGTCTATTTGACATAGAACTAGAATCTGATCCTCTGTTAAAGCAATGAGATATTTGCAATGCATATATTTTGAAATAGTCTTAAAAATCTGTTTAAAGACAGCAGCATCTCCTTTTGATAGTTTTGTTTAATTTGTGACTTTCTGTTTGTGTTCTAGCCAGCTCCGTTTAGCTATTTTTTCTTCACTACTTGTAATTCTGCTAAAACTGTTCCAAGTTATGGGATATGATTTCATGCACCAGCTCTTAAATTTGAGGTTTTATTTCTGAATTTTTGAATGATCAAAAGAGATTACTGTTAGAGTAATCTATTGTGCTATGTATTATTTAGAAATAACTGAGTTTTAAAGGAGTTATGATTTGTTTGAATATATACTTTGCAACAGTGATCAAATCTGGTCTATATTATGTCATAATGTTAAGATATTCTATTTCTACAAGATATTTTAAAACTTCTTGGCATCCTTGATAGGCATTCAAAAAAAATTAAAGTCCAAAGACTTTAATATTTCCAGTTGGGCCCCTGGAACTATCAAAGGATATATGTCTCTCATCTTGTAGAGACACCAACTATACAGGCTATTTAGATTATATTACAGGTACTGTCAAGATGTGAAGTGGTGCTAAATTTTAAGTTATTATAATATAAACTGCTACAGATATCCAAAAGTTAAAAAGTCTAATGATCTTGTGTTACTAACAGGATGGTTCTCTTAATGAGAAAGGCCCAGAGGCCTAAAAGGGATAAATGTTTTGTAAAATCCAACAGATACTTTTGAAAATACTGTGTGTAAGCAAATGCCTCTTGTTGGATAATGATTTCAAAATTTTAAACATGGCTATTTAAAGTCTTTTGTCATCCACAGTTTTGTGTATCAGATTTGCTACTCATTAAACTAAAGCATTGTTGGTTCTATGTTTAGCTGTAGTTCTACAGGTTCTGATGGGCTTTTTCCAGCCCCTTCTATTGTATTCAGTACTTTGGGAAGCTCCGTAAGCAGATGAATCCAATAATGCACCACAGGTTCCAACTATCAGAAAATATGGTTAATTGAGGTTACTCAGAGCAGAAAGTAATTCGAATCAATTGGTAATTTTAAAAGCAGTTAGATTTTAAGAAACTACTCCATTGTCTATCTTTTTTTTTTTTTTTTTGATAGGCAGAGTGGACAGTAAGAGAGAGAGACAGAGAGAAAGGTCTTCCTTTTCTGTTAGTTCACCCCCCAATAGCTGCTGCGGCCGGCATGCTGCGACCGGTGCATCCGCTGATGCGAAGCCAGGAGGCAGGTGCTTATCCTGGTCTTCCATGGGGTTCAGGGCCCAAGCACTTGGGCCATCATCCACTGCACTCCCGGGCCACAGCAGAGAGCTGGCCTGGAAGAGGGGCAACCGGGACAGAATCCGGCGCCCCGACCAGGACTAGAACCTGGTGTGCCAGCGCTGCAGGCGGAGGATTAGCCTATTGAGCCGGGGCACCGGCCCTATTGTCTATCTTGTACATTATGTTATATGTGTATACGTATTGTATGTCTACGTGGGAAAATTTATTAAGAACTCTTTTAACTGGCTTATAGATGAAAGGTTGCTTATAAATTTAAAGATGTCTTTTGATTAACATGCCCTAGATGACACTCTGTATCAGATGTTGTAAATTTGTGGTACAAAGAAATTAGAAATCTTTTTACATGTTTGTGCCTGAGTTTGCAGATCAAACAAGCTACACTGTGTTAGATATTTAAGAGATGTTTCCAAATACATGTATTCTTAAAATTTATAGAAGGCATTGGACCTTCCAGTAAATGTTTTCATAAGTTGCTATTTAATGGTTGAAATTGCTTGCTAAGTTTTCATTTGATATCATTATTGTCAGTAAGTGATCTGGGAAGCCTGACTTGTTCCCTTATTTCTCTATTCTCTGTAAGGTGGGAAAAAAGGGACGGCTAACATTGTCTGTAATAATAGCATAGCCAAAAGGAGAGCTTAAATTATAATTTCATAGCTAGATTTACTTTGCTATAGACACGGTAAACAGGCAAAATCTCCCTTTCAGACCAAAGAGAAAGAAGGTTTTAAAGTGAGGACCAAGCTTCCCTCATGGGCATTGTCTACTTCACAGAAAAACCACTATCAGAACATGCCTATGACTATAGATGTCTAGTTTAGGCCACCAAAGAAGGGACTGAGCACCCCCTTGACTGCATCGTCTTAAAGGTTTCCTCTGGTCTGCTTTAATGAAAACCAGGAGGAAGAGAAAGCTAGTCATCAGAAGCAATGTAAAGATAGGCGGCAGGCCAATTAATGGCTGCTTTGCACAGTGAGCTGCCCTCAAGGAGACCCAACAGGCCAGTCCACTGCAGTGGCTTTCAATGTGAAAAGCCACAGCTTCAGCTAATGAAGAGCTCGGCCAGACCAGAGTTAGGTCATTGGAAATGGAACTGCCCTGGAGTTGAAGGACTTGAGGTCAGAGCCACAGGTCTTATCGCTCTAAGCTGAAAAGCTCTTCTCTCGGCCCAGTTTGCAAAGTAACCACCGCTGCTGAGGGGGCGGCCAAGTAGGGACAGTAACATTGCAGACAGAGCTGTAAATTTCCTGTTAAAGATGCAACCTGCCTTTACCTGGCCAGCTCTCCTCCCAGGCTAGCTAAGTAATGGAAGTCAATAGGGTGACTTCCTCAAAAAGGTTCACACCTCCCTTAGGATGTACCCCATGTGAAGAGATTGATCGGCCTGAGACTTATAACTGGCAAGGCCTTAAAGCCCACCAGATTATTATCAGGCCCCTTCTGTCGGTTCTATTGGCCTCTCAATCAGAAAACTTAATCGTGGCCAATGCAGCCCCTTTCTTTGATCCTCCAATAATGACTCTGTCTTTTGTTCTAGACCCTATCTAGCCCACTTGGAGCCTCATTCCTTTGTAATCATAGCTTCTAGTCTAACATCAATGGCTCTTTACTCCCAAACTATGTGTATTGATGGTCCTCTCCCCCACTTAATGTTGTCTGATCAGAGTTTTTCCTACAGAGAGCCCCTCTACCCACAAGAGATGAGCGGCCTTTCTCTCAGTCGTGATTGGGATCAGCTTCAAACCACACCCATTAAACAGTCTTCTCAAGGGTCCAGAGACCTCCTCATTTCTCTCCTCTGTGAAATCCTCTCATCACTTTGTTAATGCCACTCTTAAGACCTGTGGCTGCTATCCTTACCCTGTCTTTTATCCTATCTTGTTTGTTTAAGTATTTGCAAGAGGTGATAATGGAACAAACCAAAGCCTTCACTAACCAGGCAGTTAAACGAATGCTGCTACAGGGTATACTCTGCTCCCCACCTTGGAAACAGTGGCTTGAGACATCAACCCATGCCAGTAAAGAGAAACTCATCACCCCCATATCAGCAGGAAGTAGCTCTAAAGACAGATAATTTTCCCTCCACCCTTCCTGGACTTTTGGGGCTAATGTAATCCCATACAATACTTGATGTATAAAAAAAAAAAAAAGAGGGGGAGGTATATTAGTAAAATGGCACCCTCCTATCTGTGGTGCCATCTATGCCTGGACGCCATCTTAGGCTCTGGCCCCCATCACCACCTTGCACAGTAACTGTTGGTCCTAAGCCCCATATGGTCCAACCATAGGTGTCAGCTCCACCCCACCCTAATGGGATTCACTGCTCCTACTTCCCTGCCCTTCTCCCCACCCCAGGGAAATGTATAACAGGACCTGCTTCCAACACACCTGTTCTCTCTGTCCCGATTCCTCTCTCTCTTACTCTCTCATCCCCTCTCCCCAGTCTGTAGGGCTTCCCCCACCTGACAATAAACCTTTCCCTCAACTCTGGTGTTTGATACGTTTTGTGGTGGCCTTACAGTCACTGCAAACTCCAGAACTTCAGCTGGTCCCGCACTGTCGTTAGCTACATTCTTTCTGTTCCCTCTTGGTTTCCACTTGCTGTGTTTGGTTTGAAATAAATTTTCTCATGGACTACAGACAAATAATAGAGTATCTTGCAGCTAAAAAGATTGTTCTTTTATGGGCATGAATAAAAAGGAGAAAAGGACAATTGAGTTTCTTCAAACATTCTTGTTTCTCCATGGCTCCCGTCTATAACTGAGGTTAGAACACTAAATTAGAAGCTCAGCATGCCTCCTCAGCTTTTTCTCTGGTAACCATTTTCTTCTCTCTCCTTCCTGTATGTTTTCCTTCACTGTTCTTTTCATTTTATGCCTTCTACCTGACTTTCTATGTAGTTTGCTTCCCCAACAACCCATAAAATCACTCTTGACTGCACACTTTCCAAAGGCCTCCTTATAAATGTTATGATGTTTTTTTAGCCCTTGATGACAATGCTTATTTTTAAAATTCACCTCTTACAAGTAGTTCTAGATCTTGGCTGCACAATAATAATTAAACTTATTAATGCCCAGCTTGCTTTTCGGTGCCAGTAATTCAGAATTCTGAGGGAGAAGGGGGTTGTGGAAAACAGGTTTTAGGGTGCGGGGAAGGGAAGCTCATAGTCAAAACCAAAGCTGAGCATCTCTGCTTTTAACCAATGATCCTCTACTCTGTATGATGTATTATTTATCCACCAGATCTATCAGTGCCCCTGGATTTGTCAAGACCTTCCAGCTGATTCTTTTTTTATTTTATTTATTTTTATTTATTTATTTTTTTTGACAGGCAGAGTGGATAGTGAGAGAGAGAGACAGAGAGAAAGGTCTTCCTTTGCTGTTGGTTGGTTCACCCTCCAATGGCCACCATGGCCGGCACACTGCGCTGATCCAAAGGCAGGAGCCAGGTGCTTCTCCTGGTCTCCCATGGGGTGCAGGGCCCAAGCACTTGGGCCATCCTCCACTGCACTCCCTGACCACAGCAGAGAGCTGGACTGGAAGAGGGGCAACTGGGACAGAATCCGGCGCCCCGACCGGGACTAGAACCCGGTGTGTTGGCACCGCTAGGTGGAGGATTAGCCTGTTGAGCCATGGTGCTGGCCCCAGCTGATTCTAACATACTGTCATTACTAAGAGCCACTGCCACTGACAAATTTTTAGAACCTCATGTCTGTAATGGAAGCATTTCTCCCATCCTCACAGAACGCCACAATGCTAAAAGGCCAATTCTAATGGGTACTGTCTACTTTTGTATTCTTAGCTGTCTGTAAACAGGACTTAAGAGGTCCGAGGTATGCTCTTGACTTCTAGAGTGTGGTGTTGTTAATCAAATAAAATTGCCTTCTAACACCAAAAGAGGTCACAAAATTCTCCTTTGTTTTTAAATTTATTTTGGATTAATAAATTAAGAGGAAAAATTTATCTGGAGTACATTTATTTACCTCCTCAAATAAAAATGATATTGTGGCAATAATTCACTCTCTAAATTGACGATGATTTCAATTGTAGAACATATCCTATATGTGGAATCATCTCATGTTATCTGATACATTGGAACTTAAAGGAATTCTTAAAAGGAAAAAGAAGAAAGGAGTGGACAACTAACATCATGGGGCTTTCTCACAAAAGCAGTCTATGATAAGAAGTTGCCAGGAAACAAACAACTATCCATTCAGGCAGCAAATCCTCCCATGCATGTGCCTACTATGCAACACAGTCCATCGAAGTAACAACAGGGTTCAGTAACTCTGAATGTACCATATTTCTTGGTGACAGGACAGAGATTTCAAAGTCCACATGATGAGTAAGTTTAGAGAAATGTGATTAGTGTCTGGGATAAATTACAGAAGGGATAGAAAGTGCTGATGGACAGGTAACCAAACAACTTAGTGTATTCATAAATGCCCTCAGACGCAGCAGCCACAAGAGATCAAATCCTACACTGGGCTCTAAGGACTTGCAGGACAGATCTCTCTTTCAAAGTTTTAAGACATTTTATACATCATTCTGAGCTGACCACCAGTTTTTGGCTTTGTAAACTTATTTTGGGAAATTTTGTTAACGGTATATTTTTTTACAGGCTGTTCACATATTAAAGTCTCCCCAGTCATAAATCCTATAAGGAGTTTTTGTGAAATAGACCAATGCCCAGCCGTCTTTTCCATGCACAGATGGGATTAATCAATATTTCCAAAGGTGTCTAGTCACAGGGCTGATGATTTTATGAAAGGATGTTGAACAACTAGAAAAGAGAAATAACTGAAATATCATACCAGCAGAACATGTGGTGGTAACTCTCAAAAACTGGTGATGTCTGAAGCAGTTTTTGGATTCCTTTTGAGAAGGAAATCCATGCTCAAATCCATGCTCATATGCTCATATTTAGAACAAGCATCCAGGATTTTATGCCACCAAGATGCCAGCCCTTAGAGAGAAACAAGAGTAATCTTTCCAATTATCCTCAAACAGGAGAAAAATACTGCATCACTAAAAGTCAAAAGTGATCTCACAAATGAATGTTGCAATAGGAGGTTTGTGCTCCACACAAGCCCCCATAATCTGGCTAAAAACCTCCAAGAGCCTGTGTTCACCTGGGTTGATGATAAGTACAGCATCACAACTTGAGTGTTATCTTGTTTGGCTTAACTGAATCAGTGAAAGTCTCAAATGGCCTGAAAGAATACTCTTAACTTTGGGCAGTTTGATCCAGAGGGTTTCATTCAACATGAGAAAGGGGGAAAAAAAAGTCCTGGAAATATCCTAGGCTTATAATACCACAGATAGGTCCCAATAGCGAGCCACGACCTAAAAGCAGTCTCCATGAGACTGTGTGGCTTGCCTGCAGAGGGAATTCCCAGCTCACAACTTTCATTCAAAGTCAATGCCAATCAACCACAGGATTCTTGGGTGACTCCACATCTTGCAGGTCTCATCTTGTGTGTCTATTTCTGACTCTCCTCTGATACCACCCACAATGGCGTGGTCAACCCTCATTTCCTCTCCGAGGGGTAGTCCCCACGATTTGCAACCTTTACTCGGTGTCTGTTAGACAATTCAGTACCTGGGAAACATTCATGTGGACAGAGGAGGGGAGGATGAAGTCGTGTCTTCAGCTAACATTTTCCATTGACCCTAAGACCTACTGCAAAGGCAGATGCCTCTGCTAAGTAAAGAAGTCAACACATGAGCAATAAAAGACTGGAAGAAAAAGTATGCACGTGAGCCTCCCTGTGAATTTTCAAGTGGATTTTATGAGCAAACAATTATTTTTGAAAGTCCTATTTGATGTGAGACTAAAAACACTTGATCTCTCTCAGGGTACTGAAAAGGCAGACTGAATGTCGCCTGGTTAGGCTGTGAGTTCTTGCCTTGCTACAAGTAGTTTATGAAATCGACTGTTCTTAAAAATTAAAATAGAAATTGTGAAGTGACTGCTCTGGTGGCATTTCTTTTACTTGTTGATTAACACAAAACATGGTAAGACAACCTTAGCTTAATGCTCTAACTATAATCAGAAATACTGCTAAAGCAGCCTGTGAGGAAGATACCACTGATTAAGATTTTAGAAGATTAGATTTTCAACTAAGCAATGTGGCAGGGCGAGGTCAAGCCAGGACGTTGCTGTCACAGTGCTTGTGGGTCAGTGACAGAACAGACCAAGGTCCAGGATGCTCGCACAATGTGCACAGAAACAAGAGGAGACTGGATTAAAAAAGCAACTCACACGCAGAGCTGTTAAGTGGATTTGGCATTTCCATGGCCATTTGGACAGTGCAGAGTGTCTGTCTCTCTCTTTCTCTCTTAAATATCAAACCTCAAATGTGAGTCCAGACGGCTCCAAGAGCTCTGAGAACTCTGAACTAAGATTTGGTCTGTGTGTCTCAGTGTGTATGTGGAGGCTCTGATATTGCACAATGCAAAACATTCTGTTACTCTGTTGTAGCAGGCAGATGTGCGGCAGCCCAACTGGCAGCCACCGGAGTAAATCATCCAGTCCTCATCTTAATGTAAAACTATCACCTGAATTCCAATCAAGTTGGGAGTGCAAGGATTTTACCAGTGATCGAATCCAAGACAGGCTGTGATTAGTGACACTTCCAAAGCAGTTGATGATAAATCCCAAATTCATGATGTAAGTATGAAACAATCACCCAGTTGAAACCACACACATTTTGTTAGAAACAGGAAATTTCAAATAAGTCACAAACCAGGCTGTAGAGTTCTAATTATCAATTTAAGAACTGACCGAATGTAAACGTTGAACAAGCTTGCATCTCACTTTCCTCTTGGTCCAAAGGATGACTCCTAAAATACTGGTGGCTGTAGAATTTTCTAGGCTCAATTCAACTAGCTTAATTACACTTATCAACATTAGACCCCGCAAGGGGTCTAAAAGAAACATCGCACAGAAAATCTTTTTTCAGAGCATAAGACATGTGAATTAGCAATCACTTCATTCTTTATTTTTGAAGATAAAACACATAGAGAGGATAGTGGGACAGAAGACCTTAAAGTCTGAATAAAGATGTAACACAAAGACTTTACTACAGCATGCTACACCATATAAGTTATGAGTAGAAACACTTCTTTGATAATAGACTTAAATGATCAATCAATAATTCATCATTATCTGTAAAATTAAAATGGATCTTAATCTTCAGCCTCAGTCTTATATGTAGGTTTTACCAGTACATTATGACACAGTATAAAAGGAGAATAATGGGTGTGGGTGGACATTTAATTAAAATATTACACACATTTGCTCCCTGTTCCTACAAGAAATCATGTGGACCTGCACAATGGCTAAAAAAACAGGGTAGAGAAATTAGTTTTAAAAAATGCAGTTTTACACAGCAGCCAACAGCTGGAGACCCCACAGGATGCAGAAGGCCTGGAACGAGGACTTCTGAGAGCTGATTTGACTGGAGCAGCCCACACCTCCGCCCAAAAGTCCGGTTCCAAGGCACTCCTCTGTGGCAGGCAACAGGTGCCGTGCTGAGGGTGTGGCTAACCAGCCAGATATTTGTTCAATTAAAATAATTCTCAGTTCTTGTCCCTATCTGTCTGAAGGGGCAGAAATGGGCCACAGAAGGGCTCTCCCATACTCTTCCCACCCCCAGATTCAACCCACTTTTATAAACAACTCCAGACCCACTGAAAGTATTCTCTCCTGCTGGACCACCAGAAGTAACGCGACAGCCCCCATCTCCTTGTCTCTCTCAGACAAAAAGTACCCCTGAGTAGCACAACCCCAGGGGTTTCTGGCTAAGCATCCCACACCAACTCCTAAAGGGTTAACACATGGCCCAAGTAAACACAGGCAGGCACACAATTTCAACAGAACAAGATGGCAACCTCCTTGTCCTCGCCAGGAGATTCCAGCCCCCTGACCCCTCGGCGCCAGGCCTGGGGCTGCTGGAATCAGGAGAGCAGGTCCGCCTAGGTCCAGCGGCCCTGCGTGGGGCAGGCCAGGGGGGCTCGGCTCACTGGGGAGGCGGGACACAGGGTTCTCAAGTTAGCAAACTTGTCCATGAGGAGATGTCCCTTGGCCTGCAGCCCGAGCCTCCCGCGGACCAGCAATGTCTCCCGGGCGCATGGTTATTCTTGGGGGACATACGTGCCATCATTACCCTGTCTGGCACAGTTAACCCTCAGGAGAAGTCATCTTTCCTAAACCCCGGGTAGCAGGGCCCCGCCCGATGGGTAGCAGTGGCCGCGATGTCGGCCGCTGGGGGAGAAAGCCGGGCGCTTGGAAAACCCCAACAGGTCTCAGCTCTCGGGACTTGCAAACCCGAGGCTGGCGCGGGCATCCACCGGGTGGACCTTCCCTAACCGAAGCGATCTCTCTCTCTCTCTCTCTCTCTCTTTTTTCTGCGAGAACAGACCTAGAGATCTGCTGGGCACACACGCGGCTGGAGAAGGCTGGTCCACAGGCAGCCCCTTCCTCACCTCGCACAACCCACCCCGCGCGCGTCCAGACACACAAAGCCACATGCCCAAAGCAAAGCGACCGCAAAGAAGTTGCGACTGGCAAAATAAATGCCTGCTCCTCCGCACCCGGTGCGCCTCCGGGTGCGTTCAGGTCGGACGCGGTGGGAGCGCCGCCGCGCGCACGGCCACGGGGGTGGCTGCCATTCCCAGGCGGCTCGGGACCTCGGAGGACAGACCCTCCTCACGAACGCCCGCGCCCCGGCCGCCGGCACTCACCATCACGTTCCCCTGCATCTTAGCCGTCTTGATCATCGCCTTTTCCTTCATCTTGCCCCAAGTCCGAATTCGACTTTTGGCCCAGGGAACAGTAACTTAATCCATTGTCCTGGCGAAGATTAAAGTAGTGATGGCACTGGCTGATGACTGGGTGGGGATGGCTTTTTGAAGAAGAAAAAAAAAAATCTTCCAGGTCTTCGGTTGCCCCCAGCCCGGGCTCACCCCTGCCCCGCTCCGCTCGCCAGCGGATCCCTATAAGCAATCAACTCTTTTTGGCTGCCTCCAATAAGGGGGTGGGGGGAAAGAAAGAAGCCGGGGGTGGGGGGGTTGCTTCCAACAAAAAAGCCGGGAGCGGAGCAAGCGAGCGGCCAGAACCAGATCAGACAGCGTGCGTGTCCGCCGCGATCGCCGTCCACACCGCCAGGGCAGCGGCGCAGCAGGCGCGCGGGGCGCACGCGGGGACACTGGGCGGCGCGGCCCTGGCTGACGGCGCGAGGTGCCGCGGGCGCTGCACTTGTCCCTCAGGGCGGGGAGCCCGCCGGGCGGTGTGTGTGTGCGCGCGTGTGTGTGTGTGTGTGCCCGCGCGCACGCAGGGTGCTCCGCCCGAACTGAGCTAGACCACAAAAGCCTCGGACAGCATCAAGGTTAAGCAAGACCCCCCTCCGCCCCCGGACAACGGTACTGGCAGAGCCGGGAACCCCTCCCCACGCACCCCTGCTCGGGCAGGTGCACGCGCGCGGCGCAAGCACGCTCGGCTTTTACAAACAGGCGCTACGGGGACTGCCGCGGGTGGGGCCGCCGCCTGCTGCTTGCCCGGTGTTAACTATTGATCGTCTGCGAAGCGCTCCGTGGCTGCGCCTGCGAGAGGGTGGGAAAGGCAGGGGAGAGCGAGACGGCGCGGTGCCAGTCTGGCGAAGGAACCCCCGGGGAGGTGGCGGGGGAGCTGGGGTGGCAGCTTATAAATAATGTTGTTTCAGGTTACTATGGGACACGCGCGCTGCGTCTCCAGGCTTGTGCTCTGCCTCTCCATTCGCTACCGCGGCAGCTTCCAGGGCCCAGAACTGCTCTGCTGGGGTCCGGCGGAGCGGGCTGGCAGGCCGCCCTCCTCAGCACACCTGGCTTCGCGGGCTGCACCGTCCTCCAGGCCTCCGCCCCCAGCCGCGGTCCCCCGGGCGGCTTCGTTTCTTGGGCTCCTTCTCCCCTGCCTGCCGGGATCCGATCCCAGCCGCTCCCCAACAGTCCAAGCCTGGGAATCCCCCAGGGGGAAGGGGCATTCTCAGCGGCCCAGGCCCCAAGGCGGGTTTCTCTACCCTCTACCCCAAGCGGCTGGTTGCCCAGTGACCACGCCCTGGGTTTTCCGATCGCCACCTTGCTGGACGCTGTTTTGAATCATGCACAACCGCAGCTTTGCGCCCGGGGCTGCACAGGGCCGCGCGCTCCCAGGAGCGAGCACGCACTGGGTGGTCAAGTTCATCTGCAGAACCTCACAGCCAGCTCCCAAGCCAGATCTGGAGGACCTGGTGCAGCAGACACGGACGGATGCGGGCGTGAACTCACAGTCGCGTGTGTGCGCGCGCACGTGCGTGTGTGTGTGTGTGTGTGTGAAAAGCGCGCTCTTCCCTGCGAAGGGTGGGGCAGCAGTCGGAGAGATTCTGGGAGGGATTTGGGAATCTTTAACGTTTTTTACATTCCCAGAAAATCTCTGTATAATAAGGACTATGAGGCCACTCTGGAACTCACAGAAGCAGAACGTTCTGAGGAATTGTTACAGTGATGACATGTAAATTATGCGCCTTACCCATAAGCATGCGTTTAGTATATTATAGGTGGGGTTTTCAAAAAGTTCATGGAAGATGCATATTGTAAAAAACTGCATGGATTTCAAAATTTTTTCATGCACTTATTTTAATTGTTTTTCTATGAACTTTAAGAAATTTATTAATACGTTTGACTCTCATAACAAATGCATGATAATCACTAAACTCTCGTGTTAATGTGATATTAATATAAACAGCATAGATTTACAATTACTTATCTTTCTTCCTCCCACTTCCTTCCTTTTTTCCATGAACTTTTTGAAGTTCCCTCATATATGATTTGGGTTGCAGAGGAATTTTGAAGCATTTGGCTTCAAAATCAGCTTTTAAAGAAACATGAATATGATTTGCCTAGAATGATAGACACGCCGGGGGTTCTCCTTGAGGCAGGCTTGTTAACTAGTCCATGCCAGCTGCTACAACCAAATGCCATCGACTGGCTGCCTCAGGAGCCCCCGACATTTATTTCTGGCAGCTGTAGAGGCTGGAGGTCCAGGCCGTCTTGTGAGGTCCGCTTTCTGGTTCCTAGACACAGCCTGCTCACGGTGTCTTCTCAGGGTGAGAGGTCAGAGGTGTGCTTAGAAGGGCACTAAATCCTAGCCATGCGGCCTTTGCCCGCAAGGCCTAATCATCCCCAAACACTCCACCTCTAACCACCATAACCTTGGGGGTCAGAGTTTTAGTGATGCATTTGGGGTGGCACAAATATTCAGACCATAGCAGATTTCAAAAGCCCTACAAATGCACATTCAACACTGTTATTCTTACACTGTTCAACTTTAGACTAAACCTGGACAGAAAAGATTGCCAACCGAAACTGTTTTAAGTTACATTAAATTTGTTCTATTTCTTTTTTTTTTGAAGTGATATTAATTCACTGGGAATCCTCTTCCCAGAATGGGCCTTTGACTGCTCCCCCCACCTGCCTTTTCTTCTACCATCACACGACATGAGGGGGAGAAAGGTAAAAATCAAGGAAACAGCATAATTTTTGACCTTCCATCTTTATAGCTTCTATTAAATGGCCCATAGAAAAATATGGAACAGACCTTTACGTTAATAAATCACCTTGTTCAGAGATTGAATGTTTTCTCCTAAAATGGACAGCCATATGCCCAACTATGAGGGTACTTCCAAAACTTCACAGAAAATGTTTATTATGAAAAAGTCATGCATGGATATCAAATAATCGTTGCAGCTTCCAAAAATTCATGGAAAGTGCATATTATGAGAAAACCTATATGTGGATTTTAAAAAGTTTTGCACCTTCAAAAAGTTTGTGAGAAATGCATATTTTGAGGAAGTTGCTCCCAGATTTCAACCTTTTCAATCATGAGCAAGCGCTGTAGCATGGAAAATTAAGCTGCCGCCTCCAGCACTGGCATCCCATTTGGGTGCAGGTTCACATCCAGGCTGCTCCACTTGTAATCCAGCCCCCTGTTAATGTGCCTTGGAAAGCAGTGGAAGGTGGCCCAAGTTCTTGGGCCCCTGCACCCATGCGGGAGACCAAGATGAAGCTCTAGGCTCCTGGCTTGGGCCTGGCACCACCCCAGCTTTTCGTTGCAGTCTTTTGGGGAGTGAATCAGAGGATGCACGATCTCTTTCTCTTTCTCCTTCTCTTTCTTTAAATCTTTACCAAAAAAAGTTTTCAATCTTAATTTCATTTTCCATGAACTTTTTGAAGTACCCTAGTACATACCTGAAATTTATGTCTTCTTCTATTTCTATCCTGTTTCTGGTCAAAAAACTTAAAGGAAATACGAAGTTTAAAGGAAAAAAAAAAAACAGGCACCAAATGGGGAAATGATAAGACATACAAGCTCAAAGAAACTCTGACTGTTTGAGCAGTGCTTATTTATTGCTTGTGATTCATGCACTTGCAGTTCAAGTCATTGGCAATGTGGAACACTGGGAAGAAAGAGCAGAAGAAAATGCTTAAAATAGGGTGATTCTCAATTTCCATATTAAGTTTCAGTGTCAGACTTTGTGATTTCCGATTTGGAAATATTTTACAATAGAATAGCTCTCAGAATTTGTCTCCCCACCCTATACACAAAATCTTTCTTTTTTCCAATGTGATGGATAGGACCACACAGGTAGTACTGTGATGATCAAGTGTTGACTCCTTTCTCTCTAGTTTCTGCAGTTGTATTTGCTGTTTTCGTTTCAATGTACAAGAAGAGCATGTTTTTCCTATGATTTTCCCCAAAGTGTTCCTGTTAGGTTTGTGCAATCAGGATCTACTGTGTTTTGTAGCTTCCAGGTCTGCTTTATTCCTGTGTAGTATTGACTCATGGGCATTTAGTAACTCTGGCAGGCTCACTTCAAACCTACCAAAATGCAGTCATTTGCTTTGTCTGTCCCTCTGCTCTCTTTAATTTATGGATTGCTGGCATTAGTAAAGGCTTTGGATAAAGTAGCTATGATTTAAGTTGAAACTCTGGCAAAATGTTCAGTTTCACATTTGACATTAAGTAATATTTACAACACACCAATGGATTCCTTGTGTCATTTCATCAGTTTTCTTTTTTGTTGTCCTTATTACTAGAAGTAATTACATGAAAACGTTTACATAGGTGAGCTCTACCTATGAAATCCCCAGTTTATAAAAGCCACCTAGGAAATTCCCAATTTATAAAATGAAAATCAAGGCAACATGGGAAGAGAGTGGTTGTTCTTATTGCAAGCTATCCTTTTACATGGGAAAACTCATTACTTGCATTCTTTGAAGTGTGACTTTCCTACTGCAGTGAAAACACCATTCTCTAGGATTTAATTTACTCATAGCTTTTCTGGAATGGATCTACTAGGAAAATATGAGATCAGTGTTTATTTTACAAAATACACAGGTATGATACTGGCTTAGAGAAAAGATACAACACTTCGTTGTATCTTTTCACCATCATCCATTCATAAATTGGGCAAATTATAATGTTTTGTGGCACTAATGGTAAACCAAATGTGGTGATATGTGATAGGTTTCATTACTGAAAACATCTTCAAGGATTTCACAGTATCTGGTGGGAACTTTCATAATTCACAATATTGATGACAACAATCATACTATTAAACATAGGATTATATATGATAGAGCTTGAGTGGTCTTTGAGAAAATGTCAAAGAATGCTAAAATGGCTGAAATCTACCTTGTAGAACCAATCTAAACTTGTTGTTAGCGATGTGGAGCCAGAGGAATGGAGTGCCTACAGAGTGCTTCCAGAGTTGTTCAGAATACCAACACATGGGAGCAGGGGCGGGTGATGGGGGGAGAATGGAAAGACACAAGAGAAGCATCCTGTAAGTCATTTCCTATGGAAATAACACCAAAGCTGCCCAGGAGGAAACAGATACAGGCAGACCCATGTTTTGAAAACTGAAATGTCTTCTCCTCTAATCTTCCCTTCAAAAGCAAAGAGGCAGAGCCAGACAAAACAACTAGGAAGTTCTGGAGCCAGAGCCATGGGTCGCTTGGTTATTTCCGCCTGCGGCGCTTGCATCCCATATGGGCGCAAGGTTCTGGTTGCTCCTTTTCCAGTCCAGCTCTCTGCTGTGGGCCGGGAGTGCAGTGGAGGATAGCCCAAGTGCTTGGGCCCTGCACCCGCATGGGAGACCAAGAGGAAGCACCTGGCTCCTGGCCGGCCATAGCGGCCATTTGGGGAGTGAACCAACAGCAGGAAGACCTTTCTCTCTGTCTCTCTCGCTGTCTATAATTCTACCTGTCAAATAAAAAAATTAAAAAAAAAAACTAGTAAGTTCCTGTGCTAATTCTGAGTTGGAATGTCAAGGATATGGACATCTTGGCATCTAGGCATAAGGGATTAGAGAAAACTCATTTATAGATCATCCATGTAAAACTAACAAATCTAGTGTCACCACTGCTCACATCCGACACGTTTCTCTTCCTTCACAACAAAGCACTGGTACGTGACCAAGAGACGGAAATGAAATGTCGTATCATCTCAGTGGTAAAGTAACACTAGAATGGCAATGCTGGTCATTCAAGCAACCGTCCTTCTTATGGCTGGAATAGTACTTTCAACAACTGACCACTTATTTATTTACATGTCTGCTTTGCCATGTCAAATTTTAAGCATATGCTCTCATACTTTTCTTTACATGCTTTTTCTCTCAAACGTTGATGGACAGCAGGTGTCCAATTCACACTTCTTAAATAAACAAAACAATGAAGAGGCATTTGTGCCACTACCTGTCTTCCATGACCCTTTCAATCTAAGTTGAATTATAACTCTTTAAATAAATACTTCTTCTTAAGCCTAGACACATTGCCCCATTGATTAAAACTATATCAGAGAAATCCCAAGTATAAACATTATAAAAAGACCCTACACTTTAAAAGGCTTTTATTCTTGGTGATATTTTCCTAACTAAGAGTAGTTAATCTATATGTCGGGTATCCCTCAATTTAATAGTTACTTCCTTGGTTCACTGAGATCACAAAATACATGTATATAGGGTTCAAGCTCATTGTGTCTTCTCCTTTCTCATATTTTTCTCTGAATATTAACAAGTTTGTTCTGCTACATACCCCAGTTATAAGATGAGGAACCGAGGATAGAGTTCAAGCTCCCCATGTCTAATCATGCTGCATGTCAGTACCCTAGGCCAATACATAGTTATTTTGACTTCTCGGTGTCCTTATTCTAATTGGGTAGAATTTTGTGGGTGTCAAATTTATTCTTGCTCTCTCTGGCACCTTTCTGCACCTCCATAATGGTGGGCATGAACGGCCTACTAATGCCTCAAGGGCATCGATGATGACAAAAAGAGAGGCAAGTGCCAGGTTCTAATTAGGCCATGCCCCAAAGTCATCATCTGATGGTAGAGCAGGGTGGCATTGGGAAATTCGAAGTCATTGATAGTCACAGCACTGTGGAAGTTGTCAACATCACAAGCAGTATAAGCAAGTGTGGAGTAGTCAGTTCCAGATCTGTCATCCAACTGAAAGACTGAGACAACAGCAGAACAGTCTTTTCCCATTCCATCAATTTGGTTTCATTATACTGACAGCCTCAGCTGGCATCGCTGACCATGATGAAGGAAGACAAAAATATAAAGGAGGTGAAATCTTGGCATTTTTGTTTAAGGATATTATGAATACATGTAAATAAAATGCCTAAATGGAAAATAAATAAATAAGAACCTTAAGGAAGAATAACAAGTGTGAAACTATTAACTATTGATATTCTCTTCTTTACATAAGAATGTAAAAAGAAGCTTTGTAAGTAAATTACTAGAAAATATAAGCAGTTAAGTGTGTGAGAATTCTAGTATATTTGGACAACATGGAATTCCTTTACATATCTATTTTACACAAACAATAGAACATAATATATAATTTATGATTCCTATGGAATCTTTGAAAGAAGAGGAAAGACCAAATACTTAGAAATTAATATAAAAGTAATATACATAGAAAATTTAAGAGGGAAATTTTAATTTGCTTATAATAAAATATGCATGTAACAGGCATATTACAGACAGCTTAAAATGATCTAATTTTGACATAAATCATTCAAAGAAAGAAACTTGAAAATGCACACATACATAAACATTGTTAATTTTCCCATAAGATGGCACAATCAATAAATGAATCAAAAGCTGTGTATATTTCTTTCAAAAACAAAAAATAACAATAGACAACATATTTTTAAAATTTAATTACTGTCTACCAATATATCAGGGACTGTTAGCCCATCTCTATAAAATACATGCAAAATTCTGGTTCAAATGAGATAACAATGAACTCAGAACAGGAAATACCTGTTAAAACAACTAATCCATAAAATAGTGCTACTAAACTAGAATACAAAGAGTTCCTAACTAGTCAATAAAGGCAATTACTTTTTTTGAAGAAAGATTTATGGAAAAGTAAAACGTGTTTACAAGATTTCTTCCAGCATTTTGGAGCCTGGAGAACTTGGGGTGGTATTCGAAGCAAGTGCCATGTTTGATGCCGGTCTGTCTCAGCAAGTCTGTGCCAGCATCCACTCCTGGAGCTCCCCAGCATTTCCTGTGCTGGCTCTTTTCTCAAATTCCACCAGCAGTCCTGAAGCCCAGGCAGCCATCTCCTCCTCGTCCTGGACCATGTTATCATATCATCCACCTGTATCTACTTTTCCCCTTCTCCAGTGCTTTCAGCTGGAAATATTCAAACTACAATTCTTATCACATCACAACAAAACCCTGTCCTCTGGATTCCATTGTTAATAGAGAAGAAATCCAATTTTTCAGGGCCTTGGAGACATGCTATGTTTACTTGTTTCTCCAGCTCATTTCTAACCACTCTGTTTTTCTCTCTTTCCTTTATCTTTTATTTTTTTCCTCATTTCCTTTCCTTCTCTTATTCTTTTCCCTTCCCTAACTCCCACCCACCCTCTGCCCCAGGTTAACTACATTCATTTGCTTTATTCAATGTTGTACTCATGCACTCACTCCTTATACAGGGATTTTTTTTACATGTTTTTGCTTTAGTCTCCCTTCTCTTCTCTCTCTTTAAAAACAAAAACAAACTGGGAGCTAATATATAGACCACAAAATATATCTAATAATATATAGACTACAAAAATGTAATGAATGTATGAATGAAACTGACATCTTGGGATTTGACTATATTCCTGCTGAATAAAGATCTTTTTACTTTGTATTTGTTGAACTATAAATAGTGGAGCATTAAGCCTGTGCCTATAAAGTAGATTTCAAATGTGATCACAAAAAATAAAAAAAAGGAAGAAGGAGGAAAGTATTAAATTATTAGAATTATATCCATGAACTTCATGAAATCTGTTCTCTTTATATTAATACCCATTTAAAAAATAAAAAAGCTAGACTATTTTGTTGAAGTACAACATACTCTGAGAAGTGCATAAGTCATAAGTATTTGTCTTAATGAACTCTCACAAAGTGAATACCTCCATGTAGTCACAACCAGATCAAAAAACCAGAACCCTGGAGGCATCTCAGAGGCCTTCAGTCACCAAATCCCTTCTCTCCCCTAAGACAGCCACTATCCTGATTCCTAGCAGCACTTAGAAGTTTGTCCTGGTGCTTTTCAAATCTTCTGTATTTTTTTGGCTATTCTTTCAGTTACTCAAAAAGTTGTGGTAAAATATAAGATTATAGCTTTATATACCTTTTAATTCTGTCCATGTTTGCTTTATATATTTTGAAGCTATAGTATATTAGAGACATACTAAATTAAGACTGCAAAATCTTGTCACTTTTAGTCCTTATGAAATTCCACTAATATGTTTAAAAATGTATCACTCTTGCCTTTTAAGGTCTTTTTCAAGATTATATATACCAGCTTTATTTTCTTTGCTGTTTGCTTGTATTTTTGAAACATTTTATTTTCAGCTGGTTTTGTCTTCATATTTTAGGCATTTTTTGATGTGAGATTCATATGCTTATTTGCTAATATAGTATAAGAAATATTCCCTTTTAACCTGAATATTAATTCATTTATATTAATACAATTACTGATATGTTAGCATTTCATTCAACTAGCTTGTTAATTTTATATTCATATAATTTTTTAATTTCTGGCTTTAGTATTTTTGTTGATGAATTTCCTTTCACTTAGCTCATCATTAAATGATTCTTATCACTACTCCTTCAATGTTACCCTACAAGTTCAAAATGTGCCCTTAACTAACATAAATAGTATAATAAACTGATAATTATATTAATTTAGATTGTTTAAGTGATAATTCTATTAATACATTTGCAACTACTCAAGTAATAAGGAACTTTGAATAATCAAGTGTCATTTAATGAAATTCTGTTTTTAATACTATTCTTTATCATGAACTATTTATACAGGTTCCTTTTTTCTAATTATTATTTTGTATGCTCAATAGTCATTTCGATTTACCAACATATATTATATATATTCTTTTCATTCTTCTTTAAAATTTTTTCTCAAATATTTTATTTATTTATTTGAAAGGCAGAGTTACAAAAAGGCAGAGGCAGAGAGAGGTGTTCCATCTGCTGATTCATTCCCCAGATGACAGTGTTGGCCAGAGCTGCACCTATCCAAAGCAGGAGCCAGGAGCTTCCTCTGGGTCTCCCACGTGGGTGTAGGGGCCCAAGGACTTGGGCCATCTTCTGCTGCTTTCCCAGGCCATAGCAGAGAGCTGGATAGGAAGTGGAGCAGCCAGGACTGGAACCAGAGCCCATAAAGGGATGCCTTGCTACAGGTGGCTTTACCTGCTATGCCACAGTGCCGGCCCCAGATCATGTGCCTTTGATAGGATATGTTCTTCAGTACTCCCTATATTGCAGTTTACTAGTGACAGATTTTCTGGGTTTTTCTTTTCCAGAATATGTCCTCATTTTGCCTTTGTTTTTGAAGGAAAATAGAGTATAAGAGGTTCTAGACTGTGTTTATGCTCTCATTGCACTTAACTATGGCATTTCTTTGTCTTCTGCCTTCCCCTGTGTTAAGTCTGTTCCCAGAGTTATTATTCTCTTTGGAAAGTAATGCACAGTATAACAGATTCTCAGATTCTCCATTGTCTTCAATTTTCAGAAATTTTATTATGAAGTCCTTAGATATGTAGTGTTTATTTTAATAGAAAGTCATATTGGTTTTTCAATGTGCTTGATTTTTCTGTTATTTTTGAAAGTATTTTCTTTATTCTCTCCTTTTGGAGCCTTCCCCCTATGTTAGATGTTTTTAATATGTAAGATATATGTTTTATTCTTTTCTATATTTTCTATCTGTAACCATCAACTTTTATTACTTATCCTTTCTTCAGCTGTTAATATGCAATTAAATTCATCCACCGAGTTCTTATTTTTAAAAATTCTGATGTTTCCATTTGATTCCTCTTATTCTTTTCCAGTACATGGTAATATTCTCCATTTTATCCTATGTTTTAAAAAATACATAACGTGCATGTATGTTGAAGTCCAAGTCTGATAACTTCTCTTTGGATCTTCTGTTACCCTGTATTTACGGTGTGTGGTGTGTTCAGTCATTCAGATCTTGCCTCTTGGCAGCCTTTGACTTTGTGGTCATGACCTGAAGCGCTCAATGCTGTCTTCCTCTGGAGTGCACCCACTTTTGCTTCTCACAGGCAGTCAGCAGAGAGTGGAGGGTTTTAATCCCATGAGGAGCTGAGGCCATCAGAGTCGCAGCTTCAGTCTTGAGGGATGATCTTCTCCAGGTCTTTCTCTTACTGTGTAGTCCCTTGGGGGCTCTGAGTTGAACCCTGGAGTGTTTCTCAGAACCTCTAACCATTTGTGGATTCTGAGCCTGAGCAGATTTCCAACCTGTTAGCTGCTATGTGGAAATCAGCAAACATTAGCCTTTTCTCTCCCTATCGTCCCATCTTTAGAATCTAAACCCCTCAAGTCTTCACTTGGTTGGAAGCTCTGTTATGCATCCCACCTTTTCTGGGTAACCTTGACAGTGTATCTGTACACAGCACCAATCTGCCATTTCATGGGCCAGTGTTCCCTTCACCAATGCATCCCTTACTAAGTTAATTCCTCTCCGTCTTCTCATACCTTCACTCATCCACACCCATGAAGGGTCTTCATGGCTTCCATGCCTAGAAAAAAGCCCCCTATCAACAGGGCTCCCCGTTCTATGTACTTGTAGCTTGTATTATGTGCCAACACTGAACATTTGCATTTCTGTGAGTATTAAAATTGTATTTATCATGATTCCAAGATGGCTGAATCAGGAAAAGACATGCTGATTCTGTCTAGGGGAAGATAGAAGAGTGGAGGAAGTATACCCCAGAGGAGAGTTGGAGATCAGTTTGCAGTGGAAACTCTACAGAGAGAAGAGACACGGTGAAGTGATATGGAATGTGTGGATGAGCAGCAACAAGCCAGGGAAACCACAAATGAATCCCACAGCAGGGGGCAGGAGGAGATGCCAGGTTCTGAGAAGGAGGGTTCCTGGCAACCAGCAGGGAGAAGGCACTATATTGACACAAACAGCAACAACTCTCATGCACCTGGGCAGATATTACCAGAGGGAAAAATCTGTGTTTCCCTTTGACTTTGAGTCTGGCTGGAAGAGTTGACAGGGAGTTGGGCACTCACTTAAGAGTGCGAGGTACCCCCATCTTCTCAACCTATCACAGGCTCACTGGGGATCAAACTGCCAAGGCAAAGCACCCACAGGCAGCTGGCTCTGGTAATGTCTCTGCTCGCTCCATGGACAGGGCAGGCTCATGGGTCAAAGAGGGGATTCTCTGTACCCCATGACTGTGGGTATGTTCACTATGACTGTGGGAATCCTGTGACTGCACCATTTGGTGTGAGGTGTAGCTGGTTATCTGGGCAATCACTGTGTCTGGCGTCACAGACTCAGAGCTCCCTGACTGCCGGGGGTGTCCCTGCATAGAGTTCTGTGCTCCAACTGAGGAAGGCACAGAACTTTTGAGCAGTTCACCAACCTAAGTGAGAGTTGCACCAACCGTGGGCCAACTCCAGGCATTGATCACATTGGAAGAGAGGAAGTGAGGTTGGGATTACACCAACAGGTATGATCACAATCTGCCCCTGCTGAGAATAGAGATCTATTATGCCCAAATGGAGTATCACCCTAGATTCTCACCACACTTGAGCACTGATCAGAGTTACCTGGCCCCGTCCTAAACACACCTCTGGGTATTCACTGAAGTAGAAGATACACCACTAAGCCACAGAGGCATAGTTCAAAGTTAAAACCCATCAGTGGAGAAAATTAACAAGTTTTTCCAAAAATGCCTAAAAATAAATGCAGAAATATAAGAAATAATAACAAGGAAGACAACATGACTTCCACAAATGAACACAACAACACTTCAATATTAGAATGTGAGGATGAGAAGACTGATAAATACAAGAAAAGGAATTTAAAAGAATGATCATAGAATTACTCAAAAACAAATTCATGAGTTAAAGAAATTCAAACATGACTTGAATGAAAAACTTTCCCAGGAGTAGATATTTTGAAGAGAAATCAAACTGAAACATTAGAAATGAGGAATTCAATATGTCAAATAAAAAAAAAAAAACAGTGGAAAGACTTAACAACAGACTTGTTGAGGCAGAAGAAATAATATCCAAGCTAGAAGGCAAGTCTTTGGAAATACCTCAAAAAATAAAAATAAGAAATTAGAAAAATTAAAAACAGTGTTGAAGATTTGTGGGATACCATCAAATGACTGAACATATAGGTCTTAGAATTCCTGAAAGAGGGGAAAGAGAGACTGGATTAAAAGATTTATTAAGTAAAATAATAGCAGAAAACTTCCCCAATTTGGAGAAAGGGACATCCAATTACAAGAAGCACATAGAATTTCTGAAAGACATGAACAGAAATGATCTTCACCATGACACACTGTAGTCAAATTTTCAACAAACAGAAGGAAAAGATTCTAAAATATGCACAAGAGAAATGCCAGAATACTGAGAGGGTCTCCAATTAGACTCACAGCTGATTTCTCACTAGAAATTCACAGGATAGGAGAGAATGGAGAGACTTAGCCCAAGTCTTAAAAAACCAAAAAACTAACAACCAAGAATATTCCCTTCAAAGCTACCTTTCATCTTGAATTAAGATGAAATAAAGACCTTCCATAACAAAGAGAAGTTGAAAGAATTTGTCACTATTCTTCCAACCTTACAAGTGAGTTTAAGGATGTACTACACAGAAAAACATAAAAACATAGTCATCATTATGAAAGAATGTGCAAAAATTGTACCAAAAGTACAAAGGAAATTCAAAGCAAACATTGGGAATACTTATGGGAAAATGGCAGGGCTAAGTCATTACTTATCAATATTAACAATGAATGAAAATAACCTAATTTCTCTAATTAAAAGATACAGGCTGTCTGAATGGATCAACAAACAAGACCCATCTATTTGCTGCCTACAAGAAACACACCTCACCATCAATGATACATGCAGACTGAAAGTGAAAGGATGGAAAAAGATATTACAGGCTAACAGAAAGCAAAAGATATCTGGGCAGCCATCCTAGTATCAGACAAAATAGACTTTAATACCAAACCTGTTAAAAGAGACATAGATAGGCATTATGTAATGATTTTTTAAAAGATTTATTTATTTACTTGAAAGAGTTACACACAGAGAGAAGGAGAGGCAGAGAGAGAGAGAGAGAGAGAGAGAGAGAGAGAGAGAGAGAGAGAGAGAAGTCTTCCATCCGCTGGCTCACTCCCCAGATGGCTGCATTGGCTGAAGCCGCGCAGATTTGAAGCCAGGAGCCAGGAGCTTCTTCTGGGTCTCCCATGTGGGTGCAGGGGCTCAAGGACTTGGTATATCTTTTACTGCTTTCTCAGGCCATAGTAGAGAGCTGGATTGGAAGTGGAACAGATGACACTCAAACCAGTGTCTATATGGGATGCCAGCTCTGCAGGCAGCTTTACCCACTATGCCACAGCGCTGGCTTCATATGTAATGATTAAGGATCAATTCTACAGGAAGATGTGACTTTAGTAAATGTATATATATCCAATGTGAGGGTGTCTGGCCATTGAAAATAAATGTTAATTCATCTAAAGAGAGATATAGGTTCCAATACAATAATAATTGGGGACTGCAATACCCCCACTTTTATCAATGGACAGATGAACTAACAGATAATCAACAAAGAACCAGTAGAGCTAATCGAAACTATGGACCAAATCGATCTGATATCTACAGAACATTTCATCCCACAGTTGAAGAACACACATTCTTTTCATCACTGCCTAGAACTTTCTCTAGGATAGGCCATATGCTAAGCCATAAAGCAAGTCTCAGTATATACAAAAAATTGATATCATGCCAGGTATCTTTGCTGACCACAATGGAAGGAAGCTGGAAATTAACAACTCAAGAAACTCTAGAAAATATGCGAACATGTGGATGTTGAACAACATGCTTCTGAATAAGCAGCAAGTCTTAGAAGAAATTAAAAGAGAAATAAAAATATTCCTGGAAATGAATGAAGATGACACTGCAACATGCCAAAAACTTATGTGATACAGCAAATGCAGTGTTAAGAGGGAAGTTTATAGAGATTAATCCTTATATCAAGAAATTTGAAAGGCATCAAATAAATGAACCATCAATGCATCTCAAGGACCTAAAAAATCAATAACAAGCCAAACACCAAATTAGTATGAGGAAAGGGATAGAGAAAAAATAAACAAAACATATTAAAGATCAGTGAAATGAGCTGCTTTTTTGAAAAATAAACACAATTGATACACCATTAGCCAAACTAACTAAAAGAGAGAGAGAGAGAGAGAGAGAGAGAGAGACCAAATCAATAAAATCAGATGAAAAAGAAGATGTAACAACAGATATCACAGTAATAAAAGGAATCATCAGGAAATACTACAAACAGCTAAATGTCAACAAATTGGAAAATCTAGAAGAAATGGATAGATTCCTGAACACATACAATTTATCAAAATTGAGGAACAAAGATATTGGAAACCTAAACAATCAGAAAAGCAAGGCGGATATTAAATGATTAAGAAAGACATTCCCAATAAAGAAAAGCCCAAGACCAGATGGCTTCACTGCTCACTTCTATCAGACATTAAAGAAGGACTAATTCCAATCCTTCTCAAGCTATTCAAAATGGTTGAAAGTGAAGGAATCCTCCCAACCCCTTCTATGAAGCCAACATCACATTAATTTCAAAACCAGAGAAAAATACAAGAAAGAAAGAGAACTATAGGCCAATATCAACAATGAACATAAATGCATAAATCCTCAATAAAATACCAGCTAATCAAATAAAAAAACACATCAGCAAGATCATTCACCAGGACCAAGTGAGATTTTTTTTCCCCCTGGAATGCAGGGGTGGTTCAACATATGAAAATCAATAAAAACGATATATCATATAAACAAATTGAAGAATAAGAACCAATGATTATCTCAATAGATGCACAGAAACCATTTGATAAAATGCAGCATCATTTAATGATAAAGACCTTATTCAGTGAAGTACTAATCCTTTTTACACTAATGAAAATTTAAAATACATTATCTCAAAAGTTTAAAAAAAGAAAGAAGGAGGGTGTGAGGGAGGGAGGAAGAGAATATCATTATATTCTTAGGCTTGTATCTATAATCATATTGAATCTGTTGAAATCAATTAAAATAAAATGGAAAAAATAATTCTATTTATCCCTGTATTTTAAGCTCCATATAATAGGGTCAATGTCTGTTTCCAGCCTTCATTTCAAGTTAGTTTTTCTTCAAATCTAGTCTAAATGATCAAATATATTGCTTAGATGCCACAGATATATAGCTGTGGAGTTATGATGACATAAAAGCTCAATTGTAGTTATGCACTCAATATATATATTTGAAAAACTGCTCAAAGTTTTAAGAAATGTGCTTCCTTTTTTTTTTTTCAATTTGCTGTTTATTTGAAAGGAAGAATGATAGAGGAAGAGGGTGGAGAAAGGGGGCAGAGCGGGAGGAGGAGAGGGAACGAGAGAGGAGAGACTTCATCTCCACTGGTGTAATGCCCTCACACCTTAACCAGGAGCCAGGAACTCCATTTTGGTCTCCCATACGAGTGGCAGTGGCCCAAGCACTTGGACTATCTTATGTTGCTTCCCAGGTACCTCAGCAGAGAACTGTATTGGAAGGGGAACCGTTGGTGCTTGAACCGGCACTCCATGTGAGGTGCTGGTGTTGCAAGTGGCAACTTAACCCGCTGCTCCAACTGTGCTGCCCCCAAGAAATACACTTGGTGTATAACGAGAGTGATATGTGTCACTACTGAGCACCATAGCATGGGGCTGGATTTCCTAGTGTTAAAGCCCAGCTCTTCCATTTGTTGGGGCATGAGGCCCCGGGCCTCAGCCTATTCATCTGAAATGGTGAGATAATAAGAGCACCTTATGGCTCATCTTGATGTTTAATGAATAAATGTAAAATATTCACGTAGGGATTAGGGCAAGATGGCGGAATAGGAAGGCAGCACACCGATAGTCCGGGGAGAGACAGTTTAATAAAAGTGGAGATACTGCGGGTTCAAGGAAGAGTAGGGGAAGAAACAGCAGAGGAAACTCTTCCAGAACTAGTGATTCACAGTGGACCTTTGAGGAGAGCGTGGGAGCCTGCAGTTCAGGACACCAGCAGCAGACTCAACGCACCAGCGCTGGAACGCCAGGTGAGCCGATCCTCAATAGCCCGAAACACCAGCAGGGAAGCAGAAAGAGGAGACTAGAGCGAACAAGGCTTGAAACCCTGTGGGGAAAAGTTCACCAGGCTAACTAGAAGAGAGAGAGAAAGAAAAAAGTGACCGAAACAGACACGGGTTTCTCTCTCTCCGCCCACCTCTCAAAGGTGAGCAAGACAAAGAGCAGGCGCCATTTTGGACATACGTCATAAGCAGGGCGACCTCAGGTCTGCACCGGCCCTGAGCCTAGCAGAAAAACCTGACTCTGCGCGTGGGGGTGAAATAACAGGAGATTAGAACCTAATAATGTGTGGTGCTAATGAACTGAGACTGTGAAAACAGAGACGGTTGGGGAGAGAACTCACGGAATTCACCACGTGAATACTCTCCAGAGATGCTACAGTTCGGTAGCCTTGGTAGCCCAGTGGTGAGACTGCAGGAGAATTTGAACCCACACTGAAGGCCGCAGAGATTCCCTCTGTGGTCCTTGGGAAAGAGCTTCTGATCTCTGGCTCCTGTGGGTATATCATTTGCCTGCTAACCACCCCCAATTCCATTCAGCTGTGTGGAATTACTTCCCTTTTGAACCAAAAAAAAAAAAAAAAAAGAAAGAAACAGAGAGAGATTTACCACGCCTAACCTGGGAGTGTCTCCTTTGACACACCCTCAACCCGGAGGAACCAAACAGAGCTCTCAGGCCACACCCATCTCAAGCCTCTAAGGCTCCATCAAAAGCAGACAGTCCACTTAATCTAGAGTCATAGTATAACAAGAAAAAAACACCACAGTGAAGAAACCAATATGCCAAACAACAAACGCAAAAACCGAGGTAATAAGAACAAGGAAGACACTATGGCATCCCCAAATGAAAAAGACACCCCAATTCAAGATTACAAAGATGATGAGATAGAAGAGATGCAAGAAGCAGATCTCAAAAAATTGATAAGAACACTAAGAAGTACTCAAAAACAAATTCTTGAACTACAGAAATCCTTAATGGACAAGGTAGAAAATCTCTCTCGTGAAAATGAAATATTAAGGAGAAATCAAGCTGAAATGAAACAACTAGTAGAACATGAAACTGTGATAGTGACGAGAAATCATAATGAAGTGAAGAATTCAATAGATCAAATGAAAAACACATTAGAGAGCCTTACAAACAGAATGGGTGAGGCAGAAGAGAGAATATCGGACTTAGAAGACAGAGCACAGGAAAGTATACAGTCAAACCAAAGAAAAGAAGAGGAAATTAGAAATCTAAAAAATATTGTTGGGAATCTACAGGATACTATTAAAAAACCCAACATTCGAGTTCTAGGAGTTCCTGAAGGCATGGAGAGGGAGAAAGGATTAGAATGCCTTTTTAGTGAGATAATAGCAGAAAATTTCCCAGTTTTGGAGGACAGAGACAGCCTAGTACAGGAAGCTCATAGAACCCCTAGCAAACATGACCAAAAGAGGTCCTCACCACGACACATTGTAATTAAACTCACCACAGTGAAACAGAAAGAAAAGATCCTAAAATGCGCAAGAGAGAAACGTCAAATTACACTCAGAGGATCTCCAATTAGACTCACAGCAGACTTCTCATCAGAAACCCTACAAGCTAGAAGGGAATGGCGAGACATAGCCCAGGTACTTAGAGAGAAAAACTGCCAGCCCAGAATATTATATCCTGCCAAGCTCTCATTTGTGAACGAAGGTGAAATAAGGACCTTTCATAACAAACAAAAATTGAAAGAATTTGTTGCCACTCGTCTAGCCCTGCAAAAGATACTTAAAGATGTGTTACACACAGAAACACAGAAACACGGCCATCAACATGAAAGAAGGTAAATGAAGGGAACCTCACAGCAAAAGATCACAGGGAATTCAAAGCATACATTTGGATAAAGAAATTATGGGACATGTACTCTATAGAATACTATACAGCAGTCAAAAACAATGAAATCCGGTCATTTGCAATAAGATGGAGGAATCTGGAAAACATCATTCTGAGTGAATTAAGCCAGTCCCAAAGGGACAAATATCATATGTTCTCCCGATCGGTGACAACTAATTGAGCACCAAAGGTGAAACCTATTCGAGTGAAATGGACACTATGAGAAAAAGTAACTTGATCAGCTCTTGTGCTGACTGTTGTTGTACAATGTAATACTTTATCCATTTTAGTATTTTTTTTATTCTAGTACTATTGGTTGAACTCTGTAATTAACAAACAATTATTCTTAGGTGTTTAAATTTTAGCTGAAAAGTGATCCCTGTGAAATATAAGAGTGGGAATAAGAGAGATGTACAATTTGGGACATGCTCAATCGGAACTGCCCCAAATGATGGAGTTAGAAACAGGCCAGGGAATTCCAATACAATCCCATCAAGGTGGCATGTACCAAGGCCATCTCACTAGTCCAAGTGATCAATTTCAATTCACAATTGATCACACTGATAGGTCTAAGAGTCAAAGGGATCACACAAACAAGACTAGTGTCTGCTAATACTAACTGATAGAATCAAAAAGGGAGAGAATGATCCAACATGGGAAGTGAGATCCACAGCAGACTCATAGAATGGCAGATGTCCTAAATAGCACTCTGGCCTCAGAATCAGCCCTTAAGGCATTCAGATTTGGCTCAAGAGCCCTTGAGAATATTCTAGGCATGGAAAGCCAAGACACTCTGGAAAAAAAAGAAGACCTAAATGAAAGATCTCTGTGAGTGAGATCCCAGTGGAACGAATGGGGCCATCAAAGAAGGAGGTACCTTTCTCTGAAGGGAGGAGAGAACCTCCGCTTTGACTATGACCCTGTCGGAATAAGATTGAAGTCAGCGAACCCTAAAGGCTTCCATAGCCTTGGCAACTCGTGACTAGAGCCTAGGGAGATTCCTGATGCCATAAACAAGAGTGTCAAACTGTTAAATCAACTTCAGGAGTCACTGTGTACTTACGTCTCATGTGGTATCTGTCCTTAATGTGTTGTCCAATGTGAAGTAATGCTATAACTAGCACTGAAACAGTATTTTACACTTTGTGTTTCTGTGTGGGTGCAAACTGATGAAATCTTTACTTAGTATATACTGAATCAATCTTCTGTATATAGATAATTAAAAATGAAAAAATGAAAAAATATCTTGGTGTTAAATTGGAAATTGCCTAGAAAATTAATCAATTTTTTAAAAAAATATATCATGTAGGATCTCTGTCCTTAATGTGCTATACATTGTGAATTAATACTATAACTAGTACTCTGACAGTATTTTTCACTTTGTGTTGCTATGTGAGGGCAAACTGTTGAAATCTTTACTTAATATATAGTAAACTGCTCTTCTGTATATAAAGAGAATTGAAATTGAATCTTGATGTGAAGCAAGGGGAGAGGGAGTGGGAAAGGGGAGGGTTGCTGGTGGGGGGGAAGTTATGGGGGGGGGGAAGCCATTGTAATCTATAAGCTGTATTTTGGAAATTTATATTCTTTAAATAAAAGCGTTATAAAAAAAATATTCACGTAAATAAATTGATTCATGAAGGACAGTGCCTAATTGTTAGCATGTAACATGTATTATATATCATTTTTAGAGATTATAAATAAATGTAAGATTTCCCAAATTAGTAGCTTTGGGTTATCTAGAAACCGGTTGCATATTCAATAAATGTTATAAATTAATATTTATACTAATAATATTAAAATATTTCTACAAAATTGTGTGTTAATTCTAACCCTCATTGTAATATATAGCTAAGGAGGAAAGTGAGCCAGTTCTTAGTGCCACAGTACAGAATATTGTATATTAAGGTCCAAGATTCACGTACTCTGGTACATGCTTGTGCGATTAATCAGAGCAAAACACCTTCCACAGTGTACCTGGTTGCTTGTGAAAATAAACACTTCGAAGCCACTTCTTGACCCAGTAGGTCTAGCTTCAGGCTGAAGAATCTACATTGTGCAAATGTTTCTAGCTGATAGTGATACAAATAGTTCTTGAAGAAATTCGGAGGAAAAAAACCTGCTCTTTAGGGTAAAACATTATAGATGGAAAGATTATAGATCTATTAAAAACAGAATCAAGGGCAAGTCAGGGAAATAAAACAGCATGAGTTTTGAAGAGGGAATGATAGTCAAACCAATGTGGATATTTGTGAGAGACATTCAGAGAGCATGAATGTCGTGAGGATAAATTTGTCATGGCAATCCACATTCACGCAATCTTTTCTGCACAGATGGAAGTCCAGTTCCCGATGCAGGCACAGTGGAGTGCCAGTCGCAGAAGTGAAAGGCACAAATTGTAACAAGAAAGTTCATGAGACTGAACCATGAGCAATGACTCTCAAAGCTGTCTGATAAAGACAAAGGATTTCTAAATAAAAACATTTTTGATCATTTGATATGTTAGCAAAAGAATAAGTATTAAATAAAGGGTTCTGATTTAATTATGGCCATGTTTCATCCACTAACATGTCATTTGTCCCCTATCACTCAGGCTGTAGTTACTAGGTGACAACTATAATGCAAAGGGGAAGATGTTGGAGTCCCTCTGATTTGCATGCTGCAAGTCAAGATGATGATCTCCTGCCAGGAAGCATACCAATTACTCCATCATCCTCATTAGAATCTTGAGAAAAACAACAATAAAAACTGCCGTTGGCTGTTGCTCTGAATGAGTAATCTTATTTTCCTGTGTAGTCCATCTTGTTCGTTGACATTTTGCCAGAAAATACTGCCATCTCCGCCATTACCTGACACAAAATGAGGCTTTTCTTTATTCTTTCAACTCTATACATATAACGCAATGTGTGTGTGTGTGCATGTGTATGTGTGTCAGATAGAATGCAGCTACAAATACATTGGTAAAACCCTAAGGTTTTCCCATTCATCAGTTTATCTTTACGTCACTTTGGTGAAATGTTGGAGACAAATAATTCTCATCTGTTGATGAGCTTATTTAGGATCTTTGGTTTAGGGACACAGCTGGGAAAATACAGATCTCTCAACTTCTGCCAGGGTTCTTCCCCCTGAGCCTCGGATATATGTGCACAGAAAGGGGCAAAAACTTAATTGTCATTGACTACTAATTTGATTATGACAACACATCCCAATAGCTGAAAGAGTAAGTCCCACAAACTATCTGTGCCTGAAGCACGCATACTACATACAGTATTTCTCCCCTATGAAAAATAACCTGAACATATATTTTTAAAAACACAAGTCTGGCTCTTTTGTTTTTCTACAAAGGAATATTAAATTCCAAGCCACCATGACTTGCCCACTCACACTCAACTAGAATTACTATAAGAAGCAAGTCAGAGGGGCCGGCGTCATGGCTCATTCAATTAATCCTCCACCTGCAGCGCCGGCATCCCATATGGGCGCCGGTTCTAGTCCCAGCTGCCCCTCTTCCAGTCCAGCTCTCTGCTGTGGCCCAGGGAAGGCAGTGGAGGATGGCCCAAGTGCTTGGGCCCCTGCACCTGCATGGGAGACCAGGAGGAAGCACCTGGTTCCTGGTTTCAGATCGGCATTGCTACAGCTGTAGCGGCCATTTGGGGGATGAACAACAGAAGGAAGACCTTTCTCTGTGTCTCTCTCACTGTCTAACTATGCCTGTCAAAATAAATTTTAAAAAAAGCAAGTCAGAGAGCAAACAGGATGCAAATGATGTGGGGAAACGAACACTTACATTGCTGGTGGAAATATAAAATGGTTGGCCGGCGCCGCGGCTCAATAGGCTAATCCTCCACCTTGCAGGGCCGGCACACCGGGTTCTAGTCCCGGTTGGGGCACCAGATTCTGTTCCAGTTGACCCTCTTCCAGGCCAGCTCTCTGCTGTGGCCCGGGAGTGCAGTGGAGGATGGCCCGAGTGCTTGCACCCCATGGGAGACCAGGAGAAGCACTTGGCTCCTGCCTTCGGATCAGCGCGGTGCGTCGGCCGCAGCGCAACAGCCGCGGCAGCCATTGGAGGGTGAACCAACGGCTACCTGTCCAAAAAAAATAATAATAAAAAATATAAAATGGTGCAGTTGTGTAAAACAGTCTGGCAGATCCTCAAAAGAGTATCTATGAAGTTGCCATTTGATGTAGCCATCCCAATGTTCAGTGTATACCCAAGAGAAATGACAACATATACCTATACAAAAATGTGTACACAAATCTTTAGAGCACCATTATTTAAAATAGGCAAAGGGGTATACAGTCCAATTGTCTAATCAACTGATAAATAAACAAAATGAATTTAACCAAGTTTGCTAAATATATTTTATTTGCTAAGGAATATCATACAATTAAAAAGAAATAAATGATGATGTGTACTACAAACATGGGTGATCCTCAAAAGCACTTTAGCTTAAGTGAAAGCCATTCATAAAATACTACATATTGTATGATTCTATTTATATCAAATGCTTGGAGTAGGGAAATATATAAAGCCAGAAAATAGTGATGGTCTGGAACTGGGGAAAATGTGGGTTGGAGGCAGGAGGAGTGAATTCTTTTTGGATTGATAAAAATGTTCAACAATTATACGCAGTTGATAGTTGAACAACTATGCAAGTGTATTGAAAATCACTGAATTATACATTTAAAATGAGTGAGCTTCATGGTATAAAATTACATCTCAATAAAACTATTAATAATAGGCTATGTGGGGAGTTATTTATCCTAGCAGTTAAGACTTCCCTATCCCACAAGGAAGTATCTGGGCTCAATTCCTGGTTCTAGTTCCTAATTCTAGCTTTCTGCTAATGCACACCCTGGGGGGCAATGGTGGTTGCTCAAGTACTTGAGTTCCCACCACCTACATGGATGACTTTCATGGAGTTCCCAACTCCTAGCCCATCCTGGTTATTGCAGGCATTTGGAGAATGAGAGAGGATGAGAGTATTTGTTCATGCTCTCTCTCTTCCTCCCTGCTTCCCCCTCTCTCCTTCTCTCTGCCTCACAAATAAATACATACATAATTAAAAAAAAAATAGACCATGTGTGAGCAGCCAGCATTGTAGCACATTGGGTTAACCAACCACTTGCGACGCCTGCATCCCATATCAGAATGCTGGTGTGAGTCTTGGCTGTTCTGCTTCCCATCCCGCTTCCTGTTAATGTGCCTTGGAAGACAGCAGAAGATGGCCCAAGAGCTTTGTCGCTGAAGTGGGAGACCGGGATGGAGATTCTGGGTCCTGACTCCAGCCTGGCCCAGACCTGACTGGAGTGTGTTTCTATGTCTCTCTCTCTCTCTCTCTCTCTCTCTCTCTCTCTCTCCTCTCCCTCCCTCTCTCTGCCTTTCAAACAAATAAATACATCCTGAACAAAAATATCAGGTGTGAAAAAAGATAAAAACTCTAAGCATTTTAGACTTAGAAGGGTTTATCACTTTTTAAAAAAAAAAAGATTTATTTTTTTTTTATCTGAAAATCAGAGTTACAGAGAGCAAGGGAGAGACAGGCAGAGCTCTTCCATCCACTGGTTCACTCATGGAGCTGGATGGGAAGTGAAGCAGCTGGGACATGAACCAGTGCTCAAATGAGATGCTGGTGTCACAGTGGAGTCCTACCCACTATGCCATAATACCAGCCCCTAGACTTAGAAGGTTTTAAATTTATTGCTGTACATTAAAAGAAACTAGAATTAGATATAAAAGGCAATGCCTAATGGTTACATAATAAAGAAAACATTAAATACTAATTAGGTCAAAAGATTATTCAACAAATATGCATTTATGTATTTTAAGTAGAAATAAGCATTTAAGATAAAATCTTATTTAACTAATATTATCTGAGAAAATGCGTTTTCTTATATACTTTTTTTTCCTGGAAACTGCTCATCATATTGGCCTATTTTTCCCAATTGGTCTATTTTTTTTTCATATATTGATTTGCACTTTTTTTTTGCATTAGGAAAACTGACCATTTACGATAAGTGTTTTAAATAATGTGGTGCCCATTTATGCTTTAAGTCTAAACTTCTTTAACTGTAGAGTTTTTATAAACATTTTCAAACATTTTAATGCGTTAAAACCTGCTCTTCACTAATTGAGATATTTGGAGCAACCTAAAATATGCAAGAAAAAAAAACATAAGTTGTTAGGCCACTACATCTAGCTTGCTTTCCTCTTCCAAGTACAAGCTCAGTCTGAACTTGTATCTATTCTTCTAGAAAAAAATGCCCTGCCTACTAGGAGAACAAATTCTAGGCATTATTTTGTTTAAAATATCTGTTATAGATATAGCAGGATTTCTCCCCCAAATTGGCGCAACTTTTTATACTCTGATGTCTTAATGTTCATGAGTGATTGATCAAGGGTGGAGACTTGATCTATTGACAGCATCTCTCAGGTGGGGGCCAAAGGGAGGTCTCAACCCCTTGTGAGATGTTTGTCAGCTAAGGTTCAGCCTGTGTTTTCTCTCTTTTCCTCCTGGCTCACTGGAACGCTCCTCATCACCAGCCATGACCAGCTTCCACCAGACACAGGACTACAGGGCTGCTCAACCCCACAACCTGAACTGTGATAATCCTATTCTTCACCCCCAAAAAAGAAACTCCTTGCAAATATTTTAGTTAAGGTAACAAAAAGCAAACTAACGCAATACCCAAAAACAAAATAAAATACAATCCTGACGTTTTAACTGAAAATTACCTGGGGCTCATGTGTGAGGTGAATTGAAGGTAGAATCAACACAGGAGTAGATGTCTTTAAAGAAGAGACCTGAACCATTCAGAAATACAGAGCTAAAATCCCTGGAGGGGAACCTTTTTCTGTTTTATTTTTAATTGACAAATGGTAGTGATATCTATTTATGGGGTATTATCTTATGTATCTATACATGTCTACCCTGTGTAATGATCAAATCAGGCAACTTAGCATATCCATCACTTCAAATGCTTTCTGGGGAGTAGAACATCTTAAATCCTCTCATAACTATTTGAGATATACAATGCATTGTTAATAGTCACCATACTATGCAATAGAACACCAGAATTTAGTCCTTCTAACTGTGACTTGTAATCCCTTGGCCAACTTGCTCCTTTTCCTCGTCCTCTGGTAACCACCATCTTTACTTCTATGAGGTCCACACTTTTAGATTCTCCTTGTAACTGAGATCACACAGTGATTTTCTCCCTGCTCCCGGCTTATTGAATCTAACATGGTGGCTCCAGGTTCATCCATGTTGTCGCGAACGACAGAATTTCCTTTTTTGAAAAAGCTGTACAGTACCCCCTTATTTATATATACCACCCATTTTTAACCCTTTCAACCATTGATGGACACTTAACTTGGGGGTTTGCCATGCTGATTCTAATTTGTTCGGTTAGACACAGGAGTAATATTACTAGATTATGTGGTGATATCATTTCTAGTTGTGTGAGGAAAATTCATAGTTTTCCAAAAGTGCTATTCTAATTTACAACAGTTTATAAAGCTTTCCTTTTGCCAGCATGTTGGCCAACGTTTTTTCTCTTTCATCTTTTTGATGATAGCCAATCTAACAAGTGTGGAGTGGTATCTCATTGTGGTTTGAATTTGTATTTCCCCAATGATAAGTGATTTTAAATGTTTTTCATATACCTGTTGTTCATTTGTATGTATTCTTTTGAGAAATGTCTATGCAGATCTCAGTATATATGAATTAATAACTACAATTTATATATATTAAGCCCTTGGCCAAATATGTCTTACTTAGAAAGTGTAGCTGAGTATAAAAAATTATTTTGAGACTATAAATTGTATTAACTCAATTTTCAATATTGTTACAGCAGGAAGTCTACCTTTATACACTTAATTATAAATATGTACTTGGCTTGTGATAACTATTAGCATTAATAATATTAATCCTACTACCTTAAATTTATCCAAAATCCTTCCTTCAAATATGTAAAATTAATTAACCAAAAGTTTCTAATCATCTAACTATGACTTAAAAAGAAGCATTATCTGTGATAACTGCCTAGGAATATTTAGCAAATGGTAACACAGCTAGAGAAATCATAATTTCCATGCCAGATATGGAGAAGGATAATGAAAATGCAATTTTGTAACACCTGCTACTTTACTAAGCATTTCAGTAATGCTTTAAAAATTAACATATTCTACATAATTAAAACAGGGGGAAGTAGGCACAGAGGACTAACTTATCTCTCCTCTGCTTTGTTTTGTATATTAGGCATATATTTGTGTGTCTATGTGACAAAGGGTAAAATATAAGCTATTTGGGGGGTGAGACAGAAAGAGATGAGGTAAAGTGTGCTATAAATAGCTTCGAAGCCATGGAGACAATCATATGGATGTGATTTAATGGACAACAGGAAGTGCCCATGGCGGGGAGTAGAAAGCACTCTCAGGCTGGGAAGTGGAGGGACATTTAATAAAGGGGCTGGTTTGTAGGCGTATGGCTAGTTAGGGAATCACCCCATGATGGTATAACACCCACAGCTGGTAACCAGGAAACCACTCAGTCTCCATGGCCTCAGGGAACTAAATGATAGAGTTAGGGAATCACCCCAGGATTGTATAACACCCACAGCTGGTAACCAGGAAACCACTCAGTCTCCATGGCCTCAGGGAACTAAATGATAGAGCAGGAGCTGGACCCCAGGGGAGAGTACTCTAGTCCTCAGTACAGGAAATCAATAGGCAGAGAACCGGGATCTGCTCTCACTCTCCTTTTGCCCTCCAAGAACTCTTGGTCATTCCCATTGGCCAAACCCAGTCAGAAGCCAGAGGGGAAGAGAAGCAGCACATATTCCTACAGTCCTGGAGTTTCTGCAAGGTACCAAAGTAGTTGAGATTAAAACTTTACAAGTCATTGCTTTAGAATGAAATAGTAGCCCACTCAAAAAACTGAAATACACTTAGCTATACATCACAATCCTTGGCTGTCCTGGAATAATCATACTAATTTTTATAATGAAAATAATAATGGCAACCTTTATTCAACCAACACCACGTTAAAGATATTGCGTGGAGCACTCTTCATACATTGACTAATCTATTTAAAAGTTTTTAATTTTAATTTTAAATAGTTTTTAAAAGATCCAATGTGATTTGTAGATACAATCCTAAGAACATAATGATAATCCCTCTCTCCCTCCCCCTCTCTCCTTCCCATCCTCATTCCTTCTCCCTTTTCTGAAGTTTTTGAGATAACATTTTAAGATTATAGTAAAAAGGCTTAATATTTCACCAAATAAGAAGTTTCATAAGTGAAAATCAAAAATCCTAGCTTAGTGGGCATGTACACAATGGCTATAGACAATAACTGAATGGAAAAATGACCTTTTCACCCATATACATTTTAATGTAATCACCGATCACAACTATAGTAGTGTAACATTATTAACCATTGGTATGACAAAGTTTTGCAAAACTATATTTGCAGAATTACTGATACACACAGACATTTCTTTTTTCTTTCCTATTTTTTGTTTGTTTTTTAAATTTTAGCTCACAATAAATAAGGGAGAACATGTGGTATTTGTCTTTTGGGTCTAGCTTATTTCACTCAACACAATATTCCTTTAGTTCTGTCCATTTTGATGAAAATGGTAGAATTTCATTTTTATACCTGAATAATATTCCATTTTATATATATACACCACATTTTCTTTATCCATGCATCCAATGATGATCACCTTGGTTGGTTCCAAATTTCAGTTATCGTGAACAACAATGCTATAAATTATGGTGATGCAGGTTTCTCTTTGATACATAATGTTCAAGACTTTTGGGTACATATCCACTAGGAGGACTTCTGGATCATGTGGTAAGTCTATTTCTACATTTTAAGAAACCTTCACATTCCTTTCCACAGTGGCTGCACTAATTTACATTCAGACCAGTCATGTATAAGTGTTCTCCTTTGCCCTCATCCATGTTAGCTCTTGTTACTTTCTGTTTTGGATTTTAGTCATTATTTTTTTTTTTGATTATGTTTCTTGGGCCTGCGCCGAGGCTCACTAGGCTAATCCTCCGCCTTGCAGCGCCAGCACACCAGGTTCTAGTCCCGGTTAGGGCGCCAGATTCTGTCCTGGTTGCCCCTCTTCCAGGCCAGCTCTCTGCTGTGGCCCGGGAGTGCAGTGGAGGATGGCCCAAGTGCTTGGGCCCTGCACCCCATGGGAGACCAGGAAAAGCACCTGGCACCTGGCTCCTGCCATTGGATGAGCGCGGTGCGCCGGCCGCAGAGCGCCGACCGCGGCAGCCATTGGAGGGTGAACCAACGGCAAAGGAAGACCTTTCTCTCTGTCTCTCTCTCTCACTGTCCACTCTGCCTGTCAAAAATAAAAAAAGAAAAAAGATTATGTTTCTTTATTTGAGAGACAGAATTTCAGACAGAGAAAGGGAGATACAGAAGGTCTTCCATCCACTGGTTCACTCCCCAAATGGCCACAAAGGCAGGTGCTGGGCTGATCTGAAGCCAGGAGCCAGGAGCTTCTTCTGGGTCTCCCACAAGGGTGCAGGGGCTGCTTTCCCAGGCCATAAGCAGAGAGCTGGATCATAAGAGGGGCAGAGGACGTGAACTGGTGCCCATATAGGATGCCTGTGCCACAGGCAGAGGATTAACATTCTAAGCCACAGTGCCAGCCCTGGATTTTAGCCATTCGTACAGGGATAAGTTTATATTGATATGGGCAGATAGGATTAAATTAGATTTGTGAGCTGGAGACCATGTCCCTACATTATCACATCTGTATACACCAACCCACCAATTAGACTACATAACCACTCCCCTTTTGGAAGTGGATAGGAGGCTGGGACACATGCTGGGCCTGCCCCTGCTCTCCTGTGCACCTCTAGGGCATGTGGCCATTGGTTTCTTCTCTCCCTGGTTTGCCCCTGCGCTGTGCTATCTGTGGTCATTCTTGCCCGTACGTTTTTTCTCTCCATGTAGCTCCGGACTGTGAACACCTGCATGTGGCCACTGGTCTGCTCTCTGCCTGGTAGGGAACCCCTGGTTCACCTTTCTGAACCTCTCTCCCTTAAATAAAGCCCTCCTCAATCTCTAAGTATTCAGGATTCTTGTCTAAGCAAATGGCAAGGACCCCTGAAATATTAATTTTAGAAAAACGAACAAGTTTAGACTACAGTAAGATGACATCAATATCTCTTTGTGCTTTTGATTTGCATTTCTCTGATGGTTAGTGATGTTGAGCATTTTGTCATTTATTTGTTGGCCACTTGTATTTCTTCTTTTGAGAACTGTCGATTGAAGTCTTTTGCCCACATCTGAGATGGATTGCTTTTTTTGTTGTTGTTGAGTTTTTAAGTTGTTGATATATTCGGGATATTAATCCTTTGTAAGATAGGTGGTCTGAAAATATTTTTTTTTCCAATCTGCTGGATGTCTCCTCACCTTATTGATTTTCTTTTGCTGTGCAAAAGTTTTTGAGTGTGATACAGTCTCATTTGTTTAGATTTTGCTTTTGTTGCCTGTGCTTTTGGGGTCTTGTCCAAGAAGTTATCCCCTACACCAATGTCTTAGAGTGTTTACCCTATGCTTTCTTCCAGTAACTTCATAGTCCATGTCTTAAATTTAGGTCTTGGATCCATCTTGAATTGATTTTTGTTTGTGGTGAGGGTACGGATCTAATTTAATTCTACATTTATACGTCCAGTTTTGCCATCAGCATTTGTTGAAGAAATTATCCTTACTCTACTGAATGGTCTGAGCAATTTTGTCAAAAACCAGCTAGCTATATGTACATGGCTTAATTTCTGGGTTCTCTATTCTATTCCATTTATCTATGTATTGGTTTTTATGCCAGTACCTACTGTTTTAATTACTATAGTTTTGTAGTATGCTTTGAAATCAGGCATTGTGATGCCTCCAGTTTTTCTTGCTCAGGATCAAGTTAGCTAATCAGGGTCTTTTGTGATTCTATATGGATTTTAGAATTGTTTTTTTCTAACTCTGTAAAGAATGTCATTGGCATTTTGACAGGAATTGCATTTAATCTGTGAACTTCTTTAGATAGTATAAATATTTTGATGATATTGATTCTTCTGATTCATGAGCAAGGAATATCTTTCAAATTTTGTGTGTCCTAGATGATTTCTTTCATCAATGTTTGATACTTTTCATTGCAGGTATCTTCCACTTCTTTGGTCAAATTTATTCCCAAATATTTAATTTTTTGTGCCTATTGTGAATGAGATTTCTTTCTTGATTTCCCTTTCTGTGAATTCATGATTAGCATACAGAATAGTATTATACTGAATAAGAGGGTGAATGTGGACATCCTTATCTTGTTCCTGAACTGAGGGGAAATGCTTCAAACTCCTCCCATTCAGGATGAATTGCCTGTTGTTTTGCCATATATAGCCTTTGTGATTTTGAGGAATGTTCCTTTTATACCTAATTTGTGGAGAGTTCTTATCATGAAAGGGTGTTGGCACCACATCTCAATAGGCTAATCCTAGCGGCACTGGCACACCGGATTCTAGTCCCGGTCAGGGCGCCGGATTCTGTCCCGGTTGCCCCTCTTTCAGGCCAGCCCTCTGATGTGGCCAGGGAGTGCAGTGGAGGATGGCCCAAGCCCTTGGGCCCTGCACCCCATGGGAGACCAGGAGAAGCACCTGGCTCCTGGCTTCAGATCAGCGCGGTGTGCTGGCTGCAGCGTGCCAGCCACATCAGCCATTGGAGGGTGAACCAACGGCAAAGGAAGACCTTTCTCTCTCTCTCTCACTGTCCACTCTGCCTGTCAAAAAAAAAAAAAGGGGGTTTTGAATCTCATCAAATGCTTTCTCTGTCGTTGAGATTACCATATGGTTGTGTTCTTCATTCTATTGATGTGATTTATGACATTTATTGATTTGCAAATGTTGAACCATCCTTGAATTTCTGGGATAAATTCCACTATATCACAAGGTATGATCTTTTACTGTGCTTTTAGATTTGATTTGTTAGTGTTTTGTTGAGCATTTTTGTATCTATGTTCATTAAGAGTACAGTCTGTAGTTTTCTTTTTGTGTCTCTGTTCAGTTTTGGAATCAAAGTGATGCTGGCCTCATAAAAGCAGCCTGGCAAAGTTTCATCCTGTTCAATATTTTTGGAATAGTTTGAAGAATACTGCAGTTACTTCCTATTTCAATGTTTTGTAAAATTCAGTAGTAAAGCCATCAGCCCTGGACTTATCCTTGATGGAAGACTTTCGAGGACTGCTTCAATCTCATTGCTTGTTATGGGTCTGTTTATATTGTCTGTTTCTTCTTGGCTTAATCTTGGCAGGTTACAACAATCCCGGAATTTATCCATTTCTTCAAAGTTTCCAAGTTTATTAGCATGTAGTTCTTCATAGTAGTTTCCTATGCCCCTTTGTATTTCAGTGGTCAGTTATCATGTCTCCTTTTCAACTCTAATTTTACTTATTTGAGTTCCTTCTTTTTTTTCTTTGTTAGTCTGGCTAGAGGTTTATCTATTTGTTTATCTTCTCATAAAGCCAACTTTTTGTTTTTTTGACTTTTGTATTTTTTTAGTTTCAATTCATTTATTTCTGCTCTGATCCTTATTATTTCTTGCTTCCTGCTGACTTGCTGTTTAGTTTGCTTTTTGTTTTTTTAAATCTTCAAGATGTACCATTAGATCCTTAATTTGAGCAATTTTTCTCTGTTTAATGTAAACACTTAATGCTATAAAATTCCCACTTAAGGCTGCATTTGCTGTATCCCACAGGGTTTGATATGTTGTGTTTCTAAATTAATTTATTTTACAGAAGTTTTTGATTTCCTTTTTATTTTTCTCAATGACCCATTGGTCATTCAGTAGCATGTTGTTTAATTTCTGATTATTTATGAGTGTTCTATTGTTCTTCTTTTTGTTGATTTATAGCTTTATTTCTTTATGGTCTGAGAAGATACATGGTATGATTTCAATCTTTTTAAACATGCTAAGACTTGATGAGTGGCCTGATATATGGTCTAGCCTAGAAAATGTTCCATGTGCTGATGAGAAAAATGTGTATCCTGTAGTTGTTGGGTGAAATGTCCTGCAAATATCTGTTAAGTTCATTTGCTTGATAGTATATTTCAAATCTGATGTAACTTTATTGATTTTTTGTTTGGATGAATTGTCCACTGATGACAGTGGGGTGCTAAAATCACCCACTATTATTGTATTGAAGTCCATCTCTCCCTTTCACTCTAATAATATTTTCTGTATAAATTTGGGTAGCCTTGTGTTGGGTGTGCATATATTTATGATTGTTAGGGCTTCTGGCTGAATTGACTCTTTTATCAAAATCTAATCTACTTTTATCTCTTTTCATAATTTCTGATTTAACATGTCATCTATTATCAGGATAGCTACAACTGCTCACTTTTGGCTTCTATTTTCCTGGTTATCTTTGTCCAGCCCTTCATTTTTTGTCTGTGTGTATCTTTGTTTGTGAAGTGTTTCTCATGAGCAGCATATAGTGGGGTCATGATTTTTTATCCATTCAGCCAACCTAAGTCTTTTGGTTGGTGAATTTAATCCATTTATAGTCAAAGTTAGTATTGATAGATAAGAACTTAGTCCTGTCTTTTTTTTTTATTGGATAATGATTCTACCTGCTCTGTTAGTGAATTTGGTGGTGTCCTGTGTTTTCATGTTTACTTCAAATGTAGGATGCCATTCAGAATTTCTTGTAAGGCTGGTGTGGTGGTGGTGAATTCTCTATTTTTGCTTATCTTATTTCTCCTTCACTTTTAAAGGATATCTTCACTGATTGTAATATTCTTGGTTGGAAGTTTTTTTCTTTTTTTAAGACTTTGAATATATCATCCCACTCTCTTCTGGCCTTTAGAGTTTCCACTGAGAAATCCGATGTTAATATAATAGGTTTTCGTTTATATAGAACTTCATGCTTTTCTTATACTGTCTTTAGGATTCTCTCCTTGTCTTTAACTTTTGACAATCTGATAACAATATGCCTCGGAGAAAACCCGTTTTTTGAGTCTGCTTGAAGTTCTCTGAGCTTCTTGTATCTGGATGTCCATATCTCTTTCAGAATTTAGGACATTTTCAACTATTATTTAATTTACCAGGTTCTCAATGCCTTTTTCCTTTTCTTCTCTTTCAGGAATGCTTAGAACATGGTCATTTAATGGTATCCCATATTTTACATAGACGTTCTTCATTCTTTTTAATTCTTTTCTCTTTATTTGGGCCTCATTGGGCTACTTCAGTACTCTTGTCCTTAAGGTCAGAAATTCTTTCCTCCATTTGGGCTATTCTGATATTAAAGCTCTCAATCATATTTTTATTTCATTGATTGAAGATTTCATATCCAAAATTTCTATTTTGTTCTTTTTAATGAGTTCTATCTCCTTAGTAATATTTTCACTTATGTCACTCATTGATTTCCTCTATTCTTTAATCTGTCTCTGCATTCTCTTACAACTTACTGAGTTCCCTTACAATCAGTATTTTGAATTCTATATTTGTCATAGATTTCCTTCAGCTTAGGATCTAATTCTGGAGGAGTATTATTTTCTTTTTTTTAAGATTTTTTTATTTATTTGAAAGTCATAGTTACACAGAAAGAGGAGAGGCAGAGAGAAAGAGCGAGAGCGAGAGCAAGAGCTAGAGCAAGAGCGAGAGAGCGAGAGAGCGAGAGAGAGAGAGAGAGAGAGAGAGAGAAGTTGGTCTTCCATCCATTTGTTCACTCCCCAGTTGACTGCAATGGCTGGAGCTATGCCGAACTGAAGGCAGGAACCAGGAACTTCTTCTGGGTTTCCCATGTTGGTGTAGGGATCCAAGGACTTGGGCCATCCTGTACTGCTTTTCCAGGCCATAGCAGAGAGCTGGATGGGAAATGGAGAAGCTGGGACTCGACCGGCACCCATATGGAATGCCAGTGCTTCAGGCCAGAGCATGAACTGCGCTGCACCACAGCGCCTGCCCCAGGAGTATTATTTTCCTTTGGAAATGTCCCCTTGCCTCTTTATATCTCCTGTGTCTCTATGTTGACATTTGCCCATCTGGTATATTCAACCCTTCTTCTTTGTGGAATCAATTTGGTTGGAAAAGAGTTTTGTATTTAACTGGAATCCAGGGTATTACTTGGCTTGTTGCTTTGACTTTGGTTCTAGGTGAGCCCAGGATTGTAGTCTGAGTGATTTCATCTAATTAATGTCAGTTGTGTCTAGAAGCGACACAGAACTCTAGCCTGCTGCAGTTCCCAAGGAGAGAACTGTGGCTTCGAGATTAATAAGTGTCTCCTTGGATGTGCATCTTTGGCACATGGAGAGTTCAGTGTTAGTCTTCCTGACAAATGTGGTAGCCAGGACCTTGTTCTTTTTGCTGAGGGAGACAAGGGTAGCTGCCCCCTAGTATTACTGGCAAGTCTGAATGATGCTGGGGATTGTCGCATCAATTGCTTTGGCTCTAGGATTGCATTATACAGATGGACCCTTCCTCAGGTCCTGCTAGGAGAGTTCAATTGTTATTGTGGCTTATAATACAAGCAGCCCTAGTCCTAGTCTAGGACTAGGACTAGAAGATGTGAAATTAACCATGTTCCAGTCCTCTAGGGTTACTGCAAGCTAAACAGGAGATTTTAATCTGGAGGTTATGAGCCCAGAAAAGTAGAATGCAGGTAGGTTCTTCCCCTATGTTCACCTGGTGGATTCCAGTAGCACTGAGAAATTTAGATCAAATTGTTTTTTTTGTTTGTTTGTTTTGACAGGCAGAATGGACAGTGAGAGAGAGAGAAACAGAGAGAAAGGTCTTCCTTTGCCGTTGGTTCACCCTCCAATGACCGCCGCGGCCGGCACGCTGTAGCTGGCGCACCGCCCTGATCTGAAGCCAGGAGCCAGGTGCTTCTCCTGGTCTCCCATGGGATGCAGGGCCAAAGGGCTTGGGCCATCCTCCACTGCACTCCCTGGCCACAGCAGAGAGCTGGCCTGGAAGAGGGGCGACCGGGACAGAATCCAGCGCCCTGACCGGGACTAGAACCCGGTGTGCCAGTGCCGCTAGGTGGAGGATTAGCCTATCAAGCCACGGCGCCAGCTGAAATTTAGATCAAATTGTTAAAGTCTTGCTGTTACAGAGTATAATGGGGTCACTACCCAGATCTCCCAGGTGGGAGTTTTTTATGGGCTGCTTCAGATGTTAGCATCTAGAAGGTAAGGTGAATGCCCCTTGCTCATGCAGAGTGCATGAGTGTAGCTCTGGGTCTAATGCTCAAACATCCCCACAGTTGCAAGATGCAGGGGAGCTGTCCTTTGACCCACAGGATGCCCTGACTCTGACTCTGATGCTAGCAGAACAGATACGCACTGTGCAACATTCCTCTACTGCGTCTGGTGCTCTTGTAGGAGTGGGGTAAGGGAAGGGAGCAAGTTGGCATCCCTGCTCCAAGCCCCTCAATTGCTCAGACCCCAGTCAGCTCTCCAGGCGGCTGAATTACATTAGTGGGTTACTGTGCAATTCTTTCTCAGCTAAAATTGCCTGGCGAAGTACACAGTGATTTCTGTCTACCTTGTTGTGTAAAGATGGAGGCTCACAGCCATCAGCGGGCTGCACTGCACAGCTGGCTGCAGCAGTGTCTCTGTCTTCTCTCCTCTTGTCCCACAGAGGTCTTCATTTTTTGCTTTTATTTTCAAATCTTTGCCAAAATTTTCCATCAGTCAGACCACTCACTGTACTTAGTCCTTCCTTTGTTCTTTTCAAATCCCAGAGCAGCTTAAGCCAGTGTGGTTAACTCTATTCAGCCATCCTGGATCTCCTCCATACATTGGCTAATTTAACCTTACCAATAAGTGCCTTAAACTGTTTTGTACTTCTGTTACAAGAATGCCTGAACCTGATCATTTATATAATGCATAGAAATTTATTTCTTATAGTTCTGGAAGCTCTAAGTCCAAGATCAGTTGGTGATTCTGGCGAAGGCTCTGTGCTGTGTCAGCCTAGTGGAAAAGTGAGATGTGCATGTGGAAGAGGCAAAGCATAAGAGACAGCTTCACTTTAAGGCACCTGATGCAATGATGGCCCAAGATTCTGGGTTCCCTACCATCTACATGGGAGATCCAATCAGTTTGAGGCTTCTAGCTTGGGTCTAATTTTGAATCAGCTGTTTTGGCATTTAGGGAGTGAACCAGCTGATGGCAGATCTCTATTCCCCGCAATCCTCCCCCTCCCATTTCTGCTGTTCAATGAAAAACAAGCCACTCTAGTGGCAATGAATTCAGTTCTATAAGAATTAATTCAGTCCCTTGAGAAAGGCATTATTAATTTTTCTTAAGGATCTAGTCACTTCTTAAAGGTCTCCCCTCTCAGCATCACCACAATGGCAATCAAATTTCAACATGATTTCCAGAAAGGACCAACCATACTCAAACCATCGTAAGTGGACATGGTGATGGTCTCCACAATACAGATGATAAATCAGATGGACATTCACATTGCTTATTAACAGCCAAGGCACAATTCCAATGTCACATGGACATCTTAGAGTGTCTGTCCTGTCCATCTCAGAACAGTGATTTCAGTTCTCATGTCCAAATCACGTTTTCCTGCACAACTTGGTCGAGACAGTCACCTCTCACACAACTCTTGGTTTTCACTTGTCTTTGTCATTTCATGAACAGCCTCACCTTGTCCCCTTGGATGTCAATCTCCTGAGTCCAGGTTGAGTAAAGGTTCAATTGTGAGTTATGAGTCTATTTTGTGCATTGTTGGCTGAAGCTCCTCCAGTTCTCACATTAAGCATCCGTCTTCTCCAGATGTATCAGTTGTGGTCCAGCTCCGCTGTATCTCTGTGAGCCCTGTCTTTGTATTCTGGCACATCACCTACACAGCCTTAAGCCACTGACATTAGATTCCAGCATAAGGAACAAGGGAAGCTTTTGTTCATTATTATCAAACATCTTTTTATTTTCTGGTCTCTTCTATGGGTTTATTCTTGTGTTGTGGGCCACATTCCCAATTTAAAGAGCCACCCTAACAGAGAATGCTGAATAAATATGCTCTATCCAGAGACTGCATTTATATAGTTATGGATTTCTGAACAGCAAAGCAGTCATAGGGGTATAAATATCACTTTACTGCAGCACCACAGACCACAATAAACTGTCAAAACACAGCCTGATGCTGCCTTAATTGTAGCAGATAATGATAATTATATAGTGCCTCCATTAACTCCACCATAGCAAGCCTCATTCGTCCCCCTCACATTCAGCAACTCCTAAATATGGAAAAGGAAATAAAAATCTCATCCTCATTAAACATCTCTGTTTAAAGCTGAAGGGGAAAAAAGTCTACAAAGCAGCATGTGGAGAGTGATTGTGAATGAGAGTGGGAGATTTAATTCCTCACACAGAAAGCTGAAAACACACTCTCTGCTCAGGCTTTCAAAGGAAGCAAATTGTTCTTGGAAATGCCCAACCCTTGAGTTGCACCATCGTTGGAAACCTTTGTGCAATCTAAGGAAGCAGGGGTGCAGGACAGTGTGGTTACTGGGCTGAGATTCAGAATAATTGGAAGGAAGGGGAACTAAGAGTGAGTTCCCAGTCTCGGGGCAGGCACAGACCTTCCCGAAGAGAAAGAAAATGTTGACACTCTGTTTTTTCCTTTATACACTGAAAACTCTTCCCTGACACTCTGGGATGATTTCTCCAAACTCACGGAACAAGAATCTTCTTTTTGGTGAATACGACTATCTGTTCTATGTCTTCCTCAAACATTCACTGTATTACTGCACATCTATAATTAATCAGTTCATGGGGCTGGCGTGGTGGCACAGTGGGTGAAGCCTTGCTTGTGATGCTGGCGACCCATATCAGAGCACCAGTTCAAGTCCCAGCTGATCCACTTGCAACCCAGTGCCCCTGCAAATATGCCTGGAAAGGTAGCAGATGATGGCCCAAGTACTTGGGTCCCTGCCACCCATGTGGGAGACCAGCTAGTGTTCCTGGATCCTGGCTTTGGCCTGGTGCAGACCCTGGTGGTGGTGGCCATTTAGGGGAGCCAGCCAGCAGGTGGAAGATGATTCTTTTCCCCTCTCCCTTCCCTTCCCCTCCTCCCCCTTCCTCTATGTATATGTGTGTGTGTCTCCCCCTTCACTGTTTCTCTGCCTTTCGAATAAATAAATCTTCATTTTTAAAATGCAATTCTTTTAAAATTATTTATTCATTCATTTGAAAGGCAGATAAGAGAGAGAGAGAGAGCAGCAAGCGAGAGAGTGAGAGAGAACTTTCATCTGCTGGTACACTCACCAAATGGCCACTACGGCAGGTGCTGGGCTAACCCAAAGAAAGGAGCCAAGAGCTAGGAGAGGAGAGCTTCTTCCAGGTCTCTCACAGGGGTGCAGGGGTCCAAGCACTTGGGCCGTCTTCTGCAGCTTTCCCCAGTGCATTAGTAGGCATCTGGCTTGGAACTGGAGCAACCAGGTCTCAAACTCATGCCCCTATAGGATGCCAGCATCACAGGCAGAGGCTTTAACTGCTATGCCACAATGTTGGCTCCCAAATAAATGAATCTTTAAAAGGAAATCAGTTCTAACTCAACTGAGTCTCTTTGAATTCATTGTAAATGAAATCATTTTGTCATTTTTTTATTATATATATAAAGCTTTTATTTAAAGAATATAAATTTCCAAAGTACAGCTTATGGATTACAATGCCCCCCCCACAACTTCCCTCCCACCCGCTACCCTCCCCTTTCCCGCTCCCTCTCCCCTTCCATTCATTTTGTCATTTTCAAGTAAAAAGAAACAAGAAGCTTGGCCGGCACCGTGGCTCACTTGGCTAATCCTCCACCTGCGGTGCCGGCACCCTGGGTTCTAGTCCCAGTTGGGGCGCCGGATTCTGTCCTGGTTGCTCCTCTTCCAGGCCAGCTCTCTGCTGTGGCCCGGGAGTGCAGTGGAGGATGGCCTAAGTGCTTGGGCCCTGCACCCCATGGGAGACCAGGAGGAGGCACTTGGCTCCTGGCTTCAGATCAGCGCAGCACGCAGGCCATAGCGGCCATTTAGGGGGTGAACCAAAGGAAGGAAGACCTTTCTCTCTGTCTCTCTCTCTCCCTAAATCTGCCTGTCAAAAAAAAAAAAAAAAAACAAGAAAGCAAAAAATATAATTAATTAACTCATTTGGCTAGCAGCGTATTTCCTAAACTATTCTTGAAAGATATCTGTTAATGACCAATTAAAATTACATGTAACAGGCTCATCAATATGTAAATAGTACTTTAAAAAATCACATCATTGCAATTGGGAGGTTGGTAAAAACTTTGGAATTAATGGAATTCAATCCAAATTATTTTTATACAATTAATTCACTTCTTGAACTCGGTCTTCATTTATGCAAAGGACAACCGAATCCTGACCACATATAAATTACCACAAAGTCCAAATATGTGTTATTGTATCTTATGAGGTTTTAATATTATGTGGATCTGACCTGAATTTATATGGCACTCAAAATACTACTAAAATTTCCAATCAAATCTTTGAAAAAATTATGCTAGATATGTGCTTATATGCCAAGCATTCTAATTAGTCTAGGCATAATAGCTACCATGTGTTTGCTTGTATTGAACTGACCTCTTAATAGTGAATGAACAGTGGATGCTAGCACCAAGTGAAAAAAGGCATCATCCCAAATGACTTAATGTTTAGTCTATCCTCAAACATTCTCCAGTAGCAGAATCATGGCTTTGTTCCAAAGTCACATGCCCAAAAAAAAACCAAGCAAGGACTGGACAGAGAGAACGTTTCTCAAATGGTAGAAATAGCTCCACTTTGGCATAATTTTACATTATGCCAAATTGAGCTTGGCACTTTAAACATTGACTATAGCAGCTACCACCAGGAAGTTTATACATACGCAAACAGATTTCTGACTCTAAGGACCCAAATTCACAGCTATAAATTAGAATAACATCCAATACTTTCTAAATAAATACTCAGGATTTTGCTTAGCCTGTTTGATGAGGGAGATGCTTAAAAATTTTAATGAAAGCCTTCATCTAGTTTGTGACATAAAAATGTGGTCTTCTAAAGAAACAGTATTACCATGACAAAGTCTTCTTCAAAATAGAAAAGCAAATTAATTTGGGGCAAGTATCTGATAGCTTTTACCAATATTTGGTATACTTGCAAAGTAAATAGAGAGGAAATTAATTACATGATAGCAACATGATTCAGATGTTTTGAATAAGATTATGATTTGGCATTTTCAGGGAAAGAATCTCTAACTCCACCAATCACCCTGACTTGTTTGATGCTAAGTTTCTTGCTTGTAGCCTGTTCTTGGTCTGACAGATGGATACTCTCAACGAGACAGCACTACTCACATTGCTTACTCTCCTTGATTAAGGAACAGAATCCCTTGGTCATCTAGAAATATGATTGGGATGGTTACATGTACTGCTATGATTAGTCATTAACATTTGACCTTCAACTATTTACCTGGTATGTTAGCAAACAGAGGTCCCTTGAAAATGGAACATGGGGTGGGTGTGCTTCTAGATGGGCTCCGTAAGTGACAATTTACCTGGTATGTTAGCAAACAGAGGTCCCTTGAAAATGGAACATGGGGTGGGTGTGCTTCTAGATGGGCTCCGTAAGTGACAATGGCATGATAAATTGTGCCACGGTGTAAGTCAGCAATCAACCCAAGGTGAAGAATTTCCTACATCATAATTATGCAAAAGACTATTCTCTTGGTCACATACAATACCTCATATTTGTACTAGCATTTTTAGGATATGATACTATGAGTTAAATAAAACTTAGTAGCAGGTCAATGGAAATGGAAAGAACCTCTGAAATTTTCTTCATAAGAGTATGAAAAATTTTATAAGTTATTGGAAAAAAATTTTCAGAAATGTAGAAATTAACCAAAAACTACACACAAATTTAAAGAGAAATTATATTCAAACTGGTAAAATTTTTATAAGACCAGTTTTGTGGTGTTCTAACTTTTCCTATCCCCATCCTCAGCTCTATGCCCAGCTCTGTGGCAGGCTTAAAAACCAACAGCTGGCCGGCGCCCTGGCTCACTAGGCTAATCCTCCACCTTGCGGAGCCGGCACACCAGATTCTAGCCCAGTCAGGGCACCAGATTCTGTCCCGGTTGCCCCTCTTCCAGGCCAGCTCTCTGCTGTGGCCCGGGAGTGCAGTGGAGGATGGCCCAAGTGCTTGGGCCCTGCACCCCATGGGAGACCAGGAGGAGGCACCTGGCTCCTGCCATCGGATCAGCGCGGTGTGCCAGCCACAGCACGCTGGCCGCAGCACGCTGGCCGCGGCGGCCATTGGAGGGTGAACCAACGGCAAAGGAAGACCTTTCTCTCTTTCTCACTGTCCACTCTGCCTGTCCAAAAAAAAAAAAAAAAAACCCGACAGCCTGAAAACACAGTGAAACCACCCACCTAATATCCACTGTGGCAGGATGGAATCAAAGCTCCTTCAAAGCCTCATTTCTAGAGAACTTCAAAATCTGATCTGCCCAATAACATTTTGGAACACTTTTTCATGGAGGGGCTAGTGTTGTGGGTAAAGCTGCCACCTGCAATGCTGGCATCTGATACGGCTGCCAGTTCATGTCCTGGCTGCTCTACTTCCAATCCAGCTCCCTGCTACAGCCTAGGAAAAGCAGCAGCAGATGACCCAAGTGCTTGGGCCCCTGCAACCCATGTAGGAGACCTGGAAGAGGTTCCTGGCTCTGGCCTGCCCTAGTCTCAGCGATTACAGCCATTTAAGGAGTAAACCAGTGGATGGAGATCTCTCTCCCTCTTCCCTCCCACCTCAGCCTCTCTCCTTCTCTCCCTCTGCCTGTACTCTTTCAAACAAATAAATAAATCTTTTTTAAAAAAAACTTTGGTGGACATGTAGAAAAAAAGAAAATAATATTTCTTGTTCATTTGAATGTTAATGGATGAATTTGCTATGCCATGTGGAGCCACAGATTAATGAGCAGCTTCCCTGAGAAGTACATTGACTCCTTGCATAGGCATTACCTCTTACAGCTTACTTTCAAATCTTCATAGCATGGCCTTCCACCCCAGCCAGAGTGTAAGTCACATGGGGATCACTTTAGTGGAAGTATCCATTTGCTGCATCACTAAAATATGTATAAATGTATGTATTCCCTTAATTGACAAAAAAAACCTGATTGATATCAATGCTTTGGAGCAAAAATAGTAAAGGTCTGAGTACATGTCTGTCTCAAGCCCCAGGTGAATAAGAACAGATTGAACATGGAGCTATATCATCAAACACAAAGCCAGAGCAGCTACAAAACATGGGCCCAAAGCAAAAAATGTCTCCCATCCTTATATGTAAGACAAGGAGAAGAGAGGTTCAAGCTGAACGGGAAGATGTTAGTGGAACACTGCAACAGGAGCACATGTCATTTATGCCTCTCTGCCTCCTTCTTTTCCTTCTGTATTTATTCAGAAGCAACAGAGGTATTTTTCAGTAAAGTTAGCCTGGGTCCTCCATGCAGAGGTGGGGCAGTGTGTACAAATGGCTCATGGTGACAAGAAACAGAGGACATCCATGTTTCAGAAATTAGCTTCTGAAACACTTCTCCTCATAACGGGTCTACCTTCTTCCTTCATTTTATTAAAGATGGCCTAAAACTGTTCGAGTTCTAGTTGAGATGTAATCTTGTGCTTTGAAATCAATACTCAACTAATAGGTGAAAAAAGTGAAATTGAATAGAACATACATCAGAGTTCATTTCACAATGGGATAAACACTTGGCAACCAACTTGTTTCATAAGTAAGCACACGTGCATGTGAGTCTCTTGTCTCACAATGTGCTTGTAGGTGTTAATATGCATAATAGGTCAAAGAAAGAATAAGCCACTCAACTATGTTTGTCTGTCCACCCTCCCCCACAACTCCATCCCAGCAACGTGGGTCAGATCTGGAGTCCAAAAGAAAAAATTGGGAGCGCAACCAAGATTCACCTCACATAAAAAGAAAGAAATACTGTGAAGTAACTCCAAAGACGAAATAACTTACAATCAAGGGAGAGAATAGAATATAAGCATAATAAGCATCACCAGATTTATAAGAGAATATTATACATAAAATATTAAATAGAAATCATGCAACCTAAAATTTTATCACTGAAATTTAAAACTCAGTACATCAGCCAGATGCTATGAGGCATACCCAAAAGGTGTTTCACAGAGAAAAGAAATCACTGTTTTGGATTCTTCAAGAATTTAGTGAAATAATGGAAAAATAGAGAAACTATGGAAGAGAAGACATAGAAGCTAAATTTGGGGAAAGATTCCTTAAATTAAAATTATTCCCTGTAAGTAAACAAGACATAAATACACGAGTAATACAAAATAATGACTTAAAATACTTGATTGTCAAATTTCAGAAAGCAAATATAAAAAGTAAATTCTTAAGAGCTACAAAATAAAAATAGTGATCACGTACACAGGGATAAAAATCAGATTGACATCTGAATATCTTATACAATCTGAGAGACAGAATGGAGCCATATTTTAAAAATTTGGGAAAAAATCTTGAATCAAGAATTTTATACTTAGAGCACAATTCAAGAGGGAAAGCATGATAATAATTTGAAATGTAGAAATCAAATCCAACAGAAAAGAAATGGGTTTAAAGAAAAATGGGCAAGTGATTTAGTAAGATGTAGTTTTATATCAAATAATTGTTGGCTATTTACATTTTTATCCTTTTTAAAAATTCTAAAATAGAATTCAGCTCACTAAAGGCAGATGGCCAAAGCTGGAAAGGTGAGAAGGAACTATCAAACCTGATAAGGTTATTGGGTTTTGAGGACAGAATATAATTTGGTCAGGACACAGAGCCATTTAGATCTGTCACTCAATATCAAAGATAGTTGAAATGATACAGGAGGAATGAAGATAAAGGTTTATAAAGAAAACACCACATAAATGCTAGCAAAAAGAAGAGAGGCGCAGCAATATTTATATGAAACAAAGTGAAATACAGAGTAAAAAAGCAGTGTAATTCACAAGGAAGATATTTCATGTTGGTGATATGAGGAACTCTTGAAGAACCTAAAAGAAAAAGAATCTCTTATGTACTTAAAAACACAACCTTGAAAGACATGAGACAAACCTGATAAGAAAACTTCCATTCCCAATAATAGTTCTAAATAGATTTTGGGGAAAAAACTGGCTTTTATGGCATTTCAAAAATGATAGTTAAAATATTTTCAATATGCTGCTTGATGGGAGTTAAAACGGGACAAACAGGGTGGGGCATTTGCTATAGTAATTTAAGGTGCTGTTTGGGATACCACATCTCACATCAGTGTCTAGGTTTGAGTCCTTCCTTGGCTCTCTTCTAATGTGCGCTCTGGGCGTTAGCACATGATGGTTCAAATAGTTGGGGCCCTGCTATCCATGCGGAAGACCAGGATAGAGTTTTTAGCTCCCAGTATTGGACTCATCAGCCTCAGCCATTAGAGGCATTTGGGGATTAAGCCAGTAGATGGGAGCCCTTACTTCTGTGTCTGTCTATCCATCTCTGTCTTCCTGCATCTCAAATAAATAAAGAAATATAGTTTTCAAAAATAGGGCAAGTATTTAGGGTTTTATGGGGCATCAGGAAAGGAGAGTCACCCTGGTACCAAGCAAAGGGGTAATCAAATTAACGATAAGAACATAAGTTACAGCCTATCAATAATAGCTCCTCCAATGGGTAAATCAGGAAAACTGACCTCTACAGACTACGTGGTGTAATTGTCTGACTCAATCTTAATACAGTACTCAAAACTGAGAAAAAAAAGTCTACCTATTATTTCTAACCATCTCTGGATTCAGGACCTCTATTGACAGTAATTGTATGACTCATAAAAATATATGAAGTTCAACATTAAGGTGATCCAATTGGTCATGGCCCCAATATTGCAATATCTTGGTAGAAAAAAAAAACAGATTTTTCTCTATAGAAATGCACTTTAAAGTTCATGCTAGAGGAATTCCTATAAAATTCTAAAGAGGTCAAACTTTGCAATAAAATGTCCCCAATAAACATGAGGAAATAAGTTATAACAAATTAAAGTCAAAAGAAACATACCTGCCATATATCAGACCTCAAGATATCAGAGAAAGTATCATGTATTATAAAGTAAAATGACTAAGTTTAATGTGCTTAAAGGGAAAAGAAATTGTTGGAAGTATGGCAGTAGAGCAAGAAATGATCAAAACTAACAAGCCAAATCAGAAAACATAAGTTAGTATAATGTATAGAAATAAAAAAGATAAAAAGCAACTGTAGAACCTTAAGGATGGATATAATGACACATAAAGCAGCTCAAGAGAGATTTCATGAAATCAAATGCTGAGTTGGATAGTTGTATTTTTAATGATGGTAAGGCAGATTATTTCAGTCTATCTTGACAAACTCTAGGGAAAACAGATTTTAAAGAAAGCATTTGATGGTTCTAGGGAGTTCCCATAAGGAGGGATAAATGGGACCCTTGAAAGAAAGATCTGCACTAAGTTACATCCAAGGTCAACTAGCTCCCCCCTCATGGTCTTCCCAGTACGTGGGATGTAGGGTGGTTAGAAAGAAAGCAGAAAGCCTCAGGTTTATTGAATCTAGTTGACAGTGGGGAGAGGGTGAGACTGCCAATGTGGCTGTACATCGAGGCACAAAATGTCAGAAATGAAGAAGCTATGGTAGGGAAGTGGGTACCGTCAATATACAAAATTCCCACAAATATTTAACTGAGCTGTGAACCGCAGATAGGCGTGAAAGACACGATGTGGGCCCCTAGAAAATAAGTGTTTGAAGACTGAAAAGCCAGTCATAGACTTTAGCTGCTGCCCATCAGAGAGAAGAAAGAATTTAGATATTGACTCCTTCCAAATCACAGTGGCTTGGTAAAACATTTCATGGGTTTCTATTTTAAATTCCAGGAGATTCATGCATAGAGACCCAGGTTAACAGAGAAAAGTTCACAGGGTCAACTTTGAGTGTAACTGCTCATTAGAACAGAGATCAGGCCAGTGCCGCGGCTCAACAGGCTAATCCTCTGCCTGCGGTGCTGACACTCCGGGTTCTAGTCCCAGTCGGGGTGCCAGATTCTGTCCTGGTTGCCTCTCTTTCAGGCCAGCTCTCTGCTGTGGCCCGGGAAGGCAGTGGAGGATGGCCCAAGTGCTTGGGCCCCTGCACCCGCATGGGAAACCAGGAGGAGGCACTTAGCTCCTGGCTTCAGATCAGCACGGCTCGCCGGCCACATTGCGCAGGCCGCAGCAGCCATTGGGGGATGAACCAATGGAAAAGGAAGACCTTTCTCTCTGTCTCTCCATCTCACTGTCCACTCTGCCTGTCAAAAAAAAAAAAAAAAAGCAGAGATCAATAATCTTCAGAAACTTATAAAAGCCGTAGTATCATCCCCAAAGTCCAGTGTATGGTACTGAATAACTAGACATATGAAGAAATATCGCTATGCATCATTGAGAACAGGTGTTAATAGAAACAGATCTTGAGTATCATCAACATGTCAGAACAAGCAAAGTATCCAACTATTATAAAAATGGTCAAGGGCTCAAAGGAAAAAGCTGGTCATTATGAGTAAAAAGATGGATAATACCATCAGAGAAATATATAGCGTAAAAAAAAAAACAAATAGAATCTTGAAAGCTGAACATTATCAGAAAAAGCTTTTTTAAAAAAATCACAGACTATTCTTATTTAAAAAAATTATTGATTTCGAAAGTCAGAGTTAGTGGGAGGGAGAGAAAGAGAGAGAGAGAGATCTTCCGTCTGCTGGTTCAGTCTCCACATGACTGTAGTGGCCAGTACTGGACCAGGCCAATGCTAGGAGCTTCATCTAGGTTGCCCACATGGGTGGCAGAGACCCAAAACATTTGGCCCATCTTCTGCTGCTTTTCTCAGGCCATTAGGTGGGAGCTGGATTGGAGGTAGAATGTCCTGGACACACACCAGCACTTATATGGGATGCTGGCATCTGGGGTGGTGGCTTTACTCACTGCACCACAACACTGGTCCTTCACAGAATAGTTTTAACAACAGATTAGAGATGGCTAAAGGGGTTGAAGCTTCTGCTGTGATGCCCACATTCCATGTCTGAGAGCTGGCTCCTCTGCTTCCAGTCCAGCTTCCTGAAGCTAACGTGCCTGGGAAAGCAGGGGGGTCTGGTCTGGTAGCTTCAGCTTAGTCACCCTCAGCTGTTGAGGGCATTTGGGGAGTGAGCCAGTAGATGGAACATCTCTCTCACTGTCTCTGTCTCTCAAGGAAAGTGGAGAAAAATGGTCATGCAAATTATCCATGAGTTTTTTAAAAAAGATTTACTTATTTATTTGAAAGAGGTACAGAGAGAGAGAGAGAGAGAGAGAGCGAGCAAGGGTCTTCATCATCTCATTCACTTCCCATAGAGCTGCAACAGCCAGGGTTGGGCCAGGTTGAAGCCAGGAGCTTCATGTCTCTCACGTGGGTGGCAGAGGCCCAATCACTTGGGCCACCTTCCATTCCTTTGCCAAGGTCATTAGCAGAGAGATTAATCAGAAGTAGAACAGCCAGGACTGGAACTGGTACCCAAATGGGATGCTGGTCTCACAGGCATCAACTTTACACTGGTGTTGTGCTACCCCACAACACCAGCCCCTCTAAGAATCAATATAAAGCTCCTTTGTATATAATAAATAATTCGTTTTTTAAAAATCTAATAATCTGACTTAAAATAATTTCTCAGAAGACAGAGGAATTACAATAATTATTAAAGTATGGATTTCAGTTAAATTAAAAGATATTTATAAAAATTCCTAATATAAGATTTCAAATACATATTTTGATGAAAACCAAGTTGAACAAAAGAAATTTATAACATATTTTTTATTACATTGATTAATATCCCCAAAAGAATCCATCTGTTAAAACCAAATTCTTCTTAAAATCTTACTGTTGCTAAATTATCTTCTTTCTGATGAATTGCCTACTTCTTTAATTCAAAAATGAAAGTTAAATGCATCATTATATTTTTCTTTATGCCTTGACTGTCAAAACTTTACAGCACACTTTAATGATGTGTTAATTCATCTAAATCTATGGCATGAATATTTAAAAATTTTTGTTTATGTCTACCATTCTCATGAATTTATATTTTTATTTATGGTTCCATTTTTTATATATCCTTATAGTAAAACAGCTTAAGTAAATTATACTCATGTCAGTTGAAAACATTTTATTTAAAAAGCGTATTAATTACCAACCAGAAGCTATAGAAAACCTCCTATAACTGTCTTCCAATATTTGAAGTACTATCACATAGAACAGAGGTTGGCAAACTATGCCCAAAGCTCCAATCCAGCCTATCACTTGTTTTTGTATGCTTTGTGAGTTAAGAATATATTTCATAGTTTCATCTTGTTGGAAAAAGAATTAAAAGAAGAATATTTTTGTGACATGTAAAAATTATATGTGGTTGTAATTGTCATGTCCTTAAATTAAAGTTGATTGGAATAAAAACACACTGCTTTATTCATGATTCATGCAAGTCATTCAACAGCATGGATGGGTAGTGGTGACAGATCTGTGGCCAAAATATTAATCAGTTTGCTGACTAGCAGTTTAGACAAACAAGAAGGTACAGTGTGTGTGTGTGTGTGTGTATGCATGTGTGTGTGTGTGTAGGTGAGTCAGTGAGTAGGGGAGGGGATCAACTTTCAATCAACAAAAGAAACTATTAAAGTCCTGAAAAAAAAACAAATTAATATTTGTGACAAATTTTTATGGGAGATTTGAATATTACAAGAATAATTTATATGTCCTAAAATTTCTTCCAATGTTTGAGTCTGAGTTTCAATTTATAAAATAAATTTATGAATAAGTTTTCAATAAATTTATGAAATAAATTTGTAAATTTGAATCATAACCACAGACAAATAATTTACTATAACATAAATTTGAATTTCCAGTTAATCAGAGAAAAAATAACTACTTAAAAACTTTGTGACAACTTACTAAGCATTCTGAAAAATTTACTGAAAAGTAAAATCCAAATGGTTTGACAATTTAAATGTAAGAGATGAAGTTACAATAGGAGCAGAAGACAAGGTGAATGCTTGTGAGAATTCGGAGTAATCAGGCAGTTTCAGATATGGTTAAAGAAGCAAACACCCTAAAGGAAAAGATTGAATGCAAATAAATAAAAATCTTCTGTGTTTCAAACAAAAGAGGGGAACTGTAAGGTAAATAGTAGGAATATTAGCCATAAGAATATTCAATTATAAGAACTGATCAATTATTAATCAATATCTTTAGTCAGTTTTGAATGACTAACATGATTCATAAATGAGGCAGTGTGGTTTTATTCCAATCAACCTTAACTTAAGGACACGACGGGGGCTGGCACTGTGGCGTAGTGGGTAAAGCTACTGCCTGCAGTGCTGACATCCCATATGGGTGCCAGTTTGGGTGCCAGTTTGAGTATCAGCTGCTCCACTTCCCATCTGGCTTTCTGCTATGGCCTGGGAAAGCAGTGGAGGATGATCCAAGTCCTTGGGCTCTTCCACCTGCATAGGAGACTCAGAATAAGCTCCTGGTTCCTGACTTCAGATCGGCTCAGCTCCAGCCTCTGTGGCCATCTGGGGAGTGAACCAGCAGATGGAAGACCTTCTCTCTTTGTGTAACTCTGACTTTCAAGTAAACAAATAAATCCTAAAAAAAAAGAACATGACAATTACAACCACATATAATTTTTACATGTCACAAAAATATTCTTCTTTTAATTCTTTTTCCAACAAGATGCCAAAACAAGATTGCCAAAACTAAAGAATGATAAAGTAGAAGGAAAAATGCAAAGAAAGAAATATGCAAATTAAAATGTCAATGAGACATTTCTAAGGCAATACTAAATTGTTTTGGTGTGAGTGAAGTTTAGAGACATTTCTGTATACTTCTTTGATGATAAAATTCAGAACATTTCTTGGGGGAAAATTTGTAGTATTGATCTGAAGACTTAAATACTTATATTTGGTTTTCATCCATAGGAACCACATGTTTATGTAATAAACTCTTGTTTTCATCTATCTACACTTTCTGGTAACTCCCTGCATCTTCAGCATCACTTTTTTTCTTTATTTCCATTGGGTCATCAATGAAAAGTCCAGAGAAACATGCATTCCTATTAAATCAGTGAGTCCTACAGAGGAAGGTACAGATAGGAACACAGAGTGATCAGTTACTTTGCATTAGGAAGTTTCTTTAGCAAGAAAACTGTCTTACATGGAAAGAGAAAAGAGGATGCCAAGTGATTGCTAGTGTACTCTTTTTCTGAAGCGTGTTAAATCAGCATAGCTCAGTTATTGCTACTCATTTCAAGACTTCCCGATTTTCCTCAGCCTACTCTCTTAAATATCTTTTATTCACGGTAAATGCTTAGAACATTTCTTTTTTCAGCTGACGCTAGTTGCTTTAAGATTTATGCATGTGTATGGAATATCTAAGTGAAATGTGGAAAGATTTTAATTGATGGAAAAAGCCAATTTGGTTTCAGTAGTTCCTGCAAACTCATTTGACTCCAACCATCATATTGTTTAATGTGACACAAATCTTTCTGATAATACGGCGATGCCCTTTAATTTGTATTTAGAGACTTTAATTCAATGTCTCATTCAGCACAAGAAAGATGGGTTTGAGCAGCCTGAACCTCAGTGCAGGAATGGGAACAAAAAAAAGTGGAGTGGGCATTGGCAAGACAAGATGGTTGAGAGAAAGTGTCTCCATTACTCAGCTCATTTGTCACATGTGAGTTGACTTACATTCTGAAACTTTGTGGAGGTTATTAGTGCCGTTAAGTGATAAAGACAAGCAATTTCTAACTTTTAAAACAACAAAATGCATCTTTGTGTATAAGCAATATCATGTGTCTGCAGCCTAGGAATTCATTTCTACAAACTATTTTGCACCATGCTTAAGTAGTCCTCATTATTTTATCATATTTATTAAGATAATATACAGTGTGATCAGTGATTTGATGATTAGTGTGGTATTTACTCTCATTGTGTTATGCAGGATATACTTCCCTCTGCCTGAGGCTCAGCTGTCAGGGCTGGGGATCTTTCCAGACCTTGCCTGTTTTTCTGCCTGGGAGGGAGTGTTTGATCTCAGCTCTCACTGGTCATCATTTCACTAATGGGTCAGGCCCAGTTAAAGTGTATTACCCTTCATGCATGCTGTTTGCCTCACATCACAGGCATGGCACAAATAATAAAGCTCTGTTGAGCTTCTTGTTCCATGAAGGAAGGGAGGGAGGGAGGTCCGGTCTGCTACTGATGAAAGCTACTACATCCTCCACCCCCCAGCCACTCTGATGAACAGTGTGAGTTTTAGGTGGGACTCTTCACCGTCTTTTCCCACCTGTTGTTTAGGGATGAAGATCCAAACTCCTAAAGCAATCCCTTGGGTTGAGGATGAGGGGCAATTTGACAGCAGGCCATGCAGCAAGGTCCGTGCCATCTTCAGCCTTAGGTCATCCTTGGCACTGACTCTCAGAGTCTCTCCTTTGCAGTTCTGGGTGTCCTTTCCCAGGTCATTCTCTTAGCCTAGGAAACAGAGGCTAAAGCACCGATTTAAATAAGTTTTAACCATCTCTCATGGTTGAGGCATCACAGTCATCAGATGAATGACTGTTTGTTTGTTTTTCCTAGCTGACAGTACCAGTATAAAAATCCAAATTCATTTTTCTTAGTTTATCAGCTTCAGAGTGGAGGAAAAAAGCGTAATATCAGGTAGCACGACAATTTTGTGTTGGCTCCTAACTCATGAGGGTGGAGCATGTTTACCAGTGTGATCCCTGGACCAGAAGGCCTGGCTTAACCCAGCACCCTTTTAGAAAGGAAAATCTGTGAGACCGGCATTGTGGCATAGCAAGTTAAGCCACATCTTGCAAAGCTAGCACCCATATGGGCGCCTGTTCATATGCCAGGTAGTCTGTTTCTGATCCAGCTCCCTGCTAATGTGACTAGAAAAGCAGTGGAAGATGGCTCAAGTACTTGGACCCCTGCCACCCCCGTGGGAGATCTGGATGAAGCAACTGGCTCCTGGCTTAAGCATGGCCCAACCCTGGCCATTGCAGCCATTTGGGGAGAGAACCAGAGGATGGAAGACCTCTCTTTCTCTCTCTTCGTCGCTCTCCCTTTCTTTATCTTTCTGTAACTTTCCCTTTCAAATAAATAAATAAATCGTTAAAAAAAAAAAAAAAGAAATGAAAGCTTGGGCCCTGCACTAAATCTGCTGAGTCAGGAACTCTGGAGGTCCAGCAATGTCTTAGTTAACCTGAGAAGACTCTGATGGCAAGTGCTGAGAATGGAACATTATTCACAAGCGACTAGTGCTCCTAAATCCCACATTTTAATGGGGAAGCATTGCATTATAAATACAAATGTGGCAGTCACAGTGCTGTACTTGAGACTAAACTAAAGCAAATATCATATGCCAACTCAATTAGCTATGGGCAGAGTGCCTCCTCTGACTCAGCCAACTACTGTTTTCTGTTTATGGTTTTAGGAAAGGTTTCTCATTTCCATACCAAGAAACCTAGGTTGGCCACGGTGATGTAAAACATTCACATAGACTCTTTCACCTGGGTTTCTGTGGGTGGTTTCAACGGTGCATTCTCTCAGTGGATCCGCAGAGACACCGCTTACTGCTCAGCACCTTCTCTCCCGTTCCCTGCTTCTCATTATTCCATCTCTACCTGGTTTTGGTACTAGTGACATAGTAGCATAGTTCTCACTTCTTCCTATCTCAGTTAGTCAGGCCCAGAGTTGATCTCTAGGGCAGTAACTGCTGTCACTTTGCATCAATATCCATGGGTCCAGACTCAACTATAACACAGAGGAGATGGGGGCACAGACCAGAGAAAACGGTCTCTGTCCTGCAGATGGAGCCCACCCCTTTCTCTGTTGGTGTGACTTTGGACTCCGACCCCCTGGACACTCCACCCAACCCTCAGTTTTCATTGCACCTGGTAGAATTCCTTAGACACAGTGAGAGTCCCAGCTTGGTTTCCCTAACACCCAGGTTCACCTCCTGGATGTCTACTGCAGGACTGCAGCTTACCCCACGGAACCACTTTTCCCTGACTTCTCAGGAAATTTCACAGGGGCCCTGTCTTGCTCACCTCTCCATGGTTACACTTGCCTTTCTTTTCCTAAATAACTCTGTTCCCAAAATTAACTTCAATAACATCCACCTGGGACAGAGATCATGCTGTCTTAGGAGGACTGCAGAGTTGTAAGAATGCATGGTTATTTGGAGTGATTATCATTCAATCCATTCAGTAAGACAGTAGAGAACTTGTTCTATATCAGTCTTGAAATGCGTTTATAAGGGTACATCACAAGGTTTATAGAAAATGGAACAGAAACATAAGTTTATTTTGGTGCCATAAATGTTTGAAATTCTTTTAAAATTATATAAAGGGAACGATATATAATTTTCTGTTCTCATATTCTGTGCAGAAAAGGTTTCAAATTAATAGGCTTCCTGGAGAGGTATCATGAGACAAATGTGAGTGTGCAAATCCAGTGTCTATTATTTGTCAGTTAAGTGAGCTCAGTTTTGGTTTAGGTTGTCTGAACCCATAGGTTTTTTAACAATATCTTAAGGTAATAACATCAGCCTCACAAGGTCGTAGCAATATTTAGTTAATTTTTGAAATACATGCTACCCATAGCTGATAGTCTATATTTGGTCTGTATTATTGAGAGCACTTTGGAGTTTTTAAAAATAAACTTTTTTTAAGTACATATACAATTATGCATTATCCCATTGTAATGGACAGACTCCATCCTTCCAGAAAGACAACACTTCAAACATTCTAATTTTACTTGAGGTTGAATCCCGTTTAATCCCCCAATGTTTGGAAGTGATTATGATCTGAAATGAAATCCTGTCAATTCTTATCTTCTGACCTCTGTATTTATAAGCAGATACTTTCTTAGTGGTATGGAATGATAATTACAATGCACACATTACATCTCTGCTCAGTTGTGTAGGATGGCTGTGGCTATGACAGTAGCCTCTCAGGAGCCTCTGTTGAGCTCCATTAGAGAAGGTAATAGAAACATCTTTTAATTGCTAGATTTATCCAAATCTTCAGAGTAATTTTAACTAGAATTCAGAGTGTATCTAGGACTTTTTGCTGAGTTGGAGCCCTGGAATTCATGACCTGGTTGTGACATTCCAAGATATATTCAAATAGCTAAACCTAGAGGCAGGTGTTCAGCCTAGCGATTAGGGTGCCCACATCCCTCATCTGAGTCCCACTTCCAGCTCCTGACTCTAGTTTCTTGCTAAGGAGGCAGTGATGGCTCAAGTAACTGGATTCCTGCCACTCCTGTGGGAGTGCTGGGCTGAATTCCAAACTCCTGGCTTTGGACTAGCCCCCACCCAGCCTGAGTACTCCCTGCTGTGGGCATTTGGAAATGAAAGAATGGATGGGAGCTGTCTGTCTCTCAAACAAACAAATAAAAATGTAAGAAAAAGATCTAAGCCTAAACCTGCAGCACAGCACATCCAAGACTATAAGACACAGGATCCTGAGGAGGGCTGAGCTCCAGAGCAGAAGTGAGCACCTATGTTTTACGAAAGTTATTGAGAAAAAAAACTAAGAGTTATAAAATTTAATACTTTTTTTCTTCAAACCAGGAAAATGCAATTATTTGATTTTTTGCAACAGAATGCCTTGGTCTGGGAAAAGGAGCTAGTTTCTACTATAATAGAGAACCAGAAAAGATAAGTTATATAATGTCCTTTATAGAGGCCTATGTAACTTTTAAACCCATTTTGGTCTGGCAGCTTTAAAACCAGAGCAAGCTGCTATTTTGGATACTGAAGTCTAAACAGCAGAGTGATGCATAGATCTGAAATGTGCTATTTCTTTGTTCCCCCATCAAATGCTTACTCTACTTTGATAGGTAATATGACACCTACTTTCTCTCTTACTTTTGGCCAAATGTAATAAAGTATGAAAAAAAAAATTTGAGCCAGGAAGACATATGCCCTGATTTGATTTGTATTACCCTCAATATGATGAGTTTCCTATTTTCCAGTTTCAGAAATCTGTGTACCATTAGGTGTGCAGAGGTAGAAAAAGTATTCTAAAAGTTTATGGGAAATGGGTATTTTGAGAAAAGCTGTGATTGAATTTCAAATTTCTGGCACCAAACTAAATTTATCTTTTAATTACATTTTCCATGAAATTTTTGAATTCCCCTCATAAACGTTCATGTCACAACAAAGTATAGACATCAGCTGGTGGGTTTTAGAGAAAAGTGAGGAGGGGTACAAAAGAATGTTTGGCAAAAAGATAGGAGAGCAAAAGGTTTTTTTGAGGTTTGTTTATTTGAAAGGTGGAGGGAGGGAGGGAGGGAGGGAGGGAGGGAGGGAGAGAGGGGGAGAGAGAGAGAGAGAGAGAGAGAGAGAGAGAGAGGAGCCTGAGATCTTCTATTGACTAGTTCAGTCCTCAAATACTTGTAACAGGAAGGGCAAAGTCAGGAGCCAGGAACTCCATCCTCATCTCCTACACACGTGGCAGGGGCCCAAATACTTGAGCCATCTTTTGCTGCTTTCCCAGGTACATTAGTAGGGAGTTGGATCAGAAGTGAAGCAGCCAGGACTTGAACTGGTGCTCTAATATGGGAGGGCTGCATGACAAGCAGAGGCTTAACCTGCTTCATTGCAACAGGTCCCACTGGACGGGGACATTTAGAGCTACAGTGACCTGTGCCAAAAGCCTGCTTTGGATCCCACACCTTCCAGCTGAGGGCTCTCCTAATGCAATCTTTATGACCTCTACTTTCCCTAGGGTCTCTAAGCCTTCAGCGCTCACTTCTAGGAGTCCAGGTGCTATTGTCATGCTGAGCCCACTCCCTGGACTGTTGTATCGGGAAGTCTCCCAGGCAGTGAGTTGGGAATGTAGTTTTGTTCAAAGCCTCATGAGTAGACTTCTACCTGCACAACATCTCCTTTCCCTTGTAACTCTCAGGTCTGCACTGGCAGCCACTATCTTGATGAAGTTCTAGATTCTGGAGCCACACTAAGTACTGGACACCAATCCCAGACTACTCATGCCTCTGTGTTAATCAATTACTCATATTTTGCACAACGAATAAAAGATGGCAGAAATCACTCCTGTGATTCCGTTGTAGACCATGTGATCATTTGCTCTTAAAAACCATCTTCCATGGGAACTGAAATTCTACCCTGAAAGCACGTGGTTGATACATTCTAATCTGCATTTAGAATTAATACTAACGTAGAGCAAACAATTTAGTAAAAGGAGCCTTGGATTTTTAATGTGTGAAGCAGAAGTCTGTAAGTCCTTTCTTCTCCACACTCATAAAACCGCCAGTGGTGTAATTCTGGATTCCAGTAGAGGGCAAACTTAGACTTGCAGTTTTCTAGGTATTTGAACTACACCAGGAAGACAGTCTTTATATTTAAAACAATGATTCCTCTAACTGTTCACCACTACTTAAAAGCAAAATCTGCATTAATCACACCCATCATTAAATTACTTGTTAAACCATTTTGTTAAAAAATTACATCACAAATGAAGAGAACTAATAAATAAGGCTGTATTAGACAGAAATAAAGTTTTCTTCCATTGATAAACCTCTGGCTTCATTAATATTACGCCTCCTCACAATTTGTCTTCTACACACACAATAGTGAAGGGCACTTTAGCTGAGACAAAGCTCTCTCCTTTACTTCTTTGCTTTCTTTTATCTTAATCCTAATGCCATTACCCAAAAGCCACTATGGGTTGCTGGGATACTAAACAGAGAACCTGATAAATGTTCTTCTTATTATTATTATTATTTATTACAGAATGAAAATACAAATGATCCACCTTTACTTCCATAAGTAATCAAACCTGATATTTAGCATTAAAATATAGCTACTTATTTCAAGTTGTCTCATGTTTGTTTGCCTTGTTGTTTCTCTATTTGGAAAAAAAAAAAACACTCCTTTCCCCTTGTTTATTTATTCAACAATTACTTAATAGGCAAATGTGCTAAGAAATGATTAAACTTCAGAAGTTTCAGTAAATGCAGGTTGCCAACAGATCATCCTAAAATAGTTCTTACATGTATTGTTGAAAGTCAGTTTGCCAGACTGAGAAATCGAGATAAAAAGAGATGTTCTGGCTATCTCATTGTTTCCAAAAGCAAATTGGATATTCGTGAAATGCTCTGATAGCCAAAAAGTGATCTGCAGCCATGTGAATTCCTTCTACGAGCTCTTCGTGTTATCCTACTATCTAACCTTTAGAAGAAACCCATAGTTACTGTGATCTGTATTTCACATATAAGTAAACCATGACTCAGGAATTTTCGCTGAAGAAAGGATGTATTGCTCAAGATCTACAGCATTATTGACAATATTAATATTATTATATAATATTATTAATATTAATATTAATACAATTGACAATAATAAAAAGAGATTACTGTGACTGTTCTCAGTATCCTTAGACTCTGAGATGATGAAATATACTCACATTATTAATCAACAAGTTGAGAGTTAAAGTACAAGGCAAAAATACAATAGGTGTCTAAGACAATACAACACATGGTTTAGAAGTCTTTGTACAAAAGAGGGTCAACTGTCAAAGAATACAAGTAGAAAAGAGGAATGTGTCCTGTGGCCCAGCTGGCAGAAAACACATGAGTTAAAGCATTAGATGGGAATTCTGCAGTCATATTTAGTCTCATGGATTTATTTAGGATCATGTGTAAGACAGGTAGCACACCAGGTATGTAGCATGAAAAGATTTCAGAGCCAGACTTATAGATTGGACCCCTTCCCCTTTCTCCTGGATGCATTTTACCTTAATTCTTAGGAATCTTTGCATATAAAATATACTCCTCCATTCACAAAAGGAAGATTAATTTTTGGATATGACATGTCTAAGATGAATAGACATGAATAGAGTGGGGTGATGAAGGAATGGGATAGGGATACCACGAGATTATTTTCATCAACAACTTGTGAATGTTGATGAATCTGCATTTGTAATCTGAATGCTCATTCACTGAAGCACCTTTGAGATATTAATATTTAGGATATCATTAAATACATATTTCCATGTTTGCATGAAAGATGCCAGGTCTCAACCAGAAAAACCTTGTAGCCAAAATCCCTAGCCATGTGTTGAAGATGAGTGAGACATTTGTCACCCAAAGCGAACCTTAGCTTTGCCACACTGACAAGTAAATACATCCCCATAGTTCTGTCCTACATGTGAATCTCCAGGAATACAAGGTGAGATGCATTAGGAATATGACGATTCTATAGTGGATCATCTCTTTGCCCCAAGGTTATAATGTGATTCTTGGAAATGGAAGAGCAAAAATTAGTCAAAAAGACTGTAAGTTGAAGTTATGTATGTTTTGATTTGTATATTATGTTTGGAATAATAGATGCTTTGAGAAAAAATCAACCACTTCTCTAGGATTTGACGATTTCTAACTATCATATGTCCCATATTTCTGTGTGGTCAAATTTAATTTGATACTGAGCTATATATTCTTGATTTATTTATGTCTTCTTAGTTCCTGTTGAAATTCTGTATGATAGTAAATGATACACCTAAAGACTTAGGAGCAGGCAGGCTCACTAGGCAAGAACATCCCACTTGCTCACAAAAAAGTACCTTCTGAAAAGTGTTGAGTTCTATGGGCTGGATTAATGCTATGTTTTTATAAAATGCACACCTATCAACATCAGACTCAGTTCAAAAGCAGAAGTATACTAAGTCACTGATTGCTGTGCTGCCATATCCTACCAGAGTGCCAGTTGTAGTCCTGGCTGCTCCACTCCTAATCCAGCTCCCCGCTAAAGCAGTTGGGAGAGCAGTGGAGGATGGTCCAAGGACTGGGGCCCCTGGATGGAATTCCAAGGCTCCTGGCTTCAGTTTGGCCTAGTCTCAGCCACTGTGGCCATTCAGGGAGTGAATCAGTAGATTGTAAATCTTCCTCTATCTCTGTGACTTTCAAATAAATAAAAACAAATGTAAAATTTTAAAAAGAATGGAATTTAAACATGGTTGTTGTAGATAAGAAGGTGAAGCTGAAATCTGCAGTTGGCTAGATTTTATTGGTAGATCTCTAGTGTTGGTTCTATTTGCAGCACTAGGTTGAAGCCTGCAGAGAAGGAATAGATAATATATACTGATATTCACGCACACATACCTGCACACCTCTCTCATCTTTGTGGGTACCATTATCTTGCAACTGTAGCATCCTAAAATAGCCTTCTAAATAGTCTATCCTTGTCCTCTGTAATCCATTCTCTAGACAGCATCGAGAATGACCTTTATGAAAACATAAATCAGACCACCACTCATCTGCTTCAATTTTCTCAGCAGCTTCCCGCTCTCTTAGAATACAATGCTCGTTTCTCTGAGGTCTCAAATGGCTTGGGTCCTGCCCACCTCAGCACCCTCATCTCTGACCGCTGTCTCTCCTCCTCTCCAGTCTCTGACCTCAGGGTTGCGAAATGATGCCACCCAGGCCAAACACAGCTCACTGCCTACTCTGTACAGCCTGTGTGCTAAGAACGCTATTTATAGTATCCAATGGTTTTAAAAAAAACAAAAGAATATGATTTTGTGATACATGAAAAGTATGTGAAATGTTAATTTTGCAAGAATAAATTTCTTGGATCGTGGTAATGCTTAAGGTGTGTAGCTGCATCTGTCTCACCAAGGCAAGATGGAGTAGATGTGGCATGGATCGCATGGGCCACAAAGCCAAAATTAGTTATGCCCTTGCCCTTTACAGAAAATATTCACTAAGCCCCACTATGGGCAAATCATCCTCATCTGCATTCTTCCTTCTAATGCAGTTTCTTCATGACCCAGGCTTCAGGTTTTAGCGTTCACGTCTCTGTTAATGCTTCTGGGAGATCTTTGCTGGCCACCTGTCAGTTACACACTGCTACCTCTCCTTATGTATCTCCTTTACAGATCATATGGCGCTGCAGAACTGCCTTCTGAAATGTTTCTTTCCTCCACTGAACTCCATGAAAGTAGGGGTTTTGTTTGCTACTGTGATTGCTGCATTCCTTGCTCTTACATGTGGTGCTCATTCCTCCATATGGATCTATTGAATATGAATGCAGGGTGTTAGTGCAGTGTTATACAGTAGGCAAGAGTAAAATTGGTGAAATTGCAACTCCATCAATTTTGGATCTGTTTCAGATTGTTTTCAGGTTTTTTTTTAGATTTTATTTTATTTATTTGAAAGGCAGAATGAGAAAGAGAGAGAGAGAGATGGACACACACACACATACAGAGAGAGAGAGAGAGAGAGAGAGAGAGAGATCTTCCATCTGTTGGTTCACTCCACAAATGTCCACAATGGCTAGGCCTGGGCCAAATTGAAGTCAGAATCCAGGAGCTTCTGGGTCTCCCAGTTGGGTGCCAGGGCCCAAGCACTTGGGCCATCTTCCTATGCTTTCCCAGGTGCAATAGCAGGGAGCTAGATTGGAAGTGGAGCAACCAAGACTCAAACTGGTGCCCACATAGGATGCTGGCATCACAGGTGGTGGCTTTACCTGCTATGCCACAACCCTGGCCCCAGATGGCTTTTAGTTTAACTGAATTCATTCCATGACAATTTACCTTTTCTCTAATGCGATCTACAACATTGTAGAAAGAATGTTAAGTCTAAATAAAAATGTGTATGGACATTAAGTGAATTAAGGAAACACAAAACAGCTTGATTAGAAATGCTAATCAATCCAATGTCTCATGGAAACAAGTTAGTATTTAATTAAATGACATATTCTATCTTGCTTTGGTTTTTTGCTGAAATATGAAAATGTATCATACTCCATCATTTTATCCTAATGCAATACTGTTTTTTTTTTAAGATTTATTTATTTATTTGAGAGACAGAGTTACAGACAGAGAGAGGGAGAGACAGAGAGGTCTTCCATCTGTTGGATCTCTCCCCAAATGGCTGCAATGGCTGGAGCTAGGCTGATCTGAAGCCAGGAGCTAGAAACTTCCTGTGGGTCTCCCACGTGGGTGCAGGGGCCCAAGCACTTGGATGGTCTTCCACTGCTTTCCCAGACCATCAGCAGAGAGCTGGATTGGAAGCGGAGTAGCCAGGACTCCAATCCATACCAGCTGGGATGCCAGCACCACAGGCAGAGGCTTAATCTACTACAACACAGTGGCATCCACAATAATGTTTCTTAAGTCATGAGACCATCCAATTTGGACTGAGATAAAAAGCTACCCAAGTGGCTAGCATTGTGGTGTATTGGGTTAAACCACTGCCTGTGCTGCTAGCATCCCATATGGGTGCTGGCTTGAGTCCCATCTACTCCACTTCCAATCCAGCTTCTTGCTAATGCACCTGGGAAAGCAGCAGATGACCCAAGTGCTTGGGCCTTGCACCCACATGGGAGACCCAGAAGGAGTTCCAGGCTCCTGGTTTCCACCTGGCCCAGGCCCAGCTATTGTGGCCATTTGGTGAGTGAACCAGCAGATGGAAGATTTCTCTCTTTTTCTCCCTCTCCCTCTTTTCACACCTCTACCTTTCAAATGAAATAAATAAATCTTTAAAACAAAACATGCTACCCATGATGAATACATTTAATACTATACATGCCAATCCTCAAAAATCATCATTCCTAGGCATAAGCACAATAACTGTTATCTGATTTTGAAACCAACAAGATGCTTCAGACCTACTCTTTGTCTTAGTTAACTCCTTTCTAGCCTCTTTTGCACGATTTTCTAAAGCAAATAGTTTACCAAAGACTGACTGACATAGATCCAATTGCTCTTGGAAACTCAATAAAACTTGCAAGATTTTCAAGAACATCAATCAGACTAGTCGGACTACTGTTAACTCATGCCTATCACTGTTTTATTAAAATAAAATGTGTGCACAGATTAATTTTATGAGAGAGAATGATTTAACATTAGATATTCTTTTAGTATCTTTTCTATGATAAGACATAAAAATCCAGAGGCTGAAGCTAGGAAATCTTTCCAACCTCATCTCGGAGTGGAATGAGCTATTCTCCCTCAGTTGTTTACTTCTCTGAAGGCTCTTGGCTAGCAGCTAGAACTGCTATTGATGGTGAGTTAATATAATTGAAAGGGATTTACACAGTTTAATACATGATTAAACCTGTAACCAGGAGACAAGTGCACTATCATTGAGCCCAAATCTACTTTCCTTGTTCTATTTCGGTTTTCTATAAACATAATGAAATGAAGCTCAAGTTACAAAATATAATTCTGTGCCCAAATTACCATCTCAGATGACATGTCTGCTTCCCTTCTTGTGGACTCCTGATGGCACAGCACACAGCATTGCTGAGGAACATTTGGTTGCATTGGATAGGGAGCATGCTCCTTGAAGCTATAATAAGGGGTGTCTGCTGTCTATGTTTAAGGTTACATGTAAAAAACGTCCCCAAGCAATCTGTTCACGTCCGATTTGCTCACTTCCTGCTCCATCCCAGCAGTGATGTTAGTTTTCTCATTGCTGTATTCTCAGTACCCAGAAGGCTGTTTTTCACATGCTAGAGGCTCCATGAGTGTTTTGTGGAAGGAATGCACAGTGGAATGAAGAAAGAAATCTGGAGATACTAAATATCAAAGGAAGGAGAGGTAGTGATGCAGGGAGAGAGAAATAAAAACAAGGAAGACACAAAATCATGCAGACCTAAAAACCCCAGAATACAACATTGCCTTACCAAAGACTTTGAGCCTTTTTAAGACACACACACACACACACACACACACACACACATACATATAATATGTATGTGTGCACACACACAGACACGACACAAACACCTTGCTTGAGAGTCCCCTGCCTCCCAAGTTGCAAAACACATATTGTTTATACTGCTGCTTATGGTCCTGCATTTTTGCTTAACCACATATTCATGAAGATAACATCGATAAAAGAAAAATGTACAACCATAATGTATTTGCATAACTGCACCACAAACTCAGAACGATTGGAAAGAAACCTAAGAAACTATAAATATCAGAATAAATATATTCCAATGCTCCATGTAACCTGTATTAGAATTATCCCCAAGTCTAGATTTTTATGTTTTGAATTAAATCTAGCTTTAATATTATTTCCAACCATGTCTTTTAAATATTATATATTTTCAAGATCATTTCTTCCTTTATAGCCTTTAGGTAATGCATTTCAATTATGAAAGTGATAAATTCACATAATGAAATTTGCAAATAACACAGTAAGGCAAAAATGGAAAGAAAATTCCAAACATTTCTGAATTTTTAGTCCCACCCACCGCATCTGGAAAATTCTCATATATACACAAACATGTATTCACATGTATCTTTTTACTTATAAATATACCCACAGATTGAATCTAATTCCCTTTCTAATGGAAAGTCTTAAACCAGTCACGTCCATTGATGTAACAATGATGTCATTTCTGATTTTCCTTTTCATTCATTGATTCATGGCATATACTTTTTGAAAACTTACTCTACTATAACTTTAGATTCACAGGACACTGACGCAATAGCACAGTTTTCTCTAATTTTATATCTTGTCTAATTATGGAATGATTTTTTAAACTTTTATTTAATAAATATAAATTTCCAAAGTACAATTTTTGGATTATAGCAGTTTTTTCCCCCCATAACCTCCCTTCCACCCAACACCATTCCATCTCCCACTCCCTCTCTCATCCCATTCTTCATCAAGATTCATTTTCAATTATCTTTATATACAGAAGATCTACTTAGTATTTACTAAGTAAAGATTTCAATAGTTTGCACCCACACAGACACACAAAGTATAGAGTACTGTTTTAGTAGTAGTTTTACCGTTAATTCATATAGTATAACATATTAAGGACAGAGATCCTACATGGGGAGTAGGTGCACAGTGACTCCTGTTGTTGATTTAACAATTGAGACTCTTGTTTATGAAGTCAGTAATCACCCTAGGCTTTTGTCTTGAGTTGCCAAGGCTATGGAATCCTTTTGAGTTTGCCAACTCTGATCTTATTTAGACAAGGTCATAGTCAAAGTGTAAGTTCTCTCCTCCCTTCAGAGAAAGGTACCTCCTTCTTTGACAGCCCGTTCTTTACGCTGGGATTTTTTTTTTTTTTTTTTTTTTTTTTTTTGCCACGGTGTCTTGGCTTTCCATGTCTGAGAAACTCTCAAAGGCTTTTTATATGGCATGATATTAAAAACAGACATTTGACATTGGTACAGCGTGTGAGTAGTTTCATGGCATTTTATCCCATGTGTAGTTCCCATAACAGTGACCACCATCAGGAAACAAAGCTGTTCCATCATCATAACCATCCGTCTCCTATTACACATGTGCTGGCAGACCCTCTCCCCCTCACCACCTTTGGGCACTGTGCTCTAATCTTGCCTTGAACTTTGTATTGTGGCAGGCAGAGGAGGTGCTACTGCAGATGGAGGGCAGAGTCCATTTCTGCACAGGGCTTTGGTTGACATAAAGTAGAAGGATTTCTTGCTGTCACTGGGTGAACTGAGATTCAGGCTTGTCCTCCTTGCCTCCACTGCAGTGAACACTCTGGTTGGGAGCCCCAGTTCTCTTCCTCCTGTGGTCTCCACTACACTCTGGAGTTGGAATGAGCGGGGCTTCTTGCTATGCCAGGTGGAGGTGGGAGTCCACCCCTCCTCAAGGTCAGTGTTGTTGGAGTAGAATGGCCACTGCCGTGATAGGCTGCCTCTTTACTTGTCTTGGGTTAGAGAAAATAGTGATTTTTTTAAAAGTATATTTGCTCGCACCCATTGGGGTCCCCAGTTTGCGAGTATCTCATTACCTAGTCTGAAAGAAACAAGTATGAGAAAAAAAACAAAGGCCAAGGCACTCATGACCGGTTTATTCCTCTGGTCTTGAGGTTCCCAGGTAGTCAGCCTCCCTCACTCCTCCTTTCAGGATCTGGCTAGGCTTAAGTATAAATATTCAAGAAATTTTTGTGCACTTTGTAGGATGCGTATGGAAAAGTATGACTATGCCATCTTTCCCCAAAACAGAAGTATGAAGTATGAGATAATTTTAAACTCATTTTGTTGTGTGCGTGTGAGTTTCTCCTTGGTACTTTGAATATTTCTGTAGATTGTTGTTTTTTTTTCTGGAAAATGCTAATATTCTATAACAATATTCATTGTTGTTGTATTTTTTAAAAAGATGAGACAGTTACCACATTTATATTCTGTCACTTTCTAGCAGTAAGAAACTTCTTAGTATTTTATCATTTAAGCATTTAACCTTTTCTTTCATGGCTCTCAATTTTTTCTTTTCAAACGTGTTCTTCAACATTTGTTGGCTATACATTTCCCAGGAAAATCTGTAAAAGCTGTTCATTTTAATTCTATTTTTAGCATTGCATGTATTTTTTAAATACCTAGAGATAACACTTTTGAAGAAATGAATTAAGTGTTCTTTTAACACATATATAAACTCCATATTTTGTGTAGTATGGTATGTATACTGAACATAATTTTATTGAAATATGGTAATTTTGCATATTTTAAGGTACACCACTGTAATTAATACAGATGTAAAATGACTAATGTCCCAGCAGTAGATGGCATTTCATCTCCTTAAATACTTATTATTCCTCTGTGTTGGAAAACTTCAAACTCCTCTGTTCTAATTATTTATTGAAACATATAATAAATTATATGAACTACAATAGCCCTACTGTGCTGTAGACCATGAGTACTTATTCCCACCATGTAACTGTGAAAATATATTAATCAAAGTTCAACAGAGATCCAAATTCATGGCTATAGATAACATACTGGGCTTCTTAATCAACTTCTCTCTCCTATCATATGTGGCATTTGGAAGCCAAGCTGATGCTTCTATATGCAGAATAGAAACACAAGAGCTTTTAGGTGAATTTTTAATGATGACAATACTTAGACCCTTTTCAGACGAGTGTAGAAACCAAATTTATTATGCAGCAACTGAAGTATATTATCAGAAACATTTTATATCTAATCATTACCAGTAATAGAGTTGCTTAGAATCTATATGCAAGCAACAGGAAACAGCAAATCATTAAAATGTCTCAGATAAAATTAAGCAAATAAAAGAGGCTGAAGGACACAGAAGACTATGCTTTAGCTGATATAGTTGCCATTGAAATTAGTATATTGTGCAGAATCACAAAAAAGGTAGAGTCATTTTCTATTTCTAAAGAAACTCAAAATAATTTGGCTAACAAATTCCATCCCATAATATATGTTCAATTATGTTAAGAACCTTTCTCTATTATCTCTCCACCTGCTGGGCTTATTCCCAAACTGACTTTGCTATATTTTCCTTTAGTTTGAAATACCCAATATCCAATTTCCCATCTATTCAAATCCCATACAACTTCTGAGGCTTTCTCTTCATTGAAGATAGTCTTGGCAGTTCAATTTCCCAGTGATATTTTCAGCTGGGTACTCTGATGCACAATGAACACTTGATGTGCGTTACTACATTCTCTTTGCTACCTTCATAGGTATACAACCTCCTAAGAGGATTGTGTGGGGTTATTTGTATTTTTTTCACAGTACTAGGCATGCATATTTAAAAGTTTAAACAGATTGGCAACATTGTTTTTTAAAATAAAGATGATGTTATTCAGCAAACAGGTACTGGTTCCCTGCTGCAGACCTGACAGACAATTAAACACAGGAGATAGAAAAATCAGCAAGATACAATTTATACATCCCTCGGGGGCATTGTTTTGTTGAACTGGGGGAGGGCAATCAGGTACCATCAAATGTGGTATATGTGTGCACAAATTCTATTCTCGTATTTCATCAAACTGCTTCAACAGAATCCTAAGAATGTTGAGAGAAGTTTTAAGAGAAATGAGGGAGGATGTGCAGGCAGATGTTTGGCACAGAAGTTAACATATAGCTTAGGAATTTGCATGCCGTATCAGACAGCCTGGGTTCAAATCCTAGCTAAGTTTAAATAGGTGCAGATATAGGAACAGAGTGGTAAGCAGTATTTATATCTATAGTGGAGTGTTTTTTTTCACAGTAGTTTTAAATTTACAAAATAAAAATTGTGAAGTAGTGCAAAGAGCTACCATATAAACCACATCTGGCTTCCCCTATTATCATCATATGTTAGTAGGATATGTCTGTCACAGTTAATGGACCCACATTCAGTTTCTCCAGTTTTATTTGTCCAATCTTCCACTAGCCCCTCAACCTTCCAAGCTTCTAATAATCACAGTTCTATGTTCAGGTTGAGTTTTGCTATTGTTTTTGTTTGTTCTTAGCTCCTGCATATGAAGGAGAAGAAGCAGTATTTGCCTCTCCGTGTCTGACTTATTTCAATTAACAAGATATTTTCCACATCCATCCATTTTGTTGCAAGTGATAGATTTCATTCCTTTTTATGGCTGAATAATGTTCCATTTTGAGTATATACCACATTTTCCTTACCCATCTATCTGATGAGTGATTCTATATCTTGGCTATTAGGAAAAGCACTGCAGTAAACATGGTGGAGCAGGTATCTTTATTCCATGTCATTTGGATATTTTTCTGGATGATACATCATTTCTATTTCTAGTTTTTCAAGAAATCTCCACAGTGTTTTCCATAGTGGCTGCATGAATTCATATTTCCACCAACAGTGTATGAGTTCCACATTCTCTACATCCTCACTTTGTCTTTTGATTAATAGCCATTGTGACAGAGTTTAATGATATCTCATTGTGCTTCGGATTTGCATTTCCCTCATGGCTAATAATATTGAGCATTTCTCCATATATCTGTTGGACATTTGGGTATCTTTTCAGAACTAGCCATACAGGATGTTTGCTCATTTTTGTAACTAGATTGATTACTTTTTGTAGTTAATTTTTTGAGTTCTTGATATATTTTGGATATTAACCTTTATTAACCCCATTTTGTCAGCTATCTATCACTGCATTGTTTATTTCCTGTGCTGAGCAGAGGCTTCTGAGTTTGATATAATCCCATTTGTCTAGTTTTGCTTTTGTTGCCTGTGCTTTGGGCGTCTCCTCCAAGAAACCATTGCCTACACCAATGTCTTGAAGACCTTGCTCACTGGAGACTCAAGAGAATAATTGCAGCCTACATGATAATAAATGCATGCCTACAGATTACTGAATAAGTGACATTGACCATTTTAGACAGTAAACTTCTAGTGTAGTACAAGCCATTATGGGGGCTGCCACCTGCAGTGCCACCATTCCATATGGACACCAGTTTGAGTCCCAGCTGCTTCACTTCCCATTCAGCTCTCTACTATGGCCTGGGAAAGCAGTAGAAGATGGCCCAAGTCCTTGGGTCTCTGCACCCATGTGGGGTATGCTCCTGGCTCCTGCCTTCTAATTAGCTCAGCTCTGGCCATTGTGGCCATTTAGGGAGTGAACCAGCAGATGGAAGACTCCTCTCTCTCTCTCTCTGCTTGAACTGTCAAATAAAAAAATAAATAAATAAAAATCTTTAAAAATAAGAAAATTGAATTTCTTCCTTAATTTCTTAGCAAGATCATTACTGGTGTATAAAAATGCTACTTTTTGTATTGGTTTTGTATTCTGCAACTTTACTGAATTTATCCATTTTCAGAGCTTTTTGGTAGAGTGTTTAGGTTTTTCCATGCATAAAACCATGTTATCTGTGGGGCTGGCGCTATGGTGTAACAGGAAATGCTGCTGCCTTCAGTGCCAGCATCCTGTATGGGCGCCGGTTAGTGTCCTGGCTGCTCTACTTCCAATCCAGCTCTCTAAAAGGGCCTGGGAAAGCAGTAGAAGATGGCCCAAGTCCTTGGGCCCCTGCACCCATGTGGAAGACCTGGAAGAAGCTCCTGGCTCCTGGCACCTGGCTTCAGATTGGCCCAGCTCCGGCCATTGCGGCCAGTTGGAGAGTGAACCAGCAGATGGAAGACCTCTCTCTCTCTCTCTCTCTGCCTCTCCTTCTGTTTCTGTGCAACTCTTTCAAATAAATAATGAATAAATCTTAGAAAAAACATGTTATCTGCAATCATGGATATTTTGATTTCCTCCTTTCCACTGTGGATGCTCTTTCTTTCTTTCTCTTCCCTAATTGCTCTTGCCAAGAAATCCAATACTGTATTGAATAAGAGTGGTGAAAGTGAGCCTCTTTGTTTTGTTCCAGATCTGAGGGGAAATGCATTCAGCTTTTCTCCACACAGTATGATAATGACTGTGGGTTTGTCTTATATAGCTTTTATACTTTTGATGTATGTGCCTTCTATGTCTAATTTGTTGAGAGATTTATTATCAAGGGATGTTGAATCTTATCATAATTGGGTTATTTTTTCCACATTTACTGAGATCATACGGTTTTTGTCCTTTATTCTGTTGAAGTAGTTTATGACATTTATTTACTTGAAATTGTTGAACTAACCTTGTATCCACAGGATAAATACAAGTTCATCAAGGTTTATGATCTTTCTGATATAGTGTTGATTTGATATGCTAATATTTTGTTGAAAATTTTTTGCATTGATATTCATCAAGTATGTTGGTCTACAGTATTCTACAGTGCTACATCTTGGATTTTGATATCAGAATAATGCCGGCCTCATAAAAAAAAAGTTTGGTAGAGGCTGGCGTTCTGGCCTAGCAGGTTAAGCTACCGCTTGCAGTGCAGTGCTGTCATTCCATATGGGCACCGGTTTTAGTCCTGGCTGCTCCCTTCTGGTCCACCTCCCTGCTAATGTCCCGAGAGAGCAACATAAGATTGCCAGCGTGCTTGGGCCCCTGCAGCCATGTGGGAGACTTGAAAGAAACTCCTGGCTCCTGGCTTCAGCTTGGCCCAGCCTGTCTTTGTGGTCATTTGGGAGGTGAACCCGTGGATGGAAGACCTCTCTCTCTGTCTCTCCTTCTCTCTCTATAACTCTGCCTTTCAGATAAATAAGTCTTTAAAAAAAGGTCAGTAGAGTTCCTTCCTTTTCCATATTCTATAATAGTTTGAAAAAGTATTAAGTTCTCATTTAAATGTTTTATAGAATTCAGTTGTAAAGCCATCAGATCTCAGACTTCTTTGATGAGAGACTTTTAATTAATTCCAGAGAACTTTTTGAATACGCATACGCAATATTTTTTAAACATTTATTTATTTATTTGAAAGAGTTAAAGAGAGAGAGGAAGAGACACACAGAGAGATATCTCCAATTTACTAGTTCATTCCCCAAGTAGCCACAATAGCCAGGACTGAGCCAGGCTGAGTTTCAAAAGCTGTGTATTGTCATAAGACTTTATGGCTGCCATTTTGAGTTCTCACAGTCATCAAAAATTTCATAGCATCAAGATTAAAGTGTTTGCAAGTTAAATCTACACATTTCCACTGAAATCCAAGTTATCATTTTTGCAAAGGTGGTATATGGCCTCTGAAGAAGAGGGTGATCAAATGATAGAATTAGGAAGGGAAGCTGACTGCAAAGTGAGTGGATTTCAGTGTGATTGCTAGAAATTATTAAATTCAGGCTCTTGCAGAATATTTCATTTTGCAAAACCTTTGAAAAGGCACTTGAATGAAGCTTTCCTAAAGACCAGGAAAAATATCATGTTAAAGATATATTTTAACATAGTATGCCTAAGATTGTGTTAAGCTCCTCAGAAAACCCGATATTATTTAAGTGATCCATAAATGGTGATTTCCTTGAAATGTTAAGTGGAAAAAAGCATGTAATCTACAAAAGAACACTATAATTTATATTTTATTACTTGGAAATAGTTCTAGCTGGAAATGTCTTTTGTTGTTGTTGTTAGATTAGTTAAATGCAAACAAGTAAGTAAATACTATTATTTCCATGTACCACGGTAGGTAGTTTAAACATTTTTATCATAATGGGTATTAATATTCAGATTTTACTTCTGGAATGCATTCTAAATATTAGCTGTTTAATAATCATGTATCTCTATGGTTTGTAGAAAATGTCACCTGCTTTTACATGAAAATGAAGAATTGCAGGTACTCTGTTTTGCTCTATACCTTCTTTCTGAAACTTTTTTACAATAAAATGAATTAGTTTAATTTCCCAGTCTTCCTTAGAAATAGCTCACTTAGACAAATAACTGAGTGAAAAAAATGAAGTTCAGGGAAGAAATGATACAGAATATTATAAGGGCAGTCACTAATCAGGCCATAAAGTAACCTGATGAATCACATAAGGAATTAATTGGGAAGACAGTGGGGCTTCGAAAAGTTCATGGACACAAAGAATTAAAAGGTAAGTTACTCTAATGCAAAAGAGCCTTGGAATCTATGCATGATTTTTTTCATAATATACATTTTCCATGATTTTTTTGAAGACCCCTGGTTCTTGGCTAATGGAAAGAAGAGCTAAAGTGTTCCCCTCAAGAGGCGTGTTTTTAACAGCACCTTGCCTATATAAATTTGGCCAAAAGATAAAGAACACAGAAACCAGAGGTTTTCTGAAGTACAAGACTTCTTCCCATCTCACAGGAACATAATCACTAGAGGTGAAACGAAAAATACTTCTTTTCTACCCCACGGCTTTGTGGTCTTTAATTATCTTTATGTCAATGGGCAGCACAAGTATTATGTATCAAAACATTAAGTTGTAGGCAATGAAATATGTGTATCATCTGGCAAACGAAACGCCAATGCACTGCTAATGTAACTTACATGAGATCAGACATGTTAGCAATATATCTGGGATGAAAACCTAGGACCCTTGAGCCCTGGCCTAGTGATTGTCCCCGCATTAGATAAAACCAGCCATAGTTCAAAAACACCATACACATTGCTTTCACTTTCATGGCTCATCTATTTTTTGAAAATGAAATACTTTAATTTTCAAATTTCTAGACACCAAAGTGTAGACATTAATATAATTAATGAATATAAATGACAATAAATACCAAATATAGATAAAAATAGGACAATATAATTCATCATAAATAAATATACCAAAAAAAAAATCAATGGTTCCTTTCGAGTTTGTTCTATGGATATTGTTTCCATAAAAGAGATTATATTTATCTACAACTTTCTATCCTGCATTTTCTCCTTAATATTATGGCTTTTTAATGTAATAAATTATCAAATTGGCTCTTAGTCCTCATCTACAAATGATTATTTAAGTGGATCTCTGCCTTTATATTAATTTTGACTTACGTTTTTTACCATTACTATGTTTATTATGTAATTATAAATGTTATCGATGCACATGAAAATAAAAAATGCAAAAACAGTATTGAAAAGTAATCATAAAAATACAAATTACTTATCATCACCAGTAGCACCAAAACCAACAAGACCATCATTCTCAGTCCAAGCTATTTTCTTCAATTAATAAATTTCTCTTTATTTTCATTTGAAAGGCAGAGTCATTGATGGAAAGAGACAGAGACAGACATACTAAGAGAGATCTTCTATCTATTGGCTCACTCCCCAAATGACTGACACAGTAGGGGCTGGGCCATGCCAAAGCCAGGAGCAGGAACCCCAGCTGGATCTCCCACATGGGTAGCACAGCCCAAGTACTTGAGCTATTAGCTGCTGCCTCCCAGGTGTGCATTAGCAAGACGCTGGAACTGTAACCAGACACTCCTATATGGGACACAGTACTCCAAGCAACATCTGAATCCCTGTGCCAAAAGCCCATCCTTCAGCCTGAATTCTTAAAGGCGAGTAGGTTAATTGGTGCCGATTTCAGTTATTATGGTGGCTTCCTTCACAATCCTGGTGAAGGAGGTTACAAGTATACCCCTCTGGGTCTATCAACTTCAAGCTGGCTTACAAATTGCCAGCTATAGAAAAGGAACAGTTTCACTTACTTCCACTGTTCAATTCCTCTGATCTCTTTTTCTTATCAATTTTCTTGTATTATATCTAGATTTTCATTGCTATTATCACTTTAATAACTGCTTCTTTATTCATTTTGAAGGAAATGAGCTCATTATTTACCAACCTGATTAAATGCAACTGGACTGCATTTCTTACCCTCCTTTGCTGTGTGACTAAGAGGCGACTGAAATACGTACAAATATATGCCATGCTCATGCTCAGCCCATAGAATGCCCAAGGACACTTGCTTAGATGTCTGTGGTTTCTATCCTATTCTAAACTTGGGGTTAAAATATTAAGAGATGATGGATCCTTACATCTGAAGGACATAGGTTCCCCGACTCACATCTTAAAAGAAACCTGCTAAATAACTGATTTGCTGTGAGTGATCGAACTAGAAAGAGCTACTTTGTTAAATGATTGGGATTCTAGGCTTTAATTCCTACAGTAGGTGAAGTTACAGTGAGTGGTGAATCCATCAATTTTACATTGCATTTCCTCACTACTCATCTGTAAAATGAAGACTGCGATACATCCTACATTTACCTCCTGTGTTTTACCATATGAAACCTACAATTCGTCTTATATCATCAGGTTTGCAGGATTTACTTGCTATTCTGCAATTACAAGGAAACCTAACAACATATTTGAGAAACTGAAAATGCATGAAGAACATTTCAAATACGAGGATTACAGGAATATTATTCCTCGTGGAATTAAGTAGTGTGATTAAAGCCACAGAGAAGATATAATTTAATAATGTGAGTAATTTAATATTGTTTGAAAGAAAATGTCCCTAGCTTTAAGGTCAAATGGATCCACTTGGCATAGACACAACAAAGGATAAAGTGAAAAACATAAGCAGCAGTAAAAATACTCAACAAAAAGTTGAGTAAATATTCCTAAACAAAAATGAACCAAATTGCATTCATTTCAGTGACTTTGAAAGACTCTCAATTTTCCTGATTTTGTTTTAACTTGTATTTTCCTGATCATGACATAGTGTGCCTGTGTTTGCTCATGGGCCATTTGAATGTTTCCTCTCTGAATTGCTTAATTGTATCACCCATGTTCTCTTCCATTCTTTGTCTTTTATGTGGTGACTTGTGGAAGCATTTTAGATAGTATGCATGGCTAACCTTTCATTTTATGGCTAGTCTTTCATTTTATGGCTAGTAACCCTCTTCTCTCAATGTGTGACTTCTCCCCCTGCCAGCTTAAACAACAACAGCAACAACAACAACAACAAAACGCTGATTTTTTGTGATGCTCTGGTGGTTTTCTTTAATCTTAATCCAATTTAGTAACTTTTATCCTGTGTGTGATTTGTGTCCTTTTTGATAGTCGTAAAGATGTTTGTCTATTTTCAGAAAGTTTTATTCTCCACCCGTCTTTAATTGACCTGGATTTTATTTCTGTACAAATGCTGAAAAATGGCTATGACCAGTGGTGACTAGTTTTGCCTCTCCCCCTGGTCTCAAAGCCACCTTCTCAGACAGGCGCAAGGCTCACTGCTTTACAGGGAGAATGGCTTGCTCACAGTTATATCCACGTCACAAGCCAGTTGCCTCATTTTTATCTTATTTCTTGGTGCAGCTGCTCCACTGGCAGAGGTGGTTAGAGGACGCGATCTATTTCTAATGAACAACTCTCACCTGTTGACATCTTCTGCTGCTGCTCTGCAGTCATGGTTTGCACTAACAGGATGTACTTGTCAGTATGATCCTACATTCCTTCCGCTTTATAGAAATCTGTCAAAATCTTAGCTCCTTGCCCTTTTGCTTTTCAATGTCATGTAGTCCTTTCCTATTTCTTTACTCTTATAAATAGCTATGAGGAAAGAGAGAGGATTTAAACATATAAGTTCTGGTCTCCATCTTATCTATGTCAGTTTTGAATGTATCAGAATCTGCACACTGTTGTGAATATTCAATCTAAGGGAAGTAGTTATTTCCAATTTTTCACTATTATAAATAAGACACTACTCACTGTTAAGGAGTTTAAACCTCTGTTTTTTTTAAGAACATCATTTTTTTTTTTTTTGCAGAGAATAAATACTTTATTAACTGATTACAGTGGAAAGTCACAAACAAAAAAGGAGTATATTAAGGCAGAGCCATATATATATATATATGTATAGACACATCCAGACTTGCCTCTTACACCTCACAACCTCTGCCGCTCTTACGCCTTTCACCAGTGTGCTTTCTTTCCTTTTCAAGTCAGGAAACGTCCTGGCCAGTGTTTCTAACTCATTCTGATGACAACGCATGGGCACTGATTGACTACGACTAGTGTATCGAGTGGTGTCTGACAGTTTTCTCAGCATATTTCATAGGTGGTGACGGTTCCAGGTTGGTGTGCAAAATCCGACAACTCATCATTTTCTTTTTCAGCAACACACACAAATTTTTAAAAATGATTTCCACAATCTTCACTGAACACGCTCGCCTTCCCAATGGCGCGTTGTCCGCCCTGCCTGCACTCCCCTAGCGTTTCAGGCACCCTTTAGAGTACGGTCACATGGTTCTAGTTCAGATCTGGAAGTGTTGAGATTTCAAAATCCAAAATTACTTTATGCAAAATGCATTGCAAACAACAATTCCACATAATGTAGACGTTTTCCTTCCATTTAGCTCCTTTTTAAAAAATGGGCAACCACAAAAAAAAAAGACATAAATTTAGTCCATCTGTAAAAGCACTCCAGCTCTCTAATTCCACTTTTGAAGGAAAAGGCAGAGGCAGGCGGCATCACCCAGAACAACTGGATAAATGTCTTTGTTTGGTGTCTTCAAGAAGCTTCCCCTTCCGTAGGAGATGCAGGTGCCGCAGGAGAAACGGGCACCGGTTTCCGTGTAATTCGGTCCATCTGGGTCTCCCACACGTGCAGCAGTGATCCAAGTTCTTGAGGATTCGGCTTCTTGCCAGGTGCGTTCGGAGGTAATTGGATCACGGGTGGAGTACCCAGGACTTGGATAGCACTGAAATGTAGGATTTATGAATCGCAAGCAGTAGCTTAACCTGCTCTGCCGTAATGCCTATCCTAATATTTTATTTTTTAAAATTTTTATGTTTATTTGAGAGGCAAAGAGACAGAGACCTCCCATTCACTGGTTCACCTTCAAATGCCTGCAACATCGAGGGCTGAGCTGTAGCTGTATCTCCCATGTGGGCTGCAGTTTTCCCAATCACTCCACCAGGTAATTGGTGGGAAGCTGGGATTAAGAGCTGGGGCCAGAACCAAACCCTGGTGTCTTACATGCAATACAAGCATCATTTTATTTGAGAGAGAAAGGGAGATTCACTCTTCAAATGACTACAGCTTCTTCTGGATCTCCCATGTGGATGCAGGAGCCCAAGCACTTAGACATCTTCCACTGCTTTCCAAGGTGCATTAGCAGAGAGCTAGATCAGAAGTAGAGCAACTGGGACTGGAACCAGTGCAAGTACGGTATGCCAGCACTGCAGGTGGTGGCTTTATGTGCTAAGCCACACCCCCAGCCCCTACACAAGCATCTTAACTGGTGTCTAAACTGCCAGGCTAAATGCCTGCCTCCTGCTTTTTATTTAAAATCTATACTATGTTTATCATCTAGTGAAAATCCAATAGTTGTTTCTTTGTGATAATTTTATTACTTTATTCTCAGAATGGTGTTTTTAGTTAATAGGCATTTGTATTCATTTTCTTAGTTTTTAAAATACAGTATTATCTTTTTATCATTTTATATTTAGCTACTTAAATATATCTGGAACTAAGTTTGAAGTATGAAATGTGGTGAGGCTATTAATTGCACAGTAAATTACATAACATTTAGCTATAATATTGAGAAATGTTGGTCATTCCTTAATCAACTCATTTGTGAAATCTTAATTTATATCAATTTTTCTGTAAATATTTTAATAAAATATGTAGGGTAACATAATAATAATTTAGAGTGCTAATTTGTGAAGATGAGCTCGAGTAAGCAGTGAAACAAATAATTACCCATGCAAAGATGACAGATTTGCAGGTTAAACAGAAGTTCTAATTCCATCTCTGTTCAGGAAAGCTGTAGCTGTTTATCTCTTTCAGAGTGAGGGTTAACTTCTTGGGACTTTATGTAACCTCTTCTGTTAAGGTATCACTGGACTGGTTTGGGATTTTGTCAGAAAGACTACCCTTGGTAGCAGTAGCAATGCTAATGTTCATTTAAAATTTATCTTCATTAGGCATTTTGACAGAGGATTCTGGCATGTTATAATCTCAATCCCTCAGCTCACTTGGCTAATCCTCCGCCTATGGCACCGGCACCTCGGGTTTTAGTCCTGGCTGGGGCGCCGGATTCTGTCCCAGTTGCTCCTCTTCCAGTCCAGCTCTCTGCTGTGGCCAGGGAAGGCAGTGGAGGATGGCCCAAGTGCCTGGGCCCTGCACCCGCATGGGAGACCAGGAGGAAGCACCTGGCTCCTGGCTTCAGATTAGTGCAGCGCCAGTCGTGGTGGCCATTTGGGGGGTGAACCAATGGAAGGAAGACCTTTCTCTCTCTCTCTCTCTCTCTCTCTCTCTTTCACTGTCTAACTCTGCCTGTCAGAAAAAAAAAAATCTCAATCCCTCAACTTCATTACCATTACCATTTGGAGATGCAAGTGAGGATTTTTTTCTTTTGATTTTAAAAGTAAATCTTGGGGCCAGCTCTGTGGGTAAAGCTGCTGCCTGCAATGCCAGCATCCCATATAGGCACCAGTTCAAGTCCCAGCTGTTCCATTTTGATCCAGCTCTCTGCTATGGCCTGGGAAAGCAGTGGAAGATGGTCCAAGTTCTTGGGCACCTGCACTCACGTGGGAGACCCAAAAGAAGCTCCTGGCTCCTGGTTTCCAATCTGCCCAGTTCTGGCCATTGCAGCCACTTGGGGAGTGAATCAGCGAATGGAAGACCTCTCTTTCTCTGCCTCTGTTTCTCTGCAACTCTGCCTTTCAAATAAATAAATAAATCTTAAAAAAAATAAATTAAATCTTGTTTTAGTTACATTGTGTGGACTATTTCCATGTATACAAGGATTTCTTGAGTTGCACTTACTGCAGGTTGATAACACAGGGTGACTTGTTGGTCTACAGGGAGACCACAGAAACCAAGGGCTTTCTGGAGCAGATCCCATCTTTGAGAGTGAAGCTGTTCAGACGCCAGTCAAGGGCCAGCATCCCAGGTCCCTATCAACCCTCACAGCAGCGATCTCAGTCACTTACTTTCTCTGCATGGTCAGACTTCTTGGTTTTGTGCCCAGCAGACAAAGAATCATAGAGTTATGAAAAATAACATTTTTGAGAGGTTCCTCTCATTCCTTCCAGTGTTTATTTCTTAGAACTTTGCTGTCACCCTTTAGAAGACTCACTGCAGGAAACTACTCCCCGGCATCAGTAATTCAGAAAAATTGGGTTCAGATTGTCTACAGATGTCAGACGTAGCACCCAAAACCTTGCTCAGCTCGAGGTTACTGTGAACTGAGTAGATAAGGAATTCACATAAAAACGCTATTTACATCCCCAGAAGCCTATTTGAATTTCCTCAGAACTGGAAACAGAAAATGTTTTCAGGATCCTCTTGCCTCTGTGGCTCAAGCAAATCAATTTTGGGGATCAGGGTACAGCAAATGGTCTCCTCCAGGAAGACGGATAGAAACAATAAGAACTGCTGTCTTACCAGCATTTTTCTAAACAGGAGAAAAAGATGCATGGAAGGAAAAGAAAAACCTGTGTGTGGAGGATCAAGGGAGGAAAAGGACTGGGGAGCGGAATTCAAGGCGTTTGGATTAGGACTGCCTTGGGGGCAAAAAGGAATCACAGAGGCTTCATCGATGCCCTGACATCTGACTTTGACTTGACTTTGTCCTGGGGTCACCTACTACCTGTGGCAAGCAAGTTCACTCAAAATAACAACAAATGAACAGAAACCAGCACCAAAGGACATCATACTCTACCATCATCCGGGCCACTGAAAAATTCACGTAGAAAATCTTAGACACTAATCCACCAAGAACATGGCAGTTACATGTGGCACTGAATTGCCTCTGTACATCTCCGTGGAAAACATGAAAGTTACGGTTTTGTGACCTTAAGAGAGGAGCTTGGAAATCTACGCCTGTAATAGCAGGGATTCAATCACATAGCCTCAACGGCTTCTCTGACTTCAAACATCCTGGACCTCCACATTGCATTTTCCTGCCATCACTCAGAGCAACCTTACAGCCCTCCCACCCTCCATCCCCTCTGACAAGTAAACTTGAATGTAGAAATCAAGAAGTGGATGGCTTTAGCTTTTATATGTGGGCTACCCACTCTGCAGTCCTTTGGGAGGTTGGGGTCTTCTAATGCAGGGGGAATGCCTGCCTCTGCCCAACAAATCATCTAACACTTCACTCCCCAGAGAAAATTTTATTTTAAACAGGATGTTCCAGAGGGAAAAACTCAACCTAGGAAGATATCGTTAATAAGGATAAATATTTAGAGGCACTTTTGGAACATCTTTTAATTGAGCTCAAACTTGGCAAGAAGGTCATGGGTTTAGGTGATCTGGTAGTGGCAACTAACTTTCTTTTGAAAATCATTTGTTGTTCTAGATAATTCATTGCCAAGCATCCCTGACTCATCCACCCTACTGGAGCCATTTACACTTGAGAGCCTTTCTATTCTGGGATATTGCACGCTATATAGAGGATAAGTGACATTTTCAGAGTAATAGTCTAGGTCAAGTTAGTAAGATTCCCACTTGTGGGCTAGCATTGTGGCATAGCAAGCAAAGCTGCCACCTGCGATGCCAGCATCCTACAAGGGCTACAATTCGGGTCTCCACTGCTCCACTTCCAATCTAGCTCCTTACTAATGGCCTGGAAAAAGTAGCAGAAGATGTCCCAGATACTTGGGCCCGTGCACCTGCATGGAAGAGCTAGGTAAAGCTCCTGGCTCCTGGACACCTCGGGGGTTAACTAGTGGATGGAAGATATCTTTCTCTCTCTCTCTCCCTGTAACTCTGGATTTCAAATAGAAATAAACAAATCTTTTTTTTTTTTTTTAAGACTCCCACTTGGAGCCATATATTAAATCCCAGTACTGGTCACAACATAGGCTGGCTATGTTATTAGAGCTTATGTTCTAATAAAAGAGTTTATCAAAAGGTAATGATCATAGGTATGATAGGCGCTTTTCTTACTGTATGATTTGTTCTTCAGCCAGGATGCCAATTTCCTACCTCCTTATCATTGTCACAAAATTGAGTTTTAAACCCTAGACAAAATAAAAATAGCAGTTGATTATGACTTAAGATTTTAATAACTTAGAAATATCAAGGACATGTCACAGGGTAGAAGTCCTAGTTCTGAGACAGGGAGAGAGACAGAGAAAGACTGATTAGAAGAAATAAGTTCTAGTGTGCCGCTGCACAGGAGTGTGACTGTAGATAAGCCTGTACTGACTACTCCAAAGAAAGCTAAAGAAAGGATACTGAAAATTTTCAACACAGAGAGACAATAAATGAGAAGACGGATTAAAAATGATAGGAAGCACAGACATTTGGAATTTCTTGGAGAGAAAATAGATGGCAGAAAAGTAATACTGAGAGAAAGTCCTTTCCGCTTAAATTTTTATTGTTTCTAGGATAAACACTAGATAGGCAAATGGCTCTTTCTTTCTCCTAATTCTCCTTGAGGATACATGAGGGGGCTTCAAATTCATGGAATTTGGAATTGAAAGGTGGCAGATTAAATTTTCCAAAAACTTTTTGAAACCCTCTCATGTTTTTTTAACTGTTTCTTCCCATTACCTCTTAGGCTGATGATATCACAATCCTTTTGGCCCAAGTAATCAGATTTGTTCTACTGTGTATCAGTATTACTGTTAAGGCTGAAATAAGAATATAAGAAAATATTGACCCCTGTATAGAATTTTATATGTTTTATTACAAATTTCATGACTCATTGTTAAATCAACAAGGGGGTCACTGTGCACTTACTCCCCATGTAGGATCTCTGTCCTTAATGTGTTGTACTATGTGAATTAATGGCATAACTAGTACTCAAACAGTACTTTATACTTTGTGTTTCTGTGTGGGTACAAACTGTTGAAACCTTTACTTAGCATATACTAAATTGATCTTCTGTATATAAAGATAATTGAAAATGAATCTTGATGTGAATGTGCTGGGAGAGGGAGTGGAAGATGGGATGGTTGCAGATGGGAGGGAGGTTATGGAGGGAAAAAGCTGCTATAATCCAAAAGTTGTACTTTGGAAATTTATATTTATTAAATAAAAGTTTAAAAATAATACCATGACTCATTGAGGGTTTGGTTCATCACTCATCCTACAGTCTTAGGAATTCCGAGTTCTCTTCCAGCTTGAAGGTCCCATGAGTCATCTGTCAATGCCAGAAACGATCTTCTGTGAAACAACGATGACATTTCCATTTTTCATTGAAATACAAGAATAATGTGGACAAGGCTTCAAACTGTGAGATGACAAGCTTGGTACTTGCCCAGCTGATGTCAAACAGAGGTGTTTTTATGGCATCAACTCAGCTGATTTTGCTTACACTATCAGCATGGGGTGGTGAGTAAAGTGACCTCACTGGGACGCCACAAATCTTCTCTAGTCATCTACTGGGATTCCTTCTAATAGAAGCTCCTTGAAGTCACTGGGACCCCCTAGGTTGCAAACACATCCCCCAGAGATAGTGAGCTGGAAAAGAACACTTCCTACACTTCATTTGAAACCTTTCACACCACTTATCTCACTTAGCCCTCAGAACAATCTAGAAAAGAATGCCTCTGGGAATATCATACAACCGTCTGCTCTGAGGAAGTTGTTTCAGAGCGGTGACTCAGCAAAGTTCATATCCTCAGTAGGAAGCAGATGCAAAGCCAGAACACAGGTATTCTGGTGCTGCCCCTGCCCCCTCCAACCCACTCTGATGTAAGTTCATCTACCGTGTTATCTTCAGGAACTGCAAATCCCTGAGCAGGAAGGGAAGCCACGATCCCTTCATCAACGGAGGGGCTGCAAGACCTTCCCAACTGAAACATTCTTCTGAAAATGTCATTGCCGAAGTAGTTTCACTGGGAGTTCTCGAGATTATGAACTGTTTAAGAACAAGCATCAAGCCAGTCAGTCCTCAATCGCTTTTCGACGTCTGTTCACTGCGAGGGACTTTGCTACCTTATAGGGACATACAGACATTATCAACAGGTGGAACTAAATGAAGGCTATAGTTTGGTAGGCGACGAAGTGGTCGCAGCTACTTCTGGACTACTGGAAAGCAGAGAGTCAGTATCGAAAGAGAATAAACAACTCATCCAAAAACACTAGCTCTGATTTTAAAAGTAAACATAGGGTCTAAACAGATTTTTTTTCAAAAAAGATATAAGGATCTCAACATCACTAATCAACAAGGAAATGCAAATCAAAACAATGACATATCACCTCATAACTATTGGGATGGTTTTTGTAAAAAACAAAAAAGATAACAAGGGTTGGCAGAAATGGGAAGGTAAAGGAACACTAGTGGTAAACTGTAAATTGGGGAAATCAGATGAAGTTTCCTAAAAATACTGTATCTCTATCTTGCACAGATTGTTAGACTTCCATGTTTACTACATTATTCATCATCACCAACTTGCAGAAACAATCCAAGTGTGCACTGACAGGTGAATGGATAAAGAAATCAATAACATAAAATGGAATATCATTCAGCCTTTAAAAGGAAGAAAATCCTGCCATTTGGAAAAACAAGGGCAAACTTAAAGGACATCATGCTAAACAAAATAATCCTGGTGCATAAATATACATAATTCATATCTTGCTGAGTAGAAAGTTGTTTAACAGGAGTTAGGGGGTAGGTAGATTGAGGAGGTCTTGCAGACATGAAATGTACAAGCTATGGGATCCAGTATAGAGTATGGTGGGTATAGTTAGTAATAACATATTGTACTTGGAATTCACTAAGAGATTAGATCTTAAATGTTCTCACCACCCCCCATCAACAAACACTAGTGAAAAGGCTCTCCCACCCCCAAACACACTGGTGAAAATGGAGGTGACTGGTTTGTGTGCGATCCTTTTTTTTTTTTTTAAAGATTTGTTCATTCATCTATTTGAGACAGAGTGACAGAGAGAGGATTTAGAGACAGAGATCTTCCATTCACTGATTCAGTCCCAGCATGGTCACAACAGTGTATTTGGGCCAGGCAAAAAATCAAGAGCTAGAAACCGCATCTTGTCTCCCACGTGGATTGCAAGGTCTTGGGTACATGGGCCATCTTTCAGTTATGATGGTTATTGCAAAATGCATATGTTGTTCAAAACTTCTTATAGCATATCTTAAATGCATACATTTGTTAATTTATAAATTATATCTCAATAAAGCTGAGGAAATAAGGAACAAAGGAAGTGAGATGGCTGCTCAGAACAGCCTTTCCATCCTGCACCTGTCCCCTACTAGAATTCCGCTTCCTGAGAAGGTGGTCAGTATTCCTCACAATTCAGGCTGCCCCACGGCTGGCCAGGTTGACAGATTTCTCTCTTGGACTTCAGCTCTCCCCCAACAGCTTCCTGGCAGAGGCTTCTTTCTAACTGCAAGATCAATTTGAGTCACAGCAGGAATCAATATGAGTGTTTAGGGATGAAAAGTGGTCAGGAGTGGAAGGTACTTAGCTTTGGTGCACAACAAAGTCTCCATCTGAATATCTCTCATCTGTTCTCCAGATGAGAACATATGTTCAGTCTCAGAGCATTTAAGCAATAATGTATCATAGTCACTCCACCCAAACCAGCCAAGACCTTAAATAAGTAACAATGCCTCTGTTTAAACTTTCAGGTCAATCTCCAGAAAGGAAGCTAATTTTAGAGACTTAACTTGGACATTTCTATCCTATCCCTAGTGTTCAGTGAAAATCCCTTCAAATCTCTTAAAGCTTTTAAATATATTCCTTCTTTTAAGCTAAGAAATATTAGTGGGGCAGCGCCGTGGCACAGTAGGTTAGAGCCATGGCCTGCAACACCAGCATTCCATATGAGTGTGGGTTCAAGTCTTGGCTGTTCCACTTCTAATGTTAATTCTTTTTTTTTTTTTTTTAAGATTTATTTATTTATTTGAAAGGCAGAGGCAGAGGACGAGAGAGAGAGAGAGAAGTCTCCCATCTGCTGGTTTACTCCGCAAATGGCTGTAACAGCCAGGGCTGGGTCAGGCCGAAGCCAGGCTCCAGGAGCTTCTTCCAGGTCTCCCACACAGATGCAGGGGCCCAAGGACCTGGGCCATCTTCTACTGCTTTCCCAGGCCACAGCAGAGAGCTGGATCAGTAGTGGAGCAGTCAGGACTTGAACCGGCATCCTATATGGACACAGGCACATTTTTACCCACTATGCCACAGTGCCAGCCCCATGGCTGCTCCACTTCTGACCCAGCTCCTTGATGATGTACCTGGGAAAGCAGTGGAGGATGGCCTAAGTACTTGGGCCCCTGCACCTAAGAGGAAAACCTGAAGAAGCCTCTGGAGCCTGGCGTCAGCCTGACCCAGCCATCTGCAGAGTGAACCAACAGCAGGAAGAGCTCTCCGTCTCTCTTTCTCTCTCTTACTCTGCTTTAGATAAATCTTTAAAAAAGAAATATTAATACACTAATTTCTAATAGAAATTTTCACTTTCTCAATGTTACATATGAATTAGCAAAGTTTACTTATCAAGAAAAGAGAGGATTCTGCATTTTGGGAAAGATTTCTAATAGAATGGATGGAAATTAAAAGGAAATAACGTTCTTTTGTTAAATCATATTGAATAATCAGAAGTCAAATTGCCATTGCACTCTGGTAAATCAAACTTCCATGATAGCATTTCTTTATATTCTAAAGAAACTTTCTCCTTGATCTAATCTTTTTATTACCCTGCTTCTCTGCATCCCCTTTCTGAAATTGGGTCAACTGTAATCCCCATAATACCACCGTAACAAAAAGAGATGGAAATTCCAGAAAACTCATGGCCGTTCAAAAAAAGACCAGAAGTAGAAAGCATATTCTGTAAGAAAAATTTAGAGGCACTTTTTTTTTGAAATCATAAAGGTCAATCTTTAGCAATTTATTAATCAATCCAAAATTAATTCAGGTATACTGACTTTTGTCATTTTTCTGTAAGTTCAAGAGTCAGTCATTCACATATGTGAAGTATCTAGGTTGACTTTAAAATAATATAAACCTGATTTTTAAAATGTAATCCATTTTGCCAGTGCCGTGGCTCAATAGGCTAATCTTCCACCTGTGGCGCTGGCACCCCGGGTTCTAGTCCCGGTCAGGGTGCCGGATTCTGTCCTGGTTGCTCCTCTTCCAGGCCAGCTGTGGCCCAGTAGTGCAGTGGAGGATGGCCCAAGTCCTTGGGCCCTGCACCCGCATGGGAGACCAGGAGAAGCATCTGGCTCCTGGCTTCAGATCAGCGCAGTGTGCTGGCCGAAGCAGCCATTTTGGGAGTGAACCAACGGAAGGAAGACCTCTCTCTCTCTCTCTCTCTCTCTCGCACGCCGGCTGCAGCGGCTATTAGGGGGTGAACCAACGGAAAAGGAAGACCTTTCTCTCTCTCTCTCTCTCTCTCTGACTATTCTGCCTGTCAAAAAAAATATAATCCATTTTATACTTTTAACTTTTTTTTTCTTTACTTGGTAAATACAGCCTTGGACGAGTCATCCCACGTTTTTTCAATTTTGAATAATATAAAGAGAACATTGACTTTTATACTTGCCACAGTTGTACAGAAGTTATGATCCACATAATTAAGACAGTTCAGTCATCATTCTTCAGTTATGACTTATATAGAAGGCACTACCTAAGGTTTTATATATATATATATATATATATATATATATATATATATATATATAAATAATATGAAAGTTGATGTTTAGTCTACCAGCTGAGACACCTGTTCCACACTGAAGTACCTGGGTTACATTCCCAGCTTTGGCTCCTGACTGCAGCATACTGCTGATGCAGACCTGGAAGGAGTAATGATGGCTCAGCTGGGTTCCTGCCACCCACATCGGAGACCTGACTTTCAGTTTTAGCTGGTCTAGCCATGGCCACTGTGAGCATTTGGGGAATGAACCAGATGAGAATTCTCGACCTCTGTTTCTCAAATTAATAAATTGAAAAAAAAAATGTACACAAAGTATCTTGAAAAAGTTCACATTCTCTTTTAATTACATTTTCCATGATCTTTTCAAAGTCTCTTCGTTTAGATAAGAACATGTCCCTAATTTCCAGGAACTCTGATTACAGCTGGAAAGGAGTGATAACCATATACTCTACTTCATCCGCTCTGCATTCCAGTTCCCAAACTGGATCCACAAAGGCACTCTACAATATTTGTCGAAGGAAAAAATCAAGGAATAAATGATTTGTACATTTAGTCATAGGAATATAAAATGCTTAGAATTTAGAGAGAATGGAGTTATTGGATCTGCATAGGGGGATTCCACAGAGATCTCATTATGGAGGTCGTACTTGGTGCTGTGGTATAGAAGGTTGAGCCACCGCCTTCTGTGCTGTTATCCCATATGGGTGCCAGTTCAAATCCCGGCTACTCCACTTCTGGTGCTCCTTGCTAACAGCCTGGGAAAGCAGCAGAAGATGGCCCAAGTGCTTCGGCCCCTGACACACACGTGGGAGACACAGAGGAAGCTCCTGCTCCTGGCTTCAGTCCAGCCCAACACCAGCCTTTGAGGCCATTTGGGGAGTGAGCCAGTGGATGTGATCTCTCTCTCTCTCTGCTATCTCTGTATCTCAAATAAATTTTAAAAATCTTTAAAAAGTAGGATTTAAAAGGGCAATAAAGTGGGCAAAGTCGGCTTCAAGGCAGGATTCCAGTTGACAGACTCATCGCTCCTTTCCCCATGTGAATCTTATTTCTCTAGTCTTCAGAAAAATATTTCTAAGCTACCAGATACTTCATTGTTTCTATATGTCAAATACGTGTTCTTCCCTGAGCCAGATCAAGGAGGAAGAACACATTCTCATCCAATTCCATAATTCTTAAAGAATCAAGCATTGCCTTCCTCAGGAAGTCTGACGAGGGTGTATTCTACTCACAGCATTTACTTGTGTGGTAACAACAATGATAACTGCTGCTATTCCTAATGCTTACTGGGCGCTAGGCTCTTGAGTAACAGTAATAAAGCTGACAGATTACCAGCAAGAACATGAGCAAATGATAAGCTACATTTTATCAAGCCTAAAATGTCGTTGATTGTAAGATGAATCATTATTTCATATACCACTGAGCAAGAAACACCACATTGACATTTAAAATCTGAAACAGTTTTGTTTTAACCTTTATTTCATTAAAAGCATACTTTATATATTTATACTTTTCTTATTTATTGTCTGTTAATAATTTAAAAGGAAAATATAAATACATTATGATTGCATTCCTAAAATGTCTTCACATTCAGGGTTAACTCTTCCAAATCAGTTTTCAATGAGGATCAAGCGATATTGTTTTTTCCCTCCACACAATGTCTTTCTCTCTGTCATTAGTCTGTGAGGGGTTTTCTCATACATGTTATGGCATACACATTGTAAGTTTTTTTAAACTTACTTTTTACTTAAAATTGTTTTATTTACTTGAAAAGCAGAGAAATAGAGAAAGAGACACACACAGAGAAAGAGAGAGAGAGGCAGAGAGAACATACACTCCTGTCTACTAGCTGATGTTCCAAATGTCTGCAATGGCCAGGAGCAGGTCAAGTTGTAGTTGAGTTTCAGGAACACAATCCAGGTCTCCGACATGAGAGGCAGGGACTCAATTACTTGATCCATCCTGTCACCAAGGTCTGCATTGGCAGGAAGCTGGACTCAGGAGCCAGAGCTGGAAATTAAACCTGCTATTCTGATGTGGGATTCAGACAACTTAACTTCTCTAGCTGTGCCCTGCATCTTATAAGATTTTTTGTAAACATATGAATACCAGCAACATTATCAACACCTTTCCTTGACAAAAGAGATTAAGACACATCCAAACTTTAGAGATACCAGCATTTGGAAAATAATCTTTACATTAGAATTGATGAATTATGTGCTTATAAAGAAAACAAGTATAGCATGATAATAGCTACCAGGAGTTCACAGTGCAGAACAGAACAGTGACAACTGGGATGTTAAAAAGTGGTCAGATTCTTTGTATATCCCAAAAGTAGAACCAGTAAGATTTTCTGACACATCAAACATGCTTCTTTATAGGTTATTAATAAAATTAGGGGGTTCTTATTCATTGATTAATACAATTATCATACTTCAAAACAAACATAGCTTTACCTTTAGAAATAAGAATTAAGACTTTAGGGGCCAGAGCTGTGGTGCAGCGGGTAAAGCTGCTGCCTGCAGTGCAGGCATCCCAGCTGCTCCACTTCCCATCCAGCTCTCTGCTATGGCCTGGGAAAGCAGTAGAAGATGGCCCAAGTGCTTGAACCCCTGCACTCATGTGGGAGACCTGGAAGAAGCTCCTGGCTCCCGCTTCAGATGGGTGCAGCTCTGGCTGTTGCGGCCAATTGGGGAGTGAACCAGCAGATGGAAGACCTCTTTCTCTCTCTCTTCCAGCCTCTACATCTCTCTCTGTGTACCTCTTTCAAATAAATAAATAAATAAATATTTTTTAAAAAATAATTAAGACTTCAAATATTTTAAAGTTCTCAGATCCAAGATGGTTGAACAGGGAGATGATGAGCTAGATACCAGAAGAACAGGGGAGGAACCATGTTCACAAGGGAATGTTGGAGAGATATTTGCAGTGGAAAATCTATAGAAAGAAGAGAGACTCCTGGGAGCAGCAAAATACTATACCTAGCAGTTAGCAGGACACCAGCAGAGACTCCTGCTCCCTGTGACACCATCTTCTCACACGAAGGAGACAGGAATCTGCAGTGGCCCATGTGTACTGGTGATCTTGTCAGAGGGAGAGCCTATGGTCCCTGCTTTGACTCTGCCCTAAAGAGTTGGCGGGGCCACAGTGTCCACCTAACTCCATGAAGGGAGGGCACATTTACCAGAGCAAACTGCCAGGAAAGCAGCCCCCTCTGGGAATGGGATGGCTCTTTGTGGACTGAGGGGACTGAAGGGCTAGGAATGGATCCCCTATACTCTGTGACCTGGGAGCCCTGCTCCCTATGACCGTGGAAATCCTATGACTGTGCAGTAGACCAGGAATTGAGAAGGGTGGAGGAGGTAGCTGAGTCATTGGACAATCACTGGGTCTGTCCCCAGAGACTCTGAGAAACCTGAATGTTTGAGAGGATCATTGCAGAGAGTTCCATGCTTATACTATGTAGTACTTATACTATGTAGTGCCTGAGTGGGCGGGGTGTTTAGGTACCATAAGCTCACCTTGGGGGGTTGTGCACATGCCAGCTAGTGTGATCATATCCTTGCCTGCTTACACAGAGGATATCTACCACACCCAACTTGAGAGTCACTATGGAATCTTTTCTCACCAGAACTCTGGCTAAATCTCCCTGGCCATACCCAGTACACACCTCTAGGTATATGCTGAAGGAGCAGGCTTCCCACTAAACTACAGAGGCACATTTCAAAGAATAAAGTCTTCATTAGAGATATCAACAAGTGTTTTCCTAGATGCATAAAAACAAATGTAGAAATACAAGAAACATGAACAAGGAAGAAAGTATGATGTCCCAAAAGGAACACAACAGTATTACAATATTAGACTGTGAATATGAGGTGACTGAAGAATTGTCTAAAAAAAGGAATTCAAAAGAATAATCATAAGATCACTCAAAATATAGAGAAACAAATGCATGAGTTAAAAAAAATTGATATATGTGGTATACTAGGTTAAGCTACCACCTGGAGTGCCAGCATCCCATATAGGCACTGGTTCAATTCCCAGCCACTTCACTTCTGATTCAGCTCCTTGCTAATGCACCTGGGAAAGAGTGGAGGGTGGCCAAAGTGCTTTGGCTTCTGCACCCACACAGGAGACCAGGAAGAAGCCCCTGGCTCTGGATGGGTCCAGCTCTAGCCACTGTGGTCATTTGGGGAGTGAACCATTTGGGGAGTGAACTTCTCTGTGTCACTCCCTCTTCTCGGTATATAACTCTGCCTTTCAAATAAACAAATAAATCTTCTAAAAAATCCAAACATGACAAAGATAAAGGGTTCTGCCTGGAGATAGAGATATTAAAGAAAAATCAAGCTGAAATTTTAGAAATGAAGAATTTACATCAAAACAAACAACCCACTTAAGAGATGGGCCACGGACCTCAATAGACATTTTTCCAAAGAGGAAATCCAAATGGCCAACAGACACATGAAAAAATGTTCAAGATCACTAGCAATCAGGGAAATGCAAATCAAAACCACAATGAGGTTTCACCTCACCCTGGTTAGAATGGCTCACATTCAGAAATCTGCCAACAACAGATGCTGCCAAGGATGTGGGGAAAAAGGGACACTAACCCACCTTTGGCGGGAATGGAAACTGGTTAAGCCACTATGGAAGCCAGTCTGGAGATTCCTCAGAAACCTGAATATAACCCTACCATTCTACCCAGCCATCCCACTCCTTGGAATTTACCCAAAGGAAATTAAATTGGCAAACAAAAAAGCCGTCTGCACCTTAATGTTTATTGCAGCTCAATTCACAATAGCTAAGACCTGGAACCAACCCAAATGCCCATCAACAGTAGACTGGATAAAGAAATTATGGGACATGTACTCTATAGAATACTATACAGCAGTTAAAAACAATGAAATCCGGTCATTTGCAACAAGATGGGGGAATCTGGAAAACATCATGCTGAGTGAATTAAGCCAGTCCCAAAGGGACAAATATCATATGTTCTCCTTGATTGGGCGACAACTAACTGAGCACCAAAGGAGAAACCTGTTGAAGTGAAATGGACACTATGAGAAACAGTGACTTGATCAGCTCTTGTCCTGACTGTTGATGTACAATGTAATACTTTATCCATTTTAGTATTTTTTTTTTGTTCTAGTACTAGTGGTTGAACTCTGTAATTAACACACAATTATTCTTAGGTGTTTAAATTTTAACTGAAAAGTGATCCCTGTGAAATATAAGAGTGGGAAAAAGAAAGGGAGGAGATTTACAATTTGGGACATGCTCAATCAGAATTGCCCCAGACAGCAGAGTTAGAATTGTGCCAGGGGATTCCAATTCAATCCCATCAAGGTGGCATGTACCAAGGCCATCTCACTAGTCCAAGTGATCATCTTCAGTTCACAATTAATCACACTGATAGGTCTAAGAGTCAAAGGGATCACACAAACAAGACTAGTGTCTGCTAATACTAACTGATAGAATCAAAAAGGGAGAGAACGATCCAACATGGGAAGCAGGAGACACAGCAGACTCATAGAATGGCAGATGTCCTAAATAGCACTCTGGCCTCAGAATCAGCCCTTAAGGCATTTGGATCTGGCTCAAGAGCCCATGAGAGTATTTTAGGTATGGAAAGCCAAGACACTCTGGAAAAAAAAAAAAAACCCGAAATGAAAGATCTCTGTGAGTGAGATCCCAGTGGAAAGAACGGGGCCATCAAAGAAGGAGGTACCTTTCTCTGAAGGGAGGAGAGAACTTCCACTTTGACTATGACGCTGTTGGAATAAGATCGAAGTCCGCGAACCCTAAAGGCTTCCATAGCCTCCGCAACTCATGACTTAGCGCCTAGGGAGATTACTGACTCCATAAACAAGAGTGTCAAATTGTTAAATCAACAACAGGAGTCACTGTGTACTTACGTCTCATGTGGGATCTGTCCTTAACGTGTTGTCCAATGTGAAGTAATGCTATAACTAGTACTGAAACAGTATTTCTACACTTTGTGTTTCTGTGTGTGTGCAAACTGATGAAATCTTTACTTAGTATATACTGAATCGATCTTCTATATATAAAGATAATTAAAAATGAAAAAAAAACTTGGTGTTAAATTGGAAATTGCATAGAAAATTAATCAATTTTTTAAAAAGATATCATGTAGGATCTCTGTCCTTAATGTGCTGTACGTTGTGATTTAATGCTATAACTAGTACTCCAACAGTATTTTTCACTTTGTGTTGCTATGTGAGGGCAAACTGTTGAAATCTTTACTTAATATATACTAAACTGATCTTCTGTATATAAAGAGAATTGAAAATGAATCTTTATGTGAATGAAAGGGGAGAGGGAGCGGGAAAGGAGAGGGTTGCAGGTGGGAGGGAAGTTATGGGGTGGGGAGCCATTGTAATCCATGAGCTGTACTTTGGTAATTTATATTCATTAAATAAAAGTTTTAAAAAAACAAAATGGATTACATTGAAAATTTAAAAAAAGAAATGAAGGATTTAATATGTTAAATAAAAATACATTAGAAATCTTAACAACAGATTAAGTGAAGCCGAAGAAATAACATCCAAGATAATAGACAAATCTTTGGAAATATACAGTCTGACAAATTAGAAAAACTGAAAACAGTTTTTAAGACTGATGGGATATCATCAAAGACCAAATATATGTGTCTTAGGAGTTCCTGAGATATGGAAAAACAGAATGGCTTATAACACATACTCAGTGAAATAATAGCAAACATTTTCCTAATTTAGAGAAAGATATGGACATCTAAGTGCAGGAAGTACATAGAACCCTTAATAGACATGGCCACAAAAGATCTTCACCAAGACACATATCATCAAACTTTCAAAAATAAAACATAAACAAAAGATCTTAAAATGTGCAAGAGAGATATGTCTGATTACTTTTAAAGAAATTTCAGTTATATTGATATCGTATTTCTCTTCACAAACCTTACAGACTAGGAGAGAATGGAGAAGCTTATTCCAAGCCCTAAAAGAAAACAACCATCAACCCAGAATATTGTATCCAAGTAACTACAAATGGCCAACAGACCCATGAAAAGATGGTTAGGATCAGTAGTCATCAGGGAAATGCAAAGCAAAACCACAGTGAGTTGGGTCTGGAGCTGTGGCTAAGCCTTTGCCTGTGGAGCTGGCATCCCATCTGGGTGCCAGTTCATATCCTGGCTGCTCCTCTCCCACGCCAGCTGTCTGCTATGGCCTGCAAAAGCAGAAGATGTCTGAAGCTCTTGGGCCACTGCACCCATGTGGGAGACCTGGCAGAAGCTCCTGGCTCCTGGCTTCGGATCAGCCCAGCTCCAGGCACTGTGGCCATTTGGGGAGTGAACCAATGGAAGGAAGACCTTTCTCTCTGTCTCTCCCTCTCTGCAACTCTTTCTCTGAAATAAATAAATTGATCTTAAAAAAAAAAAGTTTTCCCTCATACAAAGTGCTGAGTTCTTTACCTAGAATAGAGTTAATTTTTTGTGTGTAAAGTTAAACAAAAATAGTAGAAAACAAGACTGGTAACAGGAGAGGGAAGAGAAGAGGGGTAGGAGAGGGGGGAGGGGGAGGGCAGGTACGATGGGAAGAATTGTTATGTTCCTAAAGTTGTATTCATGAAATGCATGTAAATAAATTCTTTTAAAAAAGAAAATACTTTCCCCATTATTTAAATAAATCCCACAATGAGATTTCACCTCACCCAGTTAGAATGTTTATTACCATTACCCAAAAATCAAAAAATAACAAATGCTGGCAAGAACATGGAAAAAAAGGTACCCTGATACACTGCTGGCTGGAAGTAAAATAGTACTATTAACAAAGACAGGATGGAAATTCCTCCTAAATCTGAAAATAACTCTATCATATCCAATCCCTTTGATTTACCCAAAAGAAATGAAGTCAGCATTTGAAATATTTTTCTGTACCCCCCACTATTTACAGCAGCTCAATTCATAATAGCTAAGATATGGAATCAACAAATGACTCAATAAAGAAAATATAGTATATACATATACAATGGAATACTATTCACCCATAAAGTGAATAAAATACTGTCTTTAATAACAGAATGTTTGATTTGGAAACAATTATGTTATGTGAAATAAACCAGTCCCAGAAAGACAAATATGTTTTCTATGATTTATGGTAACTAGTAGAAGATAAAAATGCAATGTGCATGGGTTAAATTGACATATCGATATTTGATTAGTTTAGAGACCTTGTCTACGCTCCTGAGGAACAGTGATCTTTCTATCTATTAGCTGTTGAATTCTTTAGTGTAGGATTAAGCTTTTGATTATAAAGTAAATTGAAATTCTGTCACCTCAAAAATTAAAAGAAAAATAAAAAATCAAGGAGAAGGAATTAAATATCATTATGTTCTTAAAACTATATATGAAATACATGAAATCTGCTACTTTTAAATAAAGTTTCGCATGCTGAGGCTTATATTGAAAATTAAATTTCTCTTTGCATTTTCAGAAAAGGCAGAGAAATTAGAAGCAGAACTATCAAAGAGAAAAATTTTAGTGCATTTGAAAGCATCAATAATTGAGTAACAGAGTGTAATGACTTGTACTGAAAAGGCAGTAGTCACATGTCACGCATCAAGCCAGTATATGAACAAGTTTCAGCAATGAGCAAGACGCCAATGGTTTTATTTTTCTTTCCTTATCTTCTGTTAAATTTCTTTACTTTAGAAAAAATCCTACTTGAAAATGTGAGCTATATTGAAATCTTAGTACATTTTTGATATTTCAACAACAAAACCTTCTTAAGCAAAGTCCAGGATGGTATGAAGAATTCCCTGCCACAGGAACAGGTGAGCACCAGATTGAGTGCTGGGACTTTGCTGTTTCTTTCAACGTCACTGGACCCTCATGGGTTCTCTGTGGGAACTGTTACCTGCTTGTCACAGGGAGGAAGCAGAGTTGCTGGTGGATTAGGGAACGTGAGAAAACAGCATTTGGATTTAGGTGAGCCCCACTCCACGAATGGGCTAATTTAGCTGCACAGCATATTTTACATGGAGCAGAGCTGTCCAAGCTTGAACTCAATGCAACTCAACGTCTTGGCATTGCCAGCACATAATGGTTTGGTTGTGGTCGGGTCACTTAAACTTTCTGTGCATTCTCCCTCCTGTTCTAGAGATGAGATCAATACCTGCTCTCCCCCTTTAACAGAACATGTTTGAAAATAAAGTGACATGACAAAAGTGTGACAGTTTTATAAAGTATTAGAAAAAAAGAGTTAGATTTCCTCTCCACGGACCATGTCCAGGCTGTGGACAGAATCTGCCCTAAGGGCTCTCTGAATTTTAATGTACTGCCTATATTATTTATTTTTTTTTCTTCTGGGGAAAGTTTTGTTTACAAAATTATTCCTTGAGCTTTCTTGAATCTCTTTTATTTTTCTTTATAAAATAGTCACCCAGGGCAGGCACTGTGGTGTAGCGAGTAAAGACACTACCTGCAGTATTGGCATCTCATATGGGCACCGATTTGAGTCTTGGCTGTTCCCATTCAGCTCTCTGCTATGGTCTGGGAAAGCAGCAGAAGATAGCCCAAGTCCTTGGGCCCCTGTACCTGTGTGGTAGACCTGGATGAAGCTCCTGGCTCCTGGCTTTGGATAAGCTCAGCTCCGGCAAAGGCAGCCATTGGGGAGTGAACCAGTGTTCTTGTGAAACTGACTTTCAAATAAATAAGTAAACTTTAAAATAAAATAGACTCTCAATGTTCCTCCGTGGTCAATCAGTGGCTCAGGGACCTGTGTCACTCCCAACAACATCCCAGCACAGGATCTACAGTGGCTCCTTTTCCTGCCCTAGTCTACATAGTCTTACTCCAAGAACTTTCCTTTTGGACAGTGCACAGCTGGGCACAGAACACAGGCAGACTCTGTTCCCTGTAGTGCACGGCTAGAAGACCTGTGTGCTCTGGAAGAACCTATCAGGGTAGTGAAGAAGACTGAGCGTGTGGAAATGAATTCAATATACAATTTATGTACTATGTTTTTAGGAGTCATTTTGACTTAGCAAAGTCTGTTTCCTTTTCCTGAGTGCTAGATAGATTTCTTTAGCATTGAAATCATGAAAATAAAATACATCCTACTTTTATTAGAGTGTTGGGATTGGCACTGTGGTGTAATGGGTTAAACCACTGTCCATGACGCTCGCGTCTCAGAGGGGAGCCATTTCAAGCCCCAACTGCTCCTCTTGCAGTTCTCGGCTAATGTGCCTGGGACTGCAGTGAAACACGGCCCAATTACTTCAGCTCCTGTACCCACAGAGGAGAGCTGGATGAAGGTCCTGTCTCCTGGCTTCAGTCTGGTTCAGCCTGGCTATTATGGACATTTGGAGAGTGAAACAGCGGATGGAAGATCCCTTTCTCCCCTTTGTCTTTCTAACTCTGCCTTTAAAATTAATAAGGAAATCTCAAAAATAAGAGCGCTGCACCAAAACATTAAGGTGTAGCATGAGGGACTTAGTAATTCTAAAAGTGTTACATGCTCTGTATTATCAAAAACTTACGTCTTTTTGCATTTACTATGTACAAGTGCTACCAATAATCTAAACAATAAAAAATATTTTAGGGTTCACTTAATATGTTTTACTATCACTTGTAGTCTATTTGATACAGCTTATCACCAAATTATAGTAATAATATTATTTTTGTCTAAAATTACCAATGCACAATTATTGGAAGAATAGAAAGAGATAATTAATAGTCTTCATAATGTAAATACATTTTATTGTAATTCGTGATCACAAAGTAAATGTCTATTAGTGGAAGGGACAAATTTCAACCATTTTTGTACAGTAAACTTTCCATACTCAACAGACACATAAACTTAAAAAAAAAATTAATGGGGAGAGGCCTACCTCATGGTGCAGTAGGTTAATCTGCCTGTGGTGCCAGCATCCCATATGAGCATCGGTTCTAGTCCCGGTTTTTCCACTTCCGATCCAGCTCTCTGCTATGGCCTTGGAGAGCAGTGGAAGATGGCCCAAGTCCTTGAGCCCTGCACCCATGTGGGAGACTGGGAAGAGGCACCTGGCTCCTGGCTTCAAGTTGGCTCAGTTCCGGCCTTGCGGCCATTTGGAGAGTGAACCAACAGAAGGAAGACCTTTCTCTCTGTCTCTCCCTCTCACTCTCTGTAACTCTAACTCTTAAATAAAATAAATAAAATCTTTAAAAAATGTTTAAAAAATTAATGGGGAAATTCTATTATGTAGATGTGATGATCACACCTTGAAATTCAGAAAAGATACACTAGAGTTAGATGACATATGTTACAGATCCTCATGTAAACTTTCTGGGAATAGGAGCAGTGTCAGCTTTGTTCAGCATAGAATCTACTTCCAGCATAAAATAAACACTCATAGAGAATACTTTTTCAAAGAAAAATGAATAACCAGGAACCAACCAGTTCAAAAAATGGTCTTCATTATGCAACTTTTTTTTTTTTATTTGACAGGTAGAATTACAGTGAGAGAGAGACAGAGAGAAAGGTTTTCCTTCCATTGGTTCACTCCCCAAATGGCTGCTACAGCCGGACCTGTGCCAATCTGAAGCCAGGAGCTTCCTCCTGGTCTCCCATGCGGGTGCAGGGGCCCAAGCACCTGTGCCATCCTCCACTGCTTCCCTGGGCCACAGCAGAGAGCTGGACTGGAAGAGGAGCAACCGGGACTAGAACCCAGTGGCCATATGGGATGCTGGCGCTACAGGCAGAGGATTAGCCTAGTATGCCATGGCGCTGGCCCCGTTATACAACTTTGGAATCTATTTCCCTGCTTCTGATATTGAAGATTATTATGGTTGAATAGCTCTACAAATGTATATATATTGAGATAAACTGAAGTCATTCTGAAATATACCAAGACAGAAACAGAACTTTTGAAAACATTGCATTAATTATGAAGCTGAGGAATTGCATATTTTCATTAGCACTGTTGGCAGCTACCATTAAATATCCCCCTGTTTACTTTCTTAAAGAATCCAATTTTGTTTAGGTGTCCTCTGCTCCCATCTCACAGCCGAGGATATCAGTGGAAGGGTATTAGCTCCATGTTGGTGTAACCAATCTTGGTGCCTTTACCAACGGTTGTTGTAGGTGTATGACTGAGAAATGGGCAAAGAGGCAAGAAAGGACATTGTGAATTGTGAGTGCTTTGGTTTCGTTCCAAAGCCTGCTTTCTGGACAATGCACCCTGCCAGTGCCTACATTCTCCAAGTGTACATGTAGGTGTTGCACTGGGTGCTCCAGCATTCATTCATAAGGGAGGAAGCTTTGAGCATCTTTAATTACTCAGGTCAATTATAGAGTGAGATATCCAGCTATCAGCAAAGTGAACAGGATCCCTGCTTCTATGGAGCTTATAGCCAAGTGGAGGAGTACACATAACAAGGAGAGAAGAAAACACAGGAATATGAACCTGCAGAAATAATAGCATAAAAATAGTAACAACATCTGTTGGGGGAAAATATTTCAAAAGAGGCCTCTGGTAAATAAATGGAGTTTTGAGGCAGGGAGATGTGAGCTCTAAAGTGTGAATTAGAAAAGGAACTAAGTCCAGAAAGAACTAGGAAAAGAGTAATCCAGGTAGTGGGAATGTGCAGTGGGCCAAGATAGAATGTACATGGAGTGTCTGAGAAACAGCAAAGGAAGGGCTGTGTGGCTGGAGGATTTTGAGCAACAGCATTATACCACCAAGAATATAAGAAGAATTCTCGGCTAATACGTAGAGTACAAAAAAATTGAATGAATATATACAAGGGAAATTGACATCCTGGGACTTGATTACTTCATAATCAATAAATTATAGCCATTGTCCATATGCCTGTTGATGGTAGTCTTTCCACTTGTAATTTGTTGATATCTTTATTTATCGAAACATTAAACCTATGATTATAAAGTTAATTAAAATATGTTATCGTGAAAGTTAAAATAATGAAAGAAATGAGTAGGGAGGGAAGGAGAATTATCACTATATTCTTACAATTCTATGAACTACTTTTAATCTGTACTCTTTATATTAATAAAAAATTTAAAAAGAAAAATTCTCAGAAGGGCAGTAGACTCAAGGAATTGGGCCCCTGTCACCCACGTGGAAGATCTGGATGAAGTTCCTGGATCCTGACTTTGGTCTGACCTATCCCTGGCTCTTCCAGCCATTTGGGGAGTAAAACAGTGGCTGGAAGATCTTTCCCTCTCTGTCACCCTACCAAATGGACAGATAGACAGATGTGATAGACAGATAGATAGGTGAACCTATTTAATTCTCCCAATCTGAGAACTTAGTTGAAACTCATCTGGTTGATAGTGTTTACAGGCAACTATTAGAAGCAAACACGTGTCAAAGATGAATGTACCATCTTAAACTTAGACTTTGAATACTTTCTACTAATAGAGTTCTGAAAAACAAGGTGCCCCAATAAAGTACATCAAATATACAAGCAAAGAAAATTACCATAAAAATTAAAATAAAGAATAATTAATGAAGAAAAGAGGGTGGGAGTGTGAGTGGGAGGGAGGGTAGGGTGGGAAGTATCACTATGCTCCTAAATCTATATATATGAAACACATGACATTTGTTCATCTTAAAAAAAAAAGAACACAAAAGTCAGCACTCAAACAATACAGACTAAGACAAAGAAAAAATTGGACATATTTGTATTATAAAATAGAGTACAAAAATAAGACTTTTTAAACAAACTTAAGAAATGAAAGGAATACTTAAAGTATGACTAAGGTGTTAATGACTATTGAAAATTACCGGTAATTAATAAATAAATGAAATGAAAAATAAAAACAAAAACTAAACCACCAGTGTGGAAAAACCACCAGCACAATTTCTAGGCATTTAAATCAAAGTGATTGGTTGAACAGAAGATTAGACTGAACTATAGACAATCAATGAAAGAAAATACAGTGATAAATGTACTAAACAAAATGCAGAAAAAAAAACAAAGTTAACAAAGTAATACATTTAGAGATAGACTAAGAAGGTGTAATATAAGGTAATCAGACTTCATGAAGGAGAAAGCAGAGGGTTGAGGTGCGGCATTATAAAGATATAATGGTTGACAATTCAAAGATTGGTTATTGACATACGTCTTCAGAATCAAGAAGGAACACCAATTCTATTAAGGTGCATGAAAAGAAAACATTAACTAGACATATCACTGAAACACAGAATTTCAAAGGTAAATGAAAAAAATTACTTCCAGAAAGTAAAGTCAGATAGCCTTAAAAGAACAAAAATTAGATCAATAGAAGTCTTTTCTGGACTAATTTTTTAAGTCAGAAGATAGTGATGTCTTGAACGTACCAGAAATAAATTAGCTGTCAAAACATACTGCAAGAATGAATTGAAAATAAACATTATTATTTAATATCAATATATGTCTCAATATGTACATACAGTTAAAATTCATTTAGCAATTTAGGAGGCAGAAAGATAGAGACAGCGGGAGCTCCTTTCCACTGGTTACTCCTCAAATAGGTCAGGGCCAAACCTGAGAGCCAGGAAAACAATATAGGTCTCGCATATTGGTGTCAGGAATCTAATTTCTTCAGCCATCACTGCTATTCTCAGAGTCCACAATAGCAAGTCAACAGCTAGAACCAGGAATCCAATCCTGATACACTGCTGTGGTATGTGGGTGTCCTGTTAGGCTGAATGCCAACTCCTACATTAACATACTTAATATTAGTTTTTCACTGAGGTTGAGATATATGTAGAACTAATTTAATATAAACAGTCTACATACTCCAATAAAATAAGAATTTTATATTAGCTAAAAATTCAAGATGCAAATAAATGCTCACTACATAACATACATTCGATATTTAAAGACACAAGTAAAAGGATCAAATAATAAGTTCTATGTACCCTGAAGACTGCCCAAGACTCTGATATCAACTGCAAGAATATAAGCTTCAGCTTCAAGTAATAGGTCAGATTATCCAAGATCCTGAGATTTTTCTCACTCCAAAGTTTGGGGTTTCCCCAAACCACCTTCAGCTTCAGTAATTTGCTAGGATTTGTAGAACAAATTCAAAACGATTCTACCCATGAGTGCAGTGTATTACAGGACAAGTATAAAGATAAAAATCAGTCAGGGACAGGGACACGTAGGTAGAGTGTGGGAGGGCTCCAAACAGAAAATTAACACTGTTCTCAGGACATCCTGTCCTCCTGGTGTTGACGTGAGCCAGTACACATGGAGTGCTGTCAGTTCTCAGTATTCATAAGAGTTTTCACTGGGGCTTCATCATGTACATATACTTGATTGATTGTCCACTGAACTTCATCTGCAGCCTTTCCCCAGGGGTAGGGTTGATCACATGTGGCCCAAATGCCATATGCTGTGCATTTTACCCTATCAGGCCTGGTCCCAGAAACTCATTAAAATAATAAAGACACTCAAATCACTCAGGAAATTCTAGGGGTTTATAGGTTTCCTTCTAGGAGCTTGAGACAAAGGCTAGAGCTCAATGGGGTAAGATCAAAAATTTCACTAATGCGAACATTAACACTGGTCTAAAGAAAGCCAGAACAGCTATACTAATAACAGGTGCAATAGATTCCAGAGAACTATTACCAGGGATACAGAAGTGTTTCATAATGATAGTGTTGTCAATCTACTAAGAATATATAATAACCATAAACACAAAACTCATAGCAAAACTTCAAAACACATGAAGTAAATACTGACAGAAAAATTTGCAAATCTAAACTTGCAGCTAAAGATTTCAATTTCTCTCTCTCTCTCTCTCTCAATGGATAGAACAAACAAACAAGGATACAGAAAACTAGAACAAAAGCATCAGCCAATTTGACATTCTTTTCATTACAGAACATACAACAACAGATGTACTTTTCACGGAACATTTACCAAAAAAGGTCCTATAATGGGATTCAAAACAAGTCCCCCAAAACTTAAAATGATCCAAGTCACAAAAAGTGTGTACTCTGATCACAACAGTAGTAAATTGGAAATCAAAGGTCTCTGGAAAAATTCAAATATTTAAAAGCCAAATTATATACATGATGTTCAAAGAAGAAATCAAAAGTGAAATTCAAAAACAAACATAAAAATTGTAAAATATTTTTAATGGAATGAAAACAAAATCATGCCATAATAACATTTTGGTAGTCTTTTAAGGCAACTCATAGAATGGAAATTTATTTATTTAGTTTAAGGATCTGTGATTATTTTAAAAATTTACTATACATGAATGAAGTGGACATCTTTCCATTTGATTATTGGTTATAGCCCTTGCCTATATTCCTGCTAAACTATGGTTCTTTCACCTGTTGAATTCCTCACTTAGTGGACCACTAAGTCTTTGATTATAATGTAAATTGAAAATGTTACTGCAAAAAATGAAAGAACAAAAGAGATAGAGAGGGAGGAATGAAGAGAAGGAAGGAAGGAAGTAGGGAAGGATTAATCCTTAAAAAATAAAATTATTTAGAAAGAAACAATAAAAAACAAATGTAGTATGATTACAGCAATATAAATAGAAAAATGCTTGTGTGGGCCCTGGAAACTTTAAGGAAATCATTATCACAAAAGTCAAGATAACCATTTTAGGCTTGGAGAAGAATGCTGAATTGCTCTCTACAAGTTGTGTAGATTGGAGAGAAACATATAGTCTCCAACACAAAATCACCTGGTACAAATAGTCTGTTCCTTCTCTTATTCATGGTCAAGTCCCTAGTTTATGACTCCTATTATGATTTCAATTATATTATGGGATTAAGCAGGTTACCATGGACTATTGTAAGAATCATTATTTATAGTATTGAATATTTGTTTTTTCCTCTGCCTGTGGTGCTAGCATCCCATAAGGGTGCTGGTTCTAGTCCTGGCTGCTCCTCTTCCCATCCAGCTCCCTGCTATGGCCTGCAAAACTACTGGAAGATGTCCTAAGCACTTGGGCTCCAGCACTCACGTTAGGGACCCAGAGGAAGCTCCTGGCTCCTGGCTCCTAGCTTTGGATCAGCTCAGCTCTGACCATTGTGGCCATTGCAGAGTGAACCAGCAGATGGAAGACCTTTCTCTCTCTCTCACTTTGTCTGTAACTCTACCTCTCAAATAAATAAGTAAAATCTTTAAAAAAAAAAAAAAAAGAAAATCAGTTTTTCAACTCACAGCAGTTTCTAGCAATGTGAATAGACATGGATTTGTAGGTTGGTCTGAAAAAATCAATCTATGTTGTTAATTAAGTACCCATGTCAGTATACAGGCTTCTAAGTCATTCTTTCCTAATTTACTGATGTGTATACTATGTTAAGAATATGGACAGAATCACAACGTTTTATAACAACTCATAATTTATCCAAATATTTCTCACATTTTTATAATTTGGCACAATGATAAATAAAGGATCGACTATAATTAAACAGATCTACATTTAGCAGCAGCATTAGAAGGCAAACATGACTGCTGTTTTCAATTTCCTAGAACTAGTTGCTCTGCAGAAATGAAGCAAGACTTTGTTTACTGGAGGCTTTATTACCAAACCTTCTAACATTTCAAGATTTGCATTTATTTCAACTTCTATCAGAAAAGCTTCCTCTGATTAACTGATTACAAGTGAGTTTTAAAACATTGCAGAAGGCCAGCGCCGCAGCTCACTGGGCTAATCCTCTGCCTGCAGCGCCAGCACCCTGGGTTCTAGTCCCAGTTGAAGTACCGGATTCTGTCCTGGTTGCTCCTCTTCCAGTCCAGCTCTCTGCTGTGGCCCGGGAAGGCAGTGCAGTGCTTGGGCCCTGCACCTGCATGGGAGACCTAGAGGAGGCGCCTGGCTCCTGGCTTTGGATTGACACAGCGTCAACTGTAGCGGACATTTGGGGGGTGAACCAAAGGAAGGAAGACCTTTCTCTCTGTCTCTTTCTCTCTCACTGTCTAACTTTGCCTGTGTAAAAAAATTTTTTTTTGCAAAAAGTCGTCTTCCTTCTATAAAAATGGACAGAACACAATGTTTTCAATTCTCTCTTGTTCTTTTCATCTGCATTCTTTTGGCTCCAATTGTTTCATGTATATCTCATCTAACTGGGGAAAAGGGTCAATGGTTGCGTATTTCCTGTTTACCTTCTTCCTCCTGCACCCAACCCATGTTAGTGACTCCTGTGGTTCTCAATGAAGGCAATACCATAGAGTGCTTTGAAAATCTGTGAAGGTATTTTTTCATTAGGAGTACTACTGGTATTTAATAGACTGGAGACAATTCTTTAATTCGCAGGTCAATCCTGTAAAAGAGAATTGTCCTACATCTCTCAAGAATTTCAAATGGCCCAGTGAACCACACCTATATTATACCATATTTTGCCAATATAGCACAAAGTCATCTGGGAAACGCCAGGAGCTACATAAAAGCACAAATATTTGGAAGAATATTAAGGAGTGAAATCTTATGGGCTAAAATACTATCTTCATTAGAGTAATAGAATAATTTATCCACTCCACATATGTATGTATTATAAAGCTTCCAATTTCACATTAGAAAAGTACAATAGGAAAAGTATATGGAAAAGTTAAATCGGAAAAGTATATGGATCCAATTACAAAAATTTAAAAGAGGAGATTTGCAACTCCTTAATGACTAAATGAATGGAAATATCATGAAAACACAGGGATCTCAGTGAATGCCATTAATAAAGACTGTTAAAATATTTCATTTCATTGACACTGTATGCATTTTAATAATTATATGGCACACTGATAGATATTTTATGAGAATTAGCTACTAAAACTATTTATTCATTTTGTGGTTAACTATTATTTTCTCCATTCTACTCACACAATACCCTGAGAGGTTACACACCAATTATCCAGAAGTTCCTGTATTATAAGGTTTTTCAAGGTGAACTTTGAAAAATATTGAAATTGTTTGCAGGTTCTTTTTAATTTCTGAATAACTGAATGCACACCTGTACTTTTAATTTGATATCCTAGCAGTAAACATATATTCAATGATAATTGTCATTGCACAACTCTACCTTGTAACAAAGGCAATTATGTTGACATTATACTTGTAAATAAGTCCCAGGTCCTCATAAAAACACTTCCTCATTATTCCAATTCAACAGTTTATAATTTTCTAAGATGTGTTATCTTCGTTTCAATTAAAATTATTTCTCCTTTTTCTTTCAATACAAGCAATTCCCATTTGTATTATTTTTCATAGCATTATGTTTTACTGTAGCATCCACCTGTACCTGTGCATTTTATTTTCACAGGCTTCTTGTTTTAAGAATAGTTTCTGATTGTCTAATTTCTCTTAAATCCAACATTAATTCACCATAGGAAGACATAAACATCTGACAACTTCATTATGTATTCAGTTACAGTTGTACCAAATCATTTTCACAGTGAATACATATTGATATTCTTTCATTCATTTGTCATATTGGATAGATGATTACATTGATTCTTGAAAATTACAGATGTAGATAAAAGGGTACTTCACAAAGTTCATGGAAAATACTTAGAAAATAAGTTTATCTGGTGGAAAGTATTTTGAAGTTCACGCTTTATTTCCTATGAATTTTGTCTGAGGATTGTAAGGAGGAAGTTATAAATTATGTTCCTAATTAGATTGAATCTAAGACAGCATTGACTGTAAGATGATATATTTTACACTAAGAAATTTACAAAAGAAAAAACCACACATATGGCAACTAAACTATGGCATAATGAATAATCACCAAATGAAATTTTGGACACATCATCACATTCCAAGCCATCAAAACCGTGGCAGGGTACAGGGAGATATGCTGAGGAGAGTTAACAGGTACTAAGTTACAGTTGGATAGGAGAGAGACTCTGATGTTCTATTGCGCAGGGGCTACCCTAGATAATGATACTATATTACATAACTCTAACTAGGCTATACAAGAGAATTTTCAATGTTTTTCTCATAAACAAATGCTAAATGTTTGAAGAGATAGACATGTTGACTTTGATTTGAACATTACACAACATATATGTGTGTTGAAATACCACATGGAATCCTTTAAATATATAAAATTTTTATGAATCAGGTAAATATATTTTTAAAAAGCATTAATGATGCAGCAATATTTTCTCAATGATGAACTTGTGATTTCTTCTTTAAAGGCCAGCGATGATCCTGGAACCTTCTTAGCCTTATCTGAATTATGAACTGAAAATTTTCAGGTAAGTTAACAAAAAGACATTTTCAATGTGAACTGAACCCACACAAGTAGTAGTTGTATGCGTCATTTAACGATAGGTATATGATCTGAGAAACTTATGATAGGTATATATTCTGAGAAACTTCATGATCATATCAACATGATACAGTGTATTTACATGAGCTGACTACCCTGTGATATAACCTCACAGGACCACCACCATGGATGCCATGGATGTGGCTTTTCGTTAATCGCAGTGCCATTATGTGGCACATTACCATAGTTAGAGCAATCGGTGGCACTCAATTAAAGTTACAGCAAGATGAATTCACCAACCAATGCACACTCCAGACAATGACAATTAATGCTGCAACAGGTAACGCTGATTATGAGCTGCTATCCATCGTAAAGCTCATATGATTTTAGGGATGTTAAGACTGAGCAATGAAACATGGCATTACATCAAGGGGACACTATAAGTGTTAAGTTTCAGAACCACTGAACTGATCAAACACTTCATCTGGCTCTTCCATAATAAAACCTATACATGGTTAAGTAATTTTGATTTCGAAATCCACAAACCAGCTAACTTTGACTACGACAGATAATAGTTCACCAAGTGCTACAGGACGGCAGAGCATCCACACTTCTTCTAGGAACTTTTCTGAAAAGTGTCTGGGCATTTCCCAAAATATAAGAAAGGAAAGAAAGTTCCCAAATCACACCCTCAAGCATTAATGTATTCACATAGCATTGAGGTTTTCCAATTTAATGTCTACAAAACCCAGCAAGTTCTGAAGAATTTAAGATTTCTCCCTCCTGCTGTGAAAGAAGATCTGATGACTATACACATGAGTAGCAAAATGAATCCAGCAAGCCTGAAGAGGACCAGTTCTAAGCCACTCAGGTGTCAACCTTCTTCCCCTTTCTCTAGCTCTTACTGTTTAAAAGGGGTTCCCACAGCCAACATCTTTTCCATTCAGATCATCCTTACAGAAAAGTAGACAAAATAGACAAGATCGGGGGAAAACGGGAAGTATAAATAACTCTTAAACTCAATACCTAAATACACCCACAACAAACCAACATTTTCTGATGAAAATTTTACATAGTAATACATAGTTTTTAAGTCAAAACCAGAATGCATTTCTCAGCTATGCTATATATATATATATACAGAACTGTATATTTGAAGAATGGCTGTTTAGGTTTGGGTTCTCTTTTCCTATTACAATAAACATCTTTTTACCAATGTTTTTATATTTATCCAATTCTCCCTTTTTTTCTTTTTAAAGAATTATTCATTTATCTGAGAGGCACAGTTACAGAGTGAGGGAGAGACAGAGAGTTCTTCCACCTGCGGGTTTATTACTCAAATGGCCGCATATGGCTGGAGCTAAGCCAATCTAAAGCCAGGAGCCAAGAGCTTCTTCAGGGTCTCCCACACGGGTGCAGGCTTCCAAGCACTCAGGCTATCTCCTACTGCCTTCTCAGGCCACTAGCCAGGAGCGGGTTCTGAAGAGGAGCAGCCAGGACCCAAACCAGCACCCATATGGGATGCCAGCACTGCAGGCAGAGGCTTAACCTCACAGCACTGGCCCCCCAATTTTTTTTTCCAATGCACATTTCTAAGAAGTCCTCTACAAAACATACCATGTTTTTTTTTTAAATACAGTGCCAAATTAACTTTAGTTTCTGTATACTCTTTCACCTTCTTAACCACTGATGAAAGTTTGTTTCCGATGCTGACAGGAATATCGGCAGGGGAAATAGAAATGATTTTGGGGTGATCATTTGGCATAGCAGTGAAGATACTGCTTGGGACCCCAACAACCCATATCAGAATGCCTGGGTTTGATTCTGCTCTTGATTCTAGTTTCCTGCTAATGTGCACCCTGGGAGGTAGCCAGTGATGGCTCAAGTACCTGTATCCCTGTCAGCCATGTGGGAGACACAGTCTGAGTTCCCAGCTCCTGGCTTTGGCCTGGCCCAACCATGGCTTTTATTTTGGGGAATGAACCAGTGGATGGAAGATCTCCGTCTCTTTGCTCTTGGTCTCTGTTCCTCTGCCCTTCATATAAAAAAGTTTTTAAGGGGTGGGCACTATGGCATAGGAGGCTAAGCCTCTGCCAGCAGCACCAGCATCCCATGGGGGTGCCAGTTCATGTCCTGGGTGCTCCTTGTCAGATCCAGCTCCCTGCTAATGGCCTGGGAAAGCATGTAAGATGGCTCAGGTGCTTGAGGTCTTGTACCCATGCAGGAGGCCTGGAAGAAGTTCCTGGCTCCTAGCTTTAGATGGGCTCAGATCCAGCCATTACAGCCATTTGGAGAGTGTGGAGAGAGGTGGAGGACCTCTCTGTCTCTCCCTCTCTGTAACTCTACCTCTCGAATCCTTTAAAAAGTTTTTAAAAGATGAACTATTTATAAAAATATGAATTATGTGCCCAAATTCGTGGATCAAAATAACAGATTCATTCTAATTCATACTGTTGTAACTACCAGAGATGTGAACAATGCTTCTGCCGTCTGAACTATTATTTTGTAAATTATTTGACATTTTATATATTTTCATTGTGTTCATATTTGTATTACTATGTAACATCTCACAGATAATAATTTTGACTTTATATCATTAATACTATTAAAATATGGGTTAATATAAGAAGATTATAAATTGCAAAAAAAATTATAATGTGAATGTCTAGTAGGTACTCTCAAGAGAACCAACTGAAAACCTATTAGTTATGGTCTAAGTCACTTTACCACATGGTCAAATAGAAAACAAATGCACAAAAGTCAATTCTGCCTTAGCAAACATACTCAGAATATGCAATGGATAAATTATTAAAAATAATAACATTTTAATACTTGAATTCCACACACTCACTGTTTATTACTCTATGAAGAAAACAAGCAAATTTTACTGAAGAAAACGCTTAAAAATTCAGAGACAGCACCCATTCTTCCATGAGATAATTCAAAATTGGAAATACCAGAATTATAAAGTTATTTGCAAGGTACTGCAGCCATAACACTAATACAATATACTGCCTAGTAAATTTGGAGAATTGAAAAAATGAGGAGGCTCTGAAACATTTTGGTAAAAGAAGACTAACTGTTAAGCATGGGCTATACGGGAATGAAATTAGTACTACAAAAAAACTAAAATTGTGTATAAACAATGCAGCCAATAAACCTGCATGGACACCATGAGCCGGATCCTATTCTGGGTAATCGAGATACGTCAAAGAGCAAAGCAAAGACCCCTGCCCTTGTGGAACGTACAGATTAACAGAGACAAATCAACATCCTGGACCAGTGTTGTGGTACAGTGGTTTAAGCTGCCACCTGTGATGCCACATCCCAAATGGTTCAAGATCTGGCTGTTCCAATTCTGATAGAGCTCCACGCTAATGTGCATGGGAAAAGCAGCAGATAGCCCAAGTATTTGGGCCACTGCCACTTATGTGGGAGACCCAGATGAAACTAGTGGTTCCTGGCTTCAGCCTGGCCAAGCTCTGGCTGTTGCAGCCATTTGGGGGTTGAATCAGCAGATGAAAGATCTCCTCCCTTCCTCTTCCTCTCCCTCTCCCTCTCTCTCTCCATTTCCCTCCCCTTCTCTACCTCCCTCTTTCTACCCTCTCCCTCTGTGTGTGTCTGTGTGTGTGTCTATCCCTCTCTGTGTAACTCTGTCTTTCAAATAAATACTAAATAAATCTTAAAAAAAAAAAAGACCCTGCTGATGGTTAGAACAGACAGGCAAAGGGAGCAAAACAGAATATGCAGAACCGAATTCGGCATAAAGAAGTCTGGCTTTTTAGCAGTCCATAAGAATCAGCTCATTCCTATTTATCAACCGCCCAAGGATCTAGGCCAATGCTAGATTTCAGCTGTGCATTCTTCACAGCTCAAAACAACAAAAACAAACCCAGCATTGTCGATAAGAAAACCCTATGATCTACTGTTGATCATTGTGAAGTTTTATTCGGAGCTACAGATGAATTGTGAATTGGAGACAGCTTTAACTTCATTTTCCCTCCAGTACTCTGGTTAAATGGGAATTGATAATACACTACTAAAGATTTTTTTCTTTTTTAATAATTAAGAATACATATTCATTCTTAAAATTTGATCTAATATTTTCAGGGCTTTAAATTATTTTATTCATTCTATGTAAATTTGAATAAAATATATATCCACTTCACACCCTCTGTACCTGCCTATTCTGTGTAGAATTCAACACTTGGGGAAAATAACCCACAGACCTGTATTGGGCTGCCAGTAAATAATGGACTACCAGGGCTTTTTGGACTCCTAAACACATCATTAAAAACCAATGTCCTGGCCAGCGCCGCAGCTCAATAGGCTAATCCTCTGCCTGCAGCGCCAGCACCCCGGGTTGTAGTCCCGGTCGGGGCGCCAGTTCTGTCCCTGTTGCTCCTCTTCCAGTCCAGCTCTCTGCTGTGGCCTGGGAGTGCAGTGGAGGATGGCCCAAGTCCTTGGGTCCTGCACCTGTATGGGAGACCCAGAGAAGCACCTGGCTCCTGGCTTCGGACCAGCCAGGTGCGCAGGCCGCAGCGCACCGGCCGCAGCAGCCATTGGGGGGGTGAACCAATGGTAAAGGAAGACCTTTCTCTCTGTCTCTCTCACTGTCCACTCTTCCTGTAAAAAAAAAAAAACAAAAAAAAAACAAAAAAAACAAAAAACAAAAAAACTCAATGTCCTATCAATTAGAAACAGTGATTTTCATGAGTTGCACTACAGTTTAACCTTGTGGCTGTTTAGGATTCAAAATAGAAATCATAAGACATATCTTTACCTGAAATTAAGCCTTTTATTAAATTCAGGATTAGCAAATATCTACCTTTCAAAACAATTTGATTCTTCACAGTTATATGTATGAGGGCAGGTTGAATACTAGCTAAATCAATAATAGAAAAATTACAGTGAAAAGGGAAATAAAAATATTTTACTACCACGTGACTCTACTTCAGAACCCCTGTTTTACACAATTAAATTTGTGCAAAGTACAGTGAATAGATATTTTTGTTTCCAGATTAGTGAATTAGGATCTGCAAACCTGATTAGATTACATGATGGCAACACTCTGCTAAATGCCAATGACACATTTATGCTTCTTGATGCACCTTAATTATAAAGGCCACAATTGATGTACACAGAGAACTGGGGAAACCATGTAATTTACTTACTGAGCACTAATTTTGTCTTCTTATATTCTTTTAAATTTCAGACAAATGACAAACTAACATTTATACAGGAACTACTGTGTTCCACATATGATATTAGGTGTTTACACACACATATTACAGATAATTTCTCATAAAAAATGTAATTGTGAGATTCATCCAGATTGTTATATGTATTAAAAATAATATACTATATTTTTTCCAGTCTACTTTGATGTACATAAAAGCTTTTTTCCAATGTGAGGTTCTATTTTTTTAATTAATTGATGTACCTGAAAGGAGGAATGACACAGAAAGAGGTAAAGAGAGAGAGACCAACCTTCATCTGCTGGTTTACTCTCCAAATGACCACAACTGCCATGGCTGGACTAGGCCATAGCTTGGAGCCTGTAACACCATTCATATCTTCCATATGCGTGGCGGGAACTTGAGTCATCCTCCACTGCCTTTGAAGGTACATTAGCAGGAGCCTGGATCAGAAGCAGAGTAGCTTGGCCTCCAACCAGCTCTGCAATATAAGATATGGGCATACCAGGCAGTAGTTCATGGCAATGCACCTCAGTGCAAGCCCCTCAATGTGGGGCTGTCATATAACAATGTCACTATGAATATTGAGTATACTTCTCTTGGTGTAAATCTATGTACTAAGCAGTGAAATTATTGAAATGTATTAAAATCATAATTGTGTGGTTCATCCAGGCTGTTACATGTATTCAAAATACTATAACATATTTACCCAACCTACTTTGATAGATGTCAAAGTTGTTTCCAATGTGGGGCTCTATTTTTTTCTTAAACTGCTGCAGTTAGGCTCAGTTCTTTTGTTCAGATGGTTTTCTCTCTTCTGTTTCTATGAGCTTTGACCTGACCCTAGGTAACCACAGACTGGGTAGAGAAGAACACAAAGCCAGAGATGAATTCATCTTCATTCCCGAGGAAGCATTCACAACAGTGTATGTAAATAGCACTGTATTTACATAAGTAGTAGGAAATGCTGGAGAGCTACAAGTACATCTCATTCTACTGGTCAATTTCTGCATGTTTGGTTCAAGTCTGCAGTTCAATTTCTCCGTGATGTGCTGAGTTCTGCCTTATCATCATGAAGCCAAGGATAACTTCCCTCACGGTAACTAAATGATGACTTCGCCCCTGCCCTCCATAGTATACAGGAGCAAGAGATGTATCTTAGAATCTCCGTGAAACTCCTGCTACTCAGAATCTTTGGGTTATTCCTGAACAACAGCATGGGTGGCAAGAGCCACTGTCTTAGACTTGAGTTACTGGAACTGAGCACTTCGGTGTGTTTAAGGGAAGATTTTATAGGTCTACACAGGGAGGGGAATCAGTAACCACCGAAAAAACAGAGTTGGAGTTAAATCTGCCCAAACAGCATGGTGAACGTTAAGAAGAAAGCATGCACAAATGTTGGGGATAAAACTATGGTATTCACCACAATGATCCTACTGTTCTTTCTAGGTTGAATACTGGCGGAACAAGGACCTAAGCCTCAGCCATTTTAGGTTTCTTGTTACCCCTGCCTTCTTTCAAGAGACCAGATCTGTCTCCCACCCTGTATTGTTCCCCACTCTGTGCCCTGCATTCTTCCCCAGGTTTGGAAGCCAATGGGCCAGACTTGAAGACCCAGCTTGGAGGGGCTAGCACCATCACCTACAGTGCTGACATCCCATATATAGGTGCTGGTTTGAATCCCAGCTGCTCCACTTCCCGTCCAGCTCTCTGCTATGGCCTGGGAAAGCAGTAGAAGATGGTCCATGTCCTTGGGCCCCTGCACCCATATGGCAGATCTGGAGGAAGCTCCTGGTTCCTGGCTTTGGATCAAGTCAACTCTGGCTGGTGCAGCCATCTGGGGGAGTGAACCAGCAGATGGAAGACCTCTCTCTCTCTCTCTCTCTCTCTTTCTCTCTCTCTGCTTCTGCCTCTCTTTAACTCTGACTTTCAAATAAATAAATAAATAAAAATTTTTAAAAAAGAACCAGTATGGAGAAGCTTATTTCTGCCTACTGTCCCTCACCCCCGCCCCTAGCCCACCTCAGATATAAAAAGGCCCTGTGTTGGGGCCTCCTGCTGCAGGTTCCATCAATGTGCACACTGGCAGTTGGTCACCCAAGTCTGCGGATTTATTTTCTCTGAATAAATTCAGTCTGGCTGTAAATTAATATCTTGTCTCCTCTCTGTTCTGTATTCTTTTCCTGACATTTTGGTGCCCCGTGTGAGGAGGCATCAATCTGCGCCTCTTTTCCCAAGAAATAGTGACTATTAAATGTATGGATGTGTGAATAGGTTCATATATGCATTCCCTGGGGGAAACAATCGGTTTCTTCAAATTACAGGAGCTTGTGTCTTTTCAATAGTTAATTATTATGGCTTTATGACTTGATTAGTTATCTCAATATGTGCAAACTAAAAAGCACTAACATCTCATAATTTGGCTAAAACTCAAATATTTTTAAGATACTTAGTTTATCTTCATCATGTGTGATCCATTTTTATATAAAGGAATAATACACTGATCCTTACACCAATTCACAGGGAAGTTATTTAACCCTGCCGTGATCCTTTTAAGGTACATGTTGAATACCCCTTATCTGAACTGTTTGGGACCAGAAGTGTTTCAGGTTTTGGAGGTTTTTTGTATTTGGGGATATTTGCATAGACTTTAGCAGTTGAGCATTCCTATCCAAAGTGTTAAATTTGAAATGCTCCAGTGTATAAAACTTTTTGAATGTCATGTCAGTGCTCAAGAAGTCAGATTTCAGAGCATTTTCAGATTTTTGAACTGATCAACCTGCACCTTTTGGTACCTCCATTCATCTTACTGATACAAAGGTATGTCTTACATGATGACAACAGCATGAAAGGGAACCATTCTACCTTACTTGTTGCTTCCCTAAAACACCCCACAAAAGAGGAGAAATGCTCACATGGGATGAATTGATCTGCTCTGCTGCCTGCCTTCCGGGGAATTGATAACCCTCAAGATTTTTCTAAGCAACCCAAGGGTGTTTCTAAGTAGTATGCACACTGCACTTCTCTCTGTTCCTAGAGGAGAACCCAGCAGCTAAGTCCTCTCAAGGTTCAGCCACACAGAGACAAACCAGCAGCAGTCTCACAAGAACACTGCTCACTGCTAATCACAAATTGCCCAAGCCTGCCACTGTTCCATGAACCACTTCCCCTGCAACCCTGGGGAGTTCTGACCTAGGATTAATGAGGGATTTAAGCAAATTGTTGGGCTATTTATCATCTTTGATTGAAACCTCATGAAACTAATGCAATCGGAAGCTAATCCAGAGGTGTTGGAAGTCTTCAATCTTCACAGTCAAGATGAGAAATGGACCAAGTAATCATAATGCTTCATTATCCTGAATGCAGAGATAATTCATTAATTTACATTTAAAGCCCTCTCTTCCAAAATGATTTAGAGAATACATTTAAGCCTATGAAATGGTCCAGTCCTCATCAATCTCTCCTTAACAAATGTTTCAAGAAAGAATTGTAATAAATGCTCCAGGGACATATATAAAAACAATCATTCTTTTTATTTTTTATCCCTCCTTTACATTTAAAAATATTTATTTTCTTTCCTCCAAATACAACCCTGTGAGATGATATCTAGCTGTGATCCGTCTCCTGTGGAAGCATCTTTGTAGAAAGCCCACATCTTGGCCGGCGCCGTGGCTCAACAGGCTAATCCTCTGCCTTGCGGCGCCGGCACACCGGGTTCTAGTCCCAGTTGGGGCACCGGATTCTGTCCCGGTTGCCCCTCTTCCAGGCCAGCCCTCTGCTGTGGCCCAGGAGTGCAGTGGAGGATGGCCCAGGTGCTTGGGCCCTGCACCCCATGGGGAGACCAGGAAAAGCACCTGGCTCCTGGCTCCTGCCATCGGATGAGCGTGGTGCGCAGGCCGCAGCGCGCCGACCGCGGCGGCCATTGGAGGGTGAACCAACGGCAAAAGGAAGACCTTTCTGTCTGTCTCTCTCTCTCACTGTCCACTCTGCCTGTAAAAAAAAAAAAAAAAAAAAGAAAGAAAGCCCACATCTTTGCATCATAACCCAAATGGGAACCTAGAGGATCCGAAAAATCATGCTCTGGCCACTCCAACATATCCTCTGAACTACTCCAAATCTAGGTTGTCTCTTAATTTTTCCTGCTAAGTCCCACAGAGAGAATGTGTTCCATGTTTTTATAAACCCAAATTCCTTGGTTATCCACTCTTGCTTTCCCCAAGGCCACTATCTTCTTGTCAGTCACAATATTCATCCCAAAAGTTGGTCTTTTTGAGATTCGCCTAAATGTATTCCTTAGAACCCAAGTCCAAGGATATTAACAGGTGAATACATCTTTGTTTAATGAATACAGTTATATTATGTGCTATGAATCATCTGTGTGCCTGCTAGCAAATAGACCTAGCTCCTGCTTTTGTGAAGTTGATCTTAAGTGGCTACTTAAAAATAAAAAGGACTTATAGCTAAATAATTTGGGGAACCAATGTATTTCTTTTTAAAAAATGTTAAGTATCAAGGCCTTTCTCAAAGTCTTAATTGTACTATATGTCTATTGCTGATTTTAAGGCTGAATAACCATGGAATAATTTCTTTATTCAGAGAAGTTATTTTATGGAAGTTCTTAATAAACAATGCTGTTGGCCGGCACCGCAGCTCACTAGGCTAATCCTCCACCTGCTGCGCCAGTACTCCAGATTCTAGTTCCAGTTGGGGTGCCAGTTCTGTCCCGGTTGTCCCTCTTCCAGGCCAGCCCTCTGCTGTGGCCCAGGAGTGCAGTGGAGGATGACCCAAGTGCTTGGGCCCTGCACCTGCATGGGAGACCAGGAGAAGCACCTGGCTCCTGGCTTCGGATAGGCACAGTGCCATTTGGGGGGTGAACCAAAGGAAGGAAAACCTTTCTCTCTGTCTCTCTCTCACTGTCTAGCTCTGCCTGTCAAAAAAAAAATGCTGTTTTTCTGGCTTGCAAGACACTATTCTTTTGACTTACTGCTTACTTCTCTTAACATTTATTCTGTTTCCATGAATGTACCTTCCTGTACTTGGATTTTTTAAAAAAATGATAACCAGTTTCTGGATCTACTCATGTAGCAGTATGGAACCCCCTGGCACATTTCTAGATCTACCATTGGAGATAAGTCTGAGTGAGCATGTGCCGACCTGTGTATCTCGTCCCTCTCTTATCCCACTCTTATATTTAACAGAGATCACTTTTCTGTAAATTTTAAATGCCTAAGTATAATTGTGTATTAATTACAGAGTTCAACCAATGGTATTAAGTAGGACAAAACAACAACAACAACAAAAATACTAAAAGTAATAAAATAGTAAGTTGTTCCTCAACAGTCAAGACAAGGGCTGATCAAGTCATTGTTTCTCATAGTGTCTGGAAACACATGAACTTCTTACAACCTAAATAACAACTTTTAAACAATTATAAGTAGTTTCATGATTTTCTTCTTATATTTCACTCTATTATACTTTAAAATTCATTTTTAACTCTTTTTTGCAATAATCTTAGATTCACAAAATATCACAAATCCCTATATATCTTTTGTGCATTTTCTCTAACATTAGCATGTGTACAACCATGGTATAATTATCAAAGCAGAAAAATCAGTATTACTCCAATAACATTAACTAATGTAAAAATGTATTTGGACTCCCCAGCGTTTCCACTAATGAACCTTGTCTGTTCTAGGATCCAGTCCTGGGTCCCATGCTACCTTTAGGTACTGCTTCTTTTCTCTTCTGATCTGTGATAACCCCTTAGTCTCTCATGATCCAGACACTCTCAAAGAATCTTCATCAGCTATTTTTTTAGCATCCTTGAATTTGTTGCATATTTTACCCTGCTTTAGATTGAGGTTATGCATTCTGGGCCATGAAAAAAAAAAACAACAACAACAAAGAAGGAATGTACCTTCCTCAATGCATTGTAACAAGAGTTTAAGTATCCTGGGGAGATCTTTTAGAATATATGTCTTTTTTATTATAAGTTTTTACTTTATTTGAAAGGCAAAGAAACAGAAAACAGACAGACACAGAGAGCTTTTCATATGCTAGATTACTATCCAGGTGCCCACAATAATTGAGGCTATGCCAGACCAAAGGCAGAAGCCTGGAACTCCACCCAAATTTCCCATTTTTGTGGCAGAGCCACAGGAATTTGAGCCAAGATCTGATGCCTACCAGGGTGTGCAATAGCAGAAACCTGGATAGGAAAAAGAGGTTCAAGGACTTAAACAAGGCACTGTGGTATGGGATACAGGTGTCCCACCTAGTCACTTAACTACTGAACCAAACAGCCAGCCCCTGCGCAAGTCTCTCATGTTTCCTTTAATTTATGCTTAGTAACATTAACATTTACCTGCTGGTTTTGCTTGCCAACATTATGCATCTAACCGTGGATTTCAACTTGGCCCCTCTGCACTTTCTTCTTGCCCTTATCCTTTTTCTTAATGTGTGAGCAGATGCTCTAGATTCATTGTGAATTTTCCCTGCTCCATCCATGGACTGCTTTCTGAAGTACCCTGACACCTTCTATGGGAAAATGGCATTGAAAATACAATAGCGCCATGGCTCACTTAATCTTCTGCCTGCGGTGCCGACATCCCATATGGGCGCTGGATTCTAGTCCTGATTGCTTTCTTCCAGTCCAGCTCTCTGCTGTGTCACGGGAAGGCAGTGGAGGATGGACTAAGTGCTTGGGCCCCTGCACCCGCATGGGAGACCAGGAGGAGGCACCTGGCTCCTGGCTTCGGATTGGCGCAGCTCTGGCTATAGAGGCCATTTGAGGGGGTGAACCAATGGAAGGAAGACCTTTCTCTCTGTCTCTCTCACTGTCTATCTGTCAAAACAACAACAATAAAAAAGAGAAAATACAATATCTGATATTTATCACTATAATTTTCTCTTCCTAGAGTGTCATATAAATGAAATAATATAGTTTTTATCCATTTGATTCTGGCTTCTTTCATTTAGCAAAATTTTTCTGAGATTAATCTATATTGCTGAATATGATAGTAATTCTCTCTTCCGTTATTATTAGTAATCATTGCAGGGATGTAACAGAATTTGTTCCTCTGTTCACCTACAAATGGATACTTTGTTTTGAGAGTTAAATGACTGTTAATAAAACTGCTATAAGTATTTCTATTTTTTTTTAAGATTTAGTCATTTATTTTAAAGGTCTTCATCTGCTGGTTCACTCCCGAAATGGCCACAAAGACTGGAGCTGAGTTGATCCGAAGCCAGGAGACAGGAGCTTCTTCAGGGTCTCCCACCCAGGAGCAGGGGGCCAAGCACTTGTGTCATCTTCTAGCACTTCCCCAGGACATTATCACAGAGCTGGATCAAAAGTGGAGCAGCTGGGACACGAACCAGTGCCCACATGTGATGCCAGCACCGAAGACAGGTGGTTAGCCTACTATGCCACAGTGCTAGTCCCTGCTATAAATATTTCTCTACAGGTTTTTGTTTGGGGGTGTATCTGTACTTCTTGGCTAAATAGCTAAGAGTGGGACTACTAGCATTTATAGCAAATGAATATTTACCTTGACAATCTAATGCCAAACTTTTTCACTGTAGCTGTGCCATTCTGTATTCCCACCAGCAATTTCCACCATTTTTTCCACATCTTTGCCATCATTTGATTTGGGGAAGGAAGAGAGGGACTTGAGTGCAAAAGGGCACAAAGGGTATTTTGTGGTGATGGAAATATTCTTTATCTTGATAGTGCTGATGATAGAACTGTAAATAGTCACGTTTTATAGAACTGTATGCCTAAAAAGGGTATATTTAATTGTATTAAATTGGGTAGGTCCTTTCCCACATATCAAGTATTCAGAATTGTTAACATGTAACTTTAGAAGAGATTCACTAATTTTTCATTTTGTACAGCTCTTTTTTTGCCTTCAGTCATATAATATTAAATCAAGATAATGCTTTGTAAAGTAACTACTTAGTTGATCCTTTCCCCGCATGTTCAATGTAGTTATGTTACTCATCTATAATTGATTTATGCTCATTCGTTAAAATTTGTATTCTATTTGCATTCCCCAAATAGCTATGTGTGCAATTGTAAATTATATAGATTAAAGCTCTTATCTTTTATAATTTGTGGATCTCAGCAAGTGGATAGTCATGTATTTACTAACAAAATCCTAATATGGCATTACCCAAGAAATTCCCAGGGGTACCCTTTTATAGCTAGTTTCTCCCACATAATCCTGGAAACTATTGATTTAATTTCTGTCCCTGTAATTATACCTTTTACAGAGAGTCTTATAAATGGCATCATGCAATATGAGTCCCTTGAGTTCTGGCTTCCTTCATTTTAAGATTTATTCACATTGTTGCATTAATCAAAATTCCTTTCTTTTTGTTGGTGACTAGTTCTCAGCTGTATGGATATATCACATTTATTTTTTCATTAGTTGCCAGTTGGAAGCTACCTAAGCAATTTCCAGCTTTGAGTACTTATAAATAAACCTGCTACAATCATTCATGTCAAGTTTTCATGAGCACACATTTTCATTTCTCAGAGTAAATAAATACTCAAGAGTAAGATGCCTGGACTATCCAGTAAATATATATTTAACATTATAAGAAACTTTGATACACTTCCCCATGGGATGTAGAGCACTTTGCATTCCCATAATCAATTAAATCCAGTTTGTTCTGTAATCTTGCTAGCATTTTGTATTGTCAGCCTCTTCTTGTTTGTTGATTGTTATGTCTTGTTTAGCCATTCAAATAATTTCATATTGGTATTTTATTATGAATTTTGCATTTCCCTAGTGATGAATCATGTAGAATATCTTTTCATGTGTTTGTTGTTCGCCTATATTTGTTGGTCAGTATCTGCTTACATCTTTTTGCTGTTTGTTGACTGGGTTGTAGGTTTTCTTATTGTTGAAATTTGAGAACTCTTAAAATATTCTAAATACTAGTCCTTTTCCAGAAAAGCAATTTCCAGATACTTTCTATTAGCCCATGACTTGTCTTTTTAGTCTCTTAACAGTATCTTTCAAATGGCAGATGTTTAAAAATTATAATAAAGTCCAATTTACTTATTCTTTTATGTGTTTTGCTTTTGATGTAGTTAAGTCTAATTTCACAAGTATTTTCCCTTTTTTTCTATGAAATTGTATAGCCTAGATTTTTTTTACCTGAGTCTTTGATCACTTTGAAATCATTTTTCTGTAAGCATTTATTGTTGTATATCATGTCCAATTATCCCAATACCATTTGTTGGAAAGACTACCTTTCTTCTAAAATTACTTTGCACCTTTGTAACAAGCTAGTTGAAGATATTTCTGAACCCTTTATCTATCCTTTTGGCAATATCACACTGTCTTGATGGCTGTAGTTTTAAAGTACATCTTGAAATAAGATGAGTGCTCCATTATATGATTCTTTTTCAAATGTTTTAGAGCTATTCTAATCTCTGTGCCTTCCCACATACATTTTTTAATGATCTTGGTATTATCTGTAAAATAAAAGTCTTTTGAGAATTTGATTGGTATTTCATTGGATATATTTTGGGGATATAATTTTGGGGAGACTCAAACCTTACCACTTATAAATTACAAGCAATGAAAGCAGTTATGAGGGTACTTCAAAAAGTTCATGGAAAAATGGAATCAAATTTGAGTTTATTTTGTGCAAAAAAAGGTTTGTGCTACAAAAAAATTTTATGATACATAGAAAAGTACATCTTATAAAATTCATGTATGGATTGTAATTTTTTGTTCCAAAGTAAACTCACCTTTAATTCCACTTTCCTTGAGTATTTTGAAGTACCTTCTTATATTCTATTCTTCTATTTTAATTTCTTTCACCACTGTTTCCTAAATTTCAGCACACAGATTCTTCAAGTATTTTTTCATCTTATACCAAAGTGTATTATTTTGATACGATCTTGAACAATATTTTTAAATTTTAAATTCCAATACAGATTGTTAGAACATAAAAAACAATTGATTTTTGATATGGACTTTGTAACTTATTACCCTACTAAGTTTACTAATTATTTCTAGAACATTTTTGGGAGATGTTTTGGAGTTTTTCTATAAAGACAACAATTTTGTCTGTAAATAGATACAGTTTATTTTTCTTTTCACATCTGTGAGCATTGTATTCTTTAACTTTTTGTTTCTTTTCACTGACTATGATTTACAGCACTATATTTAACAGGAACGATCATATGGATCAAGCATTAAGTTTTCATTAAGTATTATGTTAGCCATAACTTATTTATAGAAATTGTTGATTGAGTTAAGGAAGATTTCTTCCACTCCTATAATGTTGGAAAAATTAGTCACGGGTGAGCATTATTTTTTTCAATCCTTTCTTATATATTGCAAAGATAACATGGTTTTTCTTCTTTAACCTATTAACATGAATTATGTTTATTGATTCCCAAATGTTGAATAAGCTTTGCATACTTGGAATAAAATTGATTTCATTGTGAGACTTTTTTATATAAAAATGGAGTTTATTAATATTTTATTGAGAATATTTGTGTCTGTTTATAAGGGATATTGGTTTTTACATTTCTTTTAATCTTTGCCAACTTTCATACTGGGGCAACGCTTGTTTCAAAAATTGAGTTGAGCAGTATCCTATCTTCTTTGTTTCCTGGAAAATGTTGCATAGACATTTTATTATTTATTCCTTAAATAGTGATAGAATTCACAAGCAAAATCTGTTTCTGAAGCTTGAAGAATTTTAAACATGAATTCAATTTATTTAACAGATACAGACATGTTCTGGCTATTTCATTTGAGTTATATTTGGCAGTTATGTTTAAATAACACAGATCAAGGGATAGTGTTGTGGTGTAGCAGAGAAAGCCACCACCTGTGATACCGGCATCCCGTATGGGCACAGGTTTGTGTCTCAGCTGCTCCACTGCCAATCCAGCTCCTTGCTAATGACCTGGGAAAAGCAGCGGAAGATGCCCTGATTTCTTTTTTTGAATCTACCAGTTTTGCTTCATATATTTTGAAGCTCTGTTGATAGGTACATACATAGTTAGGATTATTACATGTACTTACAGAATTTCCTCCTTTTTATTATGTAATGTCCCTCCTTACTTCTGAAATTTTGTCTTGTTTTGAAGTCCAGGTTATTTATATATAATATAATTTATGTATATATAATTTATATATATTTTATATAAAATATATATATTCTTTAATATATATTTATATACTTATATGAATATATAATTTATAAATATATATTTTAATATATTTATATATTTTAATATGTATTTATATACATATTATATATTATATATTATAATATATAATAACATAATATAATATATATTATATATAATTTATAAATACATATAATATATAGCTATTCCAGCTTTCTTTTATTAATGATTGTTAATTAATGATAATTTCTTTTATTAATGATTGCATAACACATTTTTACCTATTCCTTTCATTTAATTCATCTAAATCTTATATTTACATTGGATTTCTTGTAGAAAGTCTATAATACAATTTTTCTTTTTAATTCAATCTGATCATCGTCCTTTAATTTGTCTATATTGACCATGCACACTTAATATGATTGTCAATCTCTTTGGATTAAAAATCTACCATTCTGCTAGCTGTTGTCTACATGTCCCATTTATTTTTTATTTATTTTTTATGATTTCTGCTTACTATTTTCATTATTTTATTTTATTTTTTTAAAATTAATTTACTACTATCCATTTAAAAATATTTTACTATGGTTGCCCTGAGGTTTACCATAAACATAATTAATCTTTCAAAGTCTACTCTTAAATAATATTATATTGCTTATTCTGTAGTGTAAATATCACAATATGTTTTGAAAGGGAGAACCTGGAAATGTATTGTTATAATATCTGTGCTCCACTTAAGATTTTTATCTATTCTATATGCAATATAGTAGTTTCAACTTTTGCTTTAGATAATCAGGTATCTTCTAGGTGAGAGAAAGAGGGAAGGAGTCAGGACTTGAAACTTGGTTTGGCATTTGTTGTTGCTATTCAACCTTCAGTATGCCAAAGGTTCAAGTTCATGTATCAGTACTTTGTGGTTAGGCATTCTCCTTTCTCCTAAGGCAGTGTCAGTGTTATCCTGGCATTGTACCCTTTGGTCTTGGGAGTGCAGCTGTCATAAATCCTCCTTCCCCTCTCCTCACTATAGTTCTGGAAAGCATGTATTTCTGTTTGCTCCCTGGGACAAATGATTTTCCTATTTCCAAATGCTGGCTTCAGTGGGTATGCACCAGTACCTAAGACTGATAATTTTCCTTTCCTTCTCCCAGAGCAGATTAAGACTTTCTTCCCTTGGTGGACATAGGAGAGAAGAATTCTGGCTGAATTTAATGCAAGCCTCCCTTTCCCCCTCTCTTTGCACTTTAACCTTTAGAACAATGTTTTCATTCTTCTTTCAGCCCTTCCAATGAATGCCTAAATTCAGGAAGAAAAGGTGATCAACAAGAATGAGAATGCTTCTTTCTTCCATCTGCCACAGCAAACCTCATTCTCTCCCTACCAGTCCTCACTCGGCTTCCACTGATTCACCTACCAACCCAGCTGATTTTTTCCCTACTAATCTCTGACTTTATCTGAACTGAGTAAGCTACTTCACATTATATCTTAGCCTGTACATAGATTTGGGTTACTTGGCTGTACTGTTGCCTCTCCTCTTTAATGCACTTCTAAAAAAAAAAATCTATCAGTAGATTTTCTATTTCTTCATTCATTTTCTAAGGTCAGGCAGAAGCCAGGAGCTTGTTATTAAACCCAGATCTCCCACATCATGGCAGGGAACCAAGGACTCAAGCCAGCATCTGCTGCCTCACATAGTTCACATTAACAGGAACCAGGGTCAGGAGTGGCTTAGATGGGACCTGAGCCAGCCATTCTGATGCAGAATGAAGGCAATCAGAGTGACTTAACCATGGTGTCAAATGCTCCCCCTCCCTACCACCCTAGCCAATGGATTTTTTTAAAAAATCATGAACTTGGCTCTTTATCTTGACACAAGATTGGGTGTGATATTCTTTCCAGCTCTCAAATTCCCAAGCTAAAACTGGAAAGTAATCTCAGTTTAAGTTAATGCCTATAAGCTAAAGATCTCTAAGTGTCCCCAAATCACTTCTTTTCAGAGTTAACAAACATTCTGTGCTCGTATGTCACAGGGATGAGTATATTGGCTTCCCAATTGCTCCTCGTTCATTTTTTTCTTTGTTGGTAAATGAAACCAAAATTTACTCCAATCATGCTAGACTATTGAGCAACTCTAAACTAGACATACTACTGTTTAACATAGTTTCAAGGTCCTGTTCAAGATGACTGAAGTGATGGATGTGTTAAATAGATTGCTGTAGTAATTTAACAGTTTTTACATGTATCAAAACATCATGATAAACACATTAAGCATATACAATAAAAAGATTGTTAAAGAAATAAATAGGAATAAGGTATGAGGATTAATATAACTGCCATCATTTGTAGATAGCATGATCAAGTATATAGAATCAGCAGAAAACCCATTATTGGATCTAATGAGAATTGTGATATTAATAGAAATAAGACCAACTTATTAAAATCAATGATCTTTCAACAAATAATTTATAGCCATCATTTGTAGTGGAACATTACTGCCATATGGTGTCTTAATGGACATTTAACCTTATGCAAGCTACTTAATGCATCTGACAGTCCTCTTTACAAAAGCATGCCATAAGTCTACTGTGAAGATGAACTGGAATGAAATCTGCTCCTGCAACATATTAACCCATCCTTTAAATCAGGGATAAGCCCTCCACCTTTTCTTCCCTAATTACTATAAAAGACTACATTTTCCTTTCACAGGTTGTTATACTTATTCAAAGAAAGTTAAAAAGTCCTTTTCCATAATAAATATACATTATTTAAGTTATATTGTCACATTGTCTAAATGTTGCTTTATGTATCTTGTATTAATAAATCCCCTTTACAGAAAGATACTAATTTTTTTCTACAGCTTATTTCCAATACCAATTTTCCAATGTTGAACCTTATACTTCAGATATTGAAATATTTTTCAAAGATATGAAAAGAGCTCATATTGGTCTCACTTATTTTTCAGCTCCACATTCTTTTGACACAACTGTTCCAGGTACTCATGCTACAGCCAAAACAACAAAATGATAGACATCAAGCAATCTACAGTGCTGCAAAGAGAACTTTAATTTAGAGTGAGGTAAATTTAAAACTTTGTGATCCATTTGTCTAGAAAAAAAACCCTAGTGTTTCCTATAACATACAGTTACTGTCTTTCTCAGATTTTTGAAAATTGAGTAAGACATAAGTATTATACATGCATGTTTTATTCTTTCTTTAAAAGTTCAGTTAGTATAGCAATTTACATAATGTATCACTTAAAATAAAAGCTATAATTGAACAGGTAGAAGAACAGGGGGTATTTTTTCTGCTGTGCTCAACAAATGGAAGCATTTTATACATGGTATCACTTGGATATATATCAAGGAGGAATTTTTGAATTTCATAAAGCCATCAACTCCTCTACCTTACTCCTTCACCTGCCTTTCTAGCTAGTAAATATGATAGACAATTCCTTATTTGTAAAAACACATTATTACACTATGACACTTTCTTCCTGCTTCTCCTCAAATATATGGCTCCACAACCCAGTAGGGTTTATAAAGTGACAATGTAACAACTTAGTAACTGATTTTTCAGAAATTATGTAAAGTCTGATGTGGAAAGAATAGAGACAGACACATTAAAAGTTAGAATATAAGAGCTCTTATGGAAAGAGTAAGTGTCTTGGTCATGTCTTACTTAATTCTAAAGTGAACAGGAGGTTTCATTGATGAAAAATTACTAAAATGTGAACATGCAAACATAGGTGTTTTGCCAAAAATTTCCTATTTTTATAATGGTAAACTTACAACCCTTTAAACTATATTATATATTATGGAGGAATTGACTGTATTAATCCCAGTCCAAGTCAGAAATGAGAAACTCAGCATGCATGAATATTACCAAATTTATCATTTTCATTTTAGTAAGTCAACACCATTTAGCAAGAAAGATATGCTAAAGCAATTTTTAAAACTTCATGGATTCCTCACTATTTAGACCCATTCTCATATTTCCACTGTCAATGTTCTTCTGCACCACCATTAACAAATATTTATTGAGCATCCACTAATGCAGTCTTCTATTTTTCCTTTTAAAAAGAAAAATAGGTCTAAAAATACAGACTTAGACGCCAAGTTTCTAATAATATAACTAGATAGATGAGATAAGCATAAAATATACTTAAAATATAATGTTAGTATTGGCTAGAGTTATGGAGACTACCTAATAAAACAAACTTTTTAATGAAAGTGACTAAAGTCTGGAGATGTCAATACTTATAAATGGCCACAGAGCCAGTGAATGGCATAGCCGATGATGGAGACACTTTTCTCATTTTTCATATTTCAATCTTCCTTCCCAAATAAATGACACCAAAGTTTCTAAGTAGAGTTCAAAGACGTGGGGGACTGTCATAGGCAAACCACCATGAAGATCATTTTCACAAAATGAAATATTTTCATTGACTTGCCATTCATACATGACAAATGTGGTATGGACTCTGATTACTCAGCAAAGGCAGTAGGTCTCTGCTAACTCAAAGTGTCCTCACAGAACTAGTAGTATCAGCATCAGATTACTTGGACTTTTTTAAAGAAACACAGAATTCAGGGCTCCACCTTTGACTTCTCATCTATATTTTAACAAGAACAAAGGTTGAAGACTTCCATCCATAATTGTGTTTGAGAAGCACCACAATGGAGTAATTTTAGTAGGGAGGAAAAATGAGTCACACAAGCAGTTGCAGTAGGGTAGTCCCTCCGTAGCTGTGGAGAGTATGTTTCAAAACTACAAGTGGATGCCTGAAACTGTGGGTAGTACCAAACCCCATTCTATGTTTTGTTTTTCCTTAGCAAAAACATCTGTGATTAATTTTAATAGCTTAATTTATATATCAAAGCCTTATTATGATTAACAACAGCGACATATAATAAAATGTAACAATTATAACACTACACTATCATAAAATTTTGTGAATGTGGTCACTTTCTATCTCCAAATAGATTATCGTACTTTCAGTCACTGGGCTTTAGGTTTCTCCCTAGCGTACCTGAATTGCTAGCATCGCTGCTCGTGTCTGTGGGGCTGGCTATTATTCAGTAAAATAAGGGTCACTTGAATATAGGCACTGTGATACTGAAGCAGTCAATGTGACAGCAGAGATAGTTACTTAATGACTAATGAGAAGGTAGCATATATACAGCAGGTACGCTGGACAAAAGGATGATTCACACCTAGGTCAGGACAGTGTGGGACAGTAGGAGATTTCATCATTCACAAGTATTTTTGGACCATGGTTGACCATAGGTAACCAAGACCATGAAATGCAAAATTATGGATAAAGGAGGATGATGTTATTTAATATATCAGAAAGTGAACATTTTCTACCTTAGAGGGGGCTGCTTGTGTTCTGTAAGCAAAATTTGAAATCAAATGAAATGTGCTTTATCCTCTGCCCAACTGAAACCCAAGTTCTGCCATGAATCCTTCTCAAACCACATAAACCAAAATAATATCTTCCAACACACACACTGAGCTTGGGTGACACTCATGATGTGCCTTTGTCATCAACCTGCTTGTGCTGCTATAAATAAGGGGTAACTACAAACAGTATCCTTCTGCTTCAGTTTCAACTGGGGTATCAAAATGCAAGAACTTTCAAAACAGGTACCAAGGATACCTATAGTCTAAAGTGACCTTTCAGATTTAATAAAAGAAATGATAAAAAGGTCTGCACTTGATTAACAATAATTTATTATACACTTGAGAGGAGGTTCCCAATATAGAGGGTTGATAGAATTCTCTGGCGTTCCCAACTTTTGGGGAGAGGGATAGGGAAAGGAAAGGTGTTGATTCCCTCTTTACACAAGACAAGTAAGGAGTATCTATCACAGAACCATTCAGAGAGCTTACAATGAGCACTTTGGGGAACAGGTGGCTTGCAAGCATAAGCAGTAATATCTATACTATCTTGGAAAATTTTAAATCAAGAAGATGATACTAGAACTATCCCTCAAGAAACCCAATGTCAACAGAAGGGTTACATTCGAGGAAGCTTCATCAGTACTGCTGATGGAGGGGATGTGTGGGTGCTTCCCATGAACCAGAAATGGACCACATGGGAGGAGACAGTGGAGAGCCATTTTTCAAGGAACCCCTCATAGTGAGACAAAATGAGTAGCAGTGTGTGGCATCAGGAAACATGGACATGAGGGATAGTATCATGGTTGTAGAACAGGCCCCAGACATTTGTCAATAAACTGTGTGAGGTTCTCCAAACAAATTCATCAGAAGTTCCCCATAAGAAAGTGTCAGCTTTGTGTACTTAGCAGATCTAAAGAGACTCATTGTCAGATTAAAACTGTACCTCTTTGACACTGTGCCTTTACCCCAATTCCTTCTCCCCAGATCCCAAACTCGGGAAACTGAGAAGTTACGACTACTGAGTACTGAGGTGCAAGGAACACGGTGGGAAGGAGACCAGCAGAAAGGTCTCCGCCGTCCCCCAGTACAGGCTTCCAGCCCTGAAACAGGTTCAAGCCCGGAGAGAGGTTTTCCTTTCAATGAATGCTAGAGTTAACATTATTATATTGGGGGCCGGTGCTGTGGTGCAGTAGGTTAATCCTCCACCTGCGGCACCGGCATCCCAAATGGGTGCCGGTTCTAGTCCCAGCTGCCCTTCTTCCAATCCAGCTCTCTGCTATGGCCTGGGAAAGCAGTGGAGGATGGCCCAAGTCCTTGGGCCCCTGCACCCCATGGGAGACCCAGAAGAAGGACCTAGCTCCTGACTTCGGATTGGTGCAGCTCCAGCTGTTGTGGATATCCAGGGAGTCAACCAATGGAAGGAAGACCTTTCTCTCTGTCTTTCCCTCTCACTATCTATAACTCTACCTGACAAATAAATAAATAAATAAAATCTTTAAAAATATTATATTGGACTGGATTGGACATTTTAATTTTGTAAATTTTAATTTTGTAATGCAAAAAAAGAGAGAAAGCTGTCTAATATCTTCAGAAATAAGGGTATTTCTACTTATAACTGCCCAAATGTTTGTTTTGGAATAGTCACAGAAAAAAATAAGGTTGTTTCAGGATTGTTCCCTGAGAAAACTATTTAGTATAGCACTGGTGAATTCATTGAAGGGCAGAGATCATTTCTAATGCTTATTGAAGCCTGCAAGGTGATTTATACACTACATATCATTTTTGTTAGAGCTCATTTGAATGCCAAGAAAAAAAAGATCAATACATACAGGAATTAGCTTAAATAAAACAACCACTACCACCAAATGCATTATGGCGAAACCTACGTTTTCTGAGCCCCATTAGACAGCCTAGGCTCTTGTTCCACTCCCATCTAGAACTCCTACTCAATATTATTTTAAACTAACCAGCTCCAATCATCACTAAAATCCCAGGTATAGCTGTACAACACATCCGTGAATCCAGAAGATTTCTATTGACACTTCTCTGAAAAATAAGATACAACACAGCAACATTTCTATTCTTTTCCCCAAAGCATAGCTCCTGGCTGCCAGCAAAAACATCTTCTTTTGTATTCTTTCCTTTTATCTCTTGTCACAAAAACTCACAGCCACCCTCTATTTTTTCTGATAAATTCAGTTCTGTCAAGCTCTATCCAATAATAAGCTGGAAAGTAGCCACCATTCCAACTCTTGCTCAGAAAGTAGTTCAGAATTCAGTAACCTTATATTTGACAAAAAGCAAGCACTAGTCCTACCACACCCAGGGGCTGAATCAATGGTCACTGTGGCCTCAAAGCCTACTCTTTGTTCCCACCCAACGATGGAGATAGCACTCCAGTGAATTTTAATGAAAAGCAGTTATGTTGCCAGAGCGGAGAGGTTGCTAAACACTCCTCTGTGACACCCAGACCTTGCCTAGGAAGGGAGGCAAGTCTCAGCCTGCATTTCCACTGAACGTAACCATTGGTGCATCCATCCCAATTCACTTAACCTCAGGAGCCCTGCTGCCACCCTGTCCAGCTGTTGAAATCAAATAACAGTGCCTTCTGGCCAGGGAATACACCTGCGACCCCGCTGTATCAGTGGTGATTTCTGTGCCCACCCATCACCGCAGCCTAATTACAGAGATCAGCCAGCCACCTTTCCAGATTACAGAGCATATCCAGGTTTTCAGCCTAAATTCAGAGCAAAGGCCGCAGCCCAGCCATCTAGATCATCCGGAAGGAAGTTCTGCAGGCCCAGCATAATTATCACCCATTGCCATTCCTGTTCACAGATATTTCATCTGCTGATTCACTCCCCCAGATGGCCAGCCACAAGAGGCACGTCTGGGCCAAGTTAAAGCCACGGAGCCACAAACTCCACGCTGGTCTTCCACGTTGTTGGCAGGGGCCCAGGGACTTGGTCCATCTTCTACTGCCTTCTCAGTTACATTAGCAGGAAACTTTATCAGAAGCAGAATAGCTCAGACTCCAATCTGGAATGCCAGCATTACAAGTGGTGGCTTAACCTACTGTTTCAAAACATTAAGCCTTAATAAGAGCCTGGGGAGATTACTGATGCCATAAACAAGAGTGTCAAATTGTTAAATCAACTTCAGGAGTCACTGTGTACTTATGTCTCATGTGGGATCTGTCCTTAATGTGTTGTCCAATGTGAAGTAATGCTATAACTAGCACTGAAACAGTATTTTACACTTTGTGTTTCTGTGTGGGTGCAAACTGATGAAATCTTTACTTAGTATATTCTGAATCTATCTTCTGTATATAGATAATTAAAAATGAAAAAAAATCTTGGTGTTAAATTGGAAATTGCCTAGTAAATTAATCAATTTTTTAAAAAAATATATCATGTAGGATCTCTGTCCTTAATGTGCTATACATTGTGAATTAATACTATAACTAGTACTCCAACAGTATTTTTCACTTTGTGTTGCTATGTGAGGGCAAACTTTTGAAATCTTTACTTAATATATAGTAAATTGATCTTCTGTATATAAAGAGAATTGAAAATGAATCTTGATGTGAAGCAAGGGGAGAGGGAGTGGGAAAGGGGAGGGTTGCGGGTGGGGGGTAGTAATGGGGGGGAAGCCATTATAATCTATAAGCTGTATTTTGGAAATTTATATTCTTTAAATAAAAGCGTTATTAAAAAAATAATAATAAAATAAAATTTAAAATCAAAAAAAAAAAAAAAAGAAAAAAAAGAAAAAACAAACAAAACGGATAAACTTTTAGTTACACCAACCATGAAGAAAAAAGGAAATAAATTCAGAAAGAGGTGTTACAAATGATATGACTGCTAATACTAACTGATAGAATCAAAAAGGGAGAGAATGATCCAACATGGGAAGCAAGATACACAGCAGACTCATAGAATGGCAGATGTCCTAAATAGCACTCTGGCCTCAGAACCAGCCCTTAAGGCATTCGGATCTGGCTCAAGAGCCCATGAGAGTATTTTAGGCATGGAAAGCCAAGACACTCTGGAAAAAAAAAAAATGAAATGAAAGATCTCTGCGAGTGAGATCCCAGTGGAAAGAACGGGGCCATCAAAGAAGGAGGTACCTTTCTCTGAAGGGAGGAGAGAACTTCCACTTTGACTATGATGCTGTTGGAATAAGATCGAAGTCGGCGAATCCTAAAGGCTTCCATAGCCTCGGCAACTCATGACCAGAGCCTAGGGAGATTACTGACTCCATAAACAAGAGTGTCAAATTGTTAAATCAACTTCAGGAGTCACTGTGTACTTACGTCTCATGTGGGATCTGTCATTAATGTGTTGTCCAATGTGAAGTAATGCTATAACTAGCACTGAAACAGTATTTTACACTTTGTGTTTCTGTGTGGGTGCAAACTGATGAAATCTTTACTTAGTAAATACTGAATCGATCTTCTGTATATAAAGATAATTGAAAATGAAAAAAAAACTTGGTGTTAAATTGGAAATTGCATAGAAAATTAATCAATTTTTTAAAAAAATTTCATGTAGGATCTCTGTCCTTAATGTGCTGTACATTGTGAATTAATACTATGACTAGTACTCCAACAGTATTTTTCACTTTGTGCTGCTACATGAGGGCAAACTGTTGAAATCTTTACATAATATATACTAAAGTGATTTTCTGTATATAAAGAGAATTGAAAATGAATCTTTATGTGAATGCAAGGGGAGAGGGAGAGGGAGAGGAAAGGGTTGCGGGTGGGAGGGAGGTAATGGGGTGTGGGGGGAAGCCACTGTAATCCATAAGCTGTACTTTGGAAATTTATATTCTTTAAATAAAAGCTTTTAAAAAAAGGATCACAAAACTGTTATGAACAACTAAATGTTACAAATTGAATAAATAGAAGAAATAAATAAATTCTTGGACATATACAACCTGTCAAGTCTGACAGTTTCTACAAAGAAGTAGTAGAAAGTCTGATCAGACCAATAATGAGTGAGAAGACTAAGCCTGTAAGAGTCTCCCTTCAAAGATAAGCTGAGTATCTGATGTCTTCATTGCTGAATTCTACCAAATGTTTAAAGAAGAAATAACACTAATTATTCACAAACTTTTCCAAAGAAACCAAAGGAAATGGAATACTTTCAAACTCTTTTTATGAGGCCATCATCACCTTGATACCCAAGTAAAACAACATCATAAGAAAAAAATTTAGGCCAATACCTTGATGAACATATTTGTAAAAATTTCAGGAAAGTATCAGTAGACCTGAACCTACAAAACGGTAGAAGAAAATATAGGCAGAAAATAACCCAACATTGGTCTGGGAAAATATTTTTTTAGTCTTCACTGTCAAAGTTCAGGCAATGAAAGTGAAAATAGACAAATGGTTTTACACTGAAATAGAAGGCTTCTGTGCAAGAAAGGAACTGACTATCAGAAGTAAGACACGTGTTGTAGATTGGGAAAATATTTGCAAGCCATGCATCTGAACAGAAATTAATATCCAAAGCATATAAGGGATTCAAACAACTATATAGAAAGTAAGACCTGACTTCAAAATAGTCAAGGGACCCAAATAGATATTTCTCAAAAGATGACATATAAATGACTAGTAGATAAATGAAAAAAACATTCAACTTCACTGAACCTCCGGGAAATAAAAATCAAAACCACAATGAGATATCACTTCACATACATTAAAATAGATAATATCAAAAAAAGATATCAAGTGTTGGTGAGCACGTGAAACCCTTGTCACATGTGGTAGGCATGTCAAATAGTACATCCACTACAGAAAGCAATATGGAGACTCTTCAAAATATAACAATGTAATTACCATATGATCCAGCAACCACACTTTTAGCAATTTACCCAAAAGGTTGAAAATCAGTATGTTGAAGAGATGTCTGCACTCCCATATTCACTGCAGCATCATTCACGATATAGCTAAGATGAGGAGTCAACCTAAGTACCTATTCATGGATGAATGGATGAAGAAAATGAGATATATACACAAAAAGAGATTTTATAATTTATGACAGCATGGATGTTCCTGGGGGACATTATATTAAGTGAAATAAGCTAAACTCAGAAAGACAAATACTACATTTCCTCACTCATATGTGAAACCTAAAACAATTAAATCCATAAAAGCAGAAAGCAGGATGAGAGTTACCCGAAGCTGGTATGAGAAAGGCAGGGAATAGGGAGTTGACAGCCAAAGGGCACAAAGTCTCAAGTAGACAGGTGCTATACATTTAACTTTTTTTAGAACAATTGCACAGAGTGGTGAATACAACTAAACATCACTAAGAGCATTCATTTAATATGTTCTTATCACAAAATTATTAAATATTTGAAGTTACAGGCATACTAATTAGATTTCATAATTGTACACTGAATTCAAATGTCATCACACTACTTTGTACCTCATAAATAAACAGCTGTACTTGGTCAATATGTAACTTAAAACCATCAAAAGTCAACAGAAGCAAACACAAAAAATGCAATATAATGCGTCTATTGAAACTCTAGAGTCTTTTATGGGAGGGGATCCTAGATGGCTGGAGAGGATATAGCCACACTAACTCTGGGATATAAAAACAAAGGAAGACTGTGTTTTCAGGGGTCTGACTGATAGAAATTTTCTGCTAAGAACGAGAAAACAGTGAAGACTCTGTAGGACAAGAGGAGAGAAGACAGACACCACGGCAGCCAGATACAGCCAGCTGGGGCTGAGAACTGCCATCTAACTGCAGCAAAGTAGAAAGAAATTGTTGCACATCCCACTGCTCAGTTTTAGCTGAGAGGGAATTCCACAGTCACCCACTGACTTACTTCAGTCTGAGGAGCTGACTGGGGTCTGAGCTACTTCCAGGCTTGGTGCAGGGAGGCCATATGGCTTCCTTCCTCTCCCCAAAAGCTGCAGAGTGTGCTACTTGGCAGCGAAAAGCTGCACAGTGCACTTCTGTCCTGCAAGTACCAGCATCAGAGCCACGGTCTAGGCACATATGGGGCAAAGGACAGATTCTCTAATTCCTACAACTGTGGGAGTTTTGAGGCGTTAGACCTCATGCACGCTACGTGAGTAAGGGGGATTCATTGTAGCTTCTGGGTGCTAACACCAGAAGCAACCCATAAAAAATCAACTTCCAACCTAGGAGATCTGATAACAACCCCACTATACCCTGTAACTCAAGGACTGTATCAATGAGTTCCACATTTCTCAGTGCCACTGGAATCTATCCAGTGAACTTTAGAAACTACTGGCATTCCACCTGCGTGGACTCATACCCTCCACAGAAAAATCTGTTTATCCTGCAGTCATTCTGTAGGACTAGAGTAGGGTTCCATTCAAAACCCCTCATCCCATGACTAGAAATGTTGCTGTTATAATACAGTACTTTCCAGATAAGCAAAAGCCAAGAGAATTCACTACCTCCAGATTGACCTTGCAAGCAATTCTTTAGAAGGTCTTGCATTAAAAGTAAACATCATAAAAACACTTGATACCACCAAATTCACCAACAGAACACATAGAATTAGTATCTGATCAACGTAATTATAGGTCTTAATTCTTAGCTATTAATACTAACCTTTAAAATAAACAGATCAAATTTTCTAGCCAAAAGTCTTATGTAGAATAAATGGATTTTTAAAAAAGACCTTGTTATATGTTGCCTCCAAGAAACTCACTTCACAAAGATGCACAGACAGAAAGTGAGGGGCAGGAAAAAAATACACCATGCAAATGGAAACCAAAAACAAATAGGAGTAGATAGAACAGACAAAACAGAATTTAAATAAAAATCTTAAAAATGGAAAAAAGGACATTATATTTTGATAAAAGGTTCAATTCAGCAAGAAGACATAACACTCATAAATATTTATGCACTTAACACAAGACCACCCAGAAATACACAACAAATATACCTAAATAGAGAAACAGACTCTAATACAATAACAGTTGGTGACTTTAACACTCCATCTTGTCAATGGACAAATCATCCAAACAGGAAATCAATAAAGTCACATCAAAGTTGAAACAAACTATTATGCAAATGGATCAAACACATTTACAGGATGTTTCACCCAATAGCTACAGAACACACATTCTCTCATCAGCACATGGAACATTTTCTAGGCTAGAACACACATTAGACCAAAAATCAAGTCTCAGCAAATGTAAAAACATCGAAATCATATCACATATCTTCTCAGACTATAAAGAAATAGAACTAGAGATCAACAACAAGGAGAACAACAGAACCTTCATAAACACTTGAAGATTAAACAACATGCTACTGAATGTGGGAATACAAAAAAAGCAGTATTAGGTGGGTAGTTTAAAGCACTGAGTACTTACATTAAACAAAAATAAATGCCTCAAATTAAAGATCTAATGATGTGGAGCCTCTGCTGTGGCATAATAGGCCACTTGCAGTGCTGGCATCCCATATGGGCGCCGGTTTAGTCCTCGCTGCTCCTCTTCCAATTCAGCTCTCTGCTATGGCCTGGGAAAACAATGGAAGATGGCCCAAGTGCTTGGGCCCCTGAACCCACCTGGGAGACCCAGAAGAAGCTCCTGGATCTTGGCTTTGGATTGGTCCAGCTCTGGCCATCACAGCCAACTGGGGAGTGAACCAGAAGATGGCTGACCTTTCTCTCTGTCTCTCCCTCTCTGTCTGTGTGTCTACCTCTCAAATAAATAAATAAAAATATTTTAAAAATAATATTAAAAACTCCAATGATGCATCTCAAAGACTTAGAAAAAGAACAGATCAAAATCAAAATCAGCAGGAAGCAAGAAATAATACACTTAAGAGCAGAAATAAATGACATTGAAACTAAAAACAATACAATAGTTCAACAAAATAGAAAGTTTCTTTGAGAAAGAGTAAATAAAAAAAGATACAGAAAATCTAAACAGACCCATAAGAAGCAATGAGATTAAAGCAGTAATCCAAAGTCTGCTGTCAAGGAAAATACTGCAAAATGATGGCTTTACTACTGAATCCTACAGAACATTCAGAGGAGGCAACTCCAATACTCTTCAAAGTATTCCAATATATTGAACAAGATGGAACTCTGCCTAACTCCTTTTATTAGGCCAGAATCACTTTGATTCCAAAACCAAAGATCCAAATAGAAAACTACAGATCTATATCCTTAATGAACATAGGTAGAAAGATTCTCAACAAAAATGATAGCAAATTGAATACAAAACCAAATAAGATATCATACATCATGATCAAGTGGGATTTATCCCAGAAGTGCAAGGATGGTTCAACATCCACAAATCAATAAATGTCATAAATCACATCAATAGAACCAAGAACAAAAACATGTGGTTATCTCAATAGATGCAGAGAAAGCATTTGATAAATTCAATGTCACTTCATGATAAAGCCCTCCATACATTAGGTAAAGAAGGAACATACCTCAAAATTATAAAGGCCAAAAATTAGAAACCAATAGCCAATATCACATGGAATGAGGAAAACTGAAAGCATTTCCCCTCAGATCTGGAACAAGACAAGGATGTCCACTTTCATCCCTCTTGTTCTATATAGAATGAAAAGTTTTAACAGGAGCAATTAGAGAGGAGAAAGAAATAAAGGGCATAAAAACTGGGAAAGAGGAAGTCATATTATACATGTTTATAGATGACATGATGTCATACACAGAAAAACCTCAACATTCCACAAAAAAGCCGTTAGAATTGCTAAACCAATTCAGTAAAGTTGTAGGTAATAAAATAAACATTTTGAAAAGTAGCTTTTTAATGTGTGAATGATGAATTCACTAAAATAGAAAGCAAGAAAGAAATCCTATTCCCAATAGCCACAAAAATCAAATATTTAAGAAGAAATTTAACTAAAGAAGTGAAAAATATCTACAATGAAAATTTCCAAATATTGATGAAAGAAATCATTAAGAACACACACGAAAAAAGGAAAGATTTCCTTGTTCATGGTTTAGAAGAATCAATATTATTAAAATGTTTATACTAACTAAAGCAATCTACAGAGTCAATGTAATCTCTATCAAAATACTAATGACATTCTCTATAGAATTAGAAAAAAATCCAAATTCATATGGAATCACTAAAGAGCCATAAAATCTAAAAGGATCCTTAACAAGAAAAATCAAGCTGGAGTTGTCACAATACCTGATTTCAAAGCATACTACAGAGCTGTGGCTCAGTGGTTTAATGCCCTGGCCTGAAGCACCGGAATCCCATATGAGCACCGGTTTGAGACCTGGCTACTCCACTTCCTGTCCAGCTCTCTGCTATGGCCAGGAAAAGCAGTAGAATATGGCCCAAGTACTTGGGCCCCTGCCCCCACATGGGAGACCTGGAAGAAGCTCCTGGCTACTGGCTTCAGACCGGTGCAGCTCTGGCTGTTGTGGCCATCTGGGGAGTGAACCATCGGATGGAAGACCTCTCTCCCTCTCTCTCTCTCTCTCTGCCTCTTCTCTCTCTGTGTAACTCTGACTTTCAAATAAATAAATAATAAAAAAGCATACTACAGAGCTATAATAATTAAAACAGCATGGTACTGGTATAAAAACCAATAGATAGATCAATGGAACAGAACAGAGCACCCAGAAATAAATCCACATTCATACAACCACCTGGTTTTTTGACAAAGTACTCAGAAAATACAGTGGAGAAGGGATAATCTCTTCAACAAGTGATTCTGGCTAAACTGGATATACACACACATATGAATGAAATTACATCCATTCCTCTCACCGTCTACAAAAATCAACTAAATGTGGCCTAAATTTTAAGCCTAAATTTTAAGACCTAAATTTTAAGCCCGAAACTATAAAGTTGCTAGAAGAAAATGCAGGGGAAACACTTCAAGACATTTGTGTAGGGGACAACTTCTTAGACAAGATCTCCAAATCACAGGCAGCAAAAGCAAAACTAAACAGCTGGGACTTTATCAAACTCTGAAGCTTCTACACAGCAAAAGAAATGATCAGTAGAATGAAGATACATCCAATGGAATGGGAAACATATTTACAAGCTACATATCTGAAAAAGGATTAATATCCAAAACACATGAACTTGAAAAAACTCAAAAATAAAAAACAAACAGTCCAGTTAAGAAATTGGCAAATGATTTCAATAGATAGTTCTCAAGAGCAGAAATATGAAAAAATGTTCAACATCACTAGCCATCAGAGAAACCCAAATTCAAACCACAATGAGATATCACTTCATCCCTGTCAGAATGGCTAAACTCCAAAAAACAGAGAGTAACAAATGCTGACAAGGATGCGGACAAAGGGAAACACTTATACATTGTTGGTGGGAATGTAAATTGGTGTAGCCACTGTGGAAAACAGCACAGAGACTTCTTAGACAATGAGAAAAAGAGATTTCATATGATCCAGCAATCCACTACTGGGTATATACCCAAAAGACATGAACACATTGTATCAGAGATACCTGCACAGCTATGTTTATAGCAGCATTGTTCACTATGGCCAAAATTTGGCATCAATTAAGGTGTCCGCCAGCAGATGAATATATAAGGAAAATGTTTTATATATATATACATATATATATACATATATATGTATATATATATGTATATATATATAATTTAAAATGATTCAGCTGTAAAAAAAGAATTCTACCATTTGTAGGAAAATTGACACAACTGGAGGACATCATGTTGACTGAAATAAGCCAGATAAAGACAAATCCCACTTTTTATCTATTATAGGTAGCAACTAAAATTAAAGTTAAATGAATAAATAAAAACAGATACAGAAACAGAAAAAGAATGAAATGCTCATACGTATTGCTGCAACTATGGTTTTGTAAAACTTTGGTTCACACCTCTTAGAACCAACGGTTAGGAATGTTATGCTACTATAGTTTTAGTAATTTGTGATTATTTTAAAATTTACTGTATATTGATGAAATGGTCATTTTTCATTCAATTCTTATTGATAGTTTTTGTCTAAATTCTCACTAAATGAGGGTCTTTTTGCTTTTTACTCGTTACGCTTATCTGGTGAAGCATTAAGCCTTTTTTCTGTAATGTAAACTTAAAAGATGTCATTTCAAAAAGTAAAAGAAAGAAAGAAAGGAAAAAGAGAGGAAAGTGGTAGGGAAAGGGGGGAGGGAGGGAAGAAAGAAATATCATTATATTCTTAGAACTGTATCAATAAACTATACAGACTCTGTTAAAAACTAATTAAAATTAAAATTTAAAGAATTTAAAGGAAAAGAAAAGAAGAAAGAAACTTTATAGGTCCCTTGGTTGCCAAAGATTAAAATTATCATTGGGGGGAGCAGAAATGGTCTATTACACTAAGCTTTTTAGCCTCATGATGTTTCTTTGACTATAGGACACACAGTGAGAATAGTAAGCAACGATTACTATTTCCTGTGTGGGGCCTTCTGCAACCACATTGACCACTATTTTCTCTAACCACGATCCTATAATTTGTCTGTATTCATTTCAACATGCTTGAACATGCTATTCTATCATTTCCTGTCTCATCTGTGCAGAGTATGACTCACTAATAAAGTGGTTTCTTTTAAAAGAATATACGCTGGAAGCTCAACATTTAGAAAATACACAAATGGCACTCAGTATTGAGTAAAGGAATAGATGGACATATGGGCAGAAAAAACCAGGGATGGATGCTGAACAAAAGATTGATCGTATTCATTCTTTACCTATTATAAGTTTGAAAACATTTTCTTGATTTTACCAAGTTTGTCATAAGTGATCCATGTATAATCATGTAGCTCCATTTACTCAGTCTAAAAATGGGAATAAAAACAGATCCATCTACTTCAGTGGCTGTCATGAAGGTGAGATAATAAAACATTCATAAAAGGTTAGGAAACTTAGAGAAAGAAATGACAAATTATTCACAGTCTTTTCATTTCACATTATACTTTTAGTCTTCAGGCCTCAAGTTTCTGTCAGATATACATAGTATGTATGAGTGGTATGTGTAGTATATGTCCTTAAATATTTTGATTTCTTATATTATTTAGGCCCATCTTTTTCCAGGGTCATGATTTCTAAAATGAGAAAGAATAAATTTAAACACTTTCCTATAGAAATCCTCTTCTGGTCAAAATGGATAAATAGGAAGTTTTATCGTCCTTTCCAAAACTAGTATTGTGCAAAAGTACAGAACATCGTGTTTCACAGGTGAAGGATACTGATTTCTGATAAAGAAATGAGGTGACATCTGTGCTGCCTTAGGTTACCACTGCAGACAATTTCCAGGCTCTAGAAAATGATAGGGAACCCAGGCAGGGATCAGGCCACTCTGAGTTACAGAGATGGAGGTGAGCGTGCGAGGAGAACAAGCCCACTACAGGTCACAGCAAGAATGCACAAGAGAGAGAAGCAGAACAGAGGGAGTTCTGGAGGTTTACTGAGGGTCCCTGGGCGCTTCAGCCCAATACAGAATAGGGCTTGTCTGCGAGAGACTGTTCAAGGTTGAGGAAAGAATCATCCGAAAGGGTTGGAGGCAACAGCATGGTGACATCCACACAGGGCAGGAAACAGTGCCTGCTCACTCAAGCCAGCCTACTACATTTTAGGACTCATGGGGATTTAACAGAGTACACAGAAGGCTCTTGTTTTTTAGTGGAAATATGAAACATGGTGGCACACATACTGATTCTATTTAACAAATCTTAAAAGCTAGATCCAAAGGAAGCAGGCTACAGGGTGATGATTGCTTATCCAAAATTTGGGGCTCAGAAGTGTTGCAGATTTCAGGATTGTTCAGAGTTTAGAATGCTTTTACAGTCTTTACTAGATCAGCATCACTAATTTTAAAAAAAATTTGTAATCTGTTTTGTGACAAAATCAGAAACATTTTGAGTACCCCATTCTGAATTTCATATTTTCAGATTATGGATGCTCAACTTGTATTTCCAAATAACTTCACTGAGCCCCAGAGGAAAAGCTCTGGAATCTGTATAAGAATATAAAAATATCAAAAGACAAAATTTATAACATATATCATTCAATCAAAAATCACCATGCTACAGAGAAACAAAATAACACAAATTCTAATCAAGGGGGGAAATCAATTTATTGAAACTAGGAAAATAAGACACAATTGAAGAATTTTTAGAGAAGAAAAGACAAAATAAAGGATAAAAAAGTCATTGGATTTGATTAACAACATTAGTCATTGCAGAGGAAATGCTAACGAACTCGAAGATATAAGAACATAAAGCTTCAGCCGGCACCGTGGCTCAACAGGCTAATCCTCTGCCTTGCGGCGCCGGCACACCGGGTTCTAGTCCCGGTCGGGGCGCTGGATTCTGTCCCAGTTGCCCCTCTTCCAGGCCAGCCCTCTGCTGTGGCCCAGGAGTGCAGTGGAGGATGGCCCAAGTGCTTGGGCCCTGCACCCCATGGGAGACCAGGAAAAGCACCTGGTACCTGGCTCCTGCCATTGCATGAGCGCGGTGCGCCGGCCGCAGCGCACCGTCCGCGGCGGCCATTGGAGGGTGAACCAACGGCAAAAGGAAGACCTTTCTCTCTGTCTCTCTCTCTCACTGTCCACTCTGCCTGTCAAAAAAAAACAAAAAAACAAAAAAACATAAAGCTTCAAGAAACACAGAGAAAGGGGAATTGCTTTAAAAGTGAAGAAGAGTTAATAAAACATTTGAAAAATTGCAGGAGCCTAACATTTTGTTATTTATATCCTGGGACTCTGGATGCAGAGGGGAGGGAGGGAATCAGGCAGCCAGGGAGGAAGAGAGAGAGAGAGAAGCAAAAAAATGTTTGAAGAAAAAAGACCTCCCATATTCCATGTAAAAAAAAATAACTTCACAAATGTAAGATTTTCATTGCCCCACAACCACAAGAAACATGAAGAAAACAAAACACAAACAACATAATAAAATTGTTTAAAGCCAATGATAAAAAAAATTCTTAAAAGAAGCCAGAGGAAAAAGGTTTGCTGTATACAGGAGAAGAAAGAAAAAGAATAGCAAAGACTTCTTGTTACAAATGAACCATAAGGCAATGGAGCGGCATCTTTCAGGTACTGAAAGATCATACTGGTGACCTAGAAGTTTATAGCAATTAAAGAAAAGCAAGTCAATACTATACAAATACTTAGAGAGTTCAGAAGTTGCTGATCTAGACTATATGGCTTATTTTTTAAAAAGTCCACTCAGGTGGAAAACATAACACATGTAAATATGGATCTACAAGTATAGTTCTCAACAGCTGGTGGTTTTACCCTTAGCGGATATTTGGCAGTGTCAGGAGACATTTTTGGTAGTTACAGTTGAAGATGCCACTAGCATTTAATGGGTAGAAGTCAGAGGTGCTAATCCTTCCAAAATAAAAGCAACTTTATTCCCCAACACACAGGAGTCAACACATTTTCTACTCTGATGTGTCCAGAGTGAGAATCCTTGGACTACACAAAGGAATTAAGTACACTAGAAATGGAACTACATCACTAAACATATAAGATATTTTAATTTTGCTAATGTTTGTAAAAGAAAACTGAGTGTTTAAGTATGGGCATCGATACACAAAGGGACTTCAAAAAGTTTGTGAGAAAATAAAATTGATACATGAGTTTATTTGGTATGAAAAATTTGAGATTCAAGCCTACTTTTTTCATAATATGCATCTTCCATAAACTTTGAGTCCATATGTAATATGTAACGTAAAATTTTAGCAAGATCAACTCTGGGGAAAAAATGGAGCATACTGTTAAAAGGTTGTTATACTCTACATAAAATGGAATAATATTACTTGAAGGTTGACAGTGGTAAGTTAAAGTAATATACTATAAACCCTAAAATAACTACTAGGCTAGCAACGCAGGGCTATTTTTATGTCCAAAAATGGACATAAAAGGAAATCAGAAAAAGTATTCAATCCATATATACTAGAAAAAGTGAAAATGGGAAACAAAGAACATATAAAATTAATAGAAAATAAATAGTAAAATTCTATATATAAACATGACTATATCAATCATTACAGTAAGTATAAATTATATAAAAACACCAAAAAGGATCAGACTCGATTTTGAAAATCTGCATATTGCTTATAAGAAATTCAGTTTAAATATATAGACACAAATGAATTAAAGGCAAAAGAATGAAAAAATATGTACCATGCTAACACTAGTCAAAAAAACTAAATATCTATAGTATTATCAGATAAAATCAGTTTCAGTGCAAACAGTGATAAAGAAAATCATTTTATGACGGACTAGTAAGTTTAGCTAAACGTGAATATCCTAGACATTCATGTACCTAAAATATAACCGCAAGGAAAAAACAAATATGAACTGTTGAAAGTCCAAGAGAAACATGAATTCACACTAAGAGTTGGAGATTTCAATGTCCCAGCTTCAACTAACAGCATGAGCAGAAAGATAGTGCAAATGTAACATATTTGAACACTATTAACCATCCAAATACAAACAATATTTTAAAGCACTCTCATTGAATACAATTGTTTTCAGGTACACATTGAAGATTTACCAAAATAGAATATATGCTAAAGTATAAAACAAGCCTCAATAAATTAAAAATACATTAATCAAACTGTGTTTTCTGACTATAACTGAAGTTAGAAATCAAAAATAGCAAGATATCTTAAATTGTCCAATATTTTGAAAAGTGATATGTATTCTGATGTGACCTGTGGGTCAAAGAAGAAATCAGAGAAATTAGAGGTTAGCTTGACCTGGCATCAAGTAAACATAACATGTAATATCTGTAGTGTTCTGCTAAAGCATTAATTAGTGAAGAATTTACTTAGTAACTCAGCATCCATATTAGGAAGGGCAAGAGACCTTCAATGACTTCAGCTTCCAATTTAAAGAAGTAGAAAATAGTAAATTAAACTAAAATTACAATATATTAAAATCAGAGTCAAAAATCAACACAATAGAAAATAAAAATCAAGACATAGACTGAGGGAAATTGTTTGCAAGCCATAAACCTAGTAAAAGAATGCACGAAGGACTCTCAACTGCATAAAAAAAAAACTCACAACCCAATTAAGAATGTGTCAATGATTTTTATGGTCTCTTCAGAAAAGAGGATATATGGATAGCAAATAAGCATATTTAAAGATGCTTAGCATCATTACTCAATTAGAACAATACAAGTTTAACTATAATAAGGTATCATTAAAGGGAGATGGGATGGTTGGGCGGGTGAGAGGGTGGTTATGGAGGGGGGAAAGTCGTTATAATCCAAAAGCTGTACTTTGGAAATTTATATTTATTAAATAAAAGCTTTAAAAAAAAAAGGTTCTCACTGAAAAGTCTAATACTAAAGACTGGATCATTTCCAAGGTTTTCAAGGATTTGGAGGAACTAGAAGCCTCATTCGTGCGCTGAGGGTAAGAATGCAAAACTCTAAAACTACTCTGGAAAACAGTTTAGCAGGTTCTTTAAAAAGTGTGCAAATATGTACCAAATAATCCATTTATTCCACTCCTATTCACCAGACGTAACTGAAATGTAAGTCACATCCATGCAGAAATCTGGATATGAACAGTGTCTATATGTTCATCAACAAGTGAACACACACTCAAACTACAATACAGTCCTAAATCACACGTTACACCTGCTCAAAATGAATACAACATTGACAGACGCCACAACATGGGTAGAGTTTTAGGTTATATGTAGTGAAAGTTGTCAGACAAAAAAAGAACACGTACTTTAGTCTTTCCATGCATATAAAATGTCAAAAATGGATGTTAATAGATGGTAAACAGAAAAAAAAATTAGTGTTTATTTGGAAATGAGTAGGGATTTTCAGGAGAGAGAAACCACAGAGGAGCATGAAGAAACATGAGAATGAGACTCACGTTCACTGGCATGATTGTAGTATTTTCATGTTGTATAAGCACACACATCAGAACTTATGAACTTGGGCATTTTTAACACATTCACAAATTATATCTCAGTACGGTTGTTAGCATGGTTTTCCAATATTCACAATATGTTTCAAGAGAAAAAGAGGTAACTATCATCTTTTTTAGTCGTGTTTTTAAGGCACAAGCTATTAATGTAAATACCTCTTAAAATGAGTTTAGTATCCATTAAAAATGAAAAACAGCAATTACAAGCTCCCAAAAAGGCAACAGTAATATACCCTTTCCCTGAAGGACTTGCTGAGATCATTTTATTTTTTATTTTTTTTTATTTTTTGACAGGCAGAGTGGACAGTGAGAGAGAGAGACAGACAGAAAGGTCTTCCTTTTGCCGTTGGTTCACCCTCCAATGGCCGCCGCGGCCAGCGCGCTGCGGCCGGCGCACCGCGCTCATCCGATGGCAGGAGCCAGGTGCTTCTCCTGGTCTCCCATGGGGTGCAGGGCCCAAGCACTTGGGCCATCCTCCACTGCACTCCTGGGCCACAGCAGAGGGCTGGCCTGGAAGAGGGGCAACCGGGACAGAATCCGGCGCCCCGACCGGGACTAGAACCCGGTGTGCCGGCGCCGCAAGGCGGAGGATTAGCCTGTTGAGCCACGGCGCCGGCCGAGATCATTTTTTTAAACCATACCAAAATCAGGGAGACTGGCTTAGGTTTTGCGTTAAGTATATTTTACTATGGAAATACTTGTGCATCTGTGCTGAAGGAAACCTTAATAATCGTAAGCACTTTGTCTATGACCCTTTCTAGGGTTGCAATATCATAAAGTTAGAGCCCTATGTGGCCTGAAAATACAGATACATCGCCTCAAATTTCAGATAGGCTGAGCCCCTGAGAGCTGCACTCTCCTGCCTGAGACACACCAGAGTTCCTAGAAGGAGCCCAGACCTAGCTAATTCTTGTTTATTTTTATTCATTTGAAGGCAGAGAGATAGAGAGACCGTGAGATAGAAACAGAGGGAAGGAGAGAGAAGGAGAGAAAGATTGATGGTTTACTCCCCAAATGCGTGCAGCAGCTGGGATTGTACTAGGCTAAGGGCAGAAGCCAGTAACTCAGTCTGCATCTTCCACATAGGGGCCAGAGACCCAGTGCTTAAACCATGACCTCTGCTTCTCAGTGTGCATTAGCAGGAAGCTGGAATCAGGAGTCGAGCCAGAACTCAAACCCTGAAGCTGGTGTGGGAGGAAGCAGCCCAAGTGGCGGCTTTGCTGTGCCAAACACCAGACTCAACTCAGCTAATTCTAAGCTCTAGTCTATTGATTTCCTTTTCCCTTCTTCACATTCTTTCAGTAAACAATTTGCTCTCAAATGAGGTTTTCCACATTTGAACTCATATGGTTGTTTTAAGAACACCCCAGTGCATTGTCAGCTTTTTTGCTTTATGAAAAATATGAACTTGTTCTGCTGGGTGCACATTTTGTCAGATATAATTTTAAATTACCTCGTAACAACTAAACATCTTATGATCTCTTAATATTGCATTTTAAAATTTCATTAAAAAGATACAGCTCCTGAAAACGCATACACATCGTATCTGTGTGAGATGAAAATAATACAAACTTTCTAAAGCCCTAAGTGTGATGCAAGGACAAGCAAGGATCGTATAACTTCCTCCATCTCTGTTGACTAAACACAAGAATTCCAGCCTCTAAACAAACAAACAAAAAAATCAGATTTGGAGGTCCCTATAAAATTCCAATCTGTTTATTTCCTTTGTTAGGTATAAGATGTATAATAAATAAAATACAGTCATACTTTGGTATCCATGAGGATTGGTTCCAGGACCCTTACATATACCCAAGTCCTTGAATGCACAAGTTTTTACTAAGATGCACAAATCTTTGCTGTCTTTACTACGCCCATACTAAGGCATATAATCTTAAAACACCCTTTTGTATATTGAAATTATCTCCAGATTATTCATAGTATCTAATACAATATAATTGCTTTGTAAATAATTGATACATCCTATTGTTTTGGTAATAACAACAAGAAAAATGTGCGTGTTTGGTAGAAGTGCAACTTTCTCTGCAAATATTTTCAATCCACAGTTAGTGGAATCCATGTATGAGAAACCAATGGATATGGCGGGTCAATTGTACAACACTGGAGGTAAAGGTTTTGACTTCAAAAAATCCAACAAATGAACCAGAAAAACAATTATTACTCATTTATGTCTTCTGTTTCTGGAAATTTTGTGTATTTTATTGAGAAAATGAGGACAATTAAGCATTTTTTAAATCAATAAAATGTAAAACCAAAATAACATAAATAGATTTTCACTGAAATCCTAGAAGTCATTAATTTTATTTTCTTCATTACATTAAAATTCCTTTTTTAAAAAGATTTTATTTATTTATTTGAGAGTTAGAGTTACAGACAGTGAGAGGTAGAGACAGAGAGAAAGGTCTTCCATTCGCTGGTTCACTCCCCAAATGGCCACAATGGCCGGAGCTGTTCCGATCTGTAGCCAGGAGCCAGGAGCTTCCTCTGGTCTCCCATACAGGTGCAGGGCCCAATGACTTGAGCCATCTTCTACTGCTTTCCCAGGCCACAGTAAAGAGCTGGATTGGAAGAAGAGCAGCCGGGACTAGAACCGGCGCCCATATGGGCTGCCCACACCACAGGCGAAAGATTAACCTACTGTGCCACAGCGCCGCCCCCAACATTAAACTTTCTAAAATTCTTCAGGATGATTTAAGTTCTGGGTAGTGAAAAGAATTGGTGGATAAGACAAGCTATGAACTGGACAAGCCTTTGGTAGAAGTATTATTGAAGTGTCCTTTAGGCTTATTAATTAATCTGTATGATTGATTAGTATATATCTGAAGTGGCCCTTGATTTTGGGTTCAAATGGAGCAGATGAACCTTGAATTAGCTTGGAATAATGAAATGTGATAAAACTGGGAATCAGACAGGGAGAGTTTGAATCTTGTCTTTTTAATTAACTAGCTGCTTTTGTTGCATCTCATTTTGTTATGTAATAAAAAGGTTGAACAAAATTACATGTGGAAGTTAGACGCTTTGAGAAGGAAGAGTGGAAAGAGTGAGGAAAAGAGAGAGTAAGAGAGAGTGTTCTCAACAGTAGTCACTGTGTACCTGCTCCCCAGGTAGCACCTCTGTCCCTATTGAATTGTATTATGAGAATTAACTGCAAATTCTCTCCCCAAACTGTACTCTATTTGTTGTGCATGGGCGTGGGGGCAAATTGTTGAAGTCTGTGATTAACATAGAGTTGGTCCTCTTTATATAAAAATGGTCCATAATGAAGAAGGAGATGGGAGAGGGAATGGGAGTTGGGATGGGAGCAGGAGGTGGGTATGGGAGAAAGAACCATTATATTCCTAAAGTTGTATCTATGTAAAAATGTATTCATTAAATAAAAATGAAAAAATGAAAAAAAGAGAAATAGTGTTCTCATCACTGGTTCACTCCCCACAATGCCCTAGAATGACTCGTGCTAGTTCAGGGCCAAAGCCAAAACCAGAAAAACAATCATGGTCTCCCATGGGGATGGGTGAAACTCAGTTACTCGAGTCATCACTGCTGCTTTCCAGGGTGTGCACTGATGCTAAGCTGAATACATGGGAAGAAGAAAAGGCAAGAAAAGAATCTTGTTCTCTTATGTGATGGTGACTAGCAGTGAAAATACACAAGCCTTGCATGAGTCAGTTACGGCCCATGGTAGCCTGTGAGTCAGTGGCTGAGCTAATGCTTTAAGGGGAAAGGCCTCCACAGAAGAGAAGTCAGTGAGTAAGCTGTGTCCTGAAATTAAGGAGGGGAATCCTGTACTCCTGAAAAGGAGGAGGTGATGCTTAGTTCCAAGGAATTCTAGACTGAAGAAAAGCCTGGAAAACAGATGAAGCACCACACAAGGCAGAAAGTCCGCTGATCTAAACAGGCAGGTGCACCACAGAGTAGAAAAAGAGACAAGAGGCCCCCTGATGTGGGCAAATTATTAAACTTTGCTCTTTAATCGGGTTTTTTTAAAAAAAGAAACAGATGAAAGCCTGTGTATTTAACAAGTAATAACTTATCAAAATGTGAATTTTTGGAAAATATAATATGCTAGGAAAATAAAAGAGGGGCGGAGAGTTTAGAAAGGAAATTAGGTTGGAGCCATGGCTCACTAGGTTAATCCTCCCCCTGCACTGCTGGCACCCCGGGTTCTAGTCCCGGTTGGAGTGCCGGATTCTGTCCTGGTTGCTCCTTTTCCAGTCCAGCTCTCTGCTGTGGCCCAGGAGTGCAGTGGAGGATGGCCCAAGTGCTTGGGCCCTGCACCCCATGGGAGACCAGGAGAAGCACCTGGCTCCTGGCTTCGGATTGTTGTAGCTCCGGCCAGCCGTAACGGCCACTTGGGGGGTGAACCAACGGCGAAGGAAGACCTTTCTCTCTGTCTCTCTCTCTCACTGTCTAACTCTGCCTGTCAAAAAAAAAAAAAAAAAAAGAAACAAAGAAAGAAAGAAAGGAAATTAAAAGGAGACTGAGTGAAGATCAACAAGAAAACTAGGCATCCAAGGACTCGAACAAAGTCTGGATGTAGGAGATAGAAGATCAAAGCAATATTGGGAGGGGTGAGGCTGAACTGACCAATTTTTCCTAGAAGCAGTCTTAACACCACTGAACTTGAACTACAAATTTGGGAAAATAAAATTAAATCTATTGATCTACTGAGTTATAATAGAAATGTGGGGTCATGGGAGATAAAGACCCCCAAACTACTGATTTTCAAAGCTGAGCACTGAATTTGCAAAAGACCCAGTAATTAATAGTTAAGCTACTGTCAAACTGATTATCACACATGTCTCTATACAAAATGTATAAAATTTTAAGGAAAACTGTCCAAAATTACCAGAGAGGAACTGAAACTTGTTAGATTCTGCAGGTAGGGCTGAGGCAATCGAAGCAGCTGCACATTGAGAAAGGAATTCCAGACTTACAATCAGCCTTAAATTCTGTAAATGCTACCCAAATCTCGTTTCACCTTGAGTCAGGCAAATACTACGGAAATTCAAAGTGGCCTAAATAAGAACAAAATGTACATTTGAGTTGCCACTCAACCTAATTGTTCACTAAACTATCGATCGAGAAATGTAACAGAATCTAGAGTTTCTGTAACAGCAGTTATAATTTCCAGGGAAATATAAAAATTCTTAGCACACAAAGCATAATGAATTATGTCTTTTGCAACAAAATGGATGCAACTGGCAACCATTATACTTAGTGAAATAAGCCAATCCCAAAGAGACTAATAGCATGTTTTCCCTGATGCGTGGTACAGAGTGTCCAAAATGGAATGTATAGGAGTGAAATTGACATTTTGAGATTTGTTTACAACCCTTGTCTCCTACTGTTGGGGAACTCTTCTTCTTACTCTGTGTTGGACTCTCTACTTAGTGTAGTTAATCTTATGAGTACAAACTGAAAGTAGATTATTGTAAAAATTGAGAGGGAATAGGAGAGGGAGGAGGAGGAAGGGTGGGAGTTATCACTACATATATAAATCTGTATATATGAAATACAGATAATTTGTATACCTTAAACAAGAGAAAAAAAAAGAAATTGTTGCCTATTCACAAGAAAACAGTCAACATAGATAAATTCCAAGATGACCCAAATGTTAGAATTGTCAGACAAGAATTTCAAGGTAACTATTCTAATGAGGTCTGTTAATTAAAGAAAAAAGATACCCATTATGAATGAAACAACAGGTACAAATAAGGAAATTGAAACTGTGAGGAAGAAACAAAGTAAAAATTGTATAATTAGAAAATGCAGTATCTTGGGTGGCCATTTAGCCTAGTAACCAAGTGTGTTATAAGCTGCCAGTTAGTATGCCTTTTTCCTGGGAGTGTCTGCATTTGATGCTGGCTCCTGCTCCTACTCCAGCCTCCCACTGATGCAGGCCCCAAGAGACAGCAGTGACATCTCAAGTGGTTGGGTTCTAGCCAGCCATGTGGAAAGCCCGGATTTTCTTCCCAATGCTCAGTTTTATGCACACAATCCCCTCCCAAGTGTTGTGGACATTTGGGGAATGGATCAATGGATGGGAATTCCCTTTCTCTGCCTCTCAATTAAATACATATAAATTCTTAAAATGTAATGAGATGGGCATTTAGCCTAGCAGTTAAGATACTGGTTAAGATGCCCCTGTCCCATATTGGACTCCCTGAATTCTGACTCCAGTTTCCTGCTAATGCAGCCTCTGGGAGGCAGTGTTGATGGCCATGCATGTGTGTTACAAGCATTTGGGTAGTGAAACAATGGGTGGGAGACTGAGATTACCACATGCCAGCATTAAAAAAAGTAAATGCAATATCCGAAATAAAACAGTGAATATGCAAACAATGACTACAAAAGACAGAGGTAGGAGTCATTTTTGAATTCTGTGAAGATATAGCAATAGAAATTGTAGAAGAGGGCAAAAATAGTTTGAAAAAAAACTATTTTTCTTAGAAATCCTATATAGGACAATATGAATTGCATTAAATGTATAATTATCATAAATCATCCCAGCAGATTAAGGATAGAAAAATTTAAAAGAATAGTGGCTGCAAAATTTCCAGATATTTGCATATAATGATTCAAGATTCATCAGCACTGGGAGGTTAAGCTGTCACTCATAATACTGGCATTCCTTATCAGAGCACTGATTCAAGTCTCAGCTTCCTGCTACTGTGCCCAGGAAGGCAGCAGAAGATGGCCTAAGTGCTCAGACCACAGCCACCTATGTAGGAGATCAAGATGGAGATCCTGGCTTCTTCCTTTGGCCTGAATCAGACCAACCTGGCTATTGCAGCTATTTGGAGAGTTAACTAGCAGCTGGAAGAAATCTCTCTCTCTCTCTCTCTCTCTCTCTCTCTCTCTCTCTCTCTCATATTCTGCCTTTCATATAAATATGTAAATAGATGCATAGATCTCATAAAGATTCAACAAATCTTTAAATTCGTAGGAGGGTAGATACGAAGAAAACCACACCTAGACATATAATAGTCTACAAACTGAAAGCTAAAGATAATGAGAATATATTAAAAGTAGGAAAATGCTACATTTCATACATGAAACAACAAATTGTATGACTTCACTTCTCAGTAGAAAAAAAATGATACTAAAACTGTTGAATATATCCTCACAGTGCTGAAAGAGAAACTAAAATCCAGTCCGAAAAAAAAATATATGCTACAAAAATGAAAGCAAAGTTAGCATTCAGATGGGTCTTACTAGCATTATTTCTCAAAAATAGCTTCAGCTTATATAATTTTTTAAAAGCCTTCTCAAAGGAAAACAACAGACACACAAGCCCAATACAGCTAACAGTCTGAATCTTTGCTCTCCGTTTCCTAGCGGTAAAATCAGCACTGAAAGTAGAAAGTAAGAAGCTTAATAAACTTCTAAGAACTATAATATCAGAGCTGGCAAAAGTCAGCAAACCCCTATAGAGGCCCAGCCTGGCACTGCGGAAAATGCTCTTATAAGCAGCTTTGAAATGCAAATGATTGATGTTGCTTTTCACTGTATAAAGAAAACAGCATTCTGGTAACCCATTGGTGGAAAATGATGTCCTCATCAGAAAATGGTGCCTGGTGACAAACAGGAATTGACTTCTTGCCACACCACAGGTGCACAAATGGGTTATTGAGAGAGGTGATTGTTAATCACTCCACTTATCAGAGAGGCACAGAATGAGTCTTTGATTTTCAAAGGATTTCAGTAGTTGAGTGAAGACTGAAACTCACAGAGCCAAAGTTTCTAGACTACTCTTGGGTGCTGAGAATTTTTTGAAGTTCATGTGGCTAATAATACATTTTTTTCATCTTGAAGACAAGGGAAATATAGAGTGGGAACTACAAGTGGAATGTTAAATATCCATTTTTACAAATAGAGTCCTTTGATCTTTTCTGTCAAATCCTTGTTGTGCATTTCTGAGTTGACAGGATCTGTGCACAGGCAGAGCTGAAGTCCTCAATGCTAAAATAGGTTAAAAAGGACTCTCACAAGTTGGAAAAAGTACTTGTGGCTTCTGTTAAATTGACCACCATAATCAAATGAATTAATTCACATATCCATCTTTAGAATAATACAAATTACAAAATATATGTATGGTTTTCATCCCAAGAGAAAAAGAGTAGAACAGAAAACATATTTTAAGGAATTATGACTCAAAATAATCCAACATGATCACAGCATTTAAAGATTCAGGATGCTTAGCGAACCACTAACAGGATAAATATGAAGACACCCAGGGTAAGACATATTAGCCAAATATTGAAAACTGAAGATAAGGAGATAATTCTGAAAACAGAGAAAACAGACATAAAATATGAACAATTACAACTTCATATCATTAGAAGAATTTCAGATAAAATTAAATCTCAAATTATGATATAAGTAATAGGAGATCTTCTTTGTTTTCTATTTAGAGTATAAATGCACACTGAATATCTTCCCTGCATTCTCACACCTATGTCCATACTTGCCGTAAAGATTTAGCATGCAGGGAATGTTTACTATGCAAAACCACGTTATTTCCTGGATATTTTCTTCAAGAATAAATGAAATCATGCATGCATTATAGTTAATGTTGTCTTAGTCTACAAAGACTAAATTAGGCCCTATTTCTGTAACTTTCTACTTGCATGCCCTTAAGCATGTTACCATCTGTCTCATGGCAGAACATGTATCCCCAATGATGATGTTACCCTGTCTATACTCTCTGGGTCCTGCTTTGGAGAAGCTATTTGTCTAGGAGAGCAACAAGCCAATTAAAAAGTAAGCTATTATACAAGACTTTCTGAAGTTTATGCTATAGTTAATGAATGAGATTAAGTGGAGTGACTGTAACTCCAAACGAGGATTATCTTACTGAATCCTTAATGATAGCCCCATACAACTTGGACACAGAAGTTAAGTAACTTATCGAAGATGACAATGGTACATTTGAATTCCAGAGTCTAAGCGTTGGACAGTTAGACTGCTGCTCGGCAGAGACTGAAGCAACTAAGAACCCTTTGCCTTGATGCCTAAGGTTATAATACATTGCCACAAGGAAGTTTCTCTTTTAGAAAAACTGTAAGCAAAAGAAACTCGCTTTCTCTTCAAATCTGAGACCAAAAAGAAGAGCTCTTGCCTTTGTTGAAGTTGCAAATTAGTCACTAAGGCAGGTACTTACTGCTGCCTACTATAGGCGTTATCTACCCAACTGTGTGTCTTAGCTTGCCACTTGAGAGTGTGAGCCTTCAAAACTTAACATGACAATTTTAGGTTTCTACTTTATATTTTCTATGACATTTCAATTTGTATCCTTTGCTTGATAGTGAATACCTCTTTCAGGTTTCCAGTTGAAATTTACAGAATATTATGGAACAAATCAGACTGCGGGTAGCATTCTGTTGTTTGTTAGTCAGTCTTCAACTACTTGTAGGACAGGTTTAATTATTTACTGGTGTATTTAATGAGCATTAGCCAATGTGCTCAGCACCAACTCCACTTTACTTAAGTCATGACTGTCTGGTTTGATAAGAATATGTTTTATTTCACGATGTCCTATGACCCTAACTCCTGGTGTTTTCTCAGGAGCAGTGGCTCATGCCCACACCAGGGATGCCAGTGTGGTCAGCAACACTTTTGTGTTCCTTAGCATCTCCTAGCAGGTGGATGATTGCTCCCACTCTCAGAGGCAAGGAGATTGCAAGGAGAAGACTACAACTAGGCCCTTTCCTTTCAGTTCTGGGGGTTCCATATTGGACAATGAACCCAGCAGTAAATTGCACACCTAAAGAAAGCGGAAGTCAGCCACTGCATGATCAACCTCAAAAAAAGAGCAAAATAAATGTTTCTCAAGAAATTTTAGCACAAGGCGTAATAATCTGGCAAATACAACATTCTGTAATAGTAATCAATAAATGAGTGAGACAAAACTTAAGAGAGTGCAGCTGGAACATTCTTCCGAGCGGCTGAGTCCTTTCCTCCCATGGACGTCTCCCAAGATGAGCTCTCAGAATAGCACGTGAGATGGAAACATATTTACCTCAAACTCCGAGTCCAATGAACAGGCATGATGGAAGTTCATTTGACGACATAAACATTTAACCTAAACCTCACATGCTGTGTCCAGGGCTTTTCAATGTTGATCATCAACCCTATGCTAGGGCCTACACGTCACTCCCTGTGGAACATTCATGAACACCTCATGTGCCATCATCTCTGTCTCCAATACCACCTTCTCACTACAAAAATCTTCAAGACTACAAACTACAAACATTGAACAAAGCACAATTTGAGTACATTTCTCTTGGAGAAAAGAAAGTGGATATTGTTTCCTTTTAGCTAATGTATAGTCATAATCACTTTTTTAGGAAATAGTGATCCATCAAAGATTTTGAATAGAAATGACGGGGTATGAATATAAGTGCATTGTTGACTGGAGGAGAATGAAGAACTAAATTCATATCTGGGTTCTCAGATCTTGGGATCTAAGAAGGGTTTATGGAGTTTGGTAAATAAATGGTTCGTGGTGGCTGTCTATGGAACTAATATGATTTGAAGGATTGTTACTTGTTGGTTGCAGGGAGATCCATCACATGTGCCTCACAGGTCTAGGACTCCCTACATTGGCCGTGTATGCACCAACACCTCCCAGAAAGTTTTCCCGGTGTCACTCTCCTGCCATCCAATTCTGCCAAATAGCTATTTTAACAGTGGAGCCAAAGGCATTTTTTAAAAGAAATTACTGAGCAATCTGAACTCCACAGACGTCTCTACTACATAATCACTGATGTGTGAAACTTTGTTATTTTTAATTTAAAATCTTACAATATAGGCTACTATGTATTAAAAAGACACTTCCATGGATATTAAATAAAGTAAATGTGAAACATGTGAGTACTCAAATCATAGTTAATGAGAACAGAGATCAGAGATATGACTTGCTGAAAATATTTCATCCACATCTGATAGGAGAGGAAAATGCTGGATATTATTCCATTGAAATAAAAGGATTCAGCTCTAAACTTCCATCTTACATAACTCAAACAGATCAAGGGCGTCTTTATCCACCAAGTGAACTTAATATCATTACTACCTCCCAACTCCACACCAGCTCCAAATTCCAACAAGTAGATCTGAATGGGAACATTTTTATAACATGATGGTACATATATTATAAAATGTATATACACAATAGGTGTTTCAAACACAAGACAAAAGAATAGAGCATAAGTTCAGGTTGCATATCAAATACCAAGCTCCAAAATACTTGCCTTCTTTCGGTTTTAAAAGCTACATATATAAAAACCGTAAAATAGTTTGGAAGTACATCGGTACACGGCTGGGGAGCTTCCCTCTACAACCCAGGTAAAGAATTTCCTTGGAAACAAACCTCAGCCTAGGGTGCATCACAGATAAGCGAGGAGAAAAAGGAATCCTGGGGATAGGCAAGGAAGGCTGGGGAATCGCCAACTTGGGGCCATCCATTTCTTTGCGCATGGAAGGAGACATTTCGCAAGTCTTGTCCCCACATTCTCTAGGCTACTAGAGAGGTTCTACATGGATTCCTGACAGCTGCCTGCTCCCAGTTCTCTGAACATTATTTAATTTCCTGGAAATCATTCCAGACACGCGTTGGTCCATTAAAGTTAACGAAACACGTGTCCTTGACACTAAGAGCCAGTGGCTTCCAGAGAGCCTAGCACACTTCCCAGGAAGCACTCATCTGCAAGCGCTGACCTAAGGGGTAGACTCCCGCGAACTCCGCCTCCCACTGAGGAGCTCTCTTCCCTAAAAGCTCGGCAGAGGAAACCGCTGCACCTGCCAGACCCGCACCAGCCGCGAAACATTCCAGGATCTCTAGCCCCAAAGGAGCCCAGAGCAGGTGCACCTGCAGAGATCTGCTGTTGGCATAGCATCTATCAAACAAACACATTCAAATAAGCCCCCGCGACTCCTCGACCATCTTGACACAAGGACCCCCACCAGGGCTGGGAAGGGAGGGACAGGTGGCTGCTCAAAATGCGCCAGCCAGCGCGAGTCTTTCCTTACCGAAAACCGGAGCCCCAATCTCTCCAGACTCAAACCCCCTTTGTCGCTGGTCCCTACCTTGTGGCTTTTACCAGGAGGACACCTGACGTTATTGGAGGCTCCCGCTGTTTGATTCATGTCCAGAGGAAGTTCGGGGTTCCAGACTGTCCACCTTTAAAACTTCTGAGCGCGTGGAGGGTGGCGGCCGTGGTGCGCGCCTCCTGGGACACACGACGGGGTCCTCTCTCTCTCCAGCCCAGTCGCGGCGGTCCACGAGGGGAGTCTTCACCCGGCGGGTTTCTGCGAGGCTCCTAGTCCAGGGACAGTAAGATCCGCAGCCCAGAGGCGAAGACCAAGAAGCAGCTCTAGGACCCCGAGGGAGCCCTGGCAGGCGCCAGCGGCTCCGAGGGCGCAGTGCCCAGTGCAGCCTTCCTGGGAGACAATCCAGGACTCAAGACCAGAAGCCGGAGCAAATCCAAAGAGAGTTCCGAGGAGCAGCGAGGAGGCGTGTGCGAGGGAGTCGAGGGTGTGTAGGACTGGGCTGTTCTCTGCGCAAGGGGTGGGGAAACTCCTGAAAGCCGGGGAGCCACGCGCACTCACGCCCTCCCGCCGCGCGGGCACTGCAGCCACCGCGGGGAACACAGGGGTTCGAGCTCAGCATCTGCAGGATTTCGCCCACACTCCATTGCAGTCTCAGGAACTCAGGCTGCAGCCTGGTAATCAGGGCGAACTCCAGTGCCCCACCCACCTTGCAGGGTTTAATTAAGAAGGGTATAACTCAGAGGGGCTCTCGCCTCACTCTCGCCTGCAGCGCCAGCTCGGGGCTCCAGTCACCACATCTTCCCGGGATGGTCGGGAGGTGGCATGCGAGGCTCTTCCAGGAGCGACGGCACAAGCCAAGGCGAGGAAGTAGAGGAGGAAAAAGTGGAAGGGCTAGGACAGTACGCGGGTTCATTGGCGAAGTCCCAAAGAGCTACAGCTGAGGGTTGCAAGCAAGGGCGTAGGCTCCCTTTGCAGGCTGCCCAATCTGCTTGTTTATGGTCCTATACGGGGTAGGGTGGTAGCAGTGCCGCAAGTCGATATTTTTTTCTTTTCTTTTCCCTCTTCTTCTTGTTTTTCCCCTCTTTTTTCCTTTTGGTATCTGTGAAGTCATAATCTCAAGAGGCAACATTGGGCATAGATGAAAAGAATATTGACCCTGGGGAACTAAGAGAAAGCAAACAACTGCTTCATGAAGACTGCATTGCAACATTTTAGAATCACAAGTCTGGACAGTGGGCCAAGAGCTCATCAGGATACTGCCCCATTCCTGAGCAAAATGTGAACTTTGTGTTGATTCACCCATGCAGAAGTTGTTGTTTTTGATATTCTGGATGGAAAATCAAGCCACATAATTATGTTCCTATTTCCCAACCTCAGAGCTTTAAATGTTGATTTATTTTTGTCTACTCAAAAAGGAGAGAGAAAGACAGAGAGAGAATCTTCCATCTGCTGGTTCACTCCCCCCAAATGCTCCCAACATTTAGGAGTGGGTCAGGCAAAAACCAGGAGCCGGGAACTCCTTCTCAGTCTCACATGTTATGTGAATGGTAAAGGAAGGAACTGAAGTCATTAATGAGGACCAGAGTTGCACTGAGTCCTTCAGGTATCTAGCTTGATAACATAAGCACACTCCTACAGGGAACCCCTTTAAGGGTTTTCTTTTAATTCTTTAGTTATTTGTTGATATTCATTGTCCTTTCTTTAATTTTCCCAATTCCAAGTTGTAATAGCCCCCATTTTGATAAATTGTTGTGTTTGCTTGCTTTTCCCACACAAGACATTCAAAAGCAACTCGTGGCATTTCTGCTCTGTGGTTGTGAAGGCATTGTTAATGTGGGCGTCAGTGAGATGCAGTGGACAGAGCAAGGCTTTGTAGGCACAGGTATTGATAACAGTCTTGGCATCGCCACTTCTCAGTGTGCAGTTGTAGGCAAGTTTTCTATTTATTTCTCTATTTATTCTCCCATCTCTATAGCAGGTGTTATGGTTGCTATTTTCCAAGAAAGGGCAAGGATTGTTATCAACAGCCTGGAGCAATTGGTGGTCCTTCATATTAATTTGTAGACACAATTGTTCAGTTCTACTCTTCCTGGTTAACAATTGCAATTACTCATATGCATTTGTCTGTATGATTACTTGTACCTTTCTCTCCCCTACTCCAGGCTGTAAGCTCCATTATAGTAGAATGAAGATTATTTAAAACAGCAGCACAGACAATGGCCTTGAGAGGAACTCATCATGACCTCAACCTTGGCGGTTCACTTTTGTTTTCAGAAATACATTTTATCAATGAAACTTGAAAAAGTTGCAAAGAAAACGTCACGAAAGATGCTCTTGATGTCCAATTGACTTTGATACTTGATGAAAATGTTTTACATAATCAGCTATGTTTTAGAAAAAAACAACACTTTTTTCTCTGTGGCATGAACATTTATTCCTAATGATTTTTACATAGTGGATATAGGGTTTCATCATATTTTCCTTTGTTTAATGTTACCATCTGTTTTTTCCTTGTGGTTTAATGTGCACACAATGAAACAAACTGAATAGTTTTGACAGATGGATATATCTGTATAGTCACTCTTCTATTAAGATATATAATGCTCCTATCACTCTTATTAGCGTACTTTGCCTCTTCCCAACAACATCACCTAAAAAGCAATAATTGTGGAGTTTTTTCCCATAGATCCATTATTTTTATTTTGGGAGGTTCCTTTTATTGGCCTTTAAAAAAGTACAACATTCTCTTTTTTGAAGGTATACAAACTTCATGCATTTCAAATACACACATTTAGGAACATAGTGATTCTTCCTGACCCACCCTACCTCCCACCCACACCCCCCTTCTTTTTCCTCTCTCTCCTATTCCTACTTTTAATTTTTGCAAACATCTATTTTCAGTTTCCTTTATACTCATAAGATTAACCCAACAGAGAGATTTATTTATTAGAAAGGCCGAGCAACAGAGAGAGAAAAAGAGACATAGAGAAAGTGAGATCTCCCTCCCACTGGTTCATTCCCCAAGTGACCACAAGAGCCAAGGCTGGGCAGACCAAAGCCAGGAGCCAGGAACCCCACTGTGGTCTCCCACATGTATGACAGAGACCCAAGGACCCAAGGGGGCATCTTCTGGTGCTTTCTCAGGTGCTAAAGTAAAAACCTGGATGGTAAGTGGAAGGGTAGAACTCAAATCAGTGCTCAGTTATGGGATACCAGTGTCCTGGCAGTGCCTTAACTTACTGCATCCACAACTCCAATACCTCAGCAATTATTTTAATTTTCCCATCATAGACTAGTTTTGCTTATTCTATAATTTCTTATAAGTGAAATCATGTATTTTGAACTTTCACTGAACACAAAGTTTGAGTCTCATCATGTTTTTGTGTATTCCAGTAGTTCATTCTTTTATTTCTAAGTACCATTCTATTGTACAATTGCACCATTACTTATTTACCATTGTTTTACTAATAACTGCATGTCTAATTTTAGTTTCTGACTATTATTTATTAATCAGGTTTCTATGAGATTTGTTCACATGTCTTTTGGTGAACATATAGTTTCTCATTTATAAGTGTCTAGGAGTGGAACTGTTGGGTCCTAGGGTAGATAAAGGTTTATTTTTTAAAGAAACTTGTGGCATAGTAGATTAAGCCATTGCCTGCAACACCAGCATCCCATATCGTCACTGGTTTGAGTCCTAGCTGCTCTACTTTCAATTCAGCTGCCTACTAATACATCTGAGAAAACAGTGTAAGATGGTCAAGTGCTTGGGCCCCAAAACCTATTGGAGCCCCTAGACCCATGGGAGACCAGCCTTGGCCATTTGGGGAGTGGACCAGTGAATGCAAGATCTTTCTCTCTGTATCCCCTCTGCCTTTCAAATAGATAAATAAATCTGTAAGAGAGAGAGAGAGAGAGAGAGAGAGAGAGACTCCGAAACCATTTTTTAAAATGCACCATTTTAAACTCCTGACTTATCCATTATTGCATACCAAATAATCTGAGAAAGATTTCAAGCAAAGCATATTTATTGTTTCAGAATTTCTTGGGGTCTGGAATCCAGGCACAGCTTAGCTCTGAATTCTGCTAGACGGTCTCCACTAATCAGCAAGAAAGTTGTCAGAGGAGCTGCAGTCTCTTCTGAAAGGTTTCACAAGAAGGATTTGCTTTTGAGTTCACTTGTATGACTGTCGATAAGTGTCAGTTCTTCGAAGGCTTTGGGAGCAAGGGCCTCAGTTCCTTGTTGAAGCTTGATCAGAAGCTAAATTTTGTTTCCTTGCCATGTGGGCCTGGTCAGCCAGTTTCACCAAGGCAAGCACTCAGGGGGGGAGGGGGGGTTGAGAGACAATATAAGCAAGATGGAAGTCACTGTAATTGACTACCTAATCATGGATAGTCCTTAAATCATTCCTCAGTAGTGCATTGGCCTTCGATGAATTTTGCCTTTGTTTACATTTAACAGGCAGTGCATCAAGATCTACACAGGGCTTTCTGAGGGGTGGGGTCTTGTGGCACAGCAGCCAATTGGGACATCCACATCCTGTATCTGCGCCTGCTTCTAACCCCATCTACTGTGTGCTCCCAATCTAGCTCCCTGCTAATGCACTGAGAGGCACCAGATGATGGCTCAAGTGCTTGAGTCCCTGCCACCCACATGGGAGACCAGAGGGAGTTCCTGGCTCCAACCTGGCTGAAGCCTGGCTGTGGTGGACATCTGGGGAGCAAATCAATAGATGGAAGACATCACTGTCTGTCTCACTCTCTCAAATAAGTAAATAAATAAATCCATTTCTAAAAAGGGATGTGAGATTTTGATTATGGTTGCAATGGATTTATAAACAAAATTTAGAAGAGTTGACATCATTTGTGCCATGTTCTGTAGATTGGAAACAAGTCACTAGACCTCTTCCATGCCCAAGGGAGGAGGCTTCACAAAGGGGTGAACACCAGGAGGATGTTTTTACTGGGTGCTGTATAAGAAGGTGCCTTCCAAAATCTGTCTTTCGGCTGCTAATGACCCATGCCCTGCCTATGTGTAATGTGTTTACTTCCTTCCAAGGTCCTCAAAAGTCATCTCAACACAGGATCAGCTCAAATCCAGAATTCTATAATCTAAATCAGTTGTAGGGATGGATGCGCTCCTTGGGTGCAGTTTTGTTTTTGTTGTTGTTGCTGTTGTTGAGTAGAGCTCTATCTTCACACAAGTACAAGTAAAGATATATGGTAGCTTTGCAATGTACATCCAACAGTGAATGCTGGGATGGGTGTTTGACAACAGCTGTAGACAAACCTGCTGAAAATGGAGAAATATAGGAAACATGAAGGAGGCCCTATTACGACTGGTTAAAAAGATAGAAATTAGGAAGGGCTTTGTGACACACCAGGTTAAGCTGCCACCTACAGTGCCTGAATGCTGTATCAGAGCACCAGTTCAAGTCCTGGCTGCTCAGATTATGATCCACCTTCTTCCTAAAGCATCTGAGAGTGCAATGGGCAATAGTCCAATTACTTGGGCCCCTGACACCCACAAGGGAGATCTGGATGAAGCTCCTGGCTCCTGCCTTCGGCCTGGCCCAGCCCTGGAAATTGGGTGAGTTACCCAGTGGATAGAAGATCTCATTGTTACCCCTCTACCCATCCCCCGTGTGTCACTCTGCCTTTCAAATAACTAAAAAATTTAAAGAAAGGTAAAACTTAATCTGACTAGGCTGTTTAGAGGTTAGGTCTTGGGGAAGTGATTAGCATTAGATAAGGTTATTAGGATGGAGCCACTGTGATTGAACTCTGGTGCTTTTGGAAGAAGAGGGCCAGAAACCAGACACAAACTTGTATTCCTTTTTTCTTGCCATGTGCTACCTCAAGTTCCTGGCAGCTGGAAGACCATCAGCAGATGAAGCCTCTAGACCTTCAGCTTCCAACCATGGGACAAAATCAATGTTTATATTGTAAAGTGGCCTGATTCAGGTATCTTGTTATAGTAATGAAAAACGAACTAATATAGGAGCCCTAGAGTTTCCAATATACAGTTTTTAACTTTTTAAACTTTTTCTTTATTTGAAAAGTAGAGAGGGAAAGAGAGACACAGAGATAGATTATCTGTCTGGTGGTCTCCTCCCGAGATATCTAGAACAGCTGGAGCTTAAGCCTGGAACTAAATCTGGATTTCACACTTGGGCATCAAGGACCCAAGTACTTCGGCCATCACTTGCTGGCTACCAGAGTGTGCATTAGCAGGAAGCTTAAAGGAGAAGTGGAGTCAGGACTTGAACCCCGCTACTCTGATATGGGTTGCAGGTGTCTTAAGTGGCATCCTAACTACTGTGCCAAATGCTCACTCCCCTATATATATTTTTTTAAGAAATCTAAATCTACCTTTAAATGATGCTGAAACACTGTCTTCACTGTGACTCATTTCACTTAAATATATGACGAGATCACTGAATACATTATTTCATTATTACTTTAGCCAATCATCTGTTAGATCATGTGAAAAAGAGAAAAGCAAAAGATTTTATTTTACCTTTATTTATTCCTTTTCTCACACTCTTTCCCTTTTTTCCAAGATGTGAGTTTCTGGCCTTTATCACTTTCTTCCAATGTTTCTTAGAAGGAAGTCTGCTGGTTACTGCTTGCCTTAACTTCTGTTTACTTGAGAAAGCTGTAGTTCGCTTTTATTTCTCGGGTTGGTATTTTTTTTTCCTTTTAGCACTATAAATATTCTCCATTTTCTTAACACTTACATATTCTTTAAACAAATTCCATTCTTCCTGCTTCTATGATTTCTGATAGGAAATCTGATGGGGTTCTTTCCCTTGTTTCCTGTAGGTAAGGTTCCTTTTACTCTATAGCCAAGATCTTCTCCTTGTCTTTTGCTTTCTGAAGTTTGAGTCTGAACATCCAGTAGGTTTTGCTTTGATGTTTATCCTGCTTGGTGCTTTCTATACCTCCTGGATGTGTGCTTTAGCATCTGTCACTAATTTTGGAAAATTCTCTGCTATTTTAATTTCAAGTATTTCTTCATTTTTTTCTCTTCTTCTTCTGCCATTGCAAATACATGTAGCTACACTTTAGAATTGTTTCAGGAGCCAGCATTGTGGCGTAGCAGGTAAAGCCACCCCTTGCAATGGCCACATCCCATATGGGCTCTGGTCTGTGTCTTGACTGTTCCACTTCCAATCCAGCTCCCTACTAATGGCCTGTGAAAAGCAGCCCCAAGATAGTCCCAACTGTTTGGACCCCTGCCATCCATGTGGGAGACTCAAATGAAGTTCCTGGTTCCTGGCTTCAGCCTGGTCCACCCCTGGCATTTGGAGCCATCTGGGGAGTAAACCAGCAATGGAAGATCTCCCTTTCTCTCTGTAACTCTGACATTTGAATAAACATATAAATCTTAAAAGAAAAGAAAGGAATTGCTTCTACTGACCTACTACCTTTAAGCTTTCTGTTTCTTTCCTCAGACTTGTACATTCACTGATGAGACTATTGAAGACATTCTTCATTTCTCCCTGTAGTTTTTCACTTGTAGCATTTCCTTTTGGTTCCTGTATAGAATTTCTTTCTACTTATATTACCCATTTGTTCTTGCCTGTTGCCAATTTCCTCATTCCAGCCATTAACCCATCAATTTTTGTTATTGTAAATCCCCGCTAATGCCCAATCTATCATATCTGAGGCTGGTTCTCATGTTACGTCTTCTGATGATGTTTTGCATTTAAATTTTTTTGGGGGGAGGGGCTTAAATTTTTCTCTTGGAAGCCAGACATGATGCCTTGGCTAGGAATAACAGAGATAGACTATTAATCTCGGATTTTGTTGTTATTAATCTGGAAAGGAGTTGGTTCATGTTTAACATTTGCTGTGGTTGTAGGTGACAGTGGCTACAGATCCCTCCAATGTCCTTCATGTTGACTTGAGACTCCCAGACATAGTCCTCCTTAGAGGGAGTCCATGTTTTTGGCTTTTCGGGCAAATTCACTGTTACCATGTCAGAGCCCTGTTCATGTGCTGGTAAGGTGTGGCACAGGGGAAGCATCCTGTAATCTTATAACTGCACCTCGGTCTTGGTGGGCATATAGCCTTTGGCTTTCACAGGTGCTTCTTTGCAGGGCTTGGCGCTGTGGCATAGTAGGTTAAGCTGCTACCCGCAGCACCGGTATCCTATATGGGTGCCAGTTCAAGTCCCAGCTGCTCCACTTCTGATCCAGTTTCTGGCTAATGCACCTGGGATAGCAGTAGAAGATGGCCCAAGTCCTTGGGCCCCTGTACCCAAGTGGGAGGCCTGGAAGAAGCTCCTGGCTCTTAGCTTCAGTTTGGCCCAGCCCTAACCTATTGCAGCCATTTGGAGAGTGAACCAGGGGATGAAATATCTCTCACTTTCTCTCTCTGTCTCTCCCTTTCTCTCCCTATGACTCTGCCTCCCAGATAAGGAAACAAAACAAGTGTTTCTCAGCTTCATTTCCCACTTCTCTTCCCCCCTGCACCCCTTAAGAGCAGCAAGAAGGCTGCTGGAGGACAGAGTGGGAAAAATGGCCGTCCTTCAGGTGGGTAAGTGTCTGACAGGCATTTCCCCCAGGACAGTTTGTCTTTGTGGTGAGGATTTCTCTGTGTACTTTTGCACCACAATGATTCCCTTCTTCACCCCTGCTAGGACCATGCGGATATCTTTCTCAGCTCTTCCCTGTGAGAAGTTGGTAAGGCTCCTGGGGGTGAAATCCACAAGTACTCGGGACTCTAAGGATATGTGCAAATCAGCTTTTCATTTCTTTTTTAAAAAAAATTTTTGACAGGCAGAGTGGACAGTGAGAGAAAGAGAGAGACAGAGAGAAAGGTCTTCCTTTGCCGTTGGTTCACTCTCCAATGGCTGCTGCGGCTGGGGCACTGGGGCCGGCGCACCACGCTGATCCGATGGCAGGAGCCAGGTGCTTCTCCTGGTCTCCCATGGGGTGCAGGGCCCAAGCACTTGGGCCATCCTCCACTGTGCTCCCGGGCCACAGCAGAGAGCTGGCCTGGAAGAGGGGCAACCGGGACAGAATCCAGCATCCCAACAGGGACTAGAACCTGGTGTGCCGGCGCCGCTGGGCGGAGGATTAGCCTAGTTAGCCGCGGCGCCGGTGAGCTTTTCATTTCTATAACTAAGGTCTCTGAGAGAAACTGCTTATGAAGGAGGGAGGTTTGTTTTGGTTCATGGCTTGGAGGTTCACAGTTTGAGACAAGTGATGCCATTGGTCTGTATCTGATAGGATGGAGGCTGGTAATGGCAGGGCTTGTGCAGGTGAACAGTCACGTGAGAACCAGGAAGCAGAGAGCATGCTTGTTCTCCACGTGGTCCCTTCTAAAGCCAACACAATCCAGCAACACACCCCAGTGACTTCATCCGATAGCATCACTTTCCAAGGCTTCACTTTCAGACCATAATTGAGTTATGTCCTGTCTTTAATGTAAGTGCAAGGCTCTGGGGATGAGCACTTTAACCAACGTGCCTTTTGGAAATACTCAATATTATCGGAACCAATTGACTGCCATCAGTTTCCTACTCTCACATTATCCCACTCAAGTTCTGGCAAATCATTGAAATTACCAGACAAGTGTCATCATCAATGTATGCCTCCAGTGGCTTCTGCTCCAGGTGGGTAGATCTCCCCAAATTCTCCTATCTGCAAAGATTTCTGGGTGTCGGTTTATGCTGGGAACTTATATCTCTTCTAAATTCAAAAAAATTTCATTGATATTGAGTTCTGTTTATTTCAGATATTTTTCTGGCGATAAAGGTGGAAAAAATTATTTTTAAGCTCTTTGTTGGAGCTGAAGTTATGTGTTTCCCTCTGTGTGTACGTATATGTAGATGTATATATATGCACACATACACACACACACACACACACACACACACATATAAAACCTTAAGGTCTTTTGTTTCATTTTTTTTTCCTAAACAATTCTCTCTTCAATTTATGTCTTTTTTCTCATATTATACTATAAGCAGCTGTAGCAAACAAACACAAGCACTAACTTCCACATTGCCAGGAAGTCACCTTGGTCTAGTGCATACATCTTCTGCTTTTAGAATAACTGCAGACTGGATTCCCACTAAGCTTTTGCCATTTTCTAATTAACATTTCACTTCCAGTGGGATCATCAGGAGCCATTTCTGAAGTAGCCCACTGGAACTGCCATCACATTTTTAAATGTTTGATATGAAAGACAGAAACTACAGTGTAGGGTGGACAGCTTTCTAATAAACAGTATTTTTGGTAGTAAAATGGATAATTTACAGTACAATGGATGTGTTAGTGATTCGTTTTCAGTACCAGATAAGCACACAGCAGATTCTCACTACGGAAAGCTTGAAGAGGCCAAACACAGGAAATAATTGAGAGATGAGCAGAAGTTTCGTAATTCTTTCCTTTCCATCTCCATGGACCATTTCCCAAAAACTCCACACACGATTCTCTCTTCTGAATACCAGTGACCTATGTAATTACTACTCTGTTCTATAGCTGCAGTCATTCAAATCCCCCAAGCATCTTCTCAATGGCCTTAAGTTGCAGCAAACAAACCACTCCAAGGTTAGTGTAATAGAAAAATCCTCAAAGCTAAAATCTGGACAATTAGTCTCAACTTCCCCAGTCAGTGTACAGAACAAGTTGACTATGACTTCGGTTTTACCAAGTTTAATTCAGTATCACATTGTTGACTTGCTTTGTCTCCTATGTTGCTTGCTTAACATCCACAGATTTGTGGTTTTTTTTTTTTTAACTGTCATTAGGAATGAAGGAAAGACACAAGTGCAAGTAGTCAGTATCTGAGGAAATAGATACTTGGTTTTCTGCTAACCTGCTCCAATGAATAACCTGTAAAGTGACTGTTATGCCACCACTTCTGTGTGTTTCTAAATCAAATTTTAGTGACAATGCTGCTTCTGAGAGTAAGATTTAAAGTGTACTGATCGCTCACTGTCTTTTAGTAGTGCACTCTTCATTACATTTTTATTGATTAAACTTCCTTTTTTTCAAGTGAGATAGTGTTAGTTCAATCACTTGTGGTACAAACTCATATCTGGCCTATTTGGCAGAGGGAAGCAGAAACAACAACCAGGGACATTTTTGAAGTATGATTGAACTTCTGGCTGTCTCCCCTTTAGCCGTGGATCTGAGATAAGAGTGAATTGCTTGGGACTGGCGATGTGGCGAAGTGTGTTAACACCCTGGCCTGAAGCGCCGGCATCCCATATGGGCACCAGTTTGAGACTCGGCTGCTCCACTTCCAATCCAGCTCTCTGCTGTGGCCTGGGAAAGCAGTGGAAGATGACCCAGGTCCTTGGGCCCCTGCATCCACGTGGGAGACCTGGAAGAAGCTCCTGGCTCCTGGCTTCGGATCAGTGCAGCTCCAGCCGTTGCAACCAATTGGGGAGTGAGCCATCTGATGGAGGACCTCTCTCTCTCTCTGCCCCTCCTTCTCTCTCTGTGTAACTCCGACTTTCAAATAAATAAATAAATCTTAAAAAGAAAAAAAAAAAAAAGAGTGAATTGCTGGGTGGGTGTTTGGCACTGCAGTTAAGTCACCTTGTAGGAAGTCCCAACTTATATTGGAGTGCTTGGGTTCAAGTCCTGGTGCCTCCACTTCCAATTTGGCTTCCTGCTAATGTGCATCCTGGGAAGAAGCAGGTGACGGCTGAAATACTTGGGTCCCTGCCACCTATGTGGTACACCAGGATTGAGTTTCACACTCCTGGCTTTTACCTCTTCTAACTCTGGCTGTTTAAGGCATTTGGGTATTGAACTAACATATGGAAGATCTCTCTCTTTCTCTTTTTTTCTCACTCTCTCTGCTTTTCAAATAAAATTAAAATAAATAAATGAATGAGTGAATTGAGTTTAGTGTAGATTATTCTTTCTTTCTCTTCAGTCTAGAAGTAGGATACAGAGAGATGCATTCATGGTAATGAAGCTTTTCCTATGATGAACACTGACCACTTCCATGGTCGTTTTAGCATTGATACTTATTCAACGTCTACTGAGCTTTCAATGGACACTATATGGAACTGCTGCTTCTACAGAACACTCAACCCAAGCACATGTTGGGAACTTAGGAATCCTAAGCCATTCTGGAATGTTCCTAAATCCAATAATGTCATGAGAAAATCATCAGTAACTCTAGACAGTGAAGTATGAAAGCTCTAGGTTCTTAGGATCTACGACTGGTGTTTATCATGATTGCAGATTTTGCATATTTTCCTTACAAATCAATTCAGTTGAACTTTCTGCTGTTATTAAAGACTAGTTGATGATGTAATTCCAGATAACTTGTGAAACAACCTAAGATTGTCTTTGGCAAATAATCCCCTTCTATAGGCAGCTTCTTCAAAACATCACATTCTCCTGAATCTGTTTTTCTTCATTGGGTAACTATGTTATGATATCTAATGGCTGTCTCTAGAGTGCATCCTGAACTGGCTCTCTCAGCTCCCTTGGCTTGTTATTTCAATGATAGTCCTGTTTTGTTTTGAAACTTAACTGTCCTGTTAAGGAAACTTCGTTTCCTTACTTCGGGTCTATTAGGCTTTCTCAGTTTATAGCCTATTTAACTTCAGATAATTCTCTCCGTGAATCTCATAAAGCAAAGGGACTATTTGAGGTCATATGGTGGGCAATGATAGGAATAAATGCAATTCTTTGCTTGAAAATATAGAAGGCTGCCCCCTAGTTTCTTTCCCTTGTTCTAAAAGTTCACATGAAGAAGCAGGTGAAGCCACAGCATTCCTACTATGTTAAAGCATCTTCATACAGCAAGTTTGAGTCCTGTTTCTTTGCAAGGACATTTAAAATGCCCTTGATGCTAGAAGGAAGGCTAGCGTGGGGCCAGGTGGACCTCCACTGAAATCGTCTGTCTTGCACATTGCAAAAGATCCCTGTTGGTGACCTGCCTGTATCTGTGTGCCACTGTTGCTTCTGTGTCTATTAAGCTGTCTCAACTTTGATCTTCTATGTCAGTTGCCTGAAGGCTTTTTCTGGGTGTGTGGCAAAGCAAAAGTGCCTTAGAATCCATATCCTGGCCTGCAACTCAACATAATCTACCAACTGGATTTGGTAGATAAATTCCCTTGCCCTCAACCCTAGGATAAGATTAATATGAGCTGCATGCTTCACCCTGTCTTTCCAAGTTCCCAGAGTCTGCACTGGTACCTTCATTAAAATGCACCATTCCTTCCTGCCCCCGCCTTTCATATCTCATATGGTAGCCATGGAAAATGCCTGGCAGAACTAGTGACTGTAGAGAATAAAACTGACCCCAGGTCCTGGCTACTGTGCTTTGGAATCCATCACAACATTTGTGTAAGGCCTCCACTCCCTTGCCCCAGACAATGATGGATTATGAGTGGGATACTAATCCAGACCTGTTCTTTGGAGATAGGAGACTTTGCTGTTGGCCTACTCTACCCTAGTGCACAGGCTCCTGAAAGAACTCCCTTACACAGTAGAAAGTACCTGCACTTCTCTCCTTCGCTCCTTGATTGAGTTCACATTTATTCCTACAGACTGGTATCCCAGGTTCCCTGTCTAACTTCCCTTAAGCAGGTGTTTTCCCTGATAAAACACGGAAGGACAGGCTTCATCCTGTCTGTATCTGGATGAGTGAAGGCTAACACACCTCAGTCCTCTATTCTGCTAGAGTCTCTGGCATTACTCTCTAACTCACTGCTTGTACATAGTAATCCTAGATTTAGTCTGTTTCTAGGGAGAACCCTCAACTAAAACACATTAGGAAGTAGGAGTTAATAATCATAGCTTTAGTTTATAGCTTTATAAAATCACAATAATTAAAAATAGTTGGAAGGTATTCCTGATGGGATGTAGCCCCACATACTCAGGTTTCATATGAAGAGTGAGAGAAATTGGCTCACTTCTCCGTTGAGGCACAGGCAGGAAGAGAAGATTAATTGTGACAATTAATGTGAACTTAATTGTTATAGATAGATGGCCTACATTTTGAAAGGACTCATCTCAAACAATTAATATCAAATAATTTGAATTTGTCATTCTGATATGGCAGTTTGTTTAAGCTAGTAAGCTGTAAATTCTGAGAGCAAAAGAACTATGGGTTTGTAGATTCTTTACAATACGTTAACTAGGATGGAGTCATGATAGGTATATAATTTGCTCATTTATACACAATCAATTTCAAGAAATCTTTAGGGTGTAGGCTTTTAGCTCAGTGGTTAAGATGCTCGCATCCCACATCAGAGTACCTGAGTTTGGTTTCTGGTCTTGGCTCTTGACTCCAGTTTCCTACTAACACAGTATGAAGAGCAGTGATGGCTCAAATAATTAGGTTCGGATATGTTACTCACATGGGAGACCTGGACTGAATTTCCCGCTCTGGCCTTGGACCCCAGATGGGGCCAATGAATGCATTTGGAGAGTGTTCCAGCAGATGGAAGCTCTCTGTCTCTCCACGTTTCAAGTAAACAGATAAATTAAATTAAATGTATTTAGAAGTCACTTCTAATAACTTCTTAATGAAATTTGTGCTTCTTAATGAAACATTTAAATTCAGTGTGTATTTTCTCAATGTCTTCCATTATTTAATCCACTTTGATAAGGTTATGTGAATTGCTTTTTTGATATTTGCTGAGTGAATATTACATCAGAAAATTTTGGAAAATGGAAACCATAAAATTGTGATTAGGTGAATCTTTCCTGCTGCCTTTGTCCTTGGCTAATAAAATTCCAAATCATAATTTAGTTGTATTGGTCTGATTTTACAGCACCCCTGAAGATATATGTGTGCCTTTTGAGCTGATTGTATAAATTAATTCAATGTACCAAGTTATTATTTCTAAAACTCTATAAAATATTCATATGACAATGTTCATTCTCTATTCTCTTACAATCTTACTTTGATGTTGAAATAGTGCTGGTTGCATTCAGCAAAGTAACATTGAGTTTTGCCATGTATTTTTTTTTCTTTCCTTGTTTTTCTTCATCTTTCATCTGTGTTCCATATATATGCCAAATATTGTACTCTTTCTTTTTTTTTTAGATTTTATTTATTTTATTTGAGAGGTAGAGTTACAGACAGTGAGAGGTAGAGACAGAGAGAAAGGTCTTCCTTCCATTGGTTCACTCCCCAAATGGCCACAATGGCTGGAGCTGCGCCAATCCAAAGCCAGGAGCCAGGAGACTCCTCCAGGTCTCCCACATGGGTGCAGGGGCCCAAGGACCTGGGCCATCTTCTACTGCTTTTTCAGGCCACAGCAGAGAGCTGGATGGGAAGTGGAGCAGCCAGGACTAGAACCGGCACCCATATGGGATGCCGGCACCACAGGCTGTAGATTAATAATCTACTGTGCCATGGCACCGGCCCCATGTATTCTTTCTAATTGCCCCACATACCTTTCATCTCTCTGGGTTTGTATGTCAGAACTTCAGCTCCCACATGTGGAATATCCATCTATTCTGGCAGTCACTCTCTGTGCCTCCTTCTCTTTGAAAATGAGATGATGCATGCTCAGTAAGTGCAGCACAGACAGCTTTGATTTCAATGCACTAACTCCTTAGGACTTTATATCAAAATTTGATGTAGATGGTACATATACATACACACCTAGTTCAAATATGACTCTTCAAATTTAATGCTTCTCTTAAAGTAATTGTCACTAAACTTACTAGAACAACTGAAATATTTCAATGAAGCTACATTAAAAGTTTCTACATATTACATATGCACTTCAGGAAAATTAAAACATTAGTTTTTTGCTTTGATATAATGGAAGTGGCTAGATCTGTAGGCTCATTAATGATTCTCGAGTTACTTTCTAAAAGCTTAATTAGGTAGAACCTTATTAATTTGGAGAAACTCTGGGCTGGTTTATTGCTGTACTTCCTGTGAGGAAGGGATTGACTAAATAAATGAACAATGTAAACAAACCTGAACTGCTTAACAGAGAAAACTGCTTTCAAGCAACTTAGAATATCAATTACCTTTCTTTTCATGGTAAAATACACACAACATAAAATTTACCATTTTAATAATTTTAAAATAGAAAATTCAGTAGTATTAAATGTTGTATAAACATCTCTACTATCTAGTTCCGGAGTTCTTTTCATCAGGCCTCATGGAAACTCTGTGTTTCCAATTATAGACACTGTTATTACAAAGTCTACAAACTCAGATTGTTTGCAATGGTGAGAAGCTGGAAACAGGGTAAGTAGATAAGTAGATAAGGGAAATGTGTGGATACAAAAGAGATGCTGTGCAGTAGGTAAAGCAACATAAAAAGAATTAAAATGTGGGGTCCCGCCGTGTGGCATAGAAGGTTAGGTCACAACCTGCACTGTCAGCATCCTAAATGGGTGCTGGTTTGAGTCCTGGCTGCTCTGTTTCTGACCTAGCACCCTGCTAATGCACCTGGAAAAGCAGTGAAAGATGGGCCAATTACTTGGGCCCCTACACCCACAAGAAAGACCTGAAAGAAGCTCCTGGCCCCTGGCTTTGGCCTGGCCCAGCCCCAGCCATTGTGGCCATTTGAGGAGTGAACCAGTAGATGGAAAATCTCTCTTTCTTGCTTTCTCCCTCTCTCACCTTCTCTCTCTCCCTCCCCCTTCTATCTGCTTTTCAAATAAATAAATAAATCTTTAACACACAGACACACGCAAACACAAATGCATCCATAGAAAAATGGATGGAACAAAAAAATTTTTGAAAGTTCATGGAAATTTCACATTACATTTAATTTATTTTCCAAGAACTTTGAAAATCCCCCTGCAAAGAACAGGAGTCTGTAGGCTTTATTGCAAAGATTGAGCTAGTTAATATTTTAGGCTTTGTAAGCCGGATGATTTCGGTTGCAACTATTCAGTTCTGCAGTTGTGGTATGAAAGCAGCCACAGTTACACATAAACTAATAAGAATTTTTGTAATCCAATAAAATTATATTTATAGAGATTGAAATTGGAATTTTATGCAATTTTTACATGTCATGAAATGCTATTCTTTTGATTTTTTTCAATGTATGAAAACCGCAAACACCAATCTTAGCTCATGGTCTGCACAAAAATAGATAATGAGATGAAATTGGCCATAATTCACTTTCAGCTAGTTTAGGAAAGTAAAAAAGAGCACGAGGTATATAATATAGTATAGTATAGTATAGTATAGTATAGTATAACTTTTCAATATGAAAAACATATGTACCAAAGCAACACAATGTATTTTCACAGAATTTATTCAAATAAGGATTCCATCTAGAACATTTTGAACTATTATTTATAGGGGAGGAGAGTAGTAATTTTCTGTGAGTATTAATAATATAAACAAACAAAAAAGAGTTTTAGTGGTTGTCACCATTTCTATTAAATTTTGTACTGAGTATTCTAGCTAGGATACTGAGGCAGGCAAAGGCCAAAAAGATATAAATGAAGTAACACTGCTGTAATTTGCAGATAATACAATATAGAGAAAACCCTATGGAGTTTATAAACAAAGAACAAGAACTAACAAATGAATTTAGCATCATACATACAGAAAAAGAAACTTATTTTCATTTATAAGCAATAAAAAACTTCATAGATAAAATTTTAAAAAGTGGCACTTATAAAAGCATCAAAGAAAGGTACAAATTGCTTAAAAACAATAAAAATGTGCAAGTCCTCCATACTGAAAATAGCAAAACATTGAACAAAAGTAAAGAATATGAACCAGTTGAAGAGATTTGGCATGTTTATGGATCAAAAATTTAATATCATTATATTAACTTTCTCCCAACTGTTATATTTAACAAAAATTCCAGCTGTTCTCAGAGATGTTGAACAACCAAAGTGTTATAGATTCCAGTGAGAGTTTAAAATTGCATAGCCACATTGGAAGTTTGGTAATTCTTTTTTTTTTTTTTTTTTTTGACAGGCAGAGTGGACAGTGAGAGAGAGACAGACAGACAGAAAGGTCTTCCTTTTGCCCTTGGTTCACCCTCCAATGGCCGCCGCGGACAGCGCACTGCGGCCGGCGCACCGCGCTCGTCCGATGGCAGGAGCCAGGAGCCAGGTGCTTTTCCTGGTCTCCCCATGGGGTGCAGGGCCCAAGCACCTGGGCCATCCTCCACTGCACTCCCGGGCCACAGCAGAGGGCTGGCCTGGAAGAGGGGCAACCGGGACAGAATCCGCTGCCCCGACTGGGACTAGAACCCGGTGTGCCGGCGCCGCAAGGCAGAGGATTAGCCTGTTGAGCCACGGCGCCGGCCATGTTTGGTAATTCTTAATAAAGTTAAACGCACATTTATCCTGTATCCAGAATCCACTGCTAGGTATTTACCCAAGAGAAATGAAAACAACACTTAAACAGCCTACATGTTCATAAATGGGTGATTGGATATTAAAAAACAGATGATATATTCATACAATGGAATACTACTTCATTGATAAAGAAACCAGAAGCAAAAATGAAATTGCTATATTGTTTTGTCTCTATGAGTCTAATTTCTAGTATAGAAAACAGAGAATGGGACCAGAGCTGTGGCATAGCAGGTAAAGCCACCACCTGCAGCACAGGCATCCCAATTGGGTGTCAGTTCGAGTCCCAGCTGCTCCACTTCCAATCCAGCTCCCTGCTAATGGCCTGGGACAGCAGTATAAGATGGCCCAAGTGGTTGGGCCCCTGCACCCATGTGGGAGACCAGAAAGAAGCTCCAAGCTCTTGGCTTCAGATCAGCCCAGCTCCAGCGATTGTGGCCATTTGGGGAGTGAACCAAGAGATGGAAGATCTATCTCGCTCTCTGCCTCTACCTCTAAGTATCTCTGCCTTTCAAATAAATAAATAAATCATAAAAAAAGAGAAGTCACTGTTGGAAGTGCTGATTTGAAGAATACTGATTTGATTTCAGAGAGACAGGGAGGGACTTCTCAAAGTTGTTCAGATCTACATTTTGATTGAAATAGGCTATTTTGAACTACACACTGATAAAAGTGTAACAAAACATATAATCAAATATGTGAGTTTTATTAACTATAAATTATACTGCAATAGAGTTGATAAAAATGAGATGGAAGGCCAGCACCACAGTTCAATAGGCTAATCCTCCGTCTGCGGCGCTGGCACCCCAGGTTCTAGTCCCGGTCGGGGCACCAGATTCTGTCCCATTTGCTCCTCTTCCTGTCCAGCTCTCTGCTGTGACCTGGGAGTGCAGTGGAGGATGGCCCAAGTGCTTGGACCCTGCACCCGCATGGGAGACCAGGGGCAGCATCTGGCTCCTGGCCGGTGTGCCGGCCTCAGTGGGCCGGCCTCAGTGCGCCAGCCGTAGCGGCCATTGTGGTGTGAACCAACGGCAAAGGAAGACCTTTCACTCTGTCTCTCTCTCTCTCACTGTCCACTCTGCCTGTCAAAAAAGAAAAAAAGAAAAGAAAAAAAAATGAGATGGAAAACAAAGCAGAGTTCTAGTTATTGATGTAGAATGATATTTATAATAACAAGTTAATTGCAAGACAGGAAATACATATATAGTATAATGTGATTTATTTAGAAAAGATATGCATGTTTAATAAATGCATGCTTCTTATGATGATTCCAAACACTTTTGTCCCATGTTTGTAAACTTTATACAATGAGTTCCTTTTGCTAGGGAGAGAGTGTTGTTAGCGGTGGTGATAGTGAGAGTTTGGATTTTGAGAACTGTGTGGAAGAAATGTGTTCTATTTTTTTTTTCATTCTAAATACAGCTCATTCCCTGCTCCCTTCACACATATTTTTTCCCCAGCCCAAACTTACTGGATTTTTTTAAAAATAAAAAAGGAAATATTTGGAAAGATTGTTATGTCTCCTTCGGGTACTCTACAATTTGACTGAGAATTTCATTCTGAATGATAAAAAATTAATGATAATAGTTAATGCTTAATGCCTGGTAGCTGTTATTTTTACTGTCTGGTTAGACCATGCTGAGCCCTGTGTGTATAATCTTGCTTCATTCTCACAATAACTCCATGATCAAGTCACATGATTAGTCAAAGGTGGGCTCAGAACTGAAAGTCATGCTGCTTATTCTAAAGCGGATCATGAATCGATTGTACTAGTGCTTTCATCACAGCCAGATTTCAAAGATCGAAATTCTCATTGGACCAGACATCTTTATTTCTTGATGGTGATCCCCAAGGTAAAAACAAACAGAGAGAATCTTAAGAGGAATTAAAAAATGAATTTATTGAATTTTAGAATAACACATAATTACCATAAATATTATCTTACATGAGAATTTTGATTCTCATTTGTTATAGTGCAAAGATTCAAGTTCCTATGAACACTAGGCACATATTTTTATGATCGTATGTAAAACCTAACACACATATATATGCATATATATTTACTATTGCACTGGGACTTCTTGTTCCAAAGGCAGAGTTACAGAGAGAGACAGACAGACAGACAGAGATCTTCCATGTGGTGGTTCACACTCAAAGTGGCTGCAATGGCTGGAGCTCAGCTGATCTGAAACCAGGAGCCAGGAGTTTCTTCTGGGTCTCCCACATGGGTGCAGGGGTCCAAGTATTTGGGCCATCTTCTGCTGCTTGCCCAGGCCATTAGCAGGGAGCTGGATTGAAAGCGGAGCAGCCGGGATTCAAACTGGAGCCCATATGGGATTCCGGCACCACAGCAGCGGCTTTACCCGCCACGCCACAGTGCTGGTTCCACACCAGTGCTTTTCAAAGACTGTTATTTGATAAAACTACATTTCAGAATATCGTGTGAGAAAAATGCATTAATTGAATACTAATTGTATACTCAGAGACCACGGGAAGCATTCAAGTCTTACAAATGTTAGAATAACTTATTCATTGATGGATCCCCTACATTCATAGACCTGGAAAACACTTCGGTGGTCAGTCTATGGATGAATTCCTTATTGAATGACTGACTCAATTCATAATAATAATAATAATAATAATATTCATGTTGGTATGGGACTTTTCTTGCTTAATAATGCTACCCTTTAATTCTACATCAGCAGATACATTTGCTACCATATTTAAAGGTAGACTCTTAGAGTTATCCATGCAGGAGACAGCCAGACGAACACACGCTATGGGACTCAGTGAACACCCCACAAAGGGGAAATGACTTGGGCTTTTCCATGAGGATTGAGTAGGATTTTAAAACATCAAGAGGATGTTTGGGTTATTTTAATCTATTCACATCATCTAAGTGCAGGTAGGAGGGAAGAATTCTCACAATCTGCCTTAATAAACCAGACATGTCAGTTTTACTCCAGCATAAAGGTTATGTGGAATGTTTGCATGTAGAGCTTGGGCTTTATATCAGGGTGAATAGGTAGGAATTGGTTTCATAGCTGGTACTTTTTAGTAGCAAGGAAAAGTTGTGTTATTTGGATTCTATAGAATCAATTTCACTCTCCATTTGTATTTGCAGATTCAGCTGTACTGCCATTTTCTTATGTTCTAAAGTTTAAAAGCAAGCACTCGGGGGGCAGTTGGCTGTGTGTTTCTGCCTTGGGATTTCTGTGGCTAACCACCCAGTGAATTCTGCAATACTGTGTTAAATGGTGCTCCTAGCCATGGAGGACATAATGCCAAAGGCAGGATGACTTCCCTGTGAAAAATGATAGCACTGCAGACTCTGATAGGGAGACAGCATTATTAATAGAACAGGGCACAATGATGCCTGCCGTCAGAGCTACTCAGTCTATTTTTGTGTGGCAGAGGGGACTTGTAGCCATCACTTTGATTTGCAATGGAGAACCATGATCTCCAATAACAGCTCTCCACGATGATATATAAAACAAAGTTGAAAAGTCACTGAAGTAGTATTTGTAAAGGACTTCATATTAAAAAATACAAATAAATTCTTTTAAAATGTATCACTTATTTGAGAGGTTGTAGGGTAATCCTCTCGGCAGGTTCACCACCCAAATGCCTACAGTTGCCACAGAGAGCCTGGTGCCAGAGTCAGGAGTTGGAAACCCAATCCAGGTCCCCATAAGGGTGGCAGGGACCCAAGCTCTTGAGCCATCACTGCTGCCTCTGGGGTTTGCATTATCAGGAAACTGGAATCAGGAGTTGGAGCTAGGAATTGAACTAGGTCCTCCGATATGGGTTGCAAGAGATCTTAACCAGTACCTTAACTGCTAAGCTCAGCAGCTAGCCCTACACATATATTTTAAGGCAGATGAAAATCACTATTGAATTATCCTGTTTTTCCCTGGGATATAAATTAAAATAATGTCTCCTAGAAATTGTGATTAGCTAACTTAAAGCATATTAGTTGAATAGGTATACCATATAATTTTTTTCTGCTATGACACTGTTCTGAATAACTGAATAGTCATTATTATGTTCTAAAAAAGCAAATAGTTTTGTTTTATTAATATTTTGACTAGTACAAAAAGAAACAGTAAAATAATTATCACTTTGGTAACTTCAATACTCCTTTTTTTTTCCTGCACAAATCTCCTCTATCTTTCTCCAGATGAAGTTTGCGTGGGTGAGAGTTAAAAAGATGGAAGTGTCAGTATGTTAAATTCCCTGAGAAGATGCACATTTTCACCTGGGCTTTCCATTTCTTCACAAAGGAGAAGATGGAATTTGTCGCTGCATAGAGAACCCAGTTGCTAGTTTTGTAGGCAGAGGCCTCTTAGTGTCGTGTCTTACTTAGCGACATGTAAACAACTGAGATAAAGGTTTTTTGGGGAATGGAATTTTTACAGAAGGAAAAGGGAGAGGAAGAGAATATTGATAGCTTTGGGAATCTGAAAAAAGATGCAAAACAGGAAAGAAAACAGATTATTCAAAGTTTACCATCTTCATCATTTAAGATATTCAATTTGGAGCCATTAATTCTAAGTATTTGCTGCTCTGCTTTGTATATGAACATTTATAAATAAACTGTTAGGTGGAGCGCATCTCCATCAAATTGTTAAAATAATGTTAGAGTCAAATAATTGTAGTGGGAATTGGCCCTCGTTGCCCAATTAGCATTTATGCTGTACGTGTTGAGTGTCTACTAAGCACCGAGCACTGTGGGAGACTCTAAGGAAACAGGCTTCTCTAGACAGACTTCTCCTTGCTCTCACGATGAGACAGAAGATACATTAGGATATCAACAAGCAAACACACAGATAAAATATCGCAAGTTATAAACTATATGAAGTGAAAAATAAGGGGCTTACATTGAAGATCATGGGAGGGTGAGATAATTAAGGCTGGAGTTAAAAGAAGCTCTTTGAATTAATATTTAAGAACCACATGTGAGGAACCCAGTGTGAAAAATTCTGCAAAAGACTGTCCAGGTGTTGTAAAGGCATTGTGAGTGAAGGGGAAATCTCAGTAAGAGAGTAGTCACATGGGCACGTCCATAAGAAAGGCTTTGTATGGAGCCAGCACTGTGGCATAGAAGACTAAGCCTCTGCCTGCAATGTCATGCGTACAGAGTGGCAGTGGTTTGAGTCCCAGCTTCTCTACTTCTGATCCAGCTCCCTGCTAATGCTTCTGGGAAAGCAGGGAAAGACTGGGAAATCAGGCCCAGTCCTGGCCATTTAGGGCGTGAACCAATGGATGGAAGATTGATCTCTCTCTGTCTCTCTGTTTCTCTCTCTCAGTATCTCTTCCTTTCAAATAAATACCTAAATCTTAAAAAAAAATAGAAAGGCTTTGTAACCTCATGCACTGAGTCTCCTCTCCCCAGTCAATCTTCATTAAAAGCAATGACAGATAAAACTGAAATGGAAGAAATTTATGAGACTTAGCTAGTTTTAAGAAAGATACACATCTCGGTAGCCTATAAATGAGCAAACAAAGGATAGATACAAAGCTTAAGGCCAAGCAGATAAAGGCAATGAGAAACTCAGCCTGTGTAAATAACTAAAACCAAAGTGGCTTTGCCAGGTGGGAACTGCACAGGTGCACTGCTTAGCACCGAAGTCCCCTTCGAATTATTTGGTAATAAAAAGAAAAAAAGTTGTCATCAATGATTTTTTAGTATAGGAAGCTAGAAAAATTTTGAGACAACTACCAAGCCAGAATTGTGCCCAAGGCACTCATATGGCTCAGTGGCTGGGTAGTCAGAACCGGAAACAGGGTCATCAACATAAAACCTGCTCTGACCAAGGGTCCCAGAGATGTGGCAGAGGCCATCTCCAAATCTCCAAGTAAGAAGAAATGAAAAAAGAAAAGAGGTAAATTCAAACTCTGTGATTCTATTCCATAGGTTATTCTAGAGCTGATATTGGTATGTGTTCAAGATATCCTGTCAAATGATCATTGTTTATAAGGAAAAGTAATTCTGAAAAAAGAAAACACCTGTGAATGAGAATGTAGGCCCAATCCATGATGTATTCTTACCATAGATCATCAGTGATTATGAAACTGAAAGAAGTGTGTATAACTCTCAGGAAACATTATGGCTCCTTCAAGTTGGAGTAGCCCTTTCTTCTCAGGTTTTCCTTTACAACTAGTACTATTCTAGACTCCACACAACACATAAGTACAGAAGACTGAAATATGAGAAGAAGCTGGCCCACATGGAGACATGGGGGCCCAAGGAAAGACTGGGTAATGAGTTTCCTTTTTTTTTTCCATATACATGCCCGACATTAGCCACTGTAGAAATTCCAATGCAGAAACCAATAATAGGTACAGATAAATAAATAAATAAGTAGGTAGACAGACAGACAGATAGAGCCTTCAGGAAAATCCTGTTCACCTAGCCCAATGACCTGGAAAGGGCTATTACCTATATATGGATAATATTTTTGGCAATACCTGCTCTAACCTGACCAATCAATGGTGCATGCAGCCACTGTGGTTCCAGCAGGCCAGGTGGGAAGTGATAATCACCTCAACACCTGCCCCCATGAAGGTGTGGACTGGGCTCTGATTCCTGCAGTAGTATCAGCAGGATGCAGTGCTAGCCGAGCTTCCACCTCCACAACCACCTGTTGCCATGAGCTGATGTGAGGCCAAGCAGCAACACTCCTCTTCCCCTTCTTCCTCCTTTTTGTTCCTGGGCCCAGCAGGAGACGGACTATACACAACCTCCCTCTGCTTGTACTATATCCCCACAGGAGGTCTGCCCGTTAAGCAAAAATGAATGATTAGACAGGATTCAGGTCTTCATAATACCCAAAATACTCAAAATATAATTGAAAAAGCACTCATCATACCATGCACCAGGAAAATTGCAATGTGAATGTGAATGATGAGAGATGATTGAGACTCCAACACAAAGATGGCTCACATGTCTGAAGTATCTGACAAGAATTTCAAAACACTCATCATAACATTTCTCAACAAACCATTACTGATTCTCTCAAAACAAATGTAGATAGAGAGAAATCTTAGGAAGGCAATAGAAGCTAGAATAAACAGTCAGATGGAAATTATAGAAACTAAAAATAAAATACCTAATTTGAAAACAAAGCCCACTGAGGATCAGCTCAATATCCTACCTCAGTAGATTGGAAATGATAGAACAGACTGAGTGAACTCGAGGGCAGATCAATAGAATTTACTCTACCTAAACAACAGAATAAAGAATGCCAGAGCAGCAGAGATCCATGAGCCCCTAACAAAGAGCTAACATCTGTATCCTTGGAGTCCAATGCAAAAAGAAAAATCTTTGAGGTGGCCAGAGAGAAATCACACATCACTTAAGGAGAACACCAAATCAAATAGCAGCAGAATTCTCATCTCGAATCATGGAGGCCTAAGGAATTGAAGTACTTCTCAAGGATTCAAAGAGAATTATCAACTACAAATTCTGTATCCACAGAAGGTATCCTTCAAGAATGAAAGGGAAATAAAGACATCGCTGACAATAGACAATGAGAATTTGTTACTAGGAAATCCACACTTAATGAATGATGCAAAAGAGTTTTCTAAATAGAAACAAAATGATAGTAAAAGAGGGCTTTCAACTTCAGGGAGGAAGGAAAACAGGAATGGGTAAAAATGCAGTTAAATGTAATAGAGGATCTTACCCCTCATGAATTTTTTACAAGTCCTGTTTAAGGGATGAAGCAAAAATTATAATGTTATCTGATGTGATGTTCAATGAATGTATAGGAAATACCCAAGAGAATCGTATCAAAACTTGGAAGGAAGATTCCTACACTTTCCTGGAAGTGGGAGCTCTCAACTCTAGTTAACTATGACAAGTTGTAATATCTAGAACAACCCCTAAGAGAAGTATTAAAAGGTATAAGGAGTAGCATACTGCAATATACTATCAATATTCAAGTTGGGATCTTTAAAAGTGTCCCTACAAACCAGAGGAAAGTAAGAAAAAAAGAAATAAGAAAGAGGAAGGAAACAGAAGATAATGAAACGGAAGGTGGAAGCCGTTGATATATAATTACCTTAAAGCTAAATGGTCTAAGCACACTAATTAAAAGCTAGAGACACACAAAGTGGATGGAAAACAATGTTTACTAAAAACAATTACAGAAGGAAATGTATAGAAGGAAGCTGTGAGTGTAGACTAGAACACCAAAACCAGGCTCTGAGTTATTCTAACTTTATACAGAAACAGGAAGGGCGTATACCGAAGATGGAGGAGGTTCTATGCAGGCTTCAGGACACCTTCAGAAAACAGAAAGGAGAAGCCAGTTGGGAGGAATAGGAGTTCATGTTTCTCAGTATATTGCATGCTAAAACTATGATACAAATATGATACAATGTTGACAATGCATAAATACCTGCTAGGATACTTGTTAGCACTCATTTCATTTGTTAGCAACACATTCATTTGTTTGAAATCATTTGTAATTGACTGAACAAGTTTTAAAACAAGTAGTGATTACATTACACAGTCTTAAGTTATTATAAATTTTGGTTTAAGTGACAAATTGTTTACATGTATGCAGAACATTTTGCATGTGGTTGAATAAGCAAGATAATAATATAACTTCAAGGATAGTAATGTAGTGCAGGAAAATATTTGGTACCTTTTCTACCCATTGCTAGGTTTATGGCTGCAGTCCCTACAACGAAATACAGATTCACAAATGATAAGCGTACATATTTATTTAACATGAATTTTATCCAACATAGGAGCCTTAAATTTTATAGATCTTATCTTCTTTTTCATGTCTGTAAATTTATTTTCGTTTGTATATGCCTATGTTCCCAAAATTGTGAATGTATATATGAGGGAAAAATACTTTGAGCAAGTGGACATTAAGGGAATAAGATGAATATGAATTATATAAAGGAATTTTAATTATGCAGGGTCAAAACCCAATTTTTAATAAAATGTTAGAACTAAATATGGAATGCCATTATGTATGAATAACACATGGAATTAGTTTATAAGATACCTTGGCTTAAAATTGCATTGCTCAAAGTCATGCTAACTTTTAAGTACGTGAACCTCAGATTCTACACAGATCAACCAAATGAATACTTATTTCTCACTCTTATTGGTCACTCAAGTATCCAGCCTCCCTTAAATATGGGTTCTTCATTTTGTGAAGCCATCAGAGGTCTTTCTTTCTGTGCTTTGTATTAAACAATATGTGAAGAAGTACATCAGCTCCATAACCAGTTCTGTCTTCAAATAGTGACTCAAGGCCCTTCCTCTCACACAGAACCCATTCCTGTGTTCTTCACAAGTCTGAACTGCAACTGCCATTTGTGAATGTGTGTCACACATTATGGAACATACAAGATCACACTCACTTTGCTAACTTCAACCTTTTACTTTTACTATGGAAGAAAATAGTGTTGCATCTCTAATCTGGTTTTTATTAATGGACTTCTGATAGTAAGTTGTAAGATATTATCAAATATTATCATTTGATAAATGATATAGCTTTAAAAAGAAATAAAAATTCAAAGAAGTAGGTAAACCTGTGTATTTTTTTGCTTAGGTTTTATGGGAAGTAGATAATGATGGAGAGGTATGATTGGATATAAAGTATGATCTAATTACAACACTGGGGTAGAACTTGGCAAGGCTTGTCTGCTCAGATTCTTCTTTGTGCCCCTCCGTCTTTAAAGATGGGTGTTCCTTTCCTCTGTGAACAGGGAGGGAACTTCTTGATTGAGAGCCTCATGACCTGATTCAGGGGGAAACTGAGAATGACCTACCCACTTCTGCTGTCATCTCAAATACCAAGCTGCTGTATTTGGGGTTAGTACGACCTGAACACCATCAGCATGTAGTCTTCATGGAGACATCACATTTTTAAGCAACAGTGCAGGAAGATATAAATTCAAGGAACATTATGTTAAAATGATAACACTCACATTTCTTCAAATCAGTCCCACTGAGAGTTGTTTTTAAATTAAGTCTATGGGATGTTCATAATTCAGTTTTTGTCCTTTTAATCAACGTGACTGCTATGGATAATCATAATCCAGCCTTAAAATGCAACACTAGGGTATCTGCAGAGAACTATGATTTCAATGAGCTCACTGAAAAAAATTTAATCTAAAATTACCGTATCTAAACACCTAGGTGTTACTCCACGATGTTGGGGAGCATACAAAAACTGTACAGTAACCAAAAAATCAGTGTGCTTGGCGTTGGCACTGTGGCATATAGGTTAAGCCTTTGCTTGTAGCACTGCCATCCCACATGGACACCTTTTCAAGACTTAGCTGCTCCTCTTCCAATCCAGCTCTCTGCTTATGACCTGTGAAGCAGTGGAAGATGGTCCAAGTCCTTGTGTCCCTATGCCCATGTGGGAGACCAGAAGAAGCTCCTGGCTCTTGACTTTAGATTGGCTCAGCTCCACCTATTACAGCTATTTGGGGAGTGATCCAGGGATAGAAGACCTCTCTTTCTGCCTTTCTCTCTCTGTCTGTAACTTTGCCTCTCAAATAAATAAATCTTTTAGAAAAAAATCAATGCACTTAAATATGTTCCCCTTTCTGCCTTCCTGACTTATTCCTCACTAGTTACATACTATTCATCCCAATTATGTACTGCAAGGCACAATCTCCTACAATTATCATTCACAGTAGCATGTTCAATAAAGTCCTGTGAGCATTTAATTAGATAACACCGAACCATTTCTCCTAGGGGAAATACAGGTTAGTTTCCTGGGAGCCTCTGGTCACAATATTTACATCAACCAATCAATACACAACCTTTTTTATGTGTGTTTCTGTTTAAAACAAATTAAATATATATACAGTCGACTCATTGACATTGAACTCACAGTGCCCTGTGCATAGCATGTCCAAGAAGGGCAAGGGAGCAGTGGAGCTGTATTGAAACAGGTGAGGAGAATCTTAGGAGATTGGGTTAAAGAGAGGACAGTGTAGATTATGTAGGGCTGTCGAGGCTACTCTACATTTATTGGACTCTTTTCCACAAATGAGAAGCTAAGGTATTTAAATTATTGAGCAAAGAGTGACATTTTCCAAAAGTCATCTCAATTACTGAGCTGAGATTTCAGTGTAGGGATTTAAGGTACCTTATGGCACATAGGAGGATATTTCAGGGAGCCCGGCAAGGCCCTGGGCTGGAGGTGGTGGTGGTGAGGAGAAATCAGTGGGAACAGGGGGCACAGGTATTTTTCACACACATTTCCAGGGGTTTCTACCTGAAGTCCTTGTGGTGGAGAGGAAAGAAATCAAAGATGACACCCAAATGTTTGGTTTCAATTGCCACTTCCAGAGATCAGGAAGATTGTGGGAGGAGCAGGCTGGGGTAGAAGATCAGGTGTCTGGTTACCTTTGAGATCCCTATTAAATATCACAGCAGGGGATGGGCATTTGGCACAGTGGTTCAGATGCTGCGTGGGATGCCCACATCTCCTAGGGGAGTGCCTGGGTTTGAGTCTCAGATCCACTTCTGACTCTAGTCTCCTGCTGATGCACCTCCTGGGAGGCAGTAGGGGAGGCTCAGATGTTTGGATCCTGCTCAAGTGGGAGAACCAGACTGAGTCCTCATCTCCTTGCTTCATTCTGGCCCAGCCTTGGGTGTTGCAGGCATTTGGGGATTAAATCAGCAGATGGGACCTCTCTCTCTCTCTCTCTCTCTCTCTCTCTCTCTGACTCTGTCTCTATCTCCTATTCAAACAAAAAATGAAAATAAACATTTTTAAAATTCCAAATAACTGGATAAATAAATATGGATTTCAGAGTAGAGCTACAGATTTGGAGATTAAAAACATGGGAGAAGTTATTATGTGGATAGTGCTATAAACTATGATGCTGGATGCAATCACCAAGGGAACTAGTCTTTAATCACAAAACTATAACAGTTTGCATCTGGAATACAAAGCTATTGTGTCAGCATACAGGAGTGATTTTCTTCACTGGTACTCACTATTTTTAAGTGGTATACCCCAGTTTCCTTACACTGCCTGCTGTTGAGGAGGTGCTCAACAATATTTACTGACTGATAGTGATGGACGTGTCCTTTTGGTCATGACCTGACCAGTGTTAAATCCAGGGCAACAAAGCAAGTCTTCTTATTTCTAACGCAGTGGTCTTTTATCATCCTTAGATCTCCTGCCAAATTTAATTCACTTTCTTACTCTTGATAAACACTGATCTACTTTGCATTTCTTTTCTAATTCCTTTACTAAGTTGCTGTTTGGTTATTTTTCTTAAATTTATGATGCCTTTAAAAGCCAAATTTGCTGTATTTTCTTGTGTTATAACAGAAAATGAAGACATACAATAATTTATTAAATAATCAATGTTCAAGAGTAGGAATTTTTAATTTAATATAAATCCTTTTTACTCAAGTTATTCAATTATAATAATATTCAACCATTTTAAAATATAGTTGTTATAGATTTTCTCTATATCATAAAGGAAAAATGCTGTGTTTGATTTTAAAATCCTGGGGAAGGAGAGGAAGATTCAGGATATTGTGTCAGATAAATTTTATAATAAAATGGTTTGTGTCAGATACATTTTATAATAGAAAGAACAGGCACAGGAATATATTGATAACATCTGTGTATTTATTTAACCAATATCAAGTTAGATTTCAGATTATATTAATTCCAAATCATTCTTCTTATTAGTGCTAACTTAGAGGAATACTTAGCACTCAGGTAGTGTGTTAGTATGTACACTCAGTATTACAAAATAGATAAACTCTTAGGCTTCAGTTTATCATCCTTGTTCTGGATCTTTTCTTCTCATTTCCCTCTCCCTTTGTCCCCTGTAGTTTGGGGATTTTTACTGTTTTTCATTCTCTTTTGTTGAGGGGAAGAAGGTGGAGAGGAGCAGGTGAGTCCTAGAAAACAGAAGTTGTTTTTTCAACTCCACCCATATTGGAGAATGTAGGCACTTCCACGTAGCTACATGGTATACACTGTGCCAACACAGTGTACTTTGTGTGGAAATGTGTTCAGTGGACAATGAAATCAGCCGAGGAAACAAGGAAGTACACTGTGGCCTAAATGAGTTGCAAAACAAGCCTATGATAGACAATGCTTCAAGTTTTCTGTAAAGGGGAGATGTGAAGGGTTGGTGCCATAAATATCACCCAGCCTGGCCTGACATTTCTCCATTAGAGACTTATTCCTTTGCCCACTTAAAAATGACAAAAATTGAAAGCAAACATTTCAAGAAAAGCATCACATTACAATGTGCACACATCTCATTGTGACTTCATTGATTCTTTTTCTCAACAGAAAATATAGAAGTGAATTAGGGTCAGGGAGATGCGAGTTCCCAGTTCCTGATAGTGGGCACAAAAGGGGGCCCATAAGGGAGATAAGCTTGCTCAAAAGAAAGTATGTGAGTGCTAGAGATGTCATCTCTCACACAATTTTTTACAAAAAGATGAGCATTTGAATGTTTCAAACTAGCTCCCCATGTTGAAATGTGCAAGGGCAGGTATTCTGATGAAAACTGAAGACAAGGCACTTGGCAAAATGTTTGGCATATTTTATATATTCAATGAATGATTATTTGAACAGTTAATCACCTGCTTCAGAACAGGGATGGGTGGGGACACCCAGACCAATCAAGCACCAGTGAAAGGTTTGTCATGGACAATGGTCTAAAACCTGCACTTCTTCTCTAGATCCATAAGAAGTCATTCTACCCTACACGTTTCCCAAGTTTTACTTTCGAAAAATGAGACTTGAATTTTTGTGGTAAATTCACACTGAATAGGCATAAGAATGATCAGCAAACTAGTTTTCCAAAGAAACCACAATTTTTTAAATTCAAAGATATATTAGAAATAGGTATACCATTCAACACAAATATAAATAGAAAAAGGACTAAATTACTGTTGTCATAGTATGCTACCATGAACTCAGATCTGTGTATGAGACAATAGCTGCTATATTTAATTTGAAATATCTTTATATTGAAACTGCTATGGGTATCCAAATTATTAGAAGTAAAATATACCCTACAATTAAATTGGACAGAATGCTGTATAATTCTATATAATTCTGTATAATTTTATGAATACATTGAGATTCACCTACACACAGCTTATTGCTTGGGTAGTACTTGGGCTGGAACAAAGGTTTCCTGCCTGGCAGTCATTGCTTTTCCTAGAACTCTCTTTAAAGGAGTAGGTGACTCCTACAGGAAATGTTGCAAAATGGAAAACCCATCTCAGACTCCTAAATCCATGTCCAACTATGATTAGGTGGTGGCATTCAAGGATACTCAGAGTTGATCCCCGTTACTCATGGATTCCATATTTGCAAATTCATCAACATGTAAAAATCTCATTGAAATCTCCAAATCAATACTCGGGACACTAAGTCATTTATGGCGGTGAATGAATCCTCCAGTGTGCACATTGGCTGTGAGATGTAACCCAGCTGAGAGCCAACCAGACAGTGCTCTGCTTTCTTTTCCTAGCTCATACTGGCAACAAGAATCAGCTTCTTGGTGTAGGTGGCGCCATGGTTAATAGATTCTCGCTGGTGATTTTTTGGTATAGTGTTGAAATGCTGCCTAGTGTTTCTTAGCACAAAAGTGTTGTGATATGCCTTGCACAATAAAGTAAGGCTGTTGGATACGCACCCTTTAGGCATGAGCTATAGTGTTTTAACTGAGTTCAATATTAATGAATCGACAGTATATGTTAATTTGTTTAAACAGAACCTCCTATCAAGCTAGCTTATGTAGGATTAGTACACACACACACAAACACACACAATGTTGTGATCAAAGATTGGCAGAAACCTAACCCTTTGTGCTCTATAGGAACAATGGGACACCATGGGCTAAATGAGCTCTCCAAATGACTTTATATAACGTAACTACTATGAATAAGAATCAGTTATACTTCTTTTTTGAGTGTGTTAAATTTAAAACTTCAATTTGACTTAAAAATTTAATCCTTGTGTGTGTGTGTGTGCGTGTGTTTGCAGTGAAAGAAAATATATACACTCTCCCAACAGTGTATATATGCATTGTTTAGCCAACAAATAAGTCTTGCTCCTACATTGCATCAGCATTTTCTTAAGTTCTTTGGAAAACATGAACATATAAAGCATTCATTGTCCTGGTTCCCAGAAGTGCAATTTAATGCATCATATATTGCAAACAAAAACCTAAGGCATATAGTATTACAATATGCCTAATAAGGGTCGGCTAGGTTTATTGGCTAACCTCTGCTCTGAATTCCAAAGGGGCTACTTGGGTTACAGCGAGGTTGAAATAGGTAGGATTTGGGCAGGTATAGAGGATGGGTATAGTTTTTTATTTTGATTTATTTTTCATTGTTTTGGAAGGCAGAGGGACAGAGAGAGTTGAAGGTGAGTTTATTTCAGGAAGCACACACAATCAGAGGTACACCATGAACATTAGGAAAACAAATAAGGAGAAAGCAGACTTACACTATATGGAATATTTTAGAGTAACACGATGCAATTTAAAGCTAGTGGCAAAAGACTGCTAAGTTATTGCTGTCTCATAACTATTTTACTGTGATTTAAAAGTCTTGCATGAAACAATATCTGGTATCTTCAGAGCTAATAGTTAATCTGAAATATCTTTATATATTAAAACTGTTAGGGATATCTAATATCATTTTAACAATAAAACACTGGGAGCAAGATGTACCCTAGAATTAAATTGGTTTTAAATTGTGTTTAGGTAAAATAATGTCTGCATGTTTATTGTTGGTATTAATATGACATATTGTGCAATGTCTGGGTCCAGCAGTTGTCTCACTTGTGGGTGATATTTACATAACAGCAAACTTTTAAAAAATGAAAACTCTGCAGATCCTAGAGGGATGAGTGCATGCATGGATGAAAGAACTGCTGTATGGCCAGACGGTGTTTAAATGTGTGTGTAACTTGCAGGATGTCACACGACAGAATGACATGTGCTTGAAGCATGGAGATCATCGCCCTAATAACTCTAACATGTATACTGACCATTTTGAAAAGAGAGAACATATTATTTTATACATTTTGGACCTCCAAAACTTAATTTCCAGGTATCTCTCTAAGTCTACATAGCTTTTTTTAATTTTTTTTTTATTTGACAGAATAGAGAGAAAGAGAGACAGAGAGAAAGGTCTTCCCTCCATTAGTTCACTCCCAAATTGGCCGCTTCGGTCAGTGATGCACCGATCGGAAGCCAGGAAGCAGGTGCTTCCTCCTGGTCTCCCATGTGGGTGCAGGGGCCCAAGCACTTGGGCCATCCTCCACTGCCCTCTTGGGCCACAGCAGAGAGCTGGACTGGAAGATTAGCAACTGGGACTAGAACCTGGCGCTCATATGTGATGCCGGTGCCGCAGGTGGAGGATTAACCAAGTGAACCACAGCCCTGGCCCCATAAGTCTACATAGTCACAGGCACGACTGGCTTCCATGTCTCATGATTCCTTGTGAAACTTTTTTTTTGTAATTAATGCAGTTAAAGAAGAAAAGCTCTAACTGTAGTCAAGTCTTGTCCTAACTTGAGATCTCATTTATCTCCATGGTGACCTTGTATAATGCACCTTTGGTCCTTTATGGATGAATTTTATACTTTAAGTCTCAGGGGACCTTTCTCTTTCCCAGTAACTGAAGTTTACCAACTACCAAACGTATTATTCAGAAGTAGAAATCAATAATTTGGGGTAGTAATAAATAGTGTCATTTTACTAATAGTCTATGTTCTTTTTTGAAACCACATGCTGATACTTTTCAGAGCCAAGCTGCCAATTAGTACTGGACATTAATAATAATTGGGACAATATGCTATTCCATCCCCTCTCCCTCTACAGATGTAATGAACCACATATCTGCCAGATGGAATTACAGCCTAATGTACCTTGACTTGCTGTTGCAGAGTTCATGAGCCTGGTTTTTCTTTCTAAGCATTTTCACCGCTAATTTTGCCAACAGACTCAGAGTCATCAGGATCTGTAAAGGTATGAGCTTGAAAAGTAGATAATTTCAACATGATATAGGGATGTCTGGATACATCCTCAGAGGATTTTGACATTCAAACTCCCCCTGAATGCTATGGACTTGTGAAGCTGTCCCACACTTCCTGTAGAGGAACTTAGATTTTACTGCCAGAGAAGGAGCTGAAGTGGCCTCTACTCCACAGAACAAGGGCTCCACTCAGTAGCTGTCCTCATTTCTTTCTGGACAGACTTGCACAGGATGAAATTCTTGAATGACCCAGGTAGACTCACGTGGATCCTGATAAGGGAAGAAAGATGCTGCACACTTAAAGAGCAGAGAAAATTCGCTGTTACAGAGGCATTCTTAGCAGGTTGAGACTTGGGGAGTATTATATCAAGGCTGGAATGAAAGGAGTACTTTCTCAGTTCAAAGGGGATTCTAGCCTAGTAATGATGATAAAGAATGGGGTCAAACATGCTTCAAGAGCAGTCCTTAGAAGCTTGGGCAAAGCAATATCACTACTCAGCAAAGGGAAAACACACAAGTTGCCATGACAGAAGCTAAAGGAAGGGAAAAGTAAGCTGAAGGAGGGGGTATTCTGAAATGTGTTTGTTCTGTAAAGCCAAAATAGCCCAACCAATGGTCATCTTTTGCAAGAAGGGATAGAAGACTCACTCTTTATGGAGACCATGGAGAATGTGCTAGTGAGAGAGGGGAACCATCATCATTAAGAACACTAAGTGACTCCCCTTGGCTGGAGAGGTAAGCTCAGGCAGAATCAATAACATCCATGGATTTGATGGAGGTCCAAAGAAGTAGCAGCCAAGCTGTGGGACTTGACCACCAGATTCCATGAGATTTGACCAGAAAGATAAGAGGTACAGTCAGCAGGTCTTGCTCAACAGAGCCTGGTAAAAATAGTTAATAGGGCTTTTGGGGGGAGGGGGTTGCAGGAGTGAGTAAGTAGCCAGCAATAATGCTACTTAACATCTGAAACCAAATGATAATAAGAAAATAATAGAGCAACAGAAAGCTGAGGATAGCCACAAATTAACAAATGCTAATTCCTGCTCAGTTCTCAGACCTGAACCAAATTTTCAAATTCAAAACAGACTACCATATATGTGGGAATAAAGGCCCTACCATGTGTTGTGAAATTTCCTAAATTATTCCGCAGAGGGAGCCACAGTCATCCATTCGTGTTAGTTTATATTGGGGAAATCAGAATCACAAGGTATTTCAAAGAATACTGAAGGTAGGGTCTGAACTGATATTGATACCCAGAAATACAAAGCCCCATCATATCCTGGCTTTGACAGTGGTGCCTAAGGAAGTTAGTAAAATTCAAAATCTTGGCTAAAAGGCATCTCTCAGTGGTCCACTTGGCCCAAGGATCTATTCAAAGGTCATTTCTCCAGTCCCCAGGTATGTGATAGAAATCTATATCCTTAGTCATTATAGTGATCCCCTCATTGATTTTCTAGAATGTGGAATAAGAATTATCAGGGTGAAAAAGGCTCAAATGGTAACCTCTGAAATCCCTCCTCATTCTGTTGCTGAAATATTAAATAACAAGCAATATAGCCTGGACAGACAGCAAAGACTTGCACCACTTTTAAAGACCTATAGAATCCAGGAAAAGTGATCCTTATTGTGTTCCCATTTAAAAAAAAAAAGTATGTATGTATGTATGTATCTCTTTCTATCTATCTATCGCTCTATCGATCTATCTGTCTATCTAAGGGATATTCCATCTGCTACATCACTCCCTAACTGCCCCCCAAACAGCCAGGGGAGCCAGGAATATAACCCAGATTTTCCATGTGGGTGGCAGGAACCCAAACACTTGAGTCACACTGCTATCTCCCAGGGTCAGTGTTAGCAGGAGGCTGGCGTCAGAAGCAGCGACAGGTATCAAACCTTGTCTCTCTGATACAGGGCATAGGCAACTTAACTGCTGGTCTAAACTGTTGCCCCTTGTGTCTCCATTTAATTCACCTGTTTGAATCCTGCAAAAACTGGGCTGTTCTGTAAAAAGGTTGTTGGCTAACACAGATTAGCAAATAATAGCTGTGTTTGCAGTTGGATGTGGTATAGTTGCTAATGCAGATAAGCATGGTGTTGAGTGCATTGTAGGTAATCATTTATCTGGCGAGTATATTTTTCCAGTAAAATGGACAAAGATGTCGTAAGTAGGTCACATTCACTTTAAAGGGACAAAATATTCATTTATGTCATCTCAGAGTTATGTTCAACTTCTCATCCTCTTGTGTTGTGGTTTGATGGTTCCCACAGCTTTCTTCAGCTCCTAGCTTATTTTCTATCACGGGAATTTTTCTTAATATGTTTCATTTATGTTTAACCCTTTCTTGACATCTGTTTTTCAGAATATCTTGACCAACACAATGAATATGTCAAACACTATAAAATGTCTAATGCTACTAACTTTGATTTTTCAATCTTTTTAATGTTATTAATTTATATAAACAATTATACATATTTTTGGACCAAAGTATGATATTTCAATATGTGTATACCCTATATACTCATCAAAACAGGTTAATCAGTATTTTTCCTTCCTTGACATTGCTTTATGATTGGAGGATGGAGCTTGCATTCTGTTTGTTCATACAGTATATACTAGCTTATTGTGAATTGTAATCTCCTTATTAAGCTACGTAACACAAGAATTTTTTTCCTTTGACCCAATTCCCGTACCTGTTATCCAAACTCCTTCTATTCCTCTCACTCCTCCCAGCCTCTAGCAATCACTGTTGTGTTCAGATTGAGTCTTTGGAGGGAGGTGTATATCTTCCATATATGAAGGAGAACATGTGGTATTTGTCTTTCTGTGTCTGTCTTATTTCACGTAACCTGCTGTCCTCCAATTTCATCCATTTGCTGCGAATGACAGGATTTCATTCTTTGTGCAGCTGACTAGTATTCCATGCTGACTAGCATTCTGTACATACACCGCATTTTCTTTAGCCATTCATCTGACGATGGACACAGGGTTGGTTTCATACTTTCGCTATTGTGAACAGTGCTGCAATAAATAGGGTGGAGCAGTTATCTCTTTGATAAAAGAATTTCATGTCTTTTGGATGGATAGCCAGAGTGCCATCTTGGGATCATATGAGAGTTTTACTTCTTGATTTTGTTAAAAAAAAATCCCCACATTGTTTTCCACTGTGGCTCTACTAAGTTACATATCCACCAACAGTGTGTGAGATTTCCCCATTGTCCACATGCTAATCAGCATTTACCTTTCTTTTGAACCATTGCTGTTCTAATGGGGGTGAGTTGAGATCCCATTGTCATTTTGATTTGCATTTCCCTCATCAATGCTATTGATCCTGAGCATTCAAAATTTCAGGACGTGTATACAATGTGTACTGTTCAAACAGGGTAATCAACTTCCACTTTTTTGGTATTAATCTACAATTGGAGATTTGGAAGTTTGTTCTATTTCTTTGTTAAATATATACTAAATTATTACGAATGATAGTCACCAAAACATTTTATGTAGCTATTTTTTTTTTAACATGGAAGTATCAGTGTTCATGTTAGGTTATTTTCTCCCAAATAAATTGAGTAAGTTAGAGGTCAGTTTGGCCCAGTGCAGACTGTCAACCATGACTGCATGCTAAAATCACCTAGCGCACTTTAAAATCATGGCAAGCCTTTGAAACTCTCCCAGAAATACTGATTTTATGGTCTGGATGGGCCTACCCATCAGAATTTTGACAAGTAAATTAACTTCTCTAAGTCTCAATTTTCCTCCTGTCACTGAGATAGATTCTTTTTTTTTTTTTTTTTAAATCCTGCATGGCCATCATTGGGAAGATCTTAGAAGCTGGCATATTCTTGTTTGTGGCTCGCTCCTTCAGTTTGTTCTAAATTTTCCTCAAATATTCTGTCCTTAAAGGGGCCTTCTCTGCCACACTAGTGCTCACTGTGGCCTCCCAGCCTGCCCACTGTGAGGTCCCTCCCCTGGGCACTTGTCATCTTACAGCACACTCTACAGTTTGTGCCTCTCCCTCAGATGAAACTGGGACTGCCGTCTTTCTCATTTGGTACAGTAAGATTCTGAACAGAAGTTGGCAAACGACAGTGCATGGGCTAACAAGACCTGTTGCCTGTTTCCATAGTTTCATCAGCACACAGGAAGTCTGCTTGCATGTCATTCATGGCTGCTCCTGCACACACTGTCACATGTCCTGCAAAATCTAGCATGCTCTGATTGACTATCTGGTCCTGTATGAAGTTTGCCATCCCTTGGTATAAAAAGTATCTTCTTCTTCTTGTTTTTTTTTTTTTTTTTTTTTTTTTGGACAGGCAGAGTGGACAGTGAGAGAGAGAGACAGAGACAGAGAGAAAGGTCTTCCTTTGCCGTTGGTTCACTCCCAATGACTGCTGCGGCCAGTGTACTACACTGATCCGAAGCCAGGAGCCAGGTGCTTCTCCTGGTCTTCCATGCGGGTGCAGGGCCCAAGGACATGCGCCATCCTCTACTGCCTTCCCAGGCCACAGCAGAGAGCTGGACTGGAAGAGGAGCAACCAGGACAGAATCTGGCACCCCGACTGGGACTAGAACCTGGGGTGCCGGCGCCACAGGTGCCAGCCAAAAGTATCTTCTATATGGGGCATGCTCAATAAATATCCAAGCATTTATTCAACAGTATGTCTGCACAAAATCAGCAGCCCTCAAAAATGGTAAATTGTACATTTGATTTGATTAAAAGTGAGTATGGCCAGATCAAAGAATCAAATTACTAGAAACTGATAGACTAAAATGTTTATCTGAATAGACTGTATGTGATTTTCTAAGGCTACAAGAACATGGTGGATGGTTTCTTTACCTGCATCTCCCTCCCCCCTTTTATGTAGAAAAGGGAAATGCTAGGGAAATGGGAGGTTTCATTGCCTGGTCTTTTTATGGCCCCTTTACTACAAACCAAAATATTCTCCCTGCTTAGGAATGTGGTGCTTTGTTATGTCACAGGTAAAGTTCCCAGGACAGGGAGCCCCCCGGCCCTCCCCTAAGGCTTGAGGGCTAGATGATCATCATCTGGCAACCTTGAAGGGACTCTGTTTGGAAGTTGTGCTCACCATCATTACCCTGAAATTGATTTTTAAATTGTCCATTAGTGTATTCATAAGGGAGCACTGCTTCTTTTGCCAAGAGCAAAATTGTGAAGTTGGAGAACTGTATTAGAACCTTGACTTTTGCTTTTTGCTTTGACTTTTAAGGCTGACCCTTTTTTTGAAATATAGACCCCCTGACAATCTTGTAAACTCTAAAGATGCTTCTTAGGATGTGCGAAAAAGAGAGAAAGAAAGAGAGAAAAGAAAAAAGAAAGAGGGAGAGAATGGAAAACCAAAGGATGACAAATGAATTATATTAAAATTGTAGTAATCACAAAAGTCAACAGTTTTTTATAACAACTTATATTTTTAAAAGATTTACTTATTTATTTGAAAGGCAGAGTTACAGAGAGGCAGAAGCAGAAGCCATGAGAGAGGGATCTTCCATTCCTGGGTCACACTCCAATGGCTGCAATGACCAGAGTTGGGTTGATTAGAACCCAGGAACCGGGAACTTCTTCCAAGTCTCCCACATGGATGCAGGGGCCCAAGGACTTGGACCATCTTCTGCTGCTTTCCCAGGGCATAGTAGAGAGTTGGATTGGGAAAGTGGAGCAGTTGGGTCTCAAACCAGTGCCCATATGGAATGCCAGCACTGCAGGCAGCAGCTTTAACTGCTACACCACATCGTCAGCCCCTGACACACGACTGCTAAACATAGTAGATAAAAGAAATAGTTACATAGGCCAGCATTGTGGTACAGCAGGTTAAGCTACCACGTTCAATGCCGGCATCCCATACTGGGGTGCCGGTTCATGTATTGATTGCTCTGTTTCATGTACAGCTCCCTACTAATCCAGCAGAGGATTAAGGCTTAATTATGTGGACCCCTGCCACCCATGTGGGAGATGCAGATGGAGTTCAGGGTGACTGGTTTTGGTTTGTCCCAGCTCGGGCCATTGTGGCTATTTGGAGAGTGAACAAGCATGTGGGAGATCTCTCTCTCTCTCTGTCTCTCTCTCCGTCTCTCTCTCTCTTTCTCTCTCTCTCTCTTTGCTTTTCTGGCTTTCCAATAAATAAATAAATATCTTCAAAATAAACAATTATATTTCCAAAATCACATTTCAAGACATTTATAACAACTGTAATATGATACAACAATATCTATGATATCTAATGATAGTAAGGTCATAAGTATTACTAATGCAACTATGACAGATGCCTGGATTTGAAATCGTTATTGAACCCCTAAAATATGATACAGAATGTGGCCCCATTAAAGTTCCCTGAAAGTCTCATCTGGAGTGCCATATATGATGCCAGAATTTGGAGTGCCATATGATCTCACCTTGTGCTTATTAATAAATCCCCAATATTAATAAGCCCATATGGGTTCCTGCCTATTAAAGAATAATTCTGAATACCGGCATAAATGAACAAGGCAGTGTGGTACATGTTTAAGTTTTTATTCAGTGAGTAAGATGCATAGGAGAGTGAGGGTTTTGTCTAAAAGAAAGGGATAAATCTGGGTTCATACCGAGTACCAGGAACCAACCACATGAAAGAGCATCTAGGCCAGGAAGCATGGGGTGGATGGCCCAAGGCCATGCACCCTGAAGGCACAGGGGCAAAAGGCCAAGGAAAGGAAGGGAGGGAAAAAGGCGGGGCACACTCTGTCCCAGACTTCTAATCCATTACCAAAGGGGAGTGGTTAATTATCCTGATTGGCCAGTGGGTGCACAGGTGTGGCCAGGTGGGGGCATGAGGTCACACAGGCGTGTGGTGAAGGCGTGGTCTTCCAGCTCACAAACCTAATCAATTTTAACCTGTATGCCTGTCTACATCAGATTCACAATTGAAGTTGGTGCTAAATTTCAGTGAGTGATTAACAAACAGAAAGCTGTAATCTCCCCCCATCTTCTTTCTTGGACCTGCCTCTCTTTACACTCCAAGCACTATTTTTTTTTTTTTTTTGCACTCTTGAGCCTGTTCCTGTTCTCAGAAAGTACTGCTCACTCTTCGTCACGGCAAATTTAAGTCCATACATTTAACCTTATGGTAAATTTCAGTCCATACATTTTGATGACCCCAGAAGAAGCACGTTTTAAAATGAACCTTTCCATGACTAGAGATGGTCTCTTTAAAGAAATTTCAGCAATAGCCCCTGATAATCACATACTGAAATACTAACTCCTGAAATTTTAGTACAAGTGTACTGGGGATTATACATATATAAAATTAGCCTGGATATGCATTAGTCAATTTGGCCATTGAGTGCACTATAGGAAGCTGGTGAGATAAATGTAGAATTGCAAAATTTTCAATTAGCTTGTGAGGCAGTGGTAGGCTATAGTTGGCCCTATGCAAAATAATTCATGTAGCATTATGGGAATTTGTCTTCTACATTGCCTGGCTATCTTGCTTTAATGTGCATTTGTTACTAGGAAGTTGTACTAATGGAGTATTGTATTATTATTGTTGATAAAATAATAATGATATTTTATAGTCACTGCACATCATTCTTTGTTCCTTGACTTTGTTTGTACAGGAAAATCAAAGGAACAAATTGCCATTTAGTGCTTTTCCACGTCTCCAATAAAATATCAGCAGGAAAGCATAGGCTCAGATTTATCAATGAGCAGATGCTAACAGATTATGAAACTATGCAAGGGGCCAGTGCTGTGGTGTAGTGGGTAAAGCTGCTGCCTGCAGTGCTGGCATCCCATACGGGCTCTGGTTTGAGTCCCAGCTGCTCCACCTCCTACCCAGCTCTCTGTTATGGTCTGGGAAAGCAGCAGAAGTTGGACCAAGTCCTTGGGCCCCTGCACTCACATGGGAGACCCAGAGGAAGCTCCTGGCTCCTGGCTTCTGATCATCCCAGCTCCAATTTGGGGAGCGAACCAGTGGATGGAATCTCTCTCTCTCTCTCTCTCTCTCTCTCTCTCTCAGCCTCTGTAACTCTGCCTTTCAAATAATAAATAAATAACACTTAAAAAAATAAAGTTAATTCCTTGATACTTAAAAAAAATAAAAGAAACTATGTAAAGCCCAATATACTTGAATAAGTGAGTGAAAGCTACCTCTCTGTCAATTCAGACATTGCTGATGGAACTCAGTAATGGAACTTAGGGAAAATATTTGATTTGAGACATTTTTGGAAGAGAAGAATTACCACTAAATTTTCATACTTTGTGTTCTAATTACCCAATGGCCATTTTCCTCCCTGTTTTCCTTGCTGACAGATACTACTTTCCCTTCCCACCACACAAGGTATTTTAGGCACTAGATATTTGTACTGTTCAATGAGGTATAAGACTATATAGCTCTGAGCATATCCTAACTGGTATCAGTCCTTAAAGCCAAAACAAGTAAAAGTTACCCTGAATATAATAATGTTATTTAATGTGACATAGAAATCCTCTAGGTGTCCTTTTACATCAGCAATTTTATGATGGTTCTAATACAGTCTTACAAAAGAATAATAGAATGGAAAATTGGCAAGGATTGCTGGATTAGAGCAGTAAACACAGTAGGAATTACTATGTGCCAGGCTTTCAGATAGGGATTCTGAATGTGTAAATGGAAATGATATCTCCTGTCCTCAAGGGCTTAAAGTGGAGTGAAACTGACAAGCAATAGTTTATGGAAAAACTGTGTTGAATGCTTTGAGAGAAACAAGTACAATCTGCTAAAGCATCCAGGAAGTTAGGCTTCCTGAAGCACGTGGTACCGCAGGTAAGTTTTAATGAACTATAAGGCACTACCCAAATGAAGAGAGGCATAGGGATTATACTTAGAAAGAACAGCAGGAAGATGGGTGAGATGAGGCAAAGGTAAGTTAATATGGACAGTGGAGACCAAAACTGATGTAGGTGAGCATCGTGTCCCTCAGTGTTTCCCTGAGGAGATTTGCAGCTAAGATTCTCTGAGAGTAAAAAACGCTGCTCTGATCCAGAAACCTCCTATTCCATGGCAGATGCTATCTATTTCCCACTTTCTCTCATCTGTCATCTATCCATCCATCATCTTTCCATCTATGAATTTAACAACAAGCATCATTCTAGATGATGTTAAATGAGAATTACTGTCATAAAAGCTAGATCTTGAGAATGGCCATGTTAATACATAGCTATATCAAAATTAATACAGGAAAAATGGCATAGAGAGTTAAGAAGGTCTAAAATCAATCCAATCAAAGTATCAAAAAGAGGGGCCAGCACTATGACATAGTTGGCTAAGCCTTTGTCTGCAGTGCTGGTATCCCATATGGGTGACATTTCTAGTCCTGGCTGCTCCACTTCTGATCCAGCTCCTAGCTGATGGCCTGGGAAAGCAGTGGAGGATGGCCCAAGTGCTTGGGACCCTGCACCTGCATGGAAGACCAGGAAGAAGCTCCTGGATCAGTCCATCTCTGGCCATTGAGGCCATTTGAGGAATGAACCAGAGGGTAGATCTTTCCATTTCTCCCTCTCTCTGTCTGTAACTTTACCTTTCAAATAAAAAATATATAAAATATTTAATAAAAATCAGAAAGAAGAAACAAAAACCTTGGAAAAGAGACAACGGAAGGGAAATCTGTATGATTATGGAAAGCCAATCTTCAAATATGGGAAGCTCAAGAAATCCCATGTGAGAGAAACCAAAAATAATCTATACCTCAATATACAATAGTGAAATGGAGGAAAATGTTGGCTAAGAGCACACATTTCAGAGAGGAAATGACAGATTATCTGCAAAGGAATTCTAAAGGCTACTATCTCAATTGCTCTAACCAGCAAATAGAAAATGTTCTCAACTGATAATTGTTTATTTAACAAAACTTGAGAATCAAATGTTGGGGAATCATCAACTCATACACTATAAATGTAAACAAATTGCATTTATCAATTATACCTCAAGTTGAGGAAAAATACTTTTTAAAAAAAGACAAATACTAATTTATTTTCAATGCTATCAAAGTAGTAAAATGTACACCTAGTGAACACTAACATCAGAAAAAAAATATGAGGAAAACATTTTTTAAGTTTATTTATTTCAAAGTAAGTCACACACACACAGACACAAGAGAGAGGGAAAGAGAGAGGGAGGGAGAGAGGGAGAGAGGGAGAGTGGGAGAGAGGGAGAGAGTAGGAGAGAGGTCTTTTTTCCACTAATTCTCTTTCAAAATGACCACAACGGCTGAGGCTGACCAGGTGGAAGCCAGGAGCCAGGATCCAGGAAATCCATCTGGCTCCCATGGGTGGCAAGGACCCCAAATACTTGCTTTATCATCAGCTGCCTTCCAGAGTGCGCATTAGAAGGAAGCAGAACTGGAAGTGGAAGCAGACTCCTTGACCTTTTGAAATATGGGATATAGACTTCCCAAGAGGTGGCCCAATTCACTGTTCCACACCATCCACCATGCCGTTTTTTTAAAAGAAGAAATTAATTACTTTTGATGGATTGTTTCACTAAGACCACATCATGATTTTAAATGTATGCACCTATTTCTGTGCCTTCATAATAAAAAACACACAGAGGTTGGTGTGGCACAGCAGGTTAAGTTCTCCAAAGACTGCCATCTCATTGTGGAGTGCCAGTTTGAGTGTTGGCTACTTGGCTTTCTTTTCTTTTCTTTCTTTTTTTTTTTTAAAGATTTATTTATTTGCTGAAAGTCAGAGCCATACAGAGAAAGAAGGAGAGGCAGAGAGAGAGAGAGGTCCACTGATTCACTCCCCAGTTGACTACAATGGCCAGAGTTGCGCCGATCTGAAGCCAGGAGCCAGGAGCTTCCTCTGGGTCTCCCACACCAGCAAAGGGGCCCAAGAACTTGGGCCATCTTCTACTGCTTTCCCAGGCCATAACAGAGAGCTGGATTGGAAGTGGAGCAGCCGGGACTTGAACCAGCACCCATATGGGATGCCGGCACTGCAGGCAGTGGCTTTACCTGCTACACCACAGTGCCGGCCCCTATTCTCCTTTCAGTCCAGCTCTCATGTGAATGACCTGGGAAGGCAGCAGATGATGGTCCTAAATCATAGGGTTCTGCACCCATATGGGAGACCTGATGGAGTTCCAGGCTCCTGACCTCAGCCTGGCCCAGTCCTGGCTGGTGTTGCTAAGAGGGACTTAACCAGTAGACAGGTGCTCACCCACCCTCTCCCTCTCCCTTTCCCCCTTTCCTCCCTCCCCCTCTCCTCCCTTTCCCTCTCTCCCTGTCTCCCTCTTCCCTCCCCCTCCCCCTCTCCCTCTTCTCCATCTTCATCTTCTTCTGCCTGTGATACTTTACCTTTCAAATAAACTAGTCTTTAAAAAATATGAAGAGGCTGGCACTGTGGCATAATAGGCTAAGCCTCCACTTGCAGCACCAGCATCCCATATGAGCACTGGTTCATATCCTGGTTGCTTGTCTTCTGATTCAGCTCTGTGCTACGGCCTGGAAAAGCAGTAGAGCGTGTCTTAAGTGCTTGGGCCCCTCTCAACCATGTGGGAGACCAGACGAAGCTCCTGGCTCCTGGCCTCCAGTTAACTCATCTCTGGCCATTGCGGCAGCTATCTGGGGAGTGAACCAACAGATGGAAGACCTCTCTCTCTGTCTCTCCCTCTGTCTGTGTGTAACTCTACCTCTCAAATAAACACTTAAAGAAAAATATGAAGGAGAGCATGCAGATTTTGTTCTTGAGTTCCATGAATTTTGCTGCAGATAGGATTTCATTCTTTTTAACTGAATAATATTCCATTGTGTGTATATATCATATATCCTCCATGCAATCAAATGTGATGGGCACCTTGATTCATCCTATATCTTGGCTATTGTGAATAGTACTTCAATGTACATGGTGATGCAGGCATCTCTTTGATATAATGATTCCACATCTTTTAGATATCTACCCCGTAGCTGAATTGCTGAATCATATGGAAGCTGTATTTACAGTTTTTAAGAAATCCCCATATTGTTTTCCATAGTTTGTATGAATTTACATTCTCACCAACAGTTGAGGTTGAGAAGGGTAGAGTTGTACAGAGGAAGGTTGGATAATGAGTATCAGATCGGAGTGAGATAGAAGGAATACATGCCTGATACAAACAGCATAGAGGAGATAAGCTCCAAACTTTCTCAGAATCTTTCTGAGAATTCCCTTTACATAAATAAAAAATATTTAGGAAATAACCTTCGTGAGAAATGAAACAGAAAAGATAATAGCAAAAATGAATAAAATAGCAGGTGGCATTTCTTAGTTAGAAAAGAAGAATACAGAATTTGAGTAGAGATGAAAGCCTCGTCCCTGTCCTCCCAAGGTTTCATCTCTAGAATGATCCTCACATGTGTATCCACACAGCAGGTCTTGAGAAGGCAGCCTCTGTATCTTCAGATTCTCTGATCTGCATGGTTTTACTCTTACCTGAATCGCTAAAGCAATTTCTGCTACTCATGAGGGCGGTTATAGAGCAAGGAATTCTCATGTACCAACAAGTGGACATGAATGAATCTTCTGACAGATGCACACAGAGAAGGTGCAGCTTCCAGCAGTCAGGAGACGAGAAAGAAACAAGAGGAATTCAACCCATCCAGCTCTTGAAATCAAGAAGCCACTCAGCCACTGGTGTGTGCTTCATACTTTACCAGCCATTTATGGAGGTGTTTTTTCTCCTTTGGTCTGTATTAGTAATCAAGTATTTTGCTAGTCTTTTAGTTTTCAAAGTTTATTTCACTCATGTGCCAGATACATGAAGTCAAGAGTCAGTTGTAGCGCATATGTGGCCACCTCATATTTCCCCTGGGCCATTAACTGCTTGTTTCTGCTGGTCCTTCAAATGGCTACCATTGCCTCAAATTCTCACTTCTTTCTATCTTTTCAGATGTGCAATATTCTAACATACATGGAATCCCACTTCTGCCATGTAGCCCTCTAGCTTAAATTTCTCCCTTTGTTGAATCTACATACAATTGAAGTGAATATACTGCATATGGTCTCTCCTCCTGGTTTCCTAAGCTTAAATGTTTGGTCCAAGTTGCAAGACATGATTTAAGTTTATTACTTTACATGTATTATCCACAGGGGAAAATCCTGGTTTATCAATTTACTGTTGTATCAGTGGAGACACTGAAATTGATGAGACCCTATCTCTTGGATTCCTGTGGCTTGAAACTTCAATAATTTTATGAGACAGGATCTGATTTTCAAGAAGGGGGATTTTGAGGGACAGATGTTTAGTCTGCATTTAAGACACCAGAGGGATGCCTGTGTTCTTGTTGGTGTGCCATGTTCAATTCCAGGCTCAGGCTTCTGACTTCAGCTCCCTATTAACGCAGACCTCTGGAAGCAGAGGTGATGGCTCAAGTGACTGAATTTCTACCACCCAGGGGGCAGACTTGAATTAAGTTCCCACCTCCTGTCTTTGGTGAGACCAAGCCCTACCCCTGTGGGCCTTTGGGGAGTGAGTCAGTGGGTGGGACCACTTTCTGTATCTCTCGCTCTCTCTCTGCCTCTTAGAAACAAACAAAAATTTTAATGGTGAATTTTGTAATTGATTTTGAAATAATTTAATTTTATAGTTATTTCTTAGACTTCAATATGCCTACTGAATTATACAGCATTATGTTTGTTGGGAAGAGTCTAAACATTTCTATCAGGTAAGAATCATTACTGGGGCCGGCACCGTGCCTCACTTAGTTAATTCTCTGCTTGTGGCACAGGCTCTGGGTTCTAGTCCCGGTTGCTCCTCTTCCAGTCCAGCTCTCTGCTGTGGCCCAGGAGGGCAGCGGAGGATGGCCCAGGTACTGGGCCCCTGCACCCACATGGGAGACCAGGAGGAAGCACCTGGCTTCTGGGTTTGGATCGGCGCAGCTCTGGCTGTGGTGGTCATTTGGGGAGTGAACCAATGGATGGATGGAAGACCTTTCTCTCTGTCTCTCTCTTACTATCTATAACTCTATCTGTCAAATGAAAAAATCATTACTAACATGAGAATAAATTTGTTCCAAGTCCCGCCAACTTCTTATTCAGTTTTGTAAATCATTATCTCAATCAATTTGATGTCCTTCTGCCAATTGATCCAGGCTTTTTGAAATTAACACAGAACTAGAAAGGGTGGAAAAGTGTTTCCCTTATACAGAAAGTCAAATTTGGCATTGTTCACAAAAAAACACCTTAGGGAATCTGCATGAGAAATGTGGACATTTTGCCATAAAGCAACAAAAGATAATACAGAACAAAATGCAATATGTCAATTAGATAAACGGAAGAGAGAAGCAATAAGAAAATGTCTTTTAGCTGCAGGCTAGCAGAGTTTCACAGATATCACTGAAGTAAAATATAAATGAACCCATCAGGGTATGTTGACATGTAGAACAATAATAATGTCCCAGCTACCTTGAAATCTTACTTAAAATGAAGACTCCTGGAGGAGACGAGTCTCAAGCATAATTCAGCCACCTCAGAGCACAGGGGAAGCTCTGTGCAAATATGCTCAAGTTGTGTCAATATACACTTACCCTCCCTTACTGCTCCCAGATGCTAATATCTTCATTTAGCACTGTCTCCACAGATGCTCATCCAGTTATTTGGTGAGTAGATACACCTCTCTACCCATGACCTTTGCATTGGCTACAAAGAGTGGATCATGGTCCTGGGCCACTACACAACTACAGAAACAGAGAAATCCTTAACAACATCTGTCTGTGTGTGGTTGGTCTGTCTATCTATCTATCTATCTATCTATCTATCTATCTATCTATCGTCTAAGTTTCATCATCTATATGAATTCCAATCTGTATCAATATCTACCTATCTATTATCATCTGTCTTAATTCTAAGCATCCTAGCATATATATTTCTGTGTACAGAGTCTTTCTTGTTATGGGACTTATTTGGGGAAATGAGACAGATAAAATAGCATTTTGTGGCTACCAACTTCTTTTTCAAATCTAGGAAGAGATAGCTTACTAATAAACACATAGGGGAGGGATATATAGAGGATATGTTTGACTGCTATACCTAGTGGTCCTCTTTTTAATTTATATGACATTTTTTGATTGGTGGAGGTATTGTTGAGTGAGTGATGGAATCTTTCTTATCTCTCTCTCAACTTATAGTATATAGATGACCTTCGGGTCTTTGTGTGTGCTGAAGCCTCATGCCCTTGTACAGAGGAAAGTGCTAAAGAAGAAACTGGGAAAGGCCCAGATGACACGACCAAACTCTTGGGCTCTAGTACTGATTGTGAATATCAAATAAATAGATCATTTTATCTTCCTGAAAGCATAGTTTTCTTATCTGTAAAGTGGACAAACGATCACTACTCTCTTTGACTCCTAGTTGTATAGATGAAAGAAATTCCATGTGGTACAATGCCTTGCAATCTGTGAAGTGTGATACACATGTAGTCACTGGGAAAGCCTTCACAGGAAATGGTACATAGTCTTGTAGGATGATGTGTAAGCCAAAGAAGCACACACTTCCAACAGTGACTCCTCCCTCTCCCTCTATCTCTGTCTCTCTTTGTCCCTCCCTTACACACACACACACACACACACACACACACACACACATGTCTGTATTCCCAATCAGACACCACTTATCTCTTGGTATTACCTCTCCTGTCACCCAGCACTTACCCAAGGTTTCACTCCATGAGCTGCACGTGCATAATGAACTCCTTCTTGCCAGGGGAACCACTGCTCTTCCCATGCTGAACACCAGTCGCTCCCTGGACTAGCTTACCTTACTGCTCATATTGTGTGTAAGGATCTATGATAATAATGATGGTAAAAGTATTTACCTAAATCACCAGCAAGAATCCTCATTTGCTGTTGAACATGTATGGAAGAATAATCTAGCAGTCTAAGAGTGTTACTGGGGCCAGCATTGTGGCATAAGGGGTTAAGCTGCAGCCTGCAACACTAGCATCCAATATGGATGCAAGTTCAGGTATTGGCTGCCCCCCTTCCAATCCAGCTCACTGCTAATGCACCTGGGAAGGCAGTCAAAGATGGCCCAAGGGCATTAGCCCCTGTACCCACATGGAAGACCCGGTGGAAGCTTCTGGCTCCTGGCTTCAGCCTGGCACAGTCCTGGTTGTTGTGGCCATTTGGGAGTGAACCAGTGAATGGAAAATCAACTCTCTCTCTCTCTCTCTCTCTCTCTCTCTCTCTCTCTCTCTCTCTCTCTCCCTGGCTCTGGCTCTGGCTCTTGCACTCTCTGACTCTCCATCTCTTGCTCTGTAACTTTGACCTTTAAAATAAAATAAAATAAAATAAAATAAAATAGTGATTTATTGCCAATATTGATGTATTTGGTGATTGAAATAAAATACGTATCAGAGGACCTTTCTTTAGTGTGCAGGAATATCAAACAGAGAACTCAAACACAAGGCAGATTGTTAGCACTGAACTCATCTGAGGACAAGAAGAAAGTCTTGGCAATTCCTTCAGATTTAAAGAAAATCGCCCTTGCTTATAGTAGCCACTATTAGGATAAAGAAAGCATACTGTTCAAACACAAATGAAATAGATAACCATGTATTAGGAAAAAAACTTCAGTTGAGGAATTAAATACCGATTTGATGCAGCTATTATTATAGTGTTTTGTTCCTGGATTTTTGAGGGCCTCTTCACTTAAAGGTAATCCAGAAATAATGAATTTAGAGCTTGGATACACTTTAAGAACATTCCCATGATTACCTAGCAAAGCCCTTTAAAGCTAATTGAACAAAATTTATTTGCAAGTTTGCTTACTGGAGGATTTAGTTTGGTATTATGTTGAGTTTTAGTATAACCAGGATTTACTATACCAGTATTTGTCCCCGATTATTAGATACCTGAATTCCTCCTTCCCTCCTTTTTTTCCTCCCTTCTTTCCATCCATGTTTGCTTCCTTCCTTGTGACTTTTTTACTTAGACAATTAAATGTTAATGAGCACTGCTATGAGCCTGCTACATTGTTAAACATGTAGCAGAGTGGTCTTATAGATTATAGGAAATTTATAAACCTGTGTGAATACTCCAGGGGGTCGTATAATCTAGCCCTGAGGGATCAGGAACAGCTACCTGAAGTGTGAATGAGAATCAGAGAAAATCATGAAAGGAAGGAGACAGTGCCTGCTAGCCAAGGAATGACAAAGAGAACATTGCAGCTCAGACTTAATTCTACTTCAATGACAAGCAGATTAGGAGACTTCTGCAGAGATGTGAAGCCAGAGCTACACAGAGACTTGACTAGTGTGCTGGATTTTATATCGGGAGGAGTGCACTGGGTTTAGGCTGGTTGCATATTTTCAACACAAAAGCAGTATGACAGGTCCTTCAAATGCGTCGACAGCAACTGGAAGAGGCAGAGGGCCCTGTGAGAGTTGAAAGAAACAAGACAAACAATAATGATTGTGTGAGCTAGGATGCTGAGACAGGGCAATATGATAAAATAATAATAATCATAAATGTTTAAATGGCAGAGTGAATCATCATCACTCAGAATTGTGAAATGAAGGGGGAAAAGAATAAAAATTGGCTTCTTGACTTATTGGATAGTCCTTGGTGTCAGTGATTGACTAAGACAAAGGCAGTGACCACAAGGAAGGGGAAGTTTAAGTGTGGACCAGATAATTCAAGATGTCTTTGGCATGGCTTTTGTTTTGGGAATTTTAATTATTTTTTGTAACAATAACCATATATATATATATATATATATATATATATCAGCTACAGTGTAATATTCAATATATGTATTCAGTGTGTACTGATCAAAATAAGGTAAGCAGCGTTCCCCTTTCCTTGATGTTGCTTTATGGTTGGAGGCTTGGATCTTCTCTCTTCTATCTGTTTATACAATATACACTAGGTTATGGTGAACCATAGTCTCCCAACTATGCTGTGTAGCACTAGGAATTTACCCTTCAATCTAAGCCTAAACAGGTACCCATTATCCAAACTCCTCTATCCCTACCCCTCCTAGCCTCTAGTAATCACCATGCTGTGTTCATATTGAGTTGGGTATGTGTCTGCTTGTTTTATTGGCTTCCATATGTGAGGGCGACATTTGGGATTTGTCTCTCCATGTCTGCCTTATTGTCTTATTTCACTCAAGATGACTTCTTCCAATTGTTCAAAAATTATAGGATCTCATTCTTTTTATGGCTGAATGGTGTATATACTCCACATTTTCTTTATCCATTCATCTGATGATAGACAACTTATTGGCTATTGTGAACAGTGCTGCAGCAAACATGATGGGACAGGGATGTCTTTTGGCTACCCTGTAGTTGGATTGCTGGATCATATAGCACTGTTTCCATATTTTTAAGGACTATCACAATATTTTCCACAGTGGCTGCACTGATTTACATTCTCATAAACAGTATATAAAATTCTCACCAACATTTGTTACTTCCTGTCATTTGATCACATTTATTCCAATAAGCGTGAAATGATATCTCATTGTGATTTTGATTTCCTATTCCCTGAGAAGTTTCATACATGTATGTACTCATCACGTGTAGTTATTCTTTTGAGAAATGTCTGTTCAGATCATTTGCCCATTTCTTAACTGGATTTTTGTTTTGTTTTGGAGTTCCTCATATACTCCATCTATAAGTACCTTGTAAATATTTATTCCCATGCTGTCAGATATCTCTTCACTCTAGTGATTGTATTCTTTACTGTGAAGAAGCTTATGAGTTTGATATAATCTCATTTGCCTAATTTTGATTTTGTGGTCTGTACTTTCAAGGGATTTTCCAAAATAATTGAAATTTACAACAAGGTTTTTAAATGCTTCCCCTTACTTTTCTTCTAACAAGTTCATAGTTTCAGTATTATATTTAGGTCTTTGATCCATCTTGTGCTGACTTTTTTATATGATGAAAGGTAGTCAAATAATTTATTTTTCTAAAAGTGTATATCCATCTATCTATCTATCTATCTATCTATCTATCTATCTATGTGTGTGTGTGTGTGTGTATGTATATATGTCTGTATTTGAAACCAGAGTTATAGAAAGAGGAAGAGAGAGGTTTTTCCATCTCTTGGTTTACTCCACAGATGGCTGCAACAGCTAGGTCTGCACCAAGCCAAAACCAGGAGCCAGGAATACCATAATTGTCTCCCATATGGGTTGGCAGGGGTCCATGTACTTGGACCATCTTCCATTGCTTTCCAGGAGCGTTAGCAGGAAGGTGGCTTGAAAGTGGAACATTTGCAGGAAAATGGATGCAACTGGAAGCCATTATAGTTAAGTAAGCCAGTCACAAAAAGACAAATACCATATGGTCTCGCTGATCTGTGGTAACTAATAGAATACCTAAAATGCAAACTATAGGAGCAAAAGTGACACTTTAAGATGAATTGATTTTGAACAGCCTTTGCCTTGACTACAGAGGAGCAATTTTTTTCTTTTTTCTTCATACAAATCAGTGAACTCTCTACTTAGTGTAGGGTTAATTTTATGAGCATAAAAATTATCTGAAAAATTGATCTCTATATAAAGTAAGAATGGGAAAGGAAGAGGGAGGAGAAATAAGGGCAGGAGTATAGGTGGGAGGGAGATGGGGGGAAGAATCCTCATGTCTCCAAATCTATATATATTAAATGAATGAAGTTGCATTCCTTGAATAAAATAATTTTTAAAAACAACAACAAAAAGAAAGTGGAGTAGCCAGTACTCAAACTAGCACTCCAACACAGGTTGCCAGCATTAGAAATGGCAGCTTAACCCACTGCACCACAATGCTGGCCTCTCTCCAGTTTTGTCAGTACCATTTGTTGAAAAGAATGTTCTTTCTCCAGTGTATAGTGTATGTTCTTAGTGCTTTTGTCAAAAATAAATTGACTACATGTATGTGGATTAATTTCTGTCTTCTCTAGTCTAGTGCATTGATCTATGTGTTGTAATTCATGACCACATCGGGTTGTTTTAATGAGTATAGCTTTATAGTATTTGAAATTGGGTATTATGATGCCTTCAGCTGTACACCCCCACCTCCATGTTGCCAGGATTGCTTTGGGTCTTTGTGATTTCATCCGAGTCTTAGGATAGATTTTTTTCTAATTCTGTAAAGAAAGTCTTTGTTATTTTAACAGGGACTGCACTGAACCTATAGACAGCTTGTAGTATGGACACATTAATGATATTAATTCTTCCAATCCATGAACAAGGCATATCTTCTAATTTTTTGTTCCTAAATGATTTTTAATCAGTGTTTTATAATTTTCATTATAGAGGTTTTATTTTTCTTTGGTTGAATTTATTAATAAATATTTAATTTTTATAGCTATAGTGGATTTGATTTCTTGATTTCCCTCTCAGCAAAGTAATTATTAATGTATAAATATGCTACCGTTTTTTGTATGTTGACTTTGTATCTTGCAACTTTACTGAATCAGTTTATTGGAGCCTTTTGGTGGAGGTTTTAGGCTTTTCCATGTACAAAACCATTTCTGCAAATGTAGGTATTTTTGACTCCTCCTTTCCAATTTTTGTGCTCCTTGTTTCTCTTCCCTAATTGCTCCTGCTAATACTTCCAATACTGAATTGAATAAGAATATTGAATGAGGACAGCCTTATCTTGTTCCATATCTAAGGGGAAATTCTTTCAAGTTTTTTTTCCATCCATTATATCTTTGGTTTGTCATATATAGTCACTATTATTTTGAGGTATGTTCCTTTTATACTTAATTTGTTGCAAGTTTTTAATTATGTTGAATCTTATCAAATGCTTCAAATTTACTGCCCCCCCACTATTTTAAAGCAAATGGAAAAAATATATTATTTTGTCCATAAATGAGGATTTCTCTCTGCAATGTGAAAGATCAACATTAATAGAATGTAAAAACTAGGGCCGGCGCCGTGGCTCAACAGGCTAATCCTCCGCCTTGCAGCGCCGGCACACCGGGTTCTAGTCCCGGTCGGGGCGCGGGATTCTGTCCCGGTTGCCCCTCTTCCAGGCCAGCCCTCTGCTGTGGCCCGGGAGTGCAGTGGAGGATGGCCCAGGTGCTTGGGCCCTGCACCCCATGGGGAGACCAGGAAAAGCACCTGGCTCCTGGCTCCTGCCATCGGAGGAGCGCGGTGCGCCGGCCGCAGCGCGCCGTCATCGGCGGCCATTGGAGGGTGAACCAACGGCAAAAGGAAGACCTTTCTGTCTGTCTCTCTCTCTCTCACTGTCCACTCTGCCTGTCAAAAAAAAAAAAAAAAGAATGTAAAAACTAGGGGGCCAGCGCCGCAGCTCAATAGGCTAATCCTACGCCTTGTGGTGCCAGCCACACCAGGTTCTAGTCCCGGTCGGGGCGCCGGATTCTGTCCCGGTTGCCCCTCTTCCAGGCCAGCTCTCTGCTGTGGCCTGGGAGTGCAGTGGAGGATGGCCCAAGTGCTTGGGCCCTGCACCCCATGGGAGACCAGGAGAAGCACCTGGCTCCTGGCTTCAGATCAGCCTGGTGCGTAGGCTGCAGTGTGCCAGCTGCAGTGGACATTGGAATGTGAACCAACAGCAAAGGAAGACCTTTCTCTCTGTCTCTCTCTCTCTCACTGTCCACTCTGCCTGTCAAAAAACAAAACAAAACAAAACAAAACAAAACAAAACAAAAAACTAGGGTGTGTATTTGACTTGGCATTTACGCCAGTTATTGGGAAGTCAGTATCCCATGTCAGTGTTCCTGAGTTTCTGTCCCCCTCTGCTCTTAATATTTTCAATCCTAGCTTCCTGCTAATGTGCACCCTGGGAAACAGTGGCCAAGGGTCAATCAGTTGGTTACCTGACACTATGTGGGAGACAAGGATTGAGTTCCTGGCTCCTGGCTTCAGCTGTTGTGGGCATTTGGAAAGTACACCAACAGATGTCAAACTCTCCCCTAACTCGTCCCCACCCAGATCCCTCTCTCAGATAAATATTTTTAAAATATAATCACTTTATAAAAACATTACACTATTAAGAACCACATTACCACATTAAAACAATATAGCAATACTTCCTTTATGCCACTTGCTATTCTGATAGGATCCCCCCTTCTCTGAATTTTTTCTATGGATTATTAATTTATATCACATATAAATAAATTCAGTGGTTGCTGTTTGGTTGGTAGGTCCCTCAAGTCTCTTATCACCTGTAGGTTCCCTCTCTGCCTCTCCTTTTCCCTTGCAATGCACTGACGGAGAAACCCCCACAGGCTGAAGCTTACTGGCTGCATTCCAGGCTAGAGTGTGTCCTCTGTGTCCCAGTTTCCTGTAGAGTTATGTCCAGAGGATTCATGAGATTCAGATGTTTCTTCTGACAACTTCATGGTGACAGAAAACATTGGACTGTCTCCATCATTGTGACATTCACAATATTAGGCCCATTAATTCATTAGAAACTATAAAATGGAGACACTCTCATCGGCCAAGTCTTCCTTGTTGATTAACCAGAATAATTTCATAAGGACAGACTTCCCTTTGTGGACCATGGCCTGTTCTAGTCCATGGCCTATTTCTTAACTGAACTGTTAATTTTGTTGAGTTTCTTGAGCTCTTATAAACTGGTGTAATCCTGCTTGTATATTTTTGCTTAGATTGCCTGTGCTTCAGGGGTCTTCTCTAAGAAGTGTTTTGCAACACAATGGATGCAACTGGAAACCATTATAGTTAGAGAAATAAGCCAGTCCCCAAAAGACAAATGAATTATGTTTTCCCTGATCTGTGGCAACCAATAGAATACAAGAAATGTAATGTGTATGAGCAAAATTGACATTTTAAGATTCCATAATTGTCTACAGCCCTGGTCTCTACTGTTGAGGAAAAGTGTTATTTTCTGCTTACTATTGGTTGAATCCTTTACTTAGTGTGCGGATAATCTTGTTAGTATAAAATAAACTGAAAGTAAATCATCCTAAACATTAAAAGAAAGAATACAAGAGGAAAGAGGAGGGAGGGTGGCAAAGTGGGCGGGAAGGAGGGTAGGGTGGGAAGTATCACTATGGTCCTAAATCTGTATATATGGCATGCATGAAATTTGTTCACCTTAAATATGAAATACATAATTAACTTTTTAAAGAAGAGAAGTGTGAAAACGTCTCTTTGGAAAGTACTATGTGAGCATGCTGGAACTGAGTAGCAGGACAGCGTACAGTGGTGCTGCTCTTAAAAAACAAGCTGCTCTGTTCAGTTGGACTCCGCGGGTTCCTCCTGGACTTGTTTCCTCAAGAACACACTGAAGGAGCAATGGGCACAGTGGAGGACGCTGTCCGGTGCTGATTTGCAGCCTTAGCATATGTCGGAAAGCATAGGTTGGAAAGTACACGAACAGATGTCAAACTCTCCCCTAACTCGCCCCCACCCAGATCCCTCTCTCAGATAAATATTTTTAAAATATAATCACTTTATGGCCGGCGCCGTAGCTCAACAGGCTAATCCTCCGCCTTGCGGCGCCGGCACACCGGGTTCTAGTCCCGGTTGGGGCGCCGGATTCTGTCCCGGTTGCCCCTCTTCCAGGCCAGCCCTCTGCTGTGGCCCGGAGTGCAGTGGAGGATGGCCCAAGTGCTTGGGCCCTGCACCCCATGGGAGACCAGGAAAAAGCACCTAGTACCTGGCTCCTGCCATCGGATCAGCGTGGTGCGCCGGCCGCAGCGCGCCGGCCGCGGCAGCCATTGGAGGGTGAACCAACGGCAAAAGGAAGACCTTTCTCTCTGTCTCTCTCTCTCACTGTCCACTCTGCCTGTCAAAAAAAAATAAAATAAAAATAAAATATAATCACTTTATAAAAACATTACAGAAAGAAAGAAAGAATGCCACCTAGCCACTGCTTGCCAGAATTCTGCTTTGCTGAGAAGATGCTTTTAGTTCACTGATTACATATTAACATATGTAAATAACAAATGTAAATAAACATATTACATTGCAAATAACATTGGATTCTACCTCAATGCATTCTTGGTACTTTGATCTAGGTTTTGATTTTCTTTTATTTCTTACTCTGCCAATGTTTCCAGAAGTAGGGTTAGTTTATCTTATTTATTTCTACCAACTTTCAGTGCCTTAAAGCATTGGAAAACCATTCTTTCCTTTCTCATTCACTCTTCCTTCTTTTCTTTCTTTCCCTTCCTCTCCTCCTCCCTTCCTTCCTTTAAATGTCCCTCCTTCCTCTTTCCCTTCCTTTTCATTTCTTTCTCTTAACATTCAGCTACACATGCCGAGAGCTGAGAAGGCAGCATTTGGAACATAAGGGATGGTGAGATGCAGAGTTGTGATTAGACCCCACAGCCTCTCTCCTGTGGTTCCACTGCAAAATAAAACCAGAAAAGACAAGAGGCAGGCCTAAAAATTAACGTTGCTAATTTCTTGGTAGAACATCAGTACTTCTCTAACCCCTTCAAGATTTCCTTGTGTGGTTACACACCTATTTTGACATTGATCTCCCAGTACAATGCAGGTTAGAGGTGTTGGAGTAAATGATGCCTTTAAAGAAGACAGCACTAAAAATTTTAAAAGAAAAAGAAAAAACAATGCTCTGTGGATATATCAGTTCAAATTTTTTAGCAGTTTCTTTATTTTGAAAACCTATCTCATACAGCTGCTTGATTTCATGAGTGCTAGATTCCACCATGATTGCTAAAATACCATGCACCAGACACACACTGTAGTATTGTCAACAACACTCTGGGTTGATATACAGTGTGCCTCCCATGCTCAAGGCACAGTCCTGGAAGAGGAAAAAGAAAGGGGCTGAAAAAGCTGCGAGAGGTACAGCAGGGAGAAACAGGGTATTTCCTCTCATCTTTTGCTTACTGCTGAACTCAAGACCAGAAAGGGACAGGGATCCACATGGACTCCAGAGAAATGCAGGTCAAAGTCACACATCCTCAGCCACTGTTACTTTCTCCTGTAAATTTCTTAGTGATAACCTGGTCTTCAGGTCAGTTTGTAACTCTCTATTGCATTTGTGAAAAGCTCTTTCAAATAGCTCTTTACCACTTTTGATCTTTTCATATTAGATAAATTACTTATATTTTACCTTACCATAGTATAATCAGGATATTGTTTCTTGAAATAATTTTGCATGCTTCCTTTTCTTGGTTAACTTGTCTTTTCTATTTGCCTAGAGTAATTTCTTCACCTCAGATAGATTTAGGATTGTTACAGACAAATGCAAAACCAGTGAAAAATATACTGTTCAGCTTTTGGCATCCAGAATGGGATTTTAGTCTCAAAGCTGACTTGTTTTATCCGTGCTGAGAAACAATTTTTGAAAGCCAGATTTTATGAGAGAAAGAGAGAGAGAGAAGATAATTCAAAATTATAAAGCTCCGTATTTTTCATCTCAGGAGCCTCTGTCTGACAATGTAACCATTGAGGGTGCCATAAATCAAAATCACAGGGAAGAAAAGCCATGCTCTACCCAAGTTCCAGCCACTGGGAAGATACAAGCCTGGGGAGATAATTCAGGGTATTTCACATTTTCTTGGAACAGATTGGAATTAACTTGTACACAAATGTATTCAAATCTTCATTAAAATATTTCTGAAAGAGAATGAGAACAAGAGAGGGGGAGGGAGGGAGGGAGGGAGGGAAAGAAAGAGAGAGAGGGAGAGAGAGAGAGAGAGAGAGATAGCCCTCTTAACCCTGGTTCACTCTCTAAATTCCTGCAAAAGCCAGGGCTGGGTCAGGCTGAAACCAGAAACCCAGAACTCAGTTCAGATCTCCCTTGTTGGTGGCAGGAACTCAAAAACCGGAGTCATCGCCTGCTGCATCCCAAGGTGTGCATTAGCAGGAAAGTGGAATTGGGAGTTGAGCCATGACTCAAACCCAAGTACTAGGAGGCAGGAGGCAGGTGTACCAAGGAGAGTCTTAACTGCTGCATCAAATGCCCACTCTTCATTAAATTGTTTTAAAAACAAAATTACAATAGAGAAATGTAAAATAACTTGCAGATCTCCTGGGAATCCTCAATTGGGAGAGGAGGGTTTGGCCAGGGAAGAGAGGAGTCCTGGGTTCAATTGAAAAGTATTTCTGGGCTGACACCCTGGCTCACTAGGCTAATCCTCTGCCTGCACCCCAGGTTCTAGACCCTATTGGAGCACCAGATTCTGTCCCAGTTGCTCCTCTTCCAGTCCAGCTCTCTACTGTGTCCCGGGAGTGCAGTGGAGGATGGCCCAAGTGCTTGGGCCCTGCACCTGCGTGGAGACCAAGAGGAAGCACCTGGCTCCTGGCTTCAGATCGGTGCAGCACCGGCCGTAGCAGCCATTTGGGGAGTGAAACAACGGAAGGAAGACCTTTCTCTCTGTCTCTCTCTCTTTCACTGTCCAACTCTGCCTGTCAAAAAAGAAGGAAAGAAGGAAAGAAAGAGAGAAAGAGAGAAAGAGAGAGAGAAAGAGAGAAAGAAAGAAAGAAAAGTACTTCTGGGAATGACAGTATTTAATCTCTGCTTTTTTTCTTTCCCTTGGCATTGCTTATACTGCCTATCCCTTTGTTGTTCAGACAACCTATGCATTACTAGTGTAGGCTTTTGTCATTCATGGTTAATTTCCTAGCACTCTAAATGAAACCCTTTCTCAATCTATCGCTCTTATTTAGAAACGAACATGCAACATAATGTACATGCGGTATACAGCAAACCAAGAGGGCTATCTGGCCATCAGCAAATATGAAAAGATAAAGCTGGATGTTCTTCACACTGATTACAAAAGACCGAAATTTCATAATTCCTCATTTTGAGTTAAATACTTTGCTCTTCTGGAACTCTGAATGGCTTGACAGTTGTAATGAAAGGGGGGTGGGAATGGGAGATCAGACATATAGTAGTCATTGGTCAAGGCAACACTGCACACTGAGGCTCTGCAACCAGCTGCCCTATTAAGGGCACCAGTCCTAGTTGGTGCATGTTCTTCAATTTTTCTGTCTCATTTCTTCCAGGGAAACCCATGTCTGTGTTCTTCCTGGTCTTTCTCGCCACCCTCTGGAGATTTCTTTCTTTTCCTTTATCTACCTTAGCCACACCTGAAGCCCGTATGGAGGAGCACGATCCTCTAGGATGCTAAATGCCTTTCTCACCCAGCTTTCTGCTTTTGCAAAGTCAGAGAGGCATCTGTTTTCTGCCTTTAACTTTCAAAGCTTCAAATGTTGGTCTCTTTCACGCTTCTCCTCAGTCACACACATTTAAGCTTCATATCTCTTTGATCTAGGAAGTTTCTTAAATCAGTTACTACCTAAAGACATCTCCTAGACCTCATTTAAAAATTTTATAAATTACCAGACTCAATTGCCCACATTCCCCCTGAGTTTAATAACTATTACCCTGAAACCACTGACTTAGGGAAAAAGACCACACCTTAACCCACCCTTTGGTGGAAGCCTGGGACTTAACTGCTAGAGTAACTCAAGGATTCTATCAAACTGACTTGCTATTATTTGGGTTTAGAAGTAGTATAACCTTTTGGCCGGCGCCGTGGCTCAATAGGCTAATCCTCCGCCTTGCGGCGCTGGCACACCGGGTTCTAGTCCCGGTCGGGGCGCCGGATTCTGTCCCAGTTGCCTCTCTTCCAGGCCAGCCCTCTGCTGTGGCCCAGGAGTGCAGTGGAGGATGGCCCAGGTGCTTGGGCCCTGCACCCCATGGGAGACCAGGAAAAGCACCTGGCTCCTGGCTCCTGCCATCGGATGAGCGCGGTGTGCTGGCCGCAGCGCGCCGTCATCGGCGGCCATTGGAGGGTGAACCAATGGCAAAAGGAAGACCTTTCTCTCTGTCTCTCTCTCTCACTGTCCACTCTGCCTGTAAAAAAAAAAAAAAAAAAAAAAAAAAAAAAAAAAAAAAGTAGTATAACCTTTTGAGACTTCAATATGCTATCCTCTTACTGTTCTTGTTGTTTTCTTAAATTGGGCTTTTCCTGGTGATGTCTTGATGAAGGTATCCAGTAAACACCCCCACACACCAGGTCTGTAGTTCTTCCCAATCACTTCCACTGAAGCTGCTAACACGAGACATGTGGTCCGCTTCCCAGCTACTGCAATCACCAATCTTAAATGTTTGTCTCAGCACAATACCTCTCATGTCAGTTTTGTTCTCATGCTCAATCAGGAAGTTATTGTTCTATATTTTAGATTCTCTTTCTCTTCCTTTTCTCCTTCTCCTCCATCTTCTCTATTCCTTTATTTCTGCCAAACTCCACTCCTGAGTCAAATTTCTGTATTATTCAGAATAGGATAACTGATTTAAAAAGCGATTACCCCAAATATTAGTAGTTTAGTTCAGTAAAAGCATATTTCTCATTCATGCAAATGCTAATGCAAACATTCATATTCAGACAATCTCCTTCACAACTGCTAAAAATGATGAATGACAGATCCAGGCTCCTTCTCACTTGTGATGCTCTGTCTGTAATCCTCAGGGTCCCGTAGTAGATCTGGTGCAGTGAACTATCAAAGAAGCAAAGAAGAATTCTGCATGATTCCTCTGTTCTTTTCAGCGTCTTCATGATGAGTGAAGCTCTTGCAATAATAAGAGTTCAATATTTGTTGGCTGACACTCTTTTAAAATGCAGGATGTTTCTAGGGGAGATGGCATTTAAGTTAAATATCATTTTTAATTCATGAAGAGAAGAATGGGGCCAGGTGAATCTTTGGGGTTTTGGAGGGTGGGGATGAAAAATAATTTAAGTGGTTGAAAAATGAAAGAATAGGTTTGAATTAAAAGTCAAATGTGACATCAATTTTTCTCAGAAAAATAGTAAGGACCACAGAGGTATAGAAAAATAAATATGGACAATTCTGGAAAAGTAAACCCTTGGGGAATTTCCTGTTAGCATTAAATTGCTGCTGACTTTAACAGTGATGAAAAATCATAGGTGTGCATCTATGAAAATATATAATTACAGATATGCTTAATATGCATCATAAATAGACTATGATAAATATACATTTAATTTAGAAAATGTTAGTTGAACTACTTATAAATTGGTATACTTCCCACTATCTAAACTGAGAACAGTGTATCTATTCAATGAAACATTGTTCAGTGATTGCAATGGTAATCATATAAATGGCATGCTAAGCATTTCCTATTCCACAGTGATATTGGTTGCAATTACAGATTATATACAAAAGAAGAGCCTCATAGTATTTCTAATTTATGTAAAAATAGCATTTTCACCTATATTAGGGTGAAGTGTGTCTCAATAAAATGAAGTGATCTGAGTTCCTTTGCTTTAGGTTCATATTTAACTGTCAATGGAATTTAATTAGGATTAAAGAGCTGAGATATAGGGGTCACTGGATGGCATTATTTGTTTCTTGAGTGAGCTGGGTAGAGCATTTTCCTATTATTATTGCTACAATTGTTATCTTACAACTGAGGTTTGGTTTCAACTTCCGTATGATCAGGCAGTCACTAAGTTATCATATTTGTATTGTCTAAACATCTTGTAGAATGCTGAGTTATTGGGCTCAAGTACCTAAAAGATTGAAAAATTGAATTCAGTGATGGTACTTCTCTCAGATACAACACTATCTCAAGAACACATAGATGTGCCATTCACATCTAAATAATTGACTTCAAAGTGACCCTACTGTGTCCATGGTTCAGAGATATCAGGACAGCTGGAACTTCACAAAATATGGAGAACATGTCAGCTCTCTACATAAAAGAATGAGAGAAGTAGTTGACAAAGACCAGGGGACTGATACCCAGCCCTCCTCCATCTGCTTCTTGTCCCTGTCATCACACGTGTGCACATGCACAGTCAAGTTTGATATATAACATTATTGAAGGTTTGACCTTCCACAATCTAAAGATTAATATTTTATATTATCCAAGTAAACAAATCTACTTATTCAAAAGTGGTCAAAATAAAAAGAGTAAGTAAATAAAAGTGAAGACATATTGTTCTTACAATTTTGTAGAATTGAAAGAAGTGTTTTGACACTTCTCTCCAGGTTTTATGCTTTGATTTCTAATATGCACCAGAAACATTACCATAATAATATCTTAGATCATTTTGTAATCTTAAAAAATGTTCCAGAAAGTAAAAACAAATAAATTTATGCAGCCCTGAATCCATTACTTAATTGCTTACCAAACTAAAGTCCCTTGAGTCCTGAGTGAATATTTACTTATTATTTACATAAATCCAATATACTGTCTGACAGATTCTCTTCTCATTACTCCAGTGTACCACATTGTTTCTTTTTATATAACAGCTAACTATAAATAAACAAACAAACAAACCCACAACCCAGAGTTGTATCTATTACCATGTTTCACACCATGGTAACAATAAAAAATCCATTTCATTTTATCTGTACATTTAGATAACTCCATCCCCAAATTTAAATACATATTCTTCTCTTCATATATCTTAATATAAATTAAACCAGTAAGAAAATATACAACAACATAACCTTCTTTTCTCCTAGTTTGACCTTCATAGCTGGTAATTCTTCATACATAAAGATATAAACATCATGTTAAAAGTAATTTTCTCTTCTTTAAACTTTTAAAAAATGTGCTTACCAGGAGCTGGGGTTGTGGCATAGTAGGTAAAGCTGCCACCTACTATACCGGCACCACATATGGGTAACAGTTCAGGTCCCAGTTTCTGCACTTCCAAACTAGGTATGCGGCCTAGGAAAGGCAGTGGAGGATGGCCCAGGTACTTGGGCTCCTGCCACCCATGTGGGAGACCTAGAGCAAGCTCCTGGTTCCTCCTGGCTTTGGCCTGGCCCACCCCCATGCTGTTGTGGCCATCTGGGAAGTGAACCACCAGATGGAAGATATTTCTCTCTCTTTCTCTCTCACTCTCACGCTCTCTCTTATTCTCTCTTCCCTTCCCATGTAACTCTGACTTTCAAATAAATAAATCTTAAAAGAATAAGAATGGGAATAGGAGAGGGAAGAGAAGAAGGGTGGGAACATGGGCAGGAGAGAGAGTAGGGTGCAAAGTATCACTATGTTCCTAAATCTGTAATACATGAAATTTGTAAAGCTTAAATAATTTTTTTAAAAGTAAAAAAAAAAATCATTTACCAAAACCCCAACGAAAACATCTTGATAGCATTTTCTAGATAATAGATAATCTTTAGGCCGGTGCTGCAGCTCAATAGGCTAAACCTCTGCCTTGCAGCGCCCGCACACCGGGTTCTAGTCCCCGTTGGGGCACCAGATTCTGTCCCGGTTGCCCCTCTTCCAGGCCAGCTCTCTGCTGTGGCCAAGGAGTGCAGTGGAGGATGGCCCAAGTGCTTGGGCCCTGCACCCCATGGGAGACCAGGAGGAAGCACCTGGCTCCTGCCTTCGGATCAGCGCGGTGTGCTGGCCGCAGTGTGCCGGCCATGGTGGCCATTGGAGGGTGAACCAACGGCAAAGGAAGACCTTTCTCTCTGTCTCTCTCTCTCTCACTGTCCACTCTGCCTGTCAAAAAAAAAAAAAAGATAATAGATAATCTTTATTTCTATAAAGGTAGGATTACTTAATATTTATTTCTACATCGACAATCACTTTAATGGCATTCTTTAGAAATATGCCTGCATATAGAAGGCACATCACTACTAACACTATACAGCTGTTAATACTATAATACTAAAAATGGAAGATGAGATAGTTATAAAAATTCATCACTCTGATCTCCTAATGTGAGAAATATAATTGATAGCATAGCTGCTGTCTCTCTTGATCCAAGCATATGTGCTGAAACTGTGTCTCCTGTGAAAATTATTGGGCATAGTAGGGGTATGAACACAGGTTCACTTTGCCAGAATATCAGATTCTTTGAACAGATAACTTTGGCTTAACGACTCCCAACAACATAACCAAACTTTCCTTAGTACTACACTATAGTCCAAGACTCCTAATACCCAAACATCCTTCTTTCCCTCTGTGTTCACATGGATATAGGATCTCCTCTTGACCTCCTCCTGCATCCTTTAATCATAAATCTCCTACACCTCCAAAATCAAGATAATGTTGACTTGCCAGCTCACAAGAATGGATGCAGGCAGCAAGATGCATCTTTTTAAAGCCACTAAATAGCTATATAGGATAGCTAATCTTGCGTTTCAACTCATCCAGACTATGGTGCTCAGTTGTTTGGTCAAACACTAGTCTAAATGTTGTTGTGGAGGTACACTTCTACCTGCGATCAACATTTAAATAGTAGGCTGGAAAGTAGACAACAAGGATGGACCTAATCTAGCCAGTCGATGGGTTTAAGAGCAAAGATTAAAGTTTCCTGAAGGAAAAGCATACTCAGCATAACTTCAATGGAGAAATTCTACTTGAGTTTATAGGCTGATGTTCTAGAGAATTCACATCTAAGACTGCAACACCAACAGTTGCCTGAATTTCTAGCCTGCTCTGTAGATTTTGAACTTGTCAGCCCCACAATTGCATGAGGTGAAAAAGTGTGTATGGGTGTCCTGTTTTTTCTACCTAAAGGATTATGATTAATACAAGGCATAATATAAATACTTTCTAATTCATGTTCACTCAGCATTAATCTAATTTATCTTCCCTTTCTTTGTACTTCTTAATGTTAAAGCCCATGAAGAGAAGACAGAGATTCAGTGGCCCTTTAGGAAAATAGAGGATAGGCATAGGAGGCTAAGTCATCCTCACAAGATAGGATAAATTCTGTCTCTTCAGTCATGACAGGAAGAAGGAGGCAGAAGTATGAAAGAAAGCAGATCTCATGGATCAGACAAGAGACTTGGAAATTTAAGTTATTCTAGAAAAGTTGAAAAACATTTGAAAGCATAAAGAGATCTTTCCAAGCACCAATTTGAGAATCTGGGGAAACATACACATGGAATTTGGGGTGAGGTAGAGTTGGGGGTATGGAGACAAAGCAAAACAAAACAAGAGCTGTGTTAGCATAACTAACTTCCTTTGAGTCCACATGGCATGGGAGGCACCCAGCAACTTTTGTTAAACGTCAAGGGGAGCTGGATGGATATTTAGGAATACACTCCCAGACAACATAAAACAACCACAACCTGGTGTAAGCTCAAATTTATGGCCTTGTCATCATGGATGGCCACTGTATTCTATGTGTTAAGAAAATGGGACGGTGATATCCACCAGTAACAGGCTTCAGTTGAAGATATCAGCACCGTAGAAATATATCCTTGGCTTCTCTGCCAATATTCACACTCAAAAGACAACATGAATCCAAGGACGCACCCCCCTACATGCCATGAGGACAATGGGCTCCTTGCACCATTCAGCTTTTCAGTAGGAAACAGAAGTCACAATCAGCCCATATTTTGAAGAGAATTTAATGATGTGGCTAATTCCAAAGAGTGGGTAGATTTAAAGGAGCCAACACAAGTTGTCGTGAAATTGACAGATCAACAAGAGCAGAAATGGTTACCAAGCCAAACCTGAAGAGCTAATGGGAGAGAATAGTGTTACCGGAGCCCTAAGAGGTGAGAATGGAAGAACGGTTTCCCAATAATAGGTGAAGAAATAAAGTGACAGAAGTTACTGTAAGAAGAACCATGCTGGAAAAGCAATGAGGGAACAGGAAGAAAATTCTCAGACATATTACATCTTGTGTTGTTCTATGGTCTGCCAGGGACGTGCACTGGCCAAACCCACTCAGAACCCAGAGTGCAAGTGAGTCTGTGTGTGCTCACTTTGTAGGTTTCTTGTCTCTAGAGCACAGGCCAGAGAGAAAAAGGAAAATTAATTTGGCTGGAAGTTAAACAAAAACCAACACATCTCCAATTAATCTAGATGCTATTTCAGTGAAGAAAAGTGGGATGGGGAGACGTCTAAAAGATTGAGTATTATAGAGACAGAACTAACTTAGGGACATTGCTTAAATTATTGGATAAAGCTAAATTACCAGTTAGAATAAAATTTTGAGTCTCCTTTCCCATCTCCCTTGCAATATTTTGGAGAAAGTCAAATCACTTATAAACTGAGTGTTGAAGTCAGCATTTAGCACAGTGGTTAAGACGTTAGTTGGAACTCCCATGTCCCATATCAGGTGCCTATTTTCAATACCTGGCCCTGGCTCTTGACTCTAGCTTCCTGCTAATGTGTCCCCAGAAGCAGCAGGTGATGGCTTGGCCACCCACGTGGGAAACTACCAGCTCCTGGCTTTGGCTTGGCCTAGCTCTGACCATTGCAGTTATTGGGGAGAGTGAACAAGACCATGGGGCATCCCCTCTCTCTCTCTTTCAAATAAATAAATAAATACTTTTAAATGTCAGCCTTTATTCACATTTTGTTTCGGTGTCACACTCTTTTCCAGGTGCTGGAAATACAGATAGGGACTGGCAAATATCCTGCTGCCCTTTTGAGGGAAGCCAGCCAGCCAGCAGCTGAATGTGTAACGTGAAATCAGGTAACACAGTGTTGGGCTGTGGAAAGTGCTCTGGGGAATGTTATAAGACAAAGCTTCTCACAAAGAGTGAAGGGGGATTTCCACTTTTGAAAGGGTTGTTATGGGGCCAGCACTGTGGCTTAGCCCTGGTAAAGCCGCCACCTGCAGTGCCTCCATCTCATATGGGCGCCTGTTGGTGTCCCGGCTGCTCCACTTCCCATCAAGCTCCCTGCTGTGGCCTGGGAAAGCAGTAGAAGACGACCCAGGACCTTGGGCCCCTGAACCTTCATGGGAGACCAGGAAGAAGCTCCTGCCTCGGGCTTCAGATTGGAGCAGCTCTGGCTGTTGTGGGTGGTCATCTGGGGAGTGAACCAGCGGTTAGAAGATTCTCTCTCTCTCTCTTCCTATCTCTCAGAGTTGACAAACACTATTGTTTTCTCTCAACTAAGCATGATATTTGTGATGAACTGTATAATCCCATGATCTCAAACAAATGCAAAATAAAACCAGTAACAGCAAAAACTTTTATATAATACAAAAACAGGCCCATTTCCTAAGTCATCTCTACAAAGTAGAAACTGATGGCTCGAAAGGAACAGCTGGGCAGCTGACACAGTGGACAGATGGAATTTTTAGTGTATGGAAGAAAAGAGTTGCCCAGGAAGGCTCAGGAACATTCTGCAGTCTCATTCCAGACAGCTCAATGATCTATTGCCTCCTCTCCCTGTGGCTGTCCAAACCTTCAGCCCTCATGTCAAATCACCCTCCTCTCTCCTCTCTTACTTCTGTTTCTATTCCAGGATTCTCCTCCATATTTGGCATTAAAATCTTCTATACCCTTTCAAGCTTTTCTTTGATACCAGGGATCAATAATTCACCCAGTGCATCAACACAAAGGAATAAATAAGACAATGAAAATGGGCTCCCCGTGGGAAAACGTGGTGGAAACCTCTAATGACTATTTATGTTATCTCTGTGGAAGTTTACCCCAAAATGATCATAGCCAAGCAGTTTTGGACTTGGTACCTGGGGGGATCTGGAACCTACTGTTGGTTGAAAACCTTAAACAGTGACTGATTGTGGCTTTGAAATATCTTGTTTGCCTAACACTTACTAATATTGGTCTAATTTCTGTTAATGAGACCACTGTGCTAATGAAAGACAAAGGCTGAAGGCTGGAACTAGCCACTCCTGAAATCCCCATGGAATGAGATCCCAGGACAGTTGGATCCCCATCAGGAAGATTTTCATGCACGTGCATTTGAGGTCCATTCTGCTGTAAAATACATAACTTTTGGTGACAAAAGACATTTGATGCTGTGCCATAGAAAGGCAAATACTGCATGTTCTCTCTTACAGGTGGAAGACACCATGGTGATCTGAGTGAAGTGTGGAATGGTGGTTATCAGAGGCTGGGAATGGTGTAGAGGAGAGAGATGAGAGAGGCTGGTCATTGGGTACAGGAGTGCGAGTGGATGGGAGAAACCCACTCAAATGCTCTGTAACAGAGCAGGATAACTATGGTTGACAGTGACTAGTTGTACATTTCAAAGCAGCTTGTAGAGAAGATTTTGGATGTTCCCAACATAAATGATAAAGTTTTGAGGTGATCAATATGCCAATTACCTAAACCTGATCACTACACATATGTGTTAAAATATCAAACAGTACCCCATAAGTATGCACAATGATTAAATATTGATTTTTAAAAGCCAATGATCATGTGTGTGCTTGCATAAACTTTTCAACAGAGCACTTTAAAGTAGGATCCTTGGATCAGCAATATGACCATCACCTGCAAACTTGTTAGAAATGCAAATTGTTGAGCCCATTGCAGACTAATCAGAAAACTCTGGGGTCTGTACTTTAGGAAGCAATTGGAACTTTTGATAAATTCTTGTTGACGTACATTGTTTTAAAAAATTCTTCCTGTGTTTTTTCTTCCTGTCTTCCTTTCTCCCTTCTTGTCTGCCTTCTCTCTTTCCTTTCTTTTGCTCATCAACCTGCACAGTATTTGTTGGTGATTTGAACGTGTCTGAGAAGGGCTCTTTCTTTACATCAACAGTATCATTCTAGGGCTGGTGCTGTGGCGCAGCAGGTTATCACCCTGGCCTGAAGTGCGGGCATCCCATATGGGCGCCGGTTCAAGACCCGGCTGCTCCACTTCCAATCCAGCTCTCTGCTATGGCCTGGGAAAGCAGTACAAGATAGCCTAAGTCTTGGACCCCTGCACCCGTGTGGGAGATCCGGAGGAAGCTCCTGTCTCCTGTCTTCGGATCGGCACAGCTGCAGCTGTTGCAGCCAATTGGGCAGCGAACCATCGGATGGAAGACCTCTCTCTCTCTCTCTCTCTCTCTCTCTCTCTGCCTCTCCTCTCTCTGTGTAACACTGACTTTCAAATAAATAAATAAATTGTAAAAAAAAAAAAAGTATCATTCTGACGTTTATTTAGACATTATGGCATTTCTGGAACAACTGGCGAAAGTCTAGCAGGAGAGTTCTGTTCTATTTATGCTGGAAAGCATCTTTGCCTGCTGCGGCTCCCCAGAAGTATACCGTGCCTCTCTGAGTGCAAAGTCTGCCAAACAAACAATGGGCAGCTGCTGTAACCTGAGCCTTATCCTTGGCGCTTTCATTAAACTTTAAATCAAGCCCACTCTTCTCAATGTAGCCACCACAAACTCAAACTTTCATCTAACAGCACCACCATAATAAAATTGCAAGTAAGAAGCAATTAGGGGACAGTTAGCAGTCATTTCACTCACAAAACGGTCAGGACAATAGAATTAACTTGAGGAAATTCACCAACAGAAACTAATGGTCATTTTTTGGTAAATTGAGATGTGAAATGTAAAATAGTTGCTTCCTTAAGCAGAACTAGTAAAAGGGGGAGTGAGACATCACCTAGAATACTACCGATGAAGATCACTGCTACTCACTTCAACCTTTTCTCATTGCTACACTGAATCAGAATGCTGCAGTACAGACAAGCAGTCAGATGAAAGAAAACTTATTTTGCCTTGACATACTAAAAAATACATGTACTCATGCATATCAAACTCTTCAAAATGCAGTACAGAGAGAAGATGCTGGAAGAAAGATTATTTGTGCAAGTTTATCCCCAAAGAGTGGCAGTCCAGAAATGGCCACTGTCACTGAGAATGACCAATTTTAGAATGGAATTTTTTTAAAAAAAGTTTTGCTTATTTATTTATTTGAGAGAGAGAGAGCGCCGGGGTGGGGAGAGGAAAAAAAAAGAGAGTCAGAGAGAGAGAGAGAGAGAGAGAGAGAGAGAGAGATGTCAGTCTTCTCTTCTCTGGTTCACTCCCCGAATGTTCAGAACACTCAAGCCTGGGGCAAAGTAGAAACCAGGAGCCTGAACTCATTCTAGGTTTCACACAATGGGTGCCATGGCCCCAAGTCCTTGAGTCGTCATCTGCCACCTCCCAGAGTGTGTATTAGCAGGAAACTGGATTGCAAGCAGAAAAGCTGGGACTTGAACGAGGGACTCCAGTATGTGATATAAACATCTCAAGTCGCGGTTTAACTCCTGCGCCAAATCTCTGCCAAGAATTATTTCTTGAAGTGTGAATTTGGAACACTCTCAGTCCCTGTTAGCACGGCTTTGGTTCAGCGTAATGATGAGGTCAGATTCTGGGTCGCTTCTCCTGTGCTGAGACCACTTCTACCTCTGTGCAATGATTGCAGTGTTGCCTCCTGATGAACACCTCTCCTGCAGTCACCTTCTCCACATCAGCCAAGTCCACCTGTTTCTACTCCCCTGCCTTTGGATGAAGGGTGTTCTGATTGTTTCAGCTCAGTTAGCTCCTTCTCTCCTGGAATTCATCTTGAACACATACTATGAAAGTTTACATGTATCTCAACATGTTGTAGGGAAAAGTGGTATAGAAATAGGCAAAAGTTAACGAAAACAATGTTCTCTCTTTTACAATGTGGATTATGTTTTATCACTTCAATTGTAAACTCACAAAAGCTTAAAAACATTTTTTTTTAAAATAGCCACACAATAATTAATCTCATGAGTGTACTATTTCAAAGTTAAACAAAAATCTCTCTAACTTACTTCTTTCTTCCTTTCCTCCTTCTCCCCACTATTTAATGACTAATAGGGATTATCTTTCCAGACCAGGCTGCATCTTCTTAAACCTTTCCTTATTCATCCTTAGCGGGCTTTCCTCCCCTGATCTAATTGAATCAAATTATTATGTTAATATTCAGTAACAGAGCCTTGAAGTCCCTTCTGCCTCCAATAATCCCCTTAGCTACAGTCACTCCAGGGAGCTTGTATGTAGTTGCAGGTGTAAGTAATTTTGATAGAGTAGGAAAGGGGACGCTAGGAGACTTTGTCACTTGGTTCTCATACATTTCCTTTGATTTACCCAGACACAGAAGACATCATACCAAGTGAAGGAAAGGAGTTGCACACCATCGCTCAGGCTAAGCTCTAATACCTGCAGAAAGCTCTTCTCCATAGAATGACCTACACACACTCTGATGGTCACTGAAGACAGTCACTTCTTGGACAGTCACAGGTACCTTTGTCCATCAAACATCTGAGTGTCTAAGATTCTCTTTCATCTTCAAAGGATTATGGTATGTTTCCTTCTGTAAGTCTCTTGGCTAGATGTGAACTGGTGTACTTATTTTGAAAAGGTTAAAAATGGATACATAGTTGTGCAAGTAAAACCCAGATTTTTGGAGCTGGCATTGTGGCAGAGGGTTAAGCCTCTGCCTGCAATGCTGGCAACTCATAGGAGCACTGGTTCTGGTCTCAACTGCTCCACTTTCAATCCAGTTCCCTACTAACATGCCTGGGAAAACAGCAGGTGATGCCCAAGTACTTGGGCCCCTATCATCCATGTGGGAGAGCTGGATGGAGTTTCAGGCTCCTGGCTTTGGCATGGCTCAACCTTTGCCATAGCGGCCATTTGGGGAGTGAACCAGCATATGGGCGATCTCTCTCTGTAAGCCTGTCTTTAAAATAAGTAAAATCAATCTTCAAAAAATTTGATTATTGGAAACTTTTACTTGAATAAAAACTTGGTATTCATATTCCTTAAAAATGTATAATTTTATTTTGATATCTAGAGTTTCTGGTTTAAGTTCAGTTGCATATGCTTGTTGGATATTAGGGATCTTAATATATTGTATGTATTCAAATAGGGGAGCTGCGGATTTAATTAATTCAATTTATATATAATATTTACTATGTAACTGAATTATAAGGCCAGTTCTCATTGTCATGTTGATTGGTCAAATCAGATTTACTTGCTGTCAGAAAAAGTATGACTGCATATTTTAAATGCAATAAATATGATAATATAAGTCCCTGTAGAAACCACCTTACTTCTTAGTTGAATTCTAAGACAGGTGCAAGGTTTGCTGCTGGATATAGTAAGATGCTGCCCTTTCTGTTTTTCTTACTGAAGATCTACTCTTGCTCTCATGGGATTCTGGCTCAATCCTCAGATGGTTCCTTTCTTGTCCTGGATGTTTTCATTCCCTAAGGCAATGCACAAGAGCATCTTTCAAAAGCAGTAAGAAGTATGTTTTCCTTTTAAACTAAGGGACAAAAGCAATTGTGGAAGGTAAGCTGACCAGACTGCATAGAACACACACATTCTTAGGCAGATTAACATTAGCCAAGAGTATACAAAGGAGCAAAAAGTGATACCAGTGGGACTTTTTATATCATCTTTTCAGGGACTCTCGGGGACATCTATTGTCATATCTGGTCTTGACAATGTAATCTTTACTGGAAATCCAGGAGACTCAAGGCCTAATACACCAACCTTCAGGGATTCCAGTGAGATCATATTTATCCTTTAAACAATGGACATGAACCCAGAAATGCAATAGATAATAGAATTACTATAGAAATTAAGCAGTCATCACAACTGCATTCCAAATGTCCATGAGAATGTGGAAAAGAAAACAGGTTATCTTAAGCAGAGACATGAAAGACATGCAAAAGACCTGAATTGATTTTGTAACAATGAAATCTACAACGGAGAGTGACCACTTGGCTATAGTAATGCAGACTCCCATATCCCATGTCAGAGTGCCTGAGTCTGAGACCCGGCTCTATGCTTGACTCCAGAGTCTTGTTAATGTGCACCCGGGAGGCAGCAGCTTAGGGCTCAAGAAATTGGGTCCTTCTCACCTATGTGGGAAACCTGCATTAATTGCCCATCTTCCTGCTTCTACTTGGTCCAATCACAGCCCTTGCTAACATTTAGGGAGTGATACAGCAAATGCGAGCTCTGTTTGTCTCTCAAATAAGTTAATTAAGTTTTTCTTTTTTTTTTTTAAAAAAAACCTTCATTCTGCCTAGCTGGGGACAATGTGGGGGGGACACTTTAAAAAATTAGAATGCCTGCTATGAAATATATACTGCAGGGGATTAATGGCAGACCAAAGGATGCAGCAGAAAATGTAGAGAGCGGCCCCTGGGCATTTGTCGGAGTCCACTAAGATAATGGTGGTGAATCAGCTCCCTAGCTCCATCCAGAGATGCAAATCACCCACCTGGGAAAAACTCTTGGACCATAGAAAGCTCACCCTGAGAAAGCATTTTAGTTACAAGTATTCTTAAGTTGTAGTCCATATTGCAATGGATGGTGCCCTGCTCACTGCTGGCTTAGAAGCATATGGTGGTAGTCACGCTAAGAAGAGACTGCCATTACAGTTATGCCTTTCAGAATATGGTTCGTGATGTAGCAGTAGTCTGCCCTACCTGACCAGCTCACTTGCATCCTCCTTGTAGTGTGTTCAATAGATCCAGCTCTGCTCACTACCTCCTCTGTGAAGTTCTTTTACTACCCAAGAAACCAGCCTCGTGAACTGGAGGACATAGCAAAACAGGAGAAAAAAATGAGATGACCAAGAAGCTAGGGAAAACTTTGAGTAATTAAAGTCTCCAAATGACCTAGGATCAAATGTTCCAAAACATTTTAGAAGGAAAGAAGAAAATGAAAAGGATCAAAATTTTATAAAACAAAATCTCCAACACTGTCAGCGACCTCTAAGCATAAGAAACATGAAGAAAACTGCACAAGATACATTCTAAACAATTTGCTTAAAAGAAGAAGTGAAGAGGAAGCTTTAAAGTATGAAAGAGAAATAAATTACATACAGGACAACAATAAGGATGAGGAATATTTCTCGTGACAAACGGTTCAGGCCAGAAGATAGTACAGCAACACTTCAGATTTAAAAAAACGCAAAAAACAAAACAAGTTAGTTGAGAATCCTATACCAAGTAGAAATACATTTCAAAGATCAAAGCTGGAAAGTTTTTTTTGTTTTTTTTTTTTTTTCAGGAACAAAAGCTGAAAAAAAATTCAATCATCATTTCAAGAAATGCGAAAGGAAGTTCAGGGAGGAATTAGATGGAAATGTCCCTCTATGCACGGGAATGAAGAGCACCAGGCATGCATTAGGCCTGAGATTATAAAGTAAATTGAAATTATGCTATTGTGAAAATTAAAGGGGAAAAAAGAAAGGAAGGAAGGAGCGGGGATTGAGGGAGGCAGAGAGAGAGGGAAGTATGTTTATGCACTTAGAATTCTATCTATGAAATACATGAAATCTGTTCTCTTTATATTAACAAATATTTTTTAAAAACATACTATATTCTTATCACATATTCATAAAACCCCTAAAATCCACTGCATCCTCAAGTAACACAACAATGTATTGGGAATTTACAAGGATTCTTTAAAACATTAGTGGAAAATGAAATGAAAACATAAGTTCATCTTGGTGCAAAACGACACTTCTGAAATCATGCTTAATTTTTTCATTTTTCTGTGAACTGTTTGACGTTACCTCAGATAATACTGGAAGTAATAAAATATATACTAATAAGAGTAAAGTGGACAGGAACAGAGAAATGGAAAGATGTGTTATAAATATACTACACATGAAGTAGCATAATATCACTGAAAAACAGACTATGAGATGTAGAAAAATATCCCTTCAACCTTACAGTAACTAGTAAATTCACACAATGGAAAAGACACAATTGAACTACAAAATGTATTTAAATCAGAAGAACACAAATGTAGAGGGAAATGAAACAACAGATGGGGAAAATCGAAAACAAATAATAAAATAATATATTGAAATTCAACTACATAAATCATCCCATTCTATTTCAATGCTCTGAAGAGCCCAATTATGAGGCAGAAATTATCAAAATGGATAAAAAGGCAAGATCCAAAGTACATGCTGGCTGCAGTAAAACCACATTAACATAAAGATAAAAATGGGCTAGACAGGAACATCATGGGATAAGAAAACCACTTAACATCCCTCACAAACTTGGCTGTGAAATCTTCAAGTTAAAGTTCAGCAAAGCAAACCCAATGATATTTAAGAAGGGCAGTACACCATGACAAATTGGAGCTCACTGAAGCAATGTATGGTCTGTTATGCATTTGAAAAACATCTAATAGAATTACCCAAATAAATTAAAAAGGAAAAACCATATAATAATCATAATAACGTGGAAAAACATTTTAAAAAATTTATATTTTTCTGACCAACAAATACAAAAGAGAATAGCAGATAGGAACAGAAGAAACTTCCTCACTTTAACATTAGCATCTATGAAAGCCACACAGTACCATGATTTTTTTCTTGTTGAGTGAGTGTTCATCTTCCTCCAAAATCCACTCACTGAAATCCTAACCCCTAACGTAACTGCACTAGGAGTGGGGACCTTCAGTAGTTGATGAGGTCACGAGGGCAGAGCTCTCAAGGATGAGATTGGTGCCTTATAAAGGAGACCCCAGGGTGCTCCTCAGCCTTTCCCCTCCACAGGAGGATGAAAGGAGAAGCCGGCAGTCTGCAGTAAGAACGGGGCCCTCACCAAAGCCTGGGACTCTGGCACTCTGATCTCAGACTCCCACCCCCCAGAACTGGGACAGGTACGGCTCCTGTGTTTATGAGCTGCCCAGTCTAAGATGTTTCATTATAGCAGCTGGAACTAAGAGAGCATCCTTAATAAAGAAAGAATAAATACTTTCCTCCTAGGATCAGAAATAATGCAAAGATGTATTACTCACACCTAACACTCTTCTGGAGGTTTCAGGCACTATGATAAATCAGGAAAAAAGAAATAAGACAGATCCAGATAGGAAAGAAAACAGTAAAATTGTCTTCGTTCACACAAAACATGACCTCTTCTAGAAAATTCTGTGGAACCTACTGAAAAGCTACTAGCACTAATAACTAATTTTAGTAAGGTTGATGAATACAAAATTGTCACAGAAAACATTACAGATTTATGTGTAATTACTAATGAACCACTAGAAATTAGAATCTAAAGCTAATATAATTTAAAATAATATCAAAAATATGCATACTTGTTGATATATTTCAGTTAAGTCTGAAAAAAGTTGTGTAATATCTGTTTTTATGGGTTAATTTTTTTCTCAAAAAGGTATTTTGAACTATAAATCCTAGTGCTTCAGAATGTGACCTTATTTGGAAATTCTCTAACCCAATATGACTGGTGTCTTTATAAAAATGGAAATTTGGCCAGAGACACATGTACTAGGAGAAGAGCATGCGAACAGGAAGGCAGAGATTGAGATGACACACCCATATGCCAAACAATGCCAAAATTGTCAGAAAGCCACCAGAAACTAGGAGTGAGGCATGGAACATATTCTCCCACATCAGAGGCACCAACTGGAATAACACTGCTATCTCATACTTGCAGCCTCCGGAACTGTGAGTTATCAAAATGTTGGGGTGGTGTTTGGCTGAGTGATTGACACACTGGTTGGCACACACACATCCCTATGCTGTGGCCCAGGAGTGCAGTGGAGGATGGCCCAGGTGCTTGGGCCCTGCACCCCATGGGGAGACCAGGAAAAGCACCTGGCTCCTGGCTCCTGCCATCGGACGAGCACGGTGCGCCGGCCGCAGCGCGCCGTCATCGGCGGCCATTGGAGGGTGAACCAACGGCAAAAGGAAGACCTTTCTGTCTGTCTCTCTCTCTCTCACTGTCCACTCTGCCTGTCAAAAATAATAAAAAAAAAATAATAATTAAAAAAAAAAAAAAAAGAATACCTGGGTTTGAGCACCTGCTCCACTCTTGATTCTAATTCCTGACAACATGGGCCCAGAGAGGCATAAGGCGATACTCACGTACTTGAGTCTCTGCTACTCACTTTGAAGACCTGGATTGAGTTCTGTCTCCTGTTTCAGCCTGGCCTTGCCTCAGCTCCAGCCCCAGCCCAGCCAGCCAATAGATAGGAATGCATCTCTCTCTATATCCCCCTCCTTCTCTCTCACTACCTCTCTCTACCTGTCAAATAAATTTAAAACACAAAATTTTTTAATTAAATAAATATTTGCTATTTAAGGCACCCAATTTGTAGTATTTTTTATCAGGCAGTCCGAGGAAAGTAATACATTATCCAATTGGAAGAGTGAACCAATACTGAGAAAAAATAGGAGGCCCTAAATAAGTGGAAAGACGCACTAGATTGATGAATCTCAACTTCCTTGTTAAGATGTCAATGTTCCCGAAAATTGATTGGCAGATTGAACACAAAGCCAATCATTTTCTCACCAATCCCCTATTTGTATAGAAACAAGATGATCATGCAATTCATGTAGGATAAATTTAAGCAAACCTAAGCTTACATCTATTTTCTGTCTTTAAGACTTATTATAAAGTTATGCTAACCAAGTGACTATAGAGTTGACTTAAATATAGACAAATAGTTATAAAAATAATTAAATGTCCAGAAATAGATTTGCAAGTATTTTTTAGAGATATTTTTGACAAAAGGACAAGGGCAATTCATTGGGGATCTACTCATTGTTTGAATATAATGTTTTCAATAAACTGTACTGTAACAATTGGATATGCATGTACAAAGTCAAAGAAAGAAGGGAAACTTCCATCCATATCTCACAGCATATTTTGTTAAGTCGCGGGCAGTTGTTTGGCATAGGAGATAAGATGCAACTTGGATGTCCACATCCCATATTGGAGTTCAAGTCCAGGCTCCACACCAATGCCTGCTTCTTGTTGATGGGCATCATGGGAGGAAGTTTCGATGGCTCCAGTGTTCCGGCCCCTGCCCCCATGTGGGAGGCCTAGGTTGACTTCCCAGCTCCTGTGGGTATTTGGAAAGTAAACCACTAAATGGGAGCCATTGCTTTCCATTTGTCTCGGTCTCTTTGCCTTTCAAAAAAAAAATAAATACAAAAATGTAAAGATCTAACTAGAAATATGTCACAAACATAATTGTTAAATCTGTAAAATTTCTAGAGGAATTATTAGGAGAAAATCTTTGTGGCCTGGCTTAGGCAAAAAATTTTTAATATGGAAAGGATTTTTTTCTTAAACTAGTAAGTGCTATTAGAAACTCCTAAATCTACATCCCTCTTCTATTTTCTCCATTTATAGCATAGCTACCTACTCAGACCCCTTTTAAGAAACACAAAATCTTTCTCCAAAACTTTCTCATCTTACTGTGCTCCTATTAATTCTGAAATGTCTCTTGGATCTATGAGAACAATATTCTGACATTACCTGTTTAGGACCACAGGGGCAGTCATCTACTTTGTTCACTCCATAAGACTGGCCCTAGGGAAAATCTAACTCTGTGCATATGGTAGTGCTTAAACAAGACTAATGAAATTGTTCAAATTCAGATTATTGGAAAGACACATATAATAATTTCTAGAAGTTAGAAATCTGTGGCTAAACACAAGAGCTATATGAATAGAATGTTTATAAAAGGGTTTATGATAGTCTGATATGGAAGTCTTTGTGATTATTCATGTTGAAAGAAGGAACATAGTCCCGGTTTTTGTGAGTTATTTTGCCATGGTTAAAATAAGAAACTACATAAATATTTAAGCAGGCTTCCTGATGATACTGCTAATGTTCCTAAGCATGAACCTCTCTTGGCAGCATACTTTGTGTACTTATTTGCAACTTTCACTTTGTCCCCATTAATATCTAAATCTTTTCCAAGTGATTAGGATAGAACAGAATTCTCTTAATCGATATGATACCAAAGTTATCTGTATGTTGTAAGTGCTTAGGTTGAAAATAACACAAACTACAGCTCTAGAGTAATATATTATGTCATTATCTACAGTTTTCTGAAAAACAAAGGCATCTCTTCATTCTACTATTTTTCAGGAATTTTCTTGTTTGGATAAAACCATAAAATTCAATATGAATACTATACATATGGTCTGCTGCCCCAGGATACCATATAATAATTATTTTTAAATAGAGTCGTCTTGTTTGTAAATCTGTCTACAGCCAAAGCTTTAAAAATAATTCATTTATTCAGCAAATATTTAATGAGTGGAAGGTGCTGAGGGTAGGACAGGGAGCAAAGTGCATTAAAAGCTTTCACACAGCCAGGGCTGTGGCATAGTGGGCTATGCCTCTTCCTGCAGTGCCGGCATCCCATATGGGAACTGGTTCAAGTCCCAGCTGCTCTACTTCCAATCCAGCTCTCTGCTAGGGCCTGCTAAAGCAGTAAAAGATGGCCCAGGTCCTTGCGCTCCTGCACCCGCGTGGGAGACCCAGAAGAGGCTCCTGGTTTTGGATCAGCTCAGCTCCAGCTCTTGCAGCCATCTGGAGAGTGAACCAGCAGATGGAAAATTTCTCTCTCTCTCTGCCTCTCCCTCTCTGTAACTGCCTTTCAAATAAATAAATAAATCTTTAAAAAAAATAAGCTTCTACTGCTCTGAAACAAGAAAGTGAGAAAAAGAGACAATGGGCAGGGAAACAAGTGATAATATAATAATTACAGAGTGCATGAAATCTTTGTATATGTGCTGCTGAAGCGAGCCCTGCATTACATCTTGGATGGAAACAAATGGGGGCTGGATTCAGTAGTATGTAAGTGTGGTGCAATGCTGGGTAGTGTGAGCAGAGGAGACATTGCTGAGCTGGAGACGAGACTGAAGCTGAGGCCAAAAGGCTAAAAAGAAATCATCCATACAAAACTGGAGGTTAGGCCGGCGCCGTGGCTCACAGGCTAATCCTCCGCCTTGCGGCGCCGGCACACAGGGTTCTAGTCCCGGTCGGGGCGCCGGATTCTGTCCCAGTTGCCCCTCTTCCAGGCCAGCCCTCTGCTGTGGCCCGGAGTGCAGTGGAGGATGGCCCAAGTGCTTGGGCCCTGCACCCCATGGGAGACCAGGAAAAAGCACCTAGTACCTGGCTCCTGCCAGCGGATGAGTGCCGTGCGCCGGCCGCAGCGCGCTGTCCGCGGCAGCCATTGGAGGGTGAACCAACGGCAAAGGAAGACCTTTCTCTCTGTCTCTCTCTCTCACTGTCCACTCTGCCTGTCAAAAAAAAAAAAAACAAAAAACTGGAGGTTATGAGAATAGACTTATTTTTCCTTCAATTCACACATATTAACTTAAACACATAATGGCCAGAAATTTTTGAATACAAAATTATTAGTAAGATACCAGGAAGTCTTTACATATAATGCATAACAATCTTGCAGAGCTTCAGTCTCCATAGTTAAGGCTTTGGAATGAAAAGCTGATCAACTCACAACCTTTTTCTTCCCTCGTCAGGTTCCGTTTCCCAAACACCTAAAGGTATCTTTTCAGTTCCTTGTACAAGACCGGCTGAAAGTTGAATTCTACCAACTTGTGTTTCAGGCCCATGTATGTAATCTTTTACTGGTCATCAACTAGATGTACTGTGAGTGTGTCCAATTCAATGTGAACCCATATGTGAGCTTCCCTCAGCCACACTACAAACGTACTCCTCTTGGAGTGCAGCCTAGCTCAGAAAAAGACGTCACCATTTCAGGTGACACAGTAGAGGATGTTCTTGTGCCTTCTGTCTTTGTCAACAGACCCAAGTACTCCAACTGCAATATTTATCTTAATATGCTTTCTGAAGTCTTAATTATCTAAAATTCTTTCTTGCTTTAATTACCATGATCCTCATGCAGGTCATTTTAAAGTTGTCTGGATTATTAAAGTGCTTCCTAATAAGCTTCCTGATTGATGTCTCCTTCCACCCTGTGACTAGGCTCTAGCTGTCATCGGAAGTATATTTATATTGTAAATTATGAAATGTCTGATATGTGTGAACATGAATAAGGACAACTCCTGCTTCTGATTCTAGCAATAGGCCGTCGACCTATCCTTCAATCATGTTTCCCAAATAAAACACAGATGATATTGCAAAAGTATAGTTTTAAATGCATTGAAATATATCTGAACATATGAAAAAATAAGGGGTAACCATAAACAATTAAATTATGTTAAAGAGAAATTCCCAGGGAGATAAAAGAGGTAGAAGAAATATCCATATCCATGTATCACACCATAACTTGTATCAGACGAAATGACCAAGAATGTTTATAACTTCTAGATAAGGCATGTTTAAAATCCCTAACTATTAAAAGATAGTGGAGATTGTGGCAGTGATGTTGAGTATTAGAGAGAGAAAATGTGCTGAGTTGGGATCCACATTCTTTACCTCATTTCTCACTGAGGCAGTGCCTGGTTTTCACATGGTGTGGCTTAAAACTTTTGATAAGAGAAAAACTTAAGTCAGCATCACATCAAGTACCCAAGACTTTCCATGAAACCTGATAGCTGCACATGAGAGTTAGAACAAGTTAGATTAGTCCTCAAAAGGTTAAAATCAAGATCAAATATTGTGTTATTAGATGGAGATGACCTTCTGTAAATCATTGTCAGAAGAAAAAGTAAATTTTTTCTAAATAAAAATGCCATATAGACTTTTTTCATAATAATTCTGGCATGGACACTAACTAGATGATAGGAGAAAATGTGTATATGAGAGAGAGAGAGAGAGAGAGAGAGAGAGAGAGAGAGAGATGCAGAGAAAAGGGGAGGGGGGAGGGGGGGCAATAGAAACAGACCTACAGTGATCTAGATATCAAAACAAAATCAAATTTTAGAATTTAAATACAAAATTAGTGAAATTTATTGCTCAATAGGTGGATTAAATAGCTACTTAGATATAAGACAAGAGATTATTAGTGACCTGTATGTAAATCAGAGGAAAATAATCCAGATAAGAAAAAGGGAAAAGAAGAAAAAAAAGAAAAAGAGAGAGATAAAATTACAAAAGCCATATGAAATCTAATGAAAATCTTAGCACAGCTTGAGGAGAGAAAACAGAACAGTAATAATGACTGGAAAATACAGTCTGAAGATTTTCCAAAACCAATAAAATATATTAACAGATTATTTCAAGAGACCATTAAATTCTACAATGAATTGTATAGAAGATCACATTAAAAATAAGAACAAAGACAGAAATGAGTCCATCAACCAACTTCTGAATAGAAGCATACCATAGCCAGGAAAAACATTCTCTAAACAGTTACGTGAATAATGTTTCAGACACAGATGAAAGAATGCCAAAGATTTGTCAGCAGAAAGCAAGGAGAATTAAAAACACAGGAGGAGCTAAATACCTGGGCAAGTGTACAGTGAGCCTTGATGGCATACAACAGTGCTAACATATCGTGGAACTTAGTAAAAGTTAAAAAATATAATAACATATTGTGGAACTTAATAAATATAAATTATAAATATAAATTTCCAAAGTACAGCTTTTGGATTACAGTGGCTTCCCCCCCCCATAACTTCCTTCCCACCCGCAACCCTCCCATCTCCCACTCCCTCTCCCATCCCATTCACATCAAGATTCACTTTCAATTATCTTTATATACAGAGGATCAATTTAGTATAAATTAAATAAAGATTTCAACAGCTTGCACCCACACAGAAACACAAAGTGTAAAGTACTGTTTGAGTACTAGTTGATTACAATTGATTCACATAGCACAATATGTTATTATTAATAACAATAAAATAAAAATGATACAATGAAGGAGAAAGACAACCTGGGGAAGAGTGACAGCAAAGGTCTCTGATCATCTGGAATTCCTCCATTTCAGGTAAATCACCGACTGCAATTTGGGGTCGTAAAGTTGGAGGGCTCACAACTGCACCATTACCTTCCCATCATACAGCTGTCCTCAGCTATGTGTGAACTCTCTGTAACACCAACCAGCCATTTCCCTGGGGTCACCTCATGGTGTTACTGTGTCCCGGGGGCAGGTACTGCTAGTTGCCTCATAAATATATGTAAGCCTCGTTTTATGTAGTCTGAAATTAGGTTGCTAGCGAATCATTATGTCTTATTTTAGTCCTCCCAATGCTTCCCTACAATGTGCAGATACTTCTGAGAATGAAGGCCTTAGTAGATAACAGATCTCCAAGGGCTCTCTGACAGCTGAGTGGGCAAGGGGCTGCAGGATGGACACTAGCAAGAGCAAAGTAGCAGGTCCCAAAGATGGCTTCCATCCTGATGTTGTTTCCCCTTCTTCACCCTTTGCCACCATCTGCTGCTGTTCTCCAGGTGTGGAATGACCACAGAGATCTGTGTAGTGTGAAAGGCTGAGGACCCCCTCAGCCACAAATGCCATACACAGAAAAGGAGGGAGTGAGAAGAGGTTTTTTCAAACTACTGCCAGGAGATAAATAGATAATGTTGTCTCATTCTAAAATCCATTTAGTAAGTAACATGCAAGGGAATAATGTGACTATACCAATTTCACTTTGCATTTTAATGTTTGCCCAGGAAGTGCCAAGAGAGCAAGGCTAGAGCAGTTGTTTTCTTTGCCCTGCTGTGACAGGGCAGTGAGAGCATTAAACATCTTTGTGCCTAGGTACAACAAGAAAGCATTCAGTGTAGGAAGAAGAGACCAATGTCTCAGAGCAACTGTGACATCCTTGTTTGCCTATCCCTTGGCAGCCACCATTCCACTCTCTGCTTCTCTGAGTGTGCCTATTTTAGACTCATCACATAAGTGAGATAATTTAATATTTCTCCTTCTGAGACAAATTGTCATAAAGGACAGGATTTCCTTCTTCAAGGATGAATAACCGTCCAATTGTATGTGCATACTATACTTTCTCTATCCATTTATCTGCCAATGGACATTTAGGTTATTTTCATGTCTTGGTTATTATGCAAAATGCAGTAATCACCTTTGTTATATATATATAACTATACATAAATATGCATATATACATTATACATATAATCATATATATGTCTTCAAGGGCCTCATTTAAAACTTTGCTAAGAATGTAGATCTTACCATTTCTTATCACAGTAATAACAATAATAAAGAAGATTGGAGAAAACTTTTAAGCTGATGAACAGATACATGGCATTGATTTTGGTAAAGATTTCACAAGTGTATACAATCTCCATACTCATCAAGTTGTACACATTAAATGTATATAACGTATATAACTTTTTTATGCATAGACATACCTTAAAATTGTTTATAAAAAGGGGTCTAACATTCTTGAATAAGTGGGTATGGAATTTTTTAGAAAGATGTACCTTTGACTTGCATTGATAATACTTAAAGCTCTTTACAAAAATTCTGGTTTTGATTTTTCTGATCATTATAGAAATTGTGCTTTTACGTGCTCTTTAAAGTTAGGCAAGGCCATTTTTTTAGTTTTGACCAATGCCACTCATTCCTAGGTGTAAAATCTAGGTGCTAGTGCTCAAATGGCTACATGTTTCACTCTCATTGTAGAAGCACACGTCAAATGCAGCCTTCTCCAATAAGCAGAGCCTATGAACAGAACACTCTTTCAAGCCCTTGCTGAATATGAAACATGAGTGATGAAAATGTGGATGATGTATTAAACTATTGAGACTTTTAGATTGATTTTTGCAACTATAACCAAGCTTGTCACAAACCTATTGACAAAGAGATGTAGCTTAGAGAAAAGTTTATTGTGTTGGATGTTGAGCTATTTGTGTTGTAGACTAATCAGCCTCTGAAATCGTGAGAAAAGGATTTATCTGGGTTACAAAGAGCATTTATGTCTTCCTTTTTGAAATGCCTCTACTCAAATTAGACTAATACATGTAGTAATGAAGAAGAGTAGAAGATAAAAGTCTGAGCTCATGCTTAGCTTGATATTAAACAGATGTTGGATACAAAACAATCTATTAGTATGTGCATATAACAGGTTAGAATGCATCTCTTTGCTCTCTGAACTATGAGGGCCTAGAAACAATTGTTCCATATCTGTTACAAAAAAGTGCACCTAATATCCAGACCTTAGCTTCTGAAACTGTTGTCTGGTACAAGAAACCAGGATCTTTGGAGAAATGTCTGACATTGGGCCTGGATAAGAAATGCACAAGATAAAACAGCTTTGTCTTGTGGCAGCAGAAAGGCAGTGGGAACAACCACAATCCCACAAAGCTGGGAGTGTGTCAGAGGGACACAGGAATCAAGCAAAAGACAGCCCAAAGCCTGGAGCTGAAGCAATGTGAAAGATCTCTACGTATAAAGTCATACAGAATTACAATACATATTACAAAATACATACCCATGAATCCATATGGAAATAGACAATTAAAGAAATAAAAGAAATAAATAAGTAAAGGAGAGGGGACAGCTCTATCATGCAGAAGAATTCTAACCATTTTATGTAAATACTTCACCCTCAAGAAGGTGGAACATACTCCCATCCTTTAAGTATGGTCTGTGCATACTTCCTTCCTGCCAAAAAGTAAAGTAAAAGTGTGAAATAGCAAAAAAAAAAAGTAACTTTACAGTCTGACAAATACTGTCTCAAGATGGGGAACTCAGGCTTACACCACCAATGATAAAACATAATGATAGTATATGTCTCTGATTAGGCTGTCATTTTCCCCCTAACACACTTTATTGCAGTCCAATAATGATAAGCCTATTGGACAAACTCCAAAAGAAGCACATTCTACAAAACACCTAATCAATACTTCTCACACTCTTAAGATCACCAAAATCAAGAAAAGTCTGAGAAATTGTCACAGACAATCTTAAGGAGATATGATTACACCCCGAATGGTATCCAGGAAAAAGAAAACATGTTAGATGAGAACTAATGAAATCTAAATAAAGTGTTAACTTTAATAGCATGTATTGCATTACCATTAGCTCACTAATTATAATAAGTATACCATACATCATAAGATAATAATACAGGTAATTTCATGTGAATTATATGGAGACCTTCCATGATAGCTATTCAATTATTCAGTAAATCTGCAACTATTCAAAAAAGAACTTTAAAAACAAATTCACAATTCCAAGAAAAAATGAAGACAGATAGGTATCTAAATGTCCCAAAAGATATTCAATCTCTCTCTGGAAACTTACAAAACATATCATTGGTAAGTAAAAATCTTTACTGAGAGATATTAAAGAAGGTCTAAATAAACTGAGTTACACCACATTCATGGTTTGAAAGACTAAATATTGTTTAGATTCCAATTCTTCTCCAATTCTTCTAAAGATTTATCACAATCTCAATCAATATTCCAGTAGAATTTTTGTAAAATTGACATGTTATTTCTAAAATGTTTACCAAAGTGCAAATGATCTAGAGTATCTAAAACACAAAAAGCAGTTTTAACAAATAGTATGAAGAGAAAGAAAGAAAAAACTGTTCCTCTATGGAAGAGACAAGGTCTGTAATCAATCGTGAAATCTCCAAATGTCCATTTCACTCCAATATATTACATTTCAGGTACTCTATTAGATACCTCAGATCAGGGAAAACATATGATATCTGTCCTTTTGTGACTGGCTTAATTCACTAAGAATAATGGTTTCTAGTTGCATCCATCTTGTTGCAAAAGGCAGGATTTCTTTTTTTTTTACAGCTGAATAGTACTCCATAGTGTATATATATATATATATATATATATATATATATACACCATATTTCTTTATCCAGTCAATTGTTGATCGACATCTGGGTTAATTCTATATCCTAGTTATTGTGCATTGTGCTGCAGTGAACATAGAGGTATAGATAACTTTTTCATATGCTGATTATTTTTTGGTTTGGGTAAATTCCCATGAGTGGGATAGCTGGATCATTTAACAGGTCTATATTCAGATTTCTGAGTTATTTCCATAATTTGTTCCACAGAGGCTACACTGACTTACATTCCCACCAATGGTAGACCAGGGTATCTTTTCCCCATAATCTCACCAGCATTTTCGTTTGTTGATTTCTGTATGTGAGCCATTCTAAGTGGAGTGACATAATACCTCATTGTGGTTTTAATTTGATTTTCCTGATGGCTAGTGATCCTCAGCATTTTCTCAAGCTTCTGTTGGCCATTTGAATTTTCTCTCTTGAAAAATGCCTATTTGAGTCATTTTTCCATTTCTTAATTGGATTGTTTATTGTGTTGATGTTGAGTTTCTTGAGCTCAGGATGTTAACCTTTTATCAGTTGCATAGATTAGGAATATTTTCTCCCATTCTGTCAGTTGCCTCTTCACTTTGCTGAGTATTTCTTTTGCAGTGCAGAAGCTTCTGAACTTGATGTAATTTCATTTGTTAATTTCAGCTTTGATTTCCTGTGCTTCTGGGGTCTTTTCCAAGAAGTCTTTGCCTATGCCAAAGTCTTGCAGAGTTTCCTCAATGTTCTCTAATAATTTGACAGTATCAAGTGTTTGCTAATAACAATACTTAGAATTAAAAAGGAGAGAAAGATCAAATATGGGAAGCAGACCACACAGCAGACTCATAGAATGACAAACACCCTGAATGCCACTCTGACCTCAGAATCATCTCTCAAGGCATTCTGGTCTGGCTGAGAAGCCCATGACAGCATTTTAGGCATGGAAAGCCAAGACACTATGGCAAAAAAATTATCTACATGAAGGATCTCTGTGAGTGAGATCCTAGCGGAAAGAAAGGGCCCTCAAAAAAGGAGGCACCTTTCTCTGAAGGGAGGTAGAGAACTTCTACTTTTCTTGTGGCCCTGTCTAAATAGTGGCAGAGTTTGTGGACTCAAAAGTCTTCCATAACCTTGGCAGCTGATGATAAGAGCCTTGGGTTATCACTGACATAAAAAATAAGAGTGCCAATTAATAAATAAACACCAAGAGTCACTGTGCACCTGCTCCACTTGTAGGACTGTTGTACTTAATGAGTTGTATTATGAGAATTAACAGTAAAACTTGTCTTCAAACAGTACTTTATACTTTGTGTGTCTGTGTGGGTGCAAACTGTTGAAATACTAGTATAGAGTTGATCTTCTGTATATAAAGATAAGTAAAAATGAATCTTAATGAAGAATGGGATGGGGGAGGAAGTAGGAGGTGGGATGGTTTGGGGGTGGTAGGGTGGGTATGGGGGAAGAAACACTATATTCCAAAAGCTATATGTATGAAATTTATATTTATTAAATAAAAGATTTCTAAAAAAAATTGATGGTATTGAGTCATAGATATAGGTCTTTGGTAGGGTTAAGTATACAATCACTACGTAAACTGAAATAGATCTTTGTAAAAATTAGGAGTGGGTGTGTGAGAGGGAAGAGGAGGAAGTGTTGGAGCATGGGCTGGAGGGAGGGTGGGGGAGTGTCAGTATGTTCCTAATTCTGTATATATGGAATACATGAAACTTGTATACCTTAAATAAAATTTAAAAAACAGTTTTAAGACTAAGACTTATTGATTTATATATTAATTACAAAGGTACTATTATAAAGAAACACTAGAATTATTTAATGATAGATATACAAATCAAACAATGATGGAGTAATAAATAGGGCTACTCATATACAAGAGTATGTCAAAAAGTTTACAGAAAATGTTATTATAGAAAAACTATGCATGAATTTCAAAAAATGTTTGCACCAAAATAAACTTACCTTTTATTTCATGATTCCATCCGATTTTTGCAATACCTTTGTATGTTCAATAGATTTTTGACAAAGGTTCAAAGTCTAATAGATCATAATGTTCTCAAACACTTATCCTAGAAAAATTAAATATACAAATGCAAAAGAATTAGTTTTCAGCCATACCTCACTAATATAAAAAAGTAATTTGAGGTGTACCATAGTCCTAAACAAAGCATAAATCTATGAAACATCTAGAAGTAGCAGGAAAAATTATTTATGATATTTAGGCAAAGTTATGCTAGATACAATGCCAAGAAGATCTTTCTCTTGTTCTTACTTTCAAATAATTTTTAAAAAAAGTTAAAAATGATAAACTTTTAAAAATTCAAGTATAAGAAAATAAATAACTTATTTTAAAAAGTCAAAAGATTTGAACAGATAGCTCAATAAAGAATATATAGGAATGACAAACAAGTAAAATATAGATTTTTTTGCTTTCTTCTTGTATTTTTTAACTTTTATTTAATGAATATAAATTTCCAAAGTACAGTTTATGGATTGCAATGGCTTCCCCACCCCCATAACTTCCCTCCCACCCGCAACCCTCCCCTCTCCTGCTCCCTCTCCACTTGCATTCACATGAAGATTCATTTTCAATTCTCTTTATATACAGAAGATCAATTTAACATATATTAAGTAAAGCTTTTAACAAAAGTAACTATTATGGAAATTGAAACCAAATACCTAGTGAGATCCAGCTCTATCTATTAATGTATAAAATAGCCCAAGTCTAAGATTAGAGACTGGTTGTAACAATTATTAATGAGGATATGGAGCAAGAGAAAATCTTTTTTTTTTTTTTTTTGACAGGCAGAGTTGGACAGTGAGAGAGAGAGACAGACAGAGAGAAAGGTGTTCCTTTCGTTTGTTCACCCCCCAAATGGTCGCTATGGCCGGCGTGCTGCACTGATCTGAAGCCAGGAGCCAGGTGCTTCCTTCTGGTCTCCCATGTGGGTGCAGGGCCCAAGCACTTGGGCCATCCTCCACTGCACTCCCGGGCCTCAGCAGAGAGCTGAATTGGAAGAGGAGCAACAGGGACAGAATCCGGCGCTCCAACCGGGACTAGAACCCAGTGTGCTGGTGCTGCAGGTGGAGGATTAGCCTAGTGAGCCGCAGTGCCGGCCAATCAAATATTTATGTTTTAATTTTTATATATTTTCAATGATTTAAAAGGGAGAGAGAGAGAGAGATGGAGATGGAGGGAGAGAATGAATACTTCTACCCAAGTGACTGTAAAAGCCGAGGTGGGGCCACGCTGAAGTCAGGTGCTGAGAACTCAATTTCAGTCTCGGACGTGGTTGGCAGAGAATCTAGCCCAGGAGTCACCACTTCCGCCTCATGAGATGCACAGGAGGGGAGGGCTGGAATCTGGAGCAAGGCCAGGACTAGTACCTAGGCAAACTGATTCGGATGCAAGTACCCCAGGTGGCACTTGAGCCCAAAGATTCATTTTTTAATGCCAAAAGAGGTTAAACTCGAATTTTTGTATCCTAACTCCGTTCATCTCTCCCATCCTAGAAATCACCATTCTGTGTTCAGACTGAGGTTTTGAGGATTTTTTGTTTTGTTCATTTTATTTAAACTCCCATATATTAGAAAAAACATATGGTATTGTCTTTCTGTGTCCGGCTTATTTTACTTCACATCATGCTGTCCAGTTCCAGCCATTTTGCTGCAAATAATGGGATTTCATTCTTTTTATGACTGAATAGTATTTCATTGTGTATATATACCACATTTTCCATATCCATTCTTCCACTGATGGATACCTTGGTTGATTTCCTATCTTGGCTATTTTGAACAGTGCTGGGACAAAATGATGGAACAGGTATCTGATGTAATTTTTAACATATACCCAGTATTAGCATTGTTGGATTATATGGCCATTCTATTTCCATACTGCTTCCTGTAGTGGGTCTGCTAATTTACTTTTCCAGGGCTGGCCTGGAAGAGGGGCAACCAGGACAGAATTCGGTGCCCCGACCAGGACTAGAACCCAGGGTGCCGGCGCCGCAAGGTGGAGGGTTAGCCTAGTGAGTCACAGCGCTGGCCAAAATACTGTGCATTTGACATATACTCTATCATTGACACACAGCTATGGCTCAAATCATTGGTAATGAAACCTGACTTAATTGGAGAATGTAACATTTTCTCAACACTTTCAACAAATCTGTACTATTATTTGGAAGTAAGTTGATAAAGATATGAATTAATCAGTGACAGAGAAAAAATGTCCCTGAAGATTTGCATTCCTACCAGATACAGCGGTACAATTCCTGCTAAAATGCTGAGCTTCCTTGGTGTTGATGCATGTATTGCACCCTCAGGTATAAACTTTGTTGGACAGAGAATGAGTGCTAACCGGGGGAGTGGTGAGAAAGCTTGTGCCTGGAAATCTTGTGGAGGAGAGAAGATGACTGAAGGAGCAAGAGGTAGGAGGTGGGAGGGGAAATTGCTGCAGATATGGAGGGGAAATCAGGTCAGAAAGAAAAGTTGCCTTTGCTTCCAATCCAGATCTTACGTTACAGTCAAACTGAACAATATTTCCATCAGCAGTTATTTATCCAAGCTCAGTCAAGTAAGACACAACAGTTTAGGCATGGGAAACACGGCACAAACTTTTATCCGAAAAACCCAAATGGTTCACTAACTTAATAGGAAACTAAGAGAGCAGTACAAATGGTGTAGGTGTGCTTTTGTTGTTCCTTTTGGTTTATTTATTGATTCAAAAGGCAGACCTATAGACACACACAGAGAGAGAGAGAGAGAGAGAGAGAGAGCAAGAGAGAAAGACTTCCCATCCCTGATTCATTCTCTAAATGTCCTTCACAGTCAAGGCTTAGTCAGGCCCAAGCCAGGAGTTGGGAACTCCGTTCTTGTCTCCCACATGGGTAGCAGGGTCTCAAGGACTTGGGCCATCCTCCACTGCCTTCCCGGGAGAAGGCCAGAGCAGAGCAGGGAAGCTGGGTGTTGAATCAGGCTCTGACGTGGGATGCCAGTGTCATAAACAACTCATATTTTCCATCCCTGTTTTCAGCCTGTGTATGTCCTAAAATTTAAAGTGAGTCTCTTACAGGTAACACATATTTGGACCTTGTTTTTTAATTATTCAGCCATTCTATGTCTTTTGATCAGGATTTTAATCCACTTATATTACAATTATTGTAATATAGGGAACGATTTACTATTGCCCTTCGTTAATTGTTTTTTCTCTGTCTTGTAGTTTTTTTTTTTCCCATTTTCTCTCTTGCTAAGTTCCTTGGTATTTTATTGATTTTTTTCTACTGATACACTTTGATTACTTTTGTTTTTAATTTGTGTTACTTCTATAGATATCTTATCAGTGACTACCATGAGCTTACACAAAATATCTTTTACTTTCAACAGTCTGTTTTAATTCAATATCAAATTAACCTCAACTGCATACAAAAATTGTACTTATATATTGTCTCCCACACTTTACATTATACATGTTCAACTTACACTTATTTATATTGTGTATCCATCGCATATTTTTACTTAGAGTTATTTCTAATAGTTTTGTTTTATAACTTTTATATTAAAGTTTTTTTATCTATCACCATTATGTTAATATAGTACTTTGTCTATATTTTTACCTTTACCAATGTGTCTGATACTCTTTTATACTATTGCATTGTTCTTTAATGCCCTTTTATTTCAAGTTTAAAAACTACTTCCATCATTTCTTGTAAGTCAGTTCTAGGTGTAAGAACTTCAACTTTTATTTTTCTCAAAGTTCTCTATCGCTCCATTATTGTTGAGGTACAGTTGTTCCTCTTACAGTAGTCTAGACTAGAAAGTGTTTTTCTCTCAGCACATTGAATATATCATCCCATTCTCTCCTACCTTCTATTAGTCAGCTTTTCATTACTAAATGGAATACGTGACATAGATTTCTTATGCAACACACTTTCTTTGTGGCCTCTCAGGCCTTCTTTTGGGATGTTGCTGGATGCTGCCATGACCCCATTACCCTTACATTGTGCACACACCTGCAAAACCAGAGTCACTTGAGTGCTACCGAAGTCTCCCACCAGTATGTTCTGTGCCTGGGGCCACTTGAACTTCAATAGCCTTAAAGCACTTCAACCACTTGAGCAAGTTTATAAGTAATTCAGAAGCCTGACCTGGCCCTTGGGCAGAGCACTCCAGGGTTCTTTTCTGGAACAAAGTTTCCCAAGAAGATCTCTGAAATAGATTTTTGTCTGGGTCTCAAAGGTGCCTTAGATGTTCCTGAAGCATCCTTCCTATCGTCCTCAGAGCACTTGGATTCTGTTTATCCGTGCTGATCTCTTCAGCAAGAAGAGGCTCAATTGTACCTTCTTTTGTCATACCCTTACTGTGTTTTATTCCTTCAGGCTGCAATTTTTCCAAATCTTTCCACTTTGCTTCTTTTTAATCATTGCAAATTTGACTAAAAGTGCCCAGTAGTGCCCATGCCAGAGCTCTAAATCTTTCTATTTTAAAATTTCCTCCACCAAATAAACCAATCTATCACCTTTCAGTGTGGCCTTCCACAATGTTCAAGGACATGGATACAATGCAATAAAGTTCTTTGCCATGATGTGACAATGGCAGACTTTAGTATAATTCTCAAAAAACTCTCATTTCCATAGGAGATGTTATTTTTCATTTCCTTTTTTGTCCACATTTCTATCAGCACTATGACCTTCTATATAAATTCAATATTTTTAAAGATTATTTATTTATTTATTTATTTATTTATGAGTTAAGGGGAGAGAGAGAAAGAGAGAGGTCTTCCATCTACTGACTCATGCCCCCAAATGAAGCCAGGAGCCCAGAACTCCAGCCAGGTCTTCCATGTGGGTAGAAGGAACACAAGTAACTGGGCCATCATCTACTACCTCCCAGGATGCACATTACAAGGAGGCTGGATTGGAAGTAGATGTAGGACTTTATGCCTAGCACCTCAATGTGGGATTCAGGTGTCCCAAGGGGAGGCTTGACTCACTGTGTCACAATACCTGCCCTTGGGTCTTCTGAGCCATCACAAAATCATCCATAATGCTCTGCTTACAGCATTCTAGGTTTTTCTAGCTTGCTCCTCCATCTAACCTCTTCCCATTAGTCAAATTTGAAGCTGCATCCATAATTTTCAGGTATAGTTGCAGTAATGCCCTCACTACCAATTCTCTGTATTAGTCTCCTTTGTATTACTATGGTGAAATACCTGACATGGGTTTCTTGTTTTTTTTTTTTTTTTTAAGATTTTTTTTTGACAGGCAGAGTGGACAGTGAGAGAGAAAGAGAGACAGTGAGAAAGGTCTTCCTTTTGCCGTTGGTTCACCCCCCAGTGGCCGCTGCGGCCGGCACACCACTGATCCGAAGCCAGGAGCCAGGTGCTTCTCCTGGTCGCCCCTCGGGTGCAGGGCCCAAGGACCTGGGCCACCTCCACTGCCTTCCCGGGTCACAGCAGAGAGCTGGCCTGGAAGAGGAGCAACCGGGACAGAATCCGGCACCCCAACTGGGACTAGAACCCGAGTATCTGCTCTGCAGGCGGAGGATTAGCCTGCTGGCCAACATGGGCTTCTTATGATGCAAAAGCAGTTTGAAGGTTCAAGAATATGACACTGGCATCAGCTCATTTGTGGCTAGGGCCCTTGCTCTCAGCTGTCACACATGGTGGCAGGTTACCTTGGTGGGAGCAGAAGCAGGGACCTGCAAGTGATTATATCTAGGGCCAGGAGCAGAGAGTTGGGTGCTACCAGGATCACACGTTTCATAACACCCCCCCACACACACACACAAATACACACATAAGAACTCAAAGGGTTGCACTAGAATCAACACCCCCAATGGGGTGTTCATCTCCCCTTTACACCCCCAATGACCTAAAAATCCCCCAGCAGGTCCTACCTTTTAGAGGTTCTACCACCTCCCAGTCCTGCCACCCTGGGGGCACCATGCCTCCAATCACCCTCTCAGAGCACCAAAACTGTGTCTAAATTACAGCTGGCCTGCAAGGTCTCTGCTGAGATCTCATCTGAAAGTCTTATGAAAGTCCCCTTGTATATGATAAGTCACTTTTCTCTTGCTACTTTCAAACTTCTTTCTATCATTGTCTTTTGACAGTTTGATTATAATGTATTTTAGCATGGATTTGTTTGAGTTCAACTTATTTAGGAATCTTCAGACTTCCTGGATCTATATGTCTATGTTTTCCCACAGATTTGGGATTTTTTCTGTTATTATGTTTTTGATTAAGCTTTCTGGTCCTTTCCCTGTCTCCTTTCCTTCTGTTGTCCCCACAGTGTTTATATTATTCTGCTTGGTGCTGTCGCATAGTCCCTCAACTTTTCCTCACACTTTTGCATTCCGTTTTTTCTTTTTGCCTCTCTTCACTTGATAATTTCAAATAACTTGTCTTTTAACTTGTCATTGATTCATGTGGTATGTATTTAAATCACCTAAAGATTGTTTAAAGATTTGTTTATTTATTTATTTATTTGAAAGTCAGAGTGACCAAGAAAGAGAAGGGGGGAGGAAGGAAAAGAGACAGTGAGAAAGAAAGAGAGGGAGAAAGTGAGAGAAACTTCCATTCCCTTGTTTACTATCCAAATGACCAAAATAGCCAGACCTGGGTTAGGCTGAGGCCAGGAGTCAGGAACACCATCCTAATTTCCCATGTGGGTGACAGGGTCCCAAGAAACTGGTCCATCCCCCACTGGTTTCTCAGGAGCCTTAGCAGGAAACTGGGTCAGAAACAGAGTAACTTGGACTTCAGCAGGTACTCTGATATGGGATGTCAGCGTGGCAAGTGGTATCTTAACCCACTAACCACAGCGCTAGCTGCAAACCATCTACTCCTTTCTTTTTTCTGTCAGTCTAACTACAGTGTTATTTAGCTCCAATATTTCAATTTAAAAGTTTTGTTTTTGTGGAAATTCCCACTTTATTTATAGTGTACTGTTCCGCTGAGATCACAGACTATTTCTATAGTGGTTAGTTTGAATGCACCTAACAGTTTGATGAAGTTCTGTTTTGGGTTTTACTTCGTTCCTTTGTTTATTTCCTGTCTTTTCATTTCTCTTTACACTTTGTGTTGTCATCCATGCATTTAGACAAAGCCATCTCCCAGGCCTCATGGGCTGACAGTCTACAGAATTCCTTCACCAACTGATGTGGCCTGAGCTTCTGCAGAACGTGTGCTAGTCCAAGCAACCATCTTCACTCTTTGTAGCCCCCAGGTGTCCAGAGCATGACAGGTTACGTCAACATTTCAAGACAGATAAGACAGAAGACAATCCCTTCGAAGGAACCTAGAGCATGCATGGTCCAACCCTTTCCCTCCTGGGGAGAAGGGGCAGTAGGAGATTTTACCTGCTCATTCTGCTGCGGGGGCAGATGGACTGTGACAGGTGTGCTCATGCTGGCTCCTGCTACTTTCTGTGTTCTAAATGCTTCTAGTTGTGTCGAATGTGTTGTGTGCTCTCAGTGCCCCAAAACAGGTAGACAAAAGGCAGGACAACATGCAGAAAAGAGGGAACGTTTGATTCATTGCCCAGCTCTTTCTCTCCCAGGGAGACTCTGAACGGTTTTGCCCATTTACTCTGTGCTGAACCGGGAGGAGAGGACTCTAAGTTTTCTCACGCTAGTTCAAACCACCCACCTCCATTCTCTGTCACCCCCTGGAGTATAATACATACTGGGTCCCCTCAGCTCTCCAAGACAATGGAGACAGAAGCCAGTACCCCAGGAAACTAGAAAAGTTGAAATGTTAAAGTGCGGTGCAACACTTTGCCTCCTCAGAGGAACTGGGAGCTGTTTTTCTCCTTGACTATGTGGACTAGGATGCTGTGCCGGGGGTGGAATCACGGTGAGATAATAAGTCCAATTTGCCTTCCAATGTCAATGTGCCTGGTTTCCCACTCTTCAGGAGTTCAGGAGCCTCTCAATTTGTCTCTGGATTTCTCATAAATAGCATTGATCTGTGTATTACTAATGAATCAGAGCTTGCAGCTTCCTGCTCCACCATTTTGCTGACATCATGCCTTGATTTTTTTTTAATGTGAAAAAAATACATCCTGATTGCATAATACTGCTTGTACCTGTTTCTCTGTTCTGATGCATTTCCCCCCTTTCCTGCTCTCCCACCCCTGCACCTTCCTAGGCTATTTCATGCTCACTGCGGTGGGTGGAGGGCAAGGTTTTAGTTCCCTCCTACCTGCTTTTTCTCTACATTTCTTTCCTTAGGTCACAGTCAAATCATGCTTGCTGCAAAGATTGTTCTACTATATATTTCGGTTTGCCATCTGATTATTAGAGATATTTTCGGGGCCAGCACCGTGGCTCACTTGGTTAATCCTCCACCTGCAGCGCCGGCATCCCATATGGGCTCCGATTCTAGTTCTGGTTGCCCCTCTTCCAGTCCAGCTCTCTGCTGTGGCCAAGGAGTGCAGTGGAGGATGGCCCAAGTGCTTGGGCCCTGCACCCCATGGGAGACCAGGAAGAAGCGCCTGGCTCCTGGTGTCAGATTGGTGTACCTCCAGCTGGCCGTAGCAGCCATTTGTGGGGTGAACCAATGGAAGGAAGATATTTCTCTCTGTTTCTCTCTCTCTCACTGTCTCTGTCTCTCACTCTCGCTCTCACTGTCTATAATTCTACCTGTCAAATACATTTTAAAAAATTTTAAAAAGAGATATTTTCAGGAACACTTGTCATCTGAATAAAATGCTGGGGCAGATAATCATCCACATGAGAGAGGCAAATTTACAATACTCTACATGCTCTCAGCCCAGGCCCAGCATGCTAGGATGGGGTTTGATGTCCATACTGTATCTTTCAGATCATAACCAAGGGTTGAGGCAACCCACTGAGCCAAAGGTGAAAAACATTTCTCTACTGCATGAAAAAAATAGAACCATTGCAGCGAGCCTGAGATGGTGCTATGGTTTTCCTTCATTGTCTCCTCTATCTCGCAATTAGAAAGGCTAATCAAAACTTGAATTTTTCAGACCCCAATAGTGAAATCATGTGAGGTTATGTTAGTCTGGAAAATCACACAGGTAAACATTGGCACAGCCAGGAGAGAGACATTTTTCTGCCTGACTCCAAAGTCTGTACTTTAGTGGTGCTTCCCCCAATAACTTTTCATCTACTGCAATGTGGTGTGGAAGGGATTTAGATGCAGCTAGACAGGATCCCCCCTTGTTTCTATTGACCTTTTAGGAGACTGTTGAAAAAAAAATAACATTTCTAAGTACTCTAATGTGTTAAATCTGGCCAGAGAACCAGAGAAACCACAATTTCCTACAATACCTGATTTTTTTTTTTTTTTGACAGGCAGAGTGGACAGTGAGAGAGAGAGATACAGAGAGAAAGGTCTTCCGTTGCCGTTGGTTCACCCTCCAATGGCCGCCGATGACGGCGCGCTGCGGCCGGCGCACCGCGCTCATGCAATGGCAGGAGCCAGGAGCCAGGTGCTTTTCCTGGTCTCCCCATGGGGTGCAGGGCCCAAGCACCTGGGCCATCCTCCACTGCACTCCCGGGCCACAGCAGAGGGCTGGCCTGGAAGAGGGGCAACCGGGACAGAATCCGGCGCCCCGACCGGGACTAGAACCCGGTGTGCCGGCGCCGCAAGGCGGAGGATTAGCCTGTTGAGCCACGGCGCCGGCCTCCTACAATACCTGATTAGCCCAGTAAAAAACAAAAACAAAACCACCTCGCACTGAAAGCCCTGACCTCCTTGAGGCAAATCAGTGGGAAGAGGAACCTGTCCTCCACATCATCATTCTTGCGGGATTGTGTATGCAGAAGGCTCATCTCCTGTGAAGCTGAATGCAAATGAATGGCTGAGCCATTTAAAATCTGGGCCTGGTTCCTTCTTTCCCTGGACTAACGTGGGCCTCTGAGTCTAATTATGTGGCAGCCTGTGAAACTAGGTATGCTGGGGTTCAGATGTTAACAGAGCAAGGACCCTGGGAGCCAATTTTGGGCTTTACGTGTGTAATAATATCTTTTTAATGAATATTGTGTTTCACTAAAATATTTCTAACTAGTTTTGCTCTTATGTGAGGCAGGAAAGCCAGCTCTTGAGAAATCCAATTGAACCAATTTTCAGGGTAAAGCTGGGATAAAATAATTTTGCATTTATCATTTAAGTTAATTGTAATGAGCCTCAGTCTAATGAGGCTTACCTCTAAACTCCATTTAAGACAATAGTTAATTGCTTCATTTTAATAAATGTTGTCAGGATAGTGAATATAACAATGACTGAGCACTCAATTACTACTGAGGCTAGAAAATGAAGACATACAGAGCTTAATGAGATACATAATCTGAAAAGGCAATTAGTATTCAGAGGTGGTATAGGACATTCTTCTAAAAGCTATATAAAGCAAAGCAATATGTTTGCAATAAACACAAATATTCAAATTAGATCAACATTATTGACTGCCTACTATGTGCCAGGCTGAGCACTAGATGTGGTCCCATGGATTCTTTGATTTAATCCTTATTTTATCTGGTGAGGAAATTGAGGCTTACAAAGCTTATGCGAATCATGCAGCCGTAGGGCTATTCCACGATCCTTTCATGACTCAAACCCTTTCTCCTGGAATCTGTTTTCTCATCACTTTTTTCCTTACTCTTTGATGAATGGAGGTGGATGTTCACTCTAACTTTCAAATAAATAAACAGAGAAATAAATCTTATAAAAATTTGAAGATCAGGTGTTAAGCGGTTGAGAGTTGTATGAAAATTGGTCGGTTGAGTGGTGTAAGGATTATTCCCCATTAGATGACAGCCTGAGATCTGTTTGAGCTTATTATAGAAGCCCGGTCCTTAGAAGAAAGGTGATTCTCAGAAACGCTCATCATTTTTTTTTTGCTTGTTGATTATTTGTTTTTAAAGTTTAGCAGGTTTATGATTTGAATATGATTCGTTGACATTAGAATCATAGGGTTGTTGGAGGATGTTGTATAACATATAATTATTTTCACTACAAGATTCCTAACAATGTTGGAGGCCAGAAACCAAAAGCTGAAAAACTCTACTTATTAAAGATTAGAGCTAGATGTCTGAGGTTCCCAGAGAAAGAAACAAATCATAGAGAAAAGAATGCCTCAATCAACCTGTTTAGCCAGCTGGGGAGGCAGAATTTCTTGGAGCATTTGGAAGTGACTTCAGAATTCATCTTGCAAGGAGCTAATGTTCAACACATGATAGAGCTCATGCTGCTGGTCACCAACATCATCCTCCCATCCTTCTCCCGCATCTTGGTATAAATATTCTTCTCTGGATCCCAGACTGGGAGGTGGTCAGGTCTTCCTCCACTCCTGTGACTCGTAGACACCTCTGAACCTGTAGAGAGCTGATTTCTTGTATTGGTTCCTTCAGATGGACCATGTAGACAACAGCATACCCACTTACCGTCCTGTCTGGAACAGAAGCACAGCTCACAGCTTATCGGTCCCATTTTTCAGGTGGATGCTGACTCCCAAGGATTTGAATCCCTCAGCTCAGCTTTCTCTTGCTTGGTCAAATGATTCTGCTCTTGTTCTGCCCACGGTTGCTCTTCTGTTTCATGGTCTGGTTCTCTCAGAGACAGGCCTCTTCTGGAGCTTTTGCCACTGTTGCCCCTAAGTTAATTCTCCACCTTTTTTTTTTGACAGGCAGAGTGGACAGTGAGAGAGAGAGAGACAGAGAGAAAGGTCGTTGGTTCACCCCCCAACGGCTGCTGTGGCCGGCACGCTGTGGCCGGCACACCGCGCTGATCTGAAGCCAGGAGCCAGGTGCTTCTCCTGGTCTCCCATGGGGTGCAGGGCCCAAGCACTTGGGCCATCCTCCACTGTACTCCTTGGCCATAGCAGAGAGCTGGCCTGGAAGAGGGGCAACCGGGACAGAATCTGGCACCCCGACTGGGACTAGAACCCAGTGTGCCGGCACTGCAGGCGGAGGATTAGCCTGTTGAGCTGTGGCGCTGGCCCTCCACCTTTCTTAAAGCTTGCCTTTGCTCTCCAAGCTCTTGTCTCAAATGGCTCCTTGGTCCTGGTCTCACATCTCCTACTTGGTGTCTTACATAATTCCTAAATTCTGGGTTCAGGCCTCGCTCATGGTTGCTTCCATCACTCCTGGGGCCAAGGCTCACATCTCTCACCTGGCTTCTCTCAGCATCCCTTAATGCAGGGATCCGGTCTCTATGCTGCAGTCTTTCGTTTGGTTTTGGAGCTGATCTCTGCTCTCTAAGTTGACTTCTCCCAGCATGCTTGGGTTCTGGTCTCACGTCTCTCACTTGGTGTCTCCTATCATTCCTGGGTTCAGGACTGAAGTCTCCCATTTGGTTTCTCTCATCATCCGCAGGTGAGGGGATCTTCTCTTCATGGTGGAATCTTTCATGTTGTCTTAGAGGTGGTCAATAGCCTGTAAGTTGACCACGCCCATCATTGCTGGGCTCTGGGTTCAGGTCTCTCACTTGTCTTCTCTGCTTATCCCTTGGTGTGGGGATCTGGTCTCTAAGTTGAGTTCGTCCTTGTTGTCATAGAGCTGAGCTCTGCTCCCTACCTCAAATTCTGCCATCATACCTGGGTTCCTGTCTCAGCTCCCTAGCTTGGTGGGCCTCATCATTTCTGGGTTTAGTGCTCAGATTCCCCACTGGACTTCTCTCATCATCCCTTGCTACAAGAATCTGGTTGGAATCTTTCATATTGTCTTGGAGCTGGTCCCTGATCCCTAACTGGGTGACTCCCCTCCCATCACTCCTGGGTTCAGGGTCCTGGTCCCTCATTTGGCTCCTCCTGTCATTCCTTAATGATGGGTTTTTATTTACCACTAGAAATCTCTTATCTTCTGCTGGAGTTGTTCTCTCTTCTTGGTGTCTCCCTTCATCTCTGGGTTCTGATTTGTGCTCCCTAATTTCGTGCTCCCTAATTTACCCAGAATGCTCACCTGCTTAGCCATATTTTGTAAGCCATGAGACCTTAGGTGAATCCTAGCCAGCTCAGTATTTGTCTGTAAAATAAGGAATTTTGACCAGGTATTCTTTTTTGTTGATATCCTGAAAGACAATTTTTTTTATTTTGTTTTATTTTTATTTTTAATCTTTGCTCAATACCTGATTTTTCCATATATATCCATGCCTAATCACTTCCATTACCCTGAAATTATGTTTTTGAGTTCCCGTCTCATTCTTCTTATCATCCTTTACTAAGGTTATACTGTTTAGTATAATTTACGAACTTGAAAAATGTTGCTTTCACCGTCATCATTCACCTCACTGATATAAACGATGATGTTGTACCATGCTGCACACACCTCCTACAGAACCTGCAGGTAAATCTGTTTTGGTTTAAGAAGGATAAAACTTTCTGTGGGACAGCAGAAGAAGCCCTACTATGGGTTATATTTTCTAGTCCTGGTTGTGGTTCCTAAGGATGGAAATCAAATGTCAAGAATTTTTGAGTCTACAACATGGGGCTGGGGATTTAATCTTGAAGATATTTTCTAGATTTAGGAGTCTGTGCCGTATGTGTTTGCAGTGTTATTTGAATTCCTCACACTTGGCTGACATTGTATGCTTCCATCTTTTAAATGAAGTTTAATTTGACAAAAAGAAACTTTTGTACAAAGAAAAATGAATGCCCACTGCTGTATGCATGCAATTTCATTGCAGTTGCTTTGATTAAATAACAGTAAAACTCAGAGAATTCTTAACAAGCTAGTGAAGCATCTTCCTTTCTTCATGAAATCACTCTGGTTACTGAAATGAAGCTTATAAAATTCATTGTCTTTTCTCCCTGGACTGATTAACAACTGGTACCAAGCTCTCCTTTTTAGGACAAGGCTAAGAAAATATATACTCTGCCCTTCTATGCTCATCTCTCTTCCAGCTCCAAGTCAAAGAAAAGATTTTCCAAAAAGAGGTAGAAATAAAGGATATATTCGTCTTTACCTGAATTCTCCCTGATAATTGCCCAAATGTCTTTTAAAGGATTCATTTTTAAATTGAGCTTAAATAATCTTTTAGTGTAATTGTGGAGGAAGTAGCAGGGAGGAAAGGAAGTGATATGTTATCTTGCTGATAGGGTGTTTTCTTCCCACCCGGCATAGCTGAGTTCCTTAGGTTATTGCTTAGTTGCTCTTATATCTACCATAGGGCATTTTTGCCACCGCCAGGTGCTGATGCTGTGTTCTACCACATAGGCTGGTGACTGTTAATGCGAATTTGTTGATGGTACAACTGATTGATTGATTGCAAACTGTGACTTAAACCTTGTCTGCCAAAAAACACATCTTCACAGACTGGCACTGGGGTCTGGTAGCTCTACCACGAAAGGCACTAAGGAATCAAATTTCTTGGAACGAATAACAAAGAATCGTTCAAAGATCTATTCTGCAAACTCAAGCTAAGTAGCTGCATCACTGTGTTTCCATTTCAACTTGGCATGGAAAGAGGTCTGAGGAGCAAGTCTGAAGGGCTAAGATATTCCTTTGAAGAGTTAGAAATTGGCCCCCAGGGAACTAAATCTGTGTCAGGGTTTACAAAGCCAGAAGAAGGAAAGGAACATCAAACACAAATACTCCATGTGATAATTTTATGAAATGAAATACGGGCTGTGCACTTGATGTAAACTATGGCAGACTGTAATGTAGGATATCAGGATTCAACCTAGGGTCCCTAGGAATTAACTGTGTGCATTTGGGCAAGTCATTCATATTTTTTCTCATCTATAAAAACAGATAATTAAAAAAAAAGAAAACCTTAAGCTTTTTTTTCAACTCTGCCAAACCACAATAAATGTTATTTGTTCTTTGTTCACTTGGCAGGGCAAAACACAGCACAAAGTAGACAAGAGATAATCTCCACCACTAAGACATGTCAATAATGACTGTTTTCCAAAAACTAAAACAAATAAACCCATAATGTCTAAACGTATTTGAACTGGGATCGTGAATTCTAAATTTGGAAAAGGCCACATTGGCCAGCCCTATGAGGGTGCTATAGCCTAACAGGGAGGCAGCTGACTTATTGGGGTGCTCCCTCAGACTTCCGTGAGACTGTAGACCTTGAGCAAAGGCACAATAGGAATGCAACAGCTGATAGAAGAGAAGGAGAGGTCATATAGGCAAATATGATTGAGTAGATCTGAGAGAGTCAACCACATGAGTGTGGCAGAACTTGGCACGCAGGTTATGAGAAGATGAAGATCAAAGTCATGGTATCAGACACAAAGTGATTGCACACTCAACACACCTCATGCAGCTCATGTTCACATTGGTATCTCTGAATAGGAAGTCACTTTGTGGTATGAACCCACAGATTCCACAGTGACTTCCGCTTATCTTCAGTTGCATTGCTCTACTTGATTTTAGATAGCTAATCTTCTGAGACAGCTGACAGAACTGAGTTTCTAAAGAAACTCAAAAATCAAAAGGATTATAAAACAAAGTAAAAGAACAAATAGCATTTAAAAATAATTTAGTATTTAGTACTTCAAGAAATTTTAAAAGCTTAGAGCTTCTTAGGTCTCTCTAAACTTTTAATTGTTTTATTCTGAATTAATATGGATGCAATGGCATATCATAGTCCTCTCAGAGTTTAGTGCCTCTAACTGCAAATTTAGATAAAAATTATTTAAAGAATTGTTATGAATGAAGCAGATAGGAATGAGCATTTGAGACTGTCTAGGATTACAGTTCTAGTGTCTAATCCTGGCCCCATGGCTTAAAAGTATTGTAAATATGGAACAATTACTTAATCGTTCTAATAATCTACTTCCTTAATGGTAAAATTGGGACCATGATTGATGTCCTACTTAAACGAGCAGTATATCTCATGTTTACTGTGGTATTACTTGCTTACTTTGATGAGGCATTATGCTCAGCATTTTATAAAGGTTAGGTGAAGAAAACAGAGAGTTCTCACATCCCATCATCACGCTTTTATTTCCACATCACAGGAAACAGATTGGCTCCTCCTGCTTAGCTTTTATCTCTCTTCTTTGTTGTTTTGTGTTTCTCCTTCATCTGCAGATTTAGTAAGACAGAGCTTTCAGGCATAACAGCAAAAACTGCAGCTCTGCCCTTTGTCAGCTACATAACCTGGAAAAATCAATCTAAATCTCACATTCCTCACTCACATATCAGGGATCAAAACACATTCTTCCAAATGCCATTGGGCAGACAAAGTATTTTTGGTGAATTATGCCCAAGGGTACTTCAAAAATTTCGTGGGGAAGTGTAATTAAAACCAAGCTTGTTTTTCGTGTCATTTTAATATTGTGCATTTCCCATGAACTTTCTGAAGCACCTTTGCATGTCTGGCAAATATTTGGGACCTAATGCATTACAAATAATGTTTTCAATGGGCGACATAATAACGTTTTGATGGTTAATCTTTATCAAAAGACACCTCTTTTTTTTTTTTTTACTTTGCCTCAATTAACATTAACGTTTATAATCAGAAGGGGAACAATTTGCCTTCTTCATTTTCACAGCTTGTACAACATCTAGAAATTACAGAGGAATTACCTTTCATTTCTCAGTGCAAGGCTTGAAAGGCAGCCAACACCTACAGTACAGAAAGAATCATTCTATTATGAAGGGCATTCTTCATCTACCAGGGAGATAGCTTAAAAACTCCTCAAACAAGACAAAATACTTCCAAGTAGCCAGCTACAAAGAAGCTAGAAAAGTCTTCATGAGCATATCTAGAGATAAATCCCATAATCTTATGGCTGTAGATTCACCTTAAAAGAAAAACGTTGGTTCTCTGGCCCAAGGGTAAATGTTGGGAGAAAGACAAAACAAAAACTAGCACAATGGCAAGGGGGAGTGGGCCTGGCCATTTGGGGTGAGAAGAGGAAGATCCAGTGAAATTGAATGTTTTCTCTATAGGTAATGCACAAACAAAAACAAACACAGGGAGGTTCCCATAAGAAAGATAAATATCTAGAAATCTCAGATGATAATTAAAAGAAAGATGGGAAAGAAAGGACAAACTGACAAGCCTGTGTTGGAGTACATGGGTCTTAATTTAAGATCACCTAGCATAGCCTACTGTCCATTAGGAACTGCCAATCACACAGCCTGATGAAGATAACATGTCCAATAAAGGAACAGATTTCTGGAAAGACATTGACAGCAACTATTGCTTCTGTATCTGCAGATTAATTGTCTACAAAGAATTATCAATGTGGCCAATATGACAAAGAATGTTTATTTTCAGGTGAATGGGTCCTCTTCTCACCTCAACCCCCAGGTCTAGACTACAGAATGAATGATCAAAGAAAGTGATGTACTATGCTGACAGGAGGAACCAGAAGGAAGTATTCATTATTTTTCTTTAAAATTAAGAGCTGTTTATGAAGGGCTAAGAACTCTTTTGATGGTGTTTATCTTACCATTGCCTTATATGCTTGAGTCTATTAATATCAGTTGTGTATTATGCATCAGAAATGTTTGCTAGATATGTTCCTCTAACTTACAGGCTGCTTCTTCCTTTAGAAAACAAGCAATCTGAGCTTTGCATGATAGGCAGAATTCTGAGACCAAATATCCACCGTGGCTTAACAGTCAGAGTGGAACCTCTGGAGGTCGAATGGAATGGAATATGAGCTGCACTCCAACACGCCGTGGGTCCTGTTAATCTAAGCACCACCTCATGGTTATTTCCCTAGCTCCTGAATGTGGGACTGAACAAAACATACTTGGCACCTGTAGGATCCTCACATTAGCTCTCTGGTTAAAGGAATGAAGGCCATCAAATGAAGAAAGATGTGGCAGAAGCCACTGGAAATTTTTCTTCCCCACCAAACCGCTAAACAGAAGCAATTCCTAGAGGAATTATTGAGTCACCATCAAAGATGCAGCACAGTCGTACTTATCATGCTTCCATTCAAGTCGTCTAATTAGCCTATGCAGCAATTGGATGGATCTCAGGCAATGTCTACCAATTATCATAAATATAGATAGTGATTCAATTCTAGCTGCTGTTCCAGATGCAGAATCTTTTGACCAAGAAATCAACAGTCTCTAGCATTTAGTATGTAGCTATAGGTATAGCAATTTTTTTTCTTCTATATTATTGTAAAAGGATAACCAGAAACAGTTGTTTTTTGTCTCCCAGTGCAAATAACACAACTTCAAAACTTTGCTTCTGGGTTGTACCAATTCCCCAGCTCTCTTTTATAACGCAGTTTCCAAATCTTGCTTGGTATCTTCTAAAATATCACACTGGTCCACAAATAAGCCTGCTTGGATCTGATGAGCAGCATATACTCTCGTGTGACATACATGATCTAGAAAGTAAGAGAGAAACCCAACATACAGTCAGGTATCTGCGAGCTCAAGAGTGATTCTGGAGTTTCAGTGGCCTCCAAAGTGAAAGAAAGGTTGCTGTTTCTTGAGCCTATCAAGCAATACAAAAAGCAAGACTCTTGGTGAAGCTTTTTGTATTTTGAGGGCAATAGTTAACACACCTGAGTGTGTTTCTTAGACACATCTACATAGCCATCTATAAAAGCTGCCACAATCTACTTTTTTAAAAAAATTTATTTTATTTATTTGAAAGACAGAGTTACAGAGAGAGGTAGAGACAGAGAGGTCTTCCATCTTCTGGTTCACTCCCCAAATGGCCACAACAGCTGGAGCTGAGTTGATCCAAAGCCAGGAGCCAGGAGCTTCTTCCAGATCTCCCATGAGGGGTCAGGAGCCTAAGGACTTGGGCTATCTTCTACTGCTTTCCCAGGTGCCTTATCAGGGATCTGGATCAGAAGAAGAGCAGCTGGTACTTGAACTGGCACCCATATGGGATGCCAGCACTGCAGTCTGGGACTTTAACCTACTTCGGGTATCTATGGAAAATAGGGATGTATCAAAACCCTGGCAAGCACCAGTCACAAGGTAAACCTGCAGAGTTTGGATGAAACCTGTGCCTTCTAATGAAGACATCTGTTCTCCTTTTGGGGTGAAAGCTTTTGGTTTTGTGTGTGTATTGATAGAGACTCAATACCTATCCATGAGACGTTAGATCTGCAGTCTAAATGTTCCATCACCATTTGCGTGTTATATGACCCACTCAGCCAAAGGTTGGGTGTGCACTGTGCAATGGAGTGGCATGTAAGAGAAGACTTGGATAGGTCTGAATGCACAGGTAAGTTACATAAGCAGATGCTATAGCCTCAACACCAACACCATTAATATTCCTGTCTTGCCATTGTACCATGCTCATGTGGTACTGTGGCATTATTTATAATCCATTAATATGAGAAGAAAATTCTCAAGCCTTATTTGCAGACAGGTCTCAAGCATATGCTGATACCACCTGAAAGTAGATAATTCTAGCATTAAAGGTAAACTCAAGGATACAACTAAAGGACATCATGGAAGAAATACTCCCATTGGATAAAACTTTAAGTTATGTATTAGTATTTTTTTTATTTTGACAGACAGTGATTGAGAGAGAGAGAGAAAGGTCTTCCTTCTGTTGGTTCACTCCACAAATGGCCACTATGGCTGGCGCTGAGCCGATCCAAAGCCAGGAGCCAGGTGCTTCCTCCTGGTCCCCCATGCGGGTGCAGGCACCCAAGCACTTGGGCCATCCTTCACTGCCCTCCAAGGCCACAGCAGAGAGCTGGACTGGAAGAGGAGCAACCGGGACTAGAACCCGGCACCCATATGGGATGTCAGTGCCGTAGGTGGAGGATTAACCTAGTGAGCCACGGCGCCAGCCCCAGTTATGTATTAGTATTAGATCACCTACTTTTTTTTGCCATGAGAGATGCTTAGCAGGAGGAATCTACACTGATGCCTTTGTGATTGCTGATGGGTGGCTAGGTATTGGGAGATTTGAAAGGGAAGGACTTAGACAATTTGTGAATGATACACACACATATAGGTTAAACAATAAGAATGGGCACAAACTGAAATTGTTGGTGATGTATCTTGGTGTTCACCCACAAACATCCACTGCATAGGAGGAGACTCTTCAAAATCAGGGTAAAGTGGCCGGTGTTGTGGCGTGGTGGGTAAAGCTGCTGCCTGCAATGCCGGCATCCCATATGGGCTCTGGTTCAAGTCCTGGCTGCTCCACTACTGATCCAGCTCTCTGCTATGGCCTGGGAAAGCAGTGGAAGATGGCCCAAGTGCTTGGGACTCTGTACCCACATGGGAGACCTGGCAGAAGCTCTAGGCTCCTGGTTTCAGATCGGCACAGCTCCAACTGGGAGTAAACCAGTTGCAGCCAACTGGAGAGTAAACCAGTAGATGGAAGACTTCTCTCTCTCTCTCTTTCTCTCTCTGTCTCTCTGTCTCTCTCTCTCTGTCTCTCTCTCTGCCTCTCCTGTGTAACTCTGACTTTAAAATAAAAAATTAAATCTTTAAAAAAAAAAATCAGGGTAAACCAATCAACTTGTTTCTCCAGTAACCCCAGGGCTTGCTCAATGTTTCCATCAACTAAAGAACTACAGTTTCAAGGATGGAGGCTATGCATAGCTCAGCAATGTGGTCTTCACTTTGTACAGGCTGATTTGGCTACTGTCAACTTCAGAGCTCAACACTGGCTTTCAATATGGCAACATTCCCAGTGGGGAAGATCTCACCTGGCAGCAGGCTGGTGTGTTAAATCTTTTTGATCAGGAAAGGAACATATATCTACTTTCACTGTGCTAGACATATTCTGATATCAATTTTCATTCTGTAGTAGTCAACTTTTCTTCACTATGAGTAAATACTTGAAACAAGCTACTTATGAAGAAATGAGACTGATTCTGGGACGGCATAGTCCAAAATCAGACAAAATCACTGACTCTCATGATGGCATTCTTGCTGGCAAAGTTCTGAGACTGCACAGAGCATCATGTAACAAGAGGGGCAAATGTATGTCCATCTCTCCTTATGTTTTAACCTTGAGGATTCTACCTCAATAACCTAATTAAATCTAATCATTCCCCCCAAAGACCCTGGCTCTAAACATCATAATTAGACTAAATGTCCATACTCTTAGGAGCATTTCCATGGGACTTTGGGACCAATCCCTTAAAGCATGAACCTTAGGAGACCACAAACTAACATCTTCTCCCTCTCCCTAAAATCCTTCTAGCACTATTATCTTTGAGCTCATCTCTATGCTCTCTCCTGCTATGGTACTCTGCAAAGCATTGCTTCCAGTTAAGGACACGTCACAGCAGAAGTACAACAATGGGCTCAACCCATGATATTAACTAGTGTTAGCACATATCCCATCCTGGAGAAACAGCTAGCTAACTGAAACATGGAATAGCTTACTAAGGACTCATTGTAGGTTCCCACTGAGGGATAAATCCTAAAAAATGGGATTCCACTTATAGGATCCAAAATAAAATCTGAAATAAAGATGATTATATGTTTCTCTCACCCCCAAAACCAGAACATAAATGAAGGAGTGCAACCAAGAGTGCATTCTCTTACCTGATAGAGCCCATATGCTACCTACAGAATAGTTGCTGCTCGTACTGGAACTTCTGAACTCAGAAATGCATAGACACATGTATACTCTTTTTAAAAGTAGCAGTTGATATATATTAATGTCATATAACATGGGACTCGTGACAAAGGTAGTAAAATAAGTAAAGAAGGGTATATTATTATGCAAAGGGTATAATTAAGTGGATAGAACATTTATAAATATATACTGTATATATAATGATTACATATGAAGCAAATATGGTAAAATATGGAAATTGTTAAATCTAAAAAATATAATATCTATAGAGTGAAAAATAGATATTTATAGTCTATCCTAAAGCTAAATTGAAAACTACAACTTTAAATTAACTTTTGATTCTAAATTATGACTTTTCTACAAGTTAAAACTACCTTCTATTTCATTTTACATAAAATAAACATTGTATAAAACCATGATGCTTATTAATATCCCCTTATACAAGCTCTCTAATGTACTTTAATAGAAAATGGCATATTTATTGTGAAATTCTTGGCTTCATATAATGTTTTATTCCTGATGCTCTAGTTTTATAATCAACTATATATAATTCTATATAATATTATTAAATTAATGATAGTATAGATATATTAACACATAAAATATGTTACATGTTAATGCAGTTAGAAATAATTGCTAGAGGGGCCAGTGCTGTAATGGGTTAAATAGCTGTAATGGGTTAAAGCCATGGCCAGCAATGTAGGTATCCCATATGGAAGTAGGTTCCAGTCCTGGCTGATCCACTTCTGATCCAGATCCCTGCTAATGCACCTAGGGAAGCAGTGGAGGATGGCCAAAGTCATTGGTTCCCTAAACCCAAGTGGCAGATCTGACAGAAGCTCCTAGCTCCCGATTTGGCCTGGTCCAGCTCCAGCTGTTGCAGCCATTTGGGAAGTGAACCAGCAGATGGAAGATCTGTGTGTGTGTGTGTGTGTGTGTGTGTGTCTTTCTATCTCTCTGTAACTCTGCCTTTCAAATAAATAAATATTTTTTTAAAAACCCATAATATTAAATAAAATGCTAACTTTTTTTTTAAAGATTTATTTTATTTATTTGAAAGACAGAGTTACAGAGAGAGGTAGAGACAGAGAAAGGTCTTCCATCTGCTGGTTCACTCCCCAGATAGCCGCAATGGCCAGAGCTGCACCAATCCAAAGCCAGGAGCCAGGAGCTTCTTCTGGGTCTTCTAATATTCCACTGCTATCCTAGGCCAAAATAGAGAACTGGATCAGAAGAGGAGCAGCCAGGACTAGAACCGGCACCCATATGGGATGCTGGTGCTTCAGGTCGGGGCTTTAAGCCACTGCACCACAGCGCCAGCCATAATACTAACATTTTTTTAAGAAAATTCATTTCTCCATTTGAAACTACAGTGAGAGAGGGAGAGAGAGAAAGAGAGGAGAGAGATTTTCCATCTGCTGGTATACCCTGCAAGTAGCCAAAAGGACCAAGTCTGGGACAGGCCAAGGCTAGGAGCCAGGAGCTTCCTCCAGGTCTCCCATGTGGGTGCTGGGGCCCAAGCACCAGGGCAATCCTCCACTGCTCTCCCAGGCATATTAGCCGGGAGCTGGATTGAAAGTGCAGCAGCCCAGACTCAAACCAGTGCCCATATGGGATGCTGGCACTGCAGACCATAGCTTAACTTGCTATGCCACAGCATCAGCCCAAGCAAGTTTGGGTTTTTTTTTTTTTTTTTTGAAGAATAATTGGTAAAATTCTGTAGCACTTAAAATGTGCTGGCATGTATTTAGAGGTGCTAACTAGTATAATTCTCACAACGAATTATTACTATCATGCTCCCTGTATAGATGAGGGAACTAAAGCACAGTGGATTAGTGAACTACCAAGGTCCACAAAAGATAAAAGTCAGAGCTGGGATTCAAATTCAGAGAAACTTGCTCCAGAGCTTTGAACTCTTCCACATACATGCACACACCTATATATAGTTTCACGAATGCACAAACATGAGTGAAGCAGAGAGACAAGAACATTTCTTCTTAATATGTTATCCTAGTATGTACTACTGCTCTAAAGGGAAAGCAAAGCTGCTCTTTTTTATACCTGACACAGATTTGAGGGTCGCTTCCTGGGAACTCTTAGGTCTCCTGGTGTTTTCTTTTCTTTTCTTTTTTTTAAGATTTATTTATTTGAAAGAGTTACACAGAGAGAGGAAAGGCAGAAAGAGAGAGAGAGAGAGAGAGAGAGAGAGATCTTCCATCTGATGGTGCACTCCCTAATTGGCCACAACGGCCAGAGCTGCACTGATCCAAAATCAGGAGCCAGGAACTTCTTCTGAGTCTCCCACGTGGGTGCAGGAGCCAAAGAATTTGGGCCATCTTCTACTGCTATCCCAAGCCATAGCAGAGAGCTGGATCAGAAGAGGAGCAACCAGGACAAGAACCAGTGCCCATATAGGATGCTGACGCTTCAGGCCAGGTGTTAACCAGCTGCGCCACAGCGCTGGCCCCTCCTGGTGTTTTCTAATGTTATTTTTTAACTTAATATTACTTGAGCTAGGAAAATTATGTGATTAAAATTATTTGTGAGAGCTTACTATTTTTCAGACTATCCTTGCTGAGCCGAAGTTCTGTTGCGATGGTGAAAGCTAAATTATGCCTCTGCATCAGATAGGCTGGCATCCCTTTACAATTTTCTCATTTGAAATGAAAGGGAAGAGAAATATTAATCCAATAGAAATATCTGAAAAGTACCCTTCAATTTGTTGAGTGAGTGGGTGAAAGAGGTAACAGGTGTTGATAGGAACTTCAGTTGTAACTTGACCTCCTCCCCTGGAATCTCTTGGCCTTGTAGACTCTCATTCCCAAAGCTTTTGCTGTGTGGGCAGGAGATTGGGGGTGTAATTCCAATGAGTATTAAGATGGTGTTAAAAATGAGTTTTGGTCAAGGACTTCTATTCACAACAATAGTTAAATATTGAATAGTAATTTGTGCTTTCTTTTCAAGTGTTATTTTCCAAGATAATTCAATAGAATGCTGCATTGTTCATTGCACACTTTGTGGGAGTTGCTTCAATAAGTATTGTCAGTCAAGTAACAGGAAGTTTTGACTGAGGACAAGGGCAAGGCTTTCCCTTCATTTACCTCCCGACTTTTTGTCTCTAATGAGGAGTTATTTCCATGGTGAAATGTGTCTGAAGTACATGACGAAGCCAAACAGTCACTTCAGAATTTAATTATGTCTCAGTCTCCTCCATGTACAGAACAAGTGGAAAGTCACACTTGCATCAGCCAGGCAGTCGTGAGTGCACAGAAGCAGTGTGGTGGAGGACCAGCACAGTGCCTGGCACAAACTCACTACTTTACAGTAAGCTAGCTCTTGCTATATTTTTAATATTTTAATTTTAATGACCATTTTAATGACTTTTCTCTGTTATCCAGGGTTTTACTTACTGAAATTCCCGGTTTGAGCATCTCATCAAGTATTTTTTATGCTACCCAGAAACATAACGTGGCATGGAAAGAAAAGATGTCTAGAAACAGAATCCTACCAAAGAGGGACAAATCTGGGCAAAGTCCTGCAATGAGGCTCCTGGACATTCAATGAAGAATACAGAGACCCAAGGTGCCCAAGAAGAACTGAGGCAGAGTTGTGAACCCGAGCAACCCCCAAAACATAACAGCAATGTCATTACAAATTCACTTCATAAAGAGAAGAAAGTTCCTAGCTTAGTTTATAAAACTGAGAGAGAAGATGTGAATTTCCTCATTGTTATTTTTAATCTTCTATGAAAGATAAAACGCTAGGACTCTGGACTCTTGGGGCTGACCCATGGCTGGTTGCCGCTAGGGAATTTTATAATCTCAGTGACATTCATTAATTGATTTAAACTTCTTTGAACTTTTATGACTCATGTAGATTGAAAAAAGAGCAGCACAGGCAGTCATTGGAGCCTGATTTTGGAAACGATCCAGTGTGGTCACTGCAGATTAGAAAACGCAGCCATGCTATAGTCTTTTAAGGAGTTGCTGCCCTGCCTGCTCCTCTGCTTCTCCTACCTTCTTATTCCTCCTTACCAGTTTGCTTTTCTGTTCAACCTTATCTTTAACCACAAAGTCCAAACCACTGTATTCACACTTTGGTCAAGGCATAATGAAAATTATTTCCATTTCTTTCCCAAAGGGCTCTCAGACTAAAAGCATCAGCACGTCATAACTTCTTTATTTCTAAGGATGTTTCTTGACATTGAGGTTAATTGAATAAGTAAAAGAGTCAGGTGAGCTGGGAAGTCCAGAACTGGGAGCCAGTTGCTCAGTGCAACGTTGGGCACCACACTGCTCTCCATTGAAACCTTTCCTGCAGAAAAGCATTCTGGAAATGCATCCAAAGGCTCCCCCATCATCATCAACTAGCAACAGAATATATACATCCAGAATATACATACTCTGAGACTACCAAACCATTTACACTGTTGATCTACTAGCAAAGGAGTCAGAAATAGATAATTGTACGAAATACAATATATGTACATATGTGTCTGTGTGTCTCTGAGTGACCTTGGGTTCCCCTGAATAATGTTTAATTCTTTCCTTTTTCAGGATATTTTTCAACTATAACTACTATATGAAGAACTGTATGTATTTCATATACACTGTTGGATGAGTTCAGGCATATGCAAATATCCATGATGGCACTACCACAATTAAGGAAATAGACAAATATAAAACTTCCAAAGTTTCTCATTTGTGTGTAGTGAGAACACAGCACGCAGTCTACTCTCTTAAAATCTGAAGTGTGCAATATTGGCATGTTAACTACATCTCGGGGTTGTACAGCAGATTTCTAAAACTTAATCATTTGCCATAACTGAAACTTGAAACTTTTCAGGAGGAATTTTATATACTTCTGTATAGAGTCCCACATACAAATATGTAACTATTGAGTATTAGACTAATAATCATTAGCAATATATTTCTTTGTATCTGCTATTCATTAAACACACTGATCTGTTAGTTTATGTATGTATTTATAAAACAAATGTGTTCCTATACCTGACACACACTCAGCTTCTAGAAAAATATATAGGGAGGAATGAATCCCTTCAGTATTGAATTTACAGTCATAGACATATAAAGAGAACAGCATCAATTTGTGAAGGCAGCAGTTTAAATTTAAATATAGTCTATCCTGACAGACTCAGAAATCACTAGAATTTTACATGAAGTTCAAAGCTTCGTGTCTCATCAAGAGCTCAAAAGAGTCCTAATAAAATTTGAACTTACACAATGCAAGCATATTGTGCAAATCCCTTTAAATTAGTCATGGAGTGCTGTTTTTAAAAATTGAATTTGTTATTGAGGAAAAAATTGCCTACAATTTTCAGCTTTAATTGCCGTCGTTGGAAGATGGGACAACTTATGACCTGTTTGCCTTTGAAATCTCCTAGCTGTGTTGTCTTGGTTTTCCTAATCAACAGCCCTCACAATGAACAACTCAAGTCAGCAGATGCCACATGGATTCCTTTCAGATATTTAGAGCCAATTCCCTCATTGTCCTTGGAAAAGTCTGCTTTACCTGCAATGTGGCCCAGTTTTCCCTGCCATATATGACCACTGATTACTAATGGTCTAGGAATAGCATTCCCCAGAAAATTTAGCTGGAACCAAACACAGGACACTTGGATTTTTCAGAAGACTTGAAATACCAAGAGGTGGTCTATATTGTCAACAACTTTTAATTTCTTTTCGTTTGTTTTTTTTCTGATTTAATAGCTCAATGAAAAGGCTCAGTGTTTTGTAAGTTTGGAGAGAGGAAACAAGAAAAGATGGCCACTATTCAGAACGTGTGTGAATACGGCCCAGAGACGGAGAGAGAATACAGAAAAGAGGCAGGGGCAGCTGCAGTCTGTCCTGTCCCCTACCCCTACGAGGCCTTTATTCATGGAGCTGCTCCTTTATTGGAGAGAGACTGTTCTGGCTCAGGAAAGACTTTGTAATTCGGAAAAGCCAGTCTCCAGAAGACCTCCCTTATCTTTGCCCAGATTCAAAAGGATTACAGAATCCTTGCAAGCCACATATGTGTGACACATTACATGTATTCTGTCTTAACACATCAATATACATTGTAAAGTTTCTAAAAAATAAATCCCTCCTATATATGGAAAAAAAGGAAGGAAGGAAACAAATTTGATTTGTTTCTGCTCAGAGCCAAAGATGAAAACGTTAGGTTCATGCACTAAAGCCCTGACCCACAGCACCTCAGAAGGTGATTACATTTAGTGACAGTGTCTTGGATATTAAGCTAAGAAGGTTATACCAGTGGGTCCCTATGCAGTGTGTCTGGTATCATTCACAGAGGAGATCACAACATAGACATGCATGGAGGGATGAGTGTGTGAGACACAAGGAGAAGAATCTGCAGGCCAATGAGAGAGGCCTCAGGAGGGACCGACCTTGCTCAGACCTTCATCTTAGACTTCTAGACTCCAGACCACGGAGAAATAAATTGTTCTTAATTCTGGTACCAAGTCTGTGGTACTTTGTTACAAGGAGCTTAGGAGACTCATAGAAATTATCTGAGGGCTCTGGACATTCCCATTAATTAAGTTTTGCCATCCCCTACCAGTGCAATTACATCATTGTCACCAATTTATCTCCAACTACAGCTGAGTTCTGAATACAGGATAACAAGAATAAGATTCCATTTGTAATTATACACTGATAAATGGATCTGAGCACTGCTCATGTCCAAAGTACTGATCTTCAAGTTTCTTTGTGTTGAAAAAATATACATCCTCCCTAGATATGTCAGAGGGTGGTGGCTGTGATAGGAAGAGAAAGGCGTGATTAAAGATAGTGAGAGGGGCCGGCGCCAAGGCTCACTAGGCTAATCATCTGCCTGTAGTGCTAACACTCTGGGTTCTAGTCCCAGTTGGGGCACCGGATTCTGGCCCGGTTGTTCCTCTTCCTGTATAGCTCTCTGCTGTGGCCCTGGAGGGTAGTGGAGGATAGCCCAAGTGCTTGGGCGCTTGAACCCGCATGGGAGACCAGGAGGAAGCACCTGGCTCCTGGCTTCGGATCGGCACAGCGCACCGGCCATGGCGGCCATTTGGGGGGTGAACCAGCGGAAAAACAAAGACCTTTCTGTCTCTCTCCCTTTCTCTCACTGTCTAACTCTGCCTGTCCAAAAGCCGATCCGAAGCCGATCCGAAGCCAGGAGCCAGGTGCTTCCTCCTGGTCTCCCATGGGGTGCAGGGCCCAAGGACTTGGGCCATCCTCCACTTCCCTCCCAGGCCACAGCAGAGAGCTGGACTGGAAGAGGAGCAACCGGGACAGAATCCGGTGCTCTGACCAGGACTAGAACCTGATGTGCTGGTGCCGCAGGCGGAGGATTAGCCTAGTGAGCCATGGCACCGGCTCATGTTGCATTTCTAATCAAGTCACAGCCTGTACAAAAGAGGGCACTCATCACCACAGTGGGCCCAGGGAGGGACCTGTTAGGACATGCTGTGTGCCCTGGCCCAGAGATCATAGCAGCAGGAGCCTGGCAAAGGTGAATCTTGTGCAGGTGCTGTGTCCACAGATGAGATGCTCAGAGGCGGCAGACCCTGGAGCCTCTGCTCAGCTAAGGACAGCATCAGCAGTTGGAACACTGTGCGAGTGAGTGCTTACAAACTGGTGGCATTCAACCCACCTAGGCTGCATATCCATCCCTTCTGGTCAAATCCAACAGAGAGGTTATTTGGATACTTTAGGATAGAATGGGATTTTTTCCAAGGGGGAAGGAGAATTGCATGTAATTAGCCTGAACTCTCACAACCTATTCTGGTATCTATCACAAAATGGAATTGCATGAGTAGTCCAACCTCCCCCCAACTCTGTTGGTAGGTCTTTTTGTGATTTTGACAATTGGCATAAATTGTCAATAATCCAGCTTACACCTATATAAATTGATGATAAATAAAACATATGTCACACTGAACTGAATGAAACACTGCCTGTTAGTTTGGGATCTCTTAGAAAATTTTGGTCAGATAAATTAAGTGCCCAAAGATTTCTGTAGTGGAAAATTCTTGTATGAGTAACCCAGGGAATGACATCAGACCTCAGTGCAAGAGTGACTGCAATTGAAGCAGAAAGGAAAGGAAGGGTGAGTGAAAACATTGTAGATCGCAATGTGAGGTGGTCAGGAGTCCCTGAGCCAAAGCCATCCATTGGAGGAGTCTCATGTTTTCCAGGCGTGAGCCAGCCTCAGTAAATGTGCCCCAGTCCATCGGCAGGAGAGAGTAGACTCCGGAGATTGGAGTGGTCTTTGCAAAATGCTGGTTTTCAGAGCAAGCAGCTCAATTCAGTTGGAGGTCTATTAGGTGCATTCTCATGGCCACCGTAATGCACTCATTGAAATGAACCAAACTATTTCTCCAAGAAGGTCTGAGGAACAATCCCTCCACGTTTCCCATGAGCTTTTCTCCCTGGGAAACTCCAAGATGATTAGTAGGAGGAATCATGTTGCACTCACCCTGTGGTCCTTCACCACCCATTCACTTGACTGTTCTCATGCTCGGATATCGCTTCAGCAGATTTGGGTGCTTTTTTCCTGGTTTTTGTAATCCAGACTTTCACTATTGAGGGTCCCAAACACTCAATAATCATATTTCTCTGAGTTAAGGATTGCATCACATGCCTACTCTTTGTTACAATGGGACAAAGATATATCAAGAGGTGTCAAAGTAGTTTGTCTGGGTTCCTCCTGCAGTCCTCCAACCTGCATTTTGCAGACACTGTCCTACTTCCTCCTGCTGATCTGTCAATTACTGTCAGTGTGGGACTTCTTGCTTTTTGATCGATAGACACAAGGAGTCCAAAATGCCCTGAAGACAGATATTTCTTCTAGTTCAATGGGACCCTTGCTGTTGTCCCTGGTAAGTGTATGCTCTATTTGGATACCAGGGTCCACCCCACAAAATCCAGACATAGCAAAATAATAAGCACCTAATCTCCTAGAGGATTGACTCTGCCATTCACTGTGGTGGTGGTGGTTTTTTATCTTCTGGCTGGCAAGCAATATTTCCCAGACACTATTACTTCAAGGCCCCATCACCCATAAATGTCAGTGAGTCGAACTCTGTGACTGCTTCTCCTTCACCCATTCCTAGTCTGCAATGGACAGCAACCAACACATTCCTTGGTGAACTTGGTAATCACCACCCTCACCACATTCCTAATGGGTTTGGGAAATATCGAGTCATCTGAGCCTTTTCTTGGAATACCATCCCTTAAGAGCACATTCTAGCCTTGTATGTTCATTCATTCATCATAACCATGTCCCTTAATTACTCTATTCCTTCCTCTACCTTTGCCCTGACAGCTGTATTGTTTCTACTTCCCTGAGACTTGTCTATCATCTTTCCCTAGACTTCTAATAGTCGTCCCAACATCAAGTTTGCCCTATCCTCTGGAGTCCTTGCTGGATGTTTAAGTCCTGTGTCCTCATGAGCTTCCCTCCAATCAATCAATTCTTATTTATGCCATTATACATTCTGATACTTTGGATGACATATCATCAAATCCAACTCCAAGGGTATGTCCATGCTTTCTGCCAGCGTGTGCCTACTAAATTTTGCAGTTCCGTAAATATATCATCTCAAATTTCTCTTATCAGGCACAACATATGTCCATCCAGGTTATGCTGGAATTTTACCCTTCTACACTGCTTTGGCAGCCTGGAGAGGAGACAGGGTAGCCACCAAATGAGCAGGCTTAATCATGGAAGGGCTGGCTTTTCCTAGGGATATATTAGCTATCTCTGTAAGACTTGCAGAACCATGGGAAGTTACAGAGTCAATTCCACCAGTGTCCATCCAGATAACCCTACTCATTTTTCTAGATTCCAAATTTGCTCCACCAGTATTCTGTCCTTGCATAATAGATCTTATCTGGCTGTGCATTCACATAACCTATGACTCTTATAATAAATGATTACAATCTCCAGTTGGCTGTTCATCTATGCTTGTGCTTCCTTTCCTTGTAAATGACCACAAGGACAGTCTTTCTTTAGCCAGAGCCATTAAACTGCTATTAACATCCATCAGTCTATCATTATCATTCTGTAGCAAGCCAATACAACTTCTCAGTAACCAACTAACTCCTCTTATAGGAACTATTCATCTGCCCCTTACTCCATAATTTTCAAATGCTTGCAGCATTTCATTTTCATAGAATTTCTTTCCATCATTTTCTCAGGTTACCATTAATGACCTGTTTAGAAGTTACTTTGAAACCTTTTGCCAGAGACACTCCACATCACATCCACAAAACACGATAGCATTTTCCTTACCTGTCTGGAAGAAGGGGGGCCCATCCCAAGTCCTATATTACATTTCAAGACTATTTCGGGTACCACTTGCACAGATCTGGATCCTCCAAGAAGCAGATGTAAGGATGTGACTAAATGTTCAAAAATTGTATTAGAAGAAACACCTATGATAGAAAACGGAGGGATTCATGAGTCTGGGAGAGGGATCAACTTCAATGTAAATCTGACTTAAAGGGAAAAGGGGAAGAAAAGATGGGTGGAAGCATCCTACACCACTGTGAATTTAATGGAAATGTTGTCAGAATTTCAAGGAATCCTCAGTAGATTCCGCCATCAGAGGTTCCCTGTGTCTCCTGAGAATTGGCTGTCTCGGTCAGTAAGTGGAAGTAGCGTATGTAACTCACGACTAACTCACGACTTTGGTGATGGACGAAGGAATGCAGCAAGTGGGGCCTTGAGTTTATAAATGGACAGTCATGAGCCATGTTTCCACGTCTTCCCAGATTAAATGTGTAATGCTCTTAAACATTAAAGTATTCAATATATATTCATATTCAAAGTAAGAAATATTGAAATGATGCTTTCATGTCCATAATTAGAAAGCAATGATTTAAGAGCGTCATTTTCTCATTGATATTTTCCTAATAAAATATTTAAATTATGTAACTATTTCTTGTATTTTTCACTTTGAGTTCAATGTAGGTATTTTTTATTTTGAAGGTAAAAGGCAGCTTATACATTCTTTTTTAACTAATTTTGCCTTTCTGCTAAAAATTGTTTACCAATTATCTAAATTAATAATTTCCTAAAAGGAAATTACTCCTAGCTCCAAATAAGCCAGTCCCAAAAAGACAGATATCATGTTTCCCCTGATCCAGGGCAACTAATAGAGTACCTGAAGTGTCATGCATTGGAGTGAAATAGACATTTTGAGATTTGATGATTATTTATAATCCTTGTCTCCTGCATTGAGGAACAGTATTTCTGTTTGTTGGTTTTTTTTTTCTTCATACTAGTTGTTGACTCTTTTACTTAGTATAGGTTTAATTACACAATCATTAAGCTTGCTAAAAATAGATCATTGTAAAATTTAAGAGTGGGAATCCAAGAGAGGGGGAGAAAGTGTTGGAGCATGGGCAGAAGGGAGGGTGGGGGGAAAGCGCAACTATGGTTCTAAAACTGTATATATGAAATATTTCAAACTTGTATAATTCAAATAAAATTTTAAAAACTGTATTTTCAAAAACACAGCAAGAAGATTGCCATTATTCTATATTTTTCAAATGTTATTACCATCTGCTTAAGAGAAAACAGCTGGATTCTCACATTTGCTCCTGCATTCAATCTCTTGCAAATGCTTTGCTTTCATTAAGGAATATAAAGAAAACCTGGCTTCACAGAGATAGGAAATGAAATTAAAGAAGGTGGACTATTTTAATAAACTTTTAAGGAGATTGTGAATATTCTTCTTTGATTTCATGCCAACAATGGATAAGTGATAATTCCTTAAAGATTACTTGCAATGTGGAATAAAACTGTATTAATGAATTTTCCACTACTTAATCATGAGAGAATGACCATTTAAAATACCTAATACTACGATGACACAGTATTTTCATGAAAATAATGTTTACTCTGTAGACCTCTAACAAATCAAGTGTATAAAGGGACAGTTGCCTTACACCAAGACCAATAATATCAACTTTTAAAACTTGAGAAGATCAAGAGTGAACAGAAGGACAATGACTTTCCTGTTTCATTAGAAAATGGGAACAAATACATCCCTCAGGGCATGAAGATCTATATTCAAGGATTTGTGTTCAGCCTTCCCATGTCCATGTTCTCCACACCCTTTCAATGCCACTGTCTTTTAATTCCTTAGGGTCATCCATTCCTTTATAATGCATCTTTGCCAAGGCTGGTGTCTCTTTCTAGAATATTCTTTGCCAGCACTCAAGTGTCTACCAATACACACAGGCACGCCTGTGAGCATGCTCATGCAAACGCTTATGCAAACACAAACATGCTCCCTCAGATTGCAGCACACTAGTTATTTCCTCTGGAAGATGATCTCTGGATTGTCTGCCAATGCTAAATTCCATGTTAAATATGTATTTCTAGCTAATTAGTTTATTTGAAAATTATCTTTCTGTATGATCTCACAGAACTTAACACAATTTGGCTTTGTCATTATTGTGTGAGTAGGCTATATCCTCCATGACAGCAAATGCAGTCTTGATTTTTCTTACTGTTGTAGTCACATTTCTTAGTGAAGTTTCAGAAAATATAAGTATGTGAATGAGTCATAATATTGATAAAATTTTAAATTCATATTATCAAAGAGAGGGAAAAAATGTGATTTTTGTTTAAATCCTCAACTCAGAGTTCCTCTCTGCTTCCAGATACTCCTTAAAAAAGATTGATTGAAACAAAACAAAGAAAGGAGAACTCCCTGCAAAACACATTGATATTAAAACGTGCTTTTTTTTTTTTTTGAAAAAAAAAATCAATGTTGTTTCTGGATCTTCAGAATTGACAGTGTAATTTAAATTACCTCCTTTGTTTCCATAAGAGTAAATGTAATTTCCTTCCCATGATCCTGAATAGAAACAGATATAGAATGTGCTTGTCTAATGAAAGTGTTATAATATAAATCTCCCCCCAAAGGAATTCCAGATATGTATGTGGGTGCATGTGTGAGTTTGTGTGTACACACACACAGAGCAATTTCTCTCTCCTTCCTTGAAGAGAGAGATTTGTCTGTTTTACGCTATATTAACTTCTCACCTTATTCCATCAATTGCTAAGAATATAGTAAAAAAGGCAAAATATCCAACCCATGTCAGTCCACATTTCATCTTGCCCTTTGTCCTGCAACTTCATCACTTCTAGCTTAGATAGCACAAGCATATCAGGACACATTCTCAAAGGATGATGGCTGGAATGAATGTGGATAGTTACTCCACATCTTCAGCTTGGCTCCTCAGTTTTCACAGCTGTCTGAGATGGGGTAGTAATCCTTGGCTTCCAGCCTTGTCAGGCCTCAGGGGCATAAGGCCACCTCTTAGAGGGCAGCTATGCAGGGGAGGCTGCCTGTGGAAACCTAGTCCATGGAGGACAGGGGCACGACACTGTGGAACATGTTCTCAACCAAGAGAAACAATTGGAAGTTACATAAAAATCAATCAATTTAAAAAAAAAATCATGTAGGATCTCTGCCCTTAATGTGCTGTACAAGGTGAGTTAATGCTATAACTAGTTCTCAAAGAGTATATTTCACTCTGTAATGCTATGTGAGGGCAAATGGTTTAAAATCTTTTCTTAACACATACTAAACTGAGCTCCTGTATACAAAGAGAATTGAAAATGAATCTGGATGTGAATGAAAGGGGAGAAAGAGTGGGTAAGGGGGGAGGGTAGCGGGGGGGAGGGGAGGTATGGGTGGGGAAGCCATTGCAATCCACAAGTTGTACCTTGGAAATTTATATTCTAAATAAAAATTAAAAAAAATTAAAAAAATAAAAAAGGAGAAAGAATTGGGAGCTTGGTTTCCATTGGGATGTCTTTTATGAGAAACTGAACAACTGCCCAGCATGCTGTGCATACAGGACAGTAAATACCCAGTAGTTACTATTGTATGGTTATTAGGTCATACCCAGATCTGAAATTTGCTTCACATTTCCTCTCAAATAATCATATGCTAAACTCTGCTACAGTACCTAGAAGTCTTACTACGGAAGGCAGGGTTTTAGAAGCATGGTGGAGTGGGTGTTGTGGTGCAATGGGTTAAGATGCCACTTGCAAGGGCCGGTGCTGTGGTGCAGCAGGTGAAGTGGCTGCCTGCAGTGCCAGCATCCCATGTGTGCGCCGGTTTGAGACCCAGCTGCTCCACTTCCCATTCAGCCATCTGCTATGGCCTGGGAAGGCAGTGGAAGATGGTCCACGTCCTTGGGCTCCTGCACACATGTGGGAGACCTGGAAAAAGCTCCTGGCTTTTGGCTTTGGATCAGTGCAACTCCAGCTGTTGAAGCCAATTGGAGAGTGAACCAGTGATGGAAGACAATCCTCTCTCTCTCTCTCTCTCTCTCTCTCTCTGCCTCTGATTCTCTCTCTATGTAACGCTGACTTTCAAATAAATAAACCTTTAAAAAAAGATGCCACTTGCAGCACCAGTATCCCATGTTTGAGTGCCTGAAATTGAGTCCTAACTCCACTTCTTACACAGGTTCCTGCTAACGCACCTGTGAGGAAGTAGATGATAGCTCAAATACTTGGGTTCCTGCCTTCCTCATGAGAGACTTGAATGGAGCTCTGGGCTCCCAACTTCAGGCTGACCTTGCCCCAACTGATAATAGGCATTTGTGGAGGGAAGCAGCAATAGAATCTCTCTCTCTCTCGCTCCCTCCTCTCACTCTCCTTCTCTCTGTCTCTCTCTCTCTCTCTCTTTCACACACACACACACACACAAAAATAAAGAATTGAAATCTAAATTAAATCAATCAAAGTGTGGTGCATAGGCCAACAACATCAACTAAACACTTGTTAGACATGCAAAATTTGGGGCTTCACCACAGCATCAGAAACTCTGGGAGTGGAGCAAAGAAATCTGTGTTTGAACAATATTTCCAGATTATTTTGATGCAAATATTTGATAGACACAAACTTAAATCCTGAAACTACTGGGTCAAAATAAAAACAAATAACACATCAAAAGAAAGCAGCACCCACCACAAAGATGAACACGTCAACTTATGTTCACCCTTTGCCTTTTCAGTAGTCCTATTGGTTTATCAGATTAAGACTAGAAAATACAGACAATGCTAGAACACAGGTCCATGAGTTCTGATGGGGTGGGGAGTGGCATATGGAGGTTTCTGAGTAAGAACTCATTCGAGTTTCCCACCTTCCAGAACTGGAGGTGGATTTGTAACACACCTCCAGTTGCCCCTTCTCTTCCTTCTTCTGGGGATTCTTGGGCACATAGCTCAGACAACTCCTGTTTCATCTATTCTTCTCACCGCCACTTCAACAGTCTCTAGGGGGAGATGGTGGGTCTAGAGCAACATTAAAATACCTTTTCAGACAGTACCTGAAAACATCTAATTCTAAGTCCAAGGAGCTGACAGGCACTGGACATCAGGCATTGGGCTACACCCCAGTAGGTATTTGTGGGCCAATGATTAACTGTGGGCAGAGTGAGGACCACCAAGATCCAAGTTTCTGCATGACATTAAATTGAATATTTTTGTTTTCTGTTCATCTGTGAAAAACTCAGGCTTGATCTTAAAATTTCTGACCAATTACCCTTTAAAGGTATGACATGCTAAGAAGCCATTGGAAGTACAGATAGGTCTCCAGGTCATCTACCTGTTGGAACGGAAAACACAGTCTGAGGACACAGGTGTAACGCTTACAAGCTGGAGCTGATTTGTGGGACTTGAGAGATGGACTCAGGCCCTGAGATTATGTTTTGGATTGAGGAAGCTCAAGGAGTTGGGCTGCGATCCCTTAGGGACGAAAGCAGTACAGAAATCCCGCCATGTGGGAGAAGGGCGGTTACCCTGTGTAGGTGTTTCCAGGATCCACCATAAATAGTGTGGGAAAAAAGAAAACAAACAACTTCAAAAGTGGCAACATGAATTCAATGTCCTATTTCGTGGTGGGACTGAAGCTCCTAGGGGCCTCGCCTTTTCTTAGCCACAGATGCCAAGCATTTGAGCTGAGCCAGACCCTCAGGTGCAGGAGGTTTTAGCTCTCACAATTCAGCTCAGCTGGAAAAGCGAAGCCGAACCAGCCGATCCGTAGCTCTACAATTACTTGGACCTGAATCTGCCATGACTGAGCCATACAACTTGGCTGCGCAACCTCCCCATCTGAGTACCTTGATTCCACACTGGACTTCAGAGGTAGGCTAATGGTGACAAAATAAGCATCAAGTTGGCAAGTATAACTTTAAAGTTTATCGTCATATAAAAGAGCAGATACAGATTGCCGTCTGGGAGACTGGGGAACCTCAGATAGGCTGTTATAGGCCAGCTTATATGGTGGGGATGGGGCAGCTGCTCATCCTTGCCAGTAATTGATTGGTTATCATAATGGGTATTTCCAGATAGCAACAAACTGGTTTATAGTAATTAGCATTTTTACCACTTTTGGAAAAGGTGATGTAAATTTGACTTTTTTTTTTGAGGGGCAAGAATTATGATCTTTATTTAACAGATGACAAATGAAAACCTCAGTTAGCTGCCCAGTGACATGGACAGTTTTGAGCTTCAACAACATGAGAACTCTAAAGCAAATAATAGATTTGATCCATCAGAACAGGAATGAAGAATGTATACATTGTGGAATAACTAAGTCTAGCGAATTAAAATTTGTATGACCTCACTGCTGCTGGTTTCATGTGAGAACACTGAACATCATGCTTTCCATTATACATACATATAATTCTTAATCATCACTTAAAAGATAAAAGGAAACATGAGAGTTCTCAGGGAGGTCATCTGCCTGTCTGTAGGCAGAAGTAATGTGTTCTAGGCTCCAGAAGTTGGTAGAGGAAGACCACATACCTTGAACCTGGAAAAAATTCAGATTGAAGAGACACCTTAAAACAGCCAAACTCTAAACGGCTGCAGGAGCACCTAGGACAGAGAGCTCAGTTAGGACCAGCCTTATGAAGAATTGCCCTTTACAACATGAGCTACAGCTCACCCCAGAAGGCAGTGAACATATCTTCTCTTCTTTTTTTTTTAAGGTTTATTTATTTATTTGAAAGTTAGACAGATAGACGGAGGGAGGAAGGAGGGAGAGAGGATGAGAGGGGGAGAGGGAGAGAGGGAGAGAGGGAGAGAGGGAGAGAGGGAGAGAGGGAGAGAGGGAGAGAGGGAGAGGGAGAGGGAGAAGGGAGAGGGGGAGAGGGAGAGAGGGAGAGAGAGAGGGAGAGAGGAAGAGAGGGAGAGAGGGAGGGAGAGAGAGAGAGAGGGAGGGAGAGAGAGAGAGAGGGAGGGAGAGAGAGAGGGAGAGAGGGAGAGGGAGTGAGGGAGAGGGAGAGAGGGAGAGAGGATGAGAGGAAGAGAGGGAGAGGGAGAGAGGGAGAGAGGATGAGAGGAAGAGAGGGAGAGGGAGAGAGGGAGGGGGGAGGGAGAGAGAGAGAGAGGGAGGGAGAGAGAGGGAGAGAGAGGGAGGGAGACGGAGGGAGAGGGAGAGAGGGAGAGGGAGGGAGGGAGAGAGGGAGAGGGAGGGAGGGAGGGAGAAAGGGATGAAGGACCCCAAAATTGTGTATCCACTACACTCGGGTGGTTGCCCAAAGACCCAACTGGGGAGTGAACCAGCGGATGAAAGACCTCTCTCTCTCTCTCTCTCTCTCTCTCCCTGCCTCTGCCTCTCTTTAATTCTTCCTTTCAATTAAATAAAATAAATCTTTAAAAAAAATATAGAGGGAGCTGGATTAGAAGAGATGTAGCCAGAATTTGAGCCAGTGTTCCCATATGGGATCCAGCACTGCAGATGGCACCTTGACCTGCTGAGCAGCAGCACTGGCCCCAAAGGAGTCTATCTTTAAAACTGAATTCAGGTTCCAGCAATTGTAAGTACAGAGCCATGAGGTTTTTGTTGTTCTGCTTGGTAGCCTTTTTCTTCCTCTCAGAAGAGAGGCAGAGTTAGACAGTGAGAACTGTTGGTTCACCCCCCAAATGGCTGTGACGGCCAGCGCGCTGCACCAATCCGAAGCCAGGAGCCAGGTGCTCCCTCCTGGTCTCCATGCGGGTGCAGGGCCCAGGCACTTGGGCCATCCTCCACTGCCTTCCTGGGCCACAGCAGAGAGCTAGACTGGAAGAGAAACAGCCGGGACAGAATCCGGCACCCCAACCTGGACTAGAACCAGGGATGCAAGCGCTGCAGGTGGAGGATTAGCCTAGTGAGCTGCAGCGCCGGCCATTCCTCTCATTCTTTTGAAATGTTTAGCAAGATGGTGAAATCTGTAAGAGGGAGGATTTCCCATTTAAATATATATTTATTTGGTAAATCACAGATTTTTTTAGGGGAAGCCTGTAATAAAATTTGTCCACAAGACAATACAAGTCCCAGGTATTTGGGACCAGAGTGTTGTCTGACTATCTCTTCTTTTTTTTTTTTTTTTTTTTTTTTTGACAGGCAGAGTGGACAGCGAGAGAGAGAGACAGAGAGAAAGGTCTTCCTTTTCCTGTTGGTTCACCCTCCAATGGCCGCCGCGGACGGCGCGCTGCGGCCGGCGCACCGTGCTCATCCGATGGCAGGAGCCAGGTGACAGGTGCTTTTCCTGGTCTCCCATGGGGTGCAGGGCCCAAGCACTTGGGCCATCCTCCACTGCATTCCAGGGCCACAGCAGAGAGCTGGCCTGGAAGAGGAGCAACCGGGACAGAATCCAGCGCCCCAACCGGGACTAGAACCTGGTGTGCCAGCGCCGCAAGGCAGAGGATTAGCCTGTTGAGCCACGGCACAGGCCTGACTATCTCCTCTAAGCAAGAAACATGCCACTAGTCCATTAATTTTCTGTTTTCAATAGTATATTATGGTCCAGTATATCTTCATAGAAAAAACTTCAGGAACTACTATTCAGGAACTGCGCCCTAATATTCTGATTCTGAAGATGGCGGAATAGGAAGGGAGCACACCGATAGTCTGGGGAGACAGTTTAATAAAAGTGGAGATACTGCAGGTTCAAGGAAGAGTAGGGGAAGAAACAGCAGAGAAAACCCTTCCGGAACTGGAGATTCACAGTGGACCTGCGTGGAGAGCGTGGGAGCCCGCAGTGTGGGACACCAGCAGCAGATTCAACACACCAGCGCTGGAACGCGGGGTGAGCAGAACCTCAATAGCCCGAGATACCAGGAGGGAAGCGGAAAAGGGAGCCTAGAGCGAACAAGGCTTGAAACCCTGCAGGGAAAAGTTCACCAGGCTAACTAGAAGAGAGAGAGAGAGAGGGAAAAAAAAAAAAAAAGAGTGACCCATACGGACACGAGCTTCTCTCTCTCCGCTCACCTCTCAAAGGTGAGCAAGACAAAGAGCAGGCGCCATTTTGGAATACGTCATAAGCAGGGCGACCTCGGGTCGACACCGGCCCCGAGCCTAGCAGAAAAACCTGACTCTGGGCGTGGGGGTGAAATAATAGGAGATTATGTTGTACCTGAGCGAGTGCAAACAAAGGAGCACCACACATTGATAAAATTTGATGGTCCTTTATTGCCGGCGGTGGAGAGTGGGCTCATCCCCTAAAGAACTCTCGACCCTGAAGCCCAAAGCAACAGGGTTTATAAAGGCAAAAACCACAAAATCGGGAGGGGAATTCATGGTTGCTAGGAACAGGGGGAATACATGGTTACCGGGGTCAAGCTGACCTAAAACCTATGCAAAACTAGTATCAATTATAATCTTGACAATACCAGTTACAATCTTATAATCCTGACATTAATCCAGGTATTGGTTAGGGCATAGACAAATTACATTTTTATCATTAACCCAGGTGTAACCTTTCTACTTTTAAGCTTGAACAATTATGCTAGGGGGTTTCTATACTCTGCCAAGGGTGATGTAGTGCACTGCTATTGTCCGACTATTTGAGATCATAGTTTCAGACCAGAGTCTCACGGGGGGGGGGGGGGGGGTGTGCTTTCCCAGAATGGAGTCTCAACTGCTCCAAAATGGAGTCCCTACTGTCAAGGTGCTACTTCATTCCCCCCTTTTTGTTTTGAGACTAATCAAATCCTTGATTCAGTCACATCATATGGATCAGGAAGGATATTCACAGTAGAGTAACAGGTATGTATATACATGAGTTTTGTTAGTAACTGGCTAAGAATGCAGGGGCCTACAATCAGTACAACCCCTTTAAGAGACTTTACCTGGCTGTGTAACATTAATTGGCATCTGGGGAGGACTTAGCTCACCCAGAACCAGGGCTGCTGTGCTGAGGGCAGCAGTGCCTGCCACACTGGACCCAGCTAGGACCAGAACTAACCTGGGGCCTTTTGGTGACAGCTGGAATGGGAGGTGTTAAGAGCTAGTGTTTGCTTTGGTGGACCCAGCCCCCCTGTTGCTAGATTTGGGTACAGAATATCACAGTGGGGAGAGTTAAGGTCAGGTCTTAGAGTAAATCTTTTGTTTACAGCTTACAGTCTGTATATACAAGACATTTTGTTAAAGCCTGACAGGTCCACAGACACTTAGCCCAACCAGACAGTCTCAGTCCTCCTCCTCTTTAAATCCACACCCTACTATTGTAGGGACCCAGGGCGTCGATCTCATCTTGGCTACTTCCTGCTGACAGGGGGTCGTTGTCCTGGGGGCCCCTTAGGGTGTGGAGTGGGGAGTGGCAGTCAAAACAGGGTTCCAACAGGAGGTGGCCTCTTGAGGGGGCTGCAGTGTCAGCTTGTAGAACTTTTCATCCAAGGTTTTATGTGCATGGCCATCAAGAGTCGTACTGCTTTAAATCTGGAGAAAACAAATCTAACAAGCAGATTAAATACACAGGGTCTAAAACAAAGGACAGGGTCATTATTAATTACATGGGGTACAGGAAGACACATCATAAAGGAGGTGTGAACCTCCTTAGGGCAGGCACCCTGTTGACTCCCAGTTTCTAGCTGGCCTGGGAGCAGAGCTGGACTGAATAGGAGGTCAGTATGGAATAGGCAGAATCTTTGTCTACAATGTTACTGACCCTAGGCTGTCCCCCTATGGCGGTGGTTACTTTGGAAACTGAGCAGAGTGAAGGGCTTTCCAGCTTAGAGCCAACAAGGTCTGCGGCTCTGACCTAGGAGTCCTTCGACTCCAGGGCAGTTCCGTTTCTAGTGACCCAGCTCTTGGCTGTCAGAGCTGCTGGAGCTCTTTAGAGGCTGGCTTCTGTCGTGACTGATGTGTGTCCGAAGCCCTGGCTTTCCACATCGAAAACCAATGCCATTTAGGGTGGACTGGCCTGTTGGGTCTCCTTGATGGCAGGTTGTTGTGTACAGCTGTTATTAATTGGCCTATCCTTACATTGCTCCTGCTGTCCAGCTAACCTTTTTTTGTTCTTGTTAAAGTAGACCATAGAGGCCATTAGGATGTTAGCCAAGGGGGTGTTTAATCCCATCACTAATCTTCGGTGGCCTGGGCTAGAAATGTGTTGTTACAGGCATGTATAAGATTATTTGACCAAACCTTAATTTTTTAATAAAAACACAGCTGTTTTTAAACTATCAGGACTAAAAGAGAGACAGAGAACACCAATAGGATACAAAATTGATGGGTTTTTTTTGTCAATGAAATCGGAAATAAAATCCTTAAATACAAGTTAGCCCATGGAATCATCCTGTAACTTGGAACAATTTTAACAGTGTCAGAACCAGGAAAGAGAAGAGAGCTTACTGGATCCGCCTTGAAAATGGCAGAGTCACCAATTAAATAAAAACTATTAAAAGAATAACAAATTTTAAAGACTATTTAAAAATACTAACATATATGTATTACAAAAACTTTATTGTTTTAAAAGAGAATCATATTTTAATTAATAGCTTTTGTATTTAGAAAATTTTTATTACCTTTTGTGACCTTTTTACACCTTTTACAATTTAAACTTGTTTTTTTACAAACCTTTTTTATAACTGAAACCTGTTTTTTTTTTTTAACCAACAACAGTTTTATACTTGTGGCCTTTTTATCTGCTGGATTTTAGATTTATATGAAAATAATTCTTCAAAAATCTGTAAATTAAGACAACATTTTTAAAATAAAATAATACATTAAATTTTAACCTTAGTTACTTTTAAGCAGTCTTAAATTATTTTTTATATATGGACTCTAATGAAGACATTTTTGTTAGACACATTTATCTCATTTACCTTTACCCAATTTATATTTAGCAGTTATACCTCAGTGACTTAACATGTTGATATTGTATCATACCTTCATCTGAATTAATGTCAAAATTACATTTACATGGAATTTTACTCTTTTTATAAAACTCCAGTTAGAAATCAATGACATAAACCAGAGATTGAAAAATCCACATCACGGCTGATTACCCATTATTATTTTTCATCCAGATCTGTAAAAACCAAGCCACAAAACTTTGGCAAGTTACAAGGCAATTTTTAAGGCAGCAATCTTTTTAGATAAAAGAGAGAAATTTTTGAACATACACTGAAAAGGTGTCCCCTTAGACTGAGCAGAGCCCATGCTCAGGGAAGGGACAGAGAGACTCCAGAGACAAGGGAATAAAGGGGACAAACAGGCAGGGCAGGGAAAAGAGTTTACCTCCCAGGACTGAGGATGCAGACAGTACATCAGAAAGTGGCCACGAAACAGGAACAGAAACCAGTACATCCAGGAAAGGCCTTTCTTTATCCAGACCAGAGTCTCCCGTCCTAATGTCGTCGCACTTAAACGGAACGGAGACTGTATTGGTGTCTCGTCAGACTGCCAATACTCAGAAGGCGCCACCAGAAGACAGGAGTCGACTTACCAGAGGACCTAAGGCCAATTGGTCGGTGAAGAGGTCGAGCCGAGCCTCCCAGGTCGATGAATCGGGACATGGGGCCCTGGAACATCATCAGGGGGCGCCTCCCCTATGGCCGGAGCACCAACCTGGAAGGATCGGAGCGAGGTCTTCCCGGAGGTGGTCTCCATATCTCGCTGGGGCCTCCAAAATGTTGTACCTGAGCGAGTGCAAACAAAGGAGCACCACACATTGATAAAATTTGATGGTCCTTTATTGCCGGCGGTGGAGAGTGGGCTCATGCCCTAAAGAACTCTCGACCCTGAAGCCCAAAGTAACAGGGTTTATAAAGGCAAAAACCACAAAATCGGGAGGGGAATTCATGGTTGCTAAGAACAGGGGGAATACATGGTTACCGGGGTCAAGCTGACCTAAAACCTATGCAAAACTAGTATCAATTATAATCTTGACAATACCAGTTACAATCTTATAATCCTGACATTAATCCAGGTATTGGTTAGGGCATAGACAAATTACATTTTTATCATTAACCCAGGTGTAACCTTTCTACTTTTAAGCTTGAACAATTATGCTAGGGGGTTTCTATACTCTGCCAAGGGTGATGTAGTGCACTGCTATTGTCCGACTATTTGAGATCATAGTTTCAGACCAGAGTCTCACGGGGGGGGGGGGGGTGTGCTTTCCCAGAATGGAGTCTCAACTGCTCCAAAATGGAGTCCCTACTGTCAAGGTGCTACTTCAATTAGAACCTAATGAATGTGTGGTGCTAATGAACTGAGACTGTGAAAAAAGAGACGGTAGGGGAGAGAACTCACGGAAATCAGGAATTCATGTGAGTACTCCTCAGAGACGCTACAGTTCAGTAGCCTTGGCAGCCCAGTGGGAGACTACAGGAGAATCTCAGCCCACACAAAGGGCCGCAAAGATTCCTTCTCTGGTCCTTGGGAAAGAGCTTTGATCTCTGGCTCCTGTGGGCATATCATTCGCCTGCTAACCACCCCCAATTCCATTCAGCTGTGTGGAATTACTTCCCTTTTGAACCAAAAAAAAAAAAAAAAACTAACAGCGAGAGATTTACCACGCCTAACCTGGGAGTGTCTCCTTTGACACACCCTCAACCCTGAGAAACCAAACAGAGCTCTCAGGCCACACCCATCTCAAGCCTCTAAGGCTCCATCAAAAGCAGACAGTCCACTTAATCTAGAGTCATAGTATAACAAGAAAAAAACACCACAGTGAAGAAACCAATATGCCAAACAACAAACTCAAAAACCAAGGTAATAAGAACAAGGAAGACACTATGGCATCCCCAAATGAAAAAGACACCCCAATTCAAGATTACGAAGATGATGAGATAGAAGAGATGCAAGAAGCAGATCTCAAAAAATTGATAAGAACACTAAGAAGTACTCAAAAACAAATTCTTGAACTACAGAAATCCTTAATGGACAAGGTAGAAAGTCTCTCTCGTGAAAATGAAATATTAAGGAGAAATCAAGCTGAAATGAAACAACTAGTAGAACATGAAACTGTGATAGTGACGAGAAATCATAATGAAGTGAAGAATTCAATAGATCAAATGAAAAACACATTAGAGAGCCTTACAAACAGAATGGGTGAGGCAGAAGAGAGAATATCGGACTTAGAAGACAGAGCACAGGAAACTATACAGTCAAACCAAAGAAAAGAAGAGGAAATTAGAAATCTAAAAAATATTGTTGGGAATCTACAGGATACTATTAAAAAACCCAACATTCGAGTTCTAGGAGTTCCTGAAGGCATGGAGAGGGAGAAAGGATTAGAAGGCCTTTTTAGTGAGATAATAGCAGAAAATTTCCCAGTTTTGGAGAAGGACAGAGACATCCTAGTACAGGAAGCTCATAGAACCCCTAGTAAACATGACCAAGAGAGGTCCTCACCACGACACGTTGTAATTAAACTCACCACAGTGAAACAGAAAGAAAAGATCCTAAAATGCGCAAGAGAGAAACGTCAAATTACACTCAGAGGATCTCCAATTAGACTCACAGCAGACTTCTCATCAGAAACCCTACAAGCTAGAAGGGAATGGCGAGACATAGCCCAGGTACTTAGAGAGAAAAACTGCCAGCCCAGAATATTATATCCTGCCAAGCTCTCATTTGTGAATGAAGGTGAAATAAAGACCTTTCATTGCAAACAGAAATTGAAAGAATTTGTTGCCACTTGTCCAGCCCTGCAAAAGATACTTAAAGATGTGTTACACACAGAAACACAGAAACACGGCCATCAACATGAAAGAAGATAAACGAAGGGAACCTCACAGCAAAAGATCACAGGGAATTCAAAGCATACATTTGGATAAAGAAATTATGGGACATGTACTCTATAGAATACTATACAGCAGTCAAAAACAATGAAATCCGGTCATTTGCAATAAGATGGAGGAATCTGGAAAACATCATTCTGCGTGAATTAAGCCAGTCCCAAAGGGACAAATATAATATGTTCTCCCTGATCGGTGACAACTAATTGAGCACCAAAGGGGAAACCTATTGAAGTGAAATGGACACTATGAGAAACAGTAACTTGATCAGCTCTTGAGCTGACTGTTGTTGTACAATGTAATACTTTATCCATTTTAGTAATTTTTTTATTCTAGTACTATTGGTTGAACTTTGTAATTAACAAACAATTATTCTTAGGTGTTTACATTTTAACTGAAAAGTGATCCCTGTGAAATATAAGAGTGGGAATAAGAGAGGGAGGAGATGTACAATTTGGGACATGCTCAATCGGAACTGCCCCAAATGATGGAGTTAGAAACAGGCCAGGGAATTCCAATACAATCCCATCAAGGTGGCATGTACCAATACCATCTCACTAGTCCAAGTGATCAATTTCAGTTCACAATTGATCACACTGATAGGTCTAAGAGTCAAAGGGATCACACAAACAAGACTAGTGTCTGCTAATACTAACTGATAGAATGAAAAAGGGAGAGAATGATCCAACATGGGAAGCGAGATACACAGCAGACTCATAGAATGGCAGATGTCCTAAATAGCACTCTGGCCTCAGAATCAGCCCTTAAAGCATTCAGATCTGGCTCAAGAGCCCATGAGAATAGTTTAGGCATGGAAAGCCAAGACACTCTGAAAAAAAAAAAAGAAGACCTAAATGAAAGATCTCTGTGAGTGAGATCCCAGTGGAACGAATGGGGCCATCAAAGAAGGAGGTACCTTTCTCTGAAGGGAGGAGAGAACCTCCACTTTGACTATGACCCTGTCGGAATAAGATTGAAGTCAGCGAACCCTAAAGGCTTCCATAGCCTTGGCAACTCATGACTAGAGCCTAGGGAGATTACTGATGCCATAAACAAGAGTGTCAAATTGTTAAATCAACTTCAGGAGTCACTGTGTACTTACATCTCATGTGGGATCTGTCCTTAATGTGTTGTCCAATGTGAAGTAATGCTATAACTAGCACTGAAACAGTATTTTACACTTTGTGTTTCTGTGTGGGTGCAAACTGATGAAATCTTTACTTAGTATATACTGAATCAATCTTCTGTATATAGATAATTAAACATGAAAAAAAAATCTTGGTGTTAAATTGGAAATTGCCTAGAAAATTAATCAATTTTTTAAAAAAATATATCATGTAGGATCTCTGTCCTTAATGTGCTATACATTGTGAATTAATACTATAACTAGTACTCCAACAGTATTTTTCACTTTGTGTTACTATGTGAGGGCAAACTGTTGAAATCTTTACTTAATATATAGTAAACTGATCTTCTGTATATAAAGAGAATTGAAAATGAATCTTGATGTGAAGCAAGGGGAGAGGGAGTGGGAAAGGGGAGGGTTGTGGGTGGGGGGGAAGTTATGGGGGGGGAAGCCATTGTAATCTATAAGCTGTATTTTGGAAATTTATATTCTTTTAATAAAAGCGTTATAAAATAAATAAATAAATAAATTTAAATACTAAAAAAAAATATTCTGATTCTTTTTATTCCTTTGCTGGAGGTAGCTTTAAAATGGTCCTTGAAATCTCTAGTAGAGTCTCCAAACCAATTATTTGAAGCCATTTTGGATCATCTGCTTGATTATATATCATGTAGAAAAATTGGCATAAATAAGACAGTCCAGGATCCAAAGCACCAAAAAGAACTCTTAATTCTTCTGTAAACTGAGTTTGCTCTTTGGAGATCTTGGAAAATATTTTATTGCTTGAAGTTCAGCTTGAGACCAGGGTCTAATTCCTCTGAGGTCAGAATTATTGGCTCACAAAGGCAGAGACAGAAGTGGGGGAAAGAGGGAAAGGGTTGGGGGGGGAGAGCGAGAGAGAGAGAGAGAGAAGAAAATAGAGGAAAGGAAAAGATAGAAAAGAAAAGAAGAGAGAAAATGAACAGAAACCTTGCATCTGCTGGTTTACTCCCCAGATGTCTGCAACAACTTGGATTGCCACAGGCCAAAGCCAGGAGCAGGGAACTTAGTCCAGATTTGCCATGTAGGTGGCAAGGATCTCACCTGCTGCTTCCCAGCGTGTGCATTAGCAAGGAGGTGATTTCAGGAGGCAGAGCCAGGAATCAAACCCAGGCACTCCCATATGGGATGTGAGCGTCCCAAGCAACATTGTAACTGCTATGCCAAATGCCTGCGCCTGGAGATCTTAATTTAGAGAACCCAGATGGTGAGGGAGTTTAGCAGGAAAGGGCCAAGTTTCAAAGGACTGGTGGGTTCAGGTAGAGAGGAGCAGAACATTTCACAGGGGACCATTCTGTCATGTTAGATCAGTTGGAAGTATAGCTTCTAATTTCTCATTAGCATGCTGCAAGGAATTTTATACAGGAGCTATCTTAGAGTCATTTTGTCTTTTAGAAGCCTCTGCATACCAATCAAAAAGTGCCTTCCATTGTTTTTGAGAGGTTTCTATCCTCTTTTTCCAAGGGCATCTCTAAGATGGATTATTTTACCTAAGAGTCCCGAAAGTGATCATTGCATTTGAAATTAGCTTTAGTAAAGTTCACCCAAATTTCTAGGAAGGTACAAAGGCCTGATCTATAGTTTTTAAACAAGTCAGAGTTTTAAGGGGAGAATTTTTGGATGCTTTGGATAGGAGGAGCCCAATGGGACCCTTTGTTCGCCAAAGACACCAAGTAAGCTATGGGAGTCTAGTTAGAGGGACTGTTGTCCACCTGGGACTCGGGAAATCACAGATAGAAAAGGGTGACTTTGGATAGGAAAGGGTGACTTTACTTAGTTCAACCAAGCAAGCAGAAAACAATTTTTTATGTGAACAAATGGAGAGTTCAAAAGCACAGAACAGAGCATGGATCCAAAAGGAGTTTGCTTAATAAACTCCATGGTTGGCAAACAGCAGTGAATACAATGGTCTCCATGTGCCTGGACACCTGGTTCTTGCCTGCCTTCAGAATCCACTGTGATATCAAGAATTGTCAAAGTCAAATCAAATCATCCAAGAAAAATGTGGAGTTTATTTATTACTGTATACAACAGCAAGTACTGGGGCTGGTGCTGTGGCACAGCGGGTTAAAGCTCTAGCCTGAAGCACCGGCATCCCATATGGGCACTGGTTCTAGTCCCAGCTGCTCCTCTTCTGATTCAGCTATCTGCTATGGCCTGGGACAGCAGTGGAAGATGGCCAAGTCCTTGCACCCCTGCACCCACATGGGAGACCCAGAAGAAGCTCATGGCTCCTGGCTTCAGATCGGTGCAGCTCTGGACATTTTGGCCATCTGGGGAGTGAACCAGCAGATGGAAGACCTCTCTCTCTGTCTCTACCTCTCTCTGTAACTCTGTCTTTCAAATAAGTAAAATAAATCTTAAAAAGAAAAAACAGCAAGTATGGGGCTGGGAGACTTCAAGCCTGAAAGTAGGTACAGGTGAACTGTTTGAGGTAGGCTTATAGAGAAATAATGGAAAGCTGTTAACCTTTACAGGGATTAGGTAATATAATGGGATTTCCAGACAGCAGTGTGATAATAACAATTATTTTTAAAAATTGTTTTTGGAGGTTGACTTACGTTTTGTTATAGATTATTAAAGAAGAATTTTCAAGAATGTCCAAGTTAATTTTCACTTATGTGAACCAGATTAGGTTTTGCTTAATTGGCTTAACTGATATTGTCTGCTTGGGGAATGTTTGGGCGAGGTCTCCATGTATTTTATTTTAACACTTGTGAAGTCCTGGGCAGATGATCCTTAGGGATGTTCACCTGTATGGAATTCTAGGCATGCAGACATTGCTTGAGATTGCTAATTTACTCACTTTTGGTAAATGGAATGGTTTTAGCAAGAGTACCTTAAAGAAAAAGAGGCCAAAGAGATTCTGAGGGTTCAAAGTATTCTGAGAACAAAGAGCTTGCTAGATTTTTCTTTTTTTTTTCTTTATATATATATATATATATATATATATATATATATATATATATATATATAAAGCTTTTACTTAAAGAATATAAATTTCCAAAGTACAGCTTATGGATTACAATGGCTCCCCCCCACACAACTTCCCTCCCTCCCCCTACCCTCCCCTTTCCTGCTCCCTCTCCCCTTGCATTCACATTAAGATTCCTTTTCAATTCTCTTTATACACAGAAGATCAGTTTAGTACATATTACATAAAGATTTCAACAGTTTGCCCTCACATAGCAACACAAAGTGAAAATACTGTTGGAGTACTAGTTATAGTATTCATTCACAATGTACAGCACATTAAGGACAGAGATCCTACATGATTTTTTTTAAATTGATTAATTATCTATGCAATTTCCAATTTAACACCAAGATTTTTTAATCATTTTCAATTATCTTTATATACAGAAGATCGATTCAGTATATACTATGTAAAGATTTCATCAGTTTGCACCCACTCAGAAACACAAAGTGTAAAATACTGTTTCAGTACTAGTAATAGCATTACTTCACATTGGATAACACATTAAGGACAGATCCCTCATGAGACGTAAGTACACAATGACTCCTGATGTTGATTTAACAATTTGACACTCTTGTTTATGGCGTCAGTAATTTCCCTAGGCTCTAGTCATGAGTTGCCGAGGCTATGGAAGCCTTTAGGGTTTGCGGACTTCGATCTTATTCCGACAGGGTCATAGTCAAAGTGGAAGTTCTCTCCTCCCTTCAGAGAAAGGTACCTCCTTCTTTGATGGCGCCATTCTAAATTTTTCATGGAGGAGAATGGAGCAGAAACTTCTGTGGGAGACTTGGTAACCGGGGTGCTAATGCAGTGCTGCTTGTGTTTAAGTCTGGACCAAAATGGGAAAAGGACTCTTCCCTAGATTGCTCAGCAAGCCAGGCAGTACTATATGCTCAAGATTCAGGGACACAGGCGTCTTCTAAAGATAATCCTTTGGCACAGAGACCGCAAGCTGCCTGACTGGGCAGATCTGAGTGAGGCTCACTTCAAAGCATTTCTGAGTGGGGAATCCAGAGAAGAGGCACTGAGAGCAGGTAGGCACGGTGGGGAACAAGTAACTGCATTTAACTGAACAAATGTATGAGATACCATTTGCTGTGTCAAGAAACATTTCAAGGGGGAGTTTCAGAATGCTGGGGGTGATATCATAAAGCTAGGGAAAATAGGATTTCACAGTTTTAAATTGTTTGTTCCTATAGGATGATGGTCCTGGGATATATCTAGGCTCTGGATATATGAAACAAAATATTAGGATTGTTTTTGTATTGATGGCCACTTTCTTCAATGTCTCTGCACTTGTCAACTAGAAAAAGGCCCATAAGAACTTGTAACCTAAGAAGACAACCAATCTCTTAGCATCAACCTTATTTGCTCCTCCATTCACCTGTTTTCTCCAGGCTAACATTTAATGACATTTGTGCAAAATGCTCACAAGGGTTTGGAAAATGTAGCAATGTTTGGGAAATTTTTTAAAGAAAAAAATGACATTCAATATTTAGAATGTAATGTAAACCATGGCCTCTGAATATAATTTCTCAGATCTTGTGTTGCTTTTCTTCCTATGGTAAGGAGAAAGACTTCAAGCCAAAGGTAGGATATGTAACAATTAGAAATCAAACAGCAACGAAGTGCTGGCAGAAGAACATCTGGTCGACTTGACTGAATCATCATTGCTACATGAATTTCTTGTTACATTACTGAAAGCAATTGCAATAGGATATGTAGAGTTGAGAAAAAGTTGGAGCTGCTAATGCATAGGACATGATGGTGGCCTGATTGTAGTTAATTATATTTCAAAAGGAAAGGTGAATCCTAAAAAGAGAAAACCTACACAGTTTGGCAACAAGTTACTTAAGAAAAGGTTTGTGAACACCTAAGTAGAACATGGTGATGGGCAAAAACTACAATGGATTCACCAAGAACAAATCAGGACAAACAAACACACTATGACACTAGAACACACACAGAGACATGCACTCACAGTATCAAACCATAATGATTTCAGTTGGCCTATGAGGTGTCTAAAATAGTGTACATGTTTCATGTACATATGCACATTTTTCAGGGGAAAACTCATCTCCTTTGTTGAAATTCTTAAAGGAATGCAACACTCACACCTTGACTATAAGGCTGTGAAAGAATAAGCCATAGCTGACTAACAGGTACTTACAAATTCCTGAAACCAAAAAACTATAATAGTGCGTTCATTGCTGTGTTAAGCCACTCAATTGGGGCCAGCTTTGTAGGACAGCAGGCTAAGATACCGCCTGCAATGCCAGCATCCCATATCGGAGCACCTATTCAGAGCCCTAACTGTTCTCTTCTGATTTGATTCCCTCCAAATGTGCTGGGTAAAGCAGCAGAAGATGATTTGAGTACGTGGGTGCCCATGTGGGAGACCTGGATGGAGATCCTGGTTCCTGATTTTGGACTGACCCAGCCTCGAATGCTGCAGCCATTTGGGGAGTGAACCAAAGGATGGAAGATCTCTTTCTATCTTTTCCTCTATCTCTTTCTCTAACACCCTGCCTTTCAAATTTTAATCAAGTATGGTTGAAAAAACTGGAGATATTTAATATATTTAACAAACATGTGAGAATGAAGGAAGAAGTATTAACAGCTTCATTCTCTTTAAAAGCTGAACATAGAATATGAATTAAACATGCTGTGGGTCTCCAGAAAGGAAAAACACAAACAATGGGTGATGTCAACAGGAAATTACATTTTAGATAAGTGGCTAAGCATGTTACAAGCAACTGACTCTCCTGTAGAACAGGGAGCTATCCGCCGGCGCTGCGGCTCACTTGGGTAATCCTCTGCCTGTGGCGCCGGCACCCCGGGGTTCTAGTCCTGGTCAGGGCGCCAGATTCTATCCTGGCTGCTCCTCTTCCAGTCCAGCTCTCTTCTGTGGCCCGGGAAGGTAGTGGAAAATGTTCTGAGAAACACAGCAGTAGTATAAGTTAAGCCTCCACCTGCAGTGCCAGTGGGTGCCAGATACTGGTATGTCTTGGTATGTAAGTAAGCAAGGGATCACTTGGTTAAGGTGTTATCTTCAAGGTTACTTCATTGAAAAGGTAACACTTTTCCCACTGTAATAAATATTTTGGAGGAGATGTCTTGAATATCCTTTTTAACCTTAAGCTTCTGCTCACTAATTTTAACGTTAATCAGGGACTCTTTCTTGTAGTAATTATTATTGTAGCATTATAATGGTGATTTTCTACTTCCCCGTTCCTAAATAGAATTCTATATGGAAGAATTTTCCTTTCATCTATATTTATCTATTTCTTCAATCACTTATGTCACTGAGATGTATGAGTGTTTGTTTTGTATTTTAGGTTTTAGTAGTGCAGAATCAGTATTTATTTATTTTCTTAAATTGTTTCTGGTTTGGTCACTGAAAGTTCTTTCAGATCTGTTCTTGTCACCTTTTTTGACAAGCTTCTATCTTTCTTATTTTCTGACTTTAAGCAACATTCCAGACCCATCTTGCAATTTTTAGGTAGACATGTTATTATTGATAGCTCATTGAATACTGGGATTCAAGTTCTCAGTCCCGCATTTTAGAAGGAATATTGCATTCATTTGAGATTTTCAAATGATGGTAAATAAAATGCTAAAAGATTGTAAAAGCACCCTGTACTTTGGTCCTCTTGATATTTTCATTCTGGCATTTTGGTGCAGAATGGAAGTTTCTCTGTACCTAGTTAGAATGAAGGAAAGGGGAAGTGGCCAATAGGTCCCCTTAAAGCCACTTTCTTGATCGAATTTCATGCCTGAAATGGCAGTGATGTAGGGGTTACACAGCCTCAAACAAGAAAACATGAGGAGCATTTGGAAATGTCTGCACTGGTGAAATGCTCCTGAGATCAGAGCAGACACATGCAGTATAGAGCGGTGGGTGGTGGAGCAAGAGGTCAGAGCCTCACAGAACGGAAGGTCCCCAAAGGTCTCCACTGCGGAAGAGTAGAGACTTCCTTCCAGGGAGACGATTCAGAATGCAAGTGTCCATCTGCAGGAGCACGCTGGCTCGTCTCAAAAGCAAAACACATGAGCTGTCTCTTCCTAGCAATTCTCCTAGGGAAAATATCTTGGTCGATTGATCAATTTCCTTTTAAATATACAAAGGACCATATCATGCTCATATATTTTTCAGAATGTTTCCATTCTTTAAAGAAGTACAAGCCCTGTGGCAGGGAGGGGCAGATGTATCCACAATAACTTCATTCTGAGAAACATTAAAAAGACATTTAAATTCCATAACATAAAACTTACTTATAGCAATTTTATTCATGTTTTCCAAATAGGGGAAACCCTAGTTGATGGGAGCATTCTATCAAATGAAAGCCTATTTACTGGAAAGTTACTGCTTCTGGTGTACCAACAATAATCAAAACACAGCAAAACAAAAATAAAATATGGATTTCATTGTTTGCCCTGTTAACGAATCTTAATGTACATAACTAAAATGGATAGAGAGGATAATGTTTCCCTTTAATCTCAGCCTTTAGTATTTCCTCCTGGTTTCCAATTTATTTTAAATTGATCATCTGTGCATCACTGTTCATTCAAATAAACATTGGAATGCCTAACTCTCCAAATCTCCAGTCCACTGTTTCACTTCCCATATGGTTGCAGCAGTTTGGGCTAGTCCAAGATAAGGAAAATCAACTGGGGTCTCCTATGTGCACATTAGCAAGAATTTGGAACTGAGAGTGGAGCTAAGATACCATCCAGGTTCTCCAATTTAGGAAGTGGGTGTCATTAGCTATGTCTTAACTGCTACACCAAACATCTGCCCTTCAAATTCTGTTCTCTAAAGTTCCAGATTCATTCATTTCCTGCATGAAATCCTCTTTGCCTTGACAGTAGAATCCAAACTCTCAGGACAGCTTAGAAAGCCCTTCATGATCTCCCGGGTGTATTTAAATAGGGTTAGCCCTTGCCATTCCTCCACCAACACTCCTGCTCCATACCATAGCACAACCGCCCACTGAGTTTCCTGGTCTCTGTTTTGCTTTCTAATTATGATGCCTTTGCATCTATTGTTTTCTCAGCCTGGAATATGTGCCTCCACACCATCCTCTTTTCACTCAACTCTCTTTTACTAGACCTGGTAGACTCATCCTGATATAATCCAACTTAAGAAGTTTTCCCTGGGGCCGGTGCTGTGGCATAGCAGGTGAAGCCCACTGCCTACAGTGCCAGCATCTCATGTGGGTACCAGTTCAAGTCCCAGCTGCTCCACTTATGATTTAGCTCTCTGCTATGGCCTGGGAAAGCAGTAGAAGATGGCCCAGGTGCTTGGGACCTTACACTCACATGGGAGACCCACAAGAAGCTCCTGGCTCCTGACTTTGGATCCGCCCAGCCGGCTGTTGCGGCTATTTGGGGAGTCAATCAGCAGATGGAAGACTTTTCTCTCTTTCTTTCTCTCTGCCTCTGCCTCTCTGTAACTCTGCCTTTCAATAAATAAATAAATAAATCTTTTTAAAAGAGTTTTCCCTGTCACACTTTCATTCTGGACTCATGGTGCCTCCTCTGTGTTTTCTTGGTACTTGATAACATCTTCTGATAGATTATTGATCTCACAGTATTGCAAGGTCTTTTATGTACTTCCCTATCCCATTGATATTTGGATAACTTGAAGGTAGAGATCTTTTATCTCTTAAGTATCATTTTTGTGGGAACTGAATGAATTCACTTGCAGAACTGGAGAACACACATAATCCACAATCATAACATTGAAGAGGCACTTCTGCAAAGGTAATGGTGTGTAGCAAAAATAGTATCTAGATCCAAACTTACCTTGCTAACAGTCAACTTAGATGATTAATAGCCATGCAATTTGAGGGAAATCGCTTAATTGCTCAGTGCCTCCATGCTTATGAATAATTATAATACTTAAGAGTTGTACAGTTTACAACTAATATGGTAAAATAATCATCAAAGAGCATATGCCTGAGAATTTACTAAAACCTTCACAGGCTCACTCCTTAACAATCTCAAAAGCTAATGTTTACCAAGGACTTACCATGGGTCAGACATGGTGCTAATCTCTTGGTATGTAAGATTTTATTCAGTCCTCTGAGAATCTATGTGTAGTGAACACCGATGCTAACAAAATTTTTTTATTATTATTTTTTTCTCACACCCAACCTATGGTAGGATTCTACCCCTGGCCCTGCTGTAGTAGAAGAGACGAGGTCTGGCCAGTGGGTTACACATCTGTCACTTATAGGCTGAACATTTCATTGCTGACCTGAAATCTCACTCCAAGATGCTCTTGTCCATGAGACCCAAAGACAAATAAATACCTTTTAGGTGCTGGCTGGTCCCTCAGTGTAGGTCCTTGAGGAATAACATATTTCTTTTATGAAAAATAAAAACTATACTTTAACCCAATAAGATGTTAGCCTATGCTGGCAGCTGTGGTATTTGACTGCACTGCGTTATTACCTCTACTTATTTCACAGTTGAAGAAACTGAAACATAGAGTGGTAAAGTAATTTCTCCATGGCTACCCAGCTAGTAAGTGGCAGGGTTTAGTTTCTGTCTTTTTTTCTTTACCTCCCTACTGAATCTCAGGCTTCTTTTCTCCATGTCCATCAAATGTTCCTGTCTAATAATAAGGTCTAATAGATCAATAATAAGATCTAGTGCCAAACTGAATTCCATGAAGTTAGTTTTGTTCAAATGGGTTTTCACTCATCTCTCAGTCCTCTGAATTCTCTTGAGTGTATTTACATGTTGTTACATGTGTATTATTGTTACAGTGTATAACCATAATGAGTTATACCCGTCCTTGCACCGTTTGGGTGCTGTTTACCTGAGAAAATTATGCCATTAATGAGAACATGAACTTCTGCTTCCTTGGAGGTGACTCCACTCACCTGTCTCCCCAGCACTCCAGGTGATGCTGATGCCATATGGTTTTCCATCATCAAAAGATACTTTTGCCCGAAAAGATTAAGCCCTTAATAAACTATTGTTTCACTTCTGAGTCATAACAAAAGCTAACTATTTTAAATTTTCTCAATCAGCAGCCTTTTTTTTTCTGATTTTGTCAGAAAAAGGGTGATATGAAAATCTAAAATTCAATACTTAGTTTTTATGAAATTATAATGCCCATTAAATCTTTCTCCAATGGGGATCTGAAAGCCTATAAGATGTTTACATTGAATTAAAGGAAAGGGGAAAATGTTATAAGAATAGTGTTAAAAGCTTTTCCCCAAGCACATTTGCTGTCATTTTTATGAGTAACAATATAAAGGAGAGTAATGTGACTAATGAATTTCTTCCTGTTTGCTCATAAAGATTTATACACCAAGCTTAGTGCTATTGTTGGCCAATCAAGTTGCCCAGTTACTCCTGAACATTTTAAAAGTTAAAAGATATTTCCTCACTGCAACAGTGGTGCAAAAACTAAAACTGATTTATGCAGAAGGTTGTTTTTTTATATATCACTCAGCTCTATCGTCCTTGTATGTTAGTATAGGTGATGAAAAAAAGGTATAAAGGGCTCCTCAGAGTGTCTCAAACAATGTGCATGTCAGCAATGAGGCCACAGAGTGGTTATAGTGCTGCTCTGTGTGACAGATTCATGCACTGTCCAAAATATGTATGATCTCAGAGAAGGTGTGGCCAGAAACATGGTCAACTTATACTTCAACTTCAGAGGTACACCTTGTATTCTAAGCTGATGAGGTGCACTACAGAGCATGGAAGCACTTAAAAATCTGAAGTATTATTCAAATTTGATGTATTATTATGAACAATTTTGTAAAACATTTTGAGAAGGCAGAAGGAAAATTTGTGTTGAGTAGCAAAATCTATCATAAAAGCCTCTTAAGATAGAAATGTGTTTCAATGAGGCATAGAAATGTCTTGAAGCTACACCTTTATAGATAAAATTATATGATCAATTCTGCTTTTGTTCGTGAGTAACTAATACCAAGTTCACCTCTTGCTGTAGTAGCCAGAAAGTGTGACAGAAATATAAAAGAACGGCTGTCTTATGTTGAATGAGAGATAGTGCAGGAGTCTGAATTATGAGAGGAGAGAAACAATCGCGGTAAGCCTCCCCATGCACCTGCTTTTGTATCTGGAAACTATGACTCTCCACCAGGCACACAGAGCACAGGAGACTCCCTGACCTGACAGTCTGAGACTGCAGTTTGGGAAGACTGAGATGCCCAGCATTTTCTGGGCAAGACAGCGCAGAGTAACACACCATGGTGAAACTCAGGCACATAGTGGCGACCCCAAAACATTCGAGTAGACAGTGCAAGGCAAAACCAGTTCCAGAGTAAAGGCTATCAAAGATCCACGTGGAGAATCATCTACAAGAACCATCAAAATGATCCACATGATTCAGAAGTAAATTGCTTTCCTGAAAAAGCACATAAGCTTCAATACACTTTAAAGGGAAAAACAGAATGCAGAATATCACAAGGTACTATTCACAGTGACTAACACATACAAGGTATGATATATTAACCAAGAAAATGTGCTGATCATGGCGATCACGCTGGTTAAGCTGCCAGTTGGGGCGCTAGAATGCCTGCTTTCAAATCCTGGCCCCACTCCCAATTCCAGCTTCTTGCTGGGGCACACCCTCGGAGGCAGAGGTAATGGGTCAAGTAATTGGGCCCCTGCCATTCAGATGGGAAATCTAATTTGAGTTCCTAACTGCTGGCTCCAGCCTGGCCCAGCCCTGGACATTGTAGGTATCTGGGGAGTGAAAAGTAAATGGGAGTTCTTTCTCTAAAATAAATAGAAAAACAGAATTTTTTTTTAAAAAAGAAAATGCCTCTTATAAACTGGCAAGAAATTTGGTGAATATAAATAGAACCAGAGGAGCAGGCATTGTGGACCAGCAGGTTAAACTACTGCCTGTGATGTTCACAAACTTTATCAGAAGGCTGGCTTGAGCCCTGGCTGCGGTACTTCTAAACCAGCTAACTGTTAATGCGCCTGGGAGACAGCAGGTCCTGGCTCAAATATTTCCATTCCTATCACCCGTGTGGAGACCCTAATGGAGCTCCAGGTTCCTGGCTTTGGCTCGGCAGCCCCAGCTCTTGTAGATGTTTGAAGAGTGAGCCAGTGAATGGAAGCTCAATCACTCCATTCTCGTTCTCACTCTCCCTACCACCCTCCCTTCCCCTATTGCTCCTCTCTCTCACTGCTTTCAAGTACATAAATAAATAAACCTTAAAAATAGAATAACATAAATGACAAAGTTTACAGAAAGTTATTTTTTTTTGTTTTCCTGAGCTGTGGATTTATTTTTTTTTCTTTTTTTCTTTCTTTTTTTTTTATATATATAAAGCTTTTATTTAAAGAATATAAATTTCCAAAGAACAGCTTATGGATTACAATGGCTCCCCCCCCCCAACTTCTCTCCCTCCCCCTACCCTCCCCTTTCCCGCTCCCTCTCCCCTTCTGTTCACATCAAGATTCATTTTCAATTCTCTTTATACACAGAAGATCAATTTAGTACATATTATATAAAGATTTCAACGGTTTGCCCTCGCATAGAGACACAAAATGATAATACTGTTGGAGTACTAGTTATAGTATTAATTCACAATGTACAGCACATTAAGGACAGAGATCCTACATGATTTTTTTTTAAAAAATTGATTGTCTATGCAATTTCCAGTTTAACACCAAGATTTTTTAATCATTTGCAATTATCTTTATATAAAGAAGATCGATTCAATATATACTATGTAAAGATTTCATCAGTTTGCACCCACTCAGAAACACAAAGTGTAAAAATACTGTTTCAGTACTAGTAATAGCATTATTTCACATTGGATAACACATTAAGGACAGATCCCTCATGAGACGTAAGTACACAGTGACTCCTGATGTTGATTTAACAATTTGACACTCTTGTTTATGGCGTCAGTAATCTCCCTAGGCTCTGGTCATGAGTTGCCGAGGCTATGGAAGCCTTTAGGGTTCGTGGACTTCGATCTTATTCTGACAGGGTCATAGTCAAAGTGGAAGTTCTCTCCTCCCTTCAGAGAAAGGTACCTCCTTCTTTGATGGCCCCGTTCTTTCCGCTGGGATCTCACTCGCAGAGATCTTTCATTTAGGTCTTCTTTTTTTTGTTTTTGTTTTTCAGAGTGTCTTAGAGAAAGTTATTTTAAGAGACAAAATATGTTCAAGAATTTAAGAGAAAAAATAAAAATGAAAAATGGAAGATATTTAAATATCGAAGTGCAAATTATAGTTTGGAGTTAGCTGAAAAGTACAGTACTTAAAATTTAAAATTTACTGGAGGAAAATCTACAAATATCTATAATAGATTATCAGAAGTAATGGAGGTAAATATTTGAATAAATTAGTTAAAAATTTTACATATTTGATTATAAAAACTATAGAATTATGGGTTTAAAAGTTTTAACAAATCTCAAGTAGGATAATCATACAGAAGATCAAAATAAGAGTATCGAAGCAAAACAGAGGAGATTCAGGGATAAAGAAGAATCTTAAAAGTAGAGAAAAAGCAGGTAATATACAGGAAAACAAAATGAAATTGAATATTTTTCACCAGAAGCAATGAAAGAATGCATACAACTGATCTGTCTCTTCAAAACATGAAAACCAGAGAAATCATGTAGCATTCTATATTCAGAAAAAATACCTTTCAGAAATGAAAGCAACAAAACCCATCAGAGGACCAGAATTGTCCCTGCCCTTTAAGATTGATTGTTAGCTATTATTCTGCTCCCCCAGATTGTGCTTACAGACTCCCAAGATTCTTGGGTTTTCCTCTCTTGGAGCCCAACTCCTGAATGTGGTTGTAGGTCTCTGACTTAAATAAATCTTGCTAAGCTAAAATAAAATTAAAAAGGTTATATGCTTTTAGACAAACAATAACTGATAGAATTCATCATTAGCAGACATGTATAATGAGAAATGTTAAAAGAAAAATGTTAGAACAAAAAACAAAAAGCACTTTTATTTTAAAATATATTCATTTTATTATTTTAAAAATTTAGTTGAAAGGTTATTGACTTTTAAAACAAAAACTAACAATGTATCATAGGACTTAAAGCATATAGAAGGGGCCAGCGCTGTGGCACAGAGGGTTAATGCCCTGGCCTGAAGCGCCAGTATCCCATTTGGGCACTGGTTCGAGACCCGGCTTCTCCACTTCCAATCCAGCTCTCTGCTGTGGCCTGGGAAAGCAGTGGAAGATGGCTCAAGTACTTGGGCCTCTGCACCCACGTGGGAGACCTGGAGGAGGCTCCTGGCTCCTGGCTTCAGATTGGCACAGATGCGGGCGTTGCAGCCAACTGGGGAGTGAACCAGCTGATGAAGACTTCTCTCTCTCTGCCTCTCCTCTTTCTGTGAAACTCTGACTTTCAAATAAATAAATTAATTTTAAAAAAAGCATGTAGGAATTATATGAATGTTAGCAATGAAGCAAAAACAGAATGGAGAAATGGAACTATGATACTCTGTATTGCTTGTGGTAAATAAGTTTCATGAAAATGTGTTTAAATACTAGAAGTATCACTAAAAATAAAAAGATAACTAAAACCATGTTAAAGATAAAATTGAATGTCAAAAATTTTTCAATTATTCTAAACAATGATTGGAGAGATAAAAAAGTGAAGATTATGTAAGGAAAACTAAACATAAGTAGTGAGATGGTAGACTTAAATCCCATGATATCAATAAGCATATTAAATGTGAATAGCCTAATATTGTTAAGTGAATGTAGCAAATCAGCAAAGACTACATACTATATGATTCCAATGATAAGACATTCTAGAAGAGACAAAACTGTAGAGACGCTAAAAAGATCAGTAATTTCCAAGAGTTTCAGGGAAGAGAGGAAAGAATAGGAGCCGGAGGATTTTAGGGCAAAGACACTCCTATGTACGACTTTGCTATGATGAATAAATGTCGTTATGCATTTGATAAAGATCATAGAACAACACAGTGAACTTAGATGCCAGCTAAGGGCTTTGGGTGATAATGGTGTGTCAGGGTTGGCTCGTGCATGATAACATATATGCCATTCTGCTGCAGGATTTGACAGCAGGAGATTGCATGCTACAATGATAGAGATGGTTCGTGAGAATTCTCTGTAACCTAAAACTGCTTGAAAAAAATGAGACCTGTGAAATATAAATAGCCAAAGGCACCAATTAAAAGGCTGAGATTGCCGAAGTGAATTAAAATCAAGACTCAAGTATATGCTGTCAAAAAAAAGTCACTTCTTAAATATAAAGCAAAGAAAGGTAAAAGCAGATGGAATGCAAGGAGTCACAAAGGGCATCAGAAGTCATGCATCATTTCGTAAATATCCTATTGTCAGATGGCCTCATCCCAAGTGGGAGGATACCTGGGGTGGGGGATGACTACCATGTGCAAGAATGGCATTTGGATTATCTACTGTTCCCCAACATGTCACCTAACAACTTTGTGGTTTTAAAAAAAGCGTAATTATTTGTTTCTTCATAATTATTAATATGACTAGATCATAGATAACTTGTTCTGCTCCCGGGACAACCCTTGTGGGCAGCTTCACAGGGCTGGGAAATGCACTTCCAAGACAGCTTGTCACATGGCTTGCAAGCTGCTTCTCTCCGTGCAGCCTGGGCTTCCTCAAAACACAACTGCTGTTTAAACCAGGATTGTTCCTGAGGACAGGAACTGGAAACTTCAAACTTCCTAAGGCCAACCCCTGAAAACTGGCATAATCTCAATTATAGCATATGCTGCTGATCAAAGTCAAACTCCAAAACAAAGAAGAAAGACAAGGAATCCATTCTTTCAAAGCAGAGTTTGAATTTGGAGGCACAAGTAGATTTCACATTACAAAATCCACCAACCTAACTCACTATATTAACAAAATTATAAAGGGAGGACAAAATATCATCCCAACTGCTGTGGGAAAGCATTTGACAGAATGCAATACCCATTTATGACAAAAATTTATGAATCATTAGAGAATAGAACTTTCCTGAACCTGATAAGGAGCATCTACAAAATCCATCATATTTAATAGTAAAGGATTGAATATGTTCTCCCTCCGGATACCTGTCCTCACTATTCCTACTGAATATTGAACTAGATGGACTTGTCAGTGCTATAAGGCAGTGAAGGAAATAAGTTATACAAGTAAGCTAAGAATAAAATTATCATCTTTGCAAATAATGTGATCATTTATGCAAAAATACTCAGGAATTTGCAAAATACTTCTAGAACTAATGTGGTCATTGAGTAGAGTTGTGGAATACAACGTCAGTATCAAACACAATTTTACTTTTATAATAACAACAAACAATTGAATACTGTAAATGCCATTTATAGTAGCATCAAAAATATAGGATAACTTGGGGTAAATTTAACTGTGTTCAAAATCTGTACAATCTAAATTATAAAAACTACTGAGAACTGAGAAATGTTAAAGGACACCTAAATAGACGATGAGAAATATACTAGTCATGAATTGAAAGATAACATTGTGAAGTGGTCAAATCTACCCAACTGCCCTATATATAAAATGCAAGTCCATTCCAAATTCCAGCAGGTTTATTTGTATAAGTTGGAAAAATCACAAAAATTTATCTGAAAATAAATGACCTTAGAATATCCAAAAAATCTGGAATAAAGACAAAATTGGAAAGGACTATCTGATTTACAAGTTTACTACAATTCAGCCATACTAATCAAGACCACATGGAATTGGTGGTAACAATAGACATAAAGATTTCAACAGTTTGCACCCACACAGAAACACAAAGTGTAAGTACTGTTTGTGTACTAATTATAGCAATAATTCACATTGTACAACATATTAAGGACAGAGATCCTACATGAAGAGTAAGTGCACAGTGACTCCTATTGTTGACTTAACAATTTGACACTCTTATTTATGGCATCAGTAATCACCCTAGGCCCTTGTCATGAATTTTCAAGGCTATGGAAGCCTTTTGATTTCGCTGACTCTGATTTTATTTAGACAAAGTCATAGTCAAAGTGGAAGTTCTCTCCTCCCTTCAGAGAAAGGTACCTCCTTCTTTGATGGCCCGTTCTTTCCACTGGGATCTCACCTGCAGAGATCTTTCATTTAGGTTTTTTTTGTTGTTGTTGTTGAAATCTTTACTTAATATATACCAAATTGATCTTCTGTATATAAAGATAATTGAAAATAAATATTTATGTGAATGGAATGGGAGAGGGAGTGGGAGATGGGAGGGTTGCAGTTGGAAGGGAAGTTATGGGGGGGAGGGGAGCCACTGTAATCCAAAAGCTGTACTTTGGAAATTTATATTTATTAAATAAAAATTTTTAAAAAAGGAATAGACATACAAGGGCCAACATGGCACAGTGGGTTCAGCCACTGCCTGCATTTTTTCTTATTTTATTTTATTTTTTGACAGGCAAAGTTAGAGGGAGAGACAGAGACAGAGAGAAAGGTCTTCCTTCCATTGGTTCATCCTGCAAATGGCTGCTACGGCTGGCGCACTGTGCTGATCCAAAGCCAGAAGCCAGGTGTCTCCTCCTGGTCTCCCATGCAGGTGCAGGGTCCAAGCAATTGGGCCACAGCAGAGAGCTGGACTGGAAGAGGAGCAACCGAGACTAGTACTTGGCGCCCCATCCGGTACTAGAACCCGGGGTGCCGACACCACAGGTGGAGGATTAGCAAAGTGTGCCGCGGCGCCCATCTAAGATATTAGGTTTTAATATAATCATTGAGAGATGTAAATTTTCAAAAGAGCAATTTCCCTCATTTTCTTTCACATCACTTCTCCCAGTAAAATCGGTGCTTCTCAGAAAAGAGAGTATACCAGCTCTACACTCTACCCAGGGAAACGGTTTAAGACTGAAAGGGGCCAGAGACTATCTAAAAGAGAAGACTACCATTATAGGTTCTATTTCCTGTGCCTGGGCCCTAAATGGGATGAGGTCTTAGCCATGTCCCCTCTGTTCCATCAAATCCAGGGGTGAACTTACTCTTGGTCCAACAGAAAACTGCTACATTGACTTTGTCATCTGGAAGCAAACCTAATGTATTTTTTTTTTTTTAATTTTTGACAGGCAGAGTGGACAGTGAGAGAGAGAGAGACAGAGAGAAAGGTCTTCCTTTTTGCCGTTGGTTCACCCTCCAATGGCCACTGCGGCCGGTGCGCTGAGGCTGGCGCACTGCACTGATCCGATGGCAGGAGCCAGGTGCTTCTCCTGGTCTCCCATGGGGTGCAGGGCCCAAGCACTTGGGCCATCCTCCATTGCACTACCTGGCCACAGCAGAGAGCTGGCCTGGAAGAGGGGCAACCGGGACAGAATCCAGTGCCCCGACCGGGACTAGAACCCGGGGTGCCGGCGCCACAGGTGGAGGATTAGCCTGTTGAGCCACAGCACCGGCCTATTATTTTTTAAATAAAAGAAGTAATGAAAAGGAATGGAGATACTCCAGAGGCTTATTCAAGAATATCTGCTGAGAAATACAGCTGGTTTTGTTGTACTTGACTAGTTTCAAATTTGTCAAGAGATGTTGTAGGGAATCTGGAAGGGGTGTGTGTGTGTTTGTGTATTTGTGTGTGTGTTAGTGTAGGGGGCTAAAAGGTCCATACACTAACATAAGAAGAGAATACAGAGGGTTTGCTATGACTCAAACTGTCATTTTGAGTGGCACATTTTCCTCAACAGCAAAGAACAGAGAAAAGCTGTGTCAGAACCTCCTGCTGTCTCTTTGTAGCCAGTTCCTGGGAGAGAATGGTAAGATAGATGCTGTATTAGTCAGGGTTCTCCAAAGAAATAGGAACAGGAGTGGGGAAGGGGTGGGGTTGGGAGAAAGTATGAGGAATAGACTCACACAGTCATGGGGGCTGACACGTCTCCAGATCTGCAGGACGAGGCAGTGAGCTAGAGACCTAGGAGAGCTGACGGTGTGGCTCCAGTCCAGAGGCCAGCAAGCAGGCCATAGATCCAGGAGCAGCTGATATTTCAGTTCTGGCCCGGAGACAGGACAGAGCTGACATCCCAATTTGAAGCGAGCCATGCAAGGAAAATTCTAAGTCAGGAGAGGGCTTGTCTTTTGTTTGTTTCTTCTAGGCTTTCAACTATTTGGAATAAAACTGACCCACTTTGGGAGGGCAGTCTACTTACTCTACCAATTCAAATGTTAATTACATTTAAGAAAACCTCAGGGAAGCTATGGGACAAACGTTTAACCAAGTATTTGGTTCTTCATGGCCTGACCAAATTGACCAGCAAAGCTAACCATTGCAGGTGCTTGGATTACGAGTCCTGACTATATATTCTGAAACGGAGTTAGGTGAATGTTAAATTTAAAATTTATCTTAAAGTGAAAATGTAAAACCTAACACTCATTTGTGCAGATTTAACACAGGGGCAAAAAAAGTACAATTGAATATTCTCATTGTTGGATGCTCAAGTGAGAAGAGTTATCATGCCTCCGGAAGGAATTGTTAAATTCCCACACCCCAGCTCAGAGTTTGAGGGGAGCAGCCCGAATTAACTGTAATTCCCAGGCCCTTAGTGGGGACTAATAACTGGTAGTGAACTGAAAAAGAGCTCATCCATGAAGGGGGAAGAGAAAATGGTTATTTTATGAGATTTTAAACACCTACAGCTTCATTAAGTGCTTTCTTCACCCGCCTCCAAAATTAATCACCCTTCATGGGTGAGAAATTATGTTTATTTTAATGAGAATCTCTTCTGTCTACACTGATTTTCCAGGACTATATGTTAGAAGCGGTCACATAGACTATTGAATTGTTTTGGCTTCACGTTCCTAACGTTGGGCACATTTGGGAGCATGTCAGCTCCCTGACTTCTCCCAGGACACCTTCTTGCGGTGAGGTCCATCTGCTGCACTGAGGACTGGATTTTCTGGAACCTGCGTCTGCACCCTTCCCTTTGACACCTGATCATAAAGGTTTGGGTTTCTCCACTTTCCCTCCTGTTTTAGTGATTCCACATGGATGGAAAGGATCTGGAAATAGTTTCAGTCTTGTACTCTCACTGTGTGTGCCTGAAGCGCACCCGTATCTCAGATGTGGCGCTGGCCCTGTCGCATAAGCCTGGAGCGGGCAGAGAGGACGGGAGACGTGCACTTCTAACGCTCATTTTAAGCAGAGACCTAAGACAGCTGAGGATGCTCCAGACACCGTCCAAAGACTGGAAGAGGAAGTCGCTGAAGCATTGGTGATGTCTGATGAGGATCCTAAAACACAGGTGAGCTCTGGCCCGTCACCTAGGAGTGAAATAGCAGACAGGGCTGATGGAGTAGACGCCAGAGAGGCACCACACACACACAAACATGTTCCTAGGAAGAAAACAAACAAATGTGAAGAACTACTCAGGCAGCTCCCTGGGGAACACAGGAGCCTACAGTGTAGCAGGAGAGGTGAGAGACACCAACCACCACCCTCCAAGACAGGAGGTCTGCATTACTGACTGATTGACATCCAGGGTCTGCCTGGGTTTCCCCCAAAGCTTTACTTTCTCTAGAATCAGTGAACCCTGGGTCTTGATAATTACTGTCAGCCATTCTTTCTCCACGAGTTTTTCCTGTCATGCCCACTTTCCCCTTCTTCAGACACTCTGATCACAGCCACACCAAGCTGTATGAAATTGTCCTAAGCTCCCTGATGCTGTTGATTTTATTCTTTTCATACTTCATTCCTCTACGTTTAATTTGAGTTGTTTCTATGGCAGTATCTTCACTTTATCTGATCTCCTCTGGTATTCATAAAAATGCCATTCATCCCATTCAGCATATATTTTCTTTAAAATATATTTTCCACTCTAGAATTTTGATTTATAAATTTTAAAAAAGAACTATCATCTTTACTTAGAATTTTGAGTATGTGGAATGCAATTATAATATGGCTTTAATTTTTCTCTCTTAATGTCTTTTCTAATTTAGTTTCAATTGATTATTATCCCTATTATCAACTATAATTTTCTGTTTCTCTGTATATTTAATAATCCTTGATTGGATACCAGGCTTTATGAATTTTAGCTTGATGGGTGCTGCATACCTCTATATTTATATAAATATTATATATTACATAATCATACATTATATTCTATCCAATTATTTATATATTTTATTATATATTAATATAATATATAATTATGATATATTATATGTTATCCAACCTCCTCCTGAAGTGCAATGTAGTTGTTTAGAAATTTGATCTTTTTAGGTATTTTAAAAATGTATTGCACTGGCACCGTGGCTCACTAGGCTAATCCTCCACCTTGCCACTGCGGCGGCCATTGGAGGGTGAACCAACGGCAAAAGGAAGATCTTTCTCTCTGTCTCTCTCTCACTGTCCACTCTTCCTGTCAAACAAAACAAAACAAAACAAAACAAAACAAAAAAACCCAAAAAACAAAAAACAAACAAAAAATGCATTGCGTACATGAGAACAGAGCTGGTTATTCCAGTTTAGGGCAGTCCCTTCTGAGCATTACATGCAATACCCCATAAATTATCAGTTTTTCACTCTTGCTGGTGGGAAGGTACTGTTCCAGGTTCTGCAACAGCACTGGACACTGCCATCTGTGTCATACTGCGTGATTTCTAGTCCTAGTCTGTGCCGTTTCTTGCATGCATGTCATGCTCAGCTCTCTACTGAATGTCTAAGGAGGATTTAATCTCGGAGAAATCCTCTCTATTCTTGCTATGTGCAGATTTATCTTTACTACATTCTACCAAGTAAACTCTAAGTATGTTGATCTTCCTGAGCCCTAAACTCTATCTTCTCAATTCCAAAAAGTTTGTTTGTCTGTGACTATTACACCACTTCTTGCACTGTACCCAGGCATCTCTTCTAGGGAAAGAAGACAGCAACTCTAATATTCTTGTTTTGTTTACTATCTCTAAGGAGCCATTCTTCACCATTGCCTGTATAAAATACCCTAAAACCATTGTTTCTACTTTTCTATTACCCAGGAAAGATGATTATTACAGTTTCTATTAAATCACCTGGGCCAAAAGCAAGTATCTCATTGGTTATATCCATATTACTCCACGTGGTCTTTTAAGTTAATAAATAGTTAACAAACCATAAAATTCAACCTTTTAAAGTATACCATTAGTAATTTTTGGTTTATTCATAGATATTTAGTGTATTCTCATTACTACTATATTCTTCAGAACATTCCCATCAGCCAAAAAAAGAAACCAGCTAACGAGTAGAGAAATCATCATTCAACCTCCCTTGGTGCCTACCAACTACTGATCTACTTTCTCTCTATGGATTTGCCTATGCTGAACATTTCATGTAAATCAGTTTATGCCATATATGAGCTTTTATGTCTGATGTCTTTCAGCAGGAAGTGAAGGCTAGGGCAGAGTTATCAATAGCTGATTTGAGTGTTGAAGGTGTGGATCCAACAAGAGTAACACTCAACAAAGGGTGGTAGACTTATTGAACCTAAGCATTTAAGCACATCTCTTCCTTGTCATTACATAACCACTGAGCTAGTGTAACAGAGACTTCAATGGATTCACATGAGTAAAAATACAATGTTTACAGATAAATCTTAAGTAAGCAGATAACAGCTATAAGTAGTAGCAACAACATTTCCCGGGAATTAGGAAAATCTGAGCCCCTAAATTGTCCACTATATTATCTAAAGGGTATAATTCTCAAGCCATGCAAAAAAATAAGAAAGCATGACAGAACCTCATGGTCAGCCTAAAATGAGAGCTTAGGGCCTTCCTGGGTCTTTCCAATGCAAACTTACAGCTCTTAGCATCCTCTAAGTCTCACACATGTGGTTCTAGATTCCCAGTATATTACTGGAGTTTGCTAGAGCCTCTCTGGACAACATATCCAAATTCCCCTTTTAAGTATTTTAATTAGCCTATCATTTAACAAACTGGCATCCATAGCAAAGTATATAGGCAAATGGTTGCCTTTAAACATTCTTGACAAAACATCCCTAGGAAAATAATTTTTGCACTACTAGGCAGCTCTTGATTAAGTCAGTTAAAGGCAACCTTCCAAGTTCTGCTTCTAGAAACTACCATCCATGTTAAACAATGACAGTTCTCTGGGAATGAGGCTTTGAAGTACCTGTACCCCATATTGCCCACTCCAGCGGCTACTAGGCAACTTGTTTACACCATGAATACAGATTGTTGGTTTTCAAGGCTACCACAACTGCAGAAAGAAGAAGTAGATTAGGACAAGTGAAAACAAAATAAAACTTGCTGGTTTTCCTGAGATTTATCTACTTTTATTGAATAAGTTTCTCCAGGATTGTTGTAAGCCTTTAGCTACTTTCTAGAAAAGTTGATTTTGATGCTCTTGCCAGTTTTATCATTGATTTCACTGGAAAGAATTGCCAAATATCCTTATTGCACATTGTCTGCCGCCATGTCTCTTATATAGCATTTTGAGAATAAATACAGAGAAATAAGAAGTTAGTGAAAATTTAATTATAATGTTTATAAAGTAATTGTTTAAAATGATGAGTCAGATTTCTTCTTTTTTTAACTTTTATTTAACAAATATAAATTTCCAAAGTACTTCTTTTGGATTACGGTGGCTTTTTTTCCCCCTGATAACTACCCCCCCACACTCGCAACCCTCCCATCTCCTGCTCCCTCTCCCTTTGCATTCACATCAAGATTCATTTTCAATTATCTTTATACACAGAAGATCAATTTAGTATATATTAAGTAAAGATTTCAACAGTTTGCACCCACACAGAAACACAAAGTATAAAGTGCTATTTGAGTACTAGTTATAGCATTAATTCACATTGTACAACACATTAAAGTCAGAGATCCTACATGGGGAGTATGTGCACAGTGACTCCTGTTGTTGATTTAACAATTGACACTCTTATTTATGGTGTCAATAATCACCCTAGGCTCTTGTCATGAGTTGCCAAGGCTATGGAAACCTTTTGAGTTCACTGACTCCAATCTTATTTAGACAAGGTCATGGTCCAAGTGGAAGTTCTCTCCTCCCTTCAGAGAAAGGTACCTCCTTCTTTGATGGCCCCGTTCTTTCCACTGGTATCTCACTTGCAGAGATCTTTCATTTAGTTGTTTGTTTGTTTGTTTTTTCTTTTTTTTTCCAGAGTGTCTTATCTTTCCATGCCTGAAATACTCTCATGGGCTCTTCAGCCAGATCTGAATGCCTTAAGGGCTGATTCTGAGGCCAGAGTGCTATTTAGGACATCTGCCATTCTATGAGTCTACTGTGTATCCTGCTTCCCATGTTGGATCGTTCTCTCCTTTTTAATTCTATTACTTACTATTAGCACACACTAGTCTTGTTTATGTGCTCCCTTTGGATGAATCAGACTTCTAAAGGAAAAGAGTAATTGTAAAATTTATGGCTTAAATCTTTCCCCCTTGCTAGTATGTAGTCTCTATGAAACATTAAATCTCTCTCTCTCTCTTTTTAAAGATAGGTTTTATTCATTTGAAAGGCACAGGTACAGAAAAAGGAGAGAGAAAAGGAAAAAAAAATATTACACCAGTTGGTTCACTCTCTAAAAAGCCATAATAGCCAGGGTTGCATCAGGCCAAAGCCAGGAGTCTGGAATTCCATCTGGGTCTCCCACATGGGTGACAAGGGCCTAATTACTTGGACCATCTTATGCTGCTTTCCCAGGCACATTATCATGGAGCTGTACTGGAAGTGGAGCAGCTGAGACTCAAAGCAGTGCTCCAATATGGGATCCTGGTGTCCCAGACAATGACTTAACCAGCTGCACCCCAACACCAGCCCTGAAATCTCTTCACCTTTTCATTGTTCAAGACTTCAGTATTAGTGCATTTCATTGTGACTTAAATAAAACGGGTGATCAATAAATATTTATTCAATAAATAAATGAGTGAATGAAAGGGAAGTTTCTCAATAATGAATCCTATGGGACATGAACAGAGTACCTAATGTCTTTCCCTTTTCAATATTTTCCTCTACTTATAATAGCATTCATTCCCAAATTATTTCCTCATTTAAGCGTCTTCATTTTCTCTTGGCCCTTGATGCACAGAGATTCTGATATGATCTCCAACACCTTCACCATGATTATACATATATTCCACACTCTCTTGGACACCATTTTAGCTCTGACTAATCTAACCCAATTTTATGTAAAGCAGGTTGTTAGTACTCTGGGTGATTGGTCTCTCATGAGTGGCATCGTAGAGCTTCCTAAATTTCAACCCTATGTCTACAAATTTTCTGATAAAGACACACTTTCATAAGGGGTACTTTCAGCCCTGCTGAGATTACACAACACATCTGTTAGCAAACCACTTGCATGGGACTCCCACATGCAGCTGAGTATCTTCAGAAAAAAGCCTTTAGAAACTAAAGGGGAGTTTTCTTTTCTTCATGAGATGGGGCTCTTCTTTCAGCATTAGATGCCCTGCTTTCTGAAGTAGGATCTTCCTCCATTCCCTCTGAAGTCTTCCTCTGAGCTGTGACCAATCATATACTCAACACAAGGACTCTCTCTCTTCCTCTCTCTCCCTCTTCTGCTCTCAATTTTCATGCCAGTGACATCTTTGACCTCATTTTCAAGGCCTCCTCATTTCCGTAGAGATTAAGGAGACTTATTGCTTTGTTAACCTGAAATCGGAAACCCACAGAAGGAGAAGACCTTGAGGCTGAAGTCACACTGTTCTTGTGGAACCTCATCCTCTGTGCATGAACACACCATAAATGCACCCCGGGTTGCTTTAAATCTGCTTTGGTTAACTTGCTACAGCCCTTGAGAGAAATGCACGTCCTTCTTAAATCAACATACGAAGCTTTAATACCTAAAAATGCAGGTCACTGCTCTAGCCCTCCTCCTAGCTATAGAACAATAACATTTTCATGTAAGAACTATCTATGATACTTTAAGCTAGAATATCTATTTGCATATTAGCCTCGGTTATTGCTTTGAGCGGCTTAATTCTAAATCTGCTGCTGGGAATGCTATTGAGGGTGAAAATGAGCCCTATATTTGATGCCACTGAGCTCTACTTATGGTCTGTGCATAGCCATTAGGTGGTCATTGAATATCCTGAGTTTATTTGCAAAAGTTTGTGTATTCAGTCATTTCAAGACAGGATCTGTAACTTTCTTCACATTCTCAGAGGGACTCAGTATCCAAAAGAGGTTAAGAACCATTGGTTTAAATAATTTAAAATGGTCAATTATTTATTTAGCTTTTTAAGCCTGCTTCCTGGAATTGAAATAGCTCATAAACTTCTCTTTGCCTCTCATGGCATCTAAATTGAGCTTGAGGAAACAATTATTTTGCTGCTTCTTTTCCTCTTTCTGAAAGCTGATTGGGCCTCCCTTATAGAAAGTAGTTTCTGTGGCAAATCCTTTGTTCTCTCCTAAGCGACTGCTAATAACCAGTCAAATGAACATTTAAATCAGCCGTATTCAGAGAATGTACCATGAGCATGGGGAGATATTCCTATTGGAGCAGAGTGTGACATCTGGCAGGTGCTTTCTAGACCACAGCTTGGTAATCCAACCATAAGCTCAGCACAGCCAGGCCCTGCACAGAACAGGAATGGTACATCCTAAAAATTTCACTTATGCCCTTTAGAAGTTCACTAGCTAGTAGACAGAACACTATTAGCAATCAGCTGATCACCTTATATTTCTTAGGTTGTTTCTTAAGCAGAAGTGATGATTGGCAGTTTAAAGATGCTCTGGAGAGATGACACTCACTGAAGACTTCATTGTTTAGAAAACGTTCTAAAAATGTTTTCTTTCTTTCTTTTTTTTTGACAGGCAGAGTGGACAGTAAGGGAGAGAGACAGAGAGAAAGGTTTTCCTTCTTCCGTTGGTTCACCCCCCAATGACCTCTGCGACCAGCACGCTGTGGCCGGCCCACCATACTGATCTGAAGCCAGGAGCCAGGTGCTTCTCCTGGTCTCCCATGCAGGTGCAGGGCCCAAGGACTTGGGCCATCCTCCACTGCACTCCCAGGCCACAGAAAAACATTTTCTAAAGTTGAGCTGAGTCCATTGCCTGATATTCAAGATCCAACTTTCACTAATCAGGTTTTTTTTTTACATATACAAAGCATTAAAACAGCAACTCTATGAGACTTTCCATAAGAATAGAAAGTTTATAAGACAGGCAACAGCAAGGAGCTAAAGGGCCAGGGGGCCTCAAAGGGCCATCTGCTTACGGGTACCAGGAACCCCCATCCCCACACATTTACTCACTTCAAGAATAGAAAAATAGAACCAAGTGACCTCTAAAACCTCATTTTCCCAAACATCGGTAGATACTCAGCTCATGCTGACAATTCTGGTCTACTATCACCATTGATAAGAGCACAGGCTGATTAGGTGATTATTGAGAAACACAGAGATACCCCATCTCTATTCATATCAAAGAAAATCTACTCCAGCATCCTCAATTTTCTAACTAGTCATTGCTCTGTAGCACTAGAGAACACTGTAAATATATAAATGAGTTACCTGAAAAAGATAAAGGCTTATCTTATAAAGTCTTAGTGAAAAATTTTAAGCAAGTTTGTTTCAGTAAGTGAAAAACAGAACAAGAAATCTTGGGAGCAGGGTACAACATGAGAAAGATGGACCTAAGTGGGAACTGCAATGGGTGGAAAATGTTCCTGGATGCAATGCTGGCCTCACCTCTGGGTGACAGTTTGAATCCCAGCTGTTCCACTTATGATCCAGCTCCCTGCTAATGTATCTGGGAAAGCAGCAGAAAATTGCCCTACTACTTGGACCCATGCACCCATGAGGGAGACCCAGAACAAGCTCCTGGCTTTGGCCTAGCCCAGCCCTAGCTGTTGTGGCCATCTCAGGAGTGAACCAGCAGACGGAAGACTTCTCTCTATATATCTCCCTCTCTGTCTGTAATTCTGCCTTTCAAATAAATAAAGTATTCTTTTAAAAAGTCACTGGAAATACATTTCTTGTTTTTAAAGATTTTTATTTATTTGAAAGGCAGAGTTACAGAGAGACAGAGGCAGAGGGAGATGGTTTTTCCATTTGTTGGTTTACTTCTCAAATGGCTACAATGGCTGGAGTTGAATCAATCCAAAGCCAGGAACCAGGAGCTTCTCCCTGCCCTCCCACATGGGTGCAGGAGCCCAAGAGACTTGGGCTGTCTTCTGCTCCTTTCAGAGGCCACAGCAGAGAGCTGGATCAGAAGTGGAGCAGCCAGGTCTTGAACTGGCGTCCATATGGGGTGCCAGCGCTGCATGCAGCAGTTTTATCTGCTATGCCACAGCCCCAGCCCCTGGAAATACATTTATTCTAAGTCATAGTTTCCTTAGATTATTTCATATAGCCATTATGTCTCTAATACGTTCTTCAAACTCATGCACAGTCCTTAAGAATAACTCATGGTTGAGTTGGAGAAATAAGTCAGAATAGGGACCAGCACTGTAGCATAGCGGGTTAACGCCCTACCTGCAGTTCTGGCTTCCATATGGGTGCTGGTTCAAGACCCGGCTGCTCCATTTCTGATCCAGCTCTCTGCTATGGCCTGGGAAAGCAGTAGAAGATGGCCTAAGTCCTTGGGCCCCTGCACCAGCGTCGGAGACCCAGAGGAAACTCCTGTCTCCTGGCTTCAGATCGGCACAGCTCCAGCTATTGCAGCCAACTAGGGAGTGAACTAGCGGATGGAAGACCTCTTTCTCTCTGCCTCTCCTTCTCTCTCCGTATAACTGACTTTCAAATAAATAAATCTTAAAAAAAAGAAAGAAGGCAGAATATGTCTTCTAAATTCTTGAGTTATTCTATCACTGAGTTAGTAGTTAGGCAGTGTGTCCCAGTAATTGCCCTTTGGGCTGAATACATAAGTGAACACAATGACAGAGAGATTCAAATGATTTAAAGAACAAAAAGTTAGCACATGGTAACACTCGATGGAACTTCTCTCACCTTCTCACCTCAGTGATGTGATGTGACTTTTCTCCTATGCTCCTCTGGCCCGGGTTCTCCAGCTGAGCAGATAGTTCCAAACTGCCCATTCCCATACCCTCTCCTCTTCTCCATACATTTATAAAAGCTACTTATCCTTCTGGGGTATCTTAGGAAGGCATTTCCTGGATAATTAGCTCTGCCATGCATAAATAACAAGTTCTTGGTCCTTATTCAACAAACCAGCGAACAGTAGAAGACAACGCTAAATATAAATTGCCCCATAAATCTGTCTTTTCCACTTAGATTTTTCAGGGCTCAGTTTAAAACCTGAACACAAAATAGACTCAATAATCACTAGCTGATAGATTTAGTGGTGTTTTTTTTATCACTAGTATATAATGACAACCAATTCTCACTAGGGTTTTCCTTGATCACTTTGATGTTACTTTCCCATGAGAATTTTATAGTTAATTCAATTATACAGGCTAATGGGCTAATCGTGTTAAATTCTCCAGAATCCCTTCCTTCATGGCAATCACCTTTACTTCAGAATTTTAGACTAGGGGGATATAGAATTTAATATCTTCTTTTATACCCCTTCTCCCATCTCCATTGTTTTGCTCTGTGACTCTGCAGATAAATTCAGATGAGACGTTGTGGGCAGTACTTTAAGATGCCACTTGACCTCCAATCCTGAAAAAGAAATACTGTTTTTTCTCTCATAACACCTTGAGTCTAATGTTAGAAGCCAGGTTGATCTTGGCCAGCCTTGGAATAGGCCATTAGAGACATGAATGAATATGTTGGTCCTGTGTATCTGGTGAGCAGGCAGTCAGGACAAGTTGGAAAGCATCGAGTCAGGGAAGACAATGCTGTGGTGTAGTAGGCTAGGTCTCTGGCTGTGGCCCCAGTATCCCATACGGGTGCCAGTTCCTGTCTCAGTTGCTCCTTGTCTGATCCAGCTCTCTGCTATGGCCTGGGAAGGCAGTGGAAGATGCTCCAGGTCTTTGGGACCCTGTGCCTGTGTGAGAGACCCAAAGGAATCTCCTGGCTCCTGGCTTCAGATCAGTGCTGCTCTGGCTATTGCAGCCATTTGGGGAGTGAACCTGTGGATGGAAGATCTTTCTCTCTGTCTCTCCCTCTTTCTGTCTGTAACTCTACCTCTCAAATAAGTAAATACAATTTTAAAGAAAAAAAAAAGAACTGACTTCCAGAAGCATTCACTTTAGACTGGGGTTCTGTTTCACAGTGATTATATCTTAAGTGATTACAGGATGGAATCCTGATTCTCACAGATGTGATGGCCATCACACAGCTGAAGAATGACAGGCCAGGTATGTTACGGACTTATAGGAGGCCATATGGACAAATTGGTAGAAGGGGATGTGCTTATGGGACAGATGCAACTGTATATACATCGAGACCTTGCCCTTGTATAGCCTTATCAAATTCCATTTCGAAGAAGGTGGTGTAAAACAAAACAAAGCAAACAAAACCCCTTCTGCCCAATTATTGGGAAAATGAGTAATTTTGGACCCTGGAGCCCACACCTTATGAGCTCTAGGTCCTCAATTTCTTCAGCTATGCCTAAATTTTCTGAGCTACAAACTGGCTGAACAAAAGTATCACTCATCAAATCTCAGCTTCCCCGGGTTGTGTCTTATCATTATGGACAATTTTTTTTTAGACAGGCAGAGTTAGAGAGAGACAGAGAGAAAGGTCTTCCTTCCATTGGTTCACCCCACAAATGGCCGCTACGGCCGGCACTGCGCCGGTCCGAAGCCAGGAGCCAGGTGCTTCCTCCTGGTCTTCCAGGCTGGTGCAGGGGCCCAAGCACTTGGGCCATCCTCCACTGCCTTCCTGGGCCACAGCAGAGAGCTGGACTGGAAGAGGGGCAACCGGAACAGAACTGGAGCCCCAAATGGGACTAGAACCCAGAGTAGCAGCACCACAGGCAGAGGATTAGCCTAGTGAGCCGTGGTGCTGGCCTGTGGACTGTTGAAAAGAGAAAAAATCAGGCAATTAAACTGGGACATAATGCAATCATAGCATTTTCATTTTACAATGTTTTAAAAGTTATTTTAAACTTGATCAGATAGTCATATTCATCATAGACCACTGCTGTGCATAAGTAAAAAGGAAATGGATGGTGTAGGATTTTCCTGAAATGTCACATTCAAAGCTTGATGTTTCTCACTCTGTCTCACCAATGTTCCTGTTTTCTCTACAATTGACAGTGATGTCACGTATTATGAAACTCCACTTCTGGTCTGTAGGATTCTCTTCCTAGTTCCACATGCAGTGCCAACTAGAATATATGAGGGTCATCCACTCTAAACTTCAGAAATTAGATAGAATCTACAAGTTTTAGTTATGACAATTTCCATGATGTAAGTTTGACTTCGCATTTTATTCTACAAAGGAGTCAGCAAGAATTATTTTAACCAGTTGGCACTAGTATGAATGGGTAGGCACATTAGGAGGCAAAACATGCCCACCCCACCCTATATTTCTACCCCTCAGCCCTCAGATTTCTACTTTCTGTTATGCAGCAAAATTTGGGAGAGTAAGATAACTAATGTGAGTAAGATGCTGAATAAGATGAGTAAGAAGTAAATGTATTACTTCAGTGGAGTACAGAAGCGAATGCCTTACACTGAAAACACATTTTACGCAACCCATCAGGCATTGGGGCTCGCCAGCACAACACACTGGAGAGTATTTGATGCTCACCCTGGTGGTCATGTGGTTGACAGGGATCTGCCCGATTCTGCGCTTGCACAGCATTGCAAGAGAGGACCCAACCACAGAAAGCCCAGGAAAAAAATCAAAATTCAGAACTGCAAAATGGTTTCAACTGACTGTGTATTGCTTTTGCACTATGGATCAGAAAGTCAAAAGACCATTAAATCAAACCAACCTAAGTTGGGGATGGTCTGTATTTGCATTAGAATAGGGGCCTTTGGCAAAGATAGTGTATTAATTGGAAGCTGTAAAATTTGAATGGCAGTGGTGCAATGTGGGAAAGATATCTTGTATAGAGAAATAGATAGATCATGTTATTGTTTCCAACAAATAAAAAGAATATGCAGGCCTGCGCTGAGACTCAATAGACTAATCCTCCGCCTGCAGGTGCCAGCACTCCACGTTCTAGTCCTGGTTGGGGCGCTGGATTCTGTCTGGGTTGCCCCTCTTCCAGGCCAGCCCTCTGCTATGTCCTGGGAGTGCAGTGGAGGATGGCCCAAGTGCTTGGGCCCTGCACCCGCATGGGAGACCAAGAGAAGCACCTGGTTCCTGGCTTTGGATCAGCGCGATGTGCTGGCCACAGCACGCTGGCCGCGGTGGCCATTGGAGGGTGAACCAATGGTAAAGGAAGACCTTTCTTTCTGTCTCTCTCTCTCTCTCGCTGTTCACTCTACCTGTCAAAAAATTAAAAATAAATAAATAAAAATAAAAGACAATGCAGGCTGTGCAGGGATTTTAATCTACTCATCGCCTATAGCTTGTGGTGCTTAACTGCCACCGCATGGGAAGGCTGGCTCACATGTCTTGCCTTTGCAATGAGAGCTGGGTGATACACTTGTCCTAGCAGAAAGTCTGCAGGCAGCTGTGTGAGTTGGAGCTGAGGCTTGCTGTTTTCACTCTTACAAGAGAAGAGTATGTTCCAGACCAGGGTTGCTCTTCAGTCTGGATCCTGAAACGCGAAGACACAAGTAGCAGAGCCACAAAAGTTAATTTGCTGTTGTATAAATCAGCAGGAAATAGCCTTATGGAAAATACTAGGATTTGGGTCACTTGTTAACACACCATAGCTGACAAATACAAAAACATTTTTCCATGTCCCTAAAGTGATATGCCATACTCTTTGAACAAAAAAGGTTTATAATAAAAAGATTTCCAAGCACAATGATTTTAAGGAATGCAACTGCTTGTGCATGCCACAAATCATAGCATAGCTGAATATGCATACCTTATGTATGACTGGCTGCACCATACTACAGACCTGCCAGTGAGGGACAGGAGTTGGGCAGCTTGGAGTGAGAGAAGAAGGTGTAGTTGTTTAGGTAGAAATTGAACACCAGAGAATACAGGGTCTGGGGATTCTTGAAAATCACAGTCTGGGTCTGTAGAAAATACACTCTGTGTAATGGAGCTTTGCTTGCAGAAGATTCCTGGGTGTGGTCTCAGGATCAACCCCTGTGAGAAAGAACAGGAAGAACTAACTGGGAAGAGGAAAAATTTGCATTGTAATACATTTCTCCCAGTAGCCCCAGCCAAACTCATTAAGAGCCTTCAGAGGTGTCTGACACTGAGGACAGGGGACAGTCACTGTCCCAACCTTACTCACACATGTATATGACCTGATCAAGTTGGATCACTGGGTAACCTAGAGATTGGTTTAACACTAGTATATACACATGTGTAGACAAAACACAAGTTGCCTATTGTTATTGTTGCTAAGTTCCATGTGTGCAATTTAAATATGAATTTAATTTTTAAAAATTGCCATTTCTAACATCATCTAGAACTAATAATACCAATAATACTGTAATTATGTTTCTTGCAAAATCTCTATAAACTGAAATAATAAATACTAGAGGATTGATAGTAACTATGTTTTTAAGGTTGGCACTGTTTGGTTTTTTTATTTTTACTTTTATTTATTTGACAGGTAGAGTTATAGACAGTGAGAGAGAGAGAGACAGAGAGAAAGATTTTCCTTCCATTGGTTCACCCCCCCAAAAGGGTGCTATGGCCCTCACGCTGCGCCGATCCAAAGCCAGGAGCCAGGTGCTTCCACCTGGTCACCCTTGCTGGTGCAGGGCCCAAGCACTTGGGCCATCCTCCACTGCCCTCCCAGGCCACAGCAGAGAGCTGGACTGGAAAAGGAGCAACCGGGGCTAGAATCGGCACCCATATGGGATGCCGGTGCCACAGGCAGATGATTAACGAAGGGAGCCACGGTGCAGGCCCCGGTACTAATTTATTTATTTATTTATTTGTTTGCCAGAGTTAGACAGTGTGAGAGAGAGAATTATAGACAGTGAGAGAGACAGAGAGAACGGTCTTCCTTCCATTGGTTCACTCTCCTAATGGCCGCTATGGCCAGCACTGTGTTGATCCGAAGCCAGGACTGAGTACTTCTTCCTGGTCTCCCATGTAGGTGCAGGGACCCAAGCACTTGGGCCATCATCCACTGCCCTCCCGGACCACAGCAGAGAGCTGGACTGGAAGAGGAGCAACCCGGACTAGTAGCCGGTGCCCCAAATGGGACTAGTACCCCAGGGTGCCCTCCTGCAGGTGGAGGATTAGCCAAATGAGCCACAGCACCGACCCATACTGTTTGTTTTGATAGCTGGAAGAGTCCTTTATCTTCAGAGGAAGGAAATAGCTGTACCTTCTCAGTAAGATGTTTAACCTACATGTGACCTTCAAGGACAAACTCACTAACCACATTAAAGTCTTAGGGAGGGCAAGAATATGACAGGACAAGGAGCTGTCACCAATGGGTCTACAGGAACAAATAGAAATGGACACAAATCTCAGCTTCAGGACAACTTCCCAAATGATCCAGAACACAAGTTCAAATGGGAAGGGCTAATTCTCCCTGTGATTTCCACTGCCCTGAGGATTATTTTTTTTTAAATATCTGAGCTCGTTTAAAGTCCATGTGTGCATAGGTCAAGGCACAGGGTAGATAAATATTCCAGATAACACGCTGAAAGATCAAACAAATTTATAGAATTTCCACCCTCCTTCCCCTCCATTACTCCCGGCTAACTTTTAGTGAATTTGATCTATTCAGTTTATAAAGCTGAATAAAGTGAAAAATAACCCACATTTGTATAGCACTTTTCAAAAAACTGTTTGACAAACTTTGTTTCTCAGTCTCAGAGGAAATGCCCAAAGTTGTATACAACCAAGAAGCTGGCTCATGAAAAAAAAAAAAAAAATCTCTGTGTTTGTTCCAAACAAGCTCCCATGTCTTAGAAGAATGGCTCATGAGCTATCTTTGGCATTTCAGTATTACCATCAATTTTGTTTCTCCTGGCTGCAATGGGAAAAGAGAACAGCAAACACTTCTGTTAAGAAGCCAGGACTCGTGTTCTCTTTTTAGAGAAACTCTTGGTTAATTTCCTTCAAGCCATTTCCCAAGAGACCCTTGGAGTGCCATAACCTGTAGGAAAGTAAAGTCTTGAAACATTAATAATTTAACAACAATGGAATGACATTTAATCTTTCTGCTTCTGTGTCTAGAAGTCTAAATTAACCAAGAATAAACCCCACTAACTTAGATAAGCCAAGTAATTTGGTTGGAATTCCACTTCAAATAGTGTTCCAGTTCTATTCTAACATTAAATACAGAATCTCTAGCAAAATATTGCCAGTGAGGAAAACTTAATGAGCTTAGGGAGAATGATTTCTGATTAGTGCACTAATTAATTTTATGTAACTAGATTTTCCATGGAAATTTAGAAGAGTTTGCTCTCCTAAGCAGATAGAAATTTTTTTTATTTAAAATTCTTATTTATTTGGAAAGTCTTTTTATTTTCATAAAAAGTAATTGAGGGGGGCATTTGGCCTAGTGGTTAAGACTTTGATTTGGACATCCATATCCCGTAGCAGAGTAACTGAGTTTAGGTCTTGGTTCTGCTTGCAATTCTATCTTGCTGGTAATGTGGACCCTTGAAGACAGCAGGCAACGGCTCAAGTAGTTTGGTCCCTGACACCCACATTGGAGACATGCACTGAATTCCTGGTTCCTGCCTTTAGCCTAGCTTAGCCCCAGGAGATGCAAGAATTTGGTAATGAATTGAAGGTTGGAAGTGTGACTCTCCCTCTCTCTCTTCCCCTTCTTCCCTCCCTCCCCACTTCCCTCCCTCCTTCAGTAGTAATGATGATAGTAAATTGAAAGTATCTTTGAGCCACAATTTAACCAAAAGAATCTAATTTAAGAAAGTTTCAATATGCAAAGAAATAAATTCATTCATAAAGGTAGGTTTTGATAAATGGGTACACAAGGATGTAAACATGTACAATGAAGTAGTGCTTCACAGAAGTGGATCTGCTCTCATTCCTTTAGTTAAAGGACTCATATTAAAACTTGGGCTTTTTCAGGTTAGTCAAAGACTCAGGAGTCAATATTCTGATGCTTTGGAATATGTAGGATAACTGGGAAACAAATACAACCAAAAATACTATGGATGGAAAAATCCTTTTAAATCATCTCATCAGAATTCAAAATTCTTCCTCCCATGTATCTCAGGAACCTGTTTTGCTAATATAAAAATACAGGGACAGAGATGTGAATTTATGGGATCCAGGTTATAGAATGTATTAGTAAGGATTTGGTTGATTATAAGAGAAAATGCCAATTAACAGTTCTGTAAACATACAAGGATAAATCTTATTCCACATAAAAGGTAGCCAAGGGCAGCAATCCAAGTTTGGGATGGTAGCGTCACATTCTTTGGAAGTCCCGACTGCATGCAGCTTCCATTCCGTGGTTTCCCCCATGAATCCCAGGCAGAGGCTGCAACATGTTATCCACATTCCAGGCAGCAATGAATAGAGAGACAGAAGGGTGAAGGGAGCTCCCCAACTCTGGGCCTCCTTGAGAGAGCCTTTATCAAAACCTCCTGGAGAACATATCACTGGCCACAGAGCCATGGATGTGGCCAATCATAGTCAATTTTAGCTGAGAAACATCCTCTTTTAGCAGAATTCATTTGGTGCTGGAAACACACAGACCATAAACTAAAATTAACAGTAACTGAAAAACATCATTTTATTAGGAAAAATGGAAAATTTGGCATCAGGTAGATCAATTTTTTCCTCCTATATCATTTATTTTTCTTTTTAACATTTTAGTTAAGGTATACAAATTTCATGTATTTAATATCTACAGATTCAGGAACATACTGAGATACTTCCCACTCCACCTTCCCTCTAGCCCACATTCCCACACTTCTTCCCTATCCCTCTCCTATTCCCACTCTTGATTTTTACAAAGATCTATTTTTCGTTTACTTTATACTCTTACGATTAACCTTACACAAAGTAAAGAGTTTAACAAAGTCTGAAGAAAAAATACTCTGTTCTTCCGCAGTACAGACAGGGCAGTAAACAATCATTAAATAGAGTACCTAAAATGTAGTATATAAGTAGTTCAATTTTTATGCCATAGAGCTGGTTAATGTCAAAAATAAAATTCGGAGTTCTTAGATCACAGTTCTTTTTGTGATAACAGAAAAAAATAAGAATCTTTGAATGTAGAAATCCTTACTGGATATATTAAGAATAAAGTAGCAAGACTTCAGAGATGTGTCTTATCTTCCAGCTCTCCCAGTGGATACTGGAGGCGTTTACATGTTCTCTGCTGGCCAGCATGGGGAGTTCAGCAGAAGATTTGTTTCAAATCCCAGGTCCCCAGTCCAATGGTGTGATCTTGACCTTGTCATCTCTCCTTTCTTCTGTAAAACTTCGTATCTGCAACATGGAGATTCCAAGGCATGGGCTGTAGTTTGTGTTTTTTTTTTTTTCTCTGCTCCTCCTCCCTGATGTCTATGAGTCTTCTGAAAAAGGCCGCAGCAGGAAAATATGACATACATTCTAGGTAAACTTGACTTCAGGAAAATTGATTCCCCTGAAATCAATTTTATAAAGACATTCTGAAGTTGGCCCTGGGGGAAAAAGCATAGTTATCATTTGTGTAGGTCCCTGGCCACAACTTACAGAGTTCTAAAGCAAACACACACACACACACACATTCAACTCCTCAGAAATAAAGATATTTTAGACATTAGGAATAGAGGCCAGGATGCCTCTGAGAGTAGAAAAGGGAGGAGGAAAGAAAGAAGCTACCCTTGGTCCCTTTCTGAAGCTCCATAGCAGCAGGAATCAAGAGAAGGCTTGATTTCCTATCCAGCAATCATGCTAAATTAGATAATACACTAAACACCTTGTGATGATTGAATAACCAAGTTCTGCCAGTTAGTCTGTTAGTCAGACTTTCCAGATAGGAAAAGAAAGTTATAGAGGAGAAAGAAAACTGATAGTATGGAGGGCCAACAATGGAAATGTGACTACAAGTCAGAGAACACCATAAAAACCCATATAATATGGATTGATAAAATAATGGAGGTGTTAATCTTTTCACTCATTTACTCATTATGTCATATACACAACAAATATTTCTGAAGTTAGCAAAGATATAAAAACTTGCATACTTAGAAGCATTATAATACAGTAAGGATAATGGTGGATTTGATGATGATGTTGAGAATAACTATATACACTGATGTATGCTTATAACATGACAAATGTTTTCCTAAGCATTGCAAAATTATTTAATCTTCACAACAATTCCATGATTAAGTTAGCTAATTTTTTTTAGTATATACATTTTCTTTTTTTTTTATAAAGCTTTTATTTAAAGAATATAAATTTCCAAAGTACTGCTTATGGATTACAATGGCTCCCCCCAACACAACTTCTCTCCCTCCCTCTACCCTCCCCTTTCCCACTCCCTCTCCCCTTCTGTTCACATCAAGATTCATTTTCAATTCTCTTTATACACAGAAGATCAGTTTAGTACATATTACATAAAGATTTCAACAGTTTGCCCTCACATAGAGACACAAAATGAAAATACTGTTGGAGTACAACAACAATTCCATGATTAAGTTAGCTAATATTTTTATCCCTGTTTTGGAAATGAGGGAACTTAGACCCAGGGCTAGGAGTCATCAATTACGATTTTGTGCCTATCTTTGAGAAAACAAAATTGTGTGTTTTGATGGTTAGTCTCTATGGTAGCCCTGGCCATCCCTGCCTTTGGTATGCACAGCTTTAGGGAGTCTCTGAGAGAAGCTTCCTTCCAACCTGTAGGATAACTCAGTTTGAGAGAGACACCCTTTGTGATTAGATTATGGGAGTTTCCTTTCCATCCTTGGAGCTGCCCCTCTCCCTGCCTGACTAAACAAGTTGAAGTTTCAAGAATGGCCTGGTGATGAGGAACTCCAGCTAACAGGCATCCAAGGACTGACCCATTGCCCAGGATCAACCGAGTCCTGTCAAAACCCAGGTAGATGGGTTGGGAGATGCTCCTTTCCCAGCTGAGCCATCAAAGGAGATCCGGGCCCTGGTTGGCATCCTGACAGCAGCCTGTGAGAGGCACAGATGCAGCAGACCCAGCTAAGCCACACTGGATTCCTGGCTTATAGAAACTATGAGACCAGCAACACGTGTTGTTTCGTTCCACGAAGCTTGTGGGACTTGGTTTCCCTCAGATAGATAACAACTAAATAGTATCTGTAAGAAACACTCCCTCCAAAATAATCCAGGAATAAACACTACAAGGAAAATAAACATCACTGTTAATAAGGAAAACCGAAATTATACCAGCATTAAGATAGACAGATATTTCACAATTTATCAGGAAAAATATAGTAAGTTATATTGTAACTATCTTTGGAGAGATTTGAGAAAACAGAGCTACTAGTTTCAAAGTAAATCAGTACAAACTTTCTGGACAGCACTTTGGCGATACATACGAGAAGACTCAAAACTATACTTTCTCTTTACCATAGCAATTCTACTTGACAGAGTTTTACCTAAAGAAATAATAAGGTTTGTATGAGAAACTACCAGGGTACTTCTTAGTAACTGCTCATAACTGTATAATTTAAAACTACCTAAAATTTTAAAAATCTAAATATTTAACAATGTTCATTGATTAAACAGATTAGAATAGCTCCAGAGAGAGAATCTTCTGTATTCTTTAAAATGTTTAAGGTAGAGAAATGTTGAGTGGCATAGAAAAACATTGGCTGATTTATTAAATCACTGCATATGTTATAAAACAGAATGCAGAGTAAGTCTTAATTAATCATATGCAAAAGGAAAAAATGACAAACCATTTAAATTGGGATGGTTAGAATGCTGTCTCCATTGCTAGAATCATAGTATTTTCACATTGTTTTTTGCCTTTTCCACATCTAAAGAACGAGTATAGATTGTTGCTGTAATAAGAAAAAATAATGAATTATTATTAATGACATAACTCATTTCTTCAATGATACCAAACAGAAAGTACATTACTGCTTATTCATCTTTTAAAATTCGTTTAGATATAAGACTCAAACAAATACATTAAATCAAGAAAATGCTGATGATATATTGTTGCTGCTAAGTGATGAAGTTAATCTTTCACTTTTCTCTTGATAGTTAATCTACTTCTGTTCATATATTGCCTAGACAATCCATCAGAGAAACACCATGGCCGTTGGAGGCAAAATGATATCTTAACAGTGTTGGCTGTTGATAAGAACTGCTGAACTATTAAATATGAAGGATATAAAGTAATAAAAAAATCCTCACATACGTAGAATGTTCTAACAAACTTCTAAGAGAAGAAAAATATCTACAAAATATGGAGCCAATTTACTGCTCCATGAGACTTTTCCAGAATAAATCATTTATTGTTCACTGAAGTTTAAATGTGGTCGTTGATTGAAAATAGCAACTCTGAATACTAATCAACCATATGTCTATGTCTTGTGCTTTCATAGAATCTTACATTATTAAATAACACAGTGTCTTTCATAGTATTTATTTGTCAGCAAGAAACTCCTTATTTCAATATATCAATCAAAATTCTAGCAGAGTGTGAACATGCTAAATTAATGATCATTTATACACACAATGCCTCCTTAAGAACTATTGATTTTCTCAGGCTATTTACACATATGGAGTGAGTAGATCATGAAAAGGAGCTAAGTTGGTGCCAATGACAATGATGAAAATAGTAACATTTTCTTTACTGCGGCTAAGTGACAAATTGGAGAAAGCATTATCTTACACTCTGCATAAAAATAACTGCTCTATGTAAGTTCTGTATAAAATAGAATGACCCAAATGTCCTCATGTAGAGGAATAATATCTATTAAGGATCAAAGCAATCATGAGTTCATCTGTAAAATGCATACTTATATAAGAGAGAAATATTAATGAAAGGTAGGAAGGAACAGTGAAGGGTTTTTAAATCCATAGCCAAACTTACAGCCCAATCAAAACATCTTGGGACCTGCATTGAAACTTCAGTTCTACATTATTATTTTTCATTTGTATTATGTTTTCTTATTTCACATTTTTTTTTTGGGAACAGAAATATCAAACATATTATCTGGTCCTGACCAAACATGTGTTTCTTTGAACTGTAACTTGTGTTTGTTGAACATGTACTGAACTCTGCTGGGAGTCAGGGGTCTTTTTTCTGGAAAACATATCCTGTCCATACAACAGGTGCAGGTGTCAACATTTTCTGTTTGAGTAACAGTACTTTTTAGAAAAATGTTACAGACTCTTAGGACGTAGTATAAAGGAACAAATTTTGAGATAAACAAGAAAGTGTGTTAGGTGAAGTCCATCACTCCAGTTGTCACACACCATGCACGGTCCATGGTATCACTTGCTGGCCAGATAACAAATGTTTAGCTCCTCGATGAAGTAAGCAGAGCCTAAGTACAGGGCAAACAGGAAGGTAGTTGGTGATCTCTCTCCTGGCCCACACTGCTTCTGGTAATACTAACATAATGAAGAGCACAGCTAGAATCAAAATCAGCTATTCAACTTAATAGCTTAGTGACCTCTAATAAATTACTCTATCTTTTAGTGCTAACGCATGTAACCACTAACTGCAGTACAAAGCACATACTAAAAGAGTCAGTAGATTATACTTGATATGTGATCATTGTCACTGGTGTCATTTCCTTAACATTCTGGAAATACATCCCAGCCTTCTGCTATTTTATAGGACATTCAAATAAATAATGGCCTGCAATTGGGTTATTGATGGTGCCAGAGACTTAACCTAAAAAGAGAATTTAAAAATTCATACCTGCTATACCTTCAGCATTTGGGATGGAGCTTTGCCATGAATTAGTCAATGGAACTATTCTGAGAGAGTTTAACCATGAGATTTATAGAAATTTTCTCCACGTATCTGTTTGACATGCCCTTTATTCAGAGTACTATTGAAGGCCGGGAAATCTGCTCCCCTGTTCTCTGCCCACCATATATAATTTTGGTTTACATTCGAGTTATCTGTATCTTCATGTTTATTGCTGTCCAATTTACAATAGCAAAGATATGGAATTAACCCAGAATTCCATCAACTGATGACTAGATTAAGAAACATGGAATAGATACACTATGGAATACTACTCAGCCATAAAAAGAAGGAAATTCTGTGTTTTGCAATAAAATGGATACAACTGGAAACCATTATGGTAGTGATATAAACCAGCCCCCCAAACACAAATACCATGTTTTCCCTGATTTGTGGTAATTAATATACAGACTGCAAAAAATGTAGCGTATATGAGTGAAGTTGACATTTTGAGATTTGATGGTTTTTATATCCACTGCCTGTACTCTCAAGGAGCAATGCTTTTGCTACTTACTTACTTGTTGAATTCTTTATTTAGTGGAGGATTAAGGTTGTAATTATAAGATACACTGAACTATGTCATTATAAAACATAATCATATTTGCAAAATGTTGAGGAGATAATAAAAGTAAGCCAATTTGGTGAGTCCATCGGCCCTTACCATGCAAATCATGAGGTGAAACCCAGGCTTATCACATCTTAACCAAATAAGGAGTCAGAAGGGTCTCCAATAAACTAGATGTCCTTTATGAAGTTAGGGGACTACGGATCACTGAGGACCACATTTTCAGACTCCAGTTGTCACTAGTAGGCAGTTATTAGAGCAATGTGTCGAAGGGCTTCCAGAGAGCATCAGACTCCCCAGCCACCCACTGCAAACAGGTGGCTTTGTAGTGTGTTTGCCTCCAGCATTTTCTATTTCCGTAGACCTATCTGTATTTAGTAAGTCATGGAGTGGGTGGTGGACCTCCACACATTTTGACTTAAGAGCATGGATTTTTCTGACTACTACTTATTAATACCATGATTATAGTCTAGCCGGGTGGTGGAAACCATGTATCATGGTGCAGTGGAGAGGAGTTCAGGCGCTGGAAATAGCCTGGGTTCAAATATGACTCTGCTGTGTGAACTTAGTCTCCGCACTTGTCAATTGGATATATAACAGACACCATTTCATGCAGTGATTGTAAGAAATAATATACACAATTTGGAGTACAGCAAGTTTGTTGTAAATTTTATTTATTTATTTATTTGAAAGATAGAGTGAGATAGACAGAAATCCTCCATTCCCTGATTCACTCTCCAAATGCCCACAACAGCTGGGGCTGGTCCAGGCCAAAATCACAACACAGGAACTCCATCTGGGTCTCTTACATGGGTGGTGGGAACCCAAGTGTTTGGGCCACCATCCTCTGCCTCCCAGGTACATTAGGAGGAAGCTGGATTGGTAGCAGAGGCAGGACTCAATCCCAGGCACTCCAATATGCAGGTGTTCCAAGCAGTAGCTTGACCTACTGTGCCGAAATGCCCACCTCATTTTTAAAGGTTATTTTCATTTTATTTGAAATACAGATAAAGGGATGGAGAGAGAGAGAGAAGGAGAAGAAGAAGAAGAAGAAGAAGAAGAAGAAGAAGAAGAAGAAGAAGAAGAAGAAGAAGAGAAATCTTCCATTTGCTGGTTCACTCTCCAAATGTTTGCAACAGCCAGAAATGGGCCAGGCAGAAGCCAGGAATTCAGAACTCCATCCTGGTCTCCCACGTCGGGTGACAGGGACCCAATTACTTGAGCCACCATCAGCTACCTTCCAAGGTGTGTATTAGTAGAAAGCAGAAGTGGAAGTTGAGAAGCCAGGACTCAAACCAGGAACTCTGATATGGGATGCAGACATCCTAAGAGGCATCTTAACCACGGCATCAAATGTCTACTCCTATTATAAACTCTAAATACGTATCCACTCTTATTATCAGACCATGGAATTGCCTGGACCATGAAATATTCCTGTGGCATCATATACCAGGTATATTTGGTCAAAGAAGCCATCAACCACTTACTGCTTCTTTCTTTATTCTTTCTATATAGGACTGCTCCTGTGTTATGTCTCACTCTGTGGGAGCATGACCCTGTAGCTCTGGATAGGAAAGTTGGTCTGGACTGGGAAGTTCCAGACTTAGAACAATGTTTGGTCACTTGTCCATTTGGAAAGAAACAAACTTCTTTTTGAAGATTTATTTATTTAAATGGCAGAGCAACAGAGAGTGAGCAAGAGTGAGTGAGCTCTTCCATCTGCTGGTTCACTCTCCTAACAGCCTCAACAGCCAGGTCTGGGCCAGGCTGAAGCCAGGATCCAGGAATGCCTCAAGGGTCTCCTACAAGGGGGGCAGGAGCCCAAGCCCTTGGGATATCTTCCACGGCCTTCCCAGGTGCATTTTCTGGATGCTGAGTAGCCGTGACTCCAACTGGTGCTCCAGTATGAGATAGCAACATCACAAGTACTAGCTTAATCTTCTAAAAGATTTATTTATTTACTTGAAAGTCAGACTTAGGGAGAGGGAGGAGAGGGAGACAGGGAGAGAGGGGGAGAGAGAGAGAGAGAGAGAGAGAGAGAGAGAGAGAGAGATCTTCCTTTTGCTGGCTCACTCCCCAAATGGTCACAGTAACCAACACTGGGCCAGTCCAAAGCCATGAGCCAGGAGCTGCCTCCAGGTCTCCCATATGGGTAGCAGGGGCCTAAGTACTTGGGCTATCTTGCGCTGCTTTTCCCAGGCCGTAAGGAAGGAACTGGATAGCAAGTGGAGCAGCTGGGACATGAACCAGCACCTATATGAGATACCAGTGTTCACAAGCAGTGGCTTTACCTGCTACATCGCATTACTGGCCCCTAGAGGATATTACTTAGGTGGTTCCTAGACTCAAGTATTTGGTTAAATACAGATGATATAATGGAGTTCAAGATACAGATGATATAATGGCAAGACTCACAAGGTCTTTGCTGTTGCAAAGTGGTTGTTGAATGCTTCTTGAAATAAGCCAGATCACAAGTACTGTAAGGCCCCACTAGAAGAAATTCCTTATGACCTGTGAGTTGCAGAGCAGGCCCCGGGTCTCAGCTCAGAGGTTGCTGCATTGCTGTGAGTGAACAGAGTTCTCTGCTGCTCTCCATTTGCTAAGCTGGATTTCCAAAGTGGGTGTGTAGCACAAGCAAGCCAGAGAATTCTCCAAGTAGCTTCATTGCCCTTTTGTGTTTTGAGGTAACCTAAATAGGAAAATCAATTGGACTTGCAGAAGTTTTCAAGGTTTTATTATTCTCAGGCAGTCAAATTATATTGATGAGAGGCAATGCCGAGCCTTGAGCCGGCCTCAAAAGGGTGATTGTTTTAAAATCAATTTTATTGAGGTATAGTTACAGAACAAAAAAACCACTCATTTTAGGTGCCCAGTTCAATAAGTTTACACAAATGTGTACCCCCATGGAACCAACCCTACTTCCAAGACAGAATATTTTCATCACCCTGAGAAGGTCCCTTGTATACACTCAGTCAATTCTCCTAACTCTTAGGAGTAGTAGAAACCTATGTACTTTCTGTTACTATAGGTTAGGTGTAGCTCTGACAGAATTTCAATGATACTGAGTCATGTACTCTACTCTTCTGCAAAAGGCTTGTTTCATTCATTGCGTTTTTATGAATCATTCATGTTATCACATATGTCGGACGTTCCCTTTTCTTGAAGAGTAGTAGTAAGTTCATTTTCCATTATGTGAATATAACAGAATCTGTTTGTCCTTCCAACCATCCATAGACACTGGGTCCTTGCTAGTTTTGGGTTATTCTGAGTAAAACGAGTCTTCAGGCAGACATCTGTTTTTATTTGTCTTGATTAAGCACCGAGGAGTTGAATTTCTATGAGAGATGGTAAATAAGAACCTCAATGTATGAGACAGCGTCGGTCTGTTTTTCAAAGCGCATATGCCATTTCACATTTCCACCTTTGCTACACGTCTTTGCTACATTTGTTTCACCTTTTTGTCACAAGTTGGTATTGTCAGTCTTTTTATCATTGACTGCCCTAGTGCTTTTTGTTTTAACTCTTCTGATGGCTAATATGTAAAGGATCTCCTGATGGGCCTTCTGACTCTGTCTGTTTCTTCTTTGTGAAGTGTCAGCATGAAAGAGTATCTTTTGACCATTGTCAATGACGTCCCCTTGCTTATTGAGTTATAAGGGTTCTTTGTATATTATTATATAACCTGGATACCGGCTCTCTGTCAATTTATGTATTGTGAATATTTTCTACCAGTATGTAGCTTTCCCTTTCATGTATTTAAATAAGTCAGGAATAGAGGTATTAAATTTTGGTTAAATCAGTTTATAAATTTTTATGCATAAAATTTTTACTGCTTTGGGGTTCTACATAAGAAATTCCCTATCCTACCAACTGTAACATCACAAGGAAATTCTCCAATATTTTCTTCTAGAAGTTTACAATCTCAGACTTCTAGCTGAGGTTTAATCTTTCTCTTTAAATATTCAGTTGTCTCAATGTTAAGAGTTGAAACGTCTATTTTTTTCTCTCCATTAAACTAAGCAACGTTATTGAAATCGATGTACCATTTAGATTTGGATCTAATTCTCATATCTTTTCTATTCATTTGGCAACACTGATATTCTTTTTCAAATTATTTATTTTAATTTTAACTAGTTTTAACAGATTAAATGTGATTTGTAGATACAATTCTTTTTTAAATTTAGTTAATGTCTACAAATCTCATGTTTTTCTATATACAGATTCAGGAGCATAGTAAGACTTCCCACCCTATGTCCCCTCCTGCCAATGCTCCCACCCCCCTCCCTCTCCTATTCCATTTCATAATTTTTACAAAGATCTGTGTTCAGTGAACTTTATACTAATAGGATAAAGAGTCCCACAAAGAGTATAAAGAAAAAGACACTGTTCCTCAACAGTCAGGACTAAGAGCATAATAATATTCCCTCCCCCCTCCCCTCTTCCCTCCACCTTTCTCCCTCCCACCCTCCTTCTCTCCCCCTTTCTTTCTTTTCTTTGGTATTTGAGATAACATTTTAAATTTACATTACAGTAAAAAGGCTTAATACTTGGCTAAGAAATTTGATAAGTAAAAAAAAAAAAAAGACCTGATGTTAGTGGAACTATAGACAATGGCTATAAACAATAATTGAATAAAAATGACTATTTAAACCATATACAGTAAATTTAAAAGCAATCACATATCATTAAAACTACAGTAGTATAACATTCTTATTAAAGTTTTACAAAATTATATTTGCAGCAATAATGATACACACAGATATTTCTTTTCTCTATCTCTCTTTTTGGTTTGTTTTTTTAAATTTTAGCTTCCACATACAAGGGAGAACGTGCAGTATTTGTATTTTTGGGTGTGGTTTACTTCCCTCAACATGTTGTCCTCCAGCTGTGTCCATTTTGCTGCAAATGTTAGATTTTCACTTTTGTATAGCTGAATAATATTCCATCGTGCATAAATGCTGCATTTTCTTCACCCATTCATCTGATGATGGACACCTTGGTTGGTTCCAAATTTTGGCTGTTGTGAAGAGTGCTGCCTTAAACATGGTGGTGCAGGTGTCTCTGATACATTGTGTTTGAGTCTTTTGGGTCTATATCCAGCAGAGAGATTATTGGATCACATGACAAGCCTATCTCTAGTTTTTTTAAGAAATCTCCACACTGTTTGCCACTAATTTACATTCCCACCAACAGCGTATAAGTGTTCTTTGCCCACATCCTCACTGACATTTGTTACTGTTTTGGTTGTTAGCCATTCTGACAGAATTAAGGTGATATCTCATTGTGTTTTAGGTCTGTATTTATTTCCCTGATAACTAGTGATGTTGAGCACTTATTCATATATTTGTTGGACATTTGTATTTCTTCTTTTGAGAATTCTCTATTGTTGTTCTTTGCCCATTTCTCAACTGATTGGCTGTTTGTTGTTGTTGTTGTTGAACTTTTTAAGTTGCTGATATATTCAGGATACTAGTCATTTTTCAGAGAGGTGGTTTGCAAATGTTTTTTCCCCATTCTGTCAGCTGTCTGTTGACGCTTGATCATTTCCTTTGCTGTGAAATCCTTCTGAGTTTGATGTAGTCCTGTGTACTTAGTTTTGCTTTTGAGTCGTAGTTTTGCTTTTTTAGGTCTTTGTGGGGCCAGTGCTGCGGCATAGTAGATTAAGCCTCTGCCTATGGCACCAGTATCCCATATGAGTGCTGATTCAAGCTTCCAGCTGCTCCACTTCCAATACAGATCCCTGAAAATGACCTGGGAAAGCAGTGGAGGATGGTCCAACAGCCTGGGCCCCTGCACCCACATGGGAGACCCAGAAGAAGCTCATAGCACCTGGCTTTGTTTTGGCTCAGCTCTGGCCATTGCAACCCTTTGGAAAGTGAACCAGCAGATGGAAGATCTCTAACTCTCTCTCTCTCTCTAACTCTCTCTCTCTCTCTCTCTCTCTCTCTGTGTGTGTGTGTGTGTGTGTGTGTGTGTGTCTTCCTTTATCTGCCTGTGACTTTGCCTCTCAAATAAATAACAACAATTTTTTAAAAAAAGGTCTTGGTCTTGAGTTGATTTTTGAATGGTGAGAGCTATTCTTCTACATATATAAATCCAGTTTTGTGAGCAACATTTGCTGAAGAGACTATCCTTACTCCACCGTATGGTATGAGCACTTTTGTCAAATCAGCTGGCTGTACGTGGGTGGATTAAGTTCTGGGCTTTCTATTCTGTTCCATTGATCTATGTATCAGTGTTGATGCAGTACCATTTTTTTTTTTTGACAGGCAGAGTTAGACAGTGAGAGAGAGAGAGAGAGAGACAGAGAGAAAGGTCTTCCTTCCGTTGGTTCACCCCCCAAATGGCTGCTATGGCACACACGCTGCACGGATCCGAAGCCAGGAGCCAGGTGCTTCTCCTGGTCTCCCATGCAGGTGCAGGGCCCAAGGATCTGGGCCATCCTCCACTGCCTTCCTGGGCCACAGCAGAGAGCTGGACTGGAAGAGGAGCAACCGGGACAGAACCAGCACCCCAACCGGGACTAGAACCCTGAGTGCTGGCACTGCAGGCGGAGGATTAGCCTAGTGAGCCATGGTGCTGGCCTTCATCGTGTTTTAATTGCTGTAACTTTGTAGTATGCTTGGAAGTCATGTAATGATGTCTCTAGCTTTATTTTTCTTGTTCAGGATTGCTTTGGCTATTCTGAGTCTGTTGTCATTCCATATGAATTTGGAGATTTTTTTCTCCTGTATATAATGTCATTGATATTTTTTGATAGGGATTGCATTGATTCTGTATATTGCTATAGGTAGTATAGACATTTTAATGATATTGATTCTTCAGTTCTATTAGCAAGGAATATCTTTCCATTTTTTATGTGTGTTCTGATGGTTTCTTTGATCAATATTTGATAACTTTCATAGAAATCTTTCACTTCTTTGGTTAAATCTATTAGTAAATATTTGATCTCTTTATGTGGCTATTGTGAATGGGATTTCTTTCTTGATTTCTCTATGAGTTGACATTCTTCAAATTCTCACATTATCTACAATACTGTACCTTTATGATAGAAATCAGTAGTCTTTTTTAAAGATTTGTTTTATTTATTTGAAAGATAGAGTTACAGAGAGAGGTAGAGAGAGAGGTCTTCCATCCGCTGGCTCACTTCCCAGATGGCCATAATGGCCGGAGCTGTGCCGATCTGAAGCCAGGAACCAGGAGCTTCTTCGGGATTTCCCATGTGGGTGCAGGGGTCCAAGGACTTGGGCCATCTTCTACTGCTAGACCAGGCCATAGCAGAGAGCTGGATGGGAAGAGGAGCAGCCGGGACTAGAATCAGCATCCATATGGGATGCTGGCATTGCAGGTGGAGGATTAACCTACTGCACCACAGCACCGGTCCCTTGAATCAGTCTTTAACTTTGACTTTGTTCTTTCAAGATGGTTTTGATATTTACGACTCTTTGCATTTTCACATAAATTTAAAATCCTCTTATCAAAATTATGAAATACCTAGATGGAATTTAGATTATAATTGCATTGAATCCATGTGCCAAGTTTTGTGGAGAATTACTACCCAAGTAAAATGACGTTTCCAATCCAGAGTCATGGTATATAGCTTCACATTATTAAATGTGTTTTAAACTTCTTTATCTTGAAAAAAAAACCATTAATATCTCCATGAACAAATAATATGGGCATTTTGTTAAAATTAATCCTACCACATTTCAAAAATGGAATCATTTTCTTAATCTCAGTTTCTGAGTAAATCATATAAAGAAGTATCTATATGTGCTATTAATAGTGATGTTAGCTTTATCATTTGGTTAATACGGGTTTGCTACATGTCTCCATAGTGGGAGTTATTATCTTTCTGTTTTAATTGATAAGTATGTTATAGGAAGATCCTTGAAATATATACAAGTATTCTGTTTCTTCCCATGTTTTGTACACTAATTTTAGTCCCTAAATATCATATTTGCCTAAAACAACTTGCATGTAGTGTTTATCTAATATTTCCTTTTCTCTCATTCATTCTACATATATTAATTAGAATTCTACTATAAGGAAAAATGGCCTGCTCTTCAGTTGATTTATATTACTATGGATTGATAATTTATTCCATAGCTTTTAACCATTGCTTTTTTAAAAACACTTTTCTCCAAATTGTTCCAATTTAGTTGCTGTAATATATTAAGCTCATTTTCTATTAAATTCTTCTGGAAAGACTTATGGATAAAGAATTCCAGGACCGGTGTTAGAGCATAGCAGATAAAGCCGCCACCTGCAGTATTGACATCTCATATGGGCACTGGTTCGAATCCCGGTTGCTCTACTTCTGATCTGGCTCTCTGCTATGGCCTGGAAAAGCAGTAGAAGATGGCCCAAGTCCTTGGGCCCCTGCACCCACGTAGGAGATCTGGAGAAGGCTCCTGGCTCCTGGCTTTGGATCAGCTCAGCTCCGGCCATTGTGGCCATCTGGGGAGTGAACCATTGAATAGAAAATCTCTCTCTTTCTCTCTACCTCTGCCTCTCTGTAACTCTGTCTTCCAAATAATTCTTTAAAATAAAATCCCTTATTTCTTACATGCTGAAAACTGTTTTCTGCAGCTCATACTTCGTTAAAATGCTGCTTCATTTTTATCTCCCTTTGTGTGTTACTTTTTGAGGAGTTAGATGTCAATCTCGTCCTTTTATCTTTATAAATTATTTGGTCTTTTGCTTGAAGTCTTGAGAATTTTTCTTTTTCTTTGAAATATAAAATTTTGCTAAGATATATCTCTGAGTTGATCATCCTGAGTTAATTTTCCCAGGTACCTAAGTCTTTCAAGTAATATCTTTTATTTTGTAGTTTTATCTCATGATAACATTTGATTCTCTTTTCTTTATTGTGCATTCTTGCAGTGAGTTTTATACTTTAATGTCTTTTCATGGCAGTTGTTATAATTATTTCAAGTCTTTTTAATTTTTTTAGTGTTTATTTTATTTTTGAAAGGCAGAGAGAGATAGAGAGAAAGAAAGAGAGGGAGAACTTTCATTTTCTGGTTCACTTCCCAAATGCCTATGATAACCAGGGCTAAGGTAGGCCAAAGCCAGGAGCCCAGAACTCCATCTGTGTTTTCAATTTGACTGGCAGGGGCCGGAGCACTTAAGCTAGCTTCCCCTGCATCCCAGGGTGAATTAGCAGGAAGCTGGGTCACAGCAGAGGACCTGGGACTAGAACTGGCACCCTGATATAGGATGCAGGCATTACAAGCAGCACAATGCCCACCCTGATCATTTTACGTCTAATGTAACTGGATTCCCTTAAGTGTTTCTTGTAGGTTTGGTCTGGTGGGGATGCATTTCCTTGGTCCCCCAACCCCCCACCCAGGGAAGACATTATTTCTCCTTACTTCCATAGGATAGCTTTGCTGGACATGGCATTTTTAGTTTGCAAGATTTTATTTTTTACTTTAATTTTTTTTAAGAATTAAAACATTTATTCTCTACTTTAAGATCTATTTTTAATTTCAATTCTCTGCAGCCAAGCAGAAAGACAACCAGATTCCAAGATCATGCATATCATTGAATACTTCTGTCATTTCAGCATTTATAATGGTCATTATTTAGCTACAAATTTTTAAAATTCTTTTCTTTATAAAATAATTTATAATTTTTTATGAAGCTTTTATTTAAAGAATATAAATTTCCAAAGTACAGCTTATGGATTACAATGGCTTCCCCCCCCATAACTTCCCTCCCACCCGCTACCCTCCCCTTTCCCGCTCCCTCTCCCCTTCCATTCACATCAAGATTCATTTTCAATTCTCTTTATACACAGAAGATCAGTTTAGTACGTATTACATAAAGATTTCAACAGTTTGCCCTCACATACAGACACAAAGTGAAAATACTGTTGGAGTACTAGTTATAGTATTCATTCACAATGTACAGCACATTAAGGACAGAGATCCTATATGATTTTAAAAAAAAATTGATTAATTATCTATGCAATTTCCAATTTAACACCAAGATTTTTTAATCATTTGAAATTATCTTTATATACAGAAGATCAATTCAGTATATACTATGTAAAGATTTCATCAGTTTGCACCCACACAGAAACACAAAGTGTAAAAATACTGTTTCAGTACTAGTTATAGCATTACTTCACATTGGATAACACATTAAGGACAGATCCCTCATGAGACGTAAGTACACAGTGACTCCTGAAGTTGATTTAACAATTTGACATTCTTGTTTATGGCGTCAATAATCTCCCTAGGCTCTAGTCATGAGTTGCCGAGGCTATGGAAGCCTTTAGGGTTCGCGGACTTCAATCTTATTCCGACAGGGTCATAGTCAAAGTGGAAGTTCTCTCCTCCCTTCAGAGAAAGGCACCTCCTTCTTTGATGGCCCCGTTCTTTCCACTGGGTTCTCACTTGCAGAGATCTTTCATTTAGGTCTTTTTTTTTTTTTTTCAGAGTGTCTTGGCTTTCCATGCCTAAACTATTCTCATGGGCTCTTGAGCCAGATCCGAATGCCTTAAGGGCTGATTCTGAGGCCAGAGTGCTGTTCAGGACATCTGCCATTCTATGAGTCTGCTGTGTATCTCGCTTCCCATGTTGGATCATTCTCTCCCTTTTTGATTCTATCAGTTAGTATTAGCAGACACTAGTCTTGTTTGTGTGATCCCTTTGACTCTTAGACCTATCAGTGTGATCAACTGTGAACTGAAATTGATCACTTGGACTAGTGAGATGGCCTTGGTACATGCCACCTTGATGGGATTGTATTGGAATCCCCTGGCACAATTCTAACTCCATCATTTGGGGCAGGTCCGATTGAGCATGTCCCAAATTGTACATCTCCTCCCTCTCTTATTCCCACTCATATTTCACAGGGATCACTTTTCAGTTAAAATTTATAAATTTCATGTACTTCATATAGACAGTCTTAAGATGTAATGACACTTCCTCCTCTACAGCACTCCAACCCTCCCTCCTTCTTCTCTTGTATTTTTTTTAAATTTTTACAATGACATACTTTCAATTTTCTTTCTAATTACAAGCTTAACCCTCCAGAAATCTTAAAGAGAGTGATAGGAAAGTGCCAAGTTACACATAAAGGCAAACTCATTAGACTAACAGCAGGCTTTTCAATAGAAACCTTACAGACCAGAAGAGAATGGGGTGATATCTCACACTTCCCTCTGGGGTGTTTTATTTCATTGAAGGAAATTTTAAGTTAAAAATTTCTGATTGATTCTTTTTTATGAATTCTACTCCTTTGCTGAATTTCTCTTCCATATCATACTTTGCTTTTCTCATTTATTTGAATTGTCTATCTGCATTTTCTTGCATGTCATTGAATTTCCTTATACTCATTATTTTGAATTCTTTTTCAGACATTTTTAAAATTTCTTTCAAATTAATCTATTCTTCCAGAAAAACCATGTTCTTTTGCAGATGTCATGCTTCCTTTCTTCTTCATGTTTCTGTGCCCCTACACTTATGTCTACGTATGTGGCAAAACAGCTGCTCCTTCTTTATGAAGTAGATTTCATTGGAAAACACTTCTTTGTCTATATGGGATATGGGGCATCAATTGGGTTATTGCTTTGGCTTTGGCTCTAGAAAGTAACCTTGATTTCTTCAACTGTAATCAAAATCAGATCCTGATTGCCACAATTGCCCAGTCTGTCTCAGTTCAGAGGTAGTGGTGCGGCTTAGGACTGGATGTGAGCTTTCAGTGGTGTGTGCACTCAGGCCCCCAGGTAGAATGCCAATCACACTGGAATTTGGGATAGCAGTAGCCATGTTTCTGGGACACAAAGGGAGCCATTTACAGGGTTTCATCAGGTGTGTGTGGGTGATGCTTGAGCTTATAACACTGATAACTATGATCCTAAGAATTGTGAGCTGCAATTGGGACCTTCCCCATGTCCTCCTGAGTTGGTATTGGTGATGCTGGGGATTATAGCACCAAAATTCACAGTTCTGTCACTGGGGATATGAAGATTTTACTCAAGTACCGTGGGGTAAGCACAGGTTTTGCTGGGGATTGTACACTAGTAGGTGTGAGCCTGGAGCAGTGGAATGCAGTTAGGGTCTTCCCTGGTTCCTATGGTATGAGCACAGATATTTTTGGGGTTTGTAGAACTAACAGCCACAATCCCAGGGCTGCAGGTTATGCTGGGGAATGCCCACATGGCAAGTGCAGGCTTTTCTAGAGATTGTAGGATGGTTCTAGAGCAGTACAACGCACATAAGACCTTCCCTAGACACTTCATGGTGGTCACAGGTGATTGGGGAATGTAGCATCAGCAGTCTGCAGCCCGTGGGGTAAGCACAGGTCATTCTGGGGATCCTGCATTGGCAGGGATGGACCCAGAGCAGTAGAAGGCAGATAGGTTTTCCCCTGGTCCATGGCAGGAGAGTGAGTGCAGCTGTTCTTCCTTTCTGTGTATGCACCTTCCTGTCTGCCATCACTTTCCCCTGTCTGAAGAGTTTTCCTTAGCATCTTTCACTCTGCAGCCAGCTGAAGTGTTGCCCAATCTCACACCAGCTGATGCCAGATTGACAGTGTTGAAGCTTGAGCCTAGTTTTCTCCCCAGATGTGAAATCAATAAATACCTAGAATTTTTTTAAATTTAAAAATATTTATCACAAAGGCAAAGACACAGATAGAGAAAAACATAAAGACAGAAACCTCCCCTGTTTCACTCCCAAAATGTCTGCAACAGCCCAGACTGTGCTAAACCACAGCCCTGAGTCGGGATCAGTCCGGGTCTCCCACGTGAATGCCAGGAATCCAACTACCCAAGCCATCACATGCTGCTCCTAGGGTGGGTATTATCAGGAACCTTAAACCTGGAACAGATCTGGAGCTCAAAGCCAGACATTCTGACAGGGAATGCATCATCCCACGTGGCATCCTAGACACTGGGGCAAATGCTTGCCTCAATCCTTATAATTATGTCTGTTTACTCCTGCCACTTTTAAAATGCCTTTTTACAATTCACTGAGCCTCTTCTCATGAAGGATTCTACAGTACAACACCTGGGCTCCATCCACCCCTTTAGAATGGAAGGTTAGTTTACCCACATCTGGAAATTCAAGTTACTCACAGTTCTTAGCTGAATTCTTCTCTGGAAGTTGCTCTCAAATGAAAATAGGCTCCTTGCTTACAGCCACACCTTTCTCCATGGGCAGCCCACAGTCAGCAACACCTGGTTTCCTATCCTCGTTTCAGAACAACTCTGAAGAAATTCTGACTCCAGACTTCCAAAAAAGCTGCTAAGGCCCTTTTAAAACTGAATCAGGGCTCATTTTCTGCATGTGTCATTCCTACATCACGTACTTCCCTGCAGATGTTTCTACAAAGGATATAAATCCCAGAATTTCCTCTATCCAAATCTTCATTTCATGGTGTTTTATGGGCAAGATTAACCATGCAACACTCCATACCAGAACTGGCCTGAAGAAACAGACTCTCAAATGGAATTTTGTGGCTGGCTCACCTACCAATAGGTTGGCAATAATCATGAGATTATTAATGATAGGAGACTACAGGGAACCCTGGTCTGCAGTTTCAACACAATTTCTAGGAAATGGAATGATACTCAAGTAAGGAAATGCACGAGTGCTGATTTTTTTTTTGGGGGGGACAGGCAGAGTGGACAGTGAGAGAGAGACAGAGAAAGGTCTTCTGTTTCCATTGGTTCACCCCACAACGGCCGCTGTGGCCAGCATGCTGCACTGATCCGAAGCCAGGAGCCAGGCGCTTCCTTGTGGTCTCCCACGCGGGTACAGGGCCCAAGCACTTGGGCCATCCTCCACTGGCTTCCCAGGCCACAGCAGAGAGCTGGACTGGAAGAGGAGCAGCCGGGACAGAATCCAGCGCCCCAACCGGGACTAGAACCTGGGGTGCCGGCGCCACAGGCAGAGGATTAGCCTATTGAGCCGTGGCGCCAGCAATACGCTGATTCTTCATGGTAGAAGTATGAAGGAAACAGTAAATATAAGGATTATGGAATTTGATTGATTGATTAATGGAAGAAAATAATAGAAGTCTTATGGTTAGCAGTTATCAATCAGAGTCAGTGTGAAACCATAGATCTATGTGGCAATACAAAAAAAATATTTTTTTCTTCTACAGCTAAAGGGCAGGAAAAAATCATGTAGTAAGCCCCTGTTTTAGTTGCACGAAAGGTAGAATTCCAGAGAAGTTTGAATTTTCAGCCCCAGAGAGAATGGCAGGCTAAGGCAAAGCCATAATTGAGAAGATTAGGGCCCTGGGGACACATGGAAACACACAATGGAGAATCTTTACTCCTAAACTCTGCCTCTGTAGAAGGATCTGGATTCGTCCAGTTAAGACTCCCCTGGCACAGTAGACACTTTGAGCAATTCTATGAAATATTTACAATTCACTGGTGTAGATGTTAAGATTTTGTTTCAGAACCACAGGGGCTAATGTGATTCTCTTAATGGGGTTTGTATAAACTCTACACAAAATCTTTTCCCACCACAGATACCTCTAATGATATATAGAAACTCCTGAGTTCTATGACCTGAAAAGCAAGGTGGTTCATACTACACTCTGGACCTGCTTACAGTGTGGGTATTATCTAATCAGAGCAATATTTTTCAACTAGGGGATATTCTGCCTTCCAACACACAGCATGATGCTGCCCTTTTAGTGGTGAGAGTTAAGGCTAGTTCTCTTCATTTGCTTAAGATGACGGAGAAGTTTCTGCTTTGCAAAGCAACACAAGGAGAATTGTGAGAATTTGAGTATTGAAAGGTAGACTGGCACACAGCACCATTTCCTTGATCCCTGAATGTGTAAACAGAATATACATCACAGTTGGGAGAACCCTTGTGTTGCTTCTTGGCCTATGGGATGAGAGCTCTCATTGTGGAGATGGCCAAATGGAAGCCCTTGAAATGCCTCTCTCCCATCTGTGATGATTATAAATTTAAACAACACTGTCTCTCAGGGAAAAATGATAGAAATTAGTTTTTTCCTTCAAAATAGAATGAGCCCAATGGTAGTGTTTCCCGTCATATCTACACTGAATTCACAAATATGCACCTGTACCCAACTTGCTTAAGTAGTAACACCAACAGTAGCCTCTATGACAGGTGTGTCATCTTTACTAGATCAGACGAACTTGGCCTCAGATACAGAGTGCATGATCACTGATGTGGGAAACGCACTCTGTTCCGTTCCTATTGGAAAAAGAAAATCAGAAATAGCTGTCAGTCACTTAGAATGGACAACAATGCACATTTGTGGCATGTCTCCATATTTCTGTAACTCTTCGGCTTAAAAAGACCTGAATCATCTGAATATTCCATAGAACATCACACAGGTCTCTGTACTGATTGTCACCATATGAACCAGGAAAAAAGTAAGACATGAGCAGCCAAGCATTTCAGAGATAAAGATTAAGGGGCTGATTATATCACTGAAATGTTTGGGATTTTTGGTGTACTATGACATCCTTTCTGAATTAAGGATAAATCAGATCTTATCATAATTCTTACCACTAAAATGGCAGTACTGCGCTGTGGGTGTGGAAAGCAGAAAGTCTGCACTTGACAATACTGCTCTGACCGGATGATACCAAGGCAAGCAGCAGGTCCAGGATGGGCTGTGAGCCTCTTTGATGGTCGGGTCAGAGAACCCAGGCGACTCTATTATCAGAGGTATATGTGGTAGGAAGATTTTGTGTAGAGTTTATACAAACTCTGATAGAAGGTTCACAATGCTAGTGTCCAAGGTTCAGGAGTGCATTCTCAGCAGCCACAGCCAAGAAATGTGTTTCTTTCTTTCTTTCTTTCTTCCTTCCTTCCTTCCTTCCTTCCTTCCTTCCTTCCTTCCTTCCTTTCTTCCTTCCTTCCTTTCTTACAGGCAGAGTGGACAGTGCGAGAGAGAGACAGAGAGAAAGGTCTTCCTTTTCCATTGGTTCACCCCCCCAGTGGCTGCTGCAGCAGGCGCGCTGCGGCCAGCGCACCACGCTGATCTGAAGCCAGGAGCTAGGTGCTTCTCCTGGTCTCCCATGCAGGTGCAGGACCCAAGGACCTGGGCCATCCTCCACTGCCTTCCCGGGCCACAGCAGAGAGCTGGACTGGAAGAGGAGCAACTGGGACAGAACTGGCACCCCGACCAGGACTAGAACCTGGGGTGCCATCGCCGCAGGTGGAGGATTAGCCTAATGAGCCACGGCGCCGACCGAGAAATGTATATATTTCAAGAGGAGCTCCTTAGAGTGCAACTGAGCCTGGATAGAGATGGAGCAGTTGGACATGGGACACCAAGTGACCATGCAGTCAGAATTGTCAAAATCAGGAAATTGGCACTGGTATGATACTATTAATCAAATAATCAGTTTTCATAACATTTTAAAATTTTCTGATGTTCTTTTTTTAAAACAGATTGTTAAGGAAAGATGTGTTCCTTTTAAAAGCCGCTTTATTGACTTCAGTGGCACACTTGTAAAATGATAACAAGTCTAACACATCTATTCAAAATTATGATTTACACTAACATAATTGTATGTGCATGTGTGTATGAGTGCAATATCAACTGATGTTTAGTTCTATGATGTCTTGTTATGTATTTATTGATTTTTCCCAAATAAACCTTTTATTTAAGGAATACAAATTTCATAAGTACAACTATAGAAATACAGTGATTCTTCCCACTATACCTGTCCTCCCACCCCCACTCCCATCCCACCTCCTCCTTCCTCTCCCATTCCCAGTCCCATTCTCCATTAAGATTCATTTTCAATTAACTTTATACATAGAAGACAAACTCTATACTAAGTAAAGATTCCAACAATTTGCACATAAACACATATCAAAAAAAAAACCCAAAAACCCTGACAACTAGTTTTACAGTTAATTCTCAATACAACTCACTGAGGACAGAAGTCCTGCATGGAGATTAAGTGCACAGTGACCACTGTTGTTAATTTAACAATTAATACTTCTATGTATGATGTCAGTGATCACCTGAGGCTCTTGACATGAGCTGCCACAACTATGGAAGCCTTTTGAATCCACAATCTCTGTTAGTATTTAGACAAGGTTATAAGCAAAGTAGAAGTTCTCTCCTCCCTTCAGAGAAAAGTACATCCTTCTTTGATGGCCACTCCTTTCCACTGGGGGCTCACTCACAGAGATCCTTCACGTAGGACATTTTTTGCCACAGTGTCTTAACTTTCTATGCCTAAAATGCTGTCATGGGCTTTTCAGCAGACCAGAATGCCTTAAGAGCTGATTCTGAGGCCAGAGTGCCATTTAAAACAATTGTCAGTCTATGAGTCTGCTATGTGGACTGCTTCCCATGTTGGAACATTCTCTCCTTTTTAATTCTATTATTGTCAGCCACTTGATCTTATTAATATGATCCCTTTAACACTTGATCCTATCTATATGACCACTTTAATGCTTAATGTGATCACTTTAACACTTAAGTTGATATTTTTATCACCCAATTTAATGGGATTTGGGGTCCCATGGCAAGTTTTTATACCATACCCTTAGAAGTAAGTCTGTAGGAATGTGTGCAGAACTGTACAGCTTTACAGTTACAAGCTTCCTCTTCCTCTGTTATTCCCACTCTTATTTTTTACTGAGATCAATTTTAATTGACTTTATACACATATGATTAACTCTATGTTAAGAGTTCAACAAATAGTATGAAGAAGAGTATTTATATTTGTGTGATCATCACTAAAAGTAAAGGAAAATTCAAAAAATCATCACAAAAAGCTCTCCCATGATGACCTTTTAAAGTCACATCTTGGTTCCAACTAAACCCCTGATAACCATCAAGTTTTTCTCCATTAATGTAATCACATCCATACATCCATGCAGTGAAATACTACTCAGCAGTAAACAAGAATAAATGATTAATACATGCAACAGATGATCTTTTGTGGCAAAAAAGTTCACATCACATAAAATTTCCATTTTACTATAAAAAAGTGTCATTTAATATAATCACAGTGTGTACATTACCATCTCTATGTAGTCCAAGCATTTCATCACTCCATGAGAAAAATCTGTAATCATTAAATAGTTGGTCCCCCTTCTCTTGCACCCAGCTTTTGGCAATGAATAAACTACTCTCTATATTCACAGATTTACGTCTTTACAAGGATATTTCATGTACATGGAATCATACAATATGGGAACTCTTGCTCTGACTTCCTCCACCTACAGTAATGTTTTTGGAGTTCCTCTACCTTATACCATGTATCAGTACTTCATTCTTTTTGGTGGATTAAAAATTCTGTTGTACATGTACAAGAGTACTTCAAAAAGTTTATTTAAAATGGTAATAGAAGATAAACTTATTTTGTCAAAAATTCTGAAATCCATGCATTTGAGTTATCTTCAAAAACTTCATGAAAATGCATATTGTCAAAAAATATGCATAAATTTCAAATTTTTTGCACCAAAATTAACTGATCTTTTATTTTCTGTGAATTTTCGAAATAATCTCACAAACACACATATTTATACACATACATCTGTATGTATACATATATGTATACTATAATTATTTACTCCTTTATCTGATGATGGACATTTGCATACCTAGAGTATAATTGTTGGATCATACAGTAATTCTATGTTTAACTTTATAAGGAACAAACTGCTTTTCACAGCTGCTAAATCATATTACACTCCAGCCAAGAATGTACTAGGCTCCAATTTCTCCACATCCATGGCAACATTTGTTATTTTACATTTTTTATTATATCCGTCTAATTGGGTATAAGGTAGTAATGCATAGTTTGGTTTGTATTTCCCTTATGATTAATAATGTTCAGAGTTTTTCCAACATCCTGGTTAGCTATTTTTATATTTCTTCATATAGAGTTCTCTTTATGTCCTTTGTCTATGTTTCATTGGGTTGTCTTTTTGTTATTGAGTTGTGAGTACTCTGGACACCAGACCTTTGTCTGATAGATGATTCACAACTATTTTATTCCATCCTTTAAGTTGTTTTTCATTTTCCTGATCACATCCTTTGATGTACACAGTTTTTAATTTCAAGAAAGTCCAACATGTTGCTTATGCTTTGCATGTATGTAAAATTTCAGCGACCTCAGCAGCATTTGTAAAGAGAGTGTTCCTCCTCCCATTAAGTTATCCTGGTATCCTTGTTGCAAATCATTTGATCATAGATATTTGGGTTTGTTTCTGGACTCTCAGTTATATCCCATTATGCTAATACCACATTGCTTTGATCATTGATGCTTTATAATAACTTAAAATCAGAAGACTTAGATTTTCTTTTCCAATACTATTTCAGCTAGTGGAGGCCCCTTGAGAGGTTAGCTATTCAATTTCATCAATAAAAGACCATTGTTATTTTGACAGGGATTGCATTAAAGCTATAAATCATGTTGAGTAGAATTTCCCATTGAAAAGTATCTTCCAGTTCATGAAACAGGATAGCTTCCCATTGACTGATGCTCCTTATCTTATGAAGGTGTTATATCCTGAGAAAATGATTTCAGGTTATAAATATTGTAAATAAAAAATGTGTTCAATATACCTAACCTACTCAAGATCTTAGCTTAGCCTCACCCACCTAAAACATGCCTAGAACATTTACATTAGCCTACAACTGGACCAAATCATCTAACACAGTCTATTTTATGATAAAATATTGAATATCTCATTTAATTTATTGAAAGCCATGCTGAAAGTGAAAAACAGAATAGCTATATGTTGCTCATCATTAATATACACAGCTGAAATAAAACTGGGCCTGAAGAATATTTGGAGCATTGAACCAAATGACTGCTGGATGATGCAGTTGCTATGGCCATGGGGTCATCAATTTCTGGCATTGAGTGCAGCTTTCTGCTGCTTCCTACCAATACAAGAGAGAATTGTACTGTACATCACTAACCAGGGAATAGATCAAAATTTAAAGCACAGTTTCTACTGAGTACAAGAGATTTTCTGTTCATAAACAAGAGAAATTGTAAGTTGAATCATCACGAATTGAGGACTATCTGTATTTATGTCTTTAACTTCCATCAGGAACATTTTGTAGTTTTCAGTGTATAAGGCATCTCATCAATTACACCTTTTCTTAGATGCTTATTTTTTTGGATATGGTATGAGAGCAAACCACGGTAAGTTAATGCCATCTTGAGCCTCACCCTCTGTTTTGACACCTCTCACCCTCTCTCCGAATACTGACAATCTGCTAGTGTAGCTGATGCTACTCTCTAACTATAAAGTCTATGTGCTATCACAAGTTTTCTGATATAGTTGGAAAGACCAACTGGATACCTAAGGAGTTAGCTCTTGAAGAACACATAAAAGAATGGTGTGAAATGATCTCCTTATTAGATTTACAAATGTGTAATATCTTTCCCCTTCTTGGCACCTTGCATGGAAAAATCTTGGTACAGCAACCAGTGTTGTGACACAGCAAATTAAGCCACCACTTACAAACCTAGCATCCCATATTGGATTGCCACTTTGAGTTCCATGTACTCTACTTCCAACCCAGCTTCATGCTAATGTGCCTGGGTGATGGTCCAAGTAGCTGGGCCTCTGCCATCCATGTGGGAGACCAGGATGGAGTTCTGGGCTTCTGGCTTCAGCACAACATGGTCCTGGATGTTGCTGCCATCTGGAGAATGAACCAGTGAATAGCGAATCTCTATCTCTCTCTCTCTATCTCTCTCTCTATCTCTCTCTCTCTCTATCTCTTTCTGTCTCTCTCCATCTCTCTCATCTCTATCTCTCCATCCCCACCATCACTCTGTGTTTCAATAAATAAATAAATCTCTTTTAAAATTTTATTTAAATTATACAAGTTCCATGTATTTCATAATACAGATTTACAGCGATACTTCCCACTCTACTCTCCCTCCTGCCCATGCTGTAACTCTTCTTCCTCCCTCTCCCATTTCCACTCTTAATTTTCACAAAGATCTATTTTTCATTTATTTAATGATTATAAAGTTATCCCTACACTAAGTAAAAGAGTTCAACAAATAGAATGAAGAGAAAAATAACTGTTCTTCAATAGAAGAGATAAGAGCAATAAACAATCATTGAATTTCAAATTGTCCATTTCAACCCAAAAATAAGTAAATCTTTTAAAATACAATGCTATTTAAAAATTATTTAAATGAGAAATATTAGATGAAAAGAAATGATACTTTTTAAAAATTAATTATATAACAATATATAAAATTAATGTAAATTCCTTTTTAATTGAAATTAAGTTTAAAAATGCTACAAGGGAAATAAGTGATTATAAGACCATAAGTTATATATTAATAATGGTTATTTTCAGGCAAATGAATTGTAAGTGATATTGATTTCCTTTTATGTTCTCTACTTATTTGAAGAATTCTACACAAATGTGCTTTTCTTTTAGAATCAGCAGATGTATGCTGCCTCGTTTGTTTATATCATGTGTATTGCTATTTTAAAACCCAGAATCAGTGGGAACTAAACCAGATAATTTTAGATCTAGCTTAATACTTTAGTTTTTAGCAATAGCTGCAAAATTGTATATTGTGAAAAAGATTTATTTAGAAAACTTTCACAAATGTACTGTTTTCCTCTTACTTCCTTTTCTTTTAAAAGAAATGGCACTTATCCTATAGCATAGTACCAAGCACTTCAGAAGAGACTGAAAGATAAAAACACAACTTTGAATTCCATGTCCTAGTATTTTATATTCAATCCATTTCAGAGACTATACAGCAGTACATTATTCAAATCCCATTAGAGGGTTAGCATTGAGGGCGAGGTACTATATTGATAGATCCAGAAAATTCAGGTTAGGTTAACTCCATTAAGGAAGAAAAATAGAAATCTATTTAACCATAACCTAGACTGAAGCAATGCCTAATGCATTCTAAAGAAATAAAAGGAACGATAGAAAAAGACTATTAGGCAAAATAGCAAATATAAGAAGGTAAGCACAACTGCAATTTGAAATGTAGACAAACTGGCCAGTCTCACAGACTTTAATCAGATTTTTACAAAATGCATTGTTCAAAGGGAGGGCAGACCATAAAATACTATCCAGAAAAAGCAGTGGTATCATCACATTAAATAAAAACATGGGTGTTGCCATGTTTAATCACTCCACAAATGATCAGACATACACTATTTGATAACTGTGATCATTCATAAAAATTTAAAGTGCTTTCACATGAAGTTTTACATTTTCATATCATGGACTGTAAAAATGAAAATAAACTTGAAGGGCAAGTGAATATCCTAAGAGCAGGAAATAACAGAATCAAATATTACTTCTATTGAAATTCCCTTGTGCTTATGTATCTGAAACTCAGCCTCCTGTAATGCACCTTTGTAGACAACGATCGTTGTCTTTCTTTTTATCTCGTTAGTATCCTATTCATTCTCCAGTGTAGAGGCCAAGATTAGTCTTTCTGCAGAGTTACCTAAAAGTAGACTGAGTCCAGGATTCTTCTCCATGTGATTCACTGAGAGAATTATTTTCAGAAGGGAAATAAGGGTCGCACAATAAGGTAGGATAGGGTAGAACAGGTAATTAATCATAGCTGACCCAGCAGGACACGACTGCAGCTAGATCCAGTGTAGAGCCGAGTCAAGTAGTCCAGGCTTTGTACCTGTCGTTAGGCCATCGTCTGTCATTGGCTTTATGCTGCTGCATGTGGTGATGCCCAAGTGTATCCTTCCCATCTGAGGGGATTTTCTGTATTTAGGAGACTCTATGAGACACTGACATTTAATACTGACAGCAACTCAGTGCGGGTAAGGAGGTTTGGAGTGGGACACCAACAGAACCTACTAAAATTAGCGTTTGTCAAAGTGTGATCTTCGATTAACTCTACCAGAATTTTCTTGTATTTATGAAAATTTAAGGTGCTGGGGGACGGCATTGTGGTGTAGTGGGTGAAGCTGTGACAACAGCATACCATATGGGTGCTGGTTGGTGTCCCAGAAGCTCCACTTCTGATACAGCTCCCTGATAAAAGCAGTGGAAGATGGTTTAACTGTTTGGGCCCCTGCTGCTCATGTGGGAGACCCAGATGAAGCCCTTAGCCCCTGTCTTTGGCCTGACTACAGCACTATCTACTGCAACCACCTGGGAAATGAACCAGTGGATGGAAAATCTCTCTTTCTTCTTCCCTCCCACTTTTCCTCCCTCCCTCCCCCATAACTCTCTCAAATAAATAAATCTCAAAAAATATTTAAAGTGCTATGTTTTCTGCAGTCCATTTGAATAAAAATCACCAGGGATGGGGCACAGGCATGTTTGGTTTAACAAGCTCTTCCTAAGATTCTTCAGCACATTAACATGTATGAACCTCATCCTTTTTTATTCAGTATCAAATGTCTTCATGCAATCAAAGCTGTCAATCTTGAATGTCAGTTAAATAACTATTTAGAACAAAATTTTAGTTTTGCTCTCCTGGTTAAACAATAAACATAACCAAAACCATTCCTGATAATTTCCATATTCAAGAAAAAGTCAACATTGTGCTAGAAGAAATATTTTGCTACTTACAAGAGGTGATTAAAAGTCCACCCAGATAAACAATCACGGATGCTCTTGGGAGGTATCCTTCTGAGAATCTGAACCTCCATGTCAGACTGTGTGCAGGAGGAAAGAACTTGATAGGAAGCTCTGAAACATCCCCTTCCTGTAAAGCACAACTCTTGCCTTCCGCACAGTGAAATAAGGAAATTTTTCCATCAATTGTTTTAAAATATGTCCACAATTATTATAATCCTCCCCTTCAAAAGCAGAGCCTAATTTTTCACTGCTTGACTGAGCGATGGCCTTGGTAATCCCCCTCTGATGGTAGCCGCAGAAGTAAGAGTGTATGACTTCAAGATAAGGTATTAAAAGGCGTGGTGGCCTCTTCCTTTCTCTTCCTCTCACGTGGATTACTCCCTCTGCAGATAGAAGTAGGATTATAAGGCCCCTTAAGCATCCCCACGGAGGGATCTATGTGATAAGGAACTGAGCCTTCACACACACACACACACACACACACACACACACACACACAATTCTGACAATAGAAGTGAAAGTGAGCCATCTCAGCAGGTGATTTTCCAGCCCAGACAAGCCTCTGGTGACCAGATGTATTTGGATTACAAGGTCTTCATACCTCCTGAAGCATAACCATTCGGATAACACACTCCCAAAATCCTTACCCATATAAATATAGCTTAATGAGTGCTATGTTAAATCAGTCAGTTTTGGAGTAATTTTTTAGACATCAATGAATAACATATTACTTTAAAAGTCTTTTTCTGGGTTCCTGGATTATATTAGTCCCTTCCCTCAAATTCTTTTGTAATAAGCTCTTTTTAAAAAATAATTTCCCTCTCCTTTAAAAATGGGAAGACCTCTGAAATGATTAGCACATGGTCTGTTCTGTGGTTTGGGTATGGCTTTGGCTTGTCTCCCAAGGACTCACCTGATGGAGGCACAGCCCTCGGTATGCACAGGTTAAGAGGTGGTGCACTTTCAAGAGTAGGCCAGGTGAGGAGGCTTTAAAGGTACGTTCCTTGGAAGGAATTGATGTAGCTCTTGGGAGACCTTGATTAGTTCTCACAATAGTGAGCAGTTACAGAAGAGCAAGCCTGGCTGTTCCCCAGTCTCTGGATTTCTGTCTCGCCAGGTGCTCTCTCTGTCTCTCCTTCTCGCTCTTGTTTTCTCCATGATGCCATCTGCCATGAGTGCTGCACTAGAGCCAACCCAATGCCGGCCCTATGCTACTGAACCTCTAGAACTATGAGCTAAATAAACCTCATATCCTAGTAAAGGATCCCACCTTTGCTATTTCATTACAGAAACAGAAAGAGGACTCACATAGTGTTTATCAATCGCTAGTATCCCAGTATCAAGAACAAAGTCAGTAATTATCTTTCCTGTTACTTTGGAAGGCAGTATAAGAGTTTTATTGAGGGAAAAGCCAGAGATGGGAATTACCAGTGGAAAAAGCAGGTCATTGTCCAAGAAAGGGGGACTAGAGCATGTAGCAAAAGACACTAGAAATGCAGATAAAGGTCGCATGAGAGGAAACAGAGAGGTGGAATGATACCAAGCAGAATCTTACTCCTTTGTAGTATTGTTGATTGCTGGCCAGAGCCCTGAAGATACTGGTACTGGAGACAAGGAAATGATCCATTCAGGTCTTCTAGGTCTCTTGTCCTCAATCCAGGGGTCACGTCCCAAGAAGAGACATTAAATTCCTAGAACCATGAGCAATTTGCAATTGTGATCTAGTAGAGTATGATGCTGGGACTGATGAAAACTGAGCCTACATGAGTGAAGGTGTGACAACCTGGACAGCATGAAGTGTCTAGCAAGTGACGCATGGCCCAGAGTGTAAGGATCCACCTAATATTTACCAATGTCATTAGGTTCAGAAGAGGGTATAGCTACAGGAGTGAAGGAAAACCAGTTCTAATCCTATGCCTAGTTAAGAAATTTGGATTTGATTCTGCACTTACTAGGGAGACACTTGAGGGTTTCTTAGAGAAGTGACAAGGTTGTTGGATTTTGTTTTTCTGATTTGAGAGACAGAGTTAGAGATAGAGACAGACAGAGAATGCAAGAGCGAGCTGCCATCTGCTGGTTCACTCCCCAAATGGCCACAATGGCTGGAGGGGAAGCTGGAACTGGAACCAGGAGCCAGGAGCTCAACCCAGGTGACTCACACGATGGCAGAAACACAACCGCGTGAACCTGCTGCCCTCCCAGAATCTGCATTGGCAAGAAGCTGGCATTGGGTATTGGAATCAAGAATCCAACCCAGGCACTCTGAGGTATGATGTGGGCATCTTAACGGGTATCTTATCCACTAGGCTAAATGTCTGCTCTCTATGATCGGTCTTATACCTGAAAAAGATTATTCCTTTAGTTGGAAAGAAGAAAAATTTTTGAGAAAAAAATACAGATAAGTGACCTAATAGGAAGTTATTATAATAGTCTGGGCAGGAAATGATAAGCTTCTGAAGTAAAACACCTAATAGTGTTGGAGAGGAAGGGATAGGAGCGAGAAATGCACAACTGAAATCTACAGCACTTTTAAAGTGGCGATACAGATTGTAGATGACTCATGAATTGGGTGACTTGTCACCCCAGTGAATAAGAATCAGGGAAGAAAGCGAGAGTGTGTATGGAATAGCAAGTAGCTAATGGATCAGTTGATTTGGAAGCCAGGGTCTAGGATCTGTGGCCCAGCCAAGTCAGTGAGAGGACAGTGTGGAAGCCACAGGCCTCTATATTTCAATCCCCATTGAGTCTTCCTGGACTCCTGATAAATACTGAGAGCTCTGATCCCTTGTAGATGGGGCTCAAGGAAAATATGTCCACTCCAGTGAGTTAGTGATTAAGTGAAAATGTTCAGATTTCCAAACACAGCCTAAACATGGCCATGGTTCGTACACGTGGTAACTTTGGGCTCTTCTCTCTCTAGCCCTGGCAGGACCCTATACATTGCTGCTTAACTGGCTTTCACTCTTACTGACAATTTTATTTATGATGTAGTTTCCTAGCCTTCAAAGTTGCACTTGGCTTAGGCAGCTGCAAAGTACAGATACAATAAAATGTGACATTTGTTAAAAGATTTAAAACAACTCAGAAATTGCTACAACATTGCAGTTTATAATAGGAAGGCAACCTTAAAAAAGAACAGGGCATTGTTCTCACAAACCCGCAAACCCTAGGGCCACCTGGACTGTCTGGGGCGTAGGGAGCACCAGGATCTGGAAAAATCTTAGAGCCAGGCCTTACATTACTCAGATGCCACATGACTCTGAGAACTGAGATCATTTTTAAGCCTCCTTCTCCCTTTCTCTTTCATCAGTTCCTGATCTGATTTTACTGTTCGACTTGAATTTTCTTCTAGATTTTTCCATCATCAAGCAATTTTGCAACAGGCAAAGCTAAACAAGCAAGGAAGGGGCCAGCATTGTGATGCAGCAGCTTGAGCCTCCACTTGCAACATGGTATTCATATAAGAACCACCTGAGTCCCAGCTGCTCCACTTCCAATCCAGCTCTCTGCTAATGTGCCTGGGAAAGCAGCGGAAGGTGGTCCACGTGCTTGGCCTTGGACACCCACCCACCTGGAAGATCCAGATGGAGTTCTAGGCTCCAGGCTCCTGGCTTCTGCCTGGCCCAGCCCCAGCTGTTGTGCCTGTTTGGAGAGTGGACCATTGGATTGAAAAGCCTCTCTCTCTTCTCTCTGTCTCTCTCTGTAAATCTGGCTTTCAAGTAAATAAACAAATCTTTTTTTAAAAAGCAAGAACGACTATATTCAAGGCTATTGCAATAGAGGAGAGAGACCAGAATTTCTGCAGCCTGAACTAGACTCTGTTGAAATAAGCAACCAGCAGTCACTGTAAAGCATTAGATTGGGTGAGAAGGTGATGGGCCATTTGTATTTACTAACCGGCTTTACCCCAAGAAAAAGTAAACTTTCTCCTATCCTCATAACAGTAGTTGATTTTATGTTGGTGAAGATCTCCACCAGTCTTCCACTCTCCAGGTGGAAAGACAGGAATGCCATCTTCCTTGATGACTGCAATCAAAGAGACAGCTCACAAATCCTTCAGAGCAAAGTTCCTGAGTTGTAAAACTAGCAAGAGGCTTTTCAAAATATTTACATCTCAATAGGACAGAGAAATCATATGCTATTAGAAGTTTTCTAAAGAAAATTTTCTAAGAAAGGGAGGTTAGGGCCTGGCCTCAACTTAGGGCTATCTAAAGTTTAGCCAAGCTGAGGGGACCACAGTCAAGGTTGGTAGTGTAATCAATAACTTTTATCAAAAAGGAGGCTAGGGATGAGTGTTTGACTCAGCAAGTTAGGTCATCACTTAGGACGCAAATTAGAGTTTCTGGGTTCAAGTCCCAGCTCTGCTTCCAATACAGATTCCTGACACTGCACGCCCTAGGAAGAAGCAGGTGGTGGCACAGTTATTTGGGTCCCTGCCAACCATATGGGAGATCCAGATTCAGTTCTGAGCTCCTGGGTTCGCACTGGCCAGCCCAGGACATTGTCAGCATTTGGAGAGCAATCTAGCAGATGGAAAATCAATCTCCGTCTCTCTCCTCCTCTCCATCTCTCTCCTTCCCCTCTCCATCTCCCTCCCTCTCTCTCTCTCTCTCTCTCTCTCTATATATATATATATATATATATATATATATATATGAAAGCATTCAAGAATGAGGCTAACATCAGAGAAAGTCATATGATGCAAAAGGACCACAGGACATAAAATTTTAAAACTTACCTTTGAATACTGATACAAGCTGTGGACTAGAAGTCTGCTAGTGATAATCATGCTCTATAAGGTAGGTAAATAGTGATGAATTTAGGCCCCTTTTCACAGTCTTGAAAATCGAGCTGAGTAGATCAACATAGGTAGAGTTCTGTTGGGGAATTCATACATAGTAGATCTTGTCAGAATTCGGCTTTCAAAAAGCCTCTCTAGAATATTTGGAATGACCCCTCCCTTTGAGACTCAGAGCTCTGCATCTTTGAAGAAGTCAATAATTTCTGCTTCAGCTAATCCCCAGTGCATTTGGATAGTGACCTTGAATACAATGGAACCCTTGGAGTCACACTGAAGTGAAGAGTTTCATGACATCACAGAAGTCACAGCTTCACCACGCCACATTTGAATGTGTGGGTTGACTTAGACAAGGGAGGGGCCAGCGCTGTGGCATAGTGGGTAAAGCCGCTGCCTGCCATGCCAGCATCCCATATGGGCACTGGTTCAAGACCCAGCTGCTCCACTTCCAATCCAGCCCTCTGCTATGGCCTGGGAAAGCAGTAGAAGATGGTCCAAGTCCTTGGGCCTCTACACCCACATGGGAGGCATGGAAGAAGCTCCTGGCTCCTGGCTTCGGATTGGAGCAAGCTCCGGCCATTGCAGCCAATTGGGGAGTGAACTAGCAGATGAAAGACCTCTCTCTCTCTCTCTATCTCTCTCCTTCTCTGTGTGTACAACTCTGACTTTCAGATAAATAAATAAATCTTTAAAAAAAAAAAGCAAGACAAGGGAACAAGAGAAGTAAAGGATCTTTAGGAACAACTCAGGACTGCCAAAGCTATGAGGGTTTACCCTCTAGCTCTGCGGCTTCTTCAGCTGAGTTCTCAGAAGTGATGATTGGGTGACAGGAGATAGTCTCCCAGGAAATGTTCTTCTCCTATGACATGATGCATCCATCAAGGTCTACTATAGCGCTAGGAGCCTGAACCACTGTAAATGAAGCATTGATTCTCTTCCTGTAGGTTTGAGAGTCTGGTGAAAGATTAGCAGAGATAATTAGCAGCTGCAGACAGAGAGTCACCCTACATTATGATGTCTAATTCCAAGAGGTTCACTTGGCCAAACCACTAAAATGTTAAATCTTCTTTAATTGTAGTTTCATAGGGAAAATAAACTTGCTCCTATTTCTTTGTTTTTATTTTTCTGAAAGTCATAGAGACAAAGAGAGTAATACACACACACACATGCACACATACACACACACACACACACAAAAGAGAGAGAGATAGTCTTTCATCCATTGGTTCACTCTGCAAATGCCCACAACTGCCAGAGCTGGGCCAAGCCAAAGCCAAGAGACTAGAACTCAATCTAGTCTGCCACATGGATGGCAGGGACCCAAATAATTGAGCCACCCCTTCTACCTCTGAAGCTGTGTATTAGCAAGGGCTAGAATTGCAAATAGAGTCAGGACTTACAACCAGGCTGTCAGATATGGGATGCAGGTGTTCAAAGCAACATCCTAACTGCTGAGCCAAAAGCCCACCCCCACACTCCCTTTTTCTAAAGACACAGTACCTTTCTTAGTCCTTGTAACCTCTGACTCCCTCAGAGTCTGTGCTGAGTCTCTCAGGACAAGCTTGGTTCCTTCCTGCTTGGAGTTACTGCAGAAGCTAGTAACAGGCTTTAGGCATTTCTCTCTGCACCTGCACTCATCCTCTGATAATTTAGGATCCATCTGATTAAATACTTCCATTTCAAATTTGACCTGTGGTAGATCTTAAAGGAAGCACCCCAACCTACCTGCTATAAGTAGCACCCCAACCTACCTGTCAAAACCAGAAACATGTATTCTGATGGTTAAGATTATGTGTTAACTTGAGGGGACTAACATTTGCCCAGATAGCTGGTACAGTATTGTTAGTGGACATCTTAGAAGAGATTGTAATTTGAACCAGCAGACTGAGTAAAACGATCTTGCCATCACTGATGAGGGCAGGATTATCCAATCCTCTGAGGGTGGAAATGGAACAACAACAACAAAAAAAGGTGGAAGGAGGGCAATTTCTTCTTCTCTCTCCTTAGCTGCCCTTGTGCACTGGAGATCCTGATTCTCAGCCTTTGGACTGGGGTCTCCATCTTGCACAGAGCATATTGGGGAACTTTTCAGCCTCTACAGTCCAGTGAGCTGATTACCATAACAGATCTCCTCTCATACAAGGAGATTCCAAAAAGTTCATGGGGAAAATTCAGATAAAATATGTTTATTTTGATATAAAAAGATAAGCTCATTTTGGTATAAGATGATTTGCTGTTTATTGGAGAGGCAGAGAGATGGGATTGAGAGAGAAAGAGAGAGAGAGAGAGAGAGAGAGAGAGGTCCTATCCAGTGATTTATTACCCAGACTATTTTGGCTGGGGCAAGGCTGGTGCTGAAGCCAGAAGCCAGAGAACACAAGAAGATAGATGATCGATCGATAGATATAGATATAGATATAGATATAGATATAGATATAGATATAGATAGAGATATAGATAGAGATAGAGAGATAGAGATAGAGATATAGATAGATCACCCATTGTTTCTCCGGTTAATTCTGTCTGCCTGCAGAAACTTCACTAATGCACCCACACACGAGGTGTCAGGAATCCTTTCTAACTCCTTAGAGAAGGAAATAGCTGGTTCACCATTGGAGAAATCAATTAAAATTAAAATACCTTTTTAGTGAACAAAATATTTCTTATTCATGACTCGCATTAAATACACATTACATGCCTACCATATATTACATTAATATATATTAATCTCATTTAATACTTAGATGGTGTCTGAAAGACAGGAAGGGTGGAGAGGACATTTCCTTCCTATTACTGCCAAAGCAAAGAGAGAAATAATATATCCTGGTGCTAATGGTCATGAAGCCAAAGACCCAAACACTGCACTTCTATGTGAAAATGTCCTGTGGTTGAAGTTTCCCATGCATTAGTTTTCACATCTAAATAGTAGGGCAAAGTTATCCCACTGATATTTATAAAACACCTGTTTTATGGTATATAACATATTCACTGTGAGTTTTTAAAGAAAAATTGAAAACTGTTCAAAAAGGAACAAAATGTCTCTTATAGCTGTCAGCCGTATCTTCTTGATGGGACCCATAGGCCTGCTTGAGGCCTGAGTGCATTCCCAAAGCCACCTGGACCATGCAATGACTGCTCAATCTTATTTGCCCCTTTTCATGAATTCTAGCAAAGGGAGAGCTAACAAGAAAATCACATTGCCGCCTACCGCTTATTGTGGAAAGCCCCTCCTTCAAGACCACTTGTCCATCCTAAGAGGCATATCATTGAGAGAATCAAATCTCCCTTCGCCCATGAGAATAGGGCTCAGAACTGTAGAACCCTGTCATAAAGACCTCTGGAGTCCAAGCCGACACAGAAAGGAAGCCGGTGGGTAGCCTCAGTTCCCACTTCTGCACTTTCACCTCTCCTACCTCCTCTCTGTGGCTCCTGCTCCTGGTTTATTCTCTATCTGTCAATCCAGATTAATGGTCTCTTGTTGTTTCAGTGGAAATCTTTTCTTCCTCTGATCTTTGTCAATGCAGAACTCCCTAGTCCTCTGAGGCGTAATTTACCACATGCTCAAATAATGTGCCAGTTGGTTTTTCAGTTGGATTAAAACAGACAAGATTTTGCTTGCTGGCATCAGTTGTAAAATCTGAGTTTGGCAACCTTCATAACTGGGCTCAGCCTAAACACGTGGTAGGTGTTTCATAAACAGTTCTGGGGTGGATTTGGTGTTTCTCCCTTCTGCAAGTATTTGTTGGCCACCTGGCCCTTCCTCTAAAAGAAAGATGAGCCCTAGCCAGGGCCTGGGTTGCCCCTGCTCCCTCACAGGATAGGGCCAAGGGTGACAGTGTTTTTACCTGCAAAACCTGTGTCTTATCCAGCTTCCGCTTTCTGTTTGGCTTCTTTTCCCACCTCGCCTACACATCAGGAGGCCGTGAGTGCCCAACTTATGGAAGTTTGAAAATACCAATAAATCCCTTCAATCTGACAAACAAGCCAAATACAGCGCTGGAGGAACTTGGTGAAATGCACAGAGAGACCGGCTTTTTGACAGCCCAAGATGAGCCAATGATTAACTAGGCAGTCACCACTTACAAAGCACCCTAATCGAGGGAGTGGGAAAGGAAATGGAACATTTTGACAGGAAAATAATGAGTCGGAGAGGCAAAACGTATCCTTGCTTATCGGCACATCAGAACAGCCGGCTTAAAAACAGCCCATCCACGCAGCCTCGCCCAGCACCAGACGAGGAGTCCATGGCTGGGTTAGGCAATCCCAGGAAAAGGCTGAAACCTTGGCAAACGGCAGGTCAAATCAATGGTAGCCCCTGAGAAACCCATAGACGTGTGCCATGGGGCCTGACACTAGAAGGTGGGTGCAAACTGTCGAAATCTTTACTTAGTATATACCACGTTGATCTTCTGTATATAAAGATAGTTGAAAATGAATCTTGATGAAGAATGGGAAGGGAGAGGGAGTGGGAGATGGGATGGTTGTGGGTGTGAGGGAGGTTATGGGGGGGTAAGCAGCAATAATCCAAAAGTTGTGCTTTGGAAATGTATATTTATTAAATAAAAGTTGGAAAAAAAAACACATCAAGGGGTGGATGTTGGGGTGCAGAGGGCTAAGTGGTCACTTGGGATGGATGCGTATTGTATCAGGGTACCTGGGGTTCCTCAGCTTCCTGCTCGTGTATACCCAGGAAGGCAGCAGATGATGGCTGAATCTAAATACCTGGGTCTTTGATACCCAGGAGACCCAGGTGGAGTTTTTGGCTGCTGGCGTCAGCCTGGCCCAGCTTTGGCTGTTGCCTGCCTTTGGGGAGTGAACCAGTAGACAGAAGTTTTTTTTTTTTTTTTTTTTTTTTTCCCTCTCCCTCTATTTCTCTGCCTTCCTAAGGAACAAAAACAAGTAAATAGACTTGAACAAGAAATACATGAACAAGGGCAGCATGCTCAGGTCCAGAACAGAGTGCAGCTGGAAATGGAAAGGGAAGGCACCACGCTGGAGGGCAGAGAGAAGACAGAAAGAACCCTGCTGCTCCTGGGCAGAGCAGAGCCCGAGAGCCCAGAAGCAGCGGCAGCAGGGCTGGGTGGGTCCTGCCCGCCATCTGTCCCCAGCTCCTGCACACACTCCATGTTCAGTGGGCTTTCCTGGGTGCTCAGTAATATTTTTCTTCTTTACAAAGCAAACTACAGACCGGCGCCTTAGCATAGTGGGCTAAGCCTCTGCCTGTGGTGCTGGCATCCCATATGAGTGCCGGTTCCCATCCTGTCTGCTCCTCTTCCAATCCAGCTCTCTGCTATGGCCTGGAAAAGCAGTGGCCCAAGTGCTTGGGCTCCTGCTCCTGCATGGAAGACATGGAAAAAGCTCCTGGCTCCTGGCTTCAGATCCGATCAGCTCCAGCCATTGTGGCCATTTGGGGAGTGAACCAGCAGATGGAAGACCTCCCTCTCTCTGTCTCTCCCTTTCTCTGTCTGTAAATCTACCTCTCAAATAAATCTTGTTTTAAAAAATCTAACTATGGAGTTTAAATTATGCAAGCTGATTATGTTCTGGACCCCTAAAGTACAGCATGATGACAACAGTTAATAATACAGTATTTTTATATACTTGAAATTCGCTGAGCAGGTAGATGCTAAGTTAAATCTCACCAACCACACACTCAGAAATGGTGACTACATAAAGGGGGCAGATATGCTAATGAGCTGGATTGTAATGACCACTTCACAATGCATCTGGATATCAAGCCATCAAGTTGTATAACTTAACTGTATATAATTGTTATGTCCATGATAACTTGGGGCTGGCACTGTGGCATAGTGGGCTAAGCCTCTACCTGCAGTGCCAGAATCCAATGTGGACACTGGTTCATAGCCTGGCTGCTCCTCTTCTGACCCAGCTCCCTGCTACGGCCTGGGAAAGCAATAGAAGGTGGACCAAGTACTTGGGCCCCTGCACCCACGTGGGAGCCTTGGAGGATGCTCTTGGTTTCTGGCTTCGGATCAGCACAGCTCCAGCTGGTGGGGCCATCTGGGGAGTGAACCAGTGGATGGAAGACCTTTCTCTCTGTCATTCCCTCTCTCTGACTATACTCTACCTTTCAAGTAAATAAAATTTTTTAAAAAGACACCAGAAGAGCAGAGGATTCTGAGTTATAAAAGGAGAGTTGCTGGGGTAATTAAGCTTCGGGGTTCCTACGATGTGTGGCAGGTGAGAGGAGTTGTTTTCATGCAAAAAGGGGACAGACACACAGAGATGTAGCACACAACTGCCAAATGAGAGTATTTTCCCAAGAGTCCTCTGAACTGACAAGTGATTTTTCTTAAAATAGTGCAGAAAAGAATGAAGGAGTCTAGCACAATCCAATTCCGGATGTCACAAAGTAAAACCTGTGCAATACAGTAAGTTCTGATGAAACCCAAAACTTGTTTTCAAATCCATATGCACAAAAAATACAAGAGCCGAAGTCCTTTTAGATAAAGGTAAACTATTTGTAATGCACAGAATTAGATCAATTTTATACATCTCTCCTTTACTAGGTACCAGCTTCACAGCTGTCATGTTCTCTGTCACCTATGGCTGTCAGAAAAGAAAGTGTGATACAATGACAGAACTGTTTCTGGGTTGGCGAGGGAGTGACAATCCATCATTTCACGGTGAGTCCTTCTCGGCTGGGTTGGCTTTTAATGGGACTTGATTTTATATGATACTTGCATTGCCCTGGCTTAAAAACAAACTGATTTGCTTTAAAAGTTTAAATTGCAATAGAGAGAAAAATTAGGTCTGCCCAGTGGGAAAGCAAAATGAAAGAGGAACAGTGTGTGGGCGACAGGATGTCTCGGGGACATCTTGCTGTCCCTGTGGATCCGGGTCTTGCCAGGCTGCCTCGCTGGATAATCGCTGCTACTGTAGCTGATTCTCAGAGGCAGTTTCCAGAAGGCAACGTCACGGTATGATTTCCAATTAAGCCTAAACAGCTCATGAGATTGAACGCCCACAAGTTTTAGTTTAGGGAAGGGCCTGGTTTCCATAGCAAAGAAAAGAGAAAGTGGTAATAATCTCTCGTACTCGGAGCACTGATATTTTTTACAAAGAGGTTGACTTTTTCATTTGTGTTGTTATACGTTAGCTCATTCTGTCCTCAGAACAAAGGTGGCTTTGTCCCCACTGGGGAGAACAGGAAATTGACAGTGAGAGTTCACCTTGCCTGTTAGTGCCAGGAACACAGCAGGGCCTTGACTCCTCCATCCAGTGCTGTATTCCACTTGGCATCCACTACACATCTTCTCGACTCATGATGATGACTTGAATTCAAGACAGCTGAAGAGTTCATTGACCGTGACTTCTAACTCATTCTGCACCTGAGCCTGAGGTGCTGACAACAGCTTCAGAACCACACCAGCATCAACCCCTCCAGGGTGCCCTGTGAGTCCTACTGCTGTTCCTTTGCTTCTGCCGTTCCAATCTCCAGGAGTGTGCTGCCCCTTTCTCCATATTTCACGTTTCCAGAGCCAACTCAAAGCTGTCTCCTATGGAAGGCTCTCCCTCCCTGCCTTGCTGCCCATTCTGACACTTGCTCATTGGAACTCCTGTGGACGCCTGATTAGCTCCACTCTCCAATTACTAAGGGGCCTTTTCAAGAGTAGAGACCGTGTGTAGCTGTGAAATGTCCTCAAACCCTACAAGCACCATGATTCTTTAAAGAAAGGGACTAGTGACAGCCTATGGAACTTACCCATATGAACAATTAACACTTTGAGGGGTGAAGATTTTGACTGTGTAGAACAAACAGTAAGTCCAGTTGGAGTCCATAATGGAGAAGATGAACTGAGCCATAGTCCCGGGTCCCCTTTCACCTGGCATACTGTAGGCACGACCTTCTCCACTGAGAAGTGATAGAGGTCAACGGTTGTCATTTAAGAACTGACCTTCTCAGATGCTGCGACTCATACTTGATAGAATCACTTTTTATTTTTAGTTTTTTAAAATATCTAATGAAAGTGTGATGGAGAGAGAGCAAGAGAGACAGACAGAGAGAGAGAGAAAGAAAGGGATTCTATCCCCAGCTGGCCACAACAGCCAGATCTGGGCCAGGCCAATGCCAGAAGTGAAGAACTCCATCCTGGTCTGCTATGTGAATGCCCGGACCCAAGTACTTGGGCCATCTTCCACTGCCTCCCCAGGCACATTATCAGGAACCCAAACCTGGAGTAGAGTAGCCAGAACTTGAATCAGCAATCCAGTATGGATGCCAGTGTTACAGGTGGCAGCTTAACCCACTGCACCACAAAGCCAACCCCATATTTTTTTTAAATTTTGAGTGACATGCAATACTTATTTTTATGTATAGAATTTTTATGTATAGAATTCCAACACATGCATACAGCATAAACTGATCAAAACAGGCAACTAGCTTTGCCATTTCCATTTCTTTGTTTGGTTTTCAGCCTACAACTCTCCTCACCCAGTTCCTTGTACAGCATATAATCCATAATGGTATACTACAGTCAGCTCAGTGTACAATAGCACTTGTTACTTCACTGGTCCTGGCTACTTCTATCTGACTGCGTTTTGGTATCTAATCTCCCAGCAGGACTGAAGAGCATTTTTTTCTACCAAAGGCCATTTGGATATTTAGAAAATGTTTTGTGGGTGGTACAAAATTATCAACTTAAAAAAGTAGTCTGGTATAGATTTATAGAATTTTAAATCCCTCCTGATGGGGCCACACTAAATGACTATGTAGGCCTCAAAGGGCCTCAGACAGGTTGATTCTCACCCCTGCATCGTCCCCCACCACTACCCTACAAACTCATCCCATGCTCTCATAATCACTACGATTAAATCCGATTAACTAGCTTTTTGAACTTCTATGCCTGCGTGATAACATATGCTAGTTGCTGTTCTGTGTCTGGCTTATTTCACTCAGCACAATGATCTCGAGTTATCCCCATTTTCCTGTGAATGACAAAATTGCATTCTTTTTATGGCACAAGAATATTCCATTCTGTACATGGGTCATGTTTTCTTTATCCATTCATCCATATCTTGGCTGCTGTGAATAGTGTTGCAGTGAACATGGGAAACCTGGGACTTTAGGTATCTCTTTGATGTGTTGGTTTCATTTCCTTCAGGTATATATACCCAGAAGTGGGGTAGCTTGGACACACAATAGATCTGTTTCTAGTTTTTTGAGGAAACTCTGTGCTAACCCCATAATGGCTGCACTAATGTGCTGTTTCACCAACAGTGTAGTAAGTTTCTCTTTTCTCCACATCCTCACCAGCATTTGTTATTTTTTGTCTTTTTGATAGTAACACTCTAACTGGAGTGAGAGGATATCTCACTGTGGTTTATTGAATGTTGATCACTCCAATTATAGCATGAAACAGATAACTACAAATCTATCTTGAAAATAAGGACATGGAAGCATAGAAAATGAGGGAAATCAACTTTGCATAGCTGGTAACATATGCTGGTCAAAAATCTAGTATGAAGATTATTGTCCAATTTTAGGGTGTGGAACAAGAAAGGACACCCCCTATTTTTTATAGATGTGACAGAAAGTGTCTTTAAGAATTGTCAAATTCCTGACATAAATCCCTGATATAAAAGAACTCAGGGAAACATCTCAGAATGAGTGACTCTAATGGCCTGTGCTTTGGGTTCCAGTCCTACTGCAAGCTGTAGGGAAGGAGCTTGTGAGTTTTCTTATCAAGTCCTACCCTGATGAGCCTTCTCTCATTACATCAGCAGCAGCCTGATGAAGAGAAGAAAGCTTTTTCTGAAGGTAAAGCAGCAAAACCAGAACTCTCTGGTTCACTTGCATTAAGATTCTTCCAGTGTTAAAAATCATCTGGCCCAAACCTCACAGCAACCGTCTTCCTACTCCAGCTCATCAGGGTGATGTTGATCAAGAATGCATTGGGAGGCCGGCGCCGTGGCTCAACAGGCTAATCCTCCGCCTTGCGGCGCCGGCACACCGGGTTCTAGTCCCGGTCGGGGCACCGGATTCTGTCCCGGTTGCCCCTCTTCCAGGCCAGCCCTCTGCTGTGGCCCAGGAGTGCAGTGGAGGATGGCCCAGGTGCTTGGGCCCTGCACCCCATGGGGAGACCAGGAAAAGCACCTGGCTCCTGGCTCCTGCCATCGGATGAGCGCGGTGCGCCGGCCGCAGCGCGCCGGCCGCAGCGCACCGGCCGCGGCGGCCATTGGAGGGTGAACCAACGGCAACGGAAGACCTTTCTCTCTGTCTCTCTCTCTCACTGTCCACTCTGCCTGTAAAAAAAAAAAAAAAAAAAGAATGCATTTGGGTATAGGCACTTGACCTAGCACTGAAGACACTGTGTGGGATACTTGCATCAAATATTTTAGTGTCTAGGCTTAGGTCTTGGTTCTTGTCCTGATTCTAGCTTTCTGCTAATGCACAGGAAGACAGCAGGTGACAACTCAAGTGCCTGGATCCTTGTCACTCATCGGGGAGACCTGGACTGAGTTCTTGGCTCCTGGCTTCAGCTTGACCAATTACTTATGATTGTGGGCATTTGGGGAGTGATTCAGTGGATGGGAGATCATTCTCTCTCTCTCTTTATCTCTCTATCTCTCTTTCTCTCACTGTCTGTCTCTGCCTACCTCTCCCTCTTAAATAAGCAAGTTAATTAAATTCTTTTAAAGTAAAGAATGCATTGGGATGAAGAGTATTAATAATTTGGTGACAAGGTGAAGGATGTGTGGATGGGCTATTGAGTTTCCAAAAGGAAGGGGAAATTAGCACCTAAACGACAAAGGATCTGTGAACTAGAGAAATGAAGTGTGGACGGCACTTCCGGGACTCAGACTATACATGGCCCTTCAGCGATGATCTTACCAAGCCACCGCCCTGGGAAAAGTGATCACCGCCATAAAACTTGCCTATTCTCTGGCATCCTCATTTCTTCCCATGTCATCCTAAACTCTTGGTAAGAGGCAAAGTTTTCATCACATTATCACCGATAATATTATTGCCCTTGTACTATGTGCAAATGAATGAATGATTTTTGAAGTGTGGAGTAGACTATGGCATAAATTGAGATTCTTGGAACAAGGCAATTCACCTGCCTGGTAATTCTTCCCAGTGCTATGCAGAAACCACAGGCCTAGTGATTTGGGGGATTATTGTGGATTTTTGCTCTGTAAGTTCCTGGAGAAGGAAACAGCATCAACACATGTGCAGACAAGTGAAGAAATCAGCTTCTCATTTCCTTCACCACACTCTATCCCAGGGTCCAGCCTGGAGCTCCCATGCTGGCAATAAATGATGCCTAGTGTTTGTATTTTTAGAAGGAATTTATAAAAGCACCCCATAACTTACTAAGAAATGCCCGTGAGATTGCTTTAGGGAGAAATTTTTGCCATTAATGGTATTCAGTCTTCTCCAGCAAAATTTCGTAGACAAACTCCTCAGTTAAACATGGCAACCACCAAAAGCTATACCGATAAAATAGACAGCCAAAGAATATTCCCTCTTTACTTAATTCTGTTCTACATGGATTAGGATAACTTCAGGTTCTTTTTTCAAGTCTTGCACTCAGTAGGCAAATACATTTTTCTGGACAGCTTTCATCTAGTGTGATTTAGCCATGGCAATTGTTTAGTAGGCTTTAGGAGGTACTATGTTGAATGTTGATCAATAATATCATGAAACAGATAACTAAAAATCCATCTTGAAAATAAGGACATGGAAACATAGAAAAGGAGGGAAATAGATCAACTTTGCATAGCTGGTAACATCTGCTGATCAAAAATCTAGTATGAAGATTATTGTCTGGCTTGAGGGTATAGAGCAATGGACTCACAGGGAGTGGGATGACTATCATAAAATGCACACAAGTTACACTAACGTGTATCTTCCATTGAATGGGCAGTTCTCAGAGTGAGAACTCAGATGGTGGACCTCTCTCCTCAGGATCCAGGTGGCTATCGTGCTGCTGGTGTCCACTGGACATGTGTTGAGTGATCACATGAAGGATTTGGCTATGTGACATAGAAGTCACATAGACAGTAAAGAAATTCTTTACATCTTGATTCTTCTAATTTTGTCTTGTAGTCTACACACAATTAAGATTTTATTTTTAAGACAGTATTGAATTTTCCATTCAAACTACAAAAGTAATACATGCTACTTGTTGCAGCAAACTGAATTAATAATTCATCACAGGGAACCACAGAGTAAAGGCCAACTAGTTCTCTAGCTCCACTCTCTACCTAACCTGCCCCAAGAAATATGACTTCAGTATACACTCTTCCACACTCTTCTCTACACTCATAAAAACAAACACAGTCATACAAATAGAGACATATAGAACAAACACACTCTCAGAAATACAGACTTCAATTGTATATGTTACTCAGCAAATAATCTTTTCCAGTGCATTCTATATTATGGCAATCCTTAATAGTTTCACAATGTTCACAGATGGATGCACTAAAATGTGCTCCAATTTACATATATTGACAGTTTCCCTGTTTTGTCATCAAAATAAGTGATACTCCAGTAAGCACTCTTACTCACATAGTCTTCCAAACCGGTGGTATTGTTTCAGTAAGATATATATTGAATGCTGCTTTGCTGTGTCAAAATACAAGTGTAAATTTACTTTAATAGATTCTGTCGAGTTATTTTCTTGTCATCAAAGCACTTTATACTTGCATAAGCTACTTAAACAGAATGCCCCTTGCACCTTCCTTAACTGCACAGAATATTATCAACCCTTCCAATTCAAGTTTACATTTTAAAAGAAACTATCACCTGCTTTTAGAAAGAACTACTTTTAGTCACATGCAAAGAAAGATTTATGAACTGAATCACTGTCTCCTGGTGGCTTGGGTCAATGTTCTTAGGACACAAGCAATTGCAATAACTAGATTAAACACAGAGGTTCTTCCAAGAGCCAGGTCCTTGAATGACTGTCTAGCAACTTGGTTGTAGGGCAAACAGCATTTTCCTCTGATCCCTCCTGGTTGGTCATGACCTAATTGCCTTGATGTGGAAAGTGGACCTTATACTCACCACACTAACCTATTTTAAAGGGTACACTGGCGCAGTAAACTCAGTGTAACAACAAGTTCAACTGCTGTGACAAATGACCATAGACCAAGAGGCTTAAACAGAAGACATTTATAGCTCAGAGTTCTGGAGGCTAGAAGCCCAAACTCGTAGTTCCAGCAAGGTCAGGCAGGAGCCCTAACCAAACAACCTGCTTCTCAATGCATCCTCACATGTTAGGAAGAGGGTAAACTCACTCTATGGCCTCTTCTTCTAATAGCACTAATCCCACTCATCAGGGCTCCATTCTCGTGATGAAATCACCTGCCAGAAAATCCACATTCAACTATCACACCAGAGGCTCAATTTCAACACAAGAATTTTGGAGGTAAACAAGCATTCAGACCATAAATGTCAGAGTTTCTTATTTATCTTTGTATCTCCTGTGCTTTGCCCAAATGCATGGGACAAGGCAAGCGCTCAATATATGTGAATGTGCTTATAATGGCCAGTAAATGGTATTACAGCAGCAAGTCTCTTGGCCATAACAAAGGTAATAACATACATGGAAGAATGCTCATGAGACACAGCAAAGAAGGTACAATAAAGCCATATCACAACATCTCTCTCTCATAAAAAACATAGTAAATGAACACCAAGCCACAGATTTAACAACAAGCAGACAATGAAAAGTATCTACCTTAATGCACTGTGTAAAACCCACACATAGCATCCCATGAATAGGAGACAGTGAAAGAAATAGAAGAATTTAATGTGGCTTGATGTAACCTCTCCCCAACTCCCATCCTACCCCAGGTCTTGTCCCAGGACAGCAGTGGGGGAAGGTGCATCAGCAAAGTCTTCAAATTTCTCCTCAGTTACTTACAATTTGGAAAAGCCATTTGAAAAATTCAAGGCAAAAGTTAATACTCTGGTAAATCACCCAGAAAGCTAGAAGAGAAGCTAAGGGCTTCCTGGAAGAAAGCAAAACCTGGAACAGACATTCCAGGAATGATTATCACCACAGGAGTTAAAGCATAGAAAAATAAGGAAATAAAAGCTCACAATATAAGTGATTAAATTTATGGATTAAGTGATTAGATGTGAGATTCCATGATACAAAAAAATTAAAAGAAATATCATAGAACTAAGGAAATAAATTGAGAATCCCAAATATATCATTGCATATCTACACAATAAATTATATATATAAGAAATATATATGCTTGAGGGGATATATTTATCCTGATTGGACATTATACAATCTATGCATGTTTACTATCACAACACCACATAGTACTCCACTCATGTGTACAATTTTATATATTTGTTAAATATTTTAAAATAAAGACAATTTCTTAAATAAAAATTTTGTAAAGAATTTCCAATTTTCAAAATATTGTGAGAGTAAGAAAGTATGGATGGGGCTGGTATTGTGGTTGTAGTAGGTTAAGCCACAGCATGCAATGCCAGTATCCCATATGGGCACCGATTCAAGCCTCTGCTACTCCACTTCCAATCCAGCTCCCTGCTAATGTGCCTAGGAAAGCAGTAGAAGATGGCCCAAGACTTTGCACCCACACTGGAGACCCAAATGGAGTTCCAGGCCTTCTGGCTTCAACCTGGCCTAGTGCCAGCCATTGTAGGCATTTGGGTGGTAAATCAGTATATGGAAGTTTCTCTCTCTCTCTCTCTCTCTCTCTCTCTCTCTCTCTCTAAAAAGGTACAAAATCCTTTCTGTTAATCCAACATTTGATCTCATTATATCATATTCATGTTGCCATATTTTCTCTACCACCAGAGCTTGCACTGATCCTTAGCCAGGAGCCAAGAGCTTCTTCCGGGTCTCCCACTCAGGTGCAGGGGCCCATGGACTTGGGCCATCTTCTGCTGCTTTCCCAGGCCATAGCAGAGAGCTAGGACTCACATCAGAGTCCGTATGGGATGCGGGCACTTCAGGCCAGGGCATTAACCTGCTGTGCCACAGCGCCGCTCCCTTGAGTAATTTGAAAGAAAAATGCAGACAGTATCTTCTGTTACTCCTGAAAACTTCAGGGTACATGTGCTTCCTAATTACTAGGATGCATTTAATCATTCAAACTTTCCCGACTATCCTAATAATATCCTTTAGAGAAATGTTTTCCAAGTCCAGAATCCAAACCAGATCACACATTGAATTTAGGTTTGATGTTTATTAAACATCCTTTAATGGATGCTTCTTTCTTAACATTATCCTTGTTGGAAATTTCAGGCCTGTTGGAATGTCCTTCATCTTGGATTTTTATAATGTGTTCTCATATTAAATTCAAGTTATCCACTTTGGAAAAAGAATTACCTATATTAAGTCACTCTCATTATGTCACAATGGGAAGCACATTCATGGTTGACTTGGGATAACTTTTTTTTTAAAGATGCATTTATTAATTTGAAAGAGTTACAGAGAGGTCGAGGGAGAGATAGAAAGAGATCTTCCAACTGCTGGTCCATTCCTAAGATGGCTGCAATAGCGGAGGCTGGGTTAGGCTGAAGCCAGGAGCCAGGAGATTCATCTGGGCCTTGCATGCAGGCTATAGGAGCTCAAACATTTGGGCCATTTGTCACTGCTTTTCCCACACCATTAGCAGGGAACAGGGTCAGAAATGGAGTAGCAGGACATGAGCTGGCACCCCTATAGGATGCTGGAATCACAGATGGTGGCTCACCCAGCTTGATGTCAGCCCCAACTTGAGATAAATTTAACACTGGCTGAGATGATGTCTGCCAGGTGTTTTCCCCTATGGCATTCCTATTGTAGTTAATAATTAATTTGTGAAGAAATGCTTGGGAGCATAAATTCTCTGAATTATCAAACTTGCACAAACTAGTTTTAGGTGTCCACTGATAATTCTTGCTTAAATTATTTATTATTTACTATGATGTTTGAAAATTATTTCCCAGCTCCATCAGTCTTTCTACCTTCATTAGTCTACTGTAAGGAACAGCTTTCCTTCCTTCCTACCTCCCTCTTTCCCTCCTTTCTTTCTTGTTTCCTTCCTTCCTTCTCATTAATATGGATTTTTATTTTATTCAGTGAGTAATAGTAAAGCATTAAAATTCTTTGGATGATCAAATGTTCCAATGACAGTACCTTCAAGCTAACTTTTATGATGTCTTTGTATATTCCTTTGTTTTGCTAGTACAGTCAGTCATCTATATATGCAGGTTCCAAATTCACAGATTCAACCAATTATGGATAGAAGATATTTCAAAAAACAAGCTGTGTCTCTATTGAACATATATATATTTATATACATAGATACATGTATTATACATAAAAATGTCTGGAAGAAATTTATGTATATATAAATATATATATATATATAGTCATTCTTCCTTAATAGGATATAACAACTATTTATTTAGCATTTACGTTGTATTATATATTAGAAAAAAATCTAGATATGATTCAAAGTATATGACAGAATGTTAATGGTTGTGTGCAAACATTACACCATTTTATATATAACATTGAGCTTCACAGAGGTCTTCACAGAGGTCTTAGAATCAATCCCCTACAGATATGAAAGGACACGTGTATTTTGAGTAAGACAGATCTACTTGAGGAGACAACCTTCAGTAATTACTTAACTCTACACAGTAACTTCCTCAGCATTCTGCCCCAAGGAAATTGTAAACACCACTGACAGCTTAACTGTTCCTGGAAGAAGGGTCACTGACTTTATAAGGACAATTGGATAAAGGGTCTAAGCTGATGCTGGGACACAAGATCTTATATGCTACTTTCTTGGCTTTGTGGAGTCAAGAAAAAAAAAATAGGATTCTGGTTTGTGTCTGCTCACAATGTGCTCAATGTGTCAGTGTGCTCACTCTCTGATTATTTTTCTGGATTCTAGGTGCATGGTTGCTAAAATTATTTTAAGCAGCTAATAGAAGCCTTACAGGGATTCCCTGACATTTGGCACAAGAATATCAAACGGAAGTCCTAAAACTGCATAGCCTTGCCAAGATGGAAAACCAGAAGTGGTACAGCATCAACAAAGGAAGCATAGGAATTTCTACCACCATGAATTAAAGGGTGCAGGGTGGTGCTCTTTGTCTTATCCCTGTTCTACTCACCAGTCTGGTATATAATGAAAATGTGGTATGGGCTGGTTTAGCCACTGTCTCAACAGAATACCTAAATGGTCGGTAGCTCAGACCAGTGCTGACATCTTGATGCTGAACTAACTTTCAGTGGGTAGCTAGCTATTCTGTTGTAGATCAATAGCTTCAATCCCCTCTAGTCAAGAAATGGGGGGAAATCCGTCCCCACATTTATTCTAGGCACAGACTTGCTTTCCTTCTCTGCCACCACTATCACCATTTGAAATTGTGTAGATTGCCTGGTATTCTCTACAAGTTTACCTCAATCCAAAGGGTCCATGTTTCAACAAATGAGTACAAGATAAGGGAATCTGTGGATGACAGAGCTCATGCATCTATCATCTAAAAACTACCCAAACGCACAGGATGGTAAAATATTTAAAACTTAGTCCTTACACTTATATCCAAATTGCTACATCCATTTCCTACTTAAACAAATGGGAGATTCTTTGGGAAGGTGCTTACTCAAGGATTGAACTGAGAAAATACAATATGTGTCTGGAAGAAATTTTTATGCCAAAGAGTAAAGAAGTACAGTCCTCTGGTGTCCTAGGACCTCTAAAGACAGCAAAATCTATGCATGCTCAAATCTTTTATATAAATGGAATCATATCTGCTATAAGCTACTCATATCCTCCCATGTGCATTTAATAATCTCTAGATTATTTATCATTGTTAATACAATATAAATACTATGGGAATAGTACTTAACTTATTTTGTTTACGAATTAATGACAAGTAAGAGCTCCCTTAGATTTCAAAGCTCAGTAAAGATGCAATTTTGCTTTTCTGAATATTTTTTAAACCACAGTTGGTTGAATGCACAATGGCAAAATCTGTAAATAGACAGGGCTGGTTAATCTGAACCTGTTAACTGACCTAAACCTGGAAACTGGATGGGCGATTTAAATGCTCATAGCAACTGTTGACATCAACCCTCTGAACAACAGCTTAATAATCTATACATCTTTCTTGTCTCCAGGAACGTCATCACCTATTATCCATCTTCATTGATCTTTATATGGAAGGACACCCTTTTTTAAAAAATTACTTATTTATTTGAAAGTCAGAATTACACAAAAAGAGAAGGAGAGGTAGAGACAGAGAGAGAGGTCTTCCATCCGTTGTTTTACTCCCCAATTGGCTGCAATGGCTGGAGCTGTACCGATCCGAAGCCAGGAGCCAGGAGCTTCTTCTGGATCCCACGTGGGTGCAGGGGCTGAAGGACTTGGACCATCTTTTGGTTTCCCAGGCCATAGCAGAGAGCTGGATCAGAAGGGGAGCAGCCGGAACTTGAACCGGCATCCATATGGGATGCCAGCACTGCTGGCAGTGGCTTTACCCGCTACGCCAGTGTCGGCCCCGGGACACTATTGTTTCCCATTATTGTATCTATATCCACTTGGTCTCTGATAGCAAATGCTGCCAGCATAGGGCCCCTGTAATTCAGGAATTATCACTTCTTAGTCTATGTGTCCTGGCTTCATGACAGCGCTTTCTAACATCAGCTATGACTTAAGCATAACAACCACATAGAAGAACTTCTGAAAGATACAAGCACTTTCAAAGAAACTCAATGTCCTCTGGATCCTCTTCAGAAATGTACTTGGTGGTGGATTCTAGACCTCACATAATATGCACAGTATTACTCTCAATTGCTCATTATTAAGCAAAGGAAAACCCAACATCTCCAACTCTTTTACTATAGGCCATTAACATGTAAACTTCAAGGAGGCATCCAACAGATGACAGATTATCTGAAGACGTCCTTCACAGATTATTGATTCATGTATGTTGGAAGTACTCTTGTGTCAGTAATTTCTTCTCTTACCATGTTTGACCCCACCTGCAGTGGTCCAATAGCTTCAAAATCCATGTCCTTCACACCTACATGTTTTCCTCAGATTCTACTGGGGAAATGAGCAGTCCGATTAAGCATATAATTTATTTACCTAGAATATAGTAGCTGCAATTAGTCCTCAATGCAACCCAAACCAAGAAGCTCAAATGCTGCTCTGGAAGATGGGAAGAGCAATGATGCTGTAATGAAAGCAAGCATCGTCCAATAAAGCCTTTGCTTCATGCCACCTTCAAGGATGCTCTTTTGAAGGTGCTGCTTTTGCACCGAAAAGAGAACCTAGAGTTTAAAGAATCTCAAGCTCATTAACCCAGTGTCCATATCTCAGATCTCATGTTCCCACTATTTTCCTATCAGTGAGTGACCTATCACGGCTATAAATTACATTTCCATTTACAGCCAAAAAGGAACAGTGAGATTCTGACCTCATTTTCACTTTCTCATAAGATGACAAGGGGTGAAGAGTTTCCAGACTAATGCTATAGAGTCCCCCCCTTTTTTTTCACAGCATCTTAAGTTAGCATTTTGATTCTTTGAGCCCATTATGAATTTTTGACATGCTTCCACTGTCATTGATTAGACTGTACCACTACATAGTCCACATGCATCTATTTTCCCAACATTATGTATTGCAATACCCACACATCCCACTGCCTCATCTTCTACCAGTACCTGATTCCAACCAACCACAAGTGATAGGTGATGACATTGCAGGCAGAGATTGTGAATACCATTCCATTCTCCATCATTCTATTAAGTGATCCTTATTGCCACCAATAGGATCAAAATTATCAAAACACCATTTTGAAGGACTATTTTCTCTTTTTTAAAATATTTTATTTATTTATTTGAGAGGCAGAGTTATAGACAGTGAGAGGGAGAGACAGAGAGAAAGGTCTTCCATTCATTAGTTCACTCCCCAAATGGCTGCAACAGCCGGAGCGAGCTGAGCTGGTCTGATCTGAAGCCAGGAGCCAAGAGCTCCCTCCAGGTCTCCTGCGTGGCTGCAGGGGCCCAAGTTCTTGGACCATCCTCCACTGCTTTCCCAGGCCACAGCTGGATCTGAAGAGCAGCAGCCAGGACTAGAACCCATGTCCACATGGGATGCCAGAGCCACAGGTGGAGAGGATGAACCTACCATACCACACTGCAGACTCTGAAGAGCTGTTTTCTTAATGATCTAAAGATTTTCCAAGACATGGTCACAGGTGCCAATATTTTAGAATAAATTCAACACTGTAAAACGCCTGAGGCCAGGGCTCATACGCCATTACTATTTGAGGAAGTCAAGTCCTGAATAAGACGTGTGAAGGAGGTAAAGTAGGAGGAGGTGGTGCATTATCAGACAAGGTGCTGCTAAGTGTCTACGCCCACTTGATTGGCAGGAAGCAGGTAAACAGCAACTCAAGAGCATCCTGTTTGAAGATTGTAGAGAAAGCAGGAATAATTTAATTTTGGCTCTAATTTTCCCTTAGTCCAAAAAATCTTCCCCTGGGTGTTAACTCCCCTGGGATTCTGTATCATATCTGTGCCACATAGGTGAAAACTGCAGGGAGCTCAGAGAAACAGTAGAAATGGCGTGTTGTATCTGTATAAAATTGGTATGAGCCAGCGCAGAGTTGCCACAGGGAACAGGTGAAGCACAAAACATGAGTGGTGTTTAAGATGTATTTGAGCTTCTTAATTTTTCTTAGACTTTGAATAAACTTACAGAAGCTAGTTTCTGAATTTATATGATTATGTATTTATCTGAATTTCAAATATTTTTTAAAATTTTTATCTCTGATAAAATTGATTAGTAAATGCATTACTTATAAAATTAAAAAAAATAATTTGTATGACTTGAATCTACCCACAGAAATTGCTTTCTTTTTCCTGCTCACCCTTCTATTTATATTTCTAAGCAGAAATATCTAAAATGTTATTCACCAAATAACAACACTATCACCTTTGAGGATTTCAAGTGATTTGTTACCTTATCGCTTTCTGGATTGCCTGAATGTTTTATGGTGAGCATGTATCATTTTTATTAATGCAATAAAGTCATCATTCATATAATGTTGGCACCACACTCTGATATCGCCATGAGACCTTTCTAAATTTCTATGCAACAAGTAAATTTACCTAAACTCATCAAGATCAAGGCAATTCACCTCAAAGACAGTGTTGCAAGCATTTCTACCAAAAAAAAAGTTCTTCAAGCTTAGGATATAGATCATTTTTGTATTCAATCTATTATAAAATTTGAAAAATTGGAAATTTCTGTAAAGTGTGTCATATAAATTCTACTATTGTTTAAAAGATGAGTAAGCTAAGTGTAAAAGTGATTCTGTAGATCCAAGATGGCTAAACAGCAATGTCCAAAACTCACTGCCTGCTCCACAGAGAAGAGACAAAAACCAAAAGAATAGCTGCCTCTCTAGTTCCATGACCAAGAAAAGAACCAGAATTCAGAAAAAGAATCATGGGAACCCAGTAAGACATGAGGCCAAGGATGGAAATGCAGAAAGGAACAAAGCCAGCAGCATCAGGGATCCTTGTTGCAGGGGGAAAGATAATCCGGAAAGCCTCAGCAGAGTAACCCCAGCAATGAGAGGACTCCATGGTCACAGCAGACTTGCAGCCTATTAAGATGAGCTACCTGGAAAATTCACAACAACTTTGCTTCAAAGGAAAATCTCACATTGCCTCCTCCACCCTCAAGGGCTGAAAAGTGTGGGCAGCATCTTGAAAAAGGAGTCACTATCACATTCCATACTAGTCTAGGAGACAGAAGCACCTGCCCAGCTCCATCTCTGGGGTCCCAAACATTCCAGCACAATAGCAAGAAGATCTGCGGCTTCAGCAGTCCAGTTGAAAACAGTAGGACAGTAGCAATCCTAGCACCCTAGCCAACACAGCACTCTACTTCAGTACAGAGAGTGCAGAGCAACAGGGATATCTAGCCCCTAGGATCCTAGAAGAATAGGTGCCTGTTGGGGACCATTCTACCTCCACTACCTTTCCTTCCCTGGTGACTCAGGGCATTGCTTGTTGTTGCTGGGATCCCTGTACCCTGGGACTCCAGGTCAGAGTTTCCATGATGCTCCCAAGTCTGACCATCACTGGTTAGAACTGAGTGACTGCTCAGGACATTATGCAACTAAGGATTATGCACTCTCAGGACTATATACACAGCTGGGACTGCATGTGCCCCCAGCCTACTTCCAATGCCAGCAATCATCATGCAACAAAAGGCCTGTGATCTGTGTGACCTGGAGTGTTTAAAACTCTTATCCCTCTCCCATAGATAGTGGCTGCGATTTGAAGGTTTTTCACAATCCAAAGCCAATGTCATTCCATGGCTTCAACCCTCCTTAGGCAGTAACTGGGGGGTCTGCCTGCCTGGCCCAACACCAGCCCTGTTCTTGTGGCTATGGAGTTAGAGGCTGGGAGTTTGTGAGACCAACCTGTTCCTGGTACGAGTCCTTAATTAGTAGGTGCCTGGGGGACCAAATGACAGTGATCTGAGCAACTCCACTAGACCCCAGAAACTCTCCAAACCAAAGAAGTTTTATAGAAACTGTCCTACAGCATCCAACTGGCACTAAAACCAAAGAAGTCTGCCACACTGACACCCAAAGACACATCTTCAGCTAAAAAGTCTTCAGTCCACAAAACAGAACTCTAAAGGTGATAGAAACAACTGATCCCCTAGATCCACAAAAATCAACAAAAGAATACGAGGCCGATGCCTTGGAGCACTAGGTTAATCCTCTGCCTGCCGCACCAGCACCCCATATGGGCACCAGTCCTAGTCCCAGTTGCTCTTCTTCCAGTCCAGCTCTCTGCTGTGGTCTGAGATACCAGTGGAAGATGGTACAAGTGCTTGGGCCCCTGTGCCCACATGGGAGACCCGGAAGAAGCTCCTAGCTCCTGGCTTCAGATCAGCACAGCTCCGGCCTTTGTGGCCATTTGGGGAGTGAACCAATGAAAGGAAGACCTTTCTCTCTGTCTCTCTTTCTCACTGTATCTACCTGTCAAATAAATAAATAAAATATTTAAAAAGAAAAAAAATATAGGAATACAAGAAGTACAGAAAACCAGGCAACGTGATGCTTCCAAAAGAAAACAGTAGAACTTTAGCAGCACACTTTAGTAAAAACAGCAGGGACAAAATGCCTTGTAAGGAATTGAAAACAATGATTCCAAGGATACTCAAAGAGATAAAAGAAAATATGAATAGAGGTTAAATGAACTTAGGAAATCAATGCATGATTTGAAAAAGAAATTTAGCAAGGAGATACAGACCTTGAAAAAGAACCAAGCAGATATATTGGAAATGAAGAACTCAATAAGTCAAAAAGTAATACCACTAAAAGACTTCACAACAGGCTGGATCAAATAGAAGAGAATATCTCAACTTCAAGACAGTTCCCTTGAAATATCTCATCAGACAAAAAAGAAAAAAGGAAATAAAAGAATGAAGACAGCTTCCAAGATCTATGGGACACCATTAAACAAGCCAATATTTGTGCTTTGGGAATCTGCAAAGGACAGAAAGAGAGGAGAGTCTAAGAAAAAAGCTGTTCAATGAAAACTTCTCCAATCTGGAGAAAGATATGGACATCAAAATGCGACTCACAGGACCTTAAATAGGTGTGCCCAGAAAAGCTCCTCACCATGACATACTATGCTCGAACTCTCCAAAGTACAACACAAAGAGAGAATTCTAAAATTTGCAAGAGAAATGCACCAGGTCACTTTTAAGGGATCCCTTATTAGATTAATGGCAGATTTTTCAACAGAAACCTTATAGGCCAGGAGGGATTGCAGTGATATATTCTATGTTCTGGAAGAAAAAAAAGTGCCAACCCAGAATACTAAAGCTATCCGTTATAAGTGCAGGAGAAATGAAGACTTTCCAAGACAAGCAAAATTGAAGGAATTCATCACCACCCAACCAGCCTTACAAATCATACTTAAGGGCGTCATACATACAGAAACAAAGAAAGATATATTCCATTGTGAAAGTATAAAACCTGCTGGAAAAATAAGAAAGGATAACTAAAACAAACAAAAGGACCTATAAAGAAAAAAATGACAGGACTAAGCTGTTACTTATCATTAATAGGTTTGAATGTCAGTTGGATAAATTCCACTATTAAGATAGACATACTGATTAGATTAAAAAAGACCCAACAAGATGTTACCATAAGAAAGTCACTTTACCAATAAAGATGCGCACAGAATGAAAGTGAAAGGACGGGAAGATATTTCATACAACTGAGAACTCAAGACCACAGAATCAAAAAGGATACTTCATAAATGATAAAGAGTTTATTAGGGCCACATACTTACAGGATTCCAGTCAAGGACATACAGACCATCTAAGCAAAACTGCAGCAATGTTTTTGTTTGTCAGTTGGTTGGTTTGTTTCCTGCACAGAACAGCAAGAGGTGCAAGATTTAATATACTTAGAAATTAAACAGGAGCTGGAGTGGAAGTTTGGGTTACAACTTTCTGTTATGTACTCATTAGGAGTTAGACCCTCAAGCATCCTGCTGGTCTTTCTGACACTGTTAGCAAGGTTTTGATCATACCTAAATGTTAAGGCTAGGAAGTGGCCTAGCATCAGCCAGGCTGATAGACCCTCAACAGCATCCTTCTGAAAGAAAGATGGCAAAATGGGGAGGAAGGTGAGACTCAAGACGCCGTGACTCTGGTTTGCTGTCACACAAGGACATAGCAAAAGCAGAGACAAGAGGAAATTCTTAAAGCATGCAATTACAACAAGTGCAGTTTTGCAGATCCTAGTTAGCTTTATTTGCAATTCCAGAATTGGGCATTTTGATCTAGACCAAAAATGATTCAGAATGCCCTGCCCCACCACATGGGCAGATTATATCTGGAGAAAAGAATGGTTTATAGAAAATGACAGTGAGGTACAACAGTCCAACCACTTGTAACTCTGGCCTATCTTATTTGACCATGGTTTCAACCGTTGGTTGATTGTGATTGCTGAGGCTCAGCTGCTTGTTATATGAGTGAGTTTCAGGCTGTTTACATGTTAAGTTAGGTTACAGTTCACTATGTACAGAGAAACTTTTAAGTAAAATTTAAAACATGTACAGGTAGATTTATGCCAAACTTGATTCAGTTTAGCAACACTTAGAGCAATAAATGCCTATTTTTTTTTAAAAGATTGTTTGCAAGTACATGGGTATAACTGGAGATCTATGTTAAGTGAAGTAAACCAAGCAGAGAAAGACAAGTGTTACACAATCTCACTCACTTATGGAATCTGAAAATGCAATGCTCTCATAGAAGTTAAGAGTTAGAATGGTGGTTAGCAGAGGCTGGAGAGAAAAGTGGGGGGATGGGATGCAAAAAGGTACTAAGTTATAATTAGGAGGAAAACGTTCTGGGGTTAAAGTAACTATAGCTAATAGTAACATACTGTATATTCCTCTGTCTGAATAAAAGCCCTTGGGGCAGCCATTGTGGCTCAGTGGTTTAAGACACCATTTGGAATCCTACGTCCCATGTTGAAGTACCTGGGTTTGAGTTTGCACTCTGCTTCTGACTCCTGTCAATGCACACCCTGGAAGGCAGCAGGTGACGGCTCAAGTACTGGGGTCCCTGACATCCATCTGGGAGACCCAGGTGGAGTCCTGGGCTCCTGACTTCAGTCTGACCCAGCTCCAGCTGTTGTGGTAATTTGATAAAATCAGAAAATGCTTGCATTGACTGTTTACTAATATAGATTGTTGCAGACCTTTTTGTACAAAGGGGCAGCCTTTCGAGCCATTCCTGTATGTGCTGAGATCTATGGCTTCTCTGAGGAACCAGCTACAGATGGGCTAAATAAACATATTTGGAGTGGGTTATTTTACTCTCCCACAATCTTGTTTGAGAACAGTCATTTGTCCCTCAAGGCAGCAACGACCACACTAGAGTTGTCAGAAACATTCTGGAGGACAGAAGTATAGAAAAGGAGAATGAGGCCGGCATCGTGGCTCACTAGGCTAATCCTCCTCCTGCGCTGCCGGCACCCCAAGTTCTAGTCCTAGTTGGGGCACTGGATTCTGTCCTGGTTGCTCCTCTTCCAGTCCAGCTCTCTGCTGTGGCCCAGGAAGGCAGTGGAGGATGGCCCAGGTCCTTGGACCCTGCATCCGCATAGGAGACCAGGAGGAAACACCTGGCTCCTGGCTTTGGATTGGTACGCAAGCTGTAGCAGCCATTTGGGGAGTGAACCAACAGAAGGAAGACATTTCTCTCTGTCTCTCTCTCTCTCTGTAACTCTTCCTGTCCAAAAAAGAAAAAAGAAAAGAAAAGAAAAAGAAAAGGAGAATGAAAAAAGATGAAAGAGTAGGAAGGGAAAAAGGGAAATAAGACTTGGATGGGAAAAGTAGAAAGAAAGAGGAATTCTAGGGAGGCCCAGATATTATTTCCATGCATGAATTCTATACATTTTCATTTTGGTAGTAAACAAATCCAAAATTTGACAATTTTGGTTTAGCTACTCATTTGAATAACAGATTAATATTTGTTTTGGCTTTTATTTTGAATTCCTTTCATTTTAATGGTAGGCTTGATAAATGGTGATTTACACACATACTCTAAAAAAAGATAATTGATTTTATAATGTTTTTTAAAAGCAGCACATTCAAATGCAAATTAAAATGTGTTGCAGCTGCAGATCTCAGAAAAGAAAAATGGTTCAGAGAATTCAAAAATTAATTTCCTATTTTGTATGTGTTCATCAGAGGTTGCTCTGACCCCTGGCTGAACAGAGGGACAAAGGAAGTCTTTCCCATCCAAAGAGCTGCCCTGACAATCAAGGGACAAAGCCTTTTCCACTCCAGAAAAGAATGCTTGAAAGAGAAAATCAGTTTTCCTTCTCTCTCATTTCAATCTCCACGCCCCCAGGCTGTCCTTTTCACTTAGCCTAGTCTACTTGCTGTGGTTTCAGCAAAAACAAACACATATAAAGTGAAAGAGGAGATCTCTTTACATACAAATGACTCATAATCAAACATTGCATGAAAGAATGAGAGAACTACTCCAAAACCATGTCTATGCACCAGGCTGTGTGAGCTGTTACTAACACACTAAGTCCCCACTCTCCTGGAGCTTATATTTGAGTTTGGGAAGACTCTACAAAAATAAAGAAATAATTTTATTATAGATAGTGGTATTATTTTTAAGAAAAGTCGAGCAGAAAAGACAATTAGAAATGTGTGAAGTACACTGTAGCAGTAAAGACTTCAGATTCTTGAAAAATTTGGCTAATAAGGCTTAACCTTGAAGCTGAAGCCCTAATGTTATGGAGGGCTCCACAGTGAGACTCTGCTAGAAGGCCCACTCGACAAAGATGAGCTGAGCAATGTTAGGGAAAATAAACCTTCCTGGTCATTTAAATAAGCTCCCCTCACCTGCCACAGGATATCCCTACATCGAGATTCCCTTCCTTTTACATTTGTAAAAAATTAATCCAATTATTTTGACCTCCTGATAGGAAAGTGATTGCCAGCAAAAGTCCCTTCAGCTGTCCTTCCTCCACTGTTCACACCAGTATTAACAATATTAGCGTCATTCAACATCTCCTCGGTGTTTTTGTGCAAGACAAAAAAAAAAAAAAAAATACTGAGAAAAAGGTGAAAGAATTTTTGTATCTTGAACTTGGTGTCAGTTATTTTTCTTTTTTTAAAAGAATTATTTTATTTATTTGAAAGACAGAGTTAAAGACAGAGGTAGAGACAGAGAGAGAGGTCTTCCATCCACTGGTTCACTCCCCAGATGGCCACAATGGCCAGAGCTGTGCCCATCCAAAGCCAGGAGTCAGGACCTTCTTCTAGGTCTCCCACATGGATGCAGGGGCCTAAGGACTTGGGTCATCTTCTACTGCTTTCCCAGGCCAATGCAGAGAGCTGGATCAGAAGAGGAGCAGCCAGGACTCAAACCAGAGCGCATATGGCATGCCGGCGCTTCAGGCCAGGGTTTTAACCCACTGTGCCACAGCGCCAGCCCCTCAGTTGTTTTTCTTAATATTTTGGAAGCTCAAGGGATTTTTCTGAGTTTTGAAAAGGTGAGTCAATGACCCATAAGTTATATCCTCTTACAAAAGCAAATAAAACGCCTTCGAGGATCTGTGTGCATACCACAGAGAAAGCACATCCAACACAGAAAAGCTCATGTCTCAGTTGCTTAATGCAGTTAAATGAAATTTGCTGGCTCTAAAGGCTCCCTTGAAAAGAATTTCCAAGTTTTCCCCTGTGTTATTCATTCTTCTCACTTAAACACATTCACTTCTCTTAGCTTGTAGAAAGAAATAATAAAAAGGAGCAGAATGAATGCCCAGTTATATCTACTTGCTACCCTAAAATGCGTACATGAAACTTTAAAAGTATTAATTTGAAGGTAGAATATTAGGAAAGTGTAATAATTTCTAATTTTAAGTAATTTCAAACTTACTGAGTTTACATTTTAGGGGTTTCCAGAAGGGATCATCTATCAACTCATAGAGAGATGATAAATAGAAAAACTTCATTTCATCTTGCATAATGACCCATGCACCATGCTGATGCACCATTGAAAAGTGTAACACTCTTTGCTCCTTAATAATATGAAAAATTGATATTATTATATTATAAATTGATACTCTCTGTTATATACCATTGTAACCCTTTCACAAGCTATCTCACATATTCACATGGATTCATTTTTTTGTCTGTGCAATGGGTACAGAGAGGTAAGGTGACTGAAAAGACCCTGCTGCCAATGAGTGGCAAAGCTGAGCATGAATTTCAACAGCTTCACTCTGGAACTGATGCTCTTAAAAGCGGGGTCCACAGCTCCCCAAAGCTAGACCTGGGGATTAAATCATGCTTCCTGTTGAGACTCCAACACCCCTTGAGACACCACCAGGAGCAGTGCTAGGGCTACAGCCATGAAGGGTCTGCTTATGCAGCAACAAGCAAAAAGACAGCTTTCTGTTTTAGTAATGCAGTTTCACTTAAAATTTAACTTGAGCAATGTTTCTAAGCCTCAATAAAAACATAGTTTGGAAAAGGTTTGAAGCAGCTAACAACTTGCATTTTCTCTGACGATCCTGTCTATAGTAACTACACGTAATTTTAAGTTGTGTTAAATTTAGTCAGTTGAATTGTTACAATTTATGGCCCTGAAAATAAACCACAATAATTATGTCAACATAAATGCCATTTTTTCTTTATTGCACTGTCCTGTGAGACATGATAATTTCCAGTTAGCAGCAAGACGTTATTGGAGATGTTACATTCCTATTGTTCAAGACCAAGAGCATCTGTGATATAAAAACTGAGGGGAGGGGGCGGTTTGAGTAGGTGGACCTTCTGGTTAAGTGAGCATTTCGGCTGATTCAGTCTTTAGAGAAAGGTTTGTGTACCGTGTTTGATTATGCTATTCTGGGGTGGCACATCAAGGCTCAAATAAAGTGTCCTTGGGGACATTGGCATCGCCGTCCTTGGTGTGAGTCCTCACTGACCAGAATCATAGCAGTGGCTATACAAGGTGGGGATTATGCTGAATAAGTGAATGGACTTGTGCCCATATATCTGTTTTATACAAATGCCTGCTATTCATTGTTTTATGAAGTGTTTCTATTGCAGAAACAGAATCAATTTTAAGGGGAAAAAAATCTTTGGCTGAATGGCTGAGTCAGCCAAGATTTTGTGTATCTTCTTTGTTTCTGTAAAGTTATCTCTCTGTTCACTCTTCCTGGTCTTGGACTGACCTATGTGTGAGAAGCAAAAAATGGATAAGCTAGTTTTGGAGGCTGTGTCCTAATCCCTTAGCAGCCACATCTACACTTTTCACAACACTGTTGTATTTAATGCGTCAGAACAAAAACCAGACACCAGGACTGATCTTGGCCTATCAGCAGGAAGTGATCTTAGTCAACAAAGGGCTGAAGGAAGAAGTTTAGACTGCACCTGAGAGATGTCCTTGGATTCACTCTAGAACCATCCTGCTAATGCATCTCTGGGTGTGTGTGTGAGAGAAAGACAGAGGCAGAGACAGCGATAGAAAGAGTAAGAGAGATTTAAAAGAGTACATTTTCCCCCTTAAATGAAAATATTGGTTTCATATCATTAATATCTGTAACAGAAAGAAGAGGGTAATGCTTAAAAGTAGTGGCTAATTCTCTCTTGGGAATGTCAACCTCTCGTTCATCCTGTGTCCCATCAGTACCTGGAGGCACTCAGATAATGCTTTGGGTTCAAAGAGTCTAAAGTAACAGTAGGTTTTTTTTTTCTTGGATCATGTTCCTCACTTGGGTCAAATCCTTTCTCTTAAGAAAAAGGCTTGAGAGAAATGCCAAATATTGGAGCCAGCACTGTGACGTAGTAGGGAGCCTTTGCCTGTGTTGCCGGCATTCCCTATGGGCACCAGTTCATGTCCTGGCTGCTCCTCTTCTGATCCAGCTCTCTGTATTGGCCTGGGAAACAATGGAAAATGGCCCGAGTCCTTGGGGCCCTGCACCCTGGCTTCATATTGGCCCAGCTCCAGCGTTGCAGCCATTTGGAGAGTGAAACAGCAAATGGAAGACCTTTCTCTCTGTCTCTTCCTCTCTCTGTCTGTAACTCTACCTCTCAAATAAATTTTAAAAATGCAAATATTAGTGCCTTTAATAAATCCATTAATAAAATAAATATATTTTATATAGAATGGGTCAAGGTTATTAGGGAAATAATTTCACTTGCTAAGTTCTGAAATAACATTATTATCCATAATACAATTTAAGAGAAACAAGAAAACAAGACCAAAATGCTTCTTGGAAATGTTGTGATTAGGTGTTATTTTTCAGAATGTTCTGGTTAATGCTGAGCATTTTGCTTGAAGTCACAATTGGGGGAGAGAGAGTTGGTGACTGATTTCCTTGTTCTTGTGTTTGATAAGTAAAATTGCCCCCCCCCACCCCGCCATCAGCTGTTTTCTGGGAGGAGGAAGAAAACATGGGTACTGGGGCCAAAGATGGGCATTTAGCCTAGTGGTAAGACACACCCATATAGAGTGCAAGAGTTCAATTACTGGCCCCAGCTCCTGTCTCCAGCTCCCTGCTAATGCAAACAGCAGTGAGGTCATTAACTGGGTTCCTGACACTGACATAAGATGCCTGGATTGTGTTCCTGACTCTGGCTTCAGCTCTAGCCTGGACCCAGACCAATCCCAGCTGTTGGAGACACTTGGAAAGTAAAGCAGTGGATGGGATTTCTCTCTTTCCTCTCTCCCTCCCTCCCTCCTTCCCTCTCCCCTTCCTTCCTTCCTTCCATCCTTCCTTCTTTCCTTCCTTCCTTCATCCCTCCTTCCCTCCTTCCTTCCCTCCTTCCTTCTCTCTCTCTCTCTCTCTCTCTCTCTCTCTCTCTCCAGTAAATAAAAATAAATAACTACAATGTAGAAAAGCTAAAGTGAGTTTCTCTAATGTGGTTCTGAAAAACTCACTGAGTAGTCTTGTTCTTGTCTTTGCTTTTTTTTTCTTTTGTTATTATTTTATCTGAAAGCATAGCATGTGTCCAAATTATGAAGGGCAGGAGACATAATGGGCAGTTGTCTTTATTAGGAGCAGGAAAACAAGTTCCATTGGAGCTGCTACCTACAGAATTTGCCTCTAAGGTGTGAAGGCTTTTCCTTCGTGCCACCCACAGGCTGATGCCAACTTCAATGCCTTCATGGGCTGTGGGAATGAGCAATGATATGGCGAGGGTACTGGTGACCCATGATGCAGAATCTCCACCCTCAGCTTCCCCATCTGTGTATAAGTGACAACCCTGCCTGCACTATGCCCTTGCTGGTGTTACAGTGAGGTTCAAAAGAGGAAAGCCATGTCAGTCTTCCAACCGCTGCATGCATTCCAAATGTTATTTTACTCTCATAGATAAACTACATTGATTCTGAGAAGATAACACAAAGAGGCGCCCAGGCCTCACTTTGAAATGATTTTATCAGGTATTTTCCCTGCTCACCAGATAGACTAAAGAACCAGAGAATGCTGGGTATCTCGACCTAGACGGACATTGACCATGCAAGGAAATGCCCTAGAAAAGATCTCAGAGGAGCTTCTCATTTAATGTCACTTTTGCTGACTTACCACTGTAATGGGGGTCAGTCCCATGGGCTCGGTGGTGACACACATCAACAGAGCAAACTGCTTAGAGTGGTGACTCCATTATGATGAGTCTATAGAAGGAAAAGGGAAAATCAACCCTTTCCATAGCCATGTTCCCCTAAAATGCCTTCATAGTTTCCCCCTCTTGTCAGGCCACGATTCCACCCTCTGCCCAATGATGTGTTTTAGTGTAACACAGTGTGTAGTGACTCACAGTTGAGCGTCAGGCTGGTGAGCAGGAGACCTGCCTCCAATTCTATTAGTGTTGCAAAGCAATGCGCAGACTCCAAGACATATCTAGCTGTAGCGTTCTTCGCCTGAGAGAGTCTCCAACTGATGCATTATTGCTCCCACAGTGTGACAGGTGATGTGAGATTTTCAGTGCTGTGTCTTGGTGCATTGACAACCTTGCTTTTGGTGTTTGTTGTTTGCTTGTTCTGAATTAAGACGGTCTCCTGCGCTGCCAAGTTTTCAACAAGAACCCACAATTCACGAGAAAGCAAGTTGCATAGAACCTACCATGGTGCATTTCCCACAGGTGTTGTTTTAACATCTGGTTGGCATGGGGTGTGTGTGGGGGGGTGATTACAGCAGCCACAGCAGCCAGGAGGTAGAGGTAGTGCCATAATGCACCATTTCATCTGCCATAGCAATTTCCCGTGCTGCCCAGCCACCCTGTTCTCTTGGGATCAGTGCAGCGACAATGGATAGAGTTTTCAGAGCTATGTCTGACTGTCCATGTTATGGGAAGTCTTGAGAGCAAAGCCCATGCCTTCACTTATATTTCTCTTCCTAACTGCCAGCATAGTATCTGAAGCATAGTGGGGAACCTAAAACATATTTTTAACTTGAAGTGGATTAACTAGAATAGTGGCTCTTTAAAGGGTATATTGAAATTACTTGAAAATGTAAGCCTAAAAATTGCACTTGAAATAAATTATATAAAATATTAACAACCGATCTAAAAATACCAAGTGCCATAATGATGTGCAATTTACCCACTTGTATGAAGATCTCATGTGGTTTAGAATTAGTCTGCCTTTGAATTTCATGATTTCTGGATTGACAGAAATCTCAACAAATACATGATAAATCACTTTAAAATTCCCAAACTGATGCTGGAATAAATAAGATGGAACAGGAAGTAATGGTATTGGGAAAAACATGCTTTCTACCAATCATTTTAAAGACAGGCATGTAACAGTGCCCCATTCACTGCACTTCTCAGGGCAAGATTTGCTAAGTGCTTGCTATCAATCAATGGTCCAGTCACTCAGCATTCATTAATTAAGTGCTTAATGTGGGTGAAGCATTAGGCGGGGGACATGAGGAGGTCAGTGTGGGATGGACATGGTTTACCACCATTAGCATGTGACCATAAATAATTTAAACCATAATGCAGTTAAATACTGAATTCTGTGGCATAAATTAGAAAGGTGCAGAGGGGTCAACCTTGTGGCATAAGTGGTTAAGCTGCTGCTTACAAAGCCAGCATCTGATACCAGAGTGCTGGTTCCAGTCCTGGAAGTTCTGCTTCCGATCCAGTATCCTGCTTAATGCATCTAAGAATGAAGCAGAAAATGATCCAAATAGGTGGCTCGCAGACAGCCATGTGGGAGGCCATGATGAAGCTCTGGGCTCCTGGCTTCAGCCCAGCCCAGCCGCAGCCACAGCAGTCATTTGAAAAGAGAATTAGCAAATAGAAGATGTCTCTCTCTCTCTTTTTCCTCACCCTCCCCCCTTTCTTTCTGTTGCTCTACCTTTCACATAAATACATCTCTTTTTTTAATAAAACGTAGAGATTTTGAAGAGAGGAATGGTCAAGGAAGGGCTTCATTGTAGACTTTGAAGAAGGAGACTTGAAGAGGAACAGAGCAGAAGATGAATGAGAGTTTGAGGGTGTGTTGGAGGGGGTGGTCGTGCAGACTGGGCAGAGTGAAGCAAGTGCTGAACAGGGTATTAGTCCCTAAGGAAGAGACGCTTAAAAAGCAAAAAGAGGAATTAATATGTGAATCTACAGAAAACAAAGAGCCTCTGCAGAATGTAAGGGGAGAAATTCTCAAAGGTAAATGTATTGAGTGTGGAAGGAGAGACTGCTAGCGTCTCTGTTACACCTGCACTACTGGTGTTACCCAGCCAAAGACTGCTCCTCAGAGTGGCCGCCTCTCAGACCCTGGGAAAGATGCACGCCAAGTGGATGAGATGAGGACCACAGCGCTCAGGTGTCCTTCGCAGTAGGGCAGAGGAGCGGCTGCTTCCTTTTCTATGTGAGCAAAGAAACATCATCTTTCCCAGTCCCTTATTTAGTGGGATGTCTGACTACTTGAGAAGGAAATATTCCCACTGCCTGTCTTCAGGATACCTCAAGGCAAGATGAGTTCCAGGGGAAGCCAACACTTTACAGGAGAATTTCAAACAGTTCATGGAGAGTGAATTAAAAGGTAAGTTTATTTTGGTGCAAAAACCCATGTATAATTTTTTTCATAGCACCTCTTTCCCACAAACAATTTAAAGGTCCCTTATACTATTTACTACGAAGTATTTAATAAGAAATCAAGATAAGGGGCTGGCGCTGTGGCGAAGTGGGTTAATCCTCCACCTGTGGCACCAGCATCCCATATGGGCACCGGTTCTATTCCCAGCTGCTCCTCTTCCAATCCAGCTCTCTGCTATGGCCTGGAGAAGCCGTGGAAAATGGCCCAAGTCCTTGGGCGCCTGCACCCATGTGGGAGATCAGGAAGAAGCTCCTGGCTTCAGATTGGCACAGCTCAGGTCATTGCAGCCAATTAGGGAGTGAACCAACGGAAGGAAGACCTTTCTCTCTGTCTCTCCCTCTCACTGTCTGTGACTCTGCCTCTCAAATAAATAAATAAACAAATAAATCTTTCTTTTTTTAAAAAATAAAGTTGCCATGTCTCTCTATCTCGGCAAAATGCAGATAGAACAATTGGGACAGAATGGGTTTGTCAAGAACTGTTTAAAATAACACAAAGGTAGAACTCTTACTCCATCTATACTTCTACCTAACCCTGAAGAGGCCCACTCTGCAGGTGTTAACTGATCAAACCAGAACCTGGGGCTTCCTCTTTTTTTAAGGCAAGATTACATCTAGTTTCTATGAAATAGCCTTGATAGATAACTAATTGTTCCAGAAATGCAGATTTAGACATTCCCATATTATAAATATCAGGACTTGGGGAAATTGGTTAAAACAACCCATAGACCTTTAGACTATGTCTGAGTGACAACAATGATCCAAGCTGATCCACCTCCTCTATTTTTGCCTCGAAAAATGAAAGAAGACACAAAAGATCTACTAGCTATCTCTAAAGAAAATAAAGCATGCAACCCTGACAATGACAACAAAAACAACAAAATTCAAGTCAGGAAGAGAAGGGCAAAGAACATTTATTGGGTATCTAATATGTGCCAGTGACTACTCCTGTTGTAGATTTAATCTTTCAAACAAACTCATGTTAGTCCCATATTTTACCTATAAAAAAATTAAGCTCAGAGCAATTAATTAGCTTATCCCAGGATCATACGAAGATTCAAGAATTCAGATCTCTTTTGTTGCCTGTTTTAAACGTCTTTGATTTCCTCTTAGTGTCACTATAATTCTGAATGAATACATTAAACCTTGCAGTCAAGGAAGTGGTTTACATGAACTTCTATCCACTTAGAAGAGATCTTTGTTACTTTCTTCTACAAATCACTGTCTTGCCAAGTTTAATAGCTCAGTCTCTAGCATTGAAGTGAGAACTGTCCAGGTTCCAGCCTTGGTAGTGCTGGAAAAATAACCCTTCTAAGTAAGATGGACTCATTTCTAAGACTTTTTTGCTTTAAAATGTAGAGGAAAGGTACACTATAATCAGATGCATCACTGGGTCATTTACATGATTTCTATTTTTGATATCAGCACATCCAAATCAACACTGGGAATTCTTTTAAAGATTATTACATTTATATATAATGGATAGATCACAATAAATTTGCAACATGTGGTAGGTTACAAAATCTTCAATTCTTTCTGCATCCATACTCCTTGCAATATGACTTTCCTATTACTCCTTTAGAAAATACGTCTATGGGGCAGGTGTTGTGGGATAGCATGTTAAGCTGCTGTGTACAAAGCTGGCATCTCACATGCCGGTTCGAGACCTGGCTGCTCCACTTCCAATCCAGCTCCCTGTTAATGTACCTGGGAAAGCAATGGAGGATGGCCCGAGTGCTTGGGCCCCTGCATCCATGTGGGAGATGCTCCAGGCTCCTGGCCTCAGCATGGCACAGCCCCAGCCATTGTAGCCATTTGGAGAGTGAACCAGCAAGTAGAAGATTCTCTCTCTCTGTCCTTCCCTTTCTTGTCTCTGTAACTCTGCCTTTCAAATAAGTAATAAATAAATCTTTTCCAAAAAATAAAGTATATTTATTTTCCCATTCGTTGACTCTAAGGCAGTCTATTAAATTATGACATAGGAGGAGATGGTGTACTAGGGCTGAGCCTATCCTTCAAGGAGCCTGGATACTTGACTGTCTTTCTAGGCACCCAGATGATGTTTAGCTTAGAACAAGTAAAGTCTCCTAGCAGAACAAAATTGACCACATACGAGGAAGTCTGAGATCAGAGTTGTTCAGTTGAACTCAGATTAAATTACCAGTCCACTGAATTGGGAACTAAGTAAACTGCTGTTTTTCTTAAGATTTGGGGTAAATTTCAAGACAGAAAAAGCTGATCAATACATGTTTCAAACTGATTATTAAGTATCTTCTGTCCCATTAAAGTTTACCTTACTGCTATGGAATATTTAAGGACAAAAAGAAACACCAAACAAGACTAAGCCTTCTCTAAAGTAGCATAAAATCTTACTAATGATACACAGACACACACACACACACACACACACACACACACACACACCAATAAATAGTAAAACAAGCAAGACAGTGCATACTTCTATGATAAACCATATGTCTCTGATCCCAGAGAAGGCAGAGATAAGTAAATGTAATAAATCAGCTGATTTTCTTACCTAGAAGTTTTAAATTTCTTCCAACATGGATCATCCCAGCAGCTAACTTTACCTTTGGGGAAAACATGGCCAGTAATTACATTATTAGCAATGACTAACTCAGCGATATTCAGTGGCTTGTGATATCGGTTCAGTTTCATTTGCTTAGGTCTGGCAAGAATAGATATACTCAAAGCACCTAGGTTAATAAATATTAATGTGGAGGAATTTTAATCCCTTATTTATTTCTCACCATCTGCATAATACCCTCTCTGGTAAAACTAATAAAAGTTTCACAGGATTTGCAGTTCAACAGAATCTCCAAACAGACATGCAGTGAAAACAGGATGAAGGCTAACCAGAGGAGGAACACTTAAATCCTTTTTAGGAAAAACATCAAAGAAATTTTTGTAAAATATGATCAAAGAGAGGGGAAGATGGCACTGTGGCATAGCAAGTAAAGCTACCACCTTCAGTGCTGGCATCCCATATGGTCACTGGTTCGAGTCCTGGCTGCTCCACTTTCAACCCAGCACTCTGCTGTTGCCTGGGAAAGTACTGGAAGATGGTCTAAGTCCTCAGGCCCCTGCACCTGTGTAGGGGACCTGGAAGAAGCATAGGGTTCCCAGCTTCAGGTCAGCCCAGCTCTAGCTGATCTATGGCCATTTGGGGGAATGAACCAGTGGATGGAAGACTCTCTCTCTCTCTCTCTCTCTCTCTCTCTCTCTCTCTCTCTTTTTTGACAGGAAGAGTTAGACAGTGAGAGAGAGAGACAGAGAGAAAGGTCTTCCTTCCGTTGGTTCACCCCAAAATGGCTGCCATGGGTGGCGCACTGCACTGATCCGAAGCCAGGAGCCAGGTGCTTCCTCCTGGTCTTCCATGTGGGTGCAGGAGCCCAAGCACTTGGGCCATCCTCCACTGCCTTCCCGGGCCACAGCAGAGAGCTGGACTGGAAGAGGAGCAACCGGGACAGAATCTGGCACCCCAACCGGGACTAGAACCCTGGGGTGCCGGTGCCACAGGCAGAGGATTAGCCTAGTGAACCACAGTGCCAGCCGAGACTCTCTTTCTCTCTCTCTGCCTCTGCCTCTCTCTGTAATGCTGCCTTTCAGATAAATAAATAAATCTTTAAAAAGATGTGATCAAGGGGCCAGTGTTGTGGCCCAGTGGGTTAAGGCACTGGCTTGCAATGCCAGCATCCCATATCACAGCACTGTTTTGAGTCCTGCTGCTCTGCTCCATCAGCTCCTTGCTAATGTGCCCGGGAGGTAATAGATGATAGCCTAAGTACTTGGGCCCCTGCCAGCTATGTGAAAGACCCATGTTCCAGGCTCCTGGCTTCAGACTGGCCAACCTTGGGCAAGTAGATGGAACCAGTAGGTGGACGGTCTCTTTCTCTTTGTCTCTTCCTCTGTCACTCTGCCTTTCAAGTAATTGAAATAAATTTTTTTTATATATAAAGCTTTTATTTAAAGAATATAAATTTCCAAAGTACAGCTTATGAATTACAATGGCTCCCCCCCCACAACTTCCCTCCCTCCCGCTACCCTCCCCTTTCCCACTCCCTCTCCCCTTCTGTTCACATCAAGTTTCATTTTCAAATCTCTTTATACACAGAAGATCAGTTTAGTACATATTACATAAAGATTTCAACGGTTTGCCCTCACATAGAGACACAAAATGATAATACTGTTGGAGTACTAGTTATAGTATTAATTCACAATGTACAGCACATTAAGGACAGAGATCCTATCAAAGGGGAAATAAATTTTTAAAAAATGTAGCTTATGGGCCGGCGTTGTGGCTCAACAGGCTAATCCTCTGCCTTGCGGCGCCGGCACACCGGGTTCTAGTCCCGGTCAGGGCACCGGATTCTGTCCCAGTTGCCCCTCTTCCAGGCCAGCCCTCTGCTGTGGCCCGGGAGTGCAGTGGAGGATGGCCCAAGTGCTTGGGCCCTGCACCCCATGGGAGACCAGGAAAAAGCACCTAGCACCTGGCTCCTGCCATTGGATGAGCACGGTGCGCCGGCCGCAGCGCGCAGACCGTGGCAGCCATTGGAGGGTGAACCAACGGCAAAGGAAGACCTTTCTCTCTGTCTCTCTCTCTCACTGTCCACTCTGCCTGTCAAAAAAATTTTTTAAAAATTTTTAAAAAATGTAGCTTATGCATCCAAGTATCATGTATCTATCCAAGTTACATAAGGTGTCCCTAAGAAACAAGTATTTGGTCCTCTTTGGTGAGAAGATGCACCTTCTTTCCTAGCTCCCCAGGAGGAGTATTGTGTGCTGTCATTTCCACCCAGCCTCAAAATGGATGGAACATTCCGGGAGCACATCAAATGGTATTAGCCAACAAAACAAGAGTCATTAAACCAGGACTCATTCTTGTCTGTTGACCCTAATGGACCCATAGGAATTTCATTCTAGAATAAGCTTACAGAGAAAGGAAGTTCCTAATGGGTTTTGTGTGTGTTGGACATCAGTGTACCCAAAGTTCCCAAAACACTGCTGGGCACATGATGAGTATCCAGAGAACGCTTCCTGAATAACTGAATTCCACAAAGCCATCATTCTCTGAAGCCCCTGGAACAACAGCTGCTAAGAACTGAATGTAGTTCAAAAAGTTCCTGGAAAATGGAATTAAAAATGTTTATTTTGGTGTAAAAAATTTGAAATCTATGCATAGTTTTTCATGATATGCATTTTTCATGAATTTTGTGACCACCTCTTTATTTAGATGTGGAATCTCAAAGCCCTAATTGATTGAACCTTATTTTAATGATTGTTTATAACAAAAGTCATTTCTTAAAAAATCACAACATATATGCAGTTTTGTACTAGCATGTAAGGGTATTTTGTGAATTGCAAAGATGTTTCAGTAAGTAAAGGAAATGAAAAGGTGGGTTAGTAACAAATATTAAAAATTGGCTAGTTAGTGTCAAAGAAAAATAAAGCTGTCTCTATATTTAATTTCTTACATAAAGTGTTGAAGGGAAAAAAATCAAAATGTAAAATAAATGCAATCCAGGAATATAAAACTTTTGATATATTTATAAACTTGATTATAAAATTGAATCTGAGTTTTATAATCCAGTTTCTCAGAACAAAAATCAGAAAACAATGTAAAAGATTAACACATTTAGGGGCTGGCACTGTGGCCTAGTAGGCTAAGCCTCTACCTGCAATGCCAGCATGCCATATGGGCACCAGTTCATGTCCTGGCTGCTCCTCTTCTGAACCAGTTCTCTGCTGATAGCCTGGGAAGGCAGTGGAGGACGACCCAAGTGCTTGGGCCCTGCACCTGCATGGGAGACCAGGAGGAAGCTCCTCACTCCTGGCTTTGGATTGGCCTACCTCCAGCTGTTGTGCCCACTTGGGGAGTGAACCAGTGGATGGAAGACCTTTCTCTCTGTCTCTCCCTCTCTGTCTGTAACTCTGCCTCTCAAATAAATAAATATATAAACAATCTTAACAAATATTAGTACATTTAGGCATGAAACATTTAAAGTATGTATAAACTATAATACACAGAGTTCAGATACAAATGCTAATCTGTGAGAAAATCTTCTATTTTACATTTTCTAACTCACTGTATATTATAATATTTCATAAAGATTAATTGTGAAACACATAATAAAATTACAAAACAAGAAGCAGGCATAGGAAAAAAAAATCATTCATCATAGAATCATGAAAGCCAGACCACATAGTCCTTTTACTACTGGAAAATATGAAGTTTGTATGTTGGTAAAGACTTCAGTGAATTTTCACCATGGAGTCATTACAGGAAGAATTTTACCACATACAGTTTACTACCAACACAGTAATTGAACTCCAAATATTTGAGTTTTGTGTCCAGGTTTTCCAACTGAAATACCACACCTTGCTTCTCCATTAGTTGTATAGCATCTACTGGTGACCTCAAGCTGACTGTCTTGACAAAATAGCGCTTCTAATCAGGATCATTGTCCCATCTGCTAAAATGCTTTGCTTTTTCTTCTTACTTACCAAATGCCTTACTCAGTACAACCTAACCTATCGGTTCCTACTCACTCAATATAATATTGAAAATTATTAAAACTGCAACTCTCTTTTTAAGGGAAGATTTATTAACTTATTTGAAAGTGAGAGTTACAGAGAGAGAGAGAGAGAGAGAGAGAGAGAGAGAGATCTTTCATCTGCTGGTTCACTCCCCAGATGGCCACAATGGCCAGGGCTGGGCCAGGCAGAATCTAGGAGCTTCAATAGGGTCTCCCATATGGATGGCAGGGGCCAAAGCACTTGGACCATCTTCTGCCGCTTTTCCAGACTCAGGTGTTCTGTTACAGCAAGACAAAATGATGTAAGACAGTGACTATCATAGAGTATCTACACTGAAATTCTAATTTTTATCCTCACAATGAACCTTAGAATAATTCAATTCCAGCAATCTCTATTACTTACATGCTATTTGTCCAATATTCTAGATATATCTTTACTTTTAAAAAAAGATTTATTTATTTATTTATTTAATAAGATGACAGAGAAAAGAAGAGAAAGAAGGAGAGGGGAAGGGAGAGGGAGAGAGAATGAGAACGACAGACAGAGATGGAGAAAGGAATAGAGAATATGAATGGATGAATGAGAATCTTCTATCTGTTTTTTCACTCCCCAAATGGTTGCAATAGCTAAGGCTTCACCAGGCAAAATTAACAAACCCAAGATGCTATCCACACATCTCACATAGGTAGCAAGGACTCACCATCTGTTTTCCTTAGGTGCATTAGCAGGGAATTGGGTCCAAAGCAGAGCAGCCAGGACTGCAACTGGCACTTGGAAATAGGATGCTGGTGTCGCAGGTAGTGGCTCGATCTGCTATACCACAGTACTGGTCTCAATGTATTTTGATTTTAAGCTGTTTTTCAACATTGCTTTGAACCAGCATTGACCAATAGAACTTTATTTTAATGTGTAAATGTTCTATATCTGTGCAGTCTAATATCATATCCAGTAGGACTACTGAGCAGTTGAAATGTGAATAATACAACCAAGCGACTAAAATCATATTAAATCAAAATTCCAATAGCCACTTGTGGCTTCTGGCTACCAAACTGGAGTTTTATGCAACTGGCCTTTATCTGAGATTAAAGCATCTTCCTTATCTTTACTCACCATTAAAAAATCATGCTCCTTCTTCCTAAACTTCATCTTCTCCAGAGCTACAGTGAAATGATGTTTTCAGCAAGCAAAAATAGCAGTTGACTAAAAACTGACACTCAAGTGACATCTATTTCCAGGGTATTGACTTCTGGATTTCTTTTGTCTCAGCACTTTTCATTTTGGTGCCTTCATTTTTGCGTATCAGCTGTCAATCTGTCTTCCTCTGTAGCGAGCGTTTTTCGCCTGGCTGAGGATTGTAAGACAAGGTCATTGTATTCTACAGTGATGCACACATGTCCAAGGCAGGCAGACGTGCAGGTGTGTGTGTGTGTGTGTGTGTTGTGTGTGTGTGAGAGAGAGGGAGAGAGGGAGAGAGGGAGAGAGGGAGAGAGGGAGAGAGAGAGAGTCTTGCTTGGAAGATGCTGGGAGCTTTGTATCACATTCATTCCTCTAGGAAGCACACAGATACTGGGGGAGGAGCTCAGGAATTGATTGTGGGTAATGCCTGTGAAAGACAGAGTGTGGGGAAGGTCTCGGAGCAACCTGCAGGACAAACACAGTCTCAGCCCACCAAGTAGGGAAAGGAGTCCTGCTTAGGACAGAAGCACTCAGCTCCTAGCCTCCCGCACTGGACTTACAATGGGTGTGACCTACCCAAGTTCAAGACTGAGGCAGACCCAGAAGGCAATGAGCAGGAGGCTCATTGAGAAATAACATCCAAGTTATTTCTCAGAGGAGAGCCAAAAGGGGCCCCTCAGTGGATGCCATAGCTGCCGTGGGCTTCCCCAATCTCACAATTGGTCTCTTTCCCCAAGCATGGAAAACCTCAGCCCAGCAGTTCTCTTAATTTTCCACCAGCCCCTTCGTTTAAGGATAAAATCTACAAAGCATGTCAGCTAAGACACACCAGAGAGGACTCTTGAGCACATCCAGAAAGTTCTGCACTCAACAGAGACTGGCATCGTGTTCCCTGGGCACACACTGCCCAAGTCCCTGAGGTTCAGTGGGAGTATAGGTAAGACACAGCTCGTTCAGACTAACGGCGTGGTCAGCCAGGGCTGCTGGCTTCCTGCTCTGCCTCCTGTGAGCACAAGGAGAGGAGGAAGGGGTCAGTGAAGTGTCCTGCTTCCCCGACACTGTAAATGGCTGGGAAACTTGCTGGGCCTCGCAGAACGCTGGAGAGCGGATCTGCTTCCCCTTCCCCCGGGGGCTCAAGTCCCTGCACCTGTTGCCAAGGATGACTCTAGAATAACATTGTCTTTCCCACGCGTGAGTTGGGCTCTGGCGGCTGCGAGGTGAGCGTGACTGGGTCCTGAAGTCTGGAGAGAGCAGGGGACGAGCCGAGCCAAGCGAGGTGCACAACCTGAAAGAGCTTCCCAAGCCTCCCAGGATGGAGACCAGCCGCAGGTGGGACGCGCGCCCCGGCTGAGGGACGCTGGGCCACGGATAAGGCTGTTGACACATGGACCCTGCCAGGTCCGGGGGCAGGGTGCGACTCTCCGAGGGCCTCTGCGGGCGCCACTGGACCTGGACTGCCTTCTTCGTGTGCAAGTTCTCCCGCAGTTTGTCCCTTGGCTGCTGTATCCTTTCCACCCTGTGGGCTGAGCGCCTGTCCCCCTGTCACTTGCTCGGGAATCTGTGCGTCTCCTTGCGCGTCAGGGGCCCCTACAACAGGCCCTCGCTGTAGATCTGTGTGCGCAAGCCTTGTGCAGCAAGTCCACGCGCAAAGAAGGCGGCAAAGATCGCAACGACCTAGGCTGCTCTCAGCTCCCGCTGCTGCTTCTTCCACTTCGCTCCTACTTTCTCCCAGGGGTAGAGGACAGCTCCTAGATGAGGCTATAGGCCCGGGACTCCTGGATTTTCTGGTGCAGCCACTGTCAGAGGACACACCGGACAGAAGGCCCGTGGCCAGGTCATCTGCCATCTTTTATTTCTCGTTTCATCCATATAAAACACACTGTGACAAGCAATGGGTTAGAAAATGCAAAATAATAATTTTCTCACACATTGACATTTGCATTTGGATCTTGTTTATCACAGCTGTTCTGTACAGAAATGTAACCTTTTTATGCTCAAATTTATTAATCTTTTTAAATGTTTTCTGGTTTTCTTATGAGAAGCTAGATTATATAATTCAGACTCAAATTTGTGACCAAGCTTAGTTGAAAATTATTTGCATGTACAGTGATTTTTGTTTCTTCCAATTTGGGTGCTGATAAAATGGTTTTGTTCATTTTGTGAAAATGCACCAAAGTGAATAATTATGAATTACACCCTTTTTTGTATTTAGATTATATGAGTAATTTCAGAAATTGACTTAATTCCTCACCAGAAATCAAAATGAATGGTGAGTTTTTGCACGTCCTTAATTGATAACCAGAGAAATATCCCTGCAGATCCTACTTCCATTATAATGTTGGAAGACGCCAACATTCTCCAATAAAAGAGAATCTATAGACTCCTGGAGCTTATCACAGAGTGTAACAAGCTTCCTAGATAAAGATGGCAGACCAAAACAAACAGCAGCCCCCGACCTGCGCGGCGTTGTGGCAAGCCCCGCAGCCTGTGCAGTCCACTGCTGATGGAAAGCAGCCGTGCAGCCGGCAGCTGCAGCCCCATTGCAGCCTGACGTCATCCTCGTCAGCAAACTCAACTTGGTGCAGCAACTTTAGCCAAAGACAGTTCCTGAGGTAGAGAAGTTACCAGGCACCCAGCGAGTGGGGGTGGGGGTGGGGAGTGCCTTGTTCTCTTAGAAACACTGGAGGCTCTCACTACAGCCAGGGATTCATTTCTCACTACTTTGAACCACTCTCACACACGTCTCTGTTTCACTTTGTGCTGGGGTCTAATTCTAGAAACCACATTTCCTCTTTGCCAGTTTGCATCTTGTCAGGCCCTGCCAATAAGGGTCACTGAAAAGACTAGGGGTTTAGATGAAGGAAAAACAAGTCATCCTTCCACTCTGCTTGCTTTGACGTTCTCTACCATGGTGCTTTATCCAGTCAATAGCAGTTGTTTCGAGGCTGGCACTGTGGCACAAAGGGTTAAAACCCCAGCCTGCAGTGCTGGCATCCCATATGGGCACCGGTTTGAGTCCTGGCTGTTCCACTTCCAATCCAGCTCCTTGCTAATGCCCCTGGGAAAGCAGCAGAAGATGGCCCAAGTCCTTGAGCCCCTGCACACAGGAGGGAGAACTGGAAGAAGCACCTGGTTTCTGGCTTTGGATAGGCTCAGCTCCAGCCATTGTAGCCATTTGAGAAGTGAACCAGTGGATGGAAGACTCTCCTCTCTCTCTCTCTCTCTCTCTCTCTCTCTCACTCTCTCTTCCTCTCGCTCAAAGTCTCCACCACTCTGTAACTCTTTCAAATAAATAAAACATTTAAAAAAAAATAACAATTGTTTCAGTAGCCATAAATGAATGTAGTTTGTCAAATACTGGTCTCATGGTACCCCAGAAGGAACCCAGCCCAGCAGGACAGGACCCCTGCTCAGAGATCTGCATCCCAGGGCCAGGGAGTACCTCCTCTGAGCCTAGACTTGCTCTCCTGCTGTAACAAATATTTGTGTGCTGCAATAATCTTCCTGGCCTTATTACTAATTTTCTATACAACTAATTTGCATATGACAAAATTAGTTTTTATAAAACCACCTTGTATAATCCACAATGTTAATTATTTAATAATTTATACTTAAGGTTCCCAATTATCCTGCTGTTTAGGCTCTGAAATAGTTTCCTTACGGAGATTAATCAAATAAGTTAGTGCCTTCTTTCCTTCGCCTGAATTAGAATCTAACAGGCAAGCAGAGCTGCAGTGGATGCCACGCGTGCTCTGAGATGTGAAATAAAAATAGTTACAAGGGTAATTTATAATCCTTACAATAATAATGGCCTGATTTTAGAGAATTATAAATGTCAGGTTAGCATTAAAAAGGAGATTACATTTTAATAACTGAAGACAATTACAATTTGGCTGACATGTCAGTTCAGATCCGAGGAGCCAATTTAAATATCTATATAAAGTAGATGTGGGAAACCTGTGTTCTTTTGGTGGTGCAGACAATTTATGCCACCTATTTAGATAACAGATAATGTGTATCTATTAAAAGCCTTCTCTGTATCTGAATAATGTCTTAGTAAAAATATTCGGAGTTATAGTCTCAGCCATATTCTAACCACCTAATTGAAATATGGTTGACATATAAAAAGTGTATATATTTTGTGTATACATCTTGATGAGTTTGGAAATAAGTATAACACTGATGACACCATCAAGGCCATAATCATACATGTTGATTCTCAAAGATTTCTTTCTTCTTTATTAACGTTGTTATTTTTGTGACAAAAACTCCTAACGTAAGACCAACTCTTTTAGAAAATTTTAAGTGCTCATTACAGTATTGTTAGCTATAGGCACCATGCCATAGAGCCAGAACTTACTTATCCTGCATAACTAAAACTTGTAACACTTTTGTCGTCAACTCCCTACTTCCCCCTCCTGCTAGCCCCTGGCAACCACAATCTACTTCTATGAGTTTGATTCTTTTAAGTGCCACATGTAACAGAGACCATACAACATTTGTTTTCTGCTCAATTTTTTCTTTACCGTATGATTTATGATGACTATGGAATTTGGGGCTTGGCATTGTAGTGCAGTGGGTTAAGTATCTGCCTACAATGCTTGTCTCCCATATCAGAGTTCTGGTTTCACCCCTGGGTGCTTTGCTTCTGATCCAGCTCCCCGCTAATATGCCTGAGGAGACAGCAGAAGATGGCCCATGTGCTAGGGCCCCTGCCTCCCACATGGGAGAGTTGATGGAGTTAGAGGATCCTGGCTTTATCCTGGCCTGTATCTGGCCATTGCAGCCATTAAAGAACTAGGCCGGTAGATGATATCTGTCTCCCCCCACCCCACTCCCTTTGCCTCCCTCTCTCTGTCTCATTCTCTGCCTCTCATTCTCTCTCTCTCTCTCTCTCTCTCTCTCTCTCTCTCTTCCTCCTTGCCTTATTTGAAGCAAATAAAATAAATCTTTAACAACATATGAAATTCTTATCCTTATTCCCTCGCCTCTCCAAGATTTGATGACAATACCCATACATCTTTGGAATAGCTAATCTAGAGTCACATATACATGGTAATTTTTAAAAGATGGCTGGGTAGGCCACTGAGTAAATGAGTCACTTAACTTTCTTGACAATATGGACCACATAAGCATACAAATAAATCCTAATGGATCTCATTCAGAGATTAAATGTAGATGAACACATAAGATTATTATGGTACACTTGGCACTAGGGACTCAGTATATGTGACAGGTACATTCTTTACACTGAGTCTGTTATTCAATCCTAACAACAGTGTTGCAAGAGCCTTATTATTATTATCCCCATGTTTACAGATGACTAATAGACACCGTGGTGCCTTGTTTAAAGCCATATAGGAAGGCCAATTATTTGCCTTTTATGCCTAAGCAGACGTGGTGGTGATGGTGGTGGTAATGATGGTAGGGAAGAAGGAATTCCCTATACATGGTCATGGCAAGTAGCACATGTAAATACTCAAAATCAAAACGTCCAGGCAAATAGTTTCTGCCGGTTTATCTGTGCCTTCCTACCCCTGTGACCTCTTCCCACCTCACCACAGGCTGTGTACAGCACTTTCTCACTTACTCATGAACTGGTTGGATGATTCACAAATGTTTGTGATTACTTCCTCAGCCCTATTTTCTATTGAACTGTAGAAGCAAAACAGAGAAATGGCCATTGGAAATATGAGGCAAACAAAATTATTTGAATTCTAAAATCCACATGAAACAGATCAGAATTAAGATTTGCTACCTAGTCTTCAAGAGACCAAATGGTTCTTGGACTGGTAAGATGACAGAAAAATCTCAATATGTAAATTACATCTAAATAAGTAGTCTATGACAGAAGTCAGTCTGTCATGAAGATAATGAGCAAGAGAGAGATTTGTATGGTAGGTCATATACTTTATAAATAATATTATGAAAATGTACATTATAATGCTTATGATGTTGTTGATTACCCCACTTAGAAGATCTGCTACATGGTGAAGACATTTGAAGCTACTTTAGGTGAAAAACAGATTTTAATAAATAGTTTCTTATAAAATAGTACTTGAACAAATATTTAAACCAAATAATTCAAGTGTTGAGTCCTATAGCACATCTATTAGTCCTGTTCCAAAAGAAAACCATTTCACCCATTTACAATTTTAATTTTTCTTCTTGTTTCCATGTTGTTAAATAATATATGGAAAAATATGTGGTATCACTTTATTGAATTATTTTACTGATTCTTGTAACAGCTAAGCATTCAGCACACCTATGCTGATTTCCATCAGCTACTCACTCCAAGCTGGTTTTCATTCTCTTAATTGATCCCATGTGAAAGTTAAGTATGTTATTTTGAGTTTGCATTTTTGGGGGGTCATCTTCATTAGTATGTTTGAACCCACACTTCAAGGGAACATATTTATACCTCTCCATGCTCAAATTCCATGTCCTGTATCTTTTTTTTTCTTCTTCTTCTTCTTTTTTTTTTTTTTTTTTTTTTGACAGGCAGAGCGGACAGTGAGAAGAGAGACAGAGAGAAAGGTCTTCCTTTGCCATTGGTTCACCCTCCAATGGCTGCCGCGGCCAGCGCGCTGCAGCTGGCATACCGCACTGATCTGAAGCCAGGAGCCAGGTGCTTCTCCTGGTCTCCCATGGGGTGCAGGGCCCAAGCACTTGGGCCATCCTCCACTGCACTCCTGGGCCACAGCAGAGAGCTGGCCTGGAAGAGGGGCAACCAGGACAGAATCCGGTGCCGTGTCCTGTATCTTTATATCTTACTAAGATTGATAACATTTAATTCCTCTTTGTTATCCATAATTAAGCCTTTTAGGTATCATCTATATCTTGGTTCCAAAGTTTGAAAAACCACTGATGTAATCATGTCATCATAAATATTAAATAGAATTCGTTGCCTATTCTGGAATTCCAATGTTGTAATTCTTATTACTTAAAACCATTATCTATAGGATCAAGGTCTTCATTAAGTGCTGTCTTCATTAAGCTATCCCAATAGTCATTTAAGGTCTTCATTCTGCATTTTAATTTATCTGATACCTAGACTGTCATTTTCTTGTATACTTATTTTCCTATAATTTCAAGTGGACTTACTTTGGGCGGTAATGTGGGAGAAAATGAAACTTATGTTTCTTTCATATATCCCTTATTCTTGCTTTCCACACTATTTGGAATCCATGCCACCTTTTCTCATGAAAATAGTGTCTTTGCAGCCTACCAACTGCCTGCTCTAATTGGGACCCATTTGTGTTCACAGCAGGCAACAAAGCTGTCACCCAAGGATTTCTTTTACAGTGAACTTTTGGGTTAGTTTTCTGTTTCTGATGATCCACATTTTTCTTTTTCTTTATTTTCAGGGTCGTTTTGCTGAAGTACGAATTTAAGAGACTTCCTCAGGGAAGGCTTTAGATTTCTCTGTTTTTGCTTTTTTAGATGGAAGGGATGTTATTTTGTTCTTAGGCATGATTCAAAGTTTTCCCAGAACAGATTCTAGGTTCAGAATAGTTTTCCAAAAAGGTCCTGATGAGGGCACTTCTCTACTGTTTTCTTGATGCTGGGACATCTGCCACCAGCTAGCACTTCCATTCTTTGTAGATTTCCTATTTGATTTATCTTCTCAATGCTTTTTATGATATTCTCTTGACATTTTAAGATCGTAAGTTCATACCCAGATGCAGGTATCTTTTCTTTCATTCATGTTGACACTTGGCAATCTCTTTCAATCTGTAGACTCGAGTCTCACTTGGGACTGGATAGTTTTGGTTATAATTTATTTCATTATTTGCTCTTCCTAGTATCTTTGGAATTTCTTCCTCTACTTTTTAGAAATTAGATATTATAACCTCTGGATTAAAACTCCAGCCCCTTCTTCTTTTCTCATGTGTTTTTGCACTATTTTTTGTTCTAAATTCTGGATGATTTCTTCAGCCTTTCCTTTGAACCCTTACATTTCTCTTCAAAATACAAACTGATGTTAGCTTCCAACAGCTAATTATTGCTTCCTAATTGACTCTTTTTCATACTGTGCTTTGTTTTATAAACAGATAAGGATTTGTGTATCTTCTTATGGAAGATATTAAAATTTTCTTTTGCTTCTGTGTTTCTACTGGTTGTTCTGTATTCCCCAATCTTTTTTTTTCCCTGCTATAGGATTTAATAAAATGTTCATTTATCCCTTTTTCTTTGTAGAATGAGGCATGAATGAGGCTACTTCAAAAAGTTAGTAGAAAATCCAATTAAATTTGTTTTGGGGTAATTTTTTTTAAAATCCTTGCATAGCTTTTTCAAACTGTGCACTTTCCATGAAATTGTAAAAAAAAAAATTGTTTGAAAGGCAGAATAACAGAGAGAGGACACACGGAGGGAGAGAGAGAGAGAGAGAGAGCTCTTCCCTCTACTGGTTCACCAAGAGTAGTTTCAAAAGAGAGAGGCTGATCCAGGCTGAAGCCAGGATGCAGGAATTCCAACCTGGTCTCCCATATGAGTAGCAGAGACCCAAGCAGTTGGGAGACCATCCACTGCTTTCCCAATCACATTAGTAGGAAGCTGCATTGGAAGCAGAGCAGCTGGGAAATGAACCAGTATTCCAATATGGGACACTGCTGTCACAAAAAAACAGTTTAACCCAATGTCCCCTCCATAAACTGTCTAAAGATTGTCTCATAGAAGGCCCAAACGAAGGTGTGCAGAGTTCAGGGAGAAACTGTAAAACGTAAAATTGTAAAATGCAGTGAAAGGAGTGATACCCATGGATGATAGACTCATGTGTGAACCATATTTTGATAAGGAGCTGCTTGGGATGCCACATTCTCTATTGGAGTGCCTAGGTTTGAATCTTGGCTCTCCTTCCAGTACAGCTTCCTGCTAATGTATATCCTGGGAGACAGCAGGTGATCGCTCAAGTACTTGGGTCCTTGACACTCACAGGGGAGACCTGAACTGAAATCTCATCTCTCAGTTTCAAACTGGCCCAGTCACTGCCATTGCAGACATTAATGTTGAGGACAGGAAATGTTTCCCTCTCTGCCTCTCTCAAAACTCTCTCTCTTCTTTGGTGTCTCTGTCTTCCAAAGAAATAAAATAAATGATCGTTTTATCACAAATTTTAATTAAGGAGAAAGCAGAGAACTTAATGGATGAAGACATTGCTTTTAGTGGAAGATGGCCTCTGCAGGGCATTAAAACAAAGAGCACAAACCTCTCTGTTTATATTCAAAATTCAGGGAGTAAACTTTTCTAGATTCCTGATTCAATCATTAAATTTGGTGGAAAAGGGTGAAGATTTATAGAGGGACGATTACAAATTTAGTTAGTTTGAGCATCTGGAAACAAAACAAATAATTTGACAGTTAACTTATTGAATTCTTTAGATTGAGACAATATACATAATAAATCCAGGAAAAAGATTACATTTAAAATATCAAGCCTTGTGCAAACTGGTTTTTTGAATAGATGCTAATAGGCCAGTTTGAAAAGCTGGGGAATCAGTAAAGCAGAGATTTTAACGTGAAGAAAGAAAAGCCTTTGTTAAATTGTCTGCGCTTAAGAATGCTCACAGTCCTGGTGGCAGGCCAAGAGGCTGAGCACTTGCTGCCTGAGTGAGTCTGAGCTGCACATCCACCTGATTTGGAAGGGAACTCATCCACACAGGAGATCACACTGAGACTCCTTATTCATCCCTGGCTCATGAGGCTCCTCCCTCCACACTTCCTATCAGCGCTGTGATTTTTATCAACAGAGGCAGGCTCCAGGGGAGCCTTTGGAGAAGCAGTTACCTCAAAGCCATTCCTGAATCTGGTCTTGTTTTTAAAAAGTAGGGACTGCAGTGGGGTGGAAACCAACTCCCTCTACACACCCCTGAGATTTTGCTGAATGCAATCACAAAGCTTCCTTCAATAATATTTAAAAAAACATAACAGGGAGGTAAGTTTTAGCTCCTTGATTCAAAACAGAAAGGAGCATCTGGAGAGTCAAAAGGCTCCAGGAAAGAAATTCAATTAGCAGCAGTAATGAGGGCACCTTGAGCCAATCAGAAGCCAAGGCTTTGTGGAGAGTCCAGAAGGTGGGCCATGGATGAGTGAAGGGCCAAGAAAGTAACTGAGCTCCCAGTTTCTCTCTGGCTCACTTCCCTACTCCTTCCATCTGTGAATCGCATAGCCAAGACCCCCAATCTGCAGAGAAATGATTATTTACATAGTGACTTTACCAAGGACTATTTGACTTTCATAACAGCAATGAGATGTCTGAAAGCCCATTGGTGTCCTAAGACCCTGGCTCCTAATCCTAGCGATGCTGTCTGGTGCCGTAGTGTTCTTGATCTGGGAAGCACCGATGATAAAGTTTCTATCATAGAAGCCCTTTTTCTCTGTAAAGCACTGTCTCCGGGAGTTTGCCTAAATTCCACACATTCAGCTATGATAGATGACTTCTGAATTCCCAACTATCCTGGGGTACACGTTTCTCAGCTGGTTATTTATTCGGAAAGAGAACTCTGATAAATGCTCTATTCTTAGGAGTCACAGGTGGGTAATAATGGAAGTTGCATGGGAAGAAAGGTAGAAAGCAAAGCGTTAATAGGACGGAGACAAGCTGAGGTGAGTAATTATAAGGAACCAGTGAAATCTGGAAGGAAAGAGCCTTGACAGTATCAAAGTTTTTAAATTCACAGTTTTGCTGTGACTTCAGAAACGTCAACAATCTCTAAAGCACTTCTCCATAGCTGGAGTAAGAGCTGGCATAGCTCCCATGGCTAGAAAAGGTAATGACCCCAGATAGACAATTGGTTCTGGCCATGTAATCCCCCAAATCACTTAAGGTTAGGCGTAAGACTAGAAAGCATTTTATGTCGCACCCTGCTCTAGCACTGTGACCCTGGTTAAGTCAGATCGTTCACTCTCTAAAGGTATAGTTTTATCAAACCATTATCTCACATGGTGGGTATGAGAATCAAATAAGATATTATGTAGAACATATCTTACAAAATATTAAATTTTTTTGCAAATAGAAGAACTTAGAGTACAAAACGTCAGCTGCAATGGCTCACCTTTACTTTTTATGAAGAGCCTTTCTGTATGGGAAGCCATCCTTGTATTGTTTGGTTGGGACCACTGACCATAGTGACCCACGTGCTCCCCAGGGACAGTCAAGGATAGTCCTTGGTCCTTCTGTCCACAGCAGTTGACCCTCAAGGAAGACATGAAGTAAACAGAACCAAAAAGAATCCTTAAATGAAATTTGGTAAATAAAAGCTAACACATGGAAAATCATCATGGTTACTTAGACGCGTCAACTTGACTGAGCCATGGAGGCCCAGATATTTGTTCAAATGTTACCGAGGGCATGTCTGAGAGGGTGCTTCTGTTCTGGATGAGCTTTTCATTTTCATTGGTAGACTGAGCAAAGCATATGGCTATCCCTGATGTAGGTGAACCCCTACAATCAATTGAAAATCTTAAAACAAAAGGGAAGACCCTCTAGAGAACAAGAAGAGCTCCTTTTGCCTGAATTTTTGAGCTGGGACATTGGTCTTTTCTTATTTTTTAGACTTGAACTAAAATGTGAAATGCTGTTGTCAAAGTACTTTGGTTTTAAGATTCAGCTGCCACTCTGGGGAGGAAAGTCAATCAGTCCAGTGGACAATTGCACTCCCAACAATTGTGCATGGTGTCATCCCACTGACCTCTGTGTTAGTTTCTGATGGGGTCTAATGTTTTACATAGAAACCTAGCAAAATGGCATCATGAGTGTTTTGGTTGTAGACATGCAGACACTCAAATGTAAAGCAGCTTCTTACTCACAGAATAAAAGTTTGGGGAGCGAAGCCAGCATTAGGTCCTGCCACCCATCCACAGTAAGAATCTTCACAATGGCCTGATAGAGTTCATTGTATTACTGACAAGGAAATTTCCCAAGAACCCTTGAACAGTCATAAATATTGTATTTCAGAAAGCATTTCAGTAAGTTAGATGTGTACAGAACGACAAGTCTTGTGGAAAAGTATGTGGCATTGTGGTTTAGCTTGAGGAGGGATGACACATCAAAATATTTCATCCTACAGGGACTGCAACTGCACCGTTAGAAATAATCTCCGCTCTATCAAGGCATTACTGGCTTCCAAGATAAATGCTGCTTCTTTCATTAAAATTTAATGTGCACTTTAGTGTAGGGACTGTTCTAGAAACTTTGCATACATTATCTCACTACAACTTCATCAGATCACTTAGGGAATTTACTAATGCCAATTTGCAAACAAGGAAAGTCACTTAGGTTGCCCATGATCCAACACATCATAGGTAGCAGAGTGAGGCTGTGCATCTCAGTCTTCTGGCCAAGCTGAGCATGCTATATATGTCACTTGTGTTGTCACATTGACAGCCAGTAGCAATGATTTTTCCAGTTCATGCTCACATGTTATGCTATCTGGTATTACTTGGTACTTAACCTGTTCACTCACTTACCTCCAGAACATGTGGGCTCAGTTTTACTCTTTGTGTTTTAGCTGAAAGCAAAAGTGAACATCCCAATGACTCAAGAACCCAATCAAACTGGGACTTCATGTGCAGAAAGAACGAGAAAAAAGTGTATAGAAAATAATTCTTAAAGCCTCATAACAGAAGGAGATGTTACTGTGATGTAAAAAAGATCTTACAACAGAAGAGTAACACTCGACAGTTCACAATGTCAGGTCTAACCAACAACATCTCTCCTGAAAGCCCCAGAGAGGCAAACTGCTATCAATGTTAACTGTTCAGTGATCCAGCAAACTCACAGACCCTGTCTCCAAAAGGCTCCTGTGGCCTTGAGCAAACTCTGCTGCACAGGCTGGTTAACTCTTCCTGGGGGAACCTGGCCTCCTTGTCTTCTTCCTCAGTCATTCCACTTACATCCTACACTGGGATCATTGCTGTGGTGGCTTCTTCAGGCTAAGATGTTCTCAGGCATTCCATATGGCTAAATCTCTTACCTTGTTCAAGTTCTTGCTGTCAGCTTCTAGTGATATCTACTCTGATACCCCTTTCAAAATTGTAGCCTCTCCATCACATACGGCAATTGTGAATACCTACGTCTGCTTGAAGTTGGTCCCATAGCATGTATTATCTTCTAATCTTCTATCTACTCATATATATATATATATACACACATATACATAATTTAATTGCTTATTGGCTGTGTCTCTGTGAAGACAAGGACATTTTGGCAAGTTGTTCACTGTTCTTAATTTGGTGAATAATTGGACAAATATTGGACAAAGTATTGGACAAATATTTGTTGGCTAAATGATCAAAAGTAGCCTTTAGATATTTAATGACCTACAACATTAAATGGCACCTCAACATATATTGATCCCTTATTAAACTGCAGCACCCCTGAGTGTTTCATTTTTCCTTTTTTATGTGAGACAGAGAGACATCCCATCTACTGGCTCATTCCGCAAATGCTTGGGAGTTGGGAACTCAATCTAAGTGTGCAATGTAGGTGGTTGGGACCAAACTGCTAGAGTCATCACCTGCTGCCCCCGCCCAGGGGATACAATAGAGGTTAGCTGCTTAGAATCAGGAGCAGAATCACAACTCAATCCGAGGCACGCTGGTATTGGCTGCAGGTGCACTCTGGTATTGGATGCAGGTGTTTTGAGCAATGACTTAATAACTAGAAAAAACCCACCCCAACTTTTTTATTAATTGTTCTTATCTAATGAATAAAATATTACCATTTATATAGTATCTGACAATTGAAATTGCCAAGGTGACTAATATGGCAGTTAGTGTAAAATTTTAGGCATTTAACCTCCTCATCACCAGTCATTCAGTATCCATTCACTTATTTATCCTTTTCTCATTTAGTTGGCAAATATTTATATCCCTACTATATGTTATGGCTGCATAGGGCATGATTCATTCATAAAAAGCACTCATAAATTGAGATGAAATTTTGTATTAAAATTACTAGAGGTGCTGGCACTGTGGCTCAGTAGGTTAAGCCTCCACCTGCAGTGCTGGCATCCCACATGGGTGCTGTTCTAGTCCTGGATGCTCTTCTTCTGATCCAGCCCTCTGCTATGTCCTGGGAAAGTAGTGTAAGATGGACCAAGTTCTTGGGCCCTTTTACCCATGTAGAAGCTCCTGGATTCAGATTGGCACAGCTCCCGTTGTTGTGGTCATTTGGGGAGTGAACCAGTGGATGGAAAATTTTTCTTTCTGTCACTCCCTTTTACTGTCTGTAATGCTACCTCTCAAATAAATAACTAAAGTCTTAAAAAAAAGTAAAAGTAAAATTATTAGAACAATGAATAAATAATGAATTTTTTGATTGTCCTCTCTATTCATTCTTTTGCAATGACGTTCTGAAAATGATACATTTTAAGTCTTCAGAAAACTCTGTCCCTACTTATGGGCAGAGTTTAGATTCCAGTAATGTTAACTCCAGGTCAAACACAACCCAGGTTCCCTGTCCTATTGAAATTAGTCAGTTCCTGGAACATCTAATTCCTGGGATGTGTTCCCTAAATACGCTTCCCAGTGAGAGGTCTTAGGCGAAAGGTGGATGTACTTGAAGTTCTTTGAGAGAACAATGGTCAAGGCAGGTTGATACTGAGGGGGAGTGAGGAATGAGAAGGACTCCTAGTTTCTGGCTGAAATCCCCTGCAGAGGATGGAGGTCCTATCTACCCAGGTGGAGAAGACTGGAGGGAGAGCAGGGCTTCAGAAGGATTTCACTGGAGAAGCAAAAATAACCTGAAAGACATAGCTCTAATTCCACATAAATTCAGATTATGTTCACAAGAGGGCAGGGAATTCTCAACACAAAACACCTGAATTCATGTTACTTCACTGAATTAACATGCCCTTCCCTCCAAAAAATAATGGGTGGAAATTACTGTCACGAGCTGTTTTTACAGAGGAAGGAGTGATGTGTTGGGGGGAGGGAGGTGATGAGATGCTGTAACAGGCAATGCTCCTAACAACAAAATGTTAATTTCTATCATGAGAGAAAAGCTGAAGAACCAAGAAGCCAAAAAGCATAAAATGCACCGATAGAAATGCAAACAGATGATAAAATGCCCCTGTGCCTTAATAGCTCTAAGTGACCTACCAAATTAGCTTCTGTCACCTTGCTAGAATCGTGAAAGCTGTTTGCTCAACTTGGAAGCAGAGGAAGAACTAGTTCTGCTGTGAAAACAACATGAAGGGTATGCATATTACCTAGTGTGGGTGTATGTAGCGTGTGCTGTGTATCATTAGCATTTGGTGTCATTTCTGCAATGTGTGGTGTATTTATGTGTTGCATGCATGTAGTATGTAGTGTGTCTTGTGTGTAATGTGTGTGGTATGTATGGTGTATGATGTTTTGCATGTGTGGTATGTAGTGCTTGTTTCTGACATGTGTGTAGTATGTGTGTAGATTATGGGTTGTGTGTGCGGTCGGTGTGGTGTATCATGTTTTGCATGTATGGTATGTAGTGCTTGTTTCTGACATGTGTGTAGTATGTGTGTAGATTATGTGTTGTGTGTGCGGTCTGTGTGGTGTATAGTATTTTGCATGTGTGGTATGTAGTGCTTGTTTCTGACATGTGTGTAGTATGTGTGTAGATTATGTGTTGTGTGTGTGGTCTGTGTGGTGTACAGTGTTTTGCATGTATGGTATGTAGTGCCTGTTCGGGTCATGTGAGTGTGTGTGCACACGTGGTCATTCATGGTAGAGAAGGATGAGTTGTAAGGCAGCAATGGGAGCAACTGACACAGCACTTTCTGCTCCACCTCCTTCCCCAATCTGGCCCCGTGGCAGCCAGCTCCCTGGTGGTTCTCCTGGTGCCAGCCCTTGGCAATAGGTTGGAGCCTCCACACCTGCGTGTGGTGGGGAGCGGGTGTCGGAGGCCACAGGCCTTTGTGGGTGCACAGATGGACTCACAGGTGGTAATCAGTACAACACTTTGCAAAACAAGCTTAAAGGAGGCATCAAGCCGAGACGTGGGCAGTTACAGCAAACCAGTGACTGGAATGAGGAGCAGCTCCAGCCTGGGTCCCCAGGCTCACCAGTTCAGTGACCCCAAATCCTAACACTACCTCCTGCTTCCAAGGCCCCTGGAAACCAAACCCCATAATGTCTGTCCAACCTCACACACCTCCTGTCCCAGTAAACATTCAGGCTCCTGCCCTGTCTGCCAAGCATGCTTGTTTATTCGATTTGGGGGGATTTGTGTTATATTTGTCCGCTTTCAGCAATCCTAAAGCCTCTTTTTCTTCCCCCTGCATTCAAGGCCGAACTTTCTGTGCTAAGTATCCTCTAATTTCCTGATAAAGCCGCTACAGGTATAGAGCTTTATGTGATGCCAACTGTGATCTGTTCCTTCTCCAATTTAATACATACCTGCATGCTCCTAACACCTCTGCTGTAGATCTATGTGTCGGTCTCTACAATGAAATAACACATGTTTGAAGAAAGAGGATGTGTCTAAAATTGGATTTATTTTCCTGTATCATCTCTTACCCCAATGCCAAGCCCATGCTTTCCATGGGAGTGTGGAGAGATGTCTAACCCACTGTTAGAGTCCACTTCAGCTCTGCTTACAAAGTCCCAGAGGAAGGTCATCTCTGGGCAATCGCTGAGCTTCAAAGCAGGGTGGGCCACCCTCATCAACCCTGAGAGCTGATCCATATTCCCGCAGGTGCCTGGGGAAGGCTTTGTTCTGGGCTTGTTTCCATCAGTCACTGAGGAATGTGACACATGAACCAACAAATGTCGGGAAGGCTCATCTGGTTTTTTGTCCTGAAAAGATGTCCAAGGAGAGGAAAATAGATGTATGTATGTCCCACAAAGTTGGGAAGTAGGCAGCTAGGTGTGGCCTAAGGGGAGACAAGTTGGAGGCTCTGCCTTTATCCAACATCCTTTATACAGAGACACGAAGGGAAGGCTCTTTAGCAAGAAAGGAGGGTCTTTCTCCAGATGACATTCTCAGACTCAAGTAGGACCAGTGGTTGGGAACTGTGGTAGCCATTTTGGCTGCAAGTCTTGGAACAATGAAATGAGCTGCCAGGAAGGTACTCCCCTCCAGGGGCAATAAGACATCAGCAGACCACCTGTGAGGGTAAGGGTTGTTCCAGTGAGACCTCCTGTGCCGGGTGAGAAACCGAACCTGAAGCCCTGAGATTCCTGACTCTGTGACCGAACAAAGCAACAGGCACAGGAGGAAGCCTGAGATTCTCAAACCTGCTTCTTCATTTTGATGCAAGACTTTTCCTGACTCCCATAACACCCTAGGTCCCAGACACTGCACCAAATCTAAGGACAACACACAATACCATTTTGCTTTTAATTGCATTTACTTACCAAATAAATAGTAAGCTGTTAAGACATAAATGCTTAGTGTGTTGTTTGGACCTAACTTCTTTTTTTAACTTTTATTTAATAAATTTAAATTTCCAAAGTACAACTTTTGAATTATAGCAGTTTTTTCCCCCATAACCTCCTGCCCACCCACAACCATCCCCTCTCGCACTCCCTAACTTCTAAGTGAACAGAACTGGTGATTATTTCTTTTGGCCTGAAGAAGAGGAAAGAGTATGCCTTATACCCAGAGTTTGGGGAATGCTGCCATAGCATTTCATGGGGAGGTGGACGTGGTTAGGTGTCTCCTGGCCCACATTACAGCTGTGCCCCTTCTCAGGAAAGGCCCACTGGAGAAGTCGGAGCACTGGCTAGGGGCATCATGGCTTGGTTGCATGGAGGGGATGGCAGTGTGATCCCATTCTAAGAAATGGTGTTGTGTTCAGCTACCTATGCTGCAACCATTCTGCTGAGTCCTGTCTCTCCCCTCTAAGCGGAAGCCCCATCAGATCTTTCCAGCACCTATGACCTGAATTCTCTTCACCATTCTCCATCCCTCGAAAAATCCAAGAGATTGACTGTTTGCAATACACCAGGCATTAAGCTAGGATCTGGGGATACCAGGAGCAATTCAGCAGGTTCACAGGAGATGCATCAGAGTCCAGAATGTGATTCTGGCCCAGTCAGCACTGAATCATATTCCATGGCTGTAAGAGGGTATTTGACATCCTAAAATCTCAGGCACTCTCATGTCCCCATGAGGTCATAGAAACAGCCAGCCACACATTCTCCATGCCTTGTCTAGGTCTTCCATACTCCTCCCAGTCTCATCCTAGAAGCCTGTACTATAGTCAGGCTGGTCTAGTCACTCTCTCCCAGCCACTTTACATTCCTCCATGAGTTCACCTTCACAGCTTTGTCCATGCCGTCCCCACCGCCATTCCCATGGTCATCCTTGCCTTGCTCTCATCTCCAGCAGACCTGCCCAAGGCTCAGCCTTTCCAGACAATGTGTTGCAAGTCTGGTTCACCAGATACTTAGTCTGAGGCTTCAGGATCCTCTCATGGTTTTACAGTCATGAATCTAAGTTACCACATGATTATAATCCTAGGAGTTAATTTAATTTGTGGTTTAAATCCCACAGTGCAATGAAGATTATAAAAATATCTTTAAGAAAATGAACAGATGCCTGGATTTAATGGAAAGGAAAATAAATCAAGATGATAACTCCTATCATTTAAAACAGTAACTGACACACAGTAAGCAGCGAAAATTATTTTATGCATGTTAACCTATTTAATTCTCATAATCTTACAAGATACACACTGATAGGGGAATGGTAACACTAAAATGGCAGGCAAAATGGCTAACATCACTCCACTAGAAAGTGGCAAGAGGGGCTGACATTGAGGTAGAGTTGGTTAAGTCACTGCCAGCAATGCCAGCATCCCATATGGGTGCAAGTTCAAGTCCTGGCTGCTCCACTCCCAATCCAGCTTCCTGCTATTGTGCCTGGGAAAGCAGCTGAACATGGTCCAAATGCTTGGGCCCCTGCCACCCACATGGGAACCCTGGATGAAGTTCCTGGCTCCTGACTCCTGACTCTGGACTGGCCTGGCCTTAGCCATTGTGGCCTTTTAGGGAGTGAACCACTGGATGGAAGATCTCTCACTTGCTCGCTCGCTCTCTCCCTCCCCCAACCCCATAACTCTGCCTTTCAAATAAATAAATGAAACCTTAATATAAGAAAGTGGCAAGAGCCAGAGTTTGAACTCAAGTGGGCTGGCTGCAGCATCCACATTGTTCACACAGTGTTCTGCTGCATTCTTGCTTTTCCATCTCAGGTGCAGCCTACATGAATAGTCATAAGGTACATATTCATTGCTATTTAATTTATAACTAAGTAATGTATTTTTACAAATGTAGGAATTGTCTTCTGTTATAATTTCTCAATATAACATCTCCTTTCTTTGCCCAACTGAAATTCTTTTTCATTTTTCTAGGTTAACATTACTTTGGGAAGAAAGCATAATATGCATGTATCTATGTGATTTGGTCTCCAGTGAGTGTTTGGCTATTCAGCTCACCAGCTAATATTTGTGGAACATTTACTATACACTAATCACTCTATTAGACAGCAGAAAGATGAGCAAATCCCCAATTTTTTCCCTTAAAGACACCCAGTGTTGTCTCAACAGTATTTACAGCTGATGCTCACTGAGCACAAACATGTGGTGGGTGTTTTACATGCATCATCCCACCTAATCCTCATGCCAATGCTAAAAGGCAGTTACTGTTAATATATTGACTTAACAAATGAGGAAATGAAGCATCAGAGAAACTAAGGCCTAGGGCCAATGTTACAGAGATAACAGTTACAAGGCGGGGATTTGACTCAGCATGTAACAGACAACAAGCTTGTGACCCTCACTCTGCCCTGCCTACTGAGAGTTGGGGCCTTCGAGAGAGAGGTCTGTATCTGCGTGATTCCTGGCACAGCCAGTGATGTAAACACAGCCCTCTGAGGACCTGGAGATGGAGGTGAGTGATTTCCCCATGCAGATACACATCTTTCCTTGATTTGTGATTAGTCATTCTCCAAGGCTTCAGTGTCTCACTGGGAAATAGCAATGATGACTTGGACATTCCAACTTCCTTTGTCCATGTCTCAGTTTGTACAGGTGGTGTACCTGCCACTTTCAGTCTCAACCTCTTGCCCCCAAATCCAAACCCAAGAGGCACACAATGGACAGGAACGACTAATATAAATTGCTACCTAAATAGGATGGATCTGCCTGAGTTCTGTGAAATTTTCCCACTGCAGGGAAACTAACCAGCTCCCAAAGAAACACAATACTAAGTTGCACTGTGTGCCGTTTCCTTAAAAACCAGTCATACCCTACTCACAGATCCCTTCTGAACCAGCCTCATAGACTGAGAGTGTGAACGATGCGCAGGCTCCGGCTTGGCACCCATTTGCCTTGGGGATCCTGGGAAGCAGGTGTGCCTGCAGCACAGCCTCCAGACCAGCACCCAGCAGGGGTCACTGCCCAAGAAGCTCAAGACGGGAGAGTGCTGGAGCAGCTCTGACAATGACACGTCCTCGAATGCAGCTTTCTCTAGGTCTGCAATATCAACCATTTCTGCAGTTCTCACTAAATCAGGATGACGGCTCCACCAGAGAAGCTGTAGGTCTGATCTGAAGGCACAGAAAGGGTCATCAAGAAAAGAAGCATCCCCCAAACTCATGGCCACTAAGACCTTTGGGCCCTTCAGTGTAAAACCAGCAGGTAGGGGTGAGGAACCCAGTAGCCAGGGAAGGCATTGGGGAGTTCACGTCTTCCACTTTCCAGCTTTTTTTTCGCTTGTCATTAGCATGCTCTCTCCTGGGGTGTTGGCCCCATGACTGCCACTGGGCTTTGAACACACCAAGAACCACAAATCTATCATTCCCTTCCTCGATCTGTCCGTGCAGGGCCTGACTCTGTATAACAACCCTGTGCCAGGAGCAGTTGAACCGTGAACACAGGTGGCAGAGCTACCACAACCTTCCTTCTCTGACCACCTCCTCTTTGGAGAGGCTCAACAGACACTGGCTCGCTCCCTGTGAACACATATTACACACGGGCCTGTTCTTTTTCTTCAGTAGCTGTATAAACAGGATCCCCCTAACAGGCAAAATACTCATTAGCAGTGTGTTCCTGCCAGCTGCTGGAAGCAGGAACATAAACACATCCCTGAAACAAACGCCATCCCTACTGCACCCTCGGCCCCTGGGTATCCTGTGCAGGAGGGAGGAAGAATGGGGACAGGCTTAATGAGAGGAGCAGTCCTGCATTCAAAGGCAGAGATCCGCTTGGCATTTAGCTTCAGGTGCTGGAGCCACCCAGTTCCTTTCCCTCCTGCTGTCTCTTTCCATTAGCACAGAGGCCACCGCCATGAGGAGCTTTGCTGGATTCTCCTGAGAACAAACCAAAGAGGGTGGGGAAGAGGAGTGTGCGCCTTCAGCTGCAGATGTGTGAAAAGAGCCATGCTATGGGCTAGACTACGTCCCCCTAAATCCATGTGTTGCTGTTCTAACTCCAGTGCCGCAGAAGTGACTGTATTTGGAAACTGGGTCCCTAAAGAGGCAACTAAGTTTAAAACAGTCATATGGGTTGATGCTAATCCAATATGACTGGTGTTTCCATATCAATAGGAGCTTAGGACACAGGCTCGGCGGGTTGAGCATGTTTGGACACAGGGAGAAGACAGCTGCTGCCAGCCAAGGAGAGAAGCTTCGGAACAAAATGGTACCTTGGTCTTGAGCTTCCAGCCTCCACAACTTGAGAAATACATCTCTATGTATAACCTTGCCTGTCTATGAATCTTTATCACAGAAGCCCTGGAGCACAAGCCAGCTTGGGAGAAGCCAATGGGAGGAGCACCTATCTGGTGCTCTGTTCCCTTCTTCTCCCACCAGCACACATCCTGTCATGTCTTTCACTCCCCAAAGTCTCCTGATGGGCCCAGGGCTGCTTGTCTGGAAAGTAAGTTAAATTCTGCTTGAAAGTCTCTAGTTGGTATAACCCTACGGATTTCTGAGTGCAGGGGGTAGGTGGGGATCTTGATGCCTTTCTAGGATGTTCCTTTAGTTTAAGGTGCAGAAATGGCCCTGTTTGCTCATGACAGTTCTGTCTTACTCCTGTGGTCATAGCATAATGATTAATAACATCTCCTTCACTCTTCCATCCTGGTTTGGATGATAAATGGTTTGGTTAAGTTATTCTACCTGCCTTTGCCTGTGCATGCTCCTGAGTGTCAGAATACTAAGTTAAATAATAGAACTGAATAAATCATTCTAAGCATTTATCGAATGCCAACATTCACTTTCTTTACCGTGGGTTAGAGAATGTGTTATATGACATTAATCACAATATTTAGAAATTATTTTAACCTATGATTAGATCCATTATTATAATTCAGCTTTATGTAGACTCTCTAAGTTCAAGATCAATCCTTCTTTCTTAGAAGAAGACTCTTGGGTAAAAAGGGTCCCTTTCAAAATCTTTAAGGTCTTCTCATAGGACACACAGTAGCAGGGTCAAAACTGAAATGTTTGTGTTTACCACAGTTATTTATTTATTGTGTTTTGTTTTTTTTTCCTTTTTGAAGGGTGTGGATGGAGGCAAAGGGAATCAACACTTTTTTGTTTGTTTGTTTTGGGTTGAATATTTAAAAACAAATAATGGTGAACCAAACAAAGGAGATCTCACCTTGACAGGCTCAAGGATGGAAAGAGCGCTTCTATTTTTCCCTTAGAGAAAAGAAATGAAAGGGGAGGCCTGAGCCTCTGCTGAAGTTAAGCCCAGAGGCAGAATTTGCCCATTTTTTTCCTTTGCCTCGCTGTTTTACCTCTTGATGACATGTGGCCCATTTGCCTGTGTACAGAATCTCGTTGAAGAGATGAAAACCATTAAAAGGCTGTGTATGGCTATTGTGCTGCTGTTTCAAATTGCAGAGGGAGGGATAAGGTCAGGTTTATATTAGCTCTGACTCAAAGAAGCCGCCCTGAGTACAAGAGTTGGAGCCAGGGAGGCAGGCACAAGATTTTCATCCACCTCTACTTAATAAGGCAGTGAAGGCTAGAGGGAGCAGCAGATGTTCTGCCTGGGTGATGAATGGCCCAAGAGTGCTCAGAGATTGTAGCCAGCTGGCATGAGAGATGGCCTTCGACAAGTGGTTAATAATTGCTTGAAGGAAAGCAGTTTGCAGAATGAAGAGTATAATTCTGTAATGAGGGATTTAATACCCACAAACTTAACTAGAAATGGAACAACAAGACTGTCCAGAAATGGGTGGAAAGTCTTCAAAAGCAGCTCCTAGAAGGGGAGACAATAATATGATCAGGTTAGCAGAAGGTGCTGAGTCCAAGTTACAGCAACAAGATCTATTATCTGTAGCTTTACCCTACTCACACACTGTATGTGTACAATCTGGTGATTGTTCAATGGATTTTTAACAGAGCCATCCTCACTACGAATAAGGTCATCACATGTCCATCACTCCAGAAATACCTCTCCATCCTACTCACAGCCATTCAATGCTCCCACGTCCCAGCCCCATCTGATCAGCAATCTGCTTTCCAGTTCTACATATCTATGTTTAATAAGGATCCTTTCTGCCTGGCTTCTTTTGCTTAACATAGTTTACAGGTCTCTCCATGCTGTGGCAGGTATCAGTAGAGCGTTCCTTTTTATAATCTCTGAAGAAGATTGCACTATGTTGAGTATACCAAACTCTCAGTTCACCAGCTAGCAGACATTTGGATTGTTTCCAGTTTGAGCTGTCCTGAATTATGTTGCGATGAACGTCCATATGTAAGTCTTTTTGAGGGCATAAGTTTTCATTCCTCTCAAGTAGATTCCTAGGATTGTAATTATAAGATCCAATTGGAACCCAGGTGCCGTGGCTCAACAGGCTAATCCTCCGCCTTACAGCGCCGGCACACCGGGTTCTAGTCCCGGTCGGGGCACCGGATTCTGTCCCAGTTGCCCCTCTTCCAGGCCAGCTCTCTGTTGTGGCCCGGGAGTGCAGTGGAGGATGGCCCAAGTGCTTGGGCCCTGCACCCCATGGGAGACCAGGAGAAGCATCTGGCTCCTGGCTTTGGATTAGCGTGGTGCGCCGGCCGCAAGGCACCAGCCGCGGTGGCCATTGGAGGGTGAACCAACGGCAAAGGAAGACTTTCTCTCTGACTGTCTCTTTCACTGTCCACTCTGCCTGTCCCAAAAAAAAATCCAATGAGAAGTCTATTTTGCCCTTTAAAGAAACTGCCAAACTTTTTCCCAAAGTGACTGTACCACTGTACATTGCCATAAGCACTGTATGACATTTAAGTTTTTCTAAATCGTAGATGTTACTCTGTATTGTCTAGTTTCCTATTATAGACATTTTAGTAAGTATGAAGTGAGTTTTTTAATGATTTATTTATTTTAAAATCAGAGTTACTGAGAGACAGAGAGAGAGAGAGAGAGAGAGAGAGATCTTTCTGGTTCACTCTCCAGATGATGGAACAGCCAGGGCTACACCAACCAAAGCCAGAAGCCAGGAGCAGGGGCCCAAACACTTGGACCATCTTCCACTACTTTTTCCAGTCTGTTAGCAGGGAGTTGGAGCAGAAGTGGAATAGCCAGACATGAACCAGTACCCATATGAGAAGCTGGTGTCACAGTTGGCAGCTTTGCCTGCCATTCCACAACACCGGCCCCCTAAAGTGGTTTTGCTTCCATTCTGACAATGGTTAGCCCATTTCCATGTGATTATTATTTGTTTGTAGATCTACAGTGGAGCTTATGATGCAATCCCAGAGCCTACACTTTGCAGTACAAAGACTCTCCGAGCATGAGCTGGAGCGCTGCAGATCAGATGACAGAGCAGAAAAGAGGAGCAGCACTTCGGAGCTTGAGATGACAAGTGACTTGGTCCATCTTTTTTTTTTTTTATAATTTTTAAAGGATTTATTTATTTATTTGAAAGGCAGAGTTAAAGAGAAGCAGAAGCAGAGAGAGAGAGAGTTCAATCTTCCAACTGCTGGTTCACTCCTCAAATGGCAGCAATCATGCACATTAGCAGGAAGCTGGATTGGAAGTGGAGCAGCCTGGTCTTGAACTGATGTCCCTATGGGATGCCAGCACTGAAGGTGGTGGCTTTACTTGCTAATTCACAGCTTTGGCCCCAGCTTGTGCTTCTTGATCCTATCATTTGCTGAGGCAGGTTTGGGATGAGCAGAAGAGTAGGTCTCAGTATCTCATGCATTGAAAATCTTCTCTCATCTCCCTTGCCTCTCCTGCATTTATCTCATCTACAGCTGCATGCTGTTGACATAGACAAAGATAAACCAAATGAAAATTAACAGTGGCTATCGATTAATAGCTTGCCGTAGCCAGGAAGTTAATGTGCAAACAATTCATTCAGGGACTGTGTTTAAAATGCTGATTCTGATGAAGGATGAGATCCGAGATTCTGCATTTTTAACAAGCTTCCAGGTGATGCGGAGGCTCCTGGTCTACTGACCAAGCGTTCCACAGCCAGGGTCCAACATTAGGCTCAGAGAAGGTATAATTAATGGAAAACCATGAATGAATTGTGATAGCCACTGGGACTATCTACCTGGAGCTGCTGTAGAGTGAGATGCTGTAGAGAAACCAGCAATGGGAAATCTGGAGGCATGAGATCTGTCACCGTCTGAAATTAAAAATAAACTGTGTATGATCTTGAGTAGCACACAGTTTGCAAGCCTCCGCTTCCTAACATACTATAGAAGTGGTTTGCAATCAATCATCTTTATAGGACAGAAATTATGATAATTGATATTTTAGTCCTTACTCCATTCACCCTATGTGATAACATCTTACTGTGAGAGTTGCTATTTTATTAACAAGTGAAACCATGTTAGGGTTGTCATATTAAATACAAGACATCCAGTTATACCTCAATTTCAAACAAATTACAAATAAATGTTAATTTATGCCCCATGTAATATCTGGGACACACTTATACTAAAAAAGTATTTCTAGTTTATGTGAAATAGAGATTGAATGGGGTATTCGGTATTTTCATCTGCTAAATCTACAACCTGAAGAGGTTCTATATCCAGTTTATGCATGAGAAAACAAATCATAGATTATAAAACAATTTGCCCAAGATGACCCATCTAGTCAGTGAAGGAGTCGGTGTTTGAAGATGCAGAGGGGTCTCCCTCTGTGCTGATCGTTCTCCCTTAGACTGATAAAACTAGTTGAGGGGCAGTCACATTTTAATGAAACGGGGGGTATGAGTAAGTTGATGAAAGCAGGAAGATCATTATCTAGGTGAAGGTGTTGCATGGAGTTTATTCTATTCTGAATTTGTACTCAGCCTTTCCTTGCTTGCAATAGGTCATCCTCAATGCCTAGCTTTCTGAGCAATGATCAGGATAGGACTGCTTTATGAAACCCCTTTTCTGCATAAATCAGACTCCACATGTTGCTCCATCTCTCCTTAGTCTTTCAGCTGTAATTTCAGAAGTATTGCCCTTTCTTCTCCAGAGTTTTATTGCATGCTGAGAACAATATGAACCTTTTAGTTTCGGAGAGTTTTTTATTTAAAATGTGCACAGTTTTCCCTTGAATTCATTTAGTTTAGGAGATGAGTGTCTTCTATTGTATAAAAGAAACACCAGGATTCTGACATTTCTCTGTGAACTCACATCCATCATCTTCTCCTACCTGCATTTACTGCTCCAGGCTTCACACCAAAATGAGCCAAACTGCATCCTTACTGTCCAAAATAATTGCTTAGAGAACTTCTTTTTTAAAAAATATTTATTTATTTTGAAAGGCAGAGCCACAGAGAAAGAAGGAGAGACAAAGAGACAAAGATCTTCCATCCCCTGATTCACTCCCCAGGTGGCTGCAATGATCAGTAGTGGACCAGGCTGAAGCCAGGAGCTATGAGCTTTATCTGGGTCTCCCACATGGTTGGGAGAAGCCTAATAAACACTTGCACCATCTTCTGTGGATTTTCCCAGGCCATTAGCAGGGAGCTGAATTGGAAGTGGAGCATCTGGGACACAAACCTGTGCCCATATAGGAGGCTGGTGTTACAGTGGCGGCTCTACCTACTACTCTACAATGTCAGCACCTTAGAGAACTTCTTATTCCTCTTTCCCCTCCACATTTCACCTCTTACCTGTCAGCATACATTTCTGTCTGATGCGGAAGCCTCCAGTTTGTTCCTGCTACAAATAGCATGTATGGAACTCAGCATCTGGAAGTTGGAAGTACCTAATTCCTTTCTGAATAGTCTCTCCCTAGAATGACCAATACTCAGGCTGTTCCCTTCAAATAAACACCAGCCTGCCATGGCTTTTCCATTTCTTTATTTAATAGAGGAGACTATTAAGGAAACACAAAGTGCTTTGGGAGTGGTCTTCCTCTTCAGTGATCCCAACAAGCCATTCCCAGCCATCCCCAAGACCGTGTGGGAGAACATCATCAACTGACCTCAGACTAGGTCTTAGGATACGACTCCATGGCTGGGAGATTTGAGCTTGCTTATTGCTTTGAATAAATGTGCTTTGCCTTCTCCTTGGGTAGGAGGCTTCTACATGTTTATGAATGTGCTGTGCAAATTCTAAGTTCTTCTCTACCTTGTTTATTTAATCCATTGCCTCAACTCTAGTGCATCCTGTGCTTAATAAACATGGAGTCCTGCCAGAACTAGAGTCAGCCAGCAGCTGAGGACTCTACCTCCATCCTGCCAATGCATGGGCACAGAGGAGATCCATCCTAGCCATGCCAACGTCACAACACCACTAAATTATTTTACCTATGCTTTCACTTAACAATAACAGAAAGCCACACCAAGAGAATTTTTTTTTAATGATGTGGGGTGTGTTTATGAAAGAAAGTTGGGTTTTATTTATTTATTTTTAAAGATTTATTTATTTATTTGAAAGGCAGAGTTACAGAGAGGCAGAGAGAGAGAGAGATGTCTTCTATCTGCTGATTTACTCCTCAAATGCCCGCAACAGCTGGAGCTGGGCTGATCTGAAGCCAGGAGCCAGGAACTTCTTTTGGGTCTCTCACTAAGGTGCAGGGGCCCAAGCACTTGGGCCATCTTCCACTGCTTTCTCAGGCCATAACAGAGAGCTGGATCGAAAGTGGAGTGGCCAGGACTTGAGCCATGTGGGATGCCAGCACTGCAGGAGGCAGCTTTACCAGGTACGTCCAGTGCCAGCCCCAAGAAAGTCTCTTGCTTCCAGAATCATATAGCAAAGAACAGGATCCATTTCTCCACACAGAGAGCAAACTATTGCTTGTGAAGTTCACGGGAATAGTTTTCGTAAAGAGCATACTTTAAAAGTGGTCTAAATAATTATCAAAATGAACAACCCCAAACTCTCCAAATCATTTACCAACCAAATTTTCTACTGACCATTTCCTCAAATGCTGTCGGTTTTTCACCACATTTGAAGTAAACAGGAAATCAAGAGGTTAGCACAGGGCAGTAATGCCAGTAGAGACAAAGGTGAACCCTTGGGCCAGCTTCATCCTGGGTGGGTGAGCAGCACCACCCTGCTGAACAGGATGGAGTGACTGGGTCCTCCATCTCTTCTCCAGCGGCTGCTTAGGAAGGCAAAACTGGAGTGAGCAGTCTCCCAGCAGCAGAATAGAGAACAGGGAAGCAAACTTCAGCAGTCTAATGGGTGGTCTACGTTGGGAATTTGGGACTGGTTGGAAGACCCCAGCTACTGGATGCAGGATTCAGGATGCTAGATTCTGAACCACAGCAAGGGAGCGAAGTAAAGCCACAAACTCACAGGTCAGAGTGAGACACAGATAACATAAAACCAGAGCACAGGCCAGTGCCGCGGCTCACTTGGTTAATACTCCACCTGCAGCGCTGGCAACCGGGGTTCTAGTCCCAGTTGGGGCGCCGGATTCTGTCCCGGTTGCCCCTCTTCCAGGCCAGCTCTCTGCTGTGGCCCTGGAGTGCAGTGGAGGATGGCCCAAGTCCTTTGGCCCTGCACCCGCATGGGAGACCAGGAGAAGCATCTGGCTCCTGGCTTTGGATCAGCGCGGTGCACCAGCCACAGCGCACCAGCCGCGGCAGCCATTGAAGGGTGAACCAACGGCAAAGGAAGACTTTCTCTCTGTCTCTTTCACTGTCCACTCTGCCTGTCAAAAAAACAAACAAAAACAAAACAAAAACAAAAAAACCAGAGCACAAAAATCTGCTGGAAGGAAATCAGCCCCTGCACCCAAGGTGAATAATCACATTAAGAAGACTGTACCCACAGAGGATGATTTTTAATGATTATAAGAAGTGCGTTTTATGCCACTCTGTGAAGCAGTTTTCAGTCTCGTTAAGGGATTGTTCTTCTAAGTTGATCACATTTGTTTTCTTTTCCAAGTTTTTCTCCTGTTTAAAAAAAGCTGAGCAAGGCACGGCTATCAGTACTCAGGGTCCTCTAATAGCAGCAGAGCTTTGCAAATAAAGAAATGATACAAGTGTCACATATTTCACCTTTATTCACGAAACTAAATAGTGGTCGGATGACAAATTGAATAGCACATCGTGAAAACAATCTTTTACTAAATTCAAGGTATCACAGCTTCTATTTTGGATTCTTATATGGTTGTGCTTGGGTATAGGTAGGGGAAAGAAACTACACCACAAAATGTTGTGAGACATGAGAGTTTTGCAGGCATGGAAAGCCAAAAAAAAAAAATGACCTGAATTAAAGATTTCTGTGAGTGAGATCCCAGCAGAAAGAACGGCCATCAAACAAGGAGGCAACTTTCTCTGAAGGGAGGAGAGAACTTCTACTTTGACTATGGCCTTGTCTAAATAAGATCGGAGTTGGTGAACTCAAAAGGCTTCCATAGCCTTGGCAGCTCATGACAAGAGCCTCAGGTGATTACTGACTTCATAAATAAGAATGTCAATTGTTAAATCAATGGGAGTCACTGTACACCTACTCCCAATGTAGAATCTCTGTCCTTAATGTGTTGTACTATGCAAATTAACAGTAAAACTACTACTCAAACAGTACTCTATACTTTGTGTGTCTGTGTGGGTGCAAACTATTGAAATCTTTACTTAGTAAATACTAAGTTGATCTTCTGTTTATCAAGATAATTGAAAATGAATCTTGATGAAGAATGGGATAGGAGAGGGAGTGGGAGATGGAATGGTTTGTGGGTAGGAGGGTGGTTATGGGGGGGAAGCCACTATAATCCAAAAGTTGTACTTTGGAAAGTTATATTTATTAAATAAAAGTTAAAAAAAAAGCAAAAACAACAACAACAAAAATTTTTTTAAATGTTGTGAGGAAAACTTGACATTGAATCCAATAAAATACGTTAGCATGGTAGCACTCACCTTCTGTCTCCGGGACTGCCATCAGTCCAATATTAGAAGTGCCCGAGCCAATGATGTGAAATCGTCACAACTTAACCTCAAGGTTTGCCCCATCTTCAGTAAGTGAATATTCTCAATTCTCTTTGCACATTGGTCAAAATGTGGAACAATTTTTTTAACTTACTGATTTTTAAAATGTTTGTTTATTTATTTTGCTTGATAGGCGGAGACACAAAGAGGAAGAAAAGAAGACATCTCCCGTTCACTGGTTCTCTGTCTCAATGTGCACAAGATCCAGGGCTGAGCCAGGCTGAAGCCAGTCCTGGATGCTAACCTAGGTCTCTCACATGGATGGCAGGGCCCAACCACTTCAATTGTCACCTGCTGCCTCTCCTAGGTCTGCATTAGTAAAAAGGTCTAATCATGGCGCACCTGGTATTCAAACCCAGGCTAAAACTCCTGTATTGAATGTGGACATCCCAAGTAGTGTCACTAACCCTGTAAAAATGTTTTTTGTATTTTTATTTTGTTTCTTTAATCAGCAGATAATAATTGCATATACTATAGAATGCATTGTAGTTTTTGGATTTCTTTTTTGTTTGTTTGTTTGCACTGTGGGGAGATTAGGCTAAGCTAATTAATCTATTGATCACCTATGAGTGTTTATCAACTTTGTGGTTACTACAGGCTGGAGGAAGGAGAGTGTGGGGAAAGTTGATCTGCATGGAATGGTAACTGTGTGTGTTTAGCAGGAATCCGTTGTATACTTCAAAGTTGCTGAAAGAGTAGATTTTAAATGTTCTCAGTTGCAAATTTTGCTACCCTAAAATTTTCAATGCTCATATGAAAAAAATAACTGGGTTTGCAGCTTTTAAGTGAATAGTAATTATTGGAAACAAAATATGTGAGGAGACAAATGGGTATACTCTAGAAAGACTTAAACATAACGTGTCTAAGAGATACGTGCACCACCATGTTTATAACAGCACTTCACAACTGCCAAAATTTGGAACCAACCAAGTTGTCTATCATCAGATGAATGGATAAAGAAAATGTGGTATATATACACAATGGAATATTATTCAGCTATAAAAAAGAATGAAATTCTTGAAATTCTACCATGTGCAGCAAAACGGACACAACTGGGGAATATGTTGAGTGAAATGAGCTGGAACGAATGATAAATACTGCATTTTATCCTTTATATATGGGAGCTGAAATTTAAAAACAAATAAAAAAGAAAGAAATATCTGTGTGTATCAGTATTGATGCAAACATAGTTTTGTAAAACTGTGTTTTATACCTCTGTCAAATCATTGGTTAAGAATTACACTACTACACTTTTAATGATCTGTGATTACTTTAAAACTTACCGTATATGGGTGATACGGTCATTTTTCCATTTAATTATTGTTTATAGCCATTGTTTATAGTCCCACTAATCTAGGTTCTTTTTTGCTTTTTTCTTGTTAAACTTCATATTTGGCAAAGTATTAAGCCGTTTTACTGTAATATAAGTTTAATATATGTTATTTCAAACACTAAAAAAAGAGAGAGAGAAAATGAGTAGGAAGGAGGGAGAGATGGAGAGGAGGAGGGAGGAAGAAAGGAAGGAAGGAAATATTGTTTTTTTAGAATTATATCTACAAAGCACATTGAATCTGTTAAAAACTGATTAAAAATTGAAATTAAAAAGTATAAAAAATGAAGAGACAAGATAAATGAAATGAAGACACCCAGTATACAACATTTAATTTTTAAATGTGATCATTAGATTTCAGAATACCTGAAGTTTTTAATTTGTTTTTGTTAATTCAAAAGACACAGAGAAATAAGGGAGACACATACACAGACACACACAGGGATAGGAGAGGGAGGGAAGAGAGAGAGAAAGAGAAAGAGAGAGAGAGGAGAGAGATTTATCTTCAATTTGCTGGTTCATTCTCCTGATACCTGCAACAGCTGGAACCGCAGCGAGAGGTGGGAGGCGGGAACTCAGCCTGAGTCTCCTAGAGTGCTCTTTAGCAGGAAGCTGGATTCACAGAGCCAAGAGTCAAACTCAGACCCTCTAATTTAGGTGCAGGCATCCAAAGTGATGTCTTGATCCCATGCCATTTGCCCGTCCCTCAGTATTTTTCATCGGTACATTTATAGTCTAAATATATATATATATATATATATATATATATATATATATAGTAAATATATATATATAAAATAAAGATCAGTGATTTTTAGCATGTAAACCTGGTAACATTTCAGAGAATTGATGTGTTTTGTCTCATAAAAATAGGCTTGAGAAAATCTAGTACATACTCTGGCAAAGAAAAAAAAAAGAAGTAGCTGTGAACATATCTGGGCTGATATTTTTGTCATTTTAAAATAAAAGAAAGAAAATTGAGACTACCCTCTATTTATCAGAATTTGTCCTGTAAGTCCTAGGTCCTTGGTACCTGGAGAAGTGAACTTGTCTCAAGAATAATAGTTATTCTGCCTGCATTTATTTTAAGATATTTATAAAGACAATATGAAGAATGTATATTTACCTTTCATGTATACCGATATATCCTTTACACTTTTGAAGATAATTTTATTTTTGAAAGTGGTTGTGCAACTTTGCTGATTTGTAGGAAAGTCAATTTGTCAGAAACTTGATGGAAGTCCCAGGATCACTTTATCTATGGGCTGTGAGGGGTAGGATACGTGGGGCACAGGCAGGCGGAAGGAGGGCATCCTGGAGACAGAGACCTAGGAGCCCTCTCCCCATGTGACACCGCGTGAACAAGGTGGCCACCGGTGTCTGCAACCTTAGCTTCTAGCAAGGGTTCATTTCTCAGGACACAAGCAAGTAAGAAAGAAAAACAAATGATTCAATGAGCCATCCCAATGGAGCATCTTTGTGAGTCCCTTTTTGAAGTTTTTTTTTTTTATTTATTAGAAAGGGGAAGGGAGAGAGAGAGAGAGAGAGAGAGAGAGAGAGAGAGAGAGAGAAAGAGAAATATCTCCATCCATTGGTTCACTCTGCAAATGGCTGCAATGGTCAGAGCTGAGCCATGCTGAAGCCAGGATCCAGAAAACACATGGTGGCAAGAGACAAAATACCTGTGCCATCTTCCACTGCCTTCCCAAGCACATTAGCAGGGAGCTGCTTGGGACTCAGAACAACCCAGACTCAAACCAGAGCAATGATATGAGATGCCAGTATCGCAGGCAATGGCTTAACTCAGTGCACAGCAACACCAGCCTATGAGAGTCATTTTTTTTTTTTTTTGAGAAGTGACCTTTTAATGAGCCTTGATACTGAGATTTCAAGAAATGGCTTTAACTTTTCTCCTACTCTTCAGAATCTCCATCCTCCAACAGCACAGAGGAGAAACATCCTGCTCCCTGTCCTCCTTTTGGTCTAGAGTTGAGGAGAATAAATAGCCTTTTAGAAAACACATTGTCCTGTTATCCCTTAGAAGAATATAGTGACACAGAAACTGATATTTAAAAATTCAAAGCCTATGCAGGTTAAATTCATGTATGTGAAAATTGAATTATTGGAGATGGCCATGCTAAAACACTTAAATGGGCAATACTGTCCCAGAAAAATGTATTGGACTGTCTTATCCATGGATTTAATAAATGATTCATTCTTGTGTTCCCCCAATATTCAATTTTATTCAAACTAAGTAGAAGCAATAAATAAAATAATGATAAGTTGATGGGGCCAGTATTGTGGCATATAGGGTTAAGCCACTGCCTGCAGCACCGGCATCCCATACGGGCACCAGTCCAAGTCCCAGCTGCTCTACTTCTGATCCAGCTCCCTGCTAATGTGCCTGGGAAAGCAGAGGAGGATGGCCCATGTTCTTGGGCCCCTGCTACTCACGTGGGAGACATGGAAAAAGCTTCTGGCTCCTGGCTTCAGATGAAAGCTATCTCTCTCTTTCTCTCCCTCTCTCTGTAACACTTTCAAATAAATAAATAAATCTTTTTTTAAAAAATAGTTAGCTGGTTCATACCTTCCCTTTGATAGCTCAAGCACATGTTATATGGCCCAGATTTCTGTGTCCTATAACAGAAAGAGACAAACTACTTTAATCTGAAAAGTCAGGAGCCCATTACTTTTAAGTTCTGTCTTGAACATAGCCCTGCAGCATACTGGACTTAATTTTAGTCTCACATACCAGAATGACAGCTCTTTCTCACACATGACCAGCGTCAGACACAGAAGGTTTATGTGAGTGGGTTGCAAGGAATTTCTGTGGTGCAGATACTTGCTGGATAACTCCTATACAAGTAGAAAACAAGGCAAAGCCTTCCAAAATCCACCTGTGACGTCTGGGTTGATTGATAGTCAATGGATTCTTTCTGTTCTTTGCTAAGATGAAACCAGACATTCAGTTGCAATGAATACAGAGTATATTAGAGTAAAAACTATTTTGTAAGCAGCTAAGATAATTATAAAGGTATGCCCTTCTGCATTTGAACAACATTTCTCCATGTTTCAAAAGCTGTGTTTAAATGCATTGTCTATTGTTAGCTGGTATTCTCTCACTGTATTCCCATTTGAATTCAGTAATGGAAAAGTACTGATAAATAAAGTGGAAACTTTGTTTTCAGAAAGTGTCAGAAACATAAACCAATGCAGTTTCTCTTTTGCCTTGGTAACAAGGAAGCTAAGAAGAATAAAAGCAATTAACAAAAACCAAGCAATAAGTTTTTACTAGGCATTAGAGGAATTATTTCAATTTAAAAAAAATTTTATTCAACATTGTGCTTAATTTTTAGTTGGCTCAAAAGTATTTTAGTGCTATATGGAGTGTAAATTCTAGTTGAGATGCATGAAATGAACTAAGTTAGTGGGATAGCTGATGCTGATTGTTACATATTAGTATTTAACAGCTGGGAATTATAGAAAATACCTTCTCAAATCTTTTCCTTCCAATTTTTCTTAATACATTTATCCATTTGTCTAGCTGAAGTAAGGATATACTTTTAGAACTGAATATTAGTTATTTAAGATCTATTCCAAGTTTTATGTCTTGCACAAAAGTCTTCAATCAATTTTCAACCACAGGGTTTCTTCTGACTTGGGGCATCATGTAGTAGATTATCTGTATTTCAAATTATGCCACTTAACTATTTTATTCTATAAAAGCCTTTTGAAAGTTATATCTTGTTTTTCTGCTTTGGGACCTTCTGAAGACCCTCTAAAAGAACCAGATCTATAGTAGGAATAAATCCTTAGAAAGACTTGCTGATGTAAACTGACAGTGAGAGTGTGAGTTACCATTCATTCAAGAACTGTCTGTTTAGCTTAGTCCAAGTCAGTTAATGGTCCCAGATGCTCTAAATCACGTCGTGGTGTTTACTGCTTCTGTACTGGATTGACTGGTTACAGCAGGCACACCTGAAATTCAAGAATCAGATTTTTCAGGTGAATTGAAAAATATAAAGTTTTGCTTCTTATGCCCAATCTGTAAGTAGGCTTTAGTATTGGAGTCACAGGAAGTAATGGAATAGAGAGACTACATTTATCCCCAAAGCCATTTCTCTGTATCCTTCCAATGGAAGCCAAGTTTGGAAGTGCAGACAGATGGAGCCCCAGTACCCAGGAATGAGAACAGAGAAGCCGCTGCACCCCCATCCCAGAACCATCTGCCTCAGGGCTGCAGAGGAGCGTCCCTGCTGGGAACCCAGCTTTGGAATCTTTCAATCTGATCCCTGGGAAACAGAGGCCACATCCTGACTCAGTCTCAAGGACAGCATTTTCTGATTCTCACCATTTGTACCTATTTGGGGATTGGGAATAAAGAAAACAGAGTTTGAAGGCTGGTCCTACTTCCATCTCCACTGCGAATTTCTTAAATAAATATAAACAAGTTTATCTGATTAATCTGATAGTTCTTAAAAAGAATCTGATTAACTTGATAGTTCTTAAGAAGGACTTAACTGATAAGAACAGATAATGGGGCCTGTGCTGTAGCATAGGCCAGTAAAGCCACCACTGGCAAACCCAGCTACCCATATGGGCACCGGTTCAAGTACCAGCTGCTCCACTTCAGATCCAGTTCTCTGTTACAGCCTGGGAAAGCAGTAGAAGATGGCCCAAGTCTTTGGGCCCCTGCACCTGCATGGGAAGTCCCAGAGGAAGCTCCTGGCTCATGGCTTTGGATCGGTGCAGCTCAAGCCATTTGCGGCCAATTGGGGAGTGACCAGCAGATGGAAGAACCCCCCCCCCACCTCTCCTTCTCTCTGTGTGTAGCTTTGACTTTCAAATACATAAGCAAATCTTAAAAAAAAAGAATAAGAAAAAAATAAAACAGATACTATACTTGATCTTAGTCCAAAGGTCAAGTGGGAATGGGAGGGAAAGGAGGAAGAAGGGTGGTATGTGAGCAGGAGGGATGGTAGGGTAAGAAGTACCACTATGTTCCTAAATGTGTACATATGAAATACATGAAACTTGTGTAACTTAAACAAAAATTTTTAAAAAAAAACTCTACTTTGGAAGAGACCCCATCTTCTAGGACTGGCAATGTGCCTAAAAAATTAAAAAATTGGGGGGTGGGGGTGCAGCGCCATGGCTCACTTGGTTAATCCTCCGCCTGGAGCACCAGCATTCCATATGGGCACCGGGTTCTAGTCCTGGTTGCTCCTCTTCCAGTCCAGCTCTCTGCTATGGCCCAGGAAGGCAGTGGAGGATGGCCCAAATGCTTGGGCCCTGCACCCGCATGGGAGACCAGGAAGAAGCACCTGGCTCCTGGCTTCAGATCGGCTTAGGTCCAGCTGTAGCGGCCATTTTGGGGTAAACCAACAGAAGGAAGACCTTTCTTTCTGTCTCTCTCTCTCACTGTCAAATAAAAGAAAAGAAAGAAATTGGGGTGGGGGCGGGGGCGGTGTCACTCTGGCATAGTAGCTTAAGTCTCTGCCTATAGTGCTGGCAACCCATATGGGTGCCGCTTTGTGTCCTGGCTGCTCCTCTTCCAATCCAGCTCCCTGCTACGGCCTGGGAAAGCAGTAGAAGATGGCCCAAGTCCTTGGGTTCCTGCACCCACGCAGGAGACATGGAATAAGCCTGGCTTCAAATCAGCCCAGCTCTGGACATTGCAGCCATTTGGGGAGTGAGCTAGCCAATGGAAGATCTTTCTGTTTTTCCCTCTCTCTGTCTATATCTCTACCTCTCAAATAAATAAATGAAATCATTAAAAAAAAAAAAAAGAGGAAAGAAATTGTCTTTACCATCTTCTTCTGCAAAAAGAAAAAGTCTCTGCATTAGTTTTTTTTTTTAGTTGCCACATGAAAAATTACCATCAATTTAGAAACTTTCATATCATACTCATTTATTAGCTCACAGCTCCAGTAGTCAGAAGTCTGCCATAACTGTGGCCCAGCTGTCTGCTCAAGGTCTCCTAAAGTCCACATCAAGTGTCTAATAGGATGTGTTCCCATCTGTAGCTAAAATGGTTGTGACAAAAATCTAACTCTTTGAGATTATAAGACCGAGGTCCCATTTCCTTGTTGGTTCTCACTGGGGCCACTTCAGCTTGCTCCTCCAAGGCCTGTGCATAAGAACTCCCATGCATCAGATACCCCTTACACTCCGAATCTCTTTTTGCAGGAAGAGCCCTGTCCATTGAGTCACCTTATTAGATCAGACTCACTTAAACTCCCTAGTTTTAGGGCCCAGCGCCTTGGCTCGTTTGGTTAATCCTCTGCCTGTGGCGCCAGCAATCCCACATGGATGGGATTCTAGTCCCGGTTGATCCTCTTCCAGTCCGGCTCTCTGCTGTGGCCCAGGAGTGCAGTGGAGGATGGCCCAAGTGCTTGAGCCCCTGTACCCGCATGGGAAACCAGGAAGAAGCACCTGGCTCCTGGCTTCAGATTGGCGCAGCACCAGCTGTAGTGGCCATTTGGGGAGTGAACCAATGGAAGGAAGATCTTTCTTTCTGTTTCTCTCTCTCTCTCTCTGTCTATAACTCTACCTGTCAAATATATTTAAAAAATAAATAAAAATAAATAAATTCTCTAGTTTTAGGTCAACTAATTTTCAAGTTTAACTACATCTGCAAAAACCCTTCACGGCACAACCTAGCTTGGTGTTTTAATAATGAGAGCAGGTGTGTGCTCGCCAGAGGCCTGGAATCTTGGGAACAATCTTGGAATTCTGACCGCTACTGTCCCTTATGGTTTCAGTGGTCTGTGGTTCTATGAAGCAATGAAGAGTGAGTTTTCTTCATTGTGGGACAGAGATGACCATGCTCTCCATTGAAGGTTCAATACTCAACTTCAGGATGTTAAGAAAAGAAAGAATGAAGCATCTTACCAGAAGCCATGTGCTTTTAATATCTTGAATCAATATTTCTTAGTACATAGTACAGGAATCACATTTCCATTGATTATTATTAGTTATGACACAAGAAAGAGGCTCCTGTTAGGATAAGTTTGAGAACCATGAAATTTTAAAAAACTCAATAGGAATAACACATTAAATCCTCTGATAGTTTCCACAACTATATGCATTCCTTCTTCCAAAGAGGGGATGGTAATAAGAAAAATACAATCATAAGATGTACCAGTGTTCACATTTTAACATTTTTGAAGCTGTGTCTATTAAAGCTGATATACAAACCATGTTAAAGTTGATATATATGCTATATGTGTGACTTTGTTTATCCCCAAAGGATGACATTTAATAGATGACATAGCAGATTATCAATTAAATCAGACCTAGCAAGGTCTACTGAAGCAGCCCAAAGACAAGCAATGGTACTTAGGTTACAGGTACAAAGAGAAAAAGTGTTAAGAATGAGCCCCCACTTTTTCTGGTGTGCATTTTTCAATGAGAGGGTCAATGCCTTAGCACTTGGTCATGAAGGGAGGGGCTGTCTGGCAGGGTGAGAAACCTGTAGTAGGAATAGGCATTGCCAGAGATAGTGATAGGACAGAGACTGGGAATGTTCCTTATCATCAATCTCCCACAGGCTAAATCAAATCAGAAACCTACTGGTAAAACACTCTAGGAAGCCTGGTTTTTGAAGAACAGACCTCAAAACAGAGGGGAGTAGGGAAGAGACAGTGAACATAAAGGAAATACCTGATATGGCCATGCCAGGGAAAGGCAGAGAAGCCAGAACTGGGCATGCTCTGTTCAATGTTTCCAGACAAGGGAAGGGATGGGAGGGGCACGTGGAGCTGTCTCTTCCTTTCTGCTAGTGAAGAGTGCTTCCGTCATACTAGGAACCGTGGCACAGCCAGCCTCAGTGGGAAAAGAACGTCTAAAAGTCAGTTTGTCAGGGCCAATGTTGTGGCATAGCAGCATAACCAGTAGAGCGGCCAATGTGATGCCTGCATCCCATGAGTGCCAGTTCATGTCCCGGCTGCTCCACTTCCCAACCAGGTCCCTGCTGATGCCCTGGGAAAAGCAGCAAAGGATAACACAGGCACTTGGATCCCTGCTACCTATGTGGGAGACCAGGAAGAAGCTAACTTTCAAATAAATAAATAAATCTTTTTAAAAAGAAAGAGGAAAAAAAATTGTCTCTCTAGTCCCAAAGTTAAAGGCAGTTGGAGGTCAAAGCCATGAATGGACCTCCTCACTTGAGGAGCAGATTAGAATGCTAAATGGCATTCAAATAGAGACAAGGTGCAGCCAAGTTTAGGTGACTATAAAAACCAGCAGCAGCTTTCTCAGCAAATACATTTAAGGGAGCAAAAAGAAACTGGTCAGGGGAGCACCAGGAATCTGTGGCATTCTGGGAGCCTCAGAAAAATAAATAAATTGACCATGCAAGTGAAGACCACCGTGGCCACTAAGCAGTCACATGGGTCCATCAATTTGTATCTATCATGTAGAGTCAGGTTTAGGTTTCCAGAAAATGGAGCTAACACCATGGAGTCAGTGCAGTTCAGAAAATGCTGGAAGGGCATGAAGATAACAGCAGCAAGTATTCCAGCCAAATTCCCAGACTACTAGAAGTGGGTATGTGAGACTAACATATGGTTACTGGGGTCAGAGCCAGGAGACAAGGTGAGAACCCAACAGCAGGGCCCTCAAGCAGAGGACCCAGGCAGAACCAACAGGTCTGACCCAATGTCAACAAGACTGCCTGACGGAAAGAACTCACTACCCTCAGCTCCAAGTTGTCATGAGCATCAGTTCCAGAGGTCACGTCTCTAACGGAGCAGCGGGTAAGAGTTAAGTGTGTGTTACTGCCAGGATTAGAGGCTACAGACCCGAGAGGCAGGCCATCACAATCTCCATCTCTGTACAATGAGAAGACAATCTCATCTGCACAATGAACGAGTAGAAATTTAGATGCTTCCAAAGGTTATTTCTAAGTTCAGCACTATGACACAACTTTGCTTTACAAAAATAATGGCCCTCTGGAATTCTGTGTGCTATTAGCAGCCAATATGTTTTTTTCAGGAACTGTATTTGTCAAGCCTCACCATTTTTTTTCAAATTCTTCTTCCATTCTTCCAACTCAGGCTTCACATAGTCCCTGCTGTAGAGTGTCGGTGGCCCCTGCCTCCCCACTCCACCAAGCACACAATCTGCATGTAGATCTACTCAAGAATGTAAATGAGAAAATACACACCAAGTATTGTCCTATACATAATTCATTTTCACAATAATTGAATGAAAAGCACACAATATTCAACCATTAAAGTTTTATGGGATGAAGTAGGTATGCATTTCTGACTCTAAAAAGTACATTCTCATCATATAAATAGATTTTCTGGGGTAATAACTCCAAGCACTTGGAGGGATGCCTGATAAATAATATTCAAATTTTCTTTTATTTTTAATAAACTCAATTATTCAATTGAAAAATTAATAGGAGGAAACCTTAGACTGTGTAATGGAGTTTAATTTGGGGATTGTTTTCTTAATCCCAATGGACTGGAACAATGTTATAGATAGCTCATATCACCAACATATCACTTCTTGCAGTTTAAGATGAGCACCTATAAACTCCTCATAATAATTTTCCAGGGGAGTCTCTGCTTTCAAAAGGAATAAGACACTGATCACTGACATAGATTAACTTGCTTTGGAAATATTTGGCTTTCCCATGTACCCCTCTGCACTTGACCCACTTAAAGCCCCTCGCAGGTGATAAGGACACCTTCCTGTCACTCACACCCCTGCTCCCTTCTTCTACCCACTGGTTGTCACTTCACAGATGAGAGAACTTGAATTCTCAAAAGGACTTTCTTCATTCTGCTGTAGGTTAGGAAAGAGATAATTCTGGAAGGGCCCAGTGAGCTTCTGCACCTGCCAAGTAATCTGAATGCTGTGCCCCATTCATATGTTAAAACTTGAGCCCAAGGTGGTGGTGTCAGGAGGAGGGGGGTTCTTTCTGGATGTGATTGGGTCTGCAGGATGGAGTCTTCCTGGGTGGGATTTCTGCCCTTATTTTATTTATTTATCTATTTATTTATTTATTTATTTATTTTGGAAAGTAAAGTAGAATTTATTTAGGTTGGAAACCTGTCAGAGCAGCAAAGAGGAGGATTCCAAGAGAGGAAGACCCACAGGGTCGGTGGTAATGAAGTTTTTAAGTACAATCTTGGGGACCAAACTGTCAACCAATGAGGAGGTGGTAACAAACTCAACAGAAGACCTGAATTTACAATTCTCCACCTTGTCTGGCTTGTTTATGATTAAAAAAAAAGTGGGGGGGGCACATCCGTGGCATAGTAGGTTAATCCTCTGCCTGAGGTGCCAGCATACCATATGGGTGCCAGGTTCTAGTCCTGGCTGCCCCTCTTCTGATCCAGCTCTCTGCTGTGGCCTGGGAAAGCAGTAGAGGATGGCCCAAGTCCTTAGGCCCCTGCACTCACATGGGAGACCAGGAGGAGGCATCTGGCTTCTGGCTCCTGGCTTGTGCAGCTCCGGCCATTGCAGCCATCTGGGGAGTGAACCAATGGAAGGAAGACCTTTCTCTCTGTCTCTACCTCTCACTGTCTGAAACTCTACCTTTCAAATTAATTAATTAATTAATTAAAAATTAATTTTAAAAAACCACACACACACACACACACACAAATCCCAAAGGGCAGGGGAGGAATCAGTACTTCCTTGCTATTTTCATCGTAAATTTAGAAATTTGGAGATTCCTAAAGAAGCAGGATACTTTGATCTGTGGGGCAGGCACCTCAAAATTCCAAATTTCTACTGGGGACCACCCTGACTGCCTGTGACCCATTTAACTCACACTCCCAGCTACCGAGGATTAGAACCCTAGCTTCTATCAGAGGGAACTGGGCAGTGACCACTCTAGCTGCTTCATGCTGAAAAGGGGCGTCGTTGGGGGAACAGAAGCAGGGCGTTCTTCTGGAGGTCCATCCTAGGGTCCCATGTGGGCTTCCTTAGAGGCATTGTCTGAAGCACCACGTCCTTTAAGCCTGGATAACACAAAGCGTGCAAGACAGTTGAGTATACATGGTCCTAGCAGGAGCGCCAGAAAGACGATAAATAACGGTCCTAGGAAAGGCAACAACCAAGACAGCCACTTCCAATTTTCAAAGACATTTCAGCAATTTCCAAAGAAACTTTCAGTTGACATATGTATTTTATCTACTTCCTCATGTAGCCATCAGTCTCCCTTTGAACCAGGTTTGAGTTATCAGTCAGATTAAAACAGCATATCCCTGGCAATTGCTCACATCTGATTTGTTTTTTTAGCACTAAGTAATCAATGGCTGTGAGATTTTGTAAAACACCTTCTCGAAGCTGGCTTAGTTCATCATTAAGATATGTTAACGTGTGGCAGTGGCGTTAGCTGTCTTTTCTAATACACAAGCCACCTCATTGATCTCTTTATGTGCCCATGCAGCTAGTCCAGGAGTTGGGATAATGAAAACAGCTGTTCAGTGCCTCAGTTAAAGTGAACAGAGTCAAGGCGTCATCACAGTCTGGCACGTACAGAATGTGCAGAGGCTGTCCCAGGAGAGATGAGAAGGGGCAATACTCAACCCACCAAGCAAAGGCCAGAACATGACTTATGTAGTATTAGTGTGTTTTAATGAGTGATATGGGTTCTCAGAGCTGGTGAACAAAATAGCGTTGACAGAAATATATGTGAGCATTTTATAGAGAAGGTAATTTTTTAACTTGGTCTTAAATAATGAATAAAAAGCTGATAAGCATGGACAATATCAAGAAGAGATTGCCAGGCAGTGAAAATTCTATGGGATAACCCCCAAAACTCAAGGAATAGTATAATAATACTCAGGTTAGCCTGGACTATGCTGCAACAATAAACTAATGCTGAATTTTACCAGTTGAACAAAATGAAAGTTGATTTCTCCTTTTATCAAGTCCCTCCTCCAACTTTGCACCTGGAACGTCTTTCATGGTTGCCACAGCAAGAGAAAAGAATGAAGGAGAAAACACATTGGCTCTCAGTCAAATGCAGTTACTTGTGTCAACTGGGGACTGGGTGCAGTTTATTTTGCTAGAATTAATAACGTGGGCCTGATATTAATGCAACAGAAGCTGGGAAATAGAGAAAATATTTGGTGATTAATAACTGCTTCTGGGCACGAGAGGAAAAAAAAAACAATTGACTGAGATATTTACCATGAGTGCTGAGTTGGGCTTAAGAGTTGTGGAGGGGAAGCCCTAAAATAGGTTATCAAGAGATTATGATTGTGCATGTCAGCTGGACTATAGATTGCATGTTAAAGACTTCTTGGGAAGGCCCTAGATTTCATCTCATAGAGTAACATGTACCAGTCTGCTTCATAGCTAACCACCTCTGTTTACTGGGGAGGACGGGACAATGGAAAAGGTGAGTCTAATAGAATGTTCTTCCCCATGAGAGCATATCTTGATTTAGGTCAGCATGGGCACAGCTAGTGCTGGTGGACGGAGTGAGCAGCAGTGGGCAGACAAGGATCTTGTTCAGTTCAGGTGTGGGCTGCCAAAGCGACTCAATTCAAACCCTAGCAGGATGTCTCTCAAGGACACAGACATGTATCTCACCACATTGTAACCTAGATAGGAGCAGGCACATTCTTGTGACCTGGATTAAAACATAAAATCTCTATGGGATATAATTTTCCAAACAAAGAATGGCACAAGCAAAACACTGGCAGACATGAAGTAGTCTCCTCCAGCAGAGGAAGGCGACATGTGCTTGACAACATTTCTAGTGCATGCGTGCATATGTATGTATGCACGAACATGTATTAATATTGGGCTTTTTTTTTTTTTTGAGAATCAGAGAGAAATAGACAGAGAGTCTCCATTTGCTAGTTCACTCCCAAAGTGCCTGCAACTGCCAGGGCTAGGTCAGGCGAAAGCCAAGAGCCAGCAATTAAATTCAGATCTCCACATGAATGGCAGGAAATCAACCATTTGAGCCATCACCTGCTGCCTCCCAGTGTGCACATTAGCAGGAGTAGAAAACAGGACTCAAACCCAAGCCTTCTGATATGGGACCTGGATACCCCAAGAGACATTTTAACCACTATGCCAAACCTTTACCCCTGTATCCAAAGGATAATAACAATAGGATAATAACCAAAGGATAGTAAGTCAAAAGTGTGTATAATATTCTCAATAGGCACAGTCTACTGCTTAGAATGATGAATAATATCTGACATTGATTCCAGTTTATTAAAAGCCGTTGAGCCTTAGAGTATAGTGGAGCCATTCCATATTTCAGCTGTCACCTTATGTCTTTTTTTAAGAAAAATGAGAATCCAAACACTTAATCTGATTACAAACAACAAATATGATCAGTGCACCAAGAAACTCAACAGATGTACTTTGAGACCTTTATGTGTTCCTGGTATTGCTTAAACACCGTGAGGAAGTTAAAACGAAATGCTAAGCACAGAGGTTTCTACCGCAGCCTGGTGGGACAGTAGAGCAGGGTGCTAGGAAGAAGCGGCTGAATCTCAATTCTTGGACTTAAATAGTTAGTACTAGAGTGTCTGTTCACTTTCATATTTGCTTCTGGTATGCATCAGTCTGAGACTTTTTCCCAATCATCTCAACACTCATTCAGTAAATATTTATTGAAGATGTTCTAAACATCAAACATTGTGCTAACTAGTGGGATAAAATGGTGAACAGAAATAGAGTCCATTTTTCATGTCTAATGTGGAAGAAAATATTATTATGTAATCAAAAAATTAAATGAAAAATCCAATAAAGGAAAGATAAGAGACAAATGAAAAATTCCTTGAGAACTTCTCTGTATTCTAAGAGTGGAAAGATGAATAGGAGTAAGCTAAGAGTGACAGATAGTCCTTCCCACACGGTACATGCAAAGAGAGCTAGCTGGGACAACCACACTGGCTATTAATTTATTTCTGATGTTATTATAAATTAAGTTTTTTTCTTATCTTAATTTTGGGACTGTGCATTGCTGACAAGTATAAGTGACTTAAAATATTGTTCTTGCATCCTAAACTTTGATAAATTTGCTTGCCATGTTATCAATTTTGTTGGCATTTACAAATAATCAACTTTTCCATCATTAGCATTCTATGTTTATTTTTCTTTTTTCAATATTATTTCTTTTCTGATAGTTGTCATCTATTTTTAAAATTATTTACTTTGGGTTTGATGTGTTCCCTTGTGCAACTTTTTGAGGCGCTATCTTAGAATATTGATTTTAGATTATTCTTCCTATTACAAGAGTTTAGAGTAATAAATTTCCCCATAAGCACTCCTTTAGCTGCCTCTCATATGAATCAATTAGGATTCAATCAGGAAAGACAAGAGACAGAGTCATTTGAACTGGAAATTATTAGCGCTAAAAAGTAACAGAGGATTTAAGTAAGAGGTAGTGGTAAGAAGGACCGAAGGGAAGCTAAGCAATGCAGGGATACAAAGGTCAACTCTGGGGCTGAGATAGAACACTCAAGGAGCACCCCCATGCACACGTAGTGCTGGGGTCTACACTTCAGCAGGAAGGACACACTCACAGCTTACAGAACAGCTGGGAAGTTCCCACTACAAGGCTGTGGATGGCATAAATCTGTGCTCCGGGACATCCACAGGGACTTTGGGAAGTACAGTCTGTTGCTAGCTAAGTGGCCTTTCACTAAGACGTGTCTTGCTGATGATACCCCCACCAGAAAGTATCTAGAAGAGACACCAGCAGAAGCCCCGGCCATTAGAAGCTGCCTGCCACCAACCACTCGGGCAGAAACTGGAACCTGGAAGAGCAGCCCTCTGCAGGCTTGGGGGTAGGAAAACCCAGACACTGTCAGAACTGAGTGTTGGTGAATACTGCTCCCTGGAGGAATTCAGCTCGGGAGGAAAACCAAGTTCTGTGCAGCTGACGGCCAGAGAAAGGCACGTGCAGTGGTCAGGAGTCCAGCACTGGATATAACATTCCAGGCGGGAGCCCGGTAAATGGGACTACTGTAACCACGAGTGTCGGACCCCCTCCCCCACTGCAACTGCCACCAACAGCCCAAACATTGTGCTAGCTGGAGATAGAGAAACCCATACAGAGCCCGCCTCCGTTATCACAGAGCTGCCAAACAAGATGGCCAGAAGCTGCCAGGCAGTATGTTGGGAGCTAACATACAAGCACTAAGGTATCTTATGGTCTTCTTTTCCTTTTTTCTTGTTTAAAGATTTATTTTTATTTAATTGAATGGCAAAGTCAGAGAGAGAGAGAGAGAGAGAGAGAGAGAGAGAGGGAGAGAGATCTTCCATCCTCTGGTTCACTCCCCAAATGGCCACAATGGCCAGCAGTGGACGAGGCCAAAGCCAAGAGTCAGGAGCTTCATCTGGGTGCAGGGATCCAGGTACTTGGGGTACTTGGGCCATCCTCTGCAGCTTTCTGAGGTGCATTAGTAGGGAGCTGGATCAGAAGTGGACCAGCCAGGACTTAGTCGCCCATATGTGATGCTGGCATTGCAGGGTGGCTTAACCCACTATGCCACGATGCTGTGATTTTATTTTAATTCAGCTTCTTTATCCAGTTTCTCTGCTTTTGGGGCCAGCATTGTAGTATAATGGATAAAGGTGGTGCCTGTCATGCTGGCATCCCATACGGGCACTGGTTCAAGTCTCAGCTGCTCCACTTCTGATCCTGCTCCCTCCTAATGTACCTGGGAAGGCAGTGGAGGAAGATGGCCGAAGTCCCTGGGCCCCTGGCATCCTTGTGAGAAGGTCGGAAGAGCTCTTGGCTACTGGATCCTGGCTTCAGCCTGGCCCTGCCTGGTTGTTGTGGCCATTTGAAGATTGAACCAATGGATAGAAGATTCTCATTCTCTCTCTCTCTCTCTCTCTCTCTCTCTCTCTCTCTCTCTTCCAAACTATGAATTTCAAATAAATAAATAGATCTTTAAAAAATTATCTACTTTTTCCTTTGAAATATTATTTGAAAGTGTATGTCTAATTTCTAAATACTTAAGAATATTTTCAATTTCTTATAATTTTTAAAAATTATTTGTTTGACAAGCAGAGGACCCACTCTGCAGAGTTTGGTAAGGAAATGGCCTATTGAACATGGAGAGAGCTCTGAGGGACTGTGGGAGACACAGAGAAGCTGTTTTCTCCCTTGGCTCACTTGGGGGTAGCAGGTCTAAATAATGTGATCTGCAAGAATTAGCTTTGAATGATGTCACCGCCTCTGACCTCGGGCTGTGCAGGAGAAGCACGGAAATGAGAGTAATCCCCCTGGGAGCTCCAGACTCCTCAGAAGCCAGTGGGAGGGTAGCCCCCTCTCTTTCATCCACAGTTGCCCTTGACCTCATAGAAAATAAAATGAGACAGGAGTCAGAGCAGCAGCAGCCTTCATTCTGGAATCTTCTAACGTTAGTGGGTGTTCCGATCACTTTCCCATTTCTGGGTCTCTTGGCTATAGACGTTTCGGGAGGGGCCAGAGGCAGCATGCTGCATTAAAAACCCATCAGCTGCTGAAATTATTTTTAGCAAATTGGTGACTTCATGGAGAGCTGGGAATAGTACACAGAGGGCTGAAAGGTGACAGGCACAGCCATGCCAATGGATGCTAGGAATTGTACATGAAAAGCTGAGAAATGCACACCAGCGAGACCACATTCACATCCTACCTGTGCAAATTTAGGCAAGTTATTTCCAGTGCTTCAAGTTCCATATTTAGAAGTGTGAAGAACATTAATAAAAGACGTAAAATGCTTAGCACAAGGTCTGACTCCTCAAAGGAGCCCAATATAAGATGACCAGTAATGGTGAGTGTGCACATGCTCAGTGCTTTCTTATTAGTAAGCGTAAAAGCCCTGATCTCTAGTAAGATGTTACTAGTTCTGTATCAGGATTCAAGAATTGTTTTGAGGCATTTGACTCCTGTATTCAAGTCTTATGTCTGACTTTCACAGCACAGTGTGGGGAAGATTACACATTCCCAGCAGACACTGAGGTTTGGATCCTAGTCCTGCTTTTCATTAGCTGTGGACCTTCAACCAATGAAAATACCTAAGTCTCGTAGGGTTGTTCTAAAGACTAAATGAACAACTTACATTGTGTTATTGCCCTTTATTCCTTAAAAATGTCTCTCATGGGGTGGATGTTGAGTCTAGTGGTTGAGGCGCTAGTTGAAGCATCCACATTCCATATCAGAATACCTGGTTTGAGTTCAGTTCTCCAATTCCAGTTTCCTGCTAGTGCACTCTCTCAATGTAGCAGGTGATAGCTCAAGTAGTTGAGTCCCTGCTACCCATACAGGAGATCTTAATTAAGTTCCTGCTTCCTGGGGCCGGTGCTGTGGCATAGTGGGCAAAGCTGCTGCCCGCAGTGCCAGCATCCCATATGGGTGCCAGTTTGAGTCCCTGCTGCTCCACTTCCAATCCAGCACCCTGATAATGCACCTGGGAAAGCAGTAGAAGATGGTCCAAGTCCTTGGACCTCTGCATTCATGTTGGAGAACTGAAAGGTTGTTGAAGGACCTAAAAGTTCCTGCCGCCTGGCTTTGGCTGACCTGACCCAATCCTGGCTGTTGTGGAAATTTGGGAAATGAGCCAGTAGATGAGTGGATGGGAATGCTAGCATTCTCTCTTTCTCCCTCCCTTCCCTTCCCTTCCCTTCCCTTCCCTTCCCTTCCCTTCCCTTCCCTTCCCTTCCCTTCCCTTCCCTTCCCTTCCCTTCCCTCCCCTCCCCTCCCCTCCCCTCCCCTCCCCTCCCCTCCCTCCCTTCCCTTCCCTTCCCTTCCCTTCCCTTCTCTTCTCTTCTCTTCTCCTCTCCTCTCCTCTCCTCTCTTCTCTCTTCTCTCTTCCTGCTGCTGCAGTGTGGATAGAGCACAATAGTTTGCTTACTCACCTAAGCCCTAGCATTCTTTGTGGGTGCAATCTCTAAACTTGGATGACACAAAGCTAATTACTGCTAAGAATTCTATGACTTGGGAAAAGAGGGAAGGGTGTAGATGTTTGCTTATTCTGAGGCATTAGAAAATGTGCAATATAATGTCTTAACAGCATTTATTATTTATTATAATAAGCATCATGGGGATAAAAAGTTAGTTTCTTCCTTCAATGCACATAGGATTTCTGTGGGGTGAGGGCAGGTCATGTGTTGCTTTGATTCACATTTTCAGAAGGAAAGAGCTCCACCCATGGAGCTGTACTCACTGAGCCACACCTGCAGAGCGCCTGGAACTATTTTGATGATAAGATTGTGAGACTAATCCCATTAGAGAAAAGACTTTGGGGGATCTTGGGAGCAAGTAATAATGTGGGAGAAATTCAAATAATTTGTGGCCAGAAAGTTGACAATGGTTCTTAGAAAACATGTCTGCAAAATGTTTACAGTCTCATCAGAAAAGGGGGACTCTAATTCCATTTCTCTGAAAGCAAGTCATCCAGTGACTCACTTCCAATCAGTAGGATGTGGCAGAAGAAACCCTGAGCGACTTCCTATATCATGACTTAAAAATACCAGAAGTTCAATCTCATGGTCTTTCTTCCTCTTTGGAACCTGGAAGTTGCAAAATGAACCTTCACCAGGCATCACTGTGGGGGGCTCTGACTAATCCCTATAACAAGGCATACTAGCTCAGGTTCTCCAGATAAAAAGAACAATAGAAGAGGCAAACAGGAGAAGGTGAAAGAGAAAAATGCAGGGAACCTCTGGATGGATGGGTAAATGGATGGGTGCATGAACAGATATAAGATAGATGACAGATAGTTATTAGATATATATCTAATAAAGTAGATATATAATAGATATATATCTAATAGAAACTGGCAAGTCCAAACTCTGCAGAGTCAATGTCCCAGTTTGAGTCTGAAGTCCAGCAGGCTTTAACAGAACGAGAAAGCAATAGGCAAGAAGAATTCTAACTCTCTTGAGGGTAGGCCTGTCTTTTGTCCTATGAACAGCTTCAAAAGATTGGATTAGGACCACTCTCTTAGGGTGGGCAGCCTTCTTTGCTCAAAACCCATCTTTAAACACCCTCATAGAAATACCTAGAATACTAGTTATAGTATTAATTCACAATGTACAGCACATTAAGGACAGAGATCCTACATGATTTTTTTTTTAAAAAAATTGATTAATTGCCTACTATAACTAGTACTCCAACAGTATTATCATTTTGTGTCTCTATGCGAGGGCAAACCGTTGAAATCTTTACGTAATACGTACTAAATTGATCTCCTGTGTATAAAAAGAATTGAAAATGAATCTTGATGTGAATGGAAGGGGAGAGGGAGCGGGAAAGGGGGAGGGTGGGGGGAGGGAGGGAAGTTGTGTGACGGGGGAGCCATTGTGGTCCATGAGCTGTTCTTTGGAAATTTATATTCTTTAAATAAAAGCTTTATAAAAAAAAAATAAAAAAAAAAATAAAAAAAATAAAAAAAGAAATACCTAGAATAAAATTTGACCAAATATCCAAGCAACATGTCCAAGCCAGTTGACACATAAAATTAACTATCATGGAAGACACATTAGGTTATTTCTTTTAATAACAGGATCCAGAAAGACTACAGGCAAATGTGAGTATCCCAGATTCTTGTACCAAGCCATGGACTTGTTCTTACTAATCCTTTCTTCTGTCACATTTTCCTATATGGTCTCCTTAACAGGTATTTGCCATCGGTGCTTAATAGTCTGTGATCCACACCATTGACCTTGGTCTACACAAATTTCCATTGGCAGCACCATCTGGCCAGCCCATAGGGAAAGCTACCTTATGACTGAGATTTTAGGGACAGTGATTTCTAAATGAGGAGGAAAGTCCTGTCTTTATAAATGCTGTTATTCATTGTGGTGTTTTATTTTTTACTAATTATTTTTTTAAAAAAAGATTTATTAATTTATTGCAAAGGGTCACAGAGACGCAGAGGCAGAGAGAAAGGGAGAGACAGAGAGATCTTTCATCTACTGGTTCACTCCCCAGACGGCTGCAACAGCTGGAGCTGAGCCAATACGAAGCCAGGAGCCAGGAACTTCTTCCAGGTCTCTCACTTGTGTGCAGCGGCCCAAGGAATTGGGCCATCTTCTACTGCTTTTCCAGGTGCATTAGCAAGGAACTTGATCAGAAGTGGAGCAGCCGTGACTTGAACCAACACATATATGGGAGGCGGCACTGCAGGCGGTGGCTTTACCTGCTTTACCACAGCACCAGCACCTCTTACTACTTCTGAGCATTATCATTTACCGACAGTAAATTTTCACTGTGGTGATTCTTGGCTCAGTTCCGTGTCAATTGCTCAGTGTTGTGACCGAACAAATTTAACCACCAGCCTCAGACTGTAGCTCTAATCCTGTTCTTGGAGACAGAATTCCCAAAGAGTTTTTGGGACTAAATAACTGTGCTGCTTTTTCTATTTTAACAATACACTCCTTAAACAAATTTTCTGCCTTATTTCCAGAGAGCAATAACTAAGATCAATTTCTGCTAGTCTCAGACTTGTCTCCTGGGACCTAAGATTCTCCCTTTTCTGTATCATGGGCCATAACCCTCTCCCTAATTTCCAAGGTCTCACAAAGTTGTGCTCTACCCAATACATTTTTTGTTGTTTTTTGTTTGTTTGTGGTTTTTGGATTTTTTTTTAGTGGGAGGTAAAATAGCAAGGTTTTTTTAGGGAAGGGACATCCATAAGGACGGATGGGCACCTCTCCAGACAGAGCCTGAGAGACTGGGGAGTGGAGAGAGAGTACACCTGGCTAATCCTCCACCTTGTGGCGCCAGCACACTGGGTTCTAGTCCCGGTCGGGGTGCCAGATTCTGTCCCGGTTGCCCCTCTTCCAGTCCAGCTCTCTGCTGTGGCCAGGGAGTGCAGTCGAGGATGGCCCAAGTGCTTGGGCCCTGCATACCATGGGAGACCAGGAGAAGCACCTAGCACCTGGCTCCTGCCTTCGGATTAGCGTGGTACGCAGGCCGTGGCCATTGGAGGGTGTACCCAATACGTTTTTAACAATTGAAATCTTATTTGTGAAACTCTCTTTTTTTTCTTTCTTCCTTTTTTTTTTTTTTCAAATTGGCTCATCTTCAATGCAGATGCTATTACCCACTTTCATGGAATGTGTCTTCTTTCCTACAATTGAGATAAATGACTCCGTGTGCCCACCCCTTGTGGTTTTCTGGAACCCTCTCACTGAACCTCTTACACCCCTGGCTAAGTTCTTTTCATTACGTGGATATAGGACCTGGAAAACATCCTGGCTTATAGTGGTCACTCTGGAAACATTGCTAAGTGATGAGTTACAGGATGGCATGAAAAGTTGTCCTAAATGAGAAAAAGAGGCCAATATGACTCCTCCCCTACGGACATGCCCTTCCATCCCTGACCTTGGTTTCAAGCCAGCATTTCCCTTCACACTAGCCCCTGCCAATGATGAGCTGTGCTAGCCTGAGTCATACCCTTCCCTCCCACAGATCAATTACCTACCAGAGCTAATGGGCAGAATATTTCATGAAGGTCATTAGGAGGTAAAAGCAATCATTGGTTACAACCTTAGTGGGTGGTCATGCTAAGGCATGATTTACTTCAGTTACCTAATAGATTCTGGGAATCTAGATCTGCTCAGACATGAGAAAGTGGCATCATCACTCTCCCAGGTTTTCAGACCAAAAGTGAAGGTATAATCTTGGAATCATTTTCCCTCATACCTACATCCAACCCAGAAGAAAGTTCTGACCTTCTCAACTTCTAATCTGAATCCAATCATCCCATCCTCTTCATTGTTACCGCCCAGCCAAAGTCACATAAGTCCTTGAAGGATGCTTCAGCAGCCTCTTACCTGCTCTCCTTGCAGCCACTCTTGCCTGTTATTGCCCTGGTTTTCATATGTTCTGCACCAAAAGGGTGATGCCTCTCTCCTACTCACTTCACCTCTCACTGGCATCTGTGACCAATGAGTTTGTAAGACCCGGAACCCCTGCCTCTATCTCTGACTTCAGTTTCTGCCATCTTTCTAGTTTATTCCCTCTATAAGAAGGTATTTGCTGGCCCTCAGTCTATAAGATTGCGCTCTTCTCAAAGCATATTCACCACCATTGTATCCTCTACCTGGTACACACTTTCTCATTTGTCTTCTGGATCCCCCTTCCACTCACTCCCTTAGGTACTGCCCCATTTTTTTTTAAAAGATTTTATTTATTTATTTAAGAGGTAGAATTACAGACAGTGAGAGGAAGAGACAGAGAGAAAGGACTTTCTTCCGTTGGTTCACTCCCCAAATAGCCATAAGGGCCGGAGCTGCACCAATCCGAAGCCAGGAGCCAGGAGCTTCTTCCCAATCTCCCACACAGGTGCAGATGCCCAAGCACTGGGACAATCTTCTACTGCTTTCTCAGGCCATAGCAGAGAGCTGGATTGGAAGAGCAGCAGCTGGGACTAGAACCGGCGCCCATATGGGATGCCGGCACCACAAGTGGAGGATTAACCTACTTCGCCATGACACCAGCCTCACTCTGTTTCTTTTTAAATTCTATACTGTTTACAATCCCATGAGCTTGCTTCTTTTTTCTTCATTTATTTATTGTTGGTTTCCACAACCATGTGCTACGTTCCAGGGGACTTTGTTTGTTGTGTCCATACTTAGCACAGGGTCTATCACACTCCAGAAATTCAGGAGCCATCACTAAATGAGCTGTATTTGTTTCAGGGGGACGGTGGGTGTGTGTGTTCACACCTGGAGATATCAATAAATCCAGAAGCAGTTTGTGAGCATTCACTCTGTTCCTTGTCTACATTTTATGCCATAGGGGTGGGCGGGATGTTTACTCGGGATAGAAAGAGCACAAAGCCTTTTTCATTTATATGGGACAATAGCATTATCACAAGTGAAGCCCTGTGTGTGGCTCCTAATGACCCTCGGGGACATCCTGTCCTCCATGGTAAAGAGAACAGTGCTGACTGAGGTCTTCAGCACACAAGGATGCCAAGGAGCCAAATTTGGGACTCAGAGCACCAGTGGGATTGGGATTTAGACAGCTGAGTGCTGGCCAATGACGATGATGTGTCTCAGGTGCATTTTCTTCTACATCCCATACCATGTCCCATATCAAAAGCCTGAAAAGGACACTATGGTCCTCATGATGCTATGTAAGCTGAAAACCAAATTCAGGTGGCTGATTTAAGAACAACAGAAAGACAAGATGATATAATCGAATCTCAGAGAGGAACTCCAATTATGGCATCTGTTCCTATGCTGAGCCTGATGCTGGAGCATCCTTCACCACACACACGGCAAGATGTATCAGCTTCTGCCCACATATGGATAGCAATTTATAAGTCCAGTTCATATTTGGAAACTTCTCATTCAACACTTTGCTGAACATGGAACCCAAAACTCTGTAAGTTGTACTTTTCTCCTTGGGGTCATTTAATAAGCTAACTTTCATCAATCTATCAGTCTATAACATGAGCATAAACCTATAAACATTTGAACCTATGTTATGACTACTATGATCCCCCAGGTTCTCTTTCTTCATGTAATCATTTATGTGAATGTATGGATCCACAGTTCCCAATTATGAGCACAACACTCAAAGACGTAGAGGAATAGTCAGAAAACACAATAAGTCCAAAGGCTAAATTAGCTTGTATGATTAAGAAACACTGTTGACAAAAGGAAGTACACATTAAACTTCTTAATCATAAAATATTGAAAATTAATAAAAATAAATTCAGAAAAATTAAGTATAGCTAATTAAATTTTTTAAATTATTTTATTTTTCTGGAATTATTAAAATCAACCATTGTAATTGTTACATATATCATTGAAAATAGTATATTACACTTGTCATTATTTGGTTATTTGATGCTTAATACTTTATGATCCCAAACTTCATGTTAGTTGCTTTGTTACAAATGTAAACTCTGAGACCCACACTCAGGAAGGCTTGATGCTGCATGTAAATGGTGAAGAATCAAATTATGTACATGCTAATATTAATTCAGGTGATTCTAATGTGTATACCAGAAGCTTATGCAGCAGTTTCAAATACACTGATTTAAAACAGATCCAGAAAAATAAAAATCCAAGTGTCTTTTCCGGGGCATGGATGCTATATTGTAAAACATTTTTTTTCATTTTCAATTATCTTTATATACAGAAGATCGACTTAGTATATATTAAGTAAAGATTTCATCAGTTTGCACCCACACAGACCATAAAGTGTAAAATACTGTTTCAGTACTAGTTATAGCATTACTTCACATTGGACAACACATTAAGGACAGATCCCACATGAGGAGTAAGTACACAGTGACTCCTGTTGTTGACTTAACAATTTGACACTTTTGTTTATGGTATAAGTAATCTCCCTAGGCTCTAAATCATGAATTGCCAAGGCTATGGAAGCCTTTTGAGTTCGCTGGCTTCAATCTTATTCAGACAGGGTCATAGTCAAAGTGGAAGTTCTCTCCTCCCTTCAGAGAAAGGCACCTCCTTCTTTGATGGCCCCATTCTTTCCACTGCGATCTCACTCACAGAGATCTTTCATTTAGGTCTTCTTTTTTTTTTTTTTTCCAAGAGTGTCTTGGCTTTCCATGCCTAAAATACTCTCATGGGCTCTTCAGCCAGATCCGAATGCCTTAAGGGCTGATTCTGAGGCCAGAGTGCTATTTAGGACATCTGCCATTCTATGAGTCTGCTGTGTTTCCCACTTCCCATGATGGATCATTCTCTCCCTTTTTGATTCTATCAGATAGTATTAGCAGGCACTAATGTTGTTTGTGTGATCCCTTTGACTCTTAGACCTATCAGTGTGATCAATTGTGAACTGAAGATGATCACTTGGATTAGTGAGATGGCATTGGTACATGCCACCTTGATGGGATTGAATTGGAATCCCCTGGCACGTTCCTCCATTTTGTTGCACACAAAAAATGGAAAAATCTCCCATGCTCATGGATTGGAGTAATCAATATCATCAAAATGTCCATTCTCCCAAAAGCAATTTATAGATTCAATGTGATACCAATCAAAATACCAAAGACATTCTTCTCAGATCTAAAAAAAATGATACTGAAATTCATATGGAGACACAGGAGACCTTGAATAGCTAAAGCAATCTTGTACAACAAAAACAAAGCCAGAGGCATCACAATACCAAATTTCAGGACATACTATAGGGCAGCAGTTATCAAAACAGCATGGTACTGGTACAGAAACAGGAGGATAGACCAATGGAACAGAATAGAAACACCAGAAATCAATCCAAACATCTACAGCCAACTTATATGTGATCAAGGATCCAAAACCACGCCCTGGAGTAAGGACAGTCTATTCAATAAATGGTGCTGGGAAAACTGGATTTCCATGTGCAGAAGCATGAAGCAAGACCCCTACCTTTCACCTTACACAAAAATCCACTCAACATGGATTAAAGACTTAAATCTACGACTTGACACCATCAAATTATTAGAGAACATTGGAGAAACCCTGCAAGATATAGGTACTGGCAAAGACTTCTTGGAAAAGACCCCAGAAGCACAGGCAGTCAAAGCCGAAATTAACATTTGGGATTGCATCATATTGAGAAGTTCCTGTACTTCAAAAGATACGGTCAGGAAAGTGAAGAGGCAACCGACAGAATGGGAAAAAATATTTGCAAACTATGTAACAAATAAAGGGCTGATAACCAGAATCTACAAAGAAATCAAGAAATTCCACAACATCAAAACAAATAAGCCACTTAGGAGATGGGCCAAGGACCTCAATAGACATTTTTCAAAAGAGGAAATCCAAATGGCCAACAGACACATGAAAAAATGTTTAAGATCGCTAGCAATCAGGGAAATGCAAATCAAAACCACAATGAGGTTTCACCTCACCCTGGTTAGAATGGCTCACATACAGAAATCTACCAACAATAGATGCTGGAGAGGATGTGGAGAAAAAGGGACACTAACCCACTGTTGGTGGGAATGCAAACTGGTTAAGCCACTATGGAAGTCAGTTTGTAGATTCCTCAGAAACCTGAATATAATCCTACCGTACAACCCAGCCATCCCACTCCTTGGAATTTACCCAAAGGAAATTAAATTTGCAAACAAAAAAAGCTATCTGCACATTAATGTTTATTGCAGCTCAATTCACAATAGCTAAGACCTGGAACCAACCCAAATGCCCATCAACAGTAGACTGGATAAAGAAATTATGGGACATGTACTCTATAGAATACTATACAGCAGTCAAAAATTATTTTAAATTGAAAATAAATTCAAAACAAATAAGCTAGGTATTTAAATATGTAACTATGTAATATAGGTATTTTTAAAAAGCTAGTGCACTTAAACTCAGCTATGATGCCATGCTTCTTCCCATTCATCTAAATTGTTAAATTGTGACTTCCTTCTGTGTCCACATTATCAAAGTAACCTCCAACCTCTATGTCCAATTAAGTATAACATTCAGCCTATGTTAACTACCTATGATGAGCAAATAATTATGCCCAGCACCATGAATAGGAAAAAATGGGGAAGGTGTAGGCAAAGGTTGAAAGCCATGCTAGTATCATACAGCGGAAGACATTAGCAATCTTCTTACCTGAAGACCTTAGAGTCCAGTCCATGGACCAAGACAATTGTCAATAACTAGGACAAGTCTTGCTGAGGGAGACCCATGTGAGAGTTCTTAGGAAATTTTTCTCAAAGGGTAACAGGGGCAAGGGACAAAACCCAAGGCTGACACAGTGGAGAACATTTCTACTCACCAAGTATCCACATAAGCTCCTTCATTCCCAGACCCATGGCGTTTGGATGAGGTAATCTGATGAATTCTCAATGTTGCAAGATGAACTGGAATTGTGTATGCCTAGCAGTCTAAGGTTGGCAAGCATACATATATTCTCTGGCCTCTCCCCCTCTTTTCCTCCCCCTCCATCACCATCTTAGATGGTGGACACACAGTACAGAAATGGGTTCACGCGTCACTGCTCTCAAGAAAGCCACAAAGCAGAGCCTGTAGGTCCATCTTGCAGGCGATGCACTCAATATACATCAGACAGTGCTGTGAGAGAGAAGTACAGTGTTTATAAGTCAAAGGACTGAGATTCCCCGGCTTGCCTGCTGCTGCAGCATAGTTTATTCTACTTTCAGGTACACATTGGGGACCATAGAACATGGTCCAAATGGAGAGATAAGCAAGGACATTTGTAATGGAGAAAACAGAATGTGCAACGTGCCACAAGTGGATTATAGCAAAAAGCACATGTAGATGTAAGCTTCTCCTCTGAAGTCTCACAGAATTGGTTTTTTTCCAACATTACATCCCCAAAGACAAAGCTTGAAACATTTTTGCATATTATTGGTCCTTTTGATGTTTCAGTCCATGGTGACGTATTTAAGTTATCTCAGTTAAATGCAAGAAATACATTGCTAAATTCTGGCTTACTTTGCACACTAGGCAACAATCGAAAGGTGGTTGTTGGAGCTGGGCTTGTGGTGTAGCGAGTAAAGCTGCCACCTGTGCCACTGGCATCTACATAGGTTCTAGTTCAAGTCCTGACTGCCCCACTGCCAATCCAGCTCCCTCTTAATGTGCCTGGGAAAACAGCTGAAGATGGCCCAAGTTTTTGGGCCACTTCCATCCGTGTGAGAGACTTGGAAGCTCCTGGCTCCTGGGTTTGGCTTGGCCCAGCTCTGGCTGGAGCAGCCATGTGGGGAGTGAACCAGCAGATGGAAGATTTCTCTCTCTCTCTCTCCCTCTTTCTCTGTAATTCTGACTTCAAAATAAATAAATAAATAAAATCTTTTTTTTTAAGGTGGTTGTTTGCAAAGCCCTACTGACCTGAGAAGAGAATACTTGAGCCCACTTCTGCTGTGTCCTAGGCGCATTGGCAGGAAGCTGGATCAGAAGGCAAGGGTGGAATCCAATCCCACGCACTCAGATATTGGATGTGAGCATCTCAAGTGGCAGTTTAACCCATCGCACCACAATGTCTGTGCCTGTTTTAGGATGTTATAAAAAGTTAAGGCTCAAATCAAAACATTATTTGATTCTGTCTGCATTACATCCTTTACTATACCACGGGGAATTAATTCTCTAACTTCTGTATCTGCTGCCTGAAGTATTGGTTTTTTCATCATTTGTCCTAAAGTAAAGCATTTCAAGTTATCCACCAGTCCCTGTTGTTGTGCTATTTTTACATTTCACAATGTTCATGTTCAGCATTTCCATTTACTTCATGGTTTTAGAGACTTTGATCACCCTCGCTTTTCAGCCTCTTTTTCCAGCTTGAAGACTTTTGTTCTTTGTAGTTTATCCTCATCAGGCATCCTCCTTATCCCCTTGATCATTTTAAATTCTCTTCTGCGATCGTCTCCAGCACCATTATGTCTTTCTCACGAAGCTCTGACTGTCAGCTGAAAAGCAGAGAGCAGGAGGGGAATGACACTGGGAGAGTAAAACAAGTTAGGAAGCTGATGTTCTGAAATGCCAGGAGCCATCACGAGTTCATGGAAGAAGTACATTATGGAAAATATGCATATATATATTACATTTTTGCACTAAAATCTCTTTCAATTTCATTTTCCACAAACATTTTCAAAAGATATTTATTTCAGAAACAGAGAGAGAGAGAAAAACAGACAGGAGAAGAAGAGCCCACAAGCCCTTGCTCACTCTCCAGATGCCTACAGTGGCTGGGACTGGGCCTTGCAGAAGCTGAGAGTTTTGCAGTATGATTCTGTGAATGTATTAATCACCAATTGACCAGTGGATCTACTTCTGTATTCCCCCCACAGTACTCGAGCAGAATATTAGAACCGGGAGTTCTTTTAGAGAGTACCTGCTCAAGTGTTACCCACATCTACCCCATTATCAGAGTCAACTGGGTCTCCTGTTAGATGCACAGACTCTAGGGCTATGTACTGTTCAATATGGTGACCACTCACTACAGGCAGTGCAGCCACTCCACATCGAGTGTTGTAAGAAACACTAGATTCTGTGAAGTATAAAATGCACACTCGATTTTGAAGACTTAGTACAAAGAAAGAAGGCAAAACATCTCATCATTACTTTTACATTGATTTCATGTTGAAAGAATTTAATTTCACACGTATGAGATCAAAGAAGAGATATTAGAATTAAGTTCACGTATTTCCTTATACTTTTTAGATGTGGCTGCCAGAAAATTTGAAATTACATTTGTGGGTAACATTGTATTTCTAATGGACGAAATCAATCCATTCTGAATCAGTCTCCAGAGGAGGAGATCTGAGCCTCCTAGTAGCACAGTAAACCCAGTGGACAGATGAAGAATTGAGGTTCAGGAATTTTGTCTGCTTTTCCAGTCACTCCTAAACCAGCAGAGATAGGGCTTAGGAGTCAAGCCATAACTTCACTGCATGAATGTGTTCTGTTTGTTCATTGTCACGTTTTCAGTGTCTAGAACCATATCTGGCTTGGAGTGATTTACAAACATACATTGAATGAGTGAACAGTGTCATTTAGCCGTAACAACTTATGAAGATAAGTGCATAATTTCAGTCCCACAGCAGGCTGGTCTGCCTGGCTCTGTTCTGGAGGCTACAGATTATACACTATAGAGTAAGCTGAAGAATGAAAGGATTATTCAAAAAGTTTGTGAAACATGTATGTTATGAAAAAATGGATTTCAAAGTTTTATACAAAAATAAACTTTATCTTTTAATTCTATTTTCCTATGAATTTTTTGAGGTGTGTGTATAATTGGTAAATCATCTAGAAATACCTATCGCTTGAGACAACACAATTCAAGTCATATTAGCAGCTATCAGACAGCATATAGTTATCATGCAAATCTAGCATTCATGTCATCCATTTAATAAGTGTCCTAGGAAAAATCTGTGCCACTAAGGAACATAATCACCACAGCGTTTGTTTAGGTTTTGTTTTGTTTTGTTTTTAACAGGCAGAGTGGATAGTGAGAGAGAGAGAGACAGAGAGGAAGGTCTTCCTTTGCTGTTGGTTCACCCTCTAATGGCCGCCATGGCTGGCGTGCTGCAGCCAGTGCACCACGCTGATCCGAAGCCAGGAGCCAAGTGCTTCTCCTCGTCTCCCATGGGGTGCAGGGCCCAAGCACCTGGGCCATCCTCCACTGCACTCCCGGGCCACAGCAGAGAGCTGGCCTGGAAGAGGGGCAACCAGGACAGAATCCAGCGCCCTGACTGGGACTAGAACCTGGTATGCCAGTGCCGCAAGGCAGAGGATTAGCCTATTGAGCTGCGGCGCTGGCCATTTAGTTTTTAATTTAACCTGTTGGAAAGGTTGCCCCCTATCCCAAAAATAAAGAGAGTGGGCTTATTTCTAAACTGCATAAATTCTTCCACACTCAAAGGGTCTACTCCAGTTTCCTCTGGGGTAATGGTTTCTATTTCTAATGTCTGCAGTGTGCAAAAAGAAAAGCAGCTTTGAAAGAAGTCGTCTTGCAGAGAAACTGTAAACATCCTCTGGCTTCCTCTGTGAATGTGGCAGACCAGCACACTTTCCAGAAATCAGGAATGACAAGCAAACAACCACATTTGAATCACCCAACAATAATGAAAAACCAAACCTAATTACTTTCTTCATCCTCTGGGTCCTAGAAATTACTCAGCGGGCAGGCCAAGTAGGAAGCACAATGTCACAGCATCGTTACAAGTGACGGAGCAAATCTTCCGTGTGGGCAAACATTTAGAGAGACAGGAGAGTGACTCACAGGCCGCTCTGCCCATTGTTAGACTGGGTCCCCACCTGCCTCTCTGCGGGCTGAAATAATCTGTTGTCACGCTAATGCAGAAAAGCTTAATTGCAACCTTGGTCCCCTGCTCCTCTAGAACTGCTCACCCACAGGCTTAGCTTTAATTATATAACACTTGCAGGGAAAAACACAGGAAAGATAAAGCCTGCACTCAGCTTTCAATAAAATGGAGATTGATCAGCATCCGGTTGTATACCTGGTGATCTGGGGCCATGTATTGCCTCACCTGGAAGACTTCTTGTGAGACATATTCCCTGGGATTACCCTCAGCTTACACTGAGGTGAGCCCCAAGAATTGCATCTGAATAAGCTTCCCAAGTGATGCCCATTCACCCTGATGTTTGAAAAGCATCAGTTTAGAATCACGTCAACCATGTCTAGTTTTTAAACTGACACATAACAATTTTACATTTTTATGGAGTATACTGTGATAAATCAATATATGTATTTTTTAAAGGTTTATTTATTTATTTGAAAGTCAGAGTTATACAGAGAGAGAAAGAGAGGCAGAAGAGAAAGAGAGAGAGGGGGAAAGAGACAGAGAGAGAAGTCTTCTATCCACTGGTTTACTGCTCAATTGGCTGCAACGGCTGGAGCTATGCTGATCCAAAGCCAGGAGCCAGGAGCTTCTTCTAGGTCTCCCATGCAGGTGCAGCTTGGGCCATCCTCTACTGCTTTCCCAGGCTGCAGCAGAGAGCTGGATCTGAAGAGGAGCATCCAGGTCTCGAACCGGTGTCTATACTGGGTGCTGGCACTGCAGGCAGCAGCTTTACACGTTAAGCCACAGCGCCAGCCCCTCAATATATGTATTTCAGTGTGTCGTGATCAAACCAGAATAATTAGCATTCCCTCCCTCCTTAAATATTCAGTGCATCTTTGTATTGGAAAACTTTCCACCCCTTCCTTTTGATTCTGTATAAACTATACAATAAACTGTTGTCAACTAGTCACCCTCGTCTTATCCCACCTGTCTAACTGCATTCTGGCACACATTTTCCAACCTTCTTCTCTCCCCCTCGACCCCTGCCAGGCTGCAGTGACCCCTGTTCCAGTCTCTACCTGCTCGAGATCTGCTTTTCTAGATTCTTCTCATTAGTGAGAACACGCGTGACTTGTCTTTCTGTGCCTGATGAGGATCACCTCACAGAATCCCCTCCACTTCCACCCATGTTGTTGTAAAGGACAGGATTTCATTCTTGGTAATAATGGCTGAGTGACTCCATTTGCATCTAATTTTGAAAAAGTGGAACTGAACTATTTGTATGAATAAACAGAAGTGCCATGTTCTTTACCCATTGTAGTCCTTGGGCACCAGACACTACTTCTGAATCCCAGCTTGGCAGCTGGTGGGAAGTGGGAGACTATATACACAGAAACAGGTCCCCAGAGGAGAGCCTGGCTAAAGTTCTCCAAAGTCTGATCTGGACAAGAATGCTGCACGCTTCATTTGGGATCATGCTACTACTAATCACTATAGCACTCAAATAGAGCTTGGCAGATAGAGACCTGCGCCGCACATGCCTGGTGGACCCTCTGCTGACGATGAATCTAGCTTCTTGCCACAGGCAAGCTTTCCCCTCCTCTTGCCCAACAAGCTGCAGAGAGCAATTTTCCTTGCATCCCCTCCTTAGACAGGCTGGTACTCACTGCAGGTGCAGGATTTCAGAGATAGAAGTTGTCTAGGAATGGATTCATATTAGACATGTGCCACAGCTGAATTCAGAAGGTGGAGAGTGAGCATGGGAACTGAGAGAAAAAGGCACTCAGGGTGCAAGATATAAAAAAACAAGGATGTGGGGCCAGTGCAGTGGTGCAGTGAGTTAAAGCCCTGGCCTGAAGCACCGGCATCCCATATGAGTGCCAGTTCAAGTCCCGGCTGCTCCACTTCTGATCCAGCTCTCTGCTGTAGCCTGGGAAAGCAGTGTAGGATGACCCAAGTCCTTGGGCCCCTGCACTCATGTGGGAGACCTGGAGGAAGCTCCTGGCTCCTGGCTTCGGATCGGCACAGCTCTGGCTGTTGTGGCCAATTTGGGGGTGAACCATTGGATGGAAGACCTCTCTCTTTGTCTCTACCTCTCTCTATAACTCTGTCTTTCAAATAAGTAAAATAAATATTAAAAAAAGACAAGGATGTCAATAAAAGCATAATAAAGGAGGCATGAAGGAGCTGAGGAGGACAAGCTGCAGCATCATCCCACCAAGCAACGTGACACCTTGCAGGATACGTGTTTACCGCCTGTTTTTTCTTCAAGCTACTTTTTTTCCTAGCTCACCGGTTTCCAATTCTTATATTTTCCAGATTTGGAAATGGATTAAAGGTCACAGGAGAGAAGAAGTGTTTTACATGGTAGGTAGAGTTGCTATTTTGATGCTGCTACCTCTAGTGTATAAATAACTAAAGCAATCTCTGTGTGTCTGTCTCTCTGTCTCTCTCTATCTCTCTCTCTCTCTCTGTGTGTGTGTGTGTGTGTGTATGTGTGTGCGTGTATGTATGTATCTTTCTCTTTTTCTCTCTTTCTCATTCAGTATCTGTGTGTGTTACTATGTTTTGTGTGTCTATCTAGATTCTTCATCCAGGAGCTACACTTGCATGCTTACAGCTAAGCAATGCCTCTTCTAAACCGGTCCCTTTCAACCTTCGCCTTTGTCCTTGATCAACTATAGGTCACCTTTCTTGGGATTCCCCTTCCCCTCTGGTGGTTCCTCTTAGAATAAACCAACTTGACCACAATTCCCGGGTATCTCCCATAAAGAAAATGTTCAGAAACCAGGCAGCGTTGCCCTGCTGTCTGAGAAAACAGCGGTTGCTCTAAGAAGCCACTTCTCTTGGTTTGCGGTCACAGGTGCCCCAGCCACATCCTCTCACCTTAAGTTTACCCAGGGAATAATCAGACACCAGACTGTAGGTGCTGCACACTCCACTGCAAACCTGTGAAGCCTCTATGTGGTTTTCTTGAATTGACCTTCATTAATTGTTAAAGAAGGAATAAAATACCCATTCCCTGCCCACAAGGGTGTGGTAAGGGGGCATTGTGTAGGGAAAATGCTCCATCAGTCTGAAAATCCTCCCCAAAGGAATTTGGTTCCTCAATCTCACCTTCTTATATGGGCTAGATAAAGAAAATGAACTAAAATTGACACAAACAGTTTTATTTCATTCTCTAAGCAATGCCTATATATATCATCTACTGTTCTTTATAAACTATGGTGATGCCCCTTCTCCTTTGGGGGGATAAATAGTAAATACATATTTATTTTATTCTAGAAAGCAAGGAAAGGAGCAGAATGCTAATATTGGATCAGAGGTAGAAAGAGAAATTTTTCTCGAAAATAAATCTCACTGACTTTACTATTTGGAGGTCATTACCTCCCAGTCCCTCCCAAAGGTCTATCATGAGTAGCTTTTGTACTGGTGTCAACAAAGCACACAGAGGGTGTTTTAACCTGCTCTGAGGATCAGGACCCTAATATTCTAAAAATCTATCATCAGTGTTGCGACACTTTTTCTATGCCCAGCCTATGGGCACTGGCAAGAATCTCGTTTTAAAATCAGTTTCTCATTAGTGATTATAAATTCAAGGTCCTATTAATTCTATTGTAAACATGCATATATTGCCAATAGAATTAAAAGGTAATTTAGGAGCAAAAAAAGGGAGGGAATGTCTAACCTTGTCTGGGACAATTAAGGAATTCTTTACAGAGGAAGTGATATTTGAGCTGACTTGGAAGGTTGAATAGAAGACACTTGGATTCCAGCTGGTTTGACATAGCCAAATACTACCCCTTCTGTGATGGCTTGTGTCTTTTAATTCAGATAAGAATTCAAAATGATTCCTAAAATCTGCCATACAGCAGATGTCAAATCATTTAGGGGAGGGAAAAGGAGAGTGCGGATAACAAGGGTGGGGTTTTAAGAGATGAGGTAGGCCACGGCTCAATAGGCTAATCCTCCGCCTGCGGCGCCAGCACACTGGGTTCTAGTCCCGGTTGGGGTGCTGGCTTCTGTTCTGGTTGCCCCTCTTCCAGGCCAGCTCTCTGCTGTGGCCAGGGAGTGCAGTGGAGGATGGCCCAAGTGCTTGGGCCCTGCACCCATATGGGAGACCAGGAGAAGCACCTGGCTCCTGGCTTCGGATCAGCGTGGTGCACCAGCCGCAGCGGCCATTGGGGGGTGACCCAGTGGAAAAGGAAGACCTTTCTCTCTGTCTCTCTCTCTCACCGTCCACTCTGCCTGTAAAAAAAAAAAAAAAAAAAAAAAGAGAGATGAGGTAAAGCGAAGCTACACAACCCCATTCCCACCCCTGCCTGCAAATACACTTGACCACACATGGGAGAATTTAGGACCTTAAGACAACTAAAAGATTCCCACTGCTATTTCTCCGTGTGTGTGTGTGTGTGTGTGTGTGTGTGTGTGTTTGTATAGGAAGCCATGGATTAGGATACATTTTTAGCTTCTCTAACCCAATCCATTGTAGACAATAAGGAAGCTTAGACAAAGGAAGCAAAAGTGAATGTGAAAGCCTGTAAGTTCCTGTATAATCAGAGCCAAGGCTTTACAAAGCTTTCTGTGTGTATCATAGGAGAGGAAATTTCAAGTGAATTCTAGAGAAAGAAAAACATGTGGAATGTGAAATAGTCTGCAGAGTTAATACCATCAGTCTCCTGAGAAGATGAAAATCTAATCAATCCAGGCATTTTCTGGGAGGCAAGTGCAGAACATGGTCTCTCTAAACCAACAGATTAATCAAACTTTGCCGTCAGATATTGGGCACTGGTAGTTCTGTGACTTGCTCTGAGGGTCAGAGATAGAGGGTAAATAATCAATAGCACCTTAGAGCTAGAAGGGATCTTAGAGATCAATTCACAAAGCTAATTTTACAGATGAGGAAACTGAGGCTTGGAGGCATTTTTTTATCTCGCCCCCAGTCTTGCCATTAATTATGAGTTGCACAGAACTAAAGTGCAGGCTTTCCTGCTCTTTATGTCACATGTCGGGCCAAAGGAAATGTGGAGCTCTGGGTGAGGATGACACAGAAGACGCATGCTCATCTCTATGCAATCTCCCTAGAAACCTCTCTAAAAGGAAAGCCAGGGCTGGTGTAGTGGTTTAGCCGGTAAAACCGCCACCTGCAATGCCAGCATCCCATATGGGCATCAGTTTGATTCCTGGCTGCTCCACTTCTGATCCAGCTCCCTGATAACATGCATGGTATGTAGTGGAGGATAACTCAAGTTCTTGGGCCCTTGCATACACATGGGAGACCCAGAAGAAACTCCGGACACCTGGCTTCAGATTAGCCCAGCTCCGGCCACTGCAGATATCTGGGGAGTGAGTCAGTGGATGAAAAATCTCTCTCTCTCTCTCTCTCTCTCAAATAAATAAATAAATAAATAAATAAATAAATAAATCTTTTTAAAGAAAATTAAAAAGAAAGCCAATGCATGATGCTACATATGAACCCACAAGGGCAAGGAGGACAATTGAGGAGATGATGACAGATGCCAAGATATCAACAAAATTCTAGACAAGACCAAGCAGATGCATGGGTGGTAAATAATACATTAGAATGGAAAAAGCAGAAACCTAATCTCCTGCAGAGAAGGAAAGTAATAAAAAAAACAAGGCGATTCACACCACTGAACTGTGAAAAAGCCCTAGGAATTGAACACCCCAGGTAATGCTGAAAGTAGGACTGAGGACAGGAACAAAAACAAGAGATGGGAGAAAGCTTGTAAAAAGAGTACTCGAAGCCCAGATTGCCCTATCTCCTGACCCAGTCAGTCAAAATTCACACATATACACAAACACATAGTTCTTCAAGTAGGGCTTGAGGCAAGGGCTTAGACAGGCAGCATCTGTTTAGGAACGAGAGTGAAGGAACGTTGGAAATGAAAAGGGAAGGGGGAGAACCACCATGGGATGCTTCTCCTATTGCCCAGTCTGTGAGTAGATATCGTATGGGAAGATGGTTATCATACTACATCATGTTGGCCGTGCTGTCACTGGTTATTCCATCTCATAGGACATTGTAGAACATGTAGGAAATGAATCTCAGAACACCAACCCTGGGGATATTTCTATCACCTCCAGCTACCATTGATCAGTGACATCCATGTCCCTCTTGGTCCAGATGGCATGTATACCAGTGTCTACTGACTTTCTACTCAGAAGCACCAGAGAAGCTCAAATACAGGGCCAAGATTTGCTATCCAGGTTTTGCCAGGGTGTAACTAAGAGTGAGACTGGAAATACCTGCATGGGTTTTGTCATCATAGCAGTGGCCAGAATAACAGTAGCTGGAGAGGATTTAAAGTGGGTCACAAGATGTCTCTAATACCTTCACTTAGGTGGAGGCTCGGGGCTCAGGAGTTCCAGAAGAGTTGAAGGTTTAGCAAGAGGCTAAAAGCAAATGATTTATTTTTGGAACTAAACATCGGAAAGAGGCTGCCTTAGTCTATTTCCCTTGCTTGGATCTTAGGATACCTGTGGCCAAATTGACACCTTCAGGCCAGGAGTCAGATGGATCTTCCAAATAGAAATATAGTTTTGGGGCTGGCGCTGTGGCACAGCAGGTTAAAGCCCTGGCCTGAAGTGCCAGCATCCCATATGGGTGCCGGTTTGAGTCCCGGCTGCTTCTCTTCCAATCCAGCTCTCTGCTATGGCCTGGGATAGCAGCAGAAGATGGCCTAAGTCCTTGGGCCCTTGCACTCACATGGGAGACTCAGAAGAAGCTCCTTGCTCCTGGCTTCGGAATGGTGCAGCTCTGGCCATTGTGGCTATCTGGGGAGTGAACCATTGGATGGAAGACCTCTCTCTCTGTCTCTACCTCTCTCTGTAAATTTGTCTTTCAAATAAATTTAAAAAATCTTAAAATATAGTGCAAAATAAGCAATCTATAAATAGTAATATTTTGAGGTCTATCCAACAAAATGACGAGTTCTCAAACCAATAACCCTAAATAGAATCCTGTCACTCAACAAGATCTAACCAAGACACATAACTTCCAATTACCTTTATCCCTCACTCTTAACTAAGAATGGAAAAACACCACCAAAATATAGAAACAAGCCTGTAACATTAAGGGGAGTTTTTCTTTTTCGTTTCAGTCTGTTACATACATTGGCTTTCTTTTCTTCAAATACATTTTAATGTTTGTTTGTGGTTGTCCATAATAGACTTTGTTGGACAAAAGAATTTTGGCATCCAAGATGCAACACTAAGTTTAAGAGTGTAGGAGTCAACATTATGGCGCAGTGGGTTAAACTCCACTTCCAATGCCAGTTTCCCAAATTGGAGTACCAATTCGAGTTCTGGTTGCTCCACTCCCAAATCAGCTCCTTGTCAATACACCTGGAAAGGCAACAGAAGATGGCCCAAGTGCTTGGGCCCCTGAAACCAATGTGGTACCTGGATGAGGTCCCAGGTTCTTGGCTTTAGCCTGGCCAAACTCAGACCATGTGAATCTTTCAAGAGGCTCTTTTCTCTTTTTTTAATTTTTTTAAATGTATTTGAAATGTAGAGTTAGAAGAGAGACATTAGCAGGGAACTGGAGCATTTGGGACTTGAACCCATGCTTATATGGGATGCTGGCATCCCAGGCAGCAGCTTAACCTACTGTGCCATAGTGCCAGCTCCCTCAAGAGGCTCTTTTCAAGAACCAGTAGATGGAAGATGTCTTTATCTCTGCCTCTCTCTATCCCTGGAACTCAGACTTTAAAATAAATCAAATCTTTACAAAAAAATCTTAAGAGTGCAGGCAAAGTCAGAATCTGATTCCATTAACAATGGTAGTATACATTATAAGAGCAATTGAACTTCACTGTTGCTCGGTTTCCTCATCAGTGAAATGAGAAATAACAAATTCTATAAGCTGCTGGTGTCTCTCACATTGTACATTGGCACAATCAAACTCTATGGGGAAGTCCTGCTTGCCAAAGTAGCCATGGAATTCCCACAGAGCATTGCATGCCACTCCCCTCCCCCACGCTCCACACCACCCTCAGACTGGTGGGACTGGAGCTGCACAGACCCTGCCTGACTCTGCAGTATGGGCAACGCTCTTACCATGCTCTTCACCTTATCCACATTATCACTGGGTCACAGCAATTCCTCATCAACCAGAAACTTGCCCCATTTAGCTTCACACCTCTCCTTCCATATCCTACAAATCCCTCCACTCTGCCTTCTAGTACTCGAGATCATCAGCAAAATCTTCCATATGTTCACCTCTTTGCTAAAGATTCTCTTAAGCCAGACTGAGCCTTTTGGATGCTGCATCCCCTTCAGCCTGTTCCTTCAAATCCTTTGACCCAGTGGACTGGAAGACGGAATGAGCATCCCCCCGCTCCTCACTGGGCTTTTAGAACATCATTTCTTCCTACTGATGTGAGAAACCCAGTTCTGGGAGCTCTTATCTTTATTATTAGCTACCTGCAGTTGTTATGGTCATTACAGTCCCCTCAGTAAATCTCGCTCTTTTCTGGAAGACCATTACGTTTTAAAATATTTTATTTATTTATTTGAGAGGCAGAGTTACAGACAGAGAGGGAGAGACAGAGAGAACATCTTCTATTCGATGGTTCATTCCCCAAACAGACACAATGGCTGAAACTGGGTCAATCCAAAGCCAGAAGCCAGGAGCTTCTTCTGGGGGTCCTGCATGGGTGCAGGGGCCCCAGCACTTGGGTCATCTTCCACTGCTTTCCCAGGTTACAAGCAGAGAGCTGGTTTGGAAGAAGAGCAGCCAGGACATGAACTTGTGCCCATATGGGATGCCAGAGCTACAGGTGAAGGCTTAACCCATTATGCTACAGTGTCAGCCCCAAGAATACTATTTTCATAGTTTGTTTCCTTGATCTAAAGACACACCTCCTTCTACTTGTATCCTAAACACAACCCTTTCAAGTCTACCATATTACTATAGCAACTTGACACCTCTTTCATGTCAATTTTCCCTGCATGTGGCTCACTTTCATGAGCATACAAAGATGTTTCTATTTTTTAAAAACAATAATGTTATTCCTCTTAAGCTCACAGGCTTCTGCAATTTCTTCCCTGGTTTCCCATGTGCCTTTATATCAAGGCTCAGCAAAAGAGAGCCAACAATCCTTCAGTTGATATCCTTTATACTGTTATCTGTACAATAAAATCAAAGATACACTTCTCAAGGCCAATCTCAAATCATCAGATCAAATTATCATTTCTCTGGATGATGTAACTTAGCATTTGACATCATCCACACCTCACATTTTCATGAAGCACTGTTTTCACCTGACTCCAGGAAGCACATCTCTCAGTTCTCCAAGCTGCCCACTCCTTCTTAGCCTCCTGTATTCATTTCCATGACCAAAATTTCGGACTGCATGAGGACTCGATCTTCAAAGCTCTCCCATCTTTATCCTGTTATCTCATCTTATTCATTCCAGCTTTAACTTCTATCCATATGTAGAGATGACCAAACGTATGTGGCCTCTCCCCTACATCCTGCACAAACATTCTTTCCTTGTTGTATGATAGATACCTCAAACACAACACACGTAAAATACTGAGTTTTAATCTTCCTTCCTAAATTTACCACCCCTAGAATAGTCCACAAATCCATTCATGCTAAGTGCAGTCTTTCTTACTCAGGTAAAAACAAATTCTATTTTTATCTAAGAATAGCTCCCATATGCCATATCCATTCTATCTTTAGGAATATATTTAGAAAGGTAGTAGTAAATAGAGCGATGATAGATATATAGATAGCTAGAATGACAGAAAGCTAGACATATGTATCTATATCTGAGAAGTTCCGCAGGAAAAGTGGAGAATTTTTTTCTAATGCTTTCCATTTATTAGGTATTTCTAAAAACCTTTATTTTCTATGAATCAGAAAGCACCTCTTGTAAGTTCTCTCAGCAAAAATTTTCCAATGGTTCTCTGTGAGCCAGGTAATGAGAAATACTTCAATCAAACATAGCCCTAAAGAAAAATCAGAGATGCCAAGCAAAGGATTTGATTGCACATGTGCTCCATCACAGAAGCAGGAGAGAAGAACTTTCTCCCCACCTCCACTCACTGCCGATATCAACAAACCTCTCTTGTCCCATTAAAGATGACCATGGAGTCTTGCTGGCTGGGGTTTCTTCCAGGGCAATTCTCAAGTTCCGGAACGCTCAGAGGAGCCCAGGGAAAGAGCCAGCACAGGAGTCCCCTTGTCTAGGCCACTATGATTTGGGGTCATTTCTTAGGTCAAAACAAGCCAAAGTACCTCTTGAGACTTCATCTACATTTTTTTCACTTCAACAAATATTTTCTAAGCATAACATGTTATTAGGCTAAACTCTAAGTGGATGCAGGGATGCCCTAGAAGGGAGACAATCTGATTTGTTTTCTTTTTTTAAAAAAAAAAAAAACTTCTATTTTATTCTTTTCTTTCTTTCTTTCTTGACAGGCAGAGTAGACAGTGAGACAGAGAGACAGAGAAAGGTCTTCCTTTGCCGTTTGTTCACCTTCCCATGGCCGCTGCGGCCAGCGCGCTGCGGCTGGCGCACCACACTGTGCTTCCTCCTGGTCTCCCATGCAGGTGCAGGGCCCAAGCACTTGGACCATCCTCCACTGCCTTCCTGGGCCACAGCAGAGAGCTGGACTGGAAGAGGGGCAACTGGAACAGAATCCGGCGCCCCAACAGGGATTAGAACCCAGGGTACAGGCGCCACAGGCAGAGGGTTAGCCTATTGAGCCACAGCGCCGGCCCTATTTTATTCTCTTTTCCATCTCTGCTCAAATGTAGTTTTTCTGAATACTCTCAGTTGCCTACTCTGTCTTCTCCCAATTCCTAAAAATGATATCTCCTCTAACCCATAGAAATCAGATCTCAACAGTTTATGGATTACAACGGTTTTTTCCCCCATAACTTCCCTTCCACCCGCACCCCTCCCATCTCCCGCTCCTTCTCCCATTCCATTCACATCAAGTTTCATTTTCAATTATCTTTATATACAGAAGATCAATTTAGTATATATTAAGTAAAGATTTCAATACACCAATCTCATACAAGGGCAACATTGGCTGTAACATTGGCTCTTAGCTGTAATTCTGCATGGAGCCTCTCTGTTTTTACCAGCTACCTACTCTAGAGCTACAAGTTAAAATCTGTTCTGTGATACAGGAAAGTGACTATAATGTGCAAGCTGATAGAATAGTTTTCATCTGCCTCTTACAGGATGCCATCACAGGGAAGTCCATGTAAGATGCTGGTAGCTTTAACAAAGTTAGAATGCCAGCACTGTTGAATGGAGTGACAGTTCTTCAGACCTGGCTCACAGCTACAGCACATTTAGTATGTTCAGCAGCTGACATGATGACTTTTCACAGGCCTTCCCAGGCACCAGGGTTTTTCTGTTAACTTGCTGCACAGGGTCATAGAAGTTCTCATTAACATTTATTTTTGATTTTGCAGAAGGTTCTAAGAATGCACAGTTGTTCCATCGACTTGTTAGATTTTGACCTCATTTCTTTCCTTCAACTCTTTCATCTCCCAAGTAATACTTGCTACAAACCAGATTCGTTGGAACATCACCAGTGTCTTCAAATTGAAGAATCTATGCTCTGCGATCTTGTAAATCATTAAATGTTAATTGTGCTATGGTGGAATAGCCAATGCAGAGCCTTGTCCATCTTTCATGTACAAGTCCCTCATTACTGTACATAGTTCTGTTCCTGCAGTCTGCAAGATTTCTAGCATACATTGTTGTGTGTCTATTTCAACTTGCTTTCTGTAGGAATCCTCTATCTAGGATCCTATTTTTCACCAAAAATTCCTTGAAGAAACTGTATAGTCAGAGAAGACTTTCCAAGAATGACTAGTTTATATTCATGCATGGTGCAAACTTGCTAAAATGTAGTACCTGTCACACTGTCACCGGGTCCCCGCAGCCGGCATTGCCCTGTGCTCCCTCTGGGTCACTGCTCCTGATGCCATGGCTCCAGCTGGTTTACAGGCCTGACTCTCCATTTGTCACCCCCTTTACTACTACTTCCTTTTCCAAAGCAGTCTGAGTCTTCACCTAAATTAAAATTATAGGTTCGTAATTGATACCCATTTTTTGATGGATTCTTATCCATCCTGTGCCCAGCAATCAAACTACTTGTCTTAAAGTCCTTAAAGTATTATCTGCATATCACCTCCTGTTTGAAACCTCTAATGCCCTAAGGTTATAAATTGTATTTCATGAGGAATCTATGTCAAGATCCAAGAGAGCTTGGAGGATCTAGCCTCAAGCTACAGCTTCCCTAGTTCACTGTGTTCTAGGCACTCCAGTTTTCCTGTTTCAGCAGTCTTTCCTAACTCAGGAAAAGCCTGATTACCTCGGCCCAATGTTCAGTGAGTGTAGTCTGTACAGAGTATGAGGTTAAGCTGTAGAATCAGAGCAGACTTTCTGAGACCTGACGAGTGAATAGGTCACCCTATACTACTATCTCATAGTATATCCCCTTAAATATATTGACGTCATAATAATTGCATAATTTTAACTGTTTAGTCTGCCTCCCTGCTAAATTGTAAGCCCACATGAGCAAGATTGTCTGTTCTCCTATTAAAGACATTTCCTTTGCTTGACCTCCTCAGATAAAATCATTGCTTACTCAATAAACAGTCGTGAAAGATTAATTTGGTTACTGTCTCCTGTAAAATCTGACCTGCCTAGGAATGGGTTACTTTCACTTTTCAAATGGATTTTTAAAAAAATTTTCCTAACAGAAATGAGAATTTCTGAAAAGCAGCTCTGTCTCAACTCCATTTATTACTGCAACAAATAAATCTTGTTTGTGCTTGAGCTATTGCACGTTTTCAGGTTGATTCCTCACTCACGTAATGCTCAATGTGAGTGTTCTGGACCTGCAGACAGCTTCCTTCTCCCAAAGGAAACCAACTAACCCTGTCCACCTGCAACTGTCAAGAAGCATATTATATATACATCTGCATCAGGATGGGGGAGAGAAGCTTGGAGGATTGGGCATGGGGAGTGAGCCCCCAACGAATGCCCACTTTCAGTCAACTAGAACTCCCTCACTTGACCACACCTCACTGAAGGAGAGATTGAGAGACATGTTGTGGCCCAAAAAGAAGGGCAAATGACTTAATCATCAGCTCAAAGGCAGTTCCAAACTTGTAAAAGAATTGTGCTTCAAGGATACCTTTCTCGAAGCAATTGAGAATCTGGAGTGCTCTTTTAATCCCCCACCCACTCACCAGTCCCTCCATGCCCTTGAGATCTTTAAGCTAGTGTATAGGGTGCTACAAACCCAGAAAGAGTGGATTTTTACCTCTTTGGCCAATATTCCACCTTCTACTTTGGACACATCCCAACCTGCAGGACTCTCTCACTTCTCCCAGTCACTTCCAATCTCTGAACCCAGGAGTCTGCAGGGTTGAAGCAAGTAATGATAAAAGAAGATACTCACAGATTGAGAAGTGAACAGGCCTGGGAGTTGAGGCGTGGATAGGGGAAACACCAGCATGAATAATAACGGTAAGCCCTAGTTACATGCTCCTACCTTAGTTAGAGCTGCCAGGAACAGCACTAAAAACCATTGCTACTATCACTGCACTTTTCGAACCTCCTCCTTCACCTTTAGTTTCTGACTGTCACATGACTTTTCCCTGAAATGTCGGGTGTGGTGACTTTTTACCTAAAATAAAATTATTCGCAAAAAAAATGCTTTGTGTCTCAAGGCTCCTGTATACACCTTTAAGTATCCCTATAAGGGATCAATGAAAAAAGAATGCACTGGTAGTCTGCATATCCAAGGAATGTTTTATTTCGTGTCTTTTCTCAGATGTTCTACAGTTGCTTTTGATTTTTTTTTTTTTTTGAAAAGCTCAAGAAGTTCTACAATTTGAAACCAAAGTGACATGTTTGCCCCAGGGTCATAAAATAAAAAATAATGCTATTTCTTAATGAGTCAAAAGTGATAGAGCTTGGTTTGGAGGAATACGTTAGAGAATGAAAACGTTTCTGGAGTCCTTGGAATAAAAAAAGAAGGAATGGGTGCAGGAGTTAAGCATAAGCAAAAGAATAGAGAGGCTCATGGCACCTAAAGAGGCCAACTGTCCCTGGATCCGCAGTGTCTGCCGCCCAAGCGACACCTGGAGGAAGTCTGTGTTCTCAGCGACCATGGCATCTTCTGCCCCGGAAGCAAGGAGGGCAGAGACACAAGTGGGCAGGTTGACAAAATGAGCACACGGCCTCTGTATCCAGCATGCTTGTTCAGCAAATATGCACAGGGCTTTGATCTGGAATGCATAATTTAATTTCTGCATGGCCTAAACAGATCCATTTCTACACTTCGCTATGAATGTATGGAAGCTGTTACCTGAGGGCAGTGTTGTCTTAAGACTATGAAAACGATGTTCCTAATGCTTAACTCCTGTTTGCAATCTCTTCCTTTCCCTTATACTAGCTTCACGCTTTCTGCTCTGTCTTTTGACACTTCTCTCCCATTTCTCACTTCTGTTTTTTTATGACCTCCATTTTCCTCTCTGTTCTCATCATGTTAGCCCCACGCACGCCCTCTATAATTTCTGAGGCTCTGGCCCAGCTAATTTCCTTCTCATGCTGGGCTGCAGATGCTACACGTCCACCTTCATTCCTTTTGTGATGCATCAATCCAAAAATACCTATTGAGTGCTTAGTATGTGCCAAGTATAGAAGTAAGATTTGGGGGCAGTGACATTGATTCTCTTGATGTCAGAAGCTTAAAATTGGTGAAATTCTTAGGTGAGTGTCAGCTTTGGTGTTATCTTGAAACTACCATTTTATCACCCAAGTAGCTTTAAAACAGTATTTACTTTCTCCAAACTAAGTTTCCTCATCTTTACAGATGAGAAAATGGGCATTAATAATAATTCCTGCTTAGTGGGTAAGTGTTGTAGTGCCTAAGTGGTTAAGCCACCACTTAGGATACCCATGTCTCATATCAGAGGGCTGATTCAAGTGCCAGCTATGTGTTTCTGATCCAGCTCCTTGCTAATGCACCTGAGAAGTCACCAGATTATGGCCTAAGTATTTGGACCCCTATTACCTATGGGGGAGACCAAATGGAATTCCTGGCTCCTCTGGGCTTCAGCCTGGTTCAACCCCAACTGTTACATGCATTTAGGGAGCAAATCAGTGGATGTAAGATTGATCTCTCTCTTTCTCACTCATTCTTTCTCTTTCTGCCTTTTAAATAAATAAATCTTTTTAAAAAGAGCTCTTACTTGGAAGATTATAGTGGAAGGTGCTAGAAAGGATTAAATGAGATAATTTGTATGAATCATTCATTGCTGTGTGGGATGCATAACACAAACAACTGACACGTACTGAGATTCTGTTTCCTCCTCAAATTAATGTTGGGTTAGAAAAATAGCAAAACTAATTACTCTGACATCTGTAGACTACTTGACAGTTTTTTAAAATAGGTACTGAAGGCTGGGTAGACCCTCATCTGTCATTAAACGCTGCTGATTCCCTGAAATACAGCTGCTCCAGCTCCCTCCGGTCCTCAGTCCCACATCTCCTACTGGCATCCAGCTGACAAAGGCATAGACAGTAAGTACCAAGGGGCTAGCCAGATACTCCAGGAACCCCATGTCTAATTTAAAGCCGAAAGTTCAGGGTGGGCAATAGGTCTTTGCGCTTGTTCAAAACTTGAAGTTTGATCACACAAGCTGGGATAGTATCTGTATATTATGGCCACAGGAAACTTCTTCTCCCAGCTCCAGGTGTGAGGGTAATGCTCACATACTACATAGGGTTATGCTCCCATTATTATTTTTATAAGAATCCTGTCTTTCAGAGACAAGCTCTCAGGGAGAGGTTGCTCATTTTTATTGTTTTCCTGGAAGCAGGAAATTCCCTTCCTGTAGTAAGGCAAAGCAGTCTTTTGTTCTCCCTCCAGAAACACACATAGGCTAGCAAGCCTTACCTCCTCCAGATCCCTTAAACAGGGCATGGCTTGCAAAATTAATGAATCAGAAAGATTCCAGTTTCACGCTAATATTAATGATGACAATTGCTGGGATGATATTGCCAACTCTTTAGATACCTTCTTATTAACTCTCATTTCATTCTCAAGTAAATTTGAGAAGTCAGCCCTGACATTCTTAGTAGCTATCTTATCAATGATTAAATGGTAGCCCACTTATCTATCTGCAATTGCCTGGCTTTTCTAAGGTCACAGAGTTAACAAGTGTAGAAGTTGTGTGGGAATATCGATCTCTTGATTTCTGGTCCCATCCTCTTCATCGCTTTATATCAATGGTGTTTCCTATTCATTCTCTTTACATATTCAGTGGGTAACAGTCCAATCCAATTTTCTTTATGACATTTCTATGAATATTTTTGCTTTTCATTCTGTTGCTACTGTCTCTGGTTAAGACTGACCTGGAGGAGCTGGCATTGTGGTGCACTGAGTTAATCTATTGCCTGCAAGGCCAGCATCCCATATTGGAGCATTGGTTTGAGTCCCAGCTGCTCCACTTCCAATCCAACTACCTCCTGATGCTCCAGGGAAAGCAGTAGAATATGGCCCAAGTGCTTGGGCCTCTGCCACCCATGTGGGAGACCAGGAAGGAGTTCTAGGCTCCTGGCTTCAGCCTGTCCCAGCTCTGGCAATTGCAGCCATGCAGCCATTCAGGGAATAAACCAGAGGATGGAAGATTCTCTCTCTCTCTCTCTCTCTCTCTCTCTCTCAAGTCTGCCTCTCAAATAAATACAATAAATCTTACATAAAAGACTGACCTGGAGTACTTACAGCAGCTCTCATAATCTCTTTACTTCCAGCATCTCCCATTGTTTCAACTTGTGTCCACGACTACACTGTCCCTCCTAAAAATAGTCTTTGAGGTTCTCTTACCTAAACAAACCACTCAGACTCACTACAGGCACAGGAGAACCCCCCCCCCCCAACTGCTTCTCTAAGTTCATGTCCAGGAAGAGTCCCTTGTTCCAGGCAGCTCCAGAACAGGTCACATGTGCTCTGGTCTAAGACCTCGCCCTCCCTAAGCTCCCTCCCCATAGTGTTTATGTCCCACGTAGTCTCACCTCCTTTAGAGATAAGTCATGCTTGTTCATCTAAGCAGCAGACCTCTGCAGCCAGACCTCTCTTTCTTCAAATTGCCCACCTCGGACCTGCCACAGGGTGACTCATGTATCATATGCCTTAAGCAGTCGCGTGTTTGTGCACTTCCCCACCAAAGTCTAGGAAACTTGAAGGCACTGTTTTCTTTAAGCCCTAGACATTGCATAGAGTCCCCTGTACATCAGAGGAAATAGCCATGACCCTTGTGCTCTTAATGAGCTGCAAAGTAGAACATGCGCTCTTGAGAGAGAATTGGCAAAAGGATGGCAAAAATAAAATCAGGCCAAGGATTTGCAGTGTGGACACCTAAACACCCATACCAATGGCAACTCAGAAGGGTTCTGCAGTGGCTGTAAATAATTTAGAGTCCAAGAGGACTGAATTTTTTATTTAAAGGAGAAAAAAGAGGCCACGGAGCCCTCTGAAACTACAGGGGAAGCAAAAGTTCCCTACTGATCCTTTGAAGGGTGTTTTTCAAAGGCATTCCGTGTGATTACAAGTTTACAGAGAGGTCTGCTTCAGAAGAGAAAGTCGAAGGAGTCTCTAGGTCTAAAACCAGATTTAATGAAAATGCCTGGTTCCTGTAGCCTCTTTACTCGAAGGCCTGGCTATGACCAAATGATACGGTGGTGAGGTCACTCATGATTTGGCAATCAGAGGTAGGGAAGCAACCTGCCTCCTCCTGTCTCCTAGAGGTTGGACTGGGGCTCTGCATTGTCAGGAAGAACAGCACCAAGGAGAAGCACTCTTCCCAGTGCATCCTGCTAGGCTAACCAAGTCTGAATGCATGACAAGAGATGGTGACCTTGATCCCACGCTGGAGTGTCCACAACGCCACCCTCCCCCACTCAGTTCTGCCTGCTCAGAGGGAGTTGTGGGACTTCCCTTTGAATGGTTTCTGATGAATATTCATTGTTTCTTATCTGCCTTGGCTGTGTTCTCTCCTGAGATTTTTGAAACAAGTCTTATTGTTTGGACTGTTATTAAATAATCAACATTTTCTCAGTCTCCATCCTTGATGGAAATTTTATCAGCAAGACAGTAGGCCCAGGCTATACCCAATATTACCCAACAGTTAAGTTAAGCTCACCCGAACACCAGCTGTGGTATTTGATTGACAACCTGATGGGTAATGCAGCTCAATCTCACCTTCAACTATACCTGAGTAATTTAACTCACGTGTATACCAGACAGAGGAAACTGGTTGTGGAATGTCTGGAGATTCCTGAATAAGCCACAATTCCAAACAGGGGACACTTAGGGTCTGTTCACTATATGTCTGATGTTGTTTGAGCACAATCTCTTTTAGGTGTGATTGTCATTTTACACAGGAAGAAGCATCTCACATGTCTCCAGACTTGCCAGAAAATGACCACGTTCAAGCTCGAAGCCCACACCTAATATTTCTGTGTTCAACTGCCCTCTTTGAAATGATTTCTGTTCTGCCAAACACGTTTATAAAACATTGCTTTAAAGTGTGAGGAGGCCGGCACCGTGGCTCACTAGGCTAATCCTCTGCCTGCAGTGCCGGCACCCCAGGTTCTAGTCCCGGTTGGGGTGCCGGATTCTGTCCCAGTTGCCCCTCTACCAGTCCAGCTCTCTGCTGTAGCCCGGGAGTGCAGTGGAGGATGGCCCAAGTGCTTGGGCCCTGCACCCCATGGGAGACCAGGAGAAGCACTTGGCTCCTGGCTTCGGATCAGCATGGTGCGCTAGCCGCAGCAGCCATTGGAGAGTGAACCAATGGAAAAGGAAGACCTTTCTCTCTCTATCTCTCTCTCTCACCGTCCACTCTTCCTGTCAAAAAAAAAATTAATTAATTAATTAATTAACTTAATTAAAAAAATAAAGTGTGAGGAAGTTGTAGCCTGAGAGGGTCTGTGCTTCCCAAGAACCCAAAAACTCTTAAAGGACAAAGCAGGAAGTCTGAATTGTATGTCATAGTAAAAATTTCAAAAAATAAGAAAGGAAAGATAAGGGACGATGGGAAGTATCTCTATGTTCTTTTTTTTTTTTTTTTGACAGGCAGAGTGGACAGTGAGAGAGAGAGACAGAGAGAAAGGTCTTCCTTTTGCCATTGATTCACCCTCCAATGGCTGCCGCAGTCGGCGCGCTGTGGCCGGCGCACCACGTTCATCCGATGGCAGGAGCCAGGAGCCAGGTGCTTTTTCCTGGTCTCCCATGTGGTGCAGGGCCCAAGCACTTGGGCCATCCTCCACTGCACTCCCGGGCCACAGCAGAGGGCTGGCCTGGAAGAGGGGCAACCGGGACAGAATCCGGCGCCCCGACCGGGACTAGAACCCGGTGTGCTGGCGCCGCAAGGCGGAAGATTAGCCTGTTGAGCCATGGCGCCGGCCTATGTTCTTAAAACTGTATATGTGAAACACAAAATTTGTTCCCCTTATATAAATTTAAATTTTTTTAAATAAAACATTCTTTTTAAATGTGGCTCTGTCATTAATCTTCGAAATTGTCTGAGGAAGCCCACTAATAACATCAACAAATGAGACAAACACAGCTACCAGTGCCTGAGTGTTCTATCCGAGTGTCCCAAATCTTCTAGCACTCAGCAAACTCAAGCAAGGGAAGCCCTGAGTAGCATAGGACATCATCTCTGCTCTCAAGAAACTTAGAATACAGATGCAGAAGCAAAATTCACACGAGAAACACTTACCAAGTGCCTGCATGGAAACGACTGTGAGCTCAGAGTTCACACAGCACTCAGAAGGGCTCATGCCAGCCACGGGATCAGAGAGGGATCTGGATCAGGGGGGATAGGAGAATGGTGACCTTCCCTACGATGATGCATGGAGCACAGCGTTCACGGCAGTAATGGGGAGACCGTGCTTCCCACGCCTGGATCAGGGCACTTGCCTGGAGAAGCAGGGAGGAATTCTGGCCCTAGCCAGTGTCCCTTGCTGTCCTCCTGATGCACACAGTGAGCCCCTGGGGGGTGGAACACTCTGTGACTTTTGCTCTTCAGCCTCCGCCCCAACCAGGTTTCTTCTTAACTTCAGAGTTCTTTCTATGTGATTACTATGCTGATTAGTTCTCAGGTGCACTGATGAGATCATCTACATGATGAATCCAGGATACTACGTGATGCCATCTGTAGGGGCAGCTCTAAAAGGAGCAAACGCTTCCTCCTGTGTCCTCAATGATCCCCCCATGGTTTCTATCACATTCATCCTCTTCTCATTCCATTCCTCACCTGCTCTGTTCTCAAACTCCCCTCCTACTCGTTGCATTTGTCTTATGAGTGAAAAATGAAGGCTAAGTGACTCCTCACCTGTCAGCACATTCTTTGCCTCCCTCATAAAGTACTTCCTGCCATTCCACCCATAATGATCCTCCCCCATCCCTGATATTTGACAGCACTTGAGATCCAGGGCATCTTTCCCCAGCCCTTAGTCATCGCAGCAATAGCAGCAGCACCTACACGTGTGAAGCTCTGTGCAGAGAGGACAAGGTGGTAAACAGGTGTATGAGGCAGGAGGAGTCCATCACCATCCTGCAGGCTCCTCTCTGAGTGCTGCAGTGAGTGGTCTTGGTGCTTCATGGCAAAGGAGATGACCTGGGTAATTAAATGTCTTCCAAAACCTGCATTTGGTCAGCTCCTGCAATGGCTTCATGTCTCTGCCAACAGCTTGTGTGTGTGCCTTCAGCAAGGAGAACCTCGCGTTGAAATCCCTGCTCTCCTTAGTACTCAGCACAGGGCTGAGCATCCCTGGATTCAGCTGCCTGTGAGTGGCCTTCATTCCTCCAGGTGGTTCATGTTGTAGCCCCGTGGAAAGTGGAAAGGGCATCTCTCAGGGAACCGGCTTGCCTTCTGTACAAGCATTTACAGGACGAGTCTCCTCCAAGGGACTGAAACACAGCTAAAGGGAACCTCATGTTCCCCCATGGATAGCTTCTCCTCCAGGTGGTCCTTCTTGTCAGTACCGCTCCCCTAATTGCAGCTTCGCTGAGTCTCTTTCCCAGATGATCCTGATTTCTGGGTGACTATATTAGTCTGTTCCACCTGCTAAAACAAAATACTGTAGGCCACATGGCCTATAAACAATAGAAATCCCTCCCAGTTATGGAGACTCAAAGTCCAAAATCAAGGCACGAGTGGATTCAGTGCCTGGTGGGAGCCCAATTTTTGGTTCATGGTGAGCACCTTCCCCACTTGGTGGAAGTGACAAGTGAGCCCCTTGTGGTCTCTTTCATTAGGGCACTAATCTCATTCATGGGGGCTCTACCATTATGGCCTAATTATCAATCCCAATATCATCACCTTGGGATTAAGTTTCAATATAGTAACTTTGCAGGGACACAGTCAGACCATAGCAGTAAACCATGGTCTTGAAGACAAGAAGGGTCTGGTTAAGTTGTGTGGTTTCTATCTATAGCAAACGAAACTCCATCCACTAGCATTCACTAAGTGGTCCCTAGTGCCCAGATCCAGGCTGGACCTTGTGAGGATTTGCAAATTTCAGAAATATAGGACATTTAAAGTGGAGGGACTTGAATAGTCATCCAACTCGAGCCCTCTATTCTAGACTAGCCCAGTGTCTAGTCTGCTGGAATTATCAGTCACACAGGCTTATAGTAATGAATCAGAGGAAAGGTACTTCCTCACCATCCCCAAATATCTTAGATTCAGACTGAAAGCAAAGAAAGAAGTTTATCAGAACTTGTAAACTAGGAATGAATGAATAGGTGTTTTGGGGAAGGTCTGAGAAACTGTTGCATGTGAAGCACATGGAGTTCTTGGGGAACTGGAGTAGGCATCACAGTGCATTGCATTCCTTCAGGACCCCTGATTTTCACTCGGTTCTGAGCAGCTGAGCCTCAAGATGACGGCCATGCCCACCTACTCATCCCAACACTTCCATTCACCGACATTGCCCCTCCGTGGCAGGTGCAGTCTCTTTCTAGGGGAAACTGAATGGCATGCAGATCGCAGGAGCAGTATGTATTTTACACCTCCTGAGAGAAAAGGCAAAGATGAGTTGCCACTCACAGGAGAGCCATGAGGAAAGATCAACTTATCTTCATTTCAACATCAGGGGCGCGGGCAGGCTGAACTGCACGCCATAAATGTCAATGCCCCTCCAAGTTGCCTTTCTCCTTTCTCATTATCAACACTGATGGGCAATGAAAAAACCACGGGATGCCATTGAAATCTTCCAACAGAGGTGTACAAAAGTAAGAACCAAGCATGTCAGAACAGAGCAGAGAAGAACAATCCCCAAGGCCTATAATTAGGCTGACGGAGGTCCCCCAGAAACAGTCACTGGGTAAGTGACAAATTGGTAATGCTAATCAGATGTGATTAATGGTCACCTCGCTAAATGCTTGGGCTCTAAGGTATGGGAGCAGGGTACTTCCCAGATGATCAAAACAGAGGACATGCAACCCCCTGGGACCGGAGGCTACAAAATGATGAGCTCAGTGCACTGAGGTCTACACTGAACCATGTGTGCAGGTCCACATTCCCAATGCTGTGTTGAAAGGAAAACTTTAGGCGAGTTCAATTTAGCAGAGCTTAATTGAGCCGCATTATTCATGAATCAAGAAACCCTCAGAAGCAGAACAGGCTCTAGGAACTCAGGCTCCGAACATGGTCAGTAGCTTTTATAGACAGAAAATGAAAATGAGGCAGAGAGACAGTTTGATGAGTTCCAGATCAGCATTTGCCACAGCAGAATCAATTGGCTGTTTCAATGGGCTGAAACTCAGCTGCTGTGGTTGACAGAGACAGCTATTTGTTATGGGAGCATCCTCCTAAATTAGGCTTTCCATCAGCTTAGGCATTAAGTCAGGTTGCAGTTCAGACATAAGGACTCAAGTGTGTAGGCATCCCCAGGCCAAATTGAGTTTAATGTAACAGTTGCAAAGAGTCTCAGTGTCTCCATTTCAACTTTCAATTAACAAATTGAGCACAATGTTGGCTTTTAGTGATTACTGATTAATTTCTATATGCTAATAAGCCATTAATTTGGCTGTTTAGACTGTAATTCCTAATGAGGCTTCTTTTATTCTTGTTATTACAACACCCTTGCTATTGAATGTGCATATTTATGCATGTATGGTTACATGTGCTTGTGCATTTCCAATATTGCCCCCGAGTCCACAGTGAAATAAGAAACATAAGGGGCTGGCATTGTGGCATAGCAAGGAAAACACTACCTGCAGTGCTGGCATCTCATATGCACGCCAGTTCAAGTCCTGGCTGCTCCACTTCTGATCCAGCTCTCTGCTATGGCCTGGGAAAGCAACAGAAGATGGCTTGAGTCCTTGGGCCCCTGCACCCACGTGGGAGACCCGGAAGAAGCTCCTGGCTCCTGATCGGCACAGCTGCAGCCATTGTGGCCATTTGGGGAGTACACCAGCAGATGGAAGACCTCTCTCTCTCTCTCTCTCTCTCTGCTTCTGCCTCTCTGTAACTCTACCTTTCAAATAAATAAATCTAAAAAAAAAAAAAACACAAAACACTTTGATATTCTAGAAGTGTTTATCGTTTCCTTATCAACATTTGTTTATTGAATACTACTCCTCCTGTATAAATTACCAAAGCAAAAGTTTTACATAGACTCAACTGGAAATTAACTAAAACTGTGAAAACTCTTCTTATGCTAACTCACCACAGCAAATTCTTTTACATTTATCTTGTACTAAAAACTCCCAAGGTCATCCAACTTCAAAACAGAATTTTAAATGACATGGGAGTGGAGAAATTCTCTGAGAAATATCATTATTGTCTTTGGAAAAAAAAAAAAAAACCCTGTGTTTTCATCTGTGCTTCCATTCTGTGTTTCTCCTCATCTTTAAAAAAAAAATAGGAGGCATGCAGGGAGAATCCTGGCTTTAAAAAAGTTAAGAATTGAAGATAGGGGAAAAACAGAAATGTGTTATGACTAAGAAAACACAACAAGGAAATTTTCAAGAAGTGATGTCCTAGAGAATGAACAAAGATGGTCCGCATACAACCCAGAGACAAAATAATTTATTAAAATAATTAATAAGTAAAGCATTATTTAAATAAAGAACACAGAAAAACAGAATCAAAATGCAAAAATAAAAATAAGACGTAGACGTAAACAATTTGGAAATAGACTTGTCAGAGACAGAATGAAGCAAACAAGAAAACAGAGAAAGGACAAAATGTTTTCATAGGATGTAAATAAATAGGAGAGGAATTCTGAAACTACTTTGTTTTGTGTTCTAGAGATGAGAATTGTGTTTCTCATCACTAGAGAAAGAATTTACAAATCAGAGTAGGGAGAAGACTGATAAAAGCCCTGTGGTGCTGAATTGGGGTTGGAGTTATCAATATGGACTCATGGTTTTATTTTAATACACGTACTGAAAAATATTCAAAGGAATGAATAGAGATACATAAATGCAGGTGTTGGGTAAACACATACATTCCTAATTCAATCTACTGAAGATAGCTAGAAACAGCAACGATACTCCAGTAGCAATGACAATTATCATTTGTGTCTTGGTTCCTGAATGATAATAATCACGGATCCAGGGACCTTTAGTGAAGTGGTCCATTCCATGCCTGGGACAAAGGAAGTCTTAAATGACCTTGGCGCAGCTTGTGGAGTGAGCAGCTAATGAAGGGCTGAACAAAAAAGCACATGTACCAGGAAGGGACAGGAAACAGCTTGAAAGATCTTCCAACGGCCAAAGTCAGAACAACTCAGCAAATAGATGAGTAAAATATGCAGCAATAGCATTGGATTATAACTTGACAACTAAATTAAATACCCATGAATCCTTACTGACAGGAATAAATAAATGAAAAAATAAATCAAAGGAAGAATTGGGAATCTTTCTTACGGAAAAATTCAAATTAATAAATATGGAAGTGAGAAATAAAATCACCACATGAATAACAATATAATATAAGCATCTTAAATATCCATTGAAAATACTAAAACCAGTGAATGAAATTGCAAGCAGAGATAGGATATCGTCTTAATCTCAAAGCGTCTTCCCCAAAGTAGTTGAGAGAAAAAGATCATTGTAACAGCAGAAAATCACGGCAGATACCACTTTGGCCATATATCACCAGAAACACACATATCACAGTGTGTTTAGATGGGATGCCCTGAGAAGGACCTGCCACCCCCATGGAATCCTTGCTAATGAGGCAGGCTCACTACCTGTCAAGAGAAGCACCACACAAACTCACCTGAGGAACATTCCATAAACACATCAACGATATTCTTAAAAAGTGTCAAGATCATGAAAGCCAAAGAAAGACTGACAAATATTGGAATTGGAGGAGACCATGGAGACATGAAGTAACATTTCATGGGAACTTGAAACAGCAAAGAGACACTAGTGTAGGAAAAGCTGGTGAAATCCAAATAAGTTCTGACTACTTCATAGCATTATACTTGTATAAAGTTGAATTTCTAGTTTTAATAACGGATCTATTATCATATAAGATATTGACTGAAGGGGAATCTGGGTAAAGGATATATGGAAACTCTCTGTACTGTGAAACTCTAAAATTATGTTAAAATAAGGAGATTAGAAGAAAAACCTACAGGGGAGAAAATGTGCAAAAATGGCAATATTTAGTAAATGAGTGGTATTAGGCAGCAGATATAAAATTGATTTCTTAACATTATCTGGTAGAAACCATCTGTCAAAGAAAAAAAGTCTCTATGAAGGAAAATGAGAAAGGGTGCTGCTTTTATAAGCTAGACAGCTTCTTGTGCTTAATTAGTCTTCCTTGGACTTGAACCAGCCCTCACAAATTTTCCTGCCTGCAGCTGTATTGCCCATCTTTTATCTTGCCCCTGGTTCTGTATAAGGCAAATCAGAGCTCGTGCCAAATCCCTTCCTTTTCAATTATTTCCAGAAGAGTGAGAACCAGAATGTGATCTAGTCTAAAGGGATTTTCCGGATTCCTAATTACAACATTGGCTGGGCTGGCCCACTAATTCATTTTGTGGTGGGCCCAGATACCAGATGGTGAGGGACCTTGTTGGATCCTGAAATAATGGTGGAAGGAGGAGCGTGTTCTCTGTCAAGCCCAGGAGGCCTGCAAGGAGGTGGCTGTGGCATGCCACCAGCCAGCCTCCTGTATTTGTTCTGGGCCAAGAACACCATTTTGTTTTCTCACTCTGAGACTATGAAAGCCCCACACATCTTGGTTTGGGGGACAGTTGAACAAATGAAGTAAGCAATTTTATTCTTTTGACCTAAGCCCCTTTGTTTTCTATGTGGGATCACAGAAGACATTGAGAACCGTCAGGGGATAAAGAAGAAAGGGGAGTTGTCACTGGATAAATTTCCAAGCAACTGAGAAGGTGCACAGTGCTTCATATACTGTTACATCAAAGCATTTTACTTATGTCTTCAGATTGCAGCCTCACAGCAACCCACATACAGGTGGGGAAACCAGCTTTCATGCACATAACATGTGATTCACTGACTGTTTGCTATAAGGTAAACCTTGTGCTTTGGTGAACAGATTGGTCATAACCTCTGCATTTGTCTGTTCCCAGCAGGTGAGGCAGATACTGACTACATGCTTATGCATGAAGTCTTTAAGATGCACCTCTGTAGCCCTCACAAATGCTCATTCCCCTCCATAAAGTGTGATCATAGACAAGCCTAACCTTGCTTTGCAGGTCACAGCATGCATTTCAGGGGACACAGACAACAAGGTGGAATAACAGTTCTCAGGTGAAGAGAGAATAAAGAATTTCCAGGCACAGGGGAACGAGTAGGAGCCAAAGCAAAATCCACGATGCTGGAATACAACAAGCAAGCAGGCAAAAGGAAACTGGAAAAACTTCAAAACCTCTTAAGTGTTTGGGATTTTAGCATATTTGCAATGGAAATCTATAGAAGGGTTTGTGCAGTGAGCCATATTGAACTCAGAGGATGTTAATTGGCACCAGGGAAGCAATGATGCTCACACATCAGTCTCCCCCAGGGTTCTCATCCAAAGCAAGGAAGGGAAGCGATGGAGTGAGAACTTTGTTTCCTGACACTTGGTCCCTTGTTCTTTAGCTCCATGACCTCTCTATGAGTTCAAGAATTTACAAAAATGGAGCCAAACTTTTGCTTACACATGTTAGGTTGGCATGTAGTTGTTTTCCTCTATCCCAGAAATAGCTGTAAAAGAATAAAAACATAATAAATTCACAGAGTGAAAAACGAGATGAAACTGTTTTTAAAATAAGAGGGTAGGCAGGGGCTGGCGCCATGGCTCACTTGGTTAATCCTCCACCTGCGGCACCGGAATCCCATATGGATGCCGGGTTCTAGTCCTGGTTGTTCCTCTTCCAGTCCAGCTCTCTGCTGAGGCCCGGGAGGGCAGTGGAGGATGGCCTAAGTGCTTGTGCCCTGCACCCACATGGGAGACCAGGAAGAAGAACCTGGCTCCTGGCTTCAGATCAGCACATCACCGGCTGTAGCAGCCATTTGGGGAGTGAACCAAAGGAAGGAAGACCTTTCTCTCTCTCTCTCTCTCTCTCTCTCTCTCTCTCTCTCTCACTGTCTATAACTCTACCTGCCAAATAAAAAAAAGATGGGGGTAAGTTAAATCACAAAATATAATTCTGAAAAATGAAAAATTGATGGAAGAATGGTAACTAATTTGGCAAAACAGAGGAAACCTATATGCACATCAAGAGGGATGCAAAGTGGGAAGCCAAGGAGAAGCAGGGTAACATTCCCCATGGAATCTGGGAAATGTTCACAATTGAGGGTAGAGATCTCAGGCTCAAAAAAAGGAGACCATGTAAAAGGCTATAGAAAGAAGAATCGGATCTCAGGGTGCTTTAGCATCCCTGGGCACATCGGACACCATAAGTGAAGGATGTGGTATCCTCTAAAGAGAGTAAGGGAAGGTAATGTGCAGGTTGAGTCCCCCACTTCCATGGAGAACTGGAGGATTTCCCAAGAGAGAATGGACTGAGAAAGGGCCTGGAGATTATCCTGTAGGGGAGAGTCTGAAAAATTTCTATCATTTAAAGTTTCCCAATTCCCTGTGATGGGCAGAATGTAGTCCCCACAAATATTCAGTTTCTAATCTGTGAAGTCTGTACCACCTCATGTGGATAAAGGAACTTTGCCAGTGTAATGATGTTAAGCATCTGGAGAAGACGGATACTCAAGAAGGGTCAGAGGGAAGCACTCATGCTGCTACGGAAGATGTGAGTAGGGTGCTGCAAACCATGGGGTGTGGGCAACATGCAGAGGTCGTAAAAGAGAAGGATCATGAGTCTCCTCTGGAGTCCCCAGAAGGAATGGCCCTATGACACTTTGACTTTAACCAACTGAAACCCATGTGAGACCTCCGAGCTCCAGCACTGTAAGATGATGAACGGTGCTGTTTTAAGCCGTTAAGTATAGGAACATAGCAGGAATAGAAAACCAATACAGGGGCCGGTGCTGCGGCATAGCAGATTAACGCCCTGGCCTGAAGAGCCAGCATCCCATATGGGTGCCCATTCGAGACCTGGCTGCTCCACTTCCAATCCAGCTCTCTGCTATGGCCTGGGAAGGAAGTGGAAGATGGCCCAAGTCCTTGGGCCCCTGCACCCATGTGGGAGACCTGGAAGAATCTCCTGGCTCCTGGCTTTGGATTGGCGCAGCTCTGGTTATTGCGGCCAACTGGGGAGTGAACCATCAGGTGGAAGACCCCCCCCCCGCCCGCGCGCGCACCTCTCTTCTCTCTGTGTAACTCTGATTTTCAAATAAATCTTTAAAAAAAGGAAAACCAATACAGTGGCTTTCCTCAAAAAATTACTAAGAAGAGGCAAAGAGGGTGAATGTCCCTTTTGGTGTGGGTTTGAAGGAGCAACCTCTGAGCAGTCAGTGATAAAGCTTTGTTCTTAGTCATCAGTGGTCTTCCACTTGATGTCTCAGCTCTGCCACTTGGGATTCTAAAAATGTCTTTTCCATTCTGTTCAGATAGCATAGTTGTTCTCTTTACTACCCCATGGAAATAAAAGGTATTCTGTGATTCGTGAAAGGGATAGTGGTCTAGTCCAGAGAAAGAATGTTAATTTAAATTCACTCTTTTCAGGGTAAGGAAATCTACCTCTTGCTCACACTGATGTTCTTTCTTTACCAATTGGTATTTCATGCACTGTTTACAATTCCCAAGTGATTATATGTAATTCATTGAAAGGAACTTCTTACTGGCTTTAACTCGTTTCAGCCTGTGAAACTGACCTAGGTGCTTACCCCAGGGGTTAATCATGATTATCCCCTAGCAAGCAACACTACCATCTTTTAAGATAATCACTCAATGTATTTCATTCAATGTCTATTGATGCACAACAAACTATACCAAAGCTTAGACTTCTTGCGATGAACACCTATCATGTTATAGTTTCTGGATGGCAGAAACCAAGAGCAGTCTTGTAGGGTGGGGGTTATGACATGAGTACCATCACAAGGCTGCAGTCATCCGGTGACTTGACCAAGACCAGACGCATTTCTAAGATGCTCAGTCCTATGCCTGACGAGATAGAACTGGCTGTTCCGGCCGGGTGAACCTCTCCATAGGAACTCTTGAGCATCCTCACAACTTTGTACCTGTTTTCCCCACAGCAATGAACTGAAACAGCAAAGTAGAAGCTTTTATGTCTTTTAAGACTTGAACTTGGGCCAAATGATACCCTTTTGATTAAACAGGTGTGGGAGAGGACTATACAAGAAGAGGGATACCAACAAGTGAGAATCACTGGGGACCATTTTGGAGCCTAGATACTTTTTTTTTAATTTTAGAAACATAAATGGTGATAAACTCAGTATTTTTATAGAATTACCTTGATTCTCCATTTTTATGTTGACTTGTCCCGAGGAATTCATTGTCATTGAAGTACACTAAGCACCAAGTCTATGTACAGTAAGTTTCTCCCATCTGTACCATCAGTGTTTCCCCAGCCCTAATCCATCTCTTTTCCTATAGTTCAGAAATTACAATCCATTTATTAGAAGCTGATCTTGATTGGCAGGTGATTAGAGGAGGCAGTGGAAGACAGCATCAATGCAGACTTTGAATCACTATTAAGTATGTTTATCTATGCTACAAATTCATCCTAATACTGAGGATGATGGCACCATCTCATCATATTTTCAGAGAGATAAAATGAATTCATATGTGATTCACATAACACAGAGTTCAGTGTTTCAGACAAATTGAAGGCCTCCCACAAATTTGATTTGATGAATCACATCAACTCTCTTGCTGTGTTCACTCACCTACTGAATAAGAGTGGAATGGATTAATGCGTCTTGAATTTGACTTATTATCTCATTGTGTGTTAAAAGCAAATCACCAATCCTATCTATGAACATTATTTTTAGTAGGTGTATGGTAAGGTCCAAGAATCTGTCTTACATAAACTACTGCAGGTAATTTGGTGGTTTATGAATTATTGCATTAGCTCAGAGTTTCCTGACAAGAGATGGCAGCTCCTCTTTCTTTGGGGGAAAAGGAATTTTTGAGATTTTCCTTTCTTTAAATGGGTTTTTATACTTTAGAATGGAATAAATAATCTAGAAAATGGTCTTTCATGTATAAATTTCTAAAATTTTACATCCCCAGGTAGAAAAACAGATTCATGTTGATGGAAAATCTTTTTTTGCAGTACACATACTTCATTGACTATAACTATAAATTTGCAGTTATTATCGCTTTCCTTTAGGGCAGCAATTTTTGAACCTTAGTGTGGAAAAGAATCAGCTATGACACGTGTTAAAATGTGGGTTTCTGTGGTCTATCTCCAGGTGAAGAACATGTTGTAGTGAAGGTTAGATAAACCCAACCCTGTTTCCCAAAGTGACCACTAAGGAGGAGAACATCCCCTTAACAAATATGCCTGAATTATATGAATACATTTAAAGTCATGACCACACCTGGGAGCTCATGGCCCTGTTTTCACATTTCTGGATATGAGCCAAGAATCCTACTCCTAGATCAGCATGCTCAAAACTTCCCTGATGATAAAAACAGTGGTGGTGCTTATTAATTTCGAGGCATAGAAGTTAGCCTTCTTCCCTTACTCAAACTGTGAATATATAGGTTGCTTTGCAGATTTGGGAGATTATATTATTTCTTTAATTTTCTTTTTTTTTAATTTGACAGGTAGAGTTATAGACAGTGAAAGAGAGAGAGACAGAGAGAAAGGTCTTCCTTCCGTTGGTTCACTCCCCAAATGGCTGCTACAACCAGCGCTGCGCTGATCCAAAGCCAGGAGCCGGGTGCTTCTCCTGGTCTCCCATGTGGGTACAGGACCCAAGCACTTGGGCCATCCTCCACTGCCTTCCCGGGCCACAGCAGAGAGCTGGACTGGAAGAGGAGCAACCGGAACTAGAACTTGGGCCCATATGGGATGCCAGTACCTCAGGTGGAGGATGAACCAAGTGAGCCATGGCGCCGGCCCCCAAGGGAGATTATATTTTTAGAAGCTGAGGGTGGAGGGAATCTCAAGATAATATACCCTCCATCTTGTCTTTGTGAATATGAACTAGGGGGGCCGGCACTGTGGCGCAGCGGATTAACGCCCTGGCCTGAAGCGCCAGCATCCCATTTGGGCCCCAGTTCTAGTCCTGGCTGCTCCTCTTCTGATCCAGCTCTCTGCTACGGCCTGGGATAGCAGTAGAAGATGGCCCAAGTCTTTGGGTCCCTGCACCCACATGGGAGACTTGGATGAGGCTCCTAGCTCCTGGCTTCGGATGGGCCAGCTCCAGCCGTTGCTGCCATCTGGGGCGTGAACCAGCAGATGGAAGACCGCTCTCTTTCTGTCTCTACCTCTCTCTGTAACTCTGTCTGTCAAATAAATCTTTAGGAAAAAAAAAAAGAAGAAGAAGATGAACTAGGGGAGGACACCCACAGCTGGCTGATGCTAAGTGGAACTTCATGTTTGTCAGAAAGGTTTTCTGAATTCTTAGTCTTTGGAAGTAGTGTGGGATTGACAGGTTTGCTGGACTCACTGGAGACAGTTTAAAATAATAAGATAATGCAAAACAGGAAGGAAACTAATTAACAAATTCATTTTATGCTCTGTCAAAATTAAAAAAAAGGAAAGCCAGTAAAGACTCATCGAATTTTGTTATTTAATCCTATGAACCAGATAGCTTGTGGCATCCAGGAACTGATGGTTCCAGTGGTAATTAGGGAAAGACAAGCTATTCAAATTACAAATAGGATACATGCTTCCTAACCACCGGCTAGTTTCTCTACATAGTTTTAAGAGTGGCCAATTTCAGTAATAATCACATGAATACCTAATTTGGAGATCACAAATGAATTGTAAACTGTGATTCATTATGACAATAGAAATACGTACTCAAACAGTTTCACAGAGACTATAACTACAAAAAAAAAGAAAATATTGAAAAGTATTTATTAAGATCAATAATGAAGGGGCCAGCGCTGTGACACAGTATGCTAAGCCTCTGCCTGCGGCACCAGCATCCCACGAGGGTGCCAATTCTTGTCCTGGCTGCTCTCCCTCCAATCCAGCTCTCTGCTAAGCCCTGGGAAAGCAATGGAAGATGGCCCAAGTCCTTGGACCCCTGCACCTGCATGAGAGACCAGGAGAAGCTCCTGGCTCCCAGTTTTGGATCATCCCAGCTCTGGCTGCTGCAGACATTTAGGGAGTGAATCAGCAGATGGAAGACCTTTCTCTCTGCCTCTCCCTCTCTGCCTCTCAAGTACATACATAAAATATTTTTGTAAAAAGCCCAATAATGAAATTGGCTTTCTTGAGTCTAGACCATTCCAGGGGCTCTGGTTTGAGGGGGTATCAAAACTAGAACCTCTGTTCCACTCTGAGTGAGTAATAATCTGAACTCTGCATTGCTGCCAGTATCTGACCACGTAGAGTCCAGGAAACAGTCCAGGCTTGGTAGGCGGGAGTAGGCAAACTGACTTCCTAAGAGCCTTGAATGCTACAAACAGAAAAGCAGCTGTTGCACTAGCATCTTGGTGTGTACCAAAGGCCTTAAGGAACTGGGTTCTGCTCGTGCTGCAGCAACAGCCTCACCAAAGGGAAGTACCTACGCTTCCTCCTGCGTACCTGTCCTCTGCCTACTCCTTTACTTATACCTTCCCAGGGAACAAAGAGTGGATACTGTGATGGGCCAGACCTTGACATTTATTAGACTATATTTTTTAACATAGATGATGTGCCTTCATTAATTTTTTGTTACTCAAAAAAAAAAAATTGAGGTATGCTAACTTTGTAAAGAGAAGAGGCTTGTTTTGGCTCACAATTCTGGAGTTGAAAAATGGCCTTCTTGGCCAGCACTGTGGCTCAACAGGCTAATCCTCCACCTTGGGGCACCAGCACACTAGGTTCTAGTCCCGGTTGGGGCGCTAGATTCTGTCCTGGTTGCCCCTCTTCCAGGCCAGCTCTCTGCTGTGGCCCGGGAGTACAGTGGAGGATGGCCCAAGTGCTTGAGCCCTGCACCCCATGGGAGACCAGGAGAAGCACCTGGCTCCTGGGTTTGGATCAGCGTGGTGCGCCGGCTGCAGTGCGCCGGCCATGGCGGCCATTGGAGGGTGAACCAACGGCAAAAGGAAGACTTTTCTCTCTGTCTCTCTCACTGTCCACTCTGCCTGTCAAAAATAAAAAAATAAATAAATAAAATGAAGAAATGAAAAAAAGAAAAAAAAGAGAAAAAAAGAAAAATGGCCTTCTTGCTGCCCGAGTCCTCAGTGCAGCACAGAGCATCACTTGACAAGAGAGAAGGCACATGTTTGTCTCTGTATAGCTGTGAGATCTCTCTGTCTTTCCTTATGAATCCACAAAGATTTCATCATGGAGACCCCACCTCAATGGCCTAATCTAATCTCATTCAATCTAACCTAATCTAATTTAATCACTGTCCAAAGGCCCCATCCCTAAACACTGTAGTCTGATTAAGTTTCTTCTCTATTAATACTATTAACATGAGACTTTGGGGATTAAACCTATTACATGTGTTTATGGGGGACAAGTCCTACTGAAACGATAGCATGATATATCTGTTATAACTTAGTGCTCACCCTTACATTCATGTTCTTTCTGTCTTCATGTCTAACTTCAGACTTGTGAGAATTGTCCACTTATCTTCTGCATTCATGCCTTGCTTTAAAATCCCTTAACTCGGAGCCAGCTCTGTGGCACAGCAGGTTAAGTCACTGCCTGCAACTCCAGCATCCCATATGAGTGCCAGTTCAAGTCCCAGCTGCTCTACTTCCCATCTAGCTCCCTACTAGTGTACCTGGGAAAGCAGCAGCAGATGACCCAAGTGCTTGGGCCCCTGCACCCATGTGGGAGACCCAGAAGAAGCTCCTGGTTCCTGACTTAAGCCTGGCCCAGCCCCAGATGGTGTGGCCATTTGGAGAATGAAACCAATGGATGGAAGAGCTCTCTGTGTGTCTGTCTCTCTTTCTGTGTTAACTCTGACTTTCAAATAAACAAACCTTAAAAAAAAAAACCTTAACTTCATTTGCCTCTTTTATGCTGTATCCAAATAAGCTAAAGATTTACCATTTTTTGGCCATCTACCCCGTTAAGAAAAAGAGCTTGAATCCACTGACCTTTTGGTTTTCTGTTTTAGTTGTTGTAAGACTTCATTTGATTGCTGGATTCTTTCTCAGTGGTTCTATTATCTTTTGACTAATAACATTTAAACATGCTCTCCATTGCTCAGAGCCCAGGAGGGCAGACAAAGCAAGGAGTACCTTGAGTCCTTAATAGGTAACCTGCATGTAGAGGTTGTGAATGATTGTGAGCCCTATACATAAACTCCTGTTTTCATTATGACATTGTGCCTCCATTCCCCCACTACAACTGGTGGTCTGACCTCGAATACATAATTGGTTTCGTTGGCCTTGATTTTCTCATCTGCTAATTAGGAAAAATAATAGCTAATTCAAAAGATTGTTGTGAAGATTAAATGTGTCAACACATATAAAGTATGACTCCTGAAGTGTCTGGCACTTGATAATAAACGTCAAATTTTGTTACTGTTCTATTATTATTAATATGATAAGAAGTCTTCACATTAATAATCAATATTCAAGTTGAAGTCCATTTCTTACAGAATTTTAAAGGCTTCTGAGGTTTGGTTGGCATTAAGCTCAACATTAATCAACAACCATAAAAGCTCATCAGTCCTTGGAAGATACATCATTCAAATTGAAAAAGTAATAATCATAGATTTCCCTCATTGGGCTAAAATGTCCAGGCAAGTGCCACTTTGTGATGCCACAAAATTAATGATTCTTCACAAATGGGGCCGTGACCGAAGAATGATAATCAGGATGCTGAACATAGAAAATAAGAAAAAGAATGGATGAAAGTTCTGAATGTTTAGCCCAGGGAGAAGAGCAGAATGATACATGGTATAGAATCTCAAGACTGAGGGGAAAGACCATCGGCTGGTACCGGCTTTTCAGGGTTCACCTTAATGTTCTTGCTTGGACATGCTGGGGGCCCATGGGCTACTGCCTTCACCCGAATGATTTTCCTTTTGCTCACCAACATAATAACTCCCACCTCTTTCCAACTTTAATGTTCCAGGGTGTTGAAAGCCAAGTTGGCTTTGAACCAAATTCTACCATTTATCCGCATTTCCTTGCCCCCTCGAGTGTTCTGGCTGCTAATGTATGAATACAAACAACTGAGCCAAAAAATATAAAAATAAAAACCCAACTGAGTTCAAAGGGATATATGATAACTGCTCTATTGATGGCAAAGTAGTCTGAAAAACAAAGCCTGGACTTGAGATAGAAATAAAGGGGAATGGGGCCTGCGCAGTGGTGTAGCAGGTAGAGCTGCCTCCTTGCAGTACTGGCATCCCATATGGGCGCTAGTTCTTGTCCCGGCTGCTCCACTTCCGATTCAGCTCTCTGCTATGGCCTGGGAAAGCAGTAGAAGATGGCCCAAGTCCTTGGGCCTCTGCACCCACATGGAAGACCCAGAAAAGCTCCAGGCACCTGGCTTCAGATCGGTGCAGCTCCAGGCATTGTGGCCAACTGGGGAGTGAACCAGCGAATGGAAGACTTCTCTCTCTCTCTCTCTGTCTCTCTCCTTCTGCCTCTCTGTAACTCTGCCTTTCAAATAAATAAATAAATAAATCTTAAAAAAAAAAAAGAAAAGAAAGAAAGGAGAGTAAGAGCATTTTTGCTCCCTGGATTAAAGCCAGGGACATGGAACAGAACTGACCTAGCCACAGGCTGGTCATTTTGAGCTGAAAGAGCCCAAAACTTGTATAGGAGAACTGTAAGGTAAAGTGGAGCCACTTAACAAAAAAAAAAAAAAAAAACAAACAAAATTTCCTTCTTTTAACAGACTGTCTTGTTCACAGGAGGGAAGACAGTCTTCTTGCATTCACTGGGACGTGACGCTTTTCACTTTCTGAGTCCTTTTGCTGGAAAATGTGATGTAATGGTATTTTGACTTTCACTCCTGAGATTAAGCACCACACTGGCCAAAGATGCCATCATTGCTTTATTGACTTTTTATTATCTCTTGTGTTCAGTGGCATCAATGTTGACCAGATGAGTGCATTGATCACATGAATTTTATTCATGGGTGCAATGTAGCTTGATGGGTAGTTGGAAGGAAATAACTGATCAGTCCTTTTTCTAGGAAAGTAAGAATAACAAAATACATCATTAAATTTTAAATAGGTACTTTTCTCTTTTTTTTTACTTCCACATTTTTTATATAAGCATTTTCAAATATTTAAAATTCTTCACCCCAGGAAAACTTGTCATAGAATGTAAAATGAATAATTATTGGTTATCTACTTATGCTAGGTATTTTAATAGTTTTTCTATTAATCCTCCCAACAGTCTCATAATATAAATAATATTTGTCACATTTACAAGTTATAGAACCAAAGCAAATCAAAGAGGTACATTTGAACACAAGACTCTGATTATCAATCCCATATTGTATTTTACCACCATTTCTCTGGTTATATCAGTACATAGTCACCACTCTCAGCATAGACATGAAACAAAAGGTGGATCTCAGTGGAAAGCTACCTGAGGCACCAGGATATCTCAAAACACACATTAAAGATGCTACTTGGAAAGCACATCCGAAATACAACACAGCTCTCCGTGCATGCTCCTCATTGGCTGAATCGCAAAAGGAAGCTGATTTGCATTTTCATTGCCAGCATCTTATCTGTCTACCCAAAAGAGTCTGGAGGGTCAATTGTCAAACTGTCTCAATCCTAGAAAATATCAAAATGAGTTGTTCAATCTTCCCACTATTGCTTTCCATGACTAGCCAAGATAAACCTCCTTGAGAGAGAGAGAAATGGAGTCTGGAGATCCATTTGTCCAAATTCAAATGAAGTATCTGTATTGCACATGTTACAGAGCCTGATTATCCTATAAAATCAGGAAACTTATAAAGCTGTTATAATAGTATATATTTAAGTAATCTTGATGCTGGTTAACAAGCTGATTCACATCTTTATTGTGCAACTGCCATTTCTCCAGGTGACAGAGACGTAAGAATCATGACGCTCTGCACCAGCACTTGAGATGTGCTAGCACTTGGTTGCATAGATGGAATTTATATCCGTTTTTAAATAATACTAGCTATTCTGAACTGCCATGGAGAACATTCTTATCATGGATTGTAAATTCTTATGAAGTACTTTGCTTATCCATGATCCAAGCAAGAACTTAAGTAGTCTTTACAATAGTCTCCATTTCAGTTCTGTCTGCATGCCTTTGATTCACAAGACAATAAATAACAAGAAAGTAAGAACTGAAGTGAGAAAGTGCCAAGTTCAAATTCTGCAGACTGAGAATTCACTGCTGCTTCCATTGCTCACAAGGATTTACGGCCATTTCCCAAGAGAGTGAATTTCATATCTACTCCACCCTTACTCCATTATTTAGTGATGTTTTCTTTTCCCTTCATAACTGGGGTCAATTCCTCAACCAACACGTTAATTCTGTGTTTCTGTTTTCTTAGAGAGATGGAGACTCCATTGTTACTATTTATCAGTCTCATTCTCCAAATCAAATCAAAAGAGTCATTCCTTTCACTTTTGTTGAAATATCCATGTGTGTGTGTGTGTATCTCCCTCCCTCTCTGGTTCTAAAATTTCTCATTCAGAAAACTATGTGGTTAATGGAAGTGGAAATAAAAACTAGCTGCGCGTGAGTTTTTGGGTAACTGTCAGAACACAGTCCTAACATTCACTATTTGGTTCCCAGGACAATATATTATGGCTATGACTGAAAATTCAGTTTTACTATACCAGAAATTAGATTACTTGCTGAATACCAGCACCTCAAACCATGAGGGACTATCTCTTTGATACTATATCTAAGTCTTTAGTAGTCATTCTATTACTATACAGACAAAAGCTTCTGGATGACAAATAATTTGATAAAATCAGGGAAATTCACAAGTATCCTGCTCATCGCTTTACTTGATCTGCTGCAAAGAAAATGTCTTGCTATAAGCCAAAACAGTTTTGGTTTTGGCGATAGGCGTAGGATGGTAGAACCCTGAAGTATGGAAGAGGCATAGAGGCCAAATTTCTCTTCTTCTCTGGTTAGAGATTTACAATGGCAATGCATCCACATCTGACCAACACCAACGTGTTGCACCAACCAAATGCAGTTCTGTTTATCTTTTTCCAGTCAACATCCATGAGTAATTTCTTATAAGGCATAGCCGGTTATCGAGGTGAAGTAGAAGTGCATCAGGACCAGACATACTAATTATGAGAGAGGCGTTCTTGTAAATGACTTGCTTCTGTAGCTTCTACACACAAAGTTGTGCATACGCCACTTCTGGTAGGTCACAGACAACTGTTGGGCAAGCCCAATCTTGTATCTAGATGGGTCAAAAAGTGTCCATGGTCAACTAAGGAACAGCCTAGAAGCTACTTCTACAAAGGAGAATTTTATTTGCCAAAGGAGATGTCAGTTTAGTTCACATACTCAGGGTTTTACCAGGACTCCACACAGAATTCAGTATGTCTCAGACACATTAAATGTCATTGGTTCTCCTTGCATAATGGCTGAAGAGACAATCTCTTGCACCTCAACCAGCTTAATCGGGCAACTTTTTCTCACTCTGGACTCCACCCAAGCTAAACACTTTTCCAGTTACATATAACTACTTCGACTGCCACATTTCAATTTCACAAATATTGGCTTTTTCTTAGTTATGGTGGGAATAAGTGGTGCAGAAGATGTACCATATCCTTATCACTAAGCTTTTGAAATAAGTCCAACAAGCACTGAGCCATTCACCTTCAGAAACTTACAACAGAACAGACCTTGGCCGGCGCTGCGGCTCAACAGGCTAATCCTCCACCTGCGGTGCCGGCACACCAGGTTCTAGTCCCGGTCAGGGTGCCGGATTCTGTCCCGGGTTGCTCCTCTTCCAGTCTAGCTCTCTGCTGTGGCCCAGGAGTGCAGTGGAAGATGGCCCAGGTCCTTGGGCCCTGCAGCCACGTGGGAGACCAGGGGAGGTGCCTGGCTCCTGGCTTCGGATCAGCTCAGTGCGCTGCCTGCAGCGCACCAGCCACGGTGGCCATTGGGGGGTGGACCAGTGGAGGGGGAGGGGGAGGACCTTTCTCTCTGTCTCTTTCTCACTGTCCACTCTGCCTGTCCAAAAAAAAAAAGAACAGACCTCTGTAATTTCCTAAAAGTGATATTCAATCTGATAAATAAATGAATAAGTGAATAAATAAATAAATAAATAGAACCTTGTATAATGGGGCCAGCACTGTGGCGTAGTAAGTTATACCCCCGCCTGTGGCACCAGAATCCCATATGGGCACAAGTATATGTCCTGGCTGCCCCACTTCCAAGCCAGCTCCATGCTAATGCACCTGGGAAAGCAGCAGAGGATGGCTCAGTTGCTTGAACCCCTGGAGACCCAGAAGAAACTCCTGGATCCTGCTTCAGACCCACCCTGCTCTGGTCGTAGCAGCCATTTGGGGAGTAGACCAGTGGATGAAACACGCTCTCTCTCTCTTGCTCTTTCTTTCTGTAATTCTGCCTCTCAAATAAATAAATAAATCTTTTTTCAAAAAGGCATCAGAACAGCATTCGTATTTCCAGAGCTGTCTAGTTGGTAAAATATGATAATGTAATTTTAAAATATTTGTTTATTTAAAAGGAAGAGCAACTAAGAGAGGGGGGAGAGGAAGACAGAGAAAGAAAGGATGAGAGAGGAAGAGAGAGAGAGACAGAGAGATTCCATCGTCTGGTCCACTCTCCAAATGGCTGCAACAGCCAGGTCTGGAACTCCATCCTGGTCTCCCACAATGCCTGCCCCAATAAAAATGCAATTTTTATTACCTATTCCTAAATTAACAAGACATATGAAAATATTAAAAACTCATGAAAGTACCCCAAGTTAAAGAAATAAAACATTTAAATACTCTTCTCACATTGCCTTGCCCTCTTTTTACTTTACCATAGTATCATTTCTTCTTTTTTTTAAGATTTATTTATTTATATGGAAGTCAGAGTTACACAGAGAGAGGAGAGGCAGAGAGAGAGATGTCTTCCAACCACTGGTTCACTCCTCAATTGACAACAACGGCAGGAGCTGCACCCATCTGAAGCCAGGATCCAGGAGCTTCTTCCAGGTCTCTCACAATGGTGCAGGGGCCCAAGGACTCCACTGCTTTCCCAGGCTACAGCAGAGAGCTGGATCAGAAGTGGAGCCGCCGGGACTCAAGCTGGCATGCATATGGGATGCCAGCATTGCAGATGGTGGCTTTACTCACTATGCCACATTGCTGGCCCACATAGCATTACTTCTAAGGAAGCTACCACCCTGATTTGAGTATTTAATTATTGCACATATTTCCTCATAGAGAACATTCTTTTACACACTTACTGTGTTTACATATAACTTGTATTTACTGAATATATTTTTGTAACATGTTTTTTCATTCCTTATGAAACAGGCTGCAGTACATTCATTTATCATTTTAAGTATATTACACCATATTATAAAAGTATATATAAATATCATGTCATAGCATTCAATTTTATAAATATTATGTTGTATGAAATGCCACATTTGTTGATTGGCAGTAGACTGGACTCTGGTGTGGGTTCATTACCAACAATAAACACTATAGGGTATATTTTCTTGATCACAAATATGGGAGTCTGAGACTGATTTTTAATAGTGAAATTTCTAGATCACTGATCTATCTTACACTTTACTGTAAACTGATATTGCTATATTACTCTACAAAATTGTACTTATTTCCACTCACACTTATAGTGAATGAATACGAAAAATTTTTTGTTTGAATTTTCAATGGCACTGAGATAGTTAATAGTAAATAAACTATCATCTCTGTTGTATAGGTTGAAATAAGGCAAAGTAAGCCCCACACAGCCACAAGTTCACATGCAAGTGTCTCTCTATTGCTACAACACATTAGACATACTATCGTTGTATTATGTAGTTTCCTTGATGAATATTTCTTCTTACATCGTGTAACTTTCTTGTCCTCAGCTTATGTCCTTCTTCAAATATTTGTCTTTTAGCTCTGTCTGTTATAGTAATCTTTAGCCACCAGATTTTTAGCTGTTGGTTTGCTCACAATTTTGGATTTATTTTACTCACAATTTTGGATGACTCGGTAACTGTGTTCTGAAATCTAAGTTGATGGTACCCTCCATCACTGCACTGAAGATGCTACTTCATGGCCTTTTTGTCTTTTTTGCTGCTGTCAGTAAGTTTGTTAGTCTGCTTTTATTTCCTTGCTGCATAATCTGCATTCTCTTTGATTGCTCTTAAGATTTTTCTCTTTCATCTAAGCACTCATTTTGTGGTTTGGAGACCATGGTACTGGATGAGAGAATTACATTTGTTTCTTCATGCTAGACTTGTCTTTCAATTTGAGAATGTGTGTCTTTCACAAATTTTGGAAAATTCTCAATTTTTGCATTTTTAAGATTCACTGCCTGCCCCATCAATCTTTTTGTTTTTTTACCCTGAAAGTTATGCTACATGTATATTGGGTGATCTCCTCTTATCCTCTATGTTTCTTGACTTTTTATATATTTCTATTCCACCTCTTCGTGATGCATCCTAATCTCCTTCAGTCTGTCTTCTAATTCATTAACACATAAACAGCAAAATGTGATGTCTATGCAACTTGAGTTTCCTAATTTCAATGAAAATAGTTTTTATATGCCTTTCTACTTTGTTGCTTCACAAATTCTCTTCTATTATTCATAATTTTGAGAGTACATACTTCTGTTGGGATAGAGTCCCTTATTTTGTGACTACAGTGACTTTGAATGCAGTTATCTTGTCGATTTATCATCTCTGGCCTTAGAAGTTCTAATCCTCCAGTTTGTTCTGTCTGGTGATCCTCAGTGAAGGTGATATTTATGGTTACGCTGCATCCTTTTAGGTTACAAGATTAATTTGAGTAACTTTGTTTGTCCCTGAGGACCTAAGTTGTATAAGGATCCCTCTGAAGCAGCCAACCCCTCTTCCTGCCCTACATGTAATTCAGGTCTAGGGCCATTTTACTTATTATTTCTTTCTAGGCTATTCCATGAGCATGCAGCTTCAAACTTCAGATTTCATTTTATCTTCCAATACCAGAGGGAAGATTAGTTTCTCCCATGTGCTATTCACTGAGGAATTGACCCTTTTGTAAGCTCTTCTCTCTTTGCCCTGCTTTACTAAGCTAGGCCCCTAGGAGATTAGATGGATCCCACCCCTCCCCAGGCATACCCAGAACCAGAACTGATGCAAATGTTTTCTGTTCTGTCTTGCTATTCCTCCTCTCAGTTTCTTTGTTTTTGTCACATGGATATTTTTCCTTATTAAATCTTCAACTATGGAATTTGAAGAAAGTATCTGTTAAATCTTAACCAGTATTTTTTAAAATATTCATTTATTTATCATTTGAAAGGCAGAGTGAGACAGAGGAGAGACAGGGAGACAGAGACCTTCCATCCTCTGGTTCACTCTCCAGATGCTCACAACAGCCCGGGCAGAGCCAGGCTGAAGCCAGGAGCCAAGAACTCTATCTGGGTCTCCCACATGGGTGGCAGGGATCCAAGCATTTGGTCCATCATTCCCTGCCTCCCAATTATGTTATCAGGATGCTGGGTCAGAAGCAAGGAACAACCAAGACACAAAACAGACTCTCCAGTACCGGGTGTAGGCATACCAAGCTGCAGCTTAACCCACTGTGACACAGGGCCTGCCCCAATAACCAGTATTTCTAAAGGTAAAATCTCATCATGTTCTTCTAGCACATTCCAGAACCAAGATGAACACTCACTTTACATACCCACATACATGCCTACTTTCAGATTCCAGTGATAAATCAGCATCAGCATCCCTAAGAGATTTCCCAAGTACCCTCGTCGACACCGTAAGTTACAGGTGACCGATCATCTGTTCCAGCTTTTCATTTATTTCTCAAGAGAATAAAGCCATCCTCTCTCATTTTTATTATTAAACTATCAACAAAGATTTAATTAGGAACAGATGATGAATTTAAAATATCTATTAATTAATTAATTTAAAGGCATTAGTGATAGAGAGTGAAAGACAGAGAGAAAGAGACATCTTCCATTTGCTGGCTCATTCCTCAGGTGCCCACTACAAACAGGCCAGGGCAGACTAAAGCCAGAAGCTAGGAACTCCATCCTGGTCTCCCCTGTGGGTGGTGGAGACCCAAGTACCCAGACTATCACAAGCTGCCTCCCCCATGCATTAGCACCCAGTGTGCATTTAAAACCACATTTTATGGTTGCAGACTAGATGACACAAGCAGCAGTATAAAAATAATACTCCACCTCTACTGACCAACTATTCAGAGAAGACCAATGAAGATGATTCCTGAAGCCATGTTTCACAGAAGTGAGATTAGAACTGAACAAACAGAAGTGGAAAACCTGGGGATAGAGCCTCAAAAATGACTATGGATTTCAAAAGCCTTAATTTTCCCCCAGTGGGGCATTATCCCTAGGCCAGGGAAGTAGAAGAGAGAAAAAATAAATTAATTTTTTAAAAAAAGCAAACCATGAGAGGTTAAGATCATGTTGGTTCACTCTATGAGCGTATTTGGGTATTTTAATTTAAGGGGACTCTTGCCTGGGCCTCAAGTCCTTCATTCATTGCCCCTAGTGGATTCCGTTCCTTGTCATCTTCATTGTTCTGCACCTCCGGGACTTATGGATCCTGTCTGACCCACTCATCATCTGTCATTTCTCACAATCCGAGGTTCTTGATCACTCTCCAAAAGATCCAAAAGATACCACAGTGTCAGCATTTTCCGTCCTGTGCCGTTCCCAATGACGAACACATGTACACCCTAAAACCAGCATATCTGCCAAGTAAGTCAAGGGCACCAGGAAAATGCCCCTTTTCTTTTACACACCCTATATTTACACATATTAAATTGTTTTTTAAAAAAATCTTATTGAAATACAATATACATGCCAAGAATTGTACATTAAGTATACAGATAAATGAGTTTTTTGTCCACTCATCTCACCCATACCCAACACCCAAATTAATAACAAAATATTACTCATATCCCAAGAGTCCTCATTCCTCCCATGGCTCCATTTCTTTTCTTTTTTTAATGTGAGAAAGAAGAGTATATTGCCAATTACATGGTATGATTCTGTGCAGCAATATTCATTACAATATACCAAACAGTGTGACCTCCACACAGTTTTTATACTTCCTCTACACAAACATCTCAAATTCTTGCCACAGGTTGCTATCATGATGCTTGTGTGCAAATTAGCTGAGGATTTTTAAATGCAGGATTTAAAGCCAATCCTGAACAAAAATAACTATTGAGTGGTATATAAGGTGGTATCCAAGAATCTGTGCATTTAAAATTTAGACTGTTGATAGTCTTCTGATATGTCATCCTGGCTAGAATACAGTACCTGATTATTCAATCAAATACTAATCTATATGTTGCTGTGAAGGTATTTTGCTGATGTGATTAAAATCCAAGATCAGTTTAATATAAAACAGATTACCAGAGGTAAACTGAATGTGCCTGATTCAATCAGCTGAAAGGGGCCGGCGCTGTGGTATAGTGGGTAAAGCCACCTCCTTGCAGTGCCGGCTTCCCATTTGGGTGCTGGTTCAAGTCCTGCCTGCTACTCTGCTTCCAATACAGATCTCTACTATGGCCTGGGAAAGCAGTAAAAGATGGCTCAAGTCCTTGGGCCCCTGCACCTGCATGAGAGACCTGTAAGAAGCTCCTGGCTCCTGTCTTCAGATTGGCCCAGCTCTTGCTGTAGCAGCCATCTCGGCAGTAAAGGAGCAGATGGAAGACCTCTCTCTCTCTCTCCCTCCCCTCACCTCCACCTCTCTGTAACTCTGCCTTTCAAATAAATAAATAAATCTTTTAAAAAATTCAGCTGAAAGACCTTGGAGGCAGAGCTGAGGTCTTCCTCAAGTAGAAAATCTGCTATGAACAGCAGTTTCATCTGTGCCCAGGAGTTCAACCTGCCCTTCTCAATGGACTGTTCTTCTGAATGGAAACTTACTAAGCAGCCCTCACGCCATGGAAGTAGAGTCCTTGCAATAAATCTCTCAATAGATATTTGCTATTTGTTCTTATTCTCTGGTTCTACACTGATACAGAGGAAAAGACTTATGGACAGGGGAATGGTTCTGATTATATTTAAGGACATTATGACTATGTTCAACGGGGACGAAGGTTCTGGTAGTGAATAGTATGTGGTATTAGAGATACTGAAAGTATTGCCATTATATACCCCTAACCAAATACTCGTAACCAAAAAGGTTCTAGGTGCTACCTTAGAATTTTTTTTAAAGATTTATTTATTTATTTGAAAGGCAGAGTTACAGAGAGGCAGGGGCAGAGGCAGACAGAAAATGTTCCGTCTGCTGGTTCACTCCCCAAATAGCCACAATGAATAAATAGGCCCAGGCCGCTCCGAAGCCAGGAGCCAGGAGTTTCTTCCTGGTCTCCTGTGCAGGTGCAGGGGCCCAAGGATCTAGGCCATCCTCTTTTCCCAGGCCACAGCAGGGAGCTGGATTGGATATGGAGCAGCCAGGACTGGAACCAGCACCCATATAGGATGCTGGCACTACAGGCAGAGGCTTTTCCTTTTATACCACAGTGACGGCCCCTACCTTAGAATTTTTTAGTCATACTAAAGATCATGAGATTGATTGGTTGGTCCTAACTACACTGGAGAACACAGATAAAGAAAAGGATGGATTCAGGGATTTGAGTTCCCAGATGTATAAAATTCTGAAATTTTCATCTTTCCTGGAAGCTGTCCATATTTTCTGTAGCCACAGAGCTGAAATTTCTGAAGTTAAAACCCAGCATTTCATCCTATGAATGACTAAATTATAACAACAATTGGCTTCTCAGCCTCACAGAACATCCTCTGTTAAAGTGGAAGTACTTACTAGGACGACATGGGATGCTGAAACTTGGAAGACCATGTGGGCAGATCCTGATGAAGCTGAAGACTTTGAGCCCCTAAATTCTACTGAGTCTTCAGAGTAGGTAGAAACAGCCCTCTCATGCCAGTCTGAGAAATTTACCTTTCATTTGTTTGAAGAAATTATCATGGACTCCCCTGAGATAGTTGCCCTGTAGGCTTTGTTTATTCTCTTCTACAACCATAACCAAACTCAAATACCAGCTCTCTCCTAAAGGTGAGATACTAAGCATGGCCTAGAGCAAGATATGCTATGCTCCAAAAACACTAAATCATTATTTTCCAATTTTTACAAACAGAAATCCAGAGAATATGAGTAGGGATTGATATTAAGGATGTAGAATAATGTTTGGAGAAACATAAAGTTGAATCAGGTGGAATTTATTGATATTGGCATACTATACAGAGAATCTAGACTCAGTGTTGAGTTTCAAGTGGTTAGAAAGAACTCTATTTGTGGAAACAAGACCCACAGGTGGCCCATGCACATGAAGTTGACACATCAGAATTGTCATGGTATACTGTAGAGAAAGGGATCCAAGTGCTTCAGAGACTGGAATGTAAGAGTAAACTTCACCCTGGGATGCTGTAACCTCTTTTAGGAAAAATTATGTCAGCTTGCTTCATTGTATGCAGGGTATTTGAATCATACTGCGGGAAAAATGACTTTTTTTAAGTTAGATAATGAAAATAGTCTGAGGAATTATATATAATACCAAATTCACAATGGATGGACTATGATGCAAACTTAGTTTATTTGCAAGTCCTATATTTTAGTAAAATATTAATCAAGGTGTACTCAGAAGATATTTTGGTCACATGATTGTAGCTGGTATTTATAATTACTCTAATCCATTTAAACAAATATAAGAATTTTGAAAATATGTATTTATTTATTTATTTGAAAGAGTTATACAGAGAGAAGCAGAGGCAGAGAGAGGGGTCTTCCATCCGCTGGTCTACTCTCCAATTGGCCGCCGGAGCTGTGCCAATCTGAAGCCAGGAGCCAGGAGCTTCCTCTGAGTTCTCCCATGTGGGTATAGGTGCTCAAGGACTTGGACCACCTTTTACTGTCCTCCCAGGCCATAGCAGAAAGCTGAATCAGAAGTGGAGCAGCCGGGTCTCGAACCAGAGCCCATATGGAATGCCAGCACTACTGGCAGCTGCTATACCTGCTATGCCACATTGCCAGCCCCAGAAATGTAAGCATATTTTATAAAAAATCAAAGAACTTTCACGCTAATTATAACAATAATGCTGTAGCATAGATAAATCTTTAGTTATCATCTTCAAATGTCAAGTCAGCAAATGAGTTTTTCAGAACCACACAGGCCCAGACTTAAAGGCAAAAAATATGTCCCTGCCTATTGTTTTGTTCATTCTGTCCATTAGCAACTTTAGCTAAATTTGAAGGACATACAATAACTCTTCTCCTCTCTAAGACTCCTCCTCAAGCCTGACAGTCTCACCACAGTGGGCTCAGTGCTTTGACATTGACTACCCTTATATATTTTAAAATTTATTCATTTATTTACCTATTTACTTGATAGGCAAAGAGAGAGAGACAGAGAGAGACAGACACACAGAGAGAGAGAGAGAGAGAGAGAGAGAGAGAGATCTTCCATTCACTTGTTTAATCCACTAAGGGCCACAAAAGCCAGGACCAGTTCAGGCTGAAGCCAAGAGCCAGGGACTCCTTCCTCCCACAGGGCCCAAATACTTGGGACATCAACCACCGCTTTCTCGGGTGCATTAGCTGGAAGCTGGATAGGAAGCAGAGAACTTGGGATTCAAACTGGCATTATACTGGCACTTCCATACGAGATGCTGATATCTCAAGTGATGGCGGATTAACCCACTGCACCATCATGCTGGTCCCAGGGAATGTTTTTGTAAGATTAATAACCTTTACTACTGACTTCTGTTTGCTACAAAATCTAATGACTGTCATTCTTAACATTTAGTGTCACGAATTTTGAAGTTTGACATTCCCTAAAGACTTGACTTCTGTAGAGGCCTGGTGACACAATGGTATTAGAGGAAATTTATGCAACAAAGCAGTCAAGCCTGGGATCATGTTATAATTGACAGTTTGGAATGTATGATTTTGAAAAAAAAGAAGCCTATTGATTAAAAAGTAGAACTAAAAGAGCCAGTTGAAAGCAGGAAAGCAGAACAGAGAATGGGAGATGACTAAGAAAAGAATGATCAACTTGTAGGCATATTGACACAGGAAACAAGGAGACAAGAGCAGTTCCTGCTAAGGGGGTAAGGTACACGTGAATCTGTGAGGAGGAGGACATCCCAAGTGCAGGCTGGGGCTCTTCCAGGTGAGGACACAGTCGGGTACAACAGCTCATCACTCCATTACTTCTGCATGAGAAAGTGAAGGGAGCAATGGAAACGTCTCCAGCATGTGCGCTTATACTTGCAGTCATGAAGAACGACAGGCACCAAAGTTAGCTTTCCATTAAAGTCAAGTAAAAAGAAAAAACAAACTGGACAAACACATATGAAACAATAATTTTCTGACAGTAGACATTGTCAGCCCCAGAAAAGGTGTTCTGAGAAAGAAGGAAAAAGACAGAGTAAAGAGAGAAGCCCCCAACTCAAAAAAAAAAAAAAAAAAAAAAAAAACAGGTAATAGCCTGAAGTAGTTTCCAGGTCACAGGTCACAGCTCGGGAGGGACACTAATGACAGTCTGGATTGTGCATGGTCATTATGCTAATCTGCAAATGGTCTAAGATTTCATAGAATGATATGCACCTCCAAAAGAGTGTGCATGTAGGGACTAGTGCAAGCCACAGGAAATCTTCAGTTAATAGTCTCATCATGATGTCAGTTTTCTGGTTTTCACAAATGTTCTATATTTACACAAGATGTCATTAAGGGAAACTGAAAAGGGGCATAAGGAAACTTTGCATTAACTATGCAACTTCCATGTGAGTTTAAAATTGTATCCAAAAGAAAAGAAATTTTAAAATAAACATTGAGAGAATTCATTCAAGATAATAAGAAAAAACTTCCACCAGATGGAAATTTTCACATACAAAAAGAAAAAGAAGCATTTTATATAACCTTTAAAAAGCTGATTAACTGCTTAAACAAAAACACTGATTGAAGGTGAGTGTGTATTAGTGACTTACAGATGCAGGACAGCTTATATTCAGTGCTTAGTGGCTTCAAACCAGCATTTGTTGTCTCACAAATACAGAGGGTTAAGAATTTGCATTGGCTTAATGAGTGGCTCTGGCTTGGGCTGTCACACAAGGCTGTAATCCAGTGTTAAGGAGAAGGTGTCTCTGGGTGGAGGTCCACTGGGACTGGAGAACCTGCTTACAAGGCGGTACCCTCACGTGGCTGGTAGCAGGATGCCTCAGTTCCTCCCTGGAGTTGGCATGAGGTCTCAATTTGTCTACCTGAGCCTCTGCATACGGGCTGCTTGTGTGCCCTTATCACACAGCTACTGGCTTCCCCTGAGTGAGAGAGAAAGCAAGGTGAGGAATAAGGCTTGGTATGACCAAGTCTCAGAAGTCACACACTGTCACTGCTACCCTATGCTAATGTCTGGAACAAACCTCTAAGTCCTGGACACGCTCAAGGGAAGGTGAATTGCACTCCATCTCTTGAAAAAAGAATTTCAAAGAGTCTGAGGACATGCTTCAGAACAAACTCATACGAAAGTGAAATGATTAACAGTGGCATCAGGACATGAGAAAAGAAAAGGAAATATCCAATCTCAAATGTCCAATGCTGCATATGAAGTGGTATAACTCATTTGAAGGTAGACTATGATAAGTTACAACTATATGTTAAAAACACTGAAGAAAGCACTTCACTAACACACATTTTAGTAAATCAGCAGCAAGAACAAAATACTAGTAGACCTGTGAAAGATTTTCAAATCCTCAAAGGCTAAAAGAGAATAAAAAGGAATAAATAACTGAAATGACAAACAGAAAAGAAATAGCAAGGCAGTACACTTAAACCCAATCATATCAATAGTTAGACTGAATGTAAATGAATAAATGTCAAGTCAAACCTGTTTTTTTAATATTTATTTATTTATTTGAAAGTCAGAGTTACATATACAGAAAGAAAGGCAGAGAGAGAGAGAGAGAGAGAGAGAGAGGTTTCTCATCCACTGGTTCACTCCCCAGTTGGCCACATTGGCCAGAGCTGCACCAATCTGAAGCCATGAATTAGAAGCTTCCTCTGAGTCTCCTACATGGCTGCAGAGGCCCAAGGACTTGGGCCATCTTCTACTGCTTTCCCAGGCCATCGCAGAGAGCTGGATTGGAAATGGAGCAGCCGGGACTTGAACTGATGCCCATATGGGATGCTGGCACTGCAAGCGGCAGCTTTACCCACTACCCCACAGCAACCCCTCCCCAAAGCCTGTTTTATAAAGCAAACTGACTGTATTCTGCAGACAGGATATATACTTTAAGAAAAAAGAATGGGCTTAACTCATTAAAAAGGCATAATCATAAGTTTGCATGTACCTAGGAGGCATCTAATAACAAATTTAAAGTAAGTGGAAAAAATTCTAATGGAAACAAACTAGCAAAAAAAAAAAAAAAAAAGACAAAGTAGGAAAAAACACTCCCAAAATTAAAATTGGAGATTTTAACACTCCCATTAGGAATTTCTAGAACAAAGGGACAGAACATAATATCAGTATGGATATAAATACTTGAACAGCACCATACCTCAGCTGACCTTGTTGACACTTACAGAACACACCACCCAATAGTGCAATGACCATTTGTTTTCAAGTGTAATTAGAATATGCATTAAGAGAGACTGTGTTAAGTGGTGTATAATAAGTATCAATACTTTAAGGACAGAAGTCAACAAGCTATAGCCCACAGCCAAGTCTAGCCCCTGCTTATTTCTGCCAAAAAGTTTTGCTGGAGCATAGCCATGTTCACTATTTATGCATCATCTATGACTGCTTTTGCAGAGGTGAGCAGTAGCTCCAGAATTGGCCCACAAAACCTACACTCTTCACTAGCTGACCTTTTACAGAGACATTGATCCCTGCTTAAGAAGAGTAAAATCATAGAGGTTATGCTATTTGATAACAACAAAACTAAACTACATATCAGTAAAAGATTTCTAGAAAGTCTCCAAGTCTGTGAAAATTAATTAACACAGTTGTAAACAATGCATGGATCAAAAAAGAAATCACATATTTAAACTAGAAAATATTTTGAACTGCATTAAAATGAAAACACAATATACAAAATTTATGTAATGCAGATAAAACACTGTACAGATATAAATACAACATTATAGAATTACAAACTGATTTTTAAAAAGAATAAAAGATCTCCGATCATTGATTCTAAAGAATCTAGGGAAAAAAACAGAAAATTAATCCAAAATAAGCAGGAAAAAGAGATAATAAGAATCAAAGTCAATGAAATATTTTTAAAGATTTTATTATTTATTTGAGAAGCAGAGTTACAAAGAGAGAGGAAGAGAGAGAGAAAGGTGTTCCGTCCTCTGGTTCACTCCCCAGATGGCCGCAAGGGCTTGATTGGGGCTGATCCAAAGTCAAAAAAGAGTCAGGAGCTTCTTCTGGGTCTCGCATGTGGGTGCAGGGGCCCAGGCACTTCAGCCATCTTCTACTGCTTTTCCAGGCCATTGCAGAGAGCTGGAGAGCTGGATTGGAAGTGGAGCGGGCAGGAGATGAACCTGTGCCATATGGGATGCCGGCGCCACAGGTGGGGGCTTAGCCCACCACACTACTGCACCCTCCCCCAGTTTTTTTCTTTTTTTTTAATTATGGGAAAGCAACTGGCCTACCAGTTAAGATGTTCACATCTCACATCAGAGTACATGGGTTCGATTCCTGACTCTGGTTCCTTACTCCGGCTTTCTTCCAATGTGGCCATGTGGGGCAATGGTGATGGCTCAAGTTATTGTATTCCTGCCACAGACACAGGAGAGCAAAATTTAATTCTCAGTTCCTGGCTTTGATTGGAGCTGGCTGCACAGACATTTGGGGGAGTGAACTAGAAGATGGAAAACTCTCTACACACATTCTCTCTCTCCCTTTTGAAATAATAAATAAATAAAGTCGAATAAAATATGTAAAAGCAAATGTTGATTGTTTTCAACAAAGCAATAACGTTGATAACATTTTAGGCCATTCAACAAAAAGACAGAAGAAATGAATTATCAATATCAGAAATCAAACGAAAGTTGTCACTACATATACTATATTCATAAAAAGGAAAAGGAAGGTAAGCATTGTCATGTCACAGGTTAAGCCACATCCCATATCAGAATACCTGGAATCAAGTCTCATCCCTTCTTTGGATCCAGCTTCCTGCTAATGCACCGGGGAGGCAGCAGATGATGGCCCAAGTAGTTGGATTCCTACCAGCCACGAGAGAGACCTGGATAGAGTACCATGCTCCTGACTTCAGTATGGCCCAGCTCCAGTTGTTGCTGGCATTTGGAAAGCAAACCAGCAGTTGGAAGATCGATCTATCTTTCTATCTACCTACCTACCTATCTACCTGTCTGTCTATCCGTCTATTTCCTTCTCTCCTGTCACTCTGCCTTTCAAATAAATAAATTAAAAGGATAAGGGAATATGATAAGTAACTTTTAAGATAAATTCAAAAACTTACAGCAGACAAATTCCTTCCATGATCAATCTATTAAAGCTCAATCTAGAAGAAATGTATTACATGAATAACATTATATACGCTAAAGAAATTGAATTTGCACTTTCACATGACAAAACTACAAAGCAATATCCCTCATGACCGAAAATACAAACAACCTCACAACAAGTTTTAGCAAATTGAATCCAGCAATATCAAAAAATGATAATACCTCATGACCAAGAGGAGCTTATCCTATGATGCAATTTACATTTCAAAGTCAATCAGTGCACTTTACCATATTCACAGACTGAAAATGAGAAAAACAGAGACGTAGAAGAAGCGTTTGACAAAATTCAACATCCATATATAACAAGGATTCAATATATATTTGTAATAGAACTGATAAAAGGCAACTTTGAAAAAGCTATTTCTTCTGTCATACTTAATGGCATGAGACTGAGTATGTTCTTATTAATTTCAGGACAAGACAATGATGTCCATTCTCACTGTTCTTATTTCACCTTGTACTGGTATCTGAGTCAGCACAATAGGATAATAGCAAAAAAGAAAACCCTTAGGAAACAGAAAGGTGGAAGTAAATCACTTCTTATTTGCAGATGATACAAATGTCTCTGCAGAACCTCTGAAGGAATGGGCAAAAAAAAAAAATTGGAAAAATAAACAAATTGAGCAAGGTCTCAGTACACAAGACACAGGATAAAATCTACCCATGATGTTATAAATTGATAATGATGTTCCCAAATCCTTACTGTGCACAGCACATAGTGATAAGTTAAACAAAATAGATACAGTGAAAACTATAAACTGCCATGGAGAAAAATTAAAGGAGATTTAAGTACATGGTAAGTAGAGCATGGTTATGCACTAGAAAACTCAGTGTTGTTAGGATGTGAATTTTTCCACACTATCTATGGATTCACTTCAATTCTAAGCAAGATCTCAGTAAGCTGTGCTGAAGAAATTGATAGGCAGGTTCTAAAATTTGTATAGACATGCAAAAGACCTAGAATAACCAAATCATTTTGAAGAAGTACAGTGCCAGAAGACAGGAGGAGGATAACCTGACAAAGAATAATTTGACAGAAATCCTGAGTGCAGAAGCAAGAAGTTAAACTAGAAGGGAGAAAGAAGAAACTGAGGAGACTGGGAAGTTCCAACTCATACCAAGGACCTGAGAAAATGACCGGATCCTAACACGGGAGAATCCAGAAGGCTCCTGATCCAACTTCCTGTCCCCATTCATTTATTCCTTCATTGATCCATTCATTGAATATTGACAAAATACTACCTCTGAAAAATGTGAAGCCACTGAAGCATTTTAAATATTTAATTATGTATTGATTTATTTACTTGAGAGGCAGAGTCATACATACAGAGCAAACATACACCCCTCAAACACACACACACAGAGCAAAAACACTTAGCACACAGCAAACACAGAGGGCAAACATATACACTTATACAGAGAAAACACATACCTGCAGCAAACAAACCTACCCAGAGCAAACACAGAACACAGCTCACAGCAAATACACAGAGGGCAAACACACACACAGCACACCCAAAGAGCAAACATACACACAAGAAACACACACATCACACAGGAGACACAGACACACAGAGCAAACACGTACGTACTGCATGCATAAAACATACACACAGTGTGAGTATATACACACACAGCACATAGAAAACACAAAGTGTGCAGCAAATGCACACAGAGCAAACATACACAAAGCACATATACATACCACAAACGTATATACATGGAACAGCAAACACATATATATAGCAAACGTGCACACACAGCAAGCACATATAGAACAGCAAATACGTGGAAAACGCACACACAACACACAGGAAACACACGTAAGTGCTCAAGCATGCAACACACACACAGAGACACACATACCACTGAACACACTAGATGCAGTGAAAACCAGAAAGAAAAAGCACTGGACCAGCAGGGCTCTAGAGGAGTTAGGGAGTCCATGGTCTGTGAAGACAAAGTGTCCCCTTTTGGCTTTTTATTCAATATTAATTGAGCTTCATGATAGGCACAGGAAATACAAATGCAAATAAGTCATAGACCTTACCCTCAAGGTACTTTGGACATTTTCCAGGCTCTGTGGGAGTTGTTGGGACTGTAACTATGAAAACAAACAGAAGAGACCCATAGAATCAGCCATCTGGGTCTTCCAGCTTAGTAATACACATCCATTCTATTGTGTCGCCAGGTGTGTGTGAGGCAGGCAGGTGCAGGGTCCTGTGGATGACTGACTAATATCACAGGAGGGAAGAGAGGACCCAGGAAGCGATGGTGAGGGAATTGTGTCCGAATAGGAAATAAAAGGAAAGTTCCTGGGCAGGTTTGCCAGTGTCTGAAGCCCATGGCGTATGGGAGGGCACAGCACGTGACTGGGAAAGGCGAGTAGAGGCAGCAGGAACAGGGGCAGAGGAGCCCCGAGGTGGGGGCATGGCTGCACCCTTATGAGTGACCATCAGTTCGAGCCCCAGGGGAAACAAGAACCCAAACCACCTTCAGGGTTCTTTTTTTTTTTTTTTTTTTTTGACAGGCAGAGTGGACAGTGAGATGGAGAGACAGAGAGAAAGGTCTTCCTTTTGCCGTTGGTTCACCCTCCAATGGCTGCCATGGTTGGCGCGCTGTGGCCGGCGCACCGCGCTCATCCGATGGCAGGAGCCAGGTGCTTCTCCTGGTCTCCCATGGGGTGCAGGGCCCAAGTGCTTGGGCCATCCTACACTGCACTCCCAGGCCACAGCAGAGAGCTGGCCTGGAAGAGGGGCAACCGGGACAGAATCCGGCGCCCTGACTGGGACTAGAACCTGGTGTGCCGGAGCCGCAAGGCGGAGGATTAGCCTAGTGAGCCACAGCGCCGGCACTTCAGGGTTCTTAATATGAGAAATTTTGAAAATCACAAAGAGCGGTAATGAGCACCATTCTCTCAGAAAAATATGACAGGTTATTGAATTGAGTATCCAGGTACAATAGAGAAGAGACTGCCAAGACAGAAAACAGGTCCCAGCGAGTAAGTTTAAGCAGAAGGAAACAGAACTTTAAACCTTTCAAGGGGCTGCAGAGGGTAGGGAGTGGTAGATGTGCCTGAGGGGTGGGGATTTTGAGAGAAAGGTGCTGCTTCAACCAAATACCATGGATCATTGACTTCAATCATTGGTCTAATTAGAACAAGAGTCAGCAAAACAGACAAATACCCCTGGCCTTACCTATCTTCCATTGTGATGGCAAAGGTGAATGACTAGCATCAGAGAACAAATTGGAAAATTGCATAAGCAGGTGAAAAGTGATAAGCACTGTGCAAAACCAGAGAGCAGGTTAAGGGGGAGAGGACCCCAGAAGGGACCATACCCATTAACCTAGTCAGAAACAGACTTTCTACAGGGGTGAGTTTTGAACGAAGAGGAGGAAAATGGGGTTACCCCTGTAGGTACCTGAGGGAAATGCTTTTCCAGCAGATACAAGGAGGTGTTCAAGGCCCCACAACAAGGCCTGTTGAAGGTCAGGTGCCCAGAGATGGTGGCTGGGGTCACACATCCCAGGACACCCTGGAAGCGCCAGGTCAGTTTCTGGGAAGGAGGAGGCCAAGTGGTATCGCAGTGGGATCGGCTTGCCTACCTGGAGTCTGATGAACAAGGACTGAAGGTGTTCAGTAGACGAAGAGCTCACGTGGAGTCCTCTGGGGTCGGCACCACGCGATGTGCAGAGGGTTGAAGATGTCTCGGAAAGCCTAGCTTCAAGGGGACTAGCGAGGAGGGTGTCACCCCCTCCTGGCACAGTCCCCTGCAGCATCTCCCGGCTTTCCTCCTTCTCCATCATTCCCATGTGAGTGCCACAGCAGCTCCTGCATGCGGAAGGGGCTGAGCAGGGAAGAGCAGAGAAAACCAGAAACACAGCCCCTGCCCACTTCAGGCTGGGGGAGGGCACAGGTGTATTTTAGAGTCAAGCTCAGAATTTTTATTATCAAGGCACACACACATTCAAATTCTGAGTCAAGACTGGTTGCTTTGAAAAATGACTGTAGCGTTGTATTTTCCCTGAACTGAGCAGGAAAAGAAGAAATCATGGGGCTTTTGGGGCTTTAATTCAGGAACAGGAACCCTGAGCAGACCGGAGAAAGGGGGAGTATTGAAAAAGAGAGACCCAGGAAGGAGATGCAGGCAGATCACACAGATCAAACTGAGCACCAGCAAACAGAAACGTGCCTTACGTGTTATCCCAATGCATTTCCACTCTGCAGAGCAAGCAACCGAACACATAAACACCACAGGACAACATGCTGATCAGCAAACTCCACTCACAGGGGTGCGGCGAATAATTCACCCAACCTTGCTTCCTTTTAATTTCTGGGGTTTATAGGCAAATAGTTGTTGACATATATGCTATCATGTTTTCCCTACGCAGCATAATATCAATATGAAAACACATGGTATTGTGACATCTCGGGTTGTATCTTTCGGTGTTCACACTTTCTGGTGCAAGGTGTCTGGCGCGCAACAAATCTTCCCAGCCAGATGAATCAATGTACAGGCTTTTACTGGGATTCCGTTCCCGGGCAAGGTTCCCCAGTCCCAACAGGGCAGTTGCTGGGGAAGTCGCGCATGTCAGAGGTTAGAAGGGCTCCTTTTATAGATACAGGGCGTGGGGATTAAAGGTTGAGGCAGGTCTGATCCTCATTGGTTGACCTTTAGGCACCCATGGGGACCTTGGCAAAGAATTTTTGTTCCCGGAAGTGTGGGTAGGACTCTCCATTCCCGGAAGTGTGGGCCTTCTCTCCTGTGGATCCTGAAGCTAGACATATCCCCAAACAGAAAACGCTCTTCATCTCATCCTCATTTGAAATAAATTAAAAAAAAAAAAAAAACTCTGAAACTATAGTTATCCAGATGAAGGAAAGGTTCCCAATCAACTGTTTCTAATTGATTGGATTTTAATGGTGGAGGTGAGTGGCCCTGCTAACTGTGGGGCCACAGGAAGCGATCGCGTTCATTTTGCTGCACAGACACTGGCCGGCTGTGCAGGCGACCCCTCAGGCAGGCAAACACCCTCTGGCCTCTTTCCCCAACATTTCCAAGTCAAAGCGGACATCACCGGACTCTGCAGGCAAAGGCAGCTGAGGTCTGGAGCTGGACTTGTCCCACCAGGGACTTGGTCTCCCAGGGCCTCTGTCCAGGGGCTCGATACCCTTAGGCATGGGAACTCTGCTCCAAGCCAGGACCTCAATCTCTCTCCTTTCCCTCTTTCAGCGCACGCGCACACACACACACACACACACACACACTACCACCCCTCCCACCCAGGGTAGGATCTGCTAGGGGGTGAGCAGCTGTCTGTGTCCTGAATCAGTCTGCAGCTCTCATATAAACTAGCTCTTGCTTGGGCAATAAGTATCAAGAGCTTTAAAAATATTTATATATTTTTCATTCAGTAATGGCATTTTCTGAGAACTGAGACAGATTCTGAGAATATTGTAGGGGTGGAAATGCTGTTGAATTACTGCATTTTTTAAATAACGAGAATCTCAGCTATACTTTAAATATACAGCATTGGGATAGATATTTAATAAAGTGTGATTCATCAATTCCACAGGACTATTATGCAGCCATAAAATCATAGTTACAATAATTTCGCCATGTTTTATCTTTTTAATATGCTGCTATATTTCCTTGCCTTTATATTGTCTGGCTTTTTAAAGTAAGTATCACACAAACTGTAATTAACAGTAGTTACTTTTTCTGCTTTTCTGTGTTGTCCTCATTTCCATGATCAACATGAGTTGCTGTAGTGGGGAAATGAATAAATTCCTTGTAAGGAGCTGGAACACATGAAGAGCACCCTTGCAAAGTCCTGACTCCTCAGTTGAGAAAGGTGGAGTCTGCTAAGCTTCAGCCTGTTGGAGACCCCAAGTGGGCCATGTTGGTTAACATCTGTGAGTTTTTGAGTATTTTCCTCAAATATCCCAGTCAAGCTCAGTCATGAAAAACAAACAAATAAGAAAAAAATACACACTGATGCCCATGACCTACCTGGCCTTGTGGTAACCATCTGTGGCCTGGGGGAGGGGAGGGTGAGTGTAGAGGGGAGGGGGAGTCCAGAGCCTGGGCACAGTATGACTTCAAAGCCCCCCCTCTGAGGATGAGAGGAGTGACAGGGAGGAGCGAGGACAGGTTTCACCTGCGCAGGCACCACGCTTGGCCCCAGGCAGTGTTCTGAGCAGGGAACCATCTGAGCAAGGCCATGTCTGAGCAGGGCCCTCGCTGTGGATCCCTGTAGTCGCCTCATCGTCTCTGCAGCTGCTGCCCCCAGGCCTGTGGATGCAACGCTCAGCAACACAGGACAATTTGGAAACAGCAACAAACCTCTGGCTGCATCATTTCTCACTGAGGAAGCATAGGCTCCGTCACACACAGGCGCTTGGAGGCAGGAAAGGCAGGCAAGAGTCAGTACATTAATAAGAAAGCCCCAGGTCATCTCTTTCATACAGTGCTTCCCCACGCCTCTCCCCCACGGCCCTGTACCCACGGTCTGTACCCTCCTCCTGCAGACATCACCCGGGGGCTGCAGCCACACTGGTGCCCCCTCTGCCTCAAGCCCAGCCAGCTAGGCCTCTTCTCCACATTACCCCATCCCTGGGTTCCGATTCTCACTGAAGGCTTGGTTCATAACTCACAGCCGTGGGCTGGCATTATGGCACAATGTGACACAGGCATCCCACGTGGGTGCCAGTCTGTGTCCCAGCTGCTCCACTTCTGAACAAGCTCCCTGCTAATGGCCTGGGAAAAGCAGTGGAAGATGCCCAAGTGCTTGGGTCCCTGTCACCTGCGTGGGGAGACCTAGAAGAAGCTCCCAGCTCCAGCCTTCAGCCTGGCATAGCTCTGGCCTTTGTGGCAGTCTGGGGAGTGATGCAGTGGATGGAAGATCTCTTTCTCACTGCCTCTCCTTCTCCCTCTGTAACTCTGATTTTCAAGTAAACAAATAAATTTTTAATTTTTTAAAAATCACATCTTCAGAAAGATCTTTGTGAATTCTTCTACAAAACTAATCTCGTCCCATCTCCATGTTATGTCACTATGCTGTCTTGTCTTTTCTTCTGAGCATCTAACAGTGTTTTACTACTTTGTTTTGTTTATTTTTGAAACTTTTCCCTGATAGGTAAGTGCTAGGAGGCAGGGACCCCCCTGCTCTGGCTGTGTCCCTGAGTCGGGCCCCCGGTGGGCACTCAATGCATATTTCCTTTGAGAGGGTGAACCTCACAAGAAGAACCTGCCAGGCTTGAGCCCTGAGCCCGAACCCAAATCTCCCTGGGCTAAGTTCCCTCAGGTCTCTTTCCAGGAGGACATGGGCCATGTCACATTTCTCTGTCTTAAGGACTACGATACGACTCAGAGGCAGGCTTCAGGCCGACCAGCGCTCTGATTTCAATTTTTTCTCCTTCCAGCCATGCGCCAAATTTGCCTCTATCTCCATACGTGTAGAACCTACTCTGCGACAGACAGACAGACAGACCACAAACCCTGGCAGGGAACTAAGCAGTCCACACCCGAGATGCCCACGCCTTCCCTCACCTGGGAGCTTTTAATTCAATCCACAGAGGGGCCCTATTTTTAGTTCTCCTTCCTAAGGCAGGGTGGAGGAGTTATTTTTAACCCCAAGGACCTGGTTTGAGCTGTGTGTGACATCCACCGACACCAGTGACAGCAGACCTTGCAGAGGTAGGGGCACACTCCCTCCCTCTTTGCCAAAGGCTCATCTTTCGCCCAGGAGTTCAGGCCAAGTCCTCGGACCTCATCCAGAGAGAACCAGACAGCAGCTACTGCGCAGCCTGGGCCCTGGGATCTCACAGCTGAAATGTGCCCCTTCGTTTCTTCATGGCCGCTTCAGAATCCTCATTGGTGCTGGCGGTGAGGACACAGGCTGGAGGGACAGAAGGCATGATAACAAAGCCTCATTCCCACTTCTGTCAAGGGGCCTTGCCGGACTCTGGCCGAGTGCCCAGTGCGCTCCCAGACAGGCACTACAGGTACTGCAAAAAGCGGCAACCTCCCCATCTAGTTCTGCAGCTGATGGCCAGGTCGTGTTGGACAAGTTATTCATGAGACTCAGTTTTCTCCTTTGGAAAATCAGACTCATATGTAATACACATAGTTCCATTAAAGAGTTTAAATTCATGTCACAGAGGTCATGGAGGGGGCAGTGCTTAAAATACTCTCATCCCATCATGGAGTGCCTAGCTTTATTCCTGGCTCCTAAGTCCAGCTCTGTGCCTGGGAGACAGCCGGTAACAGATCGAGAAGTTGGGTCTCTGTTACCCACAAAGAAGATCTGGATTGTGCTCCCAGCTGCCTCCTGCCCAACTCAGCCCTCACCTTTGTGGGTATTTGGAGAATGAACTAGCAGATGGGTGCTCACTAGCTCTTTCTCTCTCTCTCTCTCTCTCTCTCCCCCCTCCCTCCCTCTCTCAAACAAATAAAATTTATCTATATAAACAAATCTACATTAATTTATTGAATTTCTGGGACAAAGTAGGTATTCATCTATTCCCTACACCATCTGTCAACCAGGAAGTGGAATTTTGAAGCCACCAGCACCTCTTCCCCCACTGGGCTTTCCCACAGCCTTCAGGAATTGAGTCTGAGTGGGGCCCTGTAATGTGACAGCTGGTGCCCAGGATCAAGATGCCCAGGAACATCCCTGGCCAAGGGCCCACTTTGGGGAGGGCTGCAGCACCAAGTGCAGTGTGCTGGGCTGAAAGTGTTTCCTTGCCCAGGGGACACATGAGGGTTGCCCCATGTGGGGCCCAAAGTGGGGGAAGGATGAGGATTGGCAGGAGAGAAACCACACAGGGAATGAGAAAAGTAGGGAAAGGAGGGGAGGAATGAGATAGAAAGACGAGACCAAAAGAAGAGAAAGAAGTCATAATAAAATAGCTTTTCTTTATAAATTCTATTCCAACCCTCTAAGAGCAAAGAGATGCATCAGAATTTAACTGTGAAGTTCAAGCAGGAGCACGTGTTGAAAGAGGCAACTGGTCCATTTAGTGGGAAAATCATTTAAATTTCAGGAATAACCCGAAGTCTGCATTTTAAAAGACAAAGAATTAAATTAAAAGATCAAAATTCCCCCTTTATAAATTGTATATTTAGAATTGTAGGTACCTACATTGTGCCTTGATGCTTTTTTTTTTAAATCAGAGACGTCAAAATAATTCCCTTAAGAATACTCAATAACAAGCTGTTTCGGGCGGATAGAGGACATTTCCCTGCATCTGCTCAACAGAGGAGAGGAGGAAACGGTGTTCTAGAAGAAACGAAGGGGAACAGTGGAGGCACTGCTGTAATAGCAGGCTGGCGGTCTGGTGACAAGGGGTGACCTCAGCTTCCCCGCGCTGCTTGTCCTGCCCTTCAGCCCCTGGCTCCAATTTCACCGCACCACTCAAGCCTCCCCAAGCACCCAATGCCGCTCCCTGCTCCTTCTCCCCAGTCTCCAGAAAGGTCAAGGTTGTAACAAGCATAACACACATGCTGTTTGTCACACTCTGCCTACTCGTCCTTGCAAACCTCCTGCCAGCACCCCCTTGTCTGTGAAGCTGTCCCCAAGGAAGTGGTCACCCTTCTCTAGCCTCTGTTGCCTTTTCTACTCACTAGTACGGATCTTGTGGGCACTCAGCCAGGGCTCTAGGGAGAAACACAGACAACTCCATCTTACCGCTCTGCAAAGGCCAGAGGAATGAGAGAGTTCAAGTCTTTGTGCAGCTAAGACACCGCAGAGTCACATGGATCCTTTAGGAAGGACTTCTCAGAGTGGGCGTTTATGTAGCAGTTAAGATGGACATCTCAAGAGATGTCCACATCCAATCTCACAGTGACCAAGTTTGACGCACAGCGCCACCCTCAACTCCAACTTCCTGCTAATGTACACCCTGGGAGAGAGTAATGACGGCTCAAATACTTGTGTCCCATTCAGGGATCACCAGCAATGAAAAGATGTTATCATTCCTAGGCTGATGGGACACACATTCTGGCAGGAACTGGAGCAGTGAAATGGCCTCCCAACACAGCTCAGGATGTAGAAGGATGGGCCAAGGCCAGAACCAGGAATCAAACGTGGGGGAGCAGGAGAAAAAACACACATCATCTTTCTCTTACAGCCCTGCCTATGTCTGAACCAGCTGGCACAGCATAAGGGCAAGAAAGCACAGTGATACACCCTTGTAACCCAGCTCCCCACAATCCTGTGCGCCTCACCCCCACCATGAAACAGAGAAGGCAAGAGCACAGATGAGGGTAGCGGGGATAAGAATAATCAGCATAAAAATTCTTTTAAAAGTGGATTGTTGGGAAAATTTCCTTATCTGCTTCTTATTTTGTCTCTCAATCTCTCTAACCATAGATGAAAGGAAGAAGTCAAATATATCAATGTTTACTCAATTGGCACTAACACCTGTTATCAATAATACGGAGTTGGGGCCAGTGTTCTGCTGTAGCTGGTAAAGCTGCCAGTACGCCACCTTCAGTGTCGGCATCCACGTGGGCACCGGTTCGAGTCCCAACTGCTCCACTTCCCAACCAGCTCTCTGCTATGGACTGTAAAAGCAGTAGAAGATGGCCCAAGGCCTTGGTCCCCTGCACCCACGTGGGAGACCCAGAAGAAGCTCCTGGCTCCCGGCTTTAGATAGGCACAGTTCCGGCCGTTACAGCCAATTGGGGAGTGAACCAGCAGATGGAAGGCCTCTCTCTCTCTCTCTCTCTCGTTTTTGGCGGCCAAGTCAATATTTTATTTAAAAAACACACATTCTCACACACACGGTTCACAAGGGCAGACAGGGAGCGGAGACGCGGGGTCTCCCGCGCAGGGTGTGCGTGCCTCACTTCACATGCCCGGCTGGCGCACCCAGGATTTCAGCAGCGGGGTCGTTGGCAGGGGCGGCAGAGGTCCCTGGAGGCAGCTCGGCCTTCCCCTCAGCCCCTGCTCAATCCCTCTCTCTCTCTCAATCTCTCTCTCTCTCGGCCTCTGCCGTTCAAATAAATAGATCGATCTTTAAAAATAATAATATGGAATCAAGGATCATATTTTTTTATAAAACCTTAAGAGAAAACAACATGCAAGACATACATGACAGGCTAATGTATGATAGATAGATACATAGATACATAGACAGCAGACAGGCATGAAATGAGAGGAAGAGAAAAGTATGTGATGACAAAGAAAAATAAAAAACAACTCTCATGTCTGAAACTTTTTGTGTAAGTTTGCTTGGTAAAGTGCTGAGTTCACACTAGGTTTGTTTTAACCCATTCTTATGAGAAAAAGAATGATCTGCATTTGCTCAAAGGGGTTTAAATGAAGTGTATTTGGAGTTAGCACTCAGTGCAGCAGTTAATCCTCATTTGGGATGGCTGCGGGCCATGTTGGAACATCTGGGTTAGAGTCCCAGCTCCCTTCCCTTCCAGCTTCTTGCTAGTGCTCACCCTGGGGTGCAGCAGATGAGGGTTCAAGTAGTTCGGTCTCCCTTACCCACGTGAGAGATCCAGACTGAGATCTAAGCTCCTACCTGGCCTGGCAAAGCAGACATTTGGGGAGTGAACCTTCAGATGGAAGGCCTCTCTGTGTCTCTCTAGCTTTCAAATAAATAAATGAAGCACATTAATTTTGGCTAATAGATAATTAATTCCCTGGGAGGAATATAGCTTCAAGAAATATATAGCTTTAAAGAATATAGCTTTAAATCCGACTAGGAAAGGTAAATGGATGGTCCTGCCCCGATCTCATAAATATCTCCAGTCAACGGGAAGTGAACTGCATCTTACACGGAATCTATACCCAGCCTTCACACCCTACTGGTGTTGTCCCAATCCCCCTGTTCCATAAAAGAATGTAAGCGGCAGGATGGTAGAGATTTATATCTCTTTTGTTCCCTGTTGTGTTCTGAAACAGTGTCTGGCACATGGAGAGAGTTCACACTCCAATCATTTGAGGATTGAAGAACTGAATGTATGATCAGTGAGGGCTTGAGGTCTAATTGAGAATATGTGTTCTTATATTGGCCAGATCCATTTCCCAGACCTCCAGCGCTGACTTCCCCTGAATCTTGACTTTTTTCAAATTGACCCATAATAGTTATATATACTTAGAAGGTTCAGCGTGATATTTTGATCCATTTATACAACATATAATGATCAAATCTAGGTAATTAGCATCTCTATCATCTCAAACACTTATCATTTCTAAGTGTGGGAAATATGCAAAATTCCCTCTTCTTGGCTGCTTTGAAATACATGATAAATATTGTTAACTACAATCATTTTTATGCTCTGTAACACAAGAATGTGTGTCTCCTATCAAGCCCTGTTTTGCTACCTGTTATCCATCATCTCTCCATCCTCCCACTCCTCTACTTCCAAGCCTCTGGTGGCCTCTACACTACTCTCAGCTTCTGTTAAATCAACTCTTTAAGCTTCCACAGGTAAGTGAAAACGTGCGGTGCTGTCTTTCTCTGCCCGGCTTATTTCACTGAACATAATGTCCTCCAGGGTCATCATGTTGCCGCCCGTCACAAGATTTCACTCTTTTGTGGCCAAATGACATTCCACCATTTATGTATACCCCGTTTTCTTTATCTACTGTCTGTCAATGGTCACTTAGATGGACTCAGTGTCTTGGCTATTGTGAATTGCCCTGCAATCAACGTGAGAGTGCAGGTATCTTTTCAACATACGGATTTCCTTTCCTTTGGAAGGAATGGAACTGCTGAATAACACATCTTTGTGTTAATGTTACCAGAAACCTCTCTCCTCTTCACACAGGTTGGACTTTAATTGGTCATCAGACCCAAGGCATTCATCAGGAATGAATACAATCAGGCAGCACTAACTTCCTATGAAAGAGACTCTCCCATCACCACTCCCCCATGCCCTCACGAAAGTTTGAGGACAAGGACAACATGCTCTGCTTCTTCACATGCATATAACTTAGATTTAATAAAGATGATGTTGCACATATTTTAGAATAGAAAGCATTCATTCAATAGTTATTGAGCATCTGCTATGTGCAAAACGCTCTAGCCCCTCTTGGCTTAGCTGCTGGCCTTGCTGGAAAGAAGAGTCAGGTAAAAATATTATTCCAGAACAACAGTAGACTGAAGACTGTAATAAGGATCTTAATAGATGTGCAAACAGATTTCTGCAAGTTCTGCAGCCCACACATGCACACAACGAGGCAGATTTTTACTCTCTCCTTTCTAATTTGTCTAATACATTTCACATCAATATATCAACAAGAAAATAACAAGACATACCAATATGTTCCTTTGCAAACATAATTATGTAATCTTCTGGCAAGCAAATAAACTTCTAGCTAATGCAAAGCTTGTTTTCAAAATGGTTTTTCTCTTTTCTGCCCAGAGCAGGCTTACAAATAAATATTGAGTGTGCCAGGAAGTTGCTCAATTATTCATGAACTAAACTTTTTAAAGCTGGGAAAGACAATCTCCTTGAATTTACCTACTTGCCTGAAAGCAATGTGTTATTCATCAGCAAGAAAGAGGTTTCTCCATATTCATTTTATTTACCTGTCAATAGTCCTTCTCCAGTGAAGTATCTCAAATGTGTTTTAAAAACCACTTAATTTTGCCAGTTAACACCTGTCTTTCTTAGCCCCAATTTAAAAATTCTGTTCCATTGATTATTGGAGCAGGGGTCAGAGATACACATTAGAAGTATATCCAAGAGTATATATCCATCACTCATTCCACACATCACATGGCACGAGACACAATGGAAAAAGGCAAGGCAGGCAAAGCTGAAAAATCCAGGTTCTTGCCAAGTACCATCGTGTATCAGCTGCATCACCTTGGCCATCCTTTGACCCATCTGAGGCTCAATTTGTTCATCTTGCAACTTTTCGCCTGTCTACAAGGCTGAGATTATATTTATTATAATTAAGTGTTTATAAAAATCCTGTGTGCACCAAAGTAGGTGTTTGCCTGCATCTCCCAAATATCCCTGGCTGAATTTGTTTTCATGGGTGCCCCTCTTATTCTCAATCATGGAGCACATGGGCCATTTCCTTATCTACACATTTCACAAGGATTTATTTGAACATACTCTATATGACCAGCACAGAGCCACATGTGAGAGACCCTGGGGATACTCAGACAATTTGATGAGCTCACAGAACTAGGAAAGTTAAAAAAAAAAGGACAACGGGTAGCCTTATCAGCTACTCCAACCTTCTAGGGATGCCCCCCAACATACTAAATAATATTAAATTATCACGGTAGTCACAACAGAACAGAAAGTAGGATGTAGTCAAGCAGTTCCAGCTGTCTTCATTGGTGTTTCCATCTTAGCTGAGATGAACAGCTCAGTGGCAGCTGATACTGGGGAATGTTAGGAAAGAAACAGACAGAGGTTAATGAAAAATATAGACCCAAACTCCATATTTAATGAACTGTATTGAGTTTGGATAGGTTGCACAGAGTCCCCACCCAGAGGACATATCTCTGGAGAATCATTGGCAGGTGCACCAGGAGTTTGCAGGGTCAATTGATCAAGAGCTTCTGGATGGACGAAGCATAGATAGCCCTAAGGCTCTTGTAGTCTAACACTGCCACTGCCCAAAGACTTTCAGGGAGAATGTGATACTTTGGGCACTAGACCAGTCATGCCCTGGTACTGTCCTTCGAGGAGGTAGCAGGTGAGTCTCCCTGTCCATCAAGAAGGCATCTGCCCAGGCATACGTCAAGCAAGCAAGACAAGAGTTTGTTACCATTTTTACCCCTCTTGAGATTCAGTAGGCAAATCTCTAATAGGCTTCACATATGACATTTACTTTACTCTAAAAGTCTAAAATAATAAAAGAAGAAACTTGTGTTTCTTATTCATAACTTTTTTCCCTTTCAAAAGCATAAATCTGCAACTGCAACCAGGCATTTGGTAGAATTAAATATTGCACCTGTGGTATTACATTTGACGAGTTGAGGCTCAGACAGAAGAAATTATTTCTCAAGGACACTCAGCTAAAGCTATAGAGTTGATGTGAAAACTCAGCGTCTGTGCTGTCAAAGGCAGCATCCCCACAAGTCAGTGCTCTGTTGAATCATTCATTTGGCAAACCTTGTGGGAAGGTAGACACAGACCTGAGTGCTGGATGAGAACACGGAAGAGTCTGTCCAGCAGACTGTGTTTGACCAAACCGTTGAACATCAGGTGTTTGCTGGTAGAACAGCCAATAGCAGTTCTCTTGATGTGGACTCTTCTCCTGCCTGGTACCCGGGTCATCTAGTCTCTGCTGAAATTCTTGTGGAATTCACTCACATTGGGGGTAGTCTATTTCTTGGAGATATCCTTTATTTCATTTTTTTTAAACAATGATCTCTAATCCCAGACTTTCTCCCAATTCCCAAGACAATAACTCCTCATGTGTGTGGCCAAGTTTGAAGCAGACAGCACTGCCTGTTGGCAGCCAATTCGAGGCTCCACTGAGGAGCAGCCCCAGTAGCGCCCTGCACAACAACCCAGAAAGGGAAAGAAAGCACATTTCCTTATATTCTTTGGCAAACAAAAAAATGAAGAAAAGGGCAAAGTATGAACATAACCGAGACAAGTGCAGCATTTGGCTCCAGAGTCCAGCATCCTAATTCTAACCCTCACCTACACGTAGCAATGTGGCAGTGCCCATTCCCCAAGCTGGGGTGTGCCCTCTCCTCCCCATAAACTGAAACTTCCCCTCAGTGAGGATCTAGGATCAGGCTCCTGTAGGTTGCTATTGAAGCCATAATCCATCTAATACACACCAATAGGACTCTATTTCAGATCATTTCAAATGCATTGTACAAACAGGAAGACATTTAATTTAAAAGGAATTTCAATGTTCACTGGCAAGTCTTAAAGGTTATACTAACCTTAAAAGTTGTACTAACTTCGAATCCCTATATATACTCATCATGCTCTCCTTTATCTCCACCAACATTTATCCTTCCTGTAGGACATGGTTCTCTTTTTTCATTCCACTCCCATGTTCTAAAACAAAACAAACAAAAAATAATACCTGTCCCATTTATTCACTTCCTGCCACCTCCAGGTCTCCACCTGTCCCTGCCCTTTTCATTCTGAACATGGCTTCATTTCCTATGTTCTTCCGTTCCTCTTACAAGTCCAGTCCTGTCCATCTCGCTCTTGGTCCACCAGTTATCACAAATGTACAGAAAGCTTACTTGGGCCTAACAGACCCACTTGATTTGTGTGGAGGGGAAGGAGCTGGCCTAACAACATCACTCTCTTTTGATGGGCATCGCAAGGGGCCAAAGCCAGGCATACTCACGATGGAGGAGCTCAATTAATTCACAAGGACTCTTTCTCCTGGTCTCTAACATCTTTACCGTCACTGGAATACACTGGGAAACTATCCTTACAAATGGGACCTTAATCCATTTTACAAGGATGGCTACTTGCTGTCTAAAATGAAAGACAGGGAACTTTCTGGAGGTTGTGAGAGTCTGACTTCATTCTAATGCTAATTCTCAGATAGGCTAAAATGTTTTCTCCCGGGGCATCATGGCAGGGAGGCCAGCTTATGGAGGTCAGGCAATAGATGTCCCCTGTTTGACTCTCTAACACAATGCATCCATATTTCTCCACCCCTGGGACATTTATTCAAACTAGAGTATGCATTGTAACTGGCAGAATCCCCACACTGACTTGTGGCATGAAGAAGACATTACCATGGCATTAAAAAGTAAAGAGGAAACCCCTGTAACTGCCTCTCTTTTGCTGAAATAGTGAATGAAAATCAATACCACACATCCAGGGGAAGTTTAGGGATCAGTGCTACCCAGGGTCTGCATGGTAATGATTGCTGCATATCCCCAGCTGCTTTATCTGTTTGAATGATGCCCAAATCAGATGAGTCTTGGAGGATGACTGGTGTATTGCAATGTAATCAGGTGGTAATATCAACACAGTTATGTTTCCACACATGCTGGCTTTACAGAAATAAAGGAACATTGCTCTCCCAGGTAGGATGTAGCTGTTGACCGGGCATATCATGTTTCCCCATTTCTATCAGTGAAGATTATCAGAAACAATTTATCTTCACCTTGCAGGTGCACCTGTTCCTCTTCCATATCTTAGTTAATGGCTATGCCAAATCTGGTCCTTGGTCCTCATATAGACCAGGGTACTTCACTGTTATTACTTTTAATAACCTATACTTAAAAGTATCACATTACATTGATGGCATTTCCCTAAATGGATCCGATGAGAAGAAGCATCACTTAAAGAGTAACTTGTTTGAAATGTATACAGCATTTCAGAATAGAAATTATATGTGGTTTTAACTATCAAATAGATATTTTAAGGATTGTAGTTATTTTGTTTCATTGCAAAGAAAACCATCCTCTATTGTAAAACTTCAAAGACCAGATGAAACTGCAATTGCTAGTGGGACTTAGACATAGTTTTCCTCTGTTAAAAGTAAATACAAATTTTACACTTGCTTTTTGGTTTAGGGTTAGGGGTTTAACAGAAAGTTGATGCTTGAGGGAGATGTTACTTGCTTGCTCACTGCTCTCAAGTAATCCCAAGCCCCAAAGATGTCTTGAGGATTAAGCATTTAAATCGGAGTCCCTATAGTTTTTGATGACTTTTTCCCAGTAATTTTTCTATGTGGTTCAAGTTAAGAATTTAACTAGAATACAGCAACAGTGGGATGGGTAGGCTTATCAGTATTGTAAAACTGAGGCTATGAAACTCTTTTATCAGGTTAAGCTTTTAATTTATCTATGTATTTTGCATGGTTTCCATATTAAAAAATTGAATTAGATTTGTCTTGCCTAAGGAGTTTGATTTCACTAATACTATCTGGTAGCAGTTAGGAGTCTTAAAAATAAGAACTATTTTTGTCAAGTAAGTACTACTGTAGTTCAATTTTCAAAGGCTTATGTATATGTCTGATGATCTTCAGATGGTACTGTCCTACTTTATTTTTTTTTATTTATTTATTTTTTTGACAGGCAGAGTGGACAGTGAGAGAAAGAGACAGAGAGAAAGGTCTTCCTTTTGCCGTTGGTTCACCCTCCAATGGCTGCCGCAGACGGCGCGCTGCGGCCGGCGCACCGCGCTCATCCGATGGCAGGAGCCAGGTGCTATGTGCTTTTTCCTGGTCTCCCATGGAGTGCAGGGCCCAAGCACTTGGGCCATCCTCCACTGCACTCCCGGGCCACAGCAGAGGGCTGGCCTGGAAGAGGGGCAACCGGGACAGAATCCGGCGCCCCGACCAGGACTAGAACCCGGTGTGCCGGCGCCGCAAGGCGGAGGATTAGCCTGTTGAGCCACGGCGCCGGCCATACTTTATTTTTTTAAAGATTTATTTATTTATTTATTTGACAGGTAGTTACAGACAGTAAAAGAGAGAGACAGAGAGAGAACGGTCTTCCTTCCATTGGTTCACCCTCCAAATGGTCACTATGGCCAGTGCTGTGCCGATCCGAAGCCAGGAGCCAGGTGCTTCCTCCTGGTCTCACATGCGAGTGCAGGGCCCAAGCACTTGGGCCATCCTCCACTGCCCTCCTGGGCCACAGCAGAGAGCTGGACTGGAAGAAGAGCAACCAGTACTAGAACTGGCACCCATATGGGATGCCAGTGCCACAGGCGGAAGATTAACCTAGTGCACCATGGTGCCAGACCCTGTCCTACTTTAATACAAAGTAAGAGGGACAACTTAAGTATACAGGGAAATAAAACTGATAAAGCTTAATAAAACTCAGTTTAGTTACTATATAAAGCAGTATCTGCGGAGTTGCTGAGGATGTAAATCGATGCTGATGCTGGGATATATTCTGAATCAGTTTTTTAACAACCTACTTGGGATGAGAGGTTTTCCCATCCCATCCTTCAGGTATTCTGAATTTAGTATAAGATATATGTATTGTTTATAATTTTATGTGAAATACAAATAACATTAACATTCTGAGTCAGATATATAAGTTAATATTGGAAGTTATTTTGCTCACCTGTTTAATATGCTGTCAGAGGCGACGATTTATATGTCATTCATTGGAAGAAATAATTATTGCAAAATATATAGCTTCTACTTTGCCTGAGAAAAATGTGAAAAGGAAGTACAGTACTCTTAAGGAACATTTAATCAATGACATTACAAATCAACGGAAAAATGCAAAAATAACCAATAAGTACTGCTGGAGAATTAATTTGATTATGCATAAGTTTAGAAAGTTAATGATTCTGTCACACTATAAATTTTAAAAATTGGTTAATGTACAAAAATTTGAAAATGCAAAAGCAAACCCTAAAATCTTAGAAGAAAATACAAGACAATTAGTGCCTTCAGGTAGAAGGAATTATGGAACAAAGACATTCGGGAAGAGCAGGTTGTAGGATAAGCCTTCCAGAAGGTCCACCATCAAAGCTGACCAAGCTGTCCTTGACGGCACAATGAACGTACTCCTTTTCATATCACCAACTTCTGCATAAAGAACCTTTGTTTCCAGAGACAATGTGTGAGTCAGTGTATCAGTGCAGCTGGGGTGAGACACATCAGATGGGAGATGTCTGTGTCTCCTAAGGCAGTAGCCCTCTTTGTTCAGTCATTCAGTAAATATTTATTGACTGGCTCTGGAATTCTAGGCATCACAATAGCAGTGGGACGGAAGATGAATAAGAAACAGTTTCTTCCAGCAACAGCAGAACAGCTCTGGGACGAGTGATGGACAGAGGCAGACATCTAAACAGGGAAGGACAGTATGATGTGCTGTGGCAGTGGGAAGCATGTGGTACTCTCAGCACATGGAAGACACACACCAGGCCCTGGGACAGCGGTGGGGTGCGGGTTGTGATGTGATCTGAACGCTGATCAGTGAAGGCAAAGAAACATTTGTAACTAACAAAATGGGATGAATCTGAGTTGAGTCAGAATTCTAAATGCATGAATTGATATAAAAATGACAATCATAGGATAAAGGCTGTTCTTACAATTTTGAGCCATTGAAATTCAGAGGTTCAGAATAAAATAGGTATTTAGGGGAATTAGCAGCCAAAGTTGGCACAGCAGTTTTTCTGAGATAAGGATAATGCAATAGCAAAGCAACTGTTAAGTCTTAGAAAAGTATTAGAGAGGAAAGACTACAGTTTCAGCCCTGAATTTGCCACACACTAGCTGTCTAGCATCTAGAGTGAGCCATTTGTCCTCTCACTTTGGGAATAACATCACAAATTTGAGACATTCGTTATGAGAATGAAATTAGTGCATTAATGTGCAAGGGCTTAATAATGCAGCATACACAAATTATTATTAAATGCCATTTGCTTATGAAGACTACAACCATTTTTCATAGTTGAAATCACATCATTTTCATAATTGCTTCATTTGTTTTTATTGATATATAATTTTAATGTATTAAATGAGTGCATCTTAAATGCATTATTCATTGAGTTTAGCAATTGTATATGTCCTTGTCACTACTAAGAAAATTAAAATGTAGACCCTTACAATATACACAAGTAGACTATCGTCCCATAAACTAACTTCACCCACACTAAACAACTGTCCTGTTTACATCACCAAGATCTTACCTTTTTATATACTCTATATGCTTGGAATCTTGTAAGAAATATTATGTTAATTTTTTTATTCTTTATTGACACATAGAAATAGTACAGATTTGTTGGGTATAGAGTGATATTTCAATACTGTGAGTATATGATGTGTAGTACCAGATCAAGATAATTGCCTGAAACATTTATCATCTCTTTGCTTCAGAAACATTTAAAATTCTTTTACCTAGCTATCAGCCATAAGGTGTAAGTATGTCTACAAGAAACTGTTTAATCCTTTTCCAAAGTCATGGTACCATTTCACAGAAACCTGCTAACTTTTGCTTTTGTCAGATATTTTCAGTCTAGCCATTCAGGATATAAATATTAAGTGATCTCTTGCCAGTTGTTTTACTTTGCATTTCTCTAATGGCTAATGGTGTGCATATTGGACACTTATAAGTCTTCTTTGGTAAAATATGCAAATCATTTACTTTTTTCAGCCATCAACCTGTAAGAGTGTTTATGTATCTGGTTACAGATATTTTTCAGACATATAGTATGAATATTTTCTCTGAGTTTGTGACATGCCTATACATTTTCCTTATGATATACCTGATGATGAGAAATTCATAAAGGTAAGTTAATATTCTCTTTTTTATAATTTTAGTGATTTTTACAAAGACATTTTCCTAAGAATTTAAGGTTATACTTACTACTTTCAGGTATATAATCCATCCTGAATTAACTTTTGCTGCAGAGTAATGTAAGAATCAAGTTCTTTATTTTTGCCTATAGGGTTTCCAGCACAATGTCTTGAAAGGCTTTTATTTTGACACTGGGACCATTTTGAAACTTCCCACTGTTCTACAGATGTATATTATCTATCCTAATGTCTTTATTATTTTTCATTTATAACATTTATTGAAATCACATATTGGACATCAAAAGCTGATCTTACTTTCAAAAAATATTTTGTTTACATACAAATTTTAGAATTATCTTATAAGTTTCTACCAAAATCAAAATTCTGCTAGGATATAGAACCTATGTATGTATGTTACACATTCTTTTTTTTCCTGAAAATGTGTTTATTAGCTAGTCTTTTCTCATGTTTGAGACTTCTGGTTCTTTTTTTTTTTTTACTTTATTGTACTGGTTAAGACACCCAATATGATACTGATTAAAAGTGGGAAGAGTGAAAGCCTTGTTCCTAATGTGAGGAAGAAATTTAAATATTTTGCAATTGAGTATGATATATTTTTTTTGACAGGCAGAGTGGACAGTGAGAGAGAGAGACAGAGATAAAGGTCTTCCTTCCGTTGGTTCACCCCCCAATGGCTGCCGCAGCCAACGCATTGTGGCCGGTGCACCTCGCTGATCCGATGGCAGGAGCCAGGTGCTTCTCCTGTTCTTCCATGGGGCGCAGGGCCCAAGCACTTGGACCATCCTCCACTGCACTCCCTGGCCACAGCAGAGGGCTGGCCTGGAAGAGGGGCAACCGGGACAGAATCTGGTGCCCCGACCGGGACTAGAACCCGGTGTGCCAGCGCCGCAAGGCGGAGGATTAGCCTAGTGAGCCGCGCCGCCAGCCGAGTATGATATTAAAGGTAGGCTTGTCATACCTTTTGTCCAAGTAAGGAAATCTCCTGACTTGCTAAGCAAATTATGAAGAATAAGTATTGAATTCTCCAAATGTTTTTCTGCACAAAGCCCAAGTACTTGGACCATCTTCTGTGCTTTCCCAGGAACATTAGCAGGAACTGGACTGGAAGTGAAGCACCTGGGACTCGAACCAGCACACAAATGGGATGCCAGAATCACAGGCACCAGATTAACCCACTCTGCCACATGCCAGCCTCTTCCACTATGATTTTTAAAGATCTCAGTCTTTCTTTCCTAGTAACATCCCTTTCAAATTTCTGGCCTCAGGATTATGCTAGCTTCATAATTCTTTTGGAAAATATTTCAATCTTCCCTGTTTTATGCAAGAAAATATGTGAAGTAGTAATATTTCCCTTTATTTGTTCAATATTATTTACTAATGAAGTCAACTAAAATCTATCAATTGTCTTTGTTGATAGGTTTTCTATTTCTCCTTATCTTCAATTTACTTCAAGAAAGAAATTGTGGTATATATACATTATAGAATACTACTCAGCCATAAAAAAATAATTAAATACTGTCTTTTGCAACAAAATGAATACAGCTGAATTATGCTTATTGATATAAGTCAATCCTACCAAGACAAATATTCTATATATTCCCTGACTGGTGGTAACTAACACACAAAATATTTTTAAAATGTCATATATATGAGCAAAATTAACATTTTGAGATTTGATTGTAACTTATATCCGTTTTTTCTACTTACTTTATTAGCAAATGCTATTCATAATATGTTTCTGTAAGATACCTCTTGGTATGTCCTTTTAAATTTTCTGAAAGCAATTCCTCATAGTTTACTTTTTCTTGATTGATCTGTTGCAGTTTATCAAGTTTATCAGCCTTCTTCACATGCCCACCTTTAACTTTTCTGGTGGTTGCTGGTCTAGTACACATTTCACTGACTTCCACTCATATTATATTGTTTTCTCTTGTGTTTATTTGGAGCTTGAGATGCTTTTATCTTCCTGGCTTTCTAACAGAGAAGATTGTGTTACAAATGGGGGAGAAATTAAAGTTCAATGATCTAGAAAAATAAAACTATAAATTAGCTTCTTAACAATGATTTAGTGTACACCATGAATTTTGATACATGCAATTTTTTTGTAATTTACCTCTAATTTTTCTCTAATTTCTTTGTAATATCTTCCTTGACATATGAATTGTTTGTTGCATAATTTTCCTATATTTGGGTTTTTTGTTACATTGTATCAACTGTAGTTGGAAAATACACCTTTTATGATGTCACTCTTTTGAAACTAATTGATAAATATTTTATGGGCCTATATATGTCTGGTTTCTTATTAATATTTATGAACATATGTGTTTTAGGTTTGTTTGTTTGAAAGGTAGAATGACAAGGACAGAGAGACAGAAAGAGAAAGATTCTATCCACTGACACATTTCCCTGAATGTTTTCAACAGCTAGGGATGGGCCAGGCAGAAGCTAGGAGCCAGGAACTCCGTCTGGTTCTTCCACATGAGTAGCTGGGGCCCAAGTGTGTGGTCCGTCATCCACTACTTCCCAGGTACATTAGCAGGAAGCTGAAACAAAAGCAGAGAGAGGAATCAGTCCCAAGCACTCCAGTGTGGGGTTGCAGGCATCCCAAGCAGCGACCAGCAGCTTAACCTACTACAACACAATCCCTGTCCTTGAACATCTGTTTGTCTCTTTAAAATATCTGATGGAGAGGGCATGGGGACACCCACAGCCTGGTGGGTGGATTCAAGCGCCTGGATTCAAGTACTGCCTCTTATCCCTGACAATACATACCCTGGAAGACTGCAGACGATGGGCAAGTTCTTGGTCCCCTGCCAACTCCATGGGAGCTCTGGACTGGGTTCCAGACTCCTGGCTTCCACCTGGTGCCCCCCTGGCATTTGGGCAGTGAACCAGAGGATGGAGCATCTGTGTGTTGGGGGCAGCATTCTGAGATTCAAAACAAAATAATAAGTTATCTGACGGGACATTTATTTTGTAATTGTATACATTTATGGGGGTTTTGTATATTGTTCTATTAGCATCAGTTAGGTTAAACTGATTTTATTTTCTATATCTTTATGATTTTTAAAAAGACTTTTGATCAGTTACTAATAAGAATGTTAAAATACCCATCTCTGTGGGTTTATGCTCACATATCACCCTTTTGCTTATGTGGGTATCTGTTTCATGTATTTTTTGAAGTTGTTATTAAGTACATACAAAATAAACTGCCAGATCTTATTTCAGTCTTAGAATTTCATTGTTTCTTCTTATAGCTTCTATTGTTTTGCTGAAATTCTCTATATGCTTAAATGCTGTTCATTTCTTTTTCTATTACATCTTTAACACATTTATTGTGGTTGCTTTATATTAGATGCTGGCTAATTCTATAAATTCTAGTTTTGGATCTGAGTCCACAAATTTTTCTCTTAATAATGGATCCCAATTTCTTGCTTCTTTGTCTCTTTAATTTTTAAAATTGACTCTGGACAGACCTCGCGTAATGGAGAGTTAAGTAGACAATATGTGTCCTGGGAAGACTGTGCAGTGGAGTCATTGCAAGCACGGCTGGAACTGGGCCAACGGGGCTTTGCTGCAGCTTTTGTTACATTCAGTTCACCATGGCTTCAAATACTCCGAGGACGAGATCGAGATTTTCCCTGCTAAACAAGACAGAGAATGTGAGCACTGGAGAGCTCCTGAGGCTCTCTCTGTGCGTCACCATCCAGCAGTCGTGAGATCTCTCCATCCTGCTTCAGGAGGAACCACGTCTTGGGCTGGCTGCTTTCTTGCATTCAGGAAAGGCCCTTTGTGCCTTAAGGGACCTCTGCCAGTTCTGCACAACCCCAGGCCTCCATCAAGGGCCTTCATGTACTCAGAAGTAGCATTCACACTCCTCAGGGCACTCACTACCCACTCCTGCCCTGTCCTTGTCAAAAGGAGAGCTGCTCCTCATCCTCACAATGGCCGTCTTCAAGTGCTTGCAATGGCTCAGTACCACTGTTCTCTGTGGTTAAGTTAGCCCTGCCTTAAGAATGGACTTGTGCATGTTCAGTAATTTTCTTTCCCATTGTTCTTCTGTTCCTTATTACCATAGAGAAGGTAAACTATGATACATGAGTTAATGACAAAGTCCAGTCTACCTTAACCAGGCCAGGCCCTGCACCAGTGCAGACTTCTTTCCTTTGAAGTTCCCAAACTCAGAAACAAAGTGGAGAATGCCGGAAGTATTCTGCCTCCATTTTTGAAAATGCTGGGCCCACTTGACTCAATGTTAATACTTATTCTTCTTTCAGACAGAAATTTTCTGCTGATATTTTTGATTGTGATGTACCTTATGACTTGATTTGCTAAAATACGAAAGTGTGGGAGTTATTACTATTAACAAGAATGTTGTTTAAATTGGTTAAAATAACTTGGATATGTAGGCCAGATGATGAAAAGAAAACTTTGACAAATCTAGAAAAAGAACATCAGCTATTAAAATTGCTGATCGCTTCAAAAATGTTTATGCAATGCAGTAGTTATAACTTTTGAAGACAAGATTTTTTTCAATAAACTTTTTGACAATGTGCAATCTCATTTCTCTGAACAAGTATGGATTTATTAGTAGTTATATGTTATTTGGAGTATGAATTCAAATAAATACAAAATAAAATCTAACCTAAAATTTTTACTCAAGTTCCTTTATGTGTTTATGTACAAATATGTTATATGAAAACCTGCAATTTTCATTTATGTAACTGTTCAAATCAATCAACATTTATTAAACTCATTGCATAATCCATTGTCTTCCCTATACCTAAGAAAATGTTCATTGTAAAATACCTGTTCTCTTATTCCTTATACTTTAGTAAAGATACACGTCAGAAGAACAGGAAAAATTAATATGATCATTTCTGGGAGAGATAAGCATGATAAGTGTATCTTAGTATTTAAACCAGAACACTGACAGGCATTTGGCCTAGCAGATGAGCAACCAGTTGGAGACCCACACTCCATTTCAGAGTACATGGGTCTGAGTCACAGCTCCATTCCTTATTTCAGCTTCCTACTCACACAGATCGTAGGAGGCAGCAGAGGATGGCTCACGTGCTTAGGTCCCTGCCATCCACATGGTAGTCCTAGACTGAATTCCTGGCTATTCAGCCCAGCCCAGCCCTAGCCATGGCAGGCATCTGGAGTGTGAACCAGCATATAGGCACTCTTTCTATGGTTCTCTCTCTTTCTCTGTCCTTCAAAATAAATAAAATAAACAATTTAGTAAACCAGAACACTATTAAGAGTAATTAGCCATTATACCAGGAAAACAGGGACTGCCTGGGAGTAAATGAAACATAGGGTTACCTTAGTCTCAAGTTCTATATAGAAAATACATCAAGGTTTGGCTCTAAAATGAAGTTAATTTGGACAGGATATAAATGGGAAGAGGGAGCATATCAAATAAGGGCTCAAAGAGAACCCTGCAGAGGGCTGGCACTTGATCGCAGATTGGAATGATGAGAATGAATCACTAAAGATTGGGGTAGGAGCAATTCAGATAGCAGAACCACAAGTGCAAAGATCCTGAAAAGGAAATAAATGTACAGCATTCAACAAGTGAGAGGAAACAATGTGGCTGCAGCCAAGGGAGAGGAATGGAGATCAGAGAAGTCAGTGAGGTGGACTGGAGCAAGGGGAGGCAGAATTCTGCTGCCCCATGGGACATGGTAAGGCGCTGGTGTTCTATGTGACATTGCAAGTTGTTGAGGGCACAACTGAGAGGAAAACATCCATGAAAGTTGTGTGCAAATCTGATTCTTAAAACAGTCCAATCATATGACTATACTAAATGCTGAGAAGGCATTTGTTGTCATTAATCCTAAAATGAATTCTTTCACTTTCCTTAAGACTCCCAGTTTTTATATGGTGGTATAAAGAAATGCATATTTATTTGTTTTCTGTGTGTAATGATTTATGCTGGAAGATAATAAATCTTTGGAATGAATTTGAGGGATTATTTTGGTTTTCTAGATACAGCAGAAGTTCAGCATGGAGTCACATAAATTATTGGAAGGTAGATGCTGTGACAAGTTAGGAGGGTCAGGACCAGTAACAATTTCACAGGCCAAAGCGTTTTGCTTGTTAATGGAAAGCCCTGCATTAAGTTAAGAAAATCAATTGCAGGGTACAATAGAAGAAAGGTAGCTTAACCCCCAAGATTTCTGGCAGTGAGTTCAGTATGTGATGATGCTATTCAAATGTTAATGCAGGATTAGATATATCATTCCCAAATAATAGGAGAGGTCTTGTTCTCTATTTCTCTCAGACCATACCTGGAGTAAAGATTAATCACATAGCCTTAGAAGACCGAAAATCATGTCCCTTGGGAAAGGGTGAACAAAATTGACTCTGACTTGAACTTGGGAAAAGAAGGCAGGGAGACATTGGACTATTGGCTTCAAGTCCATACATAGGAGCCATGTAAAATTGTATCTTTCTGAATTACTCTAAACCAGGCTTGGCACACTTGGCCCAGTGGTTACAAGTGAGCTTCCAACTTCATGATATTCTTGTGTTATTTCAGGATAAATATTAGAAATATACTTGTATGAGTCTGCATGTTGAAAGTGCACTACCGAAGTGTAAGGTGTCAGTGGAAACTGACAACCAAAGAAATTTGGGGAATGAGAACTATCTTTGATAAAAAGAGAGTCTGTGGGTCAGAATCTTGCCTCTAATCTAAACAGTAACATCAGGGACAGCATATTTCACATCTCAGACAAGGTTTTTGGGACACAAGGGACACATTAAAAGAATGATCATGTGGGGTGGAGCCAAGATGGCGGAATTGTGAGGACGCGCACTAGCAGTCCGCAAAAAGATAGTTTTATAAAAACAGAGTTACTGTAGCCTCAGGAAAAATCTCACGGAAAAAAATGCAGTGGAAATTCTTCCGGACCCAGTGAATGAGACACAGAGGACCTAGGGGAAAAGTAAGTTTGCGAACGGCAAATCGTGCCTTAGTGGCACGGGAGCTGACGGGAGGGACGGGAACCGGACGGAACACAGTCGCCATTGGAATCGAGCGCTTAAACGGGAGCCGATACAGGGATCCCGAGACACTGGCGGGGGGAAGCAGACGCCATGGGGGAAACAGCACAATTGAGGCGAGCCCACACGGACACTAGCCTCTTTCGTTGCCCACGCTGCTCACTCGAGCTAGACTGAACACAGTGGGACGGCGCGCGCCCGCCGGCTGAACCGGAAGCCGGGCGGAACACAGTCGCCATTGGAACTGAGCGCTTGAACGGGGGCCGATACAGGGATCCCAAGACACTGGCGGGGGGAAGCAGACCCCCCACGGGGGAAACAGCACAATTGAGGCGAGCCTGCACGGACACTAGCCTCTCTCGTCACCCACCCTGCTAATTCGAGCTAGATTAAACGCAGTGGGACAAGGCGCGCCCGCCCGCCCGCCCGCCCATCACTGAGGCAGACGGAACCAAAAACCCGAGGCTGTAGAAACCTGAAGGGGATCCAAAAACTGGGAACACACCGTGCACACAAACTCCGTTACCTTGACAACCCAGAGAAAGAGTGTGGGGGAAAAAAAAAAATGCCAAATAAAAACAGATTCCGAGGGAGCAAGATCAAGGAAGACGCTATGATGACCCCAAACGGAAAAGACACCCCAAGTCAGGATTATGAAGATAATGAGATAGAAGAAATGCAAGAAGCAGATCTCAAAGAATTGATAAGAACATTAAGAAGTTCTCAAAAACAAATTCTCGAACTAGAGAAATCCTTAATGGATAAGATAGAAAATCTCTCTCGCGAGAATGAAGTACTACGGAGAAATCAAAATGAAATGAAACAACTAGTAGAACAAGAAGCTACGATAGTGACAAAAAATCTTAATGAATTGAAGAATTCAATAGATCAAGTGACAAGCAATCTTGAGGGCCTTAAAACCAGAATGGGTGAAGCAGAAGAGAGAATATCGGACCTAGAAGACAGAGAACAGGAGAGGAAACAGTCAAACCAAAGACAAGAAGAGGAAATTAGAAAACTAAAAGATATCGTCGGGAATTTACAGGATACTATTAAAAAACCCAACATTCGGGTTCTAGGTGTTCCTGAAGGTATGGAGAGGGAGAAAGGATTAGAAGGCCTTTTTAGGGAGATACTAACAGAAAACTTTCCAGGCTTGGAGAAAGACAGAGAAATCCTAATCCAGGAAGCTCATAGAACCCCTAATAAACATGACCAAAAGAGATCCTCTGCACGACATATTGTAATTAAACTCACCACAGTGAAGCAAAAAGAAAAGATCCTAAAATGTGCAAGAGAGAAACGTCAGATTACTCTCAGAGGATCTCCAATTAGACTTACAGCTGACTTCTCAACAGAAACCCTACAAGCTAGAAGGGAATGGCGAGACATAGCCCAGGTACTTAGAGAGAAAAACTGCCAGCCCAGAATATTATACCCTGCAAAGCTCTCATTTGTGAATGAAGGTGAAATAAAGACCTTTCATAACAAACAAAAATTGAAAGAATTTGTTGCCACTCGTCCAGCCCTGCAAAAGATACTTAAAGATGTGTTACACACAGAAACACAGAAACATGACCATCAACATGAAAGAAGGTAAACGAAGGGAACCTCACGGCAAAAGATCACAGGGAATTCAAAGCATACATTAGAAAATATCTGGCAAATGGCAGGGCAAACTTACCACTTATCAATAGTCACATTGAACGTTAAAGGTCTAAACTGTCCTGTTAAAAGACAGAGATTGGCTGATTGGGTTAAGGAACAAAAACCATCTATTTGCTGCCTACAAGAAACACATCTTTCCAACGAAGATCCATACAGACTGAAAATAAAAGGATGGAACAAGATATACCACGCCAACAGAAATGAAAAAAGAGCGGGTGTAACCATCTTAATATCGGACTACATAAACTTTAACACAAAAACTGTTAAGAGAGACAAAGAGGGGCACTATATAATGATTAAGGGATCAATACTACAGGAAGATATAACAATTCTCAATGTATATGCACCTAATTACAGGCCACAGGTTTATTTAAAAAATTTGTTAAGAAACTTAAAGGGAGACTTAGACCCCAACACAATAGTACTGGGGGACTTCAATACTTCACTCACAGATATTGACAGATCGAAAGGACAGAAGATCAACAAGGAGACAGTAGATTTAAACAACACTATAGCCCAAATGGATCTAACAGATATCTACAGAACTTTTCATCCTACACGTAAAGCATTCACATTCTTCTCAGCAGTACATGGAACCTTCTCTAGGATTGATCACATATTAGGCCACAAAGCAAGTCTCAGCAAATTCAAAAGAATTAGAATCATACCATGCAACTTCTCAGACCATGAGGGAGTGAAGTTGGAAATTAGCAACTCAGGAATCTCTAGAGCATATGCAAACACATGGAGATTGAACAACATGCTCCTGAATGAACAATGGGTCACTGAAGAAATCAAAAGAGAAATCAAAAATTTTCTGGAAGTAAATGAGGATAACAGCACAACATACCAAAACTTATGGGATACAGCAAAAGCAGTGTTAAGAGGAAAGTTTATATCAATAGGTGCCTACATCAAGAAACTGGAAAGGCACCAAATAGATGAGCTTTCAATGCATCTCAAGGATCTAGAAAATTTGCAGCAAACTAGACCCAAATCTAGTAGAAAAAGAGAAATAATCAAAATCAGAGAAGAAATCAACAGGATTGAATCCAAAAAAACATTACAAAAAATCAGCCAAACGAGGAGCTGGTTTTTTGAAAAAATAAACAAGATTGACACCCCATTGGCCCAACTAACTAAAAAAAGAAAAGACCCAAATCAGTAAAATCAGAGATGAAAAAGGAAATATAACAACAGACACCACAGAAATCAAAAGAATCATCAGAAATTACTACAAGGACTTGTATGCCAGCAAACAGGGAAACCTATCAGAAATGGATAGATTCCTGGACACATGCAACCTACCTAAATTGAACCAGGAAGACATAGAAAACCTAAACAGACACATAAGTGAGTCAGAAATTGAATCAGTAATAAAGGCCCTCCCAACAAAGAAAAGCCCAGGACCAGATGGATTCACTGCTGAATTCTACCAGACATTTAAAGAAGAACTAACCCCAATTCTTCTCAAACTATTCAGAACAATTGAAAAAGAGGGAATTCTCCCAAATTCCTTCTACGAAGCCAGTATCACCTTAATTCCTAAGCCAGAAAAAGATGCAGCATTGAAAGAGAATTACAGACCAATATCCCTCATGAACATAGATGCAAAAATCCTCAACAAAATTCTGGCCAATAGACTGCAACAACACATCAGAAAGATCATCCACCCAGACCAAGTGGGATTCATCCCTGGTATGCAGGGATGGTTCAATATTCACAAAACAATCAACGTGATACACCACATTAACAGACTGCAGAAGAAAAACCATATGATTATCTCACTAGACGCAGAGAAAGCATTCGATAAAATTCAACACCCTTTCATGATGAAAACCCTAAGCAAACTGGGTATAGAAGGCACATTCCTCAATACAATCAAAGCAATTTATGAAAAACCCACGGCCAATATCCTATTGAATGGGGAAAAGTTGGAAGCATTTCCACTGAGATCTGGTACCAGACAGGGATGCCCACTCTCACCACTGCTATTCAATATAGTGCTGGAAGTCTTAGCCAGAGCTATTAGGCAAGAAAAAGAAATTAAAGGGATACAAGTTGGGAAGGAAGAACTCAAACTATCCCTCTTTGCAGACGACATGATTCTTTATTTAGGGGACCCAAAGAACTCTACTAAGAGACTATTGGAACTCATAGAAGAGTTTGGCAAAGTAGCAGGATATAAAATCAATGCACAAAAATCAACAGCCTTTGTATACACAGACAATGCCACGGCTGAGGAAGAACTGCTAAGATCAATCCCATTCACAATAGCTACAAAAACAATCAAATACCTTGGAATAAATTTAACTAAGGGCATTAAAGATCTCTACAATGACAATTACAAAACCTTAAAGAAAGAAATAGAAGAGGATACCAAAAAATGGAGAAATCTCCCATGCTCATGGATTGGAAGAATCAATATCATCAAAATGTCCATTCTCCCAAAAGCAATTTACAGATTCAACGCAATACCAATCAAGATACCGAGGACATTCTTCTCAGATCTGGAAAAAATGATGCTGAAATTCATATGGAGACACAGGAGACCTCGAATAGCTAAAGCAATCTTGTACAACAAAAACAAAGCCGGAGGCATCACAATACCAGATTTCAGGACATACTACAGGGCAGTTGTTATCAAAACAGCATGGTACTGGTACAGAAACAGATGGATAGACCAATGGAACAGAATAGAAACTCCAGAAATCAATCCAAACACCTACAGCCAACTTATATTTGATCAACGATCCAAAACCAGTCCCTGGAGTAAGGTCAGTCTGTTTAATAAATGGTGCTGGGAAAACTGGATTTCCACGTGCAGAACCATGAAGCAAGACCCCTACCTTTCACCTTACACAAATATTCATTCAACATGTATTAAAAATTTAAACCTACGACCCGACACCATCAAATTACTAGAGAGCATAGGAGAAACCCTGCAAGACATAGGTACTGGCAAAGACTTCTTGGAAAAGACCCCAGAAGCACAGGCACTGAAAACCAAAATTAACTACTGGGATTGCATCAAATTGAAAAGTTTCTGTACTGCAAAAGAAACAGTCAGGAAAGTGAATAGGAAACCGACAGAATGGGAAAATATATTTGCAAACTATGCAACAGATAAAGGGTTGATAACCAGAATCTACAAAGAAATTAAGAAACTCCACAACATCAAAACAAACAACCCACTTAAGAGATGGGCCAAGGACCTCAATAGACATTTTTCAAAAGAGGAAATCCAAATGGCCAACAGACACATGAAAAAATGTTCAAGATCCCTAGCAATCAGGGAAATGCAAATCAAAACCACAATGAGGTTTCACCTCACCCCGGTGAGAATGGCTCACATTCAGAAATCACCCAACAATAGATGCTGGAGAGGATGTGGGGGAAAAGGGACACTAATCCACTGTTGGTGGGAATGCAAACTGGTGAAGCCACTATGGAAGTCAGTCTGGAGATTCCTCAGAAACCTGAATATAACCCTACCATTCAACCCAGCCATCCCACTCCTTGGAATTTACCCAAAGGAAATTAAATTGGCAAACAAAAAAGCCGTCTGCACAGCAATGTTTATTGCGGCTCAATTCACAATAGCTAAGACTTGGAACCAACCCAAATGCCCATCAACAGTAGACTGGATTAGGAAATTATGGGACATGTACTCTACAGAATACTATACAGCAGTCAAAAACAATGAAATCCGGTCACTTGCAACAAAATGGAGGAATCTGGAAAACATCATGCTCAGTGAATTAAGTCAGTCCCAAAGAGACAAATATCATTTGTTTCCCTTGATTGGCGATGACTAACTGAGCACCAAAGGGGAAACCTGTAGAACTGAAATGGACACTATGAGAAACAGTGACTCGATCAGCTCTTGTGCTGACTGTTGTTGTACAATGTAATACTTTATCCATGGTAGTATTTTTTTTTCTTTATCCTAGTACTAGTGGTTGAACTCTGTAATTAACACACAATTATTCTTAGGTGTTTAAATTTTAACTGAAAAGTGATCTCTGTGAAATATAAGAGTGGGAATAAGAGAGGGAGGAGATGTAAAACTTGGGACATGCTCAATCGGAACGGCCCCAAATGATGGAGTTAGAATTGTGCCAGGGGTTTCCAATACAATCCCATCAAGGTGGCATGTACCAAGGCCATCTCATTAGTCCAAGTGATCAATTTCAGCTCACAATTGATCACACTGATAGGTCTAAGAGTCAAAGGGATCACACAAACAAGACTAGTGTCTGCTAATACTAACTGATAGAATGAAAAAGGGAGAGAATGATCCAACATGGGAAGCAGGATACACAGCAGACTCATAGAATGGCAGATGTCCTAAATAGCACTCTGGCCTCAGAATCAGCCCTTAAGGCATTCGGATCTGGCTCAAGAGCCCATGAGAATATTTTAGGCATGGAAAGCTAAGACACTCTGGAAAAAACAGAAGACCTAAATGAAAGATCTCTGCGAGTGAGATCCCAGTGGAAAGAACGGGGCCATCAAAGAAGGAGGTACCTTTCTCTGAAGGGAGGAGAGAACTTCCACTTTGACTATGGCCCTGTGGGAATAAGATCAAAGTCGGCTAACCCTAAAGGCTTCCATAGCCTCGGCAACTCATGACCAGAGCCTAGGGAGATTACTGACGCCATAAAGAGGAGTGTCAAATTGTTAAATCAACATCAGGAGTCACTGTGTATTTACGTCTCATGAGGGATCTGTCCTTAATGTGTTATCCAATGTGAAGTGATGCTATTACTAGTACTGAAACAGTATTTTTACACTTTGTGTTTCTGAGTGGGTGCAAACTGATGAAATCCTTACATAGTATATATTGAATCGATCTTCTTTATATAAAGATAATTGCAAATGATTAAAAAATCTTGGTGTTAAACTGGAAATTGCATAGACAATTAATCAATTTTTTAAAAAAAAAATCATGCAGGATCTCTGTCCTTAATGTGCTGTACATTGTGAATTAATACTATAACTAGTACTCCAACAGTATTATCATTTTGTGTCTCTATGCGAGGGCAAACCGTTGAAATCTTTACATAATATGTACTAAATTGATCTTCTGTGTATAAAGAGAATTGAAAATGAATCTTGATGTGAACAGAAGGGGAGAGGGAGCGGGAAAGGGGAGGGTGGGGGGAGGGAGGGAAGTTGTGGGGGGGGGGAGCCATTGTGGTCCATGAGCTGTTCTTTGGAAATTTATATTCTTTAAATAAAAGCTTTATATATATATATATAAAAAAAGAATGATCATGTGAAAAATTTGCCTGGGTTAGTGGTAGCCGCCAGGAATCTTCTCAGCGTCTCTGCTATGAACTACCCCTAAAAGAATTGTATCCAAGTAAAATTCTGGTTCATTCAGCTGCCAAGAATCCCAGGAATTGAAAAGCTTGTTCAGAGGTATGTGAGGCACTAAGAAACATTAAAAACAATGCTAATGAGATGTAACTAATAACAATAGGAGCTGTCAGATAATTTTAATGTCATTGAACTCTCAGTGTGCACCAGACATTGACTGAAATGTTTTATGCTGTCACTTGTCTCTCATGAATCTATAGGTGGCTTCCATGATGAGGCCACTTTATAGATAAAGAAACGGTGGCTCCAGGTAATAGAACAATGAGGAGGAGACTGAGCTTCCTGACACAAAAGGTAGGGACATTGTCCACTACAAAATAAAGTGTTGATTTTCTTGAGTTATATGGATGGGGACAGGAACAGCTAAGAGCTCCAGAGGGAGGCTAGAGTGAGCTTATACATCCAGGTGTCTCTTTATGTCATTGCTGTGTTTTCCCTGTAATGCCAAAAGGGATTTCTTAATCATTTTCTACTCCTCACTGAGGAGGGAAACACAACAATCTCCCCCCTGAGAAATCCTCTTGGATCTGGAAGCACATAGATACAAGTAAGCACTTAACTCAATAGCAATAGCATTTAGAATTGTGAGAGGCAACTCAAAAGCAAAGAGGGTTCATATAGAATTCATTGGAATTTCATGTAGAAATTCATTTGACTTTCGATTTAATGTTACCAGATCAAAGTTCACCACAGGGAACTGCTTACCTTAAAAAAAAAAAAAAATGAATGATCTCGCCATTATGGAAGACAGAATGGAGATGCCTCAAAAGTCTGAAAATAGATCTACTACATGACCCAGCCATCCCACTCCTGGGAGTTTACCCAAAGGAAATTAAATCAGCATATGAAAAGTTATTTGTATCCCCTGTTTATTGCAGCTCAGTTCACAATAGCTAAGATGTGGAATCAACCCAGATGTCCATCAATTGATGACTGGATAAAGAAAATGTGGGATACACTATGGAATACTACCCAGCAATAAAAAGAATGAAATTCTGTCTTTTGCAACAAAATGGATGCAACTGGAAATTATTGTGCTCAGCGAAATAAGCAAGTCTCAAAAAAGACAAAGATCATGTTTTCTCTAATATGTGGCAGTTAATATAGAATACAAAAAAATGTATAGCAATGAAATAAAGATCTTTTTATGTGTTTGTTGTTTTTAGCCCTTGTTTATAATCCTGTGGAACTGTGGTCTTTCTACTTTTTACTTGTTGAACATTATGATTAGTGGTGTCTTAAGCCTATGATTATAAAAGTAAATTGAAAGTAGGTTGTTTCAAAAAAGTAAAGAAAAATAGAGAGAGAGAGAGAGAAAAGAGAGAGAAAGGACTGAAGGAGGGGGGTTTGAGAGGGAGGGAAGAAAGGGAGAGAAGTTTGGTTATCTTCTTAGAGTTGTATCTATGAAATACATTAATCTGTTCTCTTTATATTAATAAACAGATTAAAAACTATAGACCAATATCCTTGATGAATGTAAATGCAAAAACTCTCAATAAAATACCAGCAAAGTAAATCCGATACTATATCAAAAAGATCATGCATCACAATCAAGTAGAATTTATCCCAAGAATGTAAGAGTGATTTAACATTTGCAAATCAGTAAAGGTTATAAATCACATCAGTATAAGAAACAACAAAAACTCATATTGTCATCTCCACAGATGCAAGGAAAGCAATTGATGAGATTCAACATCCCCATGATAAAACCCTACTCAAATACATATAGAAAGAAAACACTTTAAAATTATAGTGCTATCTATGACAAACACAACCAGTGTCAACTGAATGGGAGAAAGCAGAAAGCATTTTCCCTCCGATATGGAACAAGATAAGAATGTCACTTTTACCACTTAATTGAAAGAGTATTGGAAGTATACCAAGAGCAATTAAGAAAGAGAAAGAAACAATATCAAAATTAGAAAGGAAGAAATCAACTTAACCATGTTAGCACATGACATGATATTGTGCAAAAAGAAACCCAAGCAGTCCACTAAGAAACTATTATAACTAATAAACCAAAGCAGTATTGTTACAGGATATAAAATCAGCATACAAGAAGTAGCATGCACCAAGAATGATCTTGCAGAAAGAGAAATCAAGAAAGGGATTTGATTCACAAGATAAAGTATTTAGGAATAAATGTAACTGAAGAAGTGAATAAGCTCTACAAGGAAAATCTAAAATAATGATGAAAGAAATAATCAAGGACACAAAAAATAGAGAGTCCTTGTTCATGAATTACAAGGATTAATATCAACAAAATGTTCATACTACCTAAGCAATCTACACACTCAATGCAATCCTATCAAAATTCCAATTCTATTCTTTCATAATAGAAAAATAATTTTAAAATTCATATGAAACCACAAAGGATCCAGAATACCCCCCTCCAAAAAAATTCAACCTGAAAATATCACAATACCTGATTTCAAAGCGTATTTCAAAACTGTACCCTCATGTTTATAGCAATTCAACTCTCAATCGCTAAGATATGGAACCAACCAAATGCCATCAATTTATTACTGGATAAAGAACTTGTGGTATATATACATGATGAAATACTACTCAGCCATAAAAAAGAATAAAATACTATCTTTTACAAAAAGACAGAAGCAATTGGAAACCATTATGCTTAGTGAAATATGCTTAGTGAAATATTCCAGCCCCTAAAAGACAACTAGCATATGTTTCTCCCTGATTTGTGGTAACTTAACATACAGAGTACAAAAACAATGTAATGTATATGAGCAAAATTGACATTTTGACCTTTGATTATTGTTTATAGCCCTTGCCTAGTATAGGCTTTCCCTTGCAGAATGGCAATTATCCACAAGATAGAGAGTAACAAATGGCCAAGGATGTAGAGATCAGGGAACTCCTGCCCCCTGTTGGTTATAATGTAAATTACTGCAGCCACTATGGACAATAGCATGGGGATTTCTCTTAAAACTAGAACTAGAACTGCCATATGATCCAGCGATACCACTATTGGTTATATAAGTAAAGGCATGGAATCACTATATCAAAAAGAAAATTGCTCCACCATGTAGTAGTCAAGATATGGAATTAACCACACTGTCTATCATTAGATGAACAGACAAGAAAATTTGGAATTTACACCCAAAGGAATACTACTCAGCCATAAAAAATAAAATCCTGTCATTTTCAACAAAATGGATGGAACTGGAGGACATCGTGTTAAGTGAAATAAATCAGACATAGACAAATATTCTCCTTCATATAGCGGAGCCAAACAACAACAATAAAGACAACCTCAATGTGACCATAGAAGGTTGGTTACAGAGGCTGGGAGTGCTGGGATGGATAGAGGGCAAAGGAATAGGGAAAGCTGGGCGTGGTTCATTAATTGTGAGAAAAACACACTGAATTGGGAGGTTATTGATATGAGAAGCTGGGTATGGGGTGCATGGGATCCCTATGTATTACTTCACAAATTTCATTTAGACTCTTTTGAAATAAAGAAGCAGCAATATATTCTCTTTTCATGCTTTGTTGACCATTTACCAACATTTTTTAACAAAAGAAACTCCTATAAAAAGTAGGATGTGAGGGCAGGCTTTTGGTGCACACACTGCTTGGGAGGCCCACATCTCATATCAGAGTGCATGGGTTCAAATCCCGGTTCTTCTCCGCATTCCAGCTTCTTGCTACTGCATGCTCTGGGAGGCAGCCAGTGATGGTGCAAGTACAAGGTCATGGATGGTAAAGGCATGGATGGCCGTGTGGAAGATCTGGATTGAGTTCTTACCTCCTGGCTTTGGTCTGGCTAGCACCAGCTGTTGGCAGACATTTGGGGATTGTACTAGCAGAAGGGAGCCCATCTCTCCCTCCCTGCCTCTCTCTATCTCTTTCTCCCTTCCTCTCTCTCTCTCCCTCTCCCCCCCTTCCTTTAAAATAAAAATAAGTAATAATATTTTAAGACGTATAATTTAAAAATACATCATTGTCTTAGTTTTCCATGTATTTTCCTCCAAAGAGGTCCATGTCAGGAATTCATAATAACTCTCCATTTTGCCTTCATTGTAATTCCAATTAGTCTCTATTAATTTTTAAAAAGCAAGAAATTAGCTTCTCACACTTGTAAATGGAAGAAATGATAAGGAACTTCATGATAGAAAGTGACCTCAGGGGACTGCATTATGGAGGATATAAAAAGGCTGGGTTTTAACCAACCTAGCTTAAAGAGAACTGCTGACCAAAATGTGTTAATTTTGCTCTGTCTCAACCTTCCTGGCTCCTTGCTTAGGAAAAAGAGGAAAGACAAAAAGGAGAAATAGAGGCTTAAAAGGTGAACAAAGACAATGGCAACTGGAAAGTTATGAGCGCCAGGTGACTGATCCACCAGGGAGAAATAGGAAACCATAAACGAGTGAGAAAGGGGCTAGCCTTGAATCACAGCCAGTAAAGCCACAGCTGGCGGCGGCACTGGCAGCTCATACGTGTGCCCTTTTGTGTCCTGGCTGCTCCAGTTCTGATCCAAACAGCGGCAGAAACTGGCCCAGGCATTTGGCTCCCTGTGAGAAAACCAGAGGAAGCTCCTGGCTCCTGGCTTCCACCTGACCCAGCCCCGGCCTTTGTGGCCCTCTGGGGAGTGAAGGAGCAGATAAAAGATCTCTCTCTCCCTCTCTCTCTCTGGAACTCTGATTTTGAAACAAACAAATTATTGTAAAGAAATATGAGAGAGAAATGCAACAAATACAGGGCAAAAGTGTAGGTGCTTCAGCCCTGTGCTTTGGTTTCTTGTGTAGATAATTATATGCCATACAAAACACACACACACACACACACACATAATAAGTATGTGTTTAGGAGAGTTTTAGAGCTAAATTCACCAAGTTCTCTTAATCCTCTTCATCTGATGGATGAGAACGCAGGCTAGAGGTCCTCCACCCAAAATCACACTGCTAACATGAGACAATAAAGAAGAAAGTCCCCATTCTCACACTGATATTCTTTTCTATGCTTTTAAATAGATATATTATTTAAATATATATATTTAAAACATATATATATTTAAAAGGAAGAGTGCATAAGAGAGAGAATCTTCCATCTATTGGTTTACTCCCCAGATGGCCAAGAGCCAGGAGCTTCTCCCAGGTCTCCCATGTGGGTGCAGGGGCCCAAGCACTTGGACCATCTTCTGCTGCTTTCCCACACACATAGCAGAGAGCTATATCAGAAGTGGAGCAGCCACGGCTAGAATCGGAGCTCATATGGGATGCCGATATCCTAGGTGGTGGCTTACTACACAGCCAAAAGTCTGTCAAAGCCAAAGTCTACACAGTCAAAGTCTGGTCAACTGCATTATCTACCTGTAGATGGCGCTCTAGCTGTGCCCTGCCGTGGAAAGGGGCTATGTTCCACCTGGACTCAGGATCCCGTCTCCCAGGATGTGGCTCTAGGGCTGCTTCTCCCTTATTTCATGACCTACTTTTGTTCTTATCCACGGCAGTGAGGTTCTTGTGCTTTTTTTTTTTTTCCTGTACCAGTAACTCACCCTGGGTCCAACATCACAGGAGTCTGATAAATATTTGCTTGATGAGTTAAAGAAAGTAAGACATGGTATAGACACTTGGAACAGCAATTAAGGTACTGCTTGGGATACCTGAATTACATATTGCAGTGCCTGGGTTCAAGTCCCAGTTCCACTTCCAATTGTAGCTCCTGAGAAACAGAAGTGTGGTGGCTCCAATACTGGGGTTGAATTCCAGGCTCCTGGCTCCAGCTTGGTGCAACTCTGTCTACTGACAGAATTTGGGAAGTGAAACAGAGCATATCAGTCTGTCTGTCTATATATCTATCCAACTCTTCCTCTGTTTCTGTCTCTCTGTCCTTCAAATAAATAAAATTAAGTAATTTTAAAAATAGACAGAACTGTCATATATATTAATGTTTGACTAGATATTGCATACCACATAATGATAGAGTAATAAAGTTGTAACTGAAACTGCATTGTTTAAATTGCAGCCCATGAGTGTTTTCTTCTACCTGCTTGGCCTCAGCTCTTCTCTAGCTCTGACGGTAGATTGAAACTCAGTGATAATAAAAATATTGGGATGCTGAGGCACTAGCCTAAGAAGCAAAAACAAACTCCACATTTGAAAATTGTTTAAGTAATTTGCAGCTCACTGGAGATATGTGAACACAGTGAGACTGTATAGAGAGATCACAAAGGAGCCTCAAAACCTTTGTGGAAAATGTCTATTGGGAAAAACTATGCAAGCATTTCAAAATTACTTCCTGCCACAATAAAGCAATCTTTTAGTTTCATTTTTTTCCATGAACTTTTTGAAGTCTCCCCATACATGCCAAAGAAAAGAAACAGGTAAACTGCCAGCTGTCTCCTCCTCCGTTTAGGTGTGTATCGAGGAGTAGTTATGTGTCAAAGAGACACAAACTGACCAAAACCCTTATCTACCACATAGATGCCAGCTTTCTATCTCCTATCTTCCCAGCTTTAAATGCTGGGAATGGACAAGATGGAGTTTTTACGCAATTGAGAAAAGAGACATAATGGAAATTCCACATTAAAAATTATTGCTAGCAACAGAAGTCGAATCTGGTTTTCCTTCTAAAGTAGCTTTGTTTTTTCATGAATCCCCTTGATATTATATCTACACTTGTAACTAATATGCTATAATGGTCAATTAGTTGGAGAAGATAGGAAAGTATTTTTCCCAAATCTGATACATTACATTTAACATTTTCCATCTAGTTATTGCATAAAGAAACCCTGCTTATAATAACCTGCATCATATCAAACTAATGGATTCTGAAACACCTCCAAGGAGAAAAGTAAAGTCTTCAGGGAGAAAGTGGAAGTATGAACACACGATGGGATAGCCGTGATGATGACATCGCTAGGAGAAAGCATTTCACTTCCCTTAGGTCAACGGGAGCAAGAGTACGCATTTCTAGGAGAAAGGAATCTCTTTCCCATCTTTCAATTGCTTGTCCAAACAGGGTATATTTTCCATCTTACCTTAAACTCACCAGTACCATGATCACATAATTGAGCCAGGAGAAAAGTCCTGATGGATCAAAGTCATTGCCAAATGGAAAACTAAGCAGGTATTAACAAAGTTCCTGGCTCCTGAATGCCCAGCTGGCTTTGCAGTTTTTTTTAAAAAGGTATTTATTCAAAAGGAAGAGTTACAGATAGAGAGGGAGAGACAGACAGACAGAGAAAGACCTTCCATCCTGTGGTTCACTCCCCAAATGGCTGCCATGCCAGGGCTAGATCTTGCAACTCAGTCAAGCTAGATCTTGGAACTCAGTCTGGGTCTCCTATTGGATGGCAAGGACCCAAGCATTCCATGCCATCTTCTGCTGCTTTCCCAGGTTTATTAGTAAGGAGCTGGATTGGAATCAGAGTAATGGGAACAGAACCTGAGTTCATGTGGGATGTCAACACCACAGGGGGCAGGTCACAACCTGAGTCATGATGCTGGCCCTGGCATGCTGTTTTGCCATAACTTGACTGCTATTACCCTCTTTTTTTTTAAACAGGCAGAGTTAGTGAGAGAGAGAGAGAGAGACAGAGAGAAAGGTCTTCCTTCCATTGGTTCATCCCCCAAATGGCTGTTACGGCCAGCGCAGCGCAGATCCGAAGCCAGGAGCCAGGTGCTTCCTCCTGGTCTCCCATGCGAGTGCAGGATCCCAAGCACTTGGGACATATTCCACTGCCCTCCAGGCCACAGCAGAGAGCTGGACTGGAAGAGGAGCAACCAGCACATAGCCAGCGCCCCAACCGGGACTAGAACCTGGGGTGCCAGCACCGCAGGCGGAGGATTAGCCTAGTGAGCCACTGTGCTGGCTTATTACCCTCTTCTTAACTGTACTCTTCATCATTCCTGGTCTGGGCATTTATTTTCCAAATTTGAACTTATTCCTCTTTTTTTTTAAAAAAAATATTTATCTATGTATTTGAAACACAGAGTGACAGAGAGATGAAGGAAAAGAGAGAAGATGAAGACATAGAGAAGGGGAAATCTTTCATCCATGGCTTCACTCCCCAAATGGCTGCAACAGCCAGGTTTAGGCCAGGCTGAAGCCAGAAGCCAAAATTCAGGAACTTCATTTGAGTCTCCCATGCGTCTGGCATCATCCATTGCCTTTCAAGGTGCATTAGTGCAGGTTGAAGCAGAAGCAGAGTAGCCAAACACAAAACAGCGCTCCAACGTGGAATGTGAGTATCCCCACAGGTGGCTTAACAAAGTACCACAATACTCATCCATGGAATTTATTCTCCAAACCTTGATTATCATGAGCCCACAGCAGCCCAGTCTAGTATCTCTCAAAAGGGCTACAAGAGATAATTTTTGTGAAACACCTTTTTATTCCCTAATAACAACATCAAGCACCAGAGGAAGTAGCCCTAGCCAATCTTAGCTTCCTTTATGGAAAGTTAGCAAATTCTGTCTTCTGTTAAGGCAGATTTGATCGCTATGAACTTCTTTTTTTTAACTTTTATTTAATAAATATAAATTTCCAAAGTACAGCTTTTGGATTACAGTGGCTTTTCCCCCCCATAACTTCCCTCCCACCTGCAACCCTCACATCTCCCACTCCCTCTCCCATTCCATTCACATCAAGATTCATTTTCAATTACCTTTATATAAAGAAGATCAATTTAGTATATACTAAGTAAAGATTTCATCAGTTTGCACCCACACCGAAACACAAAGTGTAAAGTACTGTTTGAGTACTAGTTATGCCGTTAATTCACATAGTACAACACATTAAGGACAGAGATGCTACATCCTACATGACTCCTGTTGATTTAACAATTGAAACTCTTATTTATGACATCAGTAATCACCCGTGGCTCTTGCCATGAGCTGCCAAGGCTATGGAAGCCTTTTGAGTTCGCTGACTTCGATCTTATTTAGACAAGGTCATAGTAAAAGTGGAAGTTCTCTCCTCCCTTCAGAGAAAGGTACCTCCTTCTTTGATGGCCTGTTCTTTCCACGGGGATCTCACTTGCAGAGATCTTTCATTTAGGTGTTTTTGGGGGGTTTTTTTGTGGTTTTTTTTGTTTGTTTTTTGCTTTTTTGCCAGAGTGTCTTGGCTTTCTATGCCTAAAATACTCTCATGGGCTCTTGAGCCAGATCCGAATGCCTTAAGGGCTGATTCTGAGGCCAAAGTGCTATTTAGGACATCTGCCATTCTATGAATTTGCTGTGTCTCCCACTTCCCATGTTGGATCGTTCTCTCCCTTTTTTATTCTATCAGTTAGTATTAGCAGACACTAGTCTTATTTGTGTGATCCCTTTGACTCTTAGACCTATCAGTGCGATTAGTTGTGAACTGAAATTGAACACTTGGACTAGTGAGATGGCATTGGTACATGGCACCCTGATGGGATGAACTGGAATCCCCTGGCACGTTTCTAACTCTATTGTTTGGGGCAAGTCCGATTGAGCATGTCCCAAATTGTACATCTCCTCCCTCTCTTATTCCCACTTTCATATTTAACAGGGATCACTTTTCAGTTAAATTTAAACATCTAAGAATAATTGTATGTTAATTAAATAGTTCAACTTAATACTATTGATCGCTATGAATTTCTAACAGCTCCAGCTATGCCAAAATGTTATAACAATGACTTGTATATCAGGAACTCTCTGTAACAGAAATTATTCAAGTTGAGGTTGCATTGATACTTTTCAGAGGTGCTTTAGAAAGTTTCTAACAGTAGCAAATATTTTATTGGCCACAATCCCCATAAATGGCCCACTTTTGTGATGCAGTCCTAATTATCATGAATCTAAGTCCTCTTCTATACTTACCTCATAGTCATATTTCGGAGGTATATGTCAATATCATTTATGCTCCAAACAAGAAGCAACTCTAAGATGAGAAAGGAATTCGACAGAAGGAATTCTCCTTAAAGACTGCCACATGGAGGGGCTGACTATACTCCAATTTCCACACACCCCCAGGGTGCTCTCGTGGCCAAGGGTACATCCCAGAGATGTTGAAAGAAGAGCATAATGGGCCAGTGGAGATAAATAATGCGTCTAGTTCAAGAAAACGTCCTCTGCCCTCTAGGACTCTTTTGTATAATAATTACAGAGGAGGAACATAAACCCATCTCCTGTTCCCATCACCTAGATCCTAGAATGATGAGGTCTGGACCATGGTGAGTAGCTCAGCAGGGACTACTGAGGCCCAAAACGTATTTGAAAGGCTTTACTAAAGGCACATCTCTGGGAGATTTTTACATTATTGCCCAATTTAAGAACTTAGCTGGATCATTAACTTCTGAAAGCATTTAGGTGCATCACATTTCTCCTGGTTAGCATTGTCCTTCTTTAACCTGTAATTTTAACTGACGTGTGTACATGAGTTCATTCTGAGGAGCTGCTGAGAATTGTCTCCAGGCAGAGACAAAGGCCTCCCACTCTGCATAACCAGGTGTCCATTCCCCCAGTATGCCCCTCCTGTGTTCATCTGTCCTAAAGGCACATCTATACTGTTGTAACAGAAACAATGCCAGGATCTTACAATGTAGGAAGGAGGACAAAAAAAATTGCTTAAATGATAAATGTCATAGCTATGTTACTTGGAAGAGTTAACAACCTGGTCACTCTTACATGAAGCCAATAACTACATGCCAAGATTTGTATAACACAGAGTATAATTAATTTTTTTATTTTTAAATGGGAATTTTAGCTTCATATTACTCCATAGCCTATTTCAATACAATAGTCTTATAGTCTTATTTTGATTAATCCATACTTAATAAGACATCTAAAGAACACTTCCCCTTCAACCAAGTAAATCCTACCCTGTATATAGAATGTATCATATAAATAACTTCTATAAATTTAAACATTACTTCAGCACATACTATTTCTCCCTCCCTTAAATTCATAAACCACTCAGTAAGTGAACCATTAGACACATTAAACTACAAAGGTGTTTTATGGTTCTCAATTTTATAGGAAGCATATGAAATTTGGATCAAAGCTCTTCAGGATAAAGTCTGTACTCAATCAATGAACTAAGGTGCTTTATTGTTGAACTTTAGTTTCACATTTTTGAAAATGATGAGAGTAATAGCTACTTGAAATGAACATTTAATTATTTTAAATAATAGTCATGATTGAATCTTACTTTTTTCTAGATCCTGAGGATGTGTTATCTTCCTTTAATGAACTTAAATATGCAAAAATACAATATAGTGTTAAAGACTTCTAGTTTCACCTCCAACATCTAAAAATCAGGGAACTCATCACTCCTGTATTTAGATTTTAAAAAATGGACAAAGAGTAAACCAATGAGCTTTGTTAGAATCATCAGAGAACTGAGGTGGCAGGGCAAACCATTCCTTCCAAATTTTAGAGACGCACATGCACACTGATTAATTAAAAGAGTGACAGCAATGTCACAAGGGAGGTATTAGGAATACTCTGTTATGTACTTGGACTACATAAGGAAGGGTTTACTGTTACTTGAGGTTTGTTCCTGTTTTGAGGGTTTTGTAATTTTAGCAGAGGTATGAAATTTGTGTATCTTTATGGGATACTATGTGAAGTTTTATTTCATGTATACATTGTGTAATATCCTATCAGGGTAAATATATCCTATTCAGCATGCAATATTTCTTTATAATGAAGGCATCTGGAATCTTATCTTCTAGGTTTTTTAAATAGAGAAATATATAGGACATACATTATCTAGGACAATTTTACTGTACATTAGAATCCCAGATGTATTACTCTTATCTAGTGCCTATTAATCAACCTTTCCTGATCCCTACCTCCTCATTGCCCTTCCCAATCCCATCCTCTGATAACCATCATTATATACTTCATGATGTCTACTTTTTACAATGTATTTTTTTCTACTTGAAAGGCAGAGAGAGAGAGAGAGAGAGAGAGAGAGAGAGAGAATACTCTTCAAATGCTCTCAGCAGCCAGAATGGACCAGACCAAATCCAGGGGCCCAGAGCCCCATCCAGGCCCTCCCACATAGGTGGTAGGGACCAAGCACTTCAGTCATCATCTGCTGCCTGCCAGGCTGTATTAGCAGAAAGCTGGATTGGAAGCAGAGTATCCGGGATTCTGACCAGCATTCTAACATGGGATGCTGTCATCTCTCACAACACCTGCCCACCCTCATTCTATTTTTACCTTCTATGACATCATCTATTTCTAAGACTCCACATATGTGTGAAGTCAAGTGATATTTGTCTATCTACACTTAGCATACTTAACAGAATGATTTTCTATTCCATGTATATTATTTCAAATGACAGGGCTCCACCCTTTTTATCCTGAGTAATCTTCCATTGTGTATATACACTACATTTCTTTAGCCGTTCATCAATGAGTGAACACTTAGGCTGTTTCTGTTTCTTGGTTATTGTGGATAGTGTTGCAATAAATGTGGGAGTGCAGATGTCTCTGACAGTTGGATTTCATTTCCCATACCCAGGAATAGGGTTGCTGGATCATATAGTATCTCTGTTTTTATTTTTTGAATAACCTCCATATTAATTTACATTAAAATGTCAGAGTCATATTTAGAAACTGATGGTATTTTACAAAGCTAAACATAATATTGGCATAAGATCCAGCAGTGACTCTCCAAAGTATTTATCCAACTACTTCGAAAATAATGCAGGTCTGCCCTCAAATCTCCACGTGTAGGTTTATAGAAGATGTCCATTAGTGATCACCAAAAACAAGAAAGAATCAAGATATTTTTTATTAAATAAATCAATAAGTTGTGATGCTTCCATATGATGAATATAATTCATTGATAAAAAATGATATATCAAGCTAGGAAGACATGAATAAATTTTAATACATGCTGCTAAGATTTAGAGGATAGTTTGAAGAAGTTGTATGTGATAAATTCCATTTATATGGTTCTGGAAAAGAAAAAAATCACTGCAATTGAGTGACTGAGAGAGGCTCAAAGTGGTTGTGATGCATTGGGTATATTTTAGGGGATAGACTACTCTTTGTTATAATGTAATGATGAATACATAACAATGTGTATTTGTCCAAACCTTTTATTGGTGAAGTGTGTTTATTGTACAAACAGATTGAAAATGAAAGGAGGGAAAAAGATATGCCAAGCAAATGAAAATCAAAAGCAACTAGGAGTAGCTGTATTCATATCAGATAAAATAGACTTTAAGACAAAAAATGTTAAAAGAGACAAATAAGGTCATTTTGTAATGACTAAGGAATTAATTCACAAGAAGATGTGACCACAGTAAATGATTATGCACCCAATGTTAGGGCACCAAGTTTTATAAAATAAATGTTAATGGATTTAAAGGGAGACATAATCTCCAATACACTAAAAATGAGGAAATTCAACATCCCACTTTCATCAACAGACAGATCAACCAGACAAAAATTCAATAAAGACACAACAGAGCTAATGTCCACTATGGAACAAGTGGACCTAATAGAACGTTCCATCCCACAGCTGCAGAATGCACATTCTTTTCATCAATGCACAGAACATTCTTTAGGATACACCATAAAATAGGACACAAAGAAAGTCTCAAAAAATTTTAAAAAATTGAAATCATACCATATATTTTTTCTGACCACAATGGAATAAAGTTAGATATTAACAACAAAAGAAACTACCAAATATACAAACACAATGAGACCGAACAACATGCTCCTGAATGAACAGTGTGTCATAGAAGAAATTAAAGGGGGAATAAAAAATTCCTTGAGGGGCTTGTGTTGTGGCACAGTTTAAGCCACCACCTACAACCCTGGCATCCCATATGAGCGCCATTTTGAGACACGGCTGCTCCACTTCAGATCCAGGTTTCTACTTATGTGTCTGAGAAAGCAGAAGATGGTGTAAGGGCTTCGGCCCTTGCACCCTTATGGGGGGAAAGGGTGAGGTTCTAATCTCCTAACTTCATCCTGGCCCAGCCCTGGCCACTGCAGTGATTTGAGTAGTGAACCAGCCAGTGGAAGAGATCTCTCTTCTCTCTCCACTTCCCTCCCCTCCCTACACCTCCCTTCTCTTCCCCTCCCCTCCTCTCTCCTCTTCTCTTCTCTCTTTCTCTTCACTTCTCTTTGTAACTCTGCCTTTCAAATAAATGAAAATGAAAACAACATATTAATACTTATGGGGTGCAGCAAAAGCAGTGATAAGAAGAAAGCTTATAACAGTAGCTGCCCACATCAAAAAAATTGGAAAGTTATCAAAAAAATTATCTAACTGCATCTCAATGACTTAGATAAGCAAAAAAAAAAAAAACCCTTAAAATTAGCAGAAATAAAGAAATAATAAAAATTAGAGAGGAAATTTTAAAATGCAAATAAAAATTATACAAAAGCTCAGTGAAAAGACAAGCTGATTTTTTGAGGAAAAAAATAAACAAAACTAATAAACTGTTAGCTTGAATAACCAGGAAAAAAGGAAGAAAACTCAAATTAATAAAATCACAGACAAAAAAGGAGATGATGCAACTGATATGACAGAAATATAAAGAATCATAGGAATTATTTTAAAAAACACTAACAAATTTGAAAATGTAGAAGAAATAGATAGATTTCTGGACACATGTAATTATCAAAATTGAGGCAGGATGATATAGAAATCGTAAATAGACCAATAACCAAGGCCTAAACTGATTCAGTAATAAAGAGCCTCCCAAGAAAGAAAAGTCCAGGACTGGAAGACTTCACAGACGATTTCTACCAACTTTTAAAGAAGAACTAATGCCAAGTCTTTTTTTTTTTTTATTTTACTTAAGTTGTACAAGTTTCACGTATTTCATATATATAGATCCAAGAACATAGCAGTATGCCCCACCCCCATACTCCAAGTCCTTCTTCCTCATCCCACTCCCATCCCCACTCTCAATGTTTAAAAAGATCTATTTTTAGTCCATTTAATGATCATAAAGCTAACCATACACTAAGTAAAAGAATTCAATGAATAGTGTAAAGAAGAAAACACTATTCCTCAACAGTAGAGACAAGGGCTGTAAACAATCACCCAATCTCAAAATGTCCTTTTCACTTCACTACATCACAGTGTAAGTATTCCATTAGTTACCTCATATCAGGGAAAATATATGATATCTGTCTTCTTGGGACTGGCTTATTTCACTAAATATAACAGTTTCCAGTTGTGTCCATCTTATTGCAAATGCCAGGATTTCATTTTATTTTTACAGCTGAGCAGTACTCCATAGTGTATACATATAGCATTTTTTAAATCTAGTTAAGAGTTGATGGACACCAGGGTTGCCTTCACATCTTAACTACTTTGAATTGTGCTGTGGTGAACATAGGGGTACAGATAACTCTTTCATATGCTAGTTTCTTTAGGAGTGGGATAGCTAGATCAATGGCTGCACATTTTAAATATTCACCTGCAGTGGATAAGGGTTCCTTTTTCCCCACATCCTCATGAGCATTTGTTGTTTGTTGATTTCTGTATGAGAGACATTCAAACTGGAGTGAGGTGAAATCTCATTGTGGTTTTGATCTGCATTTGCCTAACACCTAGTGATCCAGAGCATTTTCTAAGCATCTGTTGACCATTTGAAGTTCTTCTCTTGAAAAATGCCTGTTCAATTCCTTTGCCCATTTCTTAACTGGGATTATTTGTTTTGTTGTTGTTGAATTTATTAGCTCTTTATAGGTTCTGGATGTCAACCCTTTATCCATTGAGAAAAGTTTGCAAATATTTTCGGAATTCCATTCTGTCAGCTGCCTCTTCACTTTGCTGTTTCTTTTACGTGCAGAAGCTAGTCACCTTGATGTAAACTTATTTGTCAAGTTTGGTTTTGATTGCCTATGTCTCTGGGGTCTTTTCCGTGAAGTTTTTGCCTATACCAATGTCTTGCAGGGTTTCCCCAATGTTCTCTAGTAATTGATTGCATTGAGTCATAGATCTAGGTCTTTGATCCATTTGAGTGGGTTTTTGTGCAAGGTGGAAGGGAGGGGTCTAGTTTCATACTTCTGCTTGCAGAGATCCAGTTCTCCCAGCACCATTTGTTAAAGAGACTGTCCTTGCTCCAGGGACTGATTTTAGCTCCTTTGTTGAAGATAAGGTGGTTATAGGTGTGTGGATTGATTTCTGGCATTTCTATTCTGTTCCACTGGTCTACCCATCTGCTTTTGTGCCAGTATCATGCTGTTTTTATTATAACTACCCTATAGTATGTCTTGAAATCAGGTATTGTGATGCCTCTGGCTTTGTTTTTGTTGTATAAGATTGCTTTAGCTATTCAGAGTCTCTTGTGTTTCCATATGAATTTCAGCATCATTTTTTTCTAGACCTCTCTCTCTGTCTCTACCTCTCTCTGTAACTCTGTCTTTCAAATAAATAAAAATAAATCTTTTAAAAAAAAAAGCTGTGGATTGCTTCTTGGCCTTTTGGCTAAGAAGTGTAGTATATGTTCTTATCAGTAAAAAAAAAAAAAAAAAAAGCTGGGTCTAGACATAACATACTTCAGTGCTACCAAGGGAGTATATGACAAACTCACAGCCACAGTGATGGGGAAAAGTGGGAGCACTCCTGCTAAGGTCCAGGACCAGACATGTATGCCTACCTCACTCACCACTGTTATTCAATGTAGTTCTGGAAGTTTTAGCAAAAGCCATCAAGCAGGATAAAGAAATCAAGTTGGAAAGGAGATCAAATTATGCCTGTTTGCAAATGACATGATTCTTTATATAGGGGACCCTAAAGACTGCACTAAAAAAAAATCATAAGAGAATTTATCAAAGTGTCAGGATATAATTGACTTAATAGATGCAGAGAAAGCATTTGCTAAATTAGAACACCCTTTCATGATGAAAGCTTTAAGCAAATTGGTTATAGAAAGACCATTCCTCAACACAATCAAGGAATTTTATGGCAAACCCATGGCCGGTATCATATGAAAAATCAACACCAAAAACAAAAAAAAAAATAAATACATAGCAACAATGTTTTGGCTGAGAAAGAACTTACAAGATCAATCATAGTTTCTACAAAAAATCTTTAACTCCTTGGGATAATTTTAAGCAAGGATGTGAAAAATTTGTACAATGAAAATTATAAAACATTGATCAAAAAAAAAATAGAAAACACCAAAGAAAATGGGAGATTCATCATGGATTGGAAAAATGAATATCATCAAAATGCCTGTACTACTCAAAACTACTTGCAGGTTCAAAGCAATCAAAATTCCAGGGCTATTCTTCACACAACTAGAAAGAACAATCCTAAAATTAATATAGTAACACAAAGGACCTCAAATAGTCACAGCAATCTTAAACAATAAAAACAAAGCCATATATATCCCAACAGATTTCAAGACACACTACATGGCTAGTCTAATCAAAACAGCCTAGTACTGGCACAAAAATAGATATATAGACCAATGGAATAGAATACAAACCCCCCAAATTAACCCACACATTTACAACCAATTAGTTTTTGACAAATGAGCTAAATTCATTCCCTGGAGAAAGTACAGGAAACAAATTCTGCTTGGAAAATAGAGTTCTACATGCAAAAGTTTGAAACAAGATTTCTACCTTATGCCTTATACAAAAATCAAGTCAAAATGGATCAAGGATATGAACTTAAGAGCAGAAACTATCAAATTACTAGGGGGAAACATTGAAGAAACACTAGAAAACATTGACCTAGGCAAAATTTCTCAGATAAGATCCCAAAAGCACAGGCAATGAAAACAAAAATACACAAATGGGATTACATCAAGCTAAGTAGCTTCTACACTACACAGGGAACAATTAGCAAAGAGAAGAGGCAACTGACATAATTTGGGACAAAATTTTTTCAAAACTATGCATCCAATAAAGATTAAAATGCAGAATATAAAAGGAACTCAAGAAACTCGTCAACAACAAACAAAGTGAAAAAAACAGGCAAAATATATGAACAGAGTTCTCTCAAAGGAAGAAATACAAATGGCTAACGGTCCCAGAAAAAATGCTCAGGATCACTAACCTTCACAGAAATGCAAATGAAAACCACACTGAGGTTTCTCATCACCTCAGTTAAAATGACTAGCATCCAAAAAAAAAAAAAATGTTGATGAGGTTGTGGAGAAAATGGTACCCTAATACACTTTGTGGGAACACAAACTGTTGCAACTATTACAGAAAATAGTCCAGTGATTCCCCAGAAATCTAAAGATAGATTTTCCATATGACCCATTTATCTCACTCCTGGGAATATATCCAAAGGAAATGAAACCAGCATATGAAAGAGATGTCTGCACTTCCATGTTTGTAGTAACTCAATTCACAGTAGTAAAGGTATGGAATCAACTTAGATGTCCATCAACTGGTGATTGAATTAAATGTGAAATATATCTGTCTACAATGGAATATCACTCAGCCATTAAAAAAAAAAAAAAAAACTGATGAAGGGCCGGCGCCATGGCTCACTTGGTTAATCCTCTGTCTGTGGTGCCGGCATCCAATGTGAGCACCGGGTTCTGGTCCCAGTTGCTTCTCTTCCAGTCCAGTGTGGCCCGGGAGGGCAGTGGAGGATGGCCCAAATGTTTTGGCCCTGCATCCGCATGGGAGACCAGGAAGAAGCACCTGGCTCCTGGATTCGGATCGGTGCAGCGCTGGCCATGGCGGCCATTTGGGGAGTGAACCAGCAGAAGGAAGACCTTTCTCTCTGTCTCTCTCTCTCACTCTATAACTCTACCTGACAAATAAACAAAAAAAATTTTTAAAAACTGCTGAAACTGGAGATCAATATGCTAAGGAGAATAAACCAGACCCAGAAAGACAATAACATGATTTTTCTTATTTGTGGCACTTAATATATATATCAAGTATGAAAACATTATGGATGTCTTATCATTTGATATTTTATTATAAAATTGCTTCATTGAATCACATACCATGTGCATGACATATATTCTTCTTTCCTCCACATTATAATTGTCATGAATCCATTATTCTGTGATATTGATATGCATTTTAATGAAAAATAGTAGATATGTGTTTATATAATGTCTATATTTAAAGTGAATATCACAGGGCTGGCACTGTGACGTAAAAGGGTAAGCCTCTGCCTGCAGTGGCAGCATCCCATATAGGTACTGGTTGAAGCCCTGGCTGCTCCACTTCTGATCCAGCTCCCTGCTAATGCTCCTGGGAAAGCAGTGAAAGATGGCCCAACTCCTTGGGCCCCTGCTCTGACATGAGAGACCTGCACTAAACTCCCGGCTCCTGGCATTGTCCTGGCCCAGCCTTGGCCATTGCAGCCACTTGGGGAGTAAACCAAACAGATGGAAGATCTCTTTCATTCTCTCTTCTCTCTGTGTGTCTTTCAAATAAATAAATAAATAAATATTTTTTAAATGAAGTGAATATTGTAAAATGTAAAAAAAAGTTTAGAATAATAAATGAAAAAAAATTCATTTAGGAGATTGGCTTTCCCTTGTTGTAATGTGGACTATAACATAATTGTATTATGAACATATGAAACCACTTCACTGAGGGTTGGGGGGAAATATAAACTTGCATAACTTTGGAAATGATGTCAAATACAGAGAAAAGGAACTGCACATTTCTTCTATAATCTCATGGATACAGTTCTTTCATACAGGGTTATGTGTTTATAACTCTGAAACATGTACATCAGAATTGAACAGTTTAGGTAAGTCAGAATCAGATTTCTTATTGCTGGAATGGGAGGTTACAGATGAGCAAGGAGGAGTCTAATTGATCCATGTGGTAATGGATTAGAGTTGCAGACATCAGTATGAACTCATGTTTAGCTTAATCTAGACAGACAGTACATATAGAATGTGAATATTGGTATAAAGATATCTGCTCTATTAGAGTGTCTACCAAGGAAAACTCCAGGGCATGAGTACATGTAGCACCCAAATCCTTATTCCTAATACCAGTATTCAATAAAAGAAACCAGAGCTCCTTAGAGAAATGACTGATTCTAGGACTGGAACAGAAAAGCCTGTAAAATACGCTTGGAGTATCTTATGGGGCCAAAAGTGTAAAAACCCTTCCACCATCCTTCAGTACTGGGGGCATAGTAAAGAGGCACAAAAAACAGCTGAAAGAGCTTTCAGCCGCCAAAGCCAGAACAATTCAGGGCAGATAAAGTAGTGTTGCATCATAAGCCAAAGTATAAAGTAATTATCCACAAGATCATATTTATTTAAGTAGTCTAATAACTAAAGGGGGTGGGGAAGACATCTCCTATCAGAAGAATTCCACATAATTTATTTACATACTTCTCCCCAAGGAGGAGAGTGAATAACTCTACTCCTTAAGTGTGGACACAGATCAGTGCAGTGGTAAGAGGGAAAGCCACTTTATGGGGGAAGACCGAACACTGACAGCCAGGTGATCCAAGTTAACATCAACGAACCTGATCTTGACTCATGTTCCAAGTGTGTACCCTTTAGATGATGTGATTAAAACAGTACTTTACCTCTGTGGTCTTCCTCTCCCAAAGTTATCCCAGTAGAATGATATGAGAAACATCAGACAATTCCAGTTGGAGAGTATGCTATAAAACATTTGACCAACACTGCTCCAAACTGTCAAGTCATCAGAACATGAAAGTCTAAGAAACTGTCAGAGTCCAGAGGAGCCTAAGGAAACTTGATCAGTCCAAAAGCAGTATCCTGAACCTGATCCTAGAATAAAACTGGATATTGGGTAAAACTATAGAAACCCCAATAACGTATAGGCTTTAATCAATAATCACATTTCAGTATTGGTTCATCAATTGTGACAAATATACCACAGTAATGTAAAATTTCAAAAACCACTGGATAACTGTTACATGGGAACTCTGCATATCCTCACAAATTCTCTGTAAATTAAAAACTATTCTATGGGCCGGCGCTGTGAGGTAGCAGGTGAAGCCGCCACCTGCACTGCCAGGAAAGTCCCGGCTGCTCCACTTCCAATCCAGCTCTCTGCCATGACCTGGGAAAGCAGTAGAAGATGGGTCAAGTCCTGGGGCCCCTATACCCACATGGGAGACGTGGAGGAAGCTCCTAGCCCATAGCTTCAAATTGGCTCAGCTCTGGCCCTTGCAGCCATCTGGAGTCACCCATCAGATAGAAGACCGACCTCTCTCTCTCTCTCTCTCTCTCTCTCTCTCTCTCTCTCATTGTCTCTCTCACTCTCTACCTATGCCTCTCTGTAACTGTGACTTTCAAATAAATAAATAAATCTTGAAAAAAAATACTCCACACTTTAAAATGATTATATATATAAAGTGATAATAGTTATGGAGTACACAGTGTCTCAAGGGAACCAGTGTAACTGTAGCAAAAATTTAGGTTTAAGTTTTCACTAATTTACATATTTAACGACTATTTTACCAAAATCAAAATATCCTGCTTTAAATGAAGGAGAGGAAAAGGACATTTCTACACGTGTACAGGCCCAAAATCTGAGTCATGGAAATCTTACAAATACATTATGCATTTTAAGTCTACATTTAAAAAAAAAGCAAGAGCTGAGTGGGCAAATCTATGTATCTCTAGCTTAGCATAACAATTTCTTGAAAATCATATGGCTGCACAAAAAGCAGGAATCACTGAACTACTATATCTAATGCAAACCATAGAAACAAAACACTTACCAATTTCCTTAGAAAGGTAGCTGAAACCCAGCACAACTCCAAGAGATAAATAACAAACTGTGAAGTTAGTATGCAAAAAGCTAAAAATAAAAAAAAAAATTGCATCTTAACCAACAACAAGATTGTTAGCTATTATTTTGGAGACAGTAAAAGGTCTTTGTTAACAGCAAGAACACTCAGATGCACAATGCTTTTGTTAACCCTTGACAGTGTCTCAACATCTGCAAGTGATTTGCAGATTCGATCAATTACATGTGGAATGAGAAGAAGCTTTAACTACACATCACTTTGCTGAAATCTATATTGAGCTTGGGGGACACAGAGTTTTCCTCTATAAACACCAGACCAAACAAATTAAAAACTAAATAGTGACAGATATCTGAGTTCTGTGAAGTTTGTACACTAAAAACTGAAGGAGACAGGACAAAATACAAACACAGGCATGTGAGCACACACACACACACATTCTTCTGATTTACAAAAAAGATGACACTATAGTTCAGTGGGGAAAGGATAATGTTTCCAATAAGCAGCACCGGGCCAATTTTATTTCCATATGAAAAAATATATACTGACTCCATCACACAAGACAAAAAAATCAATACCAGATAGATTGCATACCTAAATGTAAATGGTATAACAATAAAGCTTTTAGAGGAACTATAGAGAACTTCCTTATGACCTTGGAGTAGGCAAGATTTCTTTAAAAATGGCAAGAACTAACCATTACAAAGTTATAAAGAAGATCATATTAAAATTAAGAACGTCTGTTCATCAAAAGGCCTAAAGAAGATATTAAAATTAATTCCACAAAGAGAAAATAATCATAATAAATATATTCAACAAAGGACTAATAGCCAGAATATATGAAGAATTCCTACAAATAAATAATAAAAGATATATCATCTAACAAAAACTGACAAGTGGTTTGAGCAGACACTGCACAGAAGAAGAATGCAAATAGAGAGCAAACATGCAAAAATGTGTCAACTTAGTCAGAATTCAATACCACAACTCTCCTGCTAGAATGACTGAAAATGCCAGGTGTTCCTTAAGAATATAGAGAGGAGGGCTGGCACCGTGGCTCAATAGGCTAATCCTCCACCTTGCGGCGCCGGCACACCAGGTTCTAGCCCTGATCTGGGCGCCGGATTCTGTCCTGGTAGCCGCTCTTTCAGTCCAGCTCTCTGCTGTGGCCCGGGAGTGCAGTGGAGGATGGCCCAGGTCCTTGGGCCCTGCACCCACATGGGAGATCAGGAGAAGCACCTGGCTCCTGGCTTCGGATCAGCACAGTGCGCCGGCCGCAGCACGCTGGCCGCAGCGGCCATTGTGGGGTGAACCAACGGCAAAGGAAGACCTTTCTCTCTGTCTCTCTCTCTCTCACTGTCCACTCTGCCTGTCAAAAAAAAAAGAAAAAAATATAGAGAGAGGAAAAAATCCTATATATAGTTAATTAGAGTTAATGAGAGTATTACAACCACCTTGGAAAACTTATTTTTCTGCTAAACCTAAATTATGCATTATTTGACACAGCAATTCCACTCCTAGGTAAAAACACAAAAGAAACACGTGCACATGATCATCAAAAGATACATGCTAATGTTGATTGCAGCATTGTTCATAATAATCTCAAACTGGAGAATATACAAATGTCTATCCCCTGTAAAATGTAAATAATTCATTCTATTTTTACACAATGGAATACTGTACATTAACAAGAATATCCAATGTCTAATTACATGCCATAACAGGGTTGAATCTCACTAACATATGTTAATAAAAAATTCCAAACCCAAAAGAATGCATGCAATGTAGTTCCATGGATGAATTACAAAGACAGATAAAATAATTTATGCTATCAAAAGTGAGGATAGCAATTACCTTTGTAAGAGTTAATTTCTGGAAGGTTCCATAAGGGGAACTTCGATGGTGGCAGAAATGGTCTGCTTCTTTCTTTGATTACGTGGTTATATTCCATTTTTGAAAAATTATCAAAGTTGGAGCCAGCGCTGTGGCGTGGTAGACTAAGTGTCTGCCTGCATTGCTGGCATCCCATGTGGGCACCAGGTCAAGTTCTGGCTGCTCCTCTTATGATCCAGCTCCCTGCTGCTGGCCTGGGAAAAGATGGTCCAAGTGATTGGGTCTCTGCACCCACGTGGGAGACCAGAAAGAAGCTTCTGGACCCTGGCTTCAGACAGGCACAGCTGCAGCCATTGTGGCTGTTTGGGGAGTGAACCAGCAGATAGGTGACCTTTTTCTCTTTCTCTCCCTCTGTCCATGACTCTAACTCTCAAATAAATAAGTTAAACCTTTTAAAAAATAAATAAAATAAAATTATCAAACACCATTTATGACATTTTTCAGATAAATAGGTAGATAGACACACATATATGAGAGATCTTCAAAAACTTTATGGAAAATGCATATTATGAAGAAACCAAGCATGGATTTCAGAATTTTTACCTCAAAATAGACCTTTTTTTAAAAAAAAAATCTGTTTATTTGAGAGGCAGACACACAGAGAGGCATAAGAAGAGAGACAAATAAAGCTGTCATCCATTGAATCACTCCCCAAATACAACAACCAGAAATTCAAAGTCACGAACTCAATCTGGGTGTCCCCATGTGGGTGGTAGGGACCCAAACACTTGAGCCATCACTGCTGCCTCCCAGGGTGCACATCAGCAGGAAACTGGAATTAGGTGTGGACCTGGGAATCAAACCCAGGCAGTCTGATGTGGGATGCAGCCATCCTAATCAATATCTTAACTGCTAAGTCAAATGCCTGCCCCTAACTTTCAATTCCATTTTTCATGAATTTTAGAAATCTCCATACATACAGATACACATATAACATTTCAGTAAAAGTTGAAAGAAAATAAAATACCTATCAAAAGCCTACATGAAGTGTATTAACATTCATCAACGAAAACTAGAACACACTTGCTTAAGGTAAAACTCTAGAAAAACTACAGAAACCTCAATGTTCATGCACCAACTGTGAAATCTTAAAATGGTTGATCACTACCCTTCAATGAAGTCCAGAACTTACAGTATTTACAGTCTCTTTCTGATCTGTCCCCTTCTACTTCTCTATTCCTAACTCTTTGCCTCCGCTGGAGCTCTAGTGAACTGTCGCAGCTCCTCACCAGACAAGTGCATCTTCCCTGGGTGCAGCTCAAGGTCTCTCACTGCTAGTCCCCAAGTCTCTGGGTCTTTCTGCCCCTATAACTCTCTGCCCCAGTCAGCCTCTTTCCCTGCCCATCTCCCTCACTTCAGCCTGCCCTTCAATTTTTACCTATTCCCTTGTTCTTCCTCTATCTGCCCTTCCCTGTGGCTTCCTTGAATTTCTCTTATCTTCTCACACATGTGTTTGTGAGTGATTCCTACCACCTCTATCCCAACCCTTCACTCTTTCCCAGTTTCCTTTGTGCCTTTGCCCTCTGATATCTGAAAGTGGAGCAAAGACATCATTTCCAAGAAAAGGGCCCCAGACTCAGTCCTCCTGTGCTCACAACATTGCAACTTGTTTGAAATTCCCAATGATTTCCTACTAGATCATCTGTCTACTGCCTCTCAAGCTGCAAGAGGAGGTTACTGTGCCTGAAACAGAATAGAATTTCATAAATATTTACCAGAGAAGTAAAATCACAGCCATGGCACACTGGTATACCCCAATTCTTGACTTTATATTTAAAAAAATTTGATAGTTAATAAGCCTTTTAAGTTGATATATAATAATAGATTTTAGCATTTCCAATAACATGACACATACATTTTAACTATTATGCTAAATAAATATTTTTTTTAAAGAATAATATAAGAACATTTCCAATCCCATGTTAGAAAAACTTTTCACTGGATTCTCTGTCAATGAAAACTCTGTTGTTTGTAATTCTGGCAAAGAAGCACAGCATATTGTCTTACATAACCGCAGAGCACAGCGATCAAATTGTAAAGTTAACATGACTCTGACACTTTGGAAGATAAGAGGCCAATTTGGAAAATCCCTCAGGTTTCGTTTCTCTGCTCTTCCGTTGAAGCTTGCATCTGTGATCCTGTTTTCTTCTCGTTGCCTTCTATCTGGTGACACATTTTTTTTCCTTACCCATAGGGTATTTATTTTTTTTAAAGCACTTAATTACAGTGTTATTATCTTACCATTATTCAGGTATAATTTACAAAGAAAATTTGTGTTTATTTAAGGTGTACAGCTAGATGCTTTGATACAACTTCATATTCCAAAATGATCACCAAATCAAAGTAATTAATGCATCCATCGCCTTGCATATTTAACACTTGGATGTGAATGGCAAGAACAGTTAAAGTCTAGTCTCCTATCTCGTGTTCAAATAAAGTACTGTTAACTACAGGCACCACACCCTGTATTAGCTCTCCAGAACTTACTCATTCTGCAAAACTGAGCCTTTGTACTCGATGACAATCTTTCCCATTCCTCTCTTCCTCAGCCTCTGGAAGGCACTATTCTATTATGAGTTTCTCTCTGTTTGCATATTATAGATGCCACATGCAAGTGAAATCATGCAGTATTTGTCTTTCTGTAGTAACACATAATTTTGACCTGTCTCATTAGTGATACTGTTGACTTTGACCATTTAATTAGGGTGATGCCTGTATAATTGTCTGCAGTATAGTGTATACTTTAATCCTCTGTCTTTAATAACATTTTCTGAGTGGGCACTTTGAGACTGTGAAAATATTCTATCCCTCGTCAAACATTCACCACTAGTTATAACATCCATTGAAATTTGCTGAATTACTACCACAATTTTCTAATTACAATGATTTTGTAATTTCTAATTCTGTTTACATTTATTAGTGGCATTCTATTTTAAGGATAGACTTTCTCTACATTTATTGACTGAAGTCATTATCAATTAAATCTTACTCGTGTAAAGTAGGGTTATTTTTATTGTTTCTTGAGCATATTGTCTTAGGTTCAGCCATTTATAGCTCCTTCTGGTTGGCTTATGTGTCCATTTAGAAAGTCTCCATAATTCTTTCAGCAGCTTCTTGTGTTCTGGCATAATAAGATGGTTCAGGCTCACCTTTAGCTTCTCCCTGTTATGATCCTGGATCAAATGATTTCTCCAAGAAGCCACAGTCGGACCTTTGAGCAATCACTGTGAGCAGCTCCACGAGCTCAGAGATCCCTGACTGCCTGTGGTGGGTCTTTGCAATGGGACCTATGCCCACACTGAGGACTGCACAGAGCCTTTGTGCTGTTCTTACGGCAGCGCAGGTCATTATTGCATCCACTGTGGACTAACACCCAGGCGTTGGTCACCTTGGAAGAGAGGAGGTGAGGATGCGATTCCAACAGCAGAGGTGATCAAACCTTCCCTTCTGATAAAAAGGAGATCTACTATGCCCAACTCAGGTGTCCCCCTGCATGTGCCCCCCAACCTGGAGCACTAACCAGAGCTCCCGGCCACATCAGCACATACCTCTGGGTATTCACTGAAACAGCAGACACTCCACTAAGCCACACAGGCATAGTCCAAAGATAAAACTCATCAGAGAAAAAAACAAGTATCTCCACAAATTCCTAAAAATAAATGCAGAAATTCAAGAAAAAAGAATAAGGAGAACAACACAACCCCCCCCCCCAAAAAAAGGAACACCACACTTCAATATTAGAAGAAGAGATTGATGAAATGCCTGATATGGAATTCAAAAGATTAATCATAGGATGGCTCAGAAGCAATGAGAAGCAAATTCACAAATTAAAGAAATCCATACATGAAATGAAGGAAAAATTCTCCCATGAAATTGAGATTGTGAACAGAAATTAAAATGAAATATTAGAAATGATGAATCCAGTATGTCAAATAAAAATTACACTGGAAAGCCTTTAACAGCTGACCTGATGAGGCAGAAGAAAGAATATCTGATATAGAAGACAAATCTTTGAAAATTTTTCAGTCAGACCAAAAGAAGAAGAAGAAATAAGAAAAACTAAAAGCAGTGTTGGAGATGTATGCATTACTAGCAAACGACCCAACATTTGGGTCTTAGGAGGTCCTGATAGTATGGAAAGCAAGAATGGATTAGAAGGCCTATTCAGTGAGACAATTACAGAAAATTTCCCTAAACTGGAGAAAGAAAGAGACATCCAAATATGTGAGGCACATAGAAATCTTTATAGACGACCAGAAAAGATCTTCACCGTGACACACTGTAGTTAAATTTTCAACAGTAATGCATAAAGATTCTAAATTGTGAACGAGAGAAATGCCAGATTACTTTCAGAGGATCTCCAATTAGACTCACAGCTGACTTCTCATCAGAAACCCTACAGACTGGGAGAGAATGGAGAGACACAGTTCAAGTCTTAAGAGAGAAAAAAAACTTTCAACCCAGAATACTGTACCCTACAAAGCTCTCATTTATGAATGAAGGTAAAATAAAGACCTTCCATAATGAACAGAAATTGAAAGAATCTGTCACCACTCGGCCAGCCTTACAAAAGATGATTAAGGATCAGAAACTCAGAAAGATAGCCATCATTATGAAAGAATGTGAAGGCAGAAAATCTCCCAGTAAAAGTACAAAGGAAATCCTTTGGATTTTTGGAAATCCTTTGGATCCAATAGGAGTATTCACAGAAAAATGGCAGGGCCAAGTCATTACGTATAGAGAGTAACCTTGAATGTAAATGGCCTAAACTCTCCAATTAAAACAGCCTGATTATTCCTAAAGCAGAATGGTAGGTAGAAGTCAAGATCTGGAAGATTGGTGGGCTCACAGCGAGTGAGGCAAAGGCGCTCTCATGCCCTCTCAAGGCTCAAAGCATCTTCATTCCCAGAGATTACTTCAACATTTTACTTGTTCATGTATATAGCTGCCTGCTCTGACAGAGAGAATCCTGACTCCCATTGTCCCCTACGCTTGGATATACAATTTCACATCTATTTGTAGCAATCTAGAAGCACCACTGCCTAACTCCCTCATCCCACCCTTGGGCTCCACTACTCCACCCTGAGATGTGAAAAATGGTTAGGAAGACTAAAAAGATAATGGAGACAGAATTAGAAGATTATAAAATAACAGTCTCCCAAATTGCTGTAGGAAAGAAAGGTGAAATTAAGAATGGGCCTGAATTGGGAGAAATGAGACCCAGGGTTCCCTGAGCCATATGTCTTAGAGCTGAGCCTTGATAGGCTCCTCCCAGCCAAGGTGATTCTGCAGCTCAGCTTTGTGTTCTGAGTTTAATCCCCAGAAGTGAATTCTGCTGAGCTGTTCCCCCACATGTAAAATAAATGCCCAATTATTTCAAAACAACCAAGAGGTTTGAGGCGTATTGAGGTTCATTCCCACTAATCCACCCCAACAGTTCTTAGGTTGCCTTTGGCCAATAAATCTCTGCCTCTAAAAAGTGGCAAAATCCACTTTTGTCTCCTGAAGTAGAGAGCACTTTTGAGAGGCATCGGCTTCTTCCATGCCCAAACACATAATCTGACAGGTCTTGCCAAATGGAGGATTTTAAAAGTGCCTTTATTTTCTAGAAAATTCAAGTCTAACCAGGGATTGGTAGATGTCTAATTAAATTCAACTTCTAACACTATGGCACAGAAAAAAGTGCTGTGGGCTACAGACCAGAAATGCTTTTCCTGTTGGGAGGGAAGATAATAAACACTAAAGAAATGATGAGGTTCCTTAGACCCCAGATATTCTGAGGTGAACTACAGAAGGGATAACGGAACAGATATCCCAGACATTTCTGAAAAGGCATCCAGAATTTATGGAAGGGTAAAGGAGAATAGATGGGCTGACTTCTGTACAGTTATCCAGAATCTAGGAGGATGATCCCAGTGTTCTCCACTGACAGAATTAAGGCTTGGTTTTGAAAAGATGTCCCATTAATGATGGCTCTTATCACTTTGAAATGTTGAAGCAAGGAAATGCAGGATAATTATAATTCTTTTGAGTTTCTAATTGAAGTGCAATGTACATATAGAAAATTGCACATGCCTTATTCAAGCAGAGAGCTGATCAATTGGTTGTAATCTAAAAAGCCACATTAACTAGGGGGGAATTTCAATTTACTTCCCTAACCTCCGGGCTCTATCCCTTCTTTTTGCACTAACTCACCACATCATGCACAACTTATCCATAAACTATTCCCAAGAAAACAGTGGCTAAAACTGAATTTTTTAAAAGATAAACAATGGAAAAGAAAAGCAACAGATGACCATAAGTATCAGCAGAGATACGAACAACCAGCTTTGATTTTGTAAGGATGCTCGTCCTCATTAAGGAGCTCATCCATGATGAGTGGTTTCAGCTGCTTCTACAGAATTTCTCCTGACTGGATCAATCTGCAAATACTCACAAAATACCAGTTCTCATAAACTCTTGGTTTAGACCATGGGCCCGTTGACTTTATGTAAGTTTAATGAATAGATGCAGAGAAACCTTGTTTGAACTATCATTTGCCTGCTTCATCTGCTCATTAAAATCACTCTAATATTCTCCCAGGAAGCCTGGGCCTTTTCTCTTGAGACTGTTTCAGGAATAAATCCCACCTCACAGGTATTATGGAAGCTCACCTCTAGCACTTTATTGCTTGACTTTTCAAGTAATCCGCTTCTCTCTGTATAATTCCTCTCCTCTGTGTCTTCTTATTTCACCATCTTCCTCAATTACTTTAGTCTCTTCCCACTGTACCACTCCTTCCTATTTGCAGCTGAAGTTATTTTTGCTTGGTTATGATGGGACATTTTAAATGTTCACCAAATTTGTTAAAAATAATTTGGGGAACTTTTTTTAAAAGATTTTATTTATTTGAGAGGTAGAATTACAGCAGTGAGAGGGAGAGACAGAGAGAGATCTTCCATCCATTGGTTCACCCCCTCAAATGGCCACAACAGCTCGAACTACACTGATCCGAAGCCAAGAGCCAGGAACTTCTTTCAGTCTCCCACACAGGTGCAGGGGCCCAAGGATTTGGGCCATCTTCTACTGCTTTCCCAGGCCACAGCAGAGAGCTGGATTGGGAGAGGAGCAGCCAGGCCTATAACCAGTGCCCATATGGGATGCCAGCGCTGCAGGCAGAGGATTTACCTACTGTACCACTGCATTGGCCCTGGGGAACTTTTTTTGCAGAAGATAACTTCAGCCTTCAATAAGGAGCATTGTCTTATGAAGTCATGAATACTATTAACCAGTTTTTTATGATTTGCAATTACCATTTCCATGCCCAAATTCAGAAGCATGGCTGTCTTGCACCCTCCTCTCCCAAAGCCCCAGAGGCCAATGCTGTGATAAGATGACAGCCCTTTCTGTGTGGCTCCACCCTCACACTTGGAGCATTATAGGTGTCTTTCATCAGCACCTTCCTTCCCACACCCATGGTCCACTGCCTCATTTCACAGGGCCGAGCCACCTTCTCCTCAACAGGCATGACTCACTCAGGAATCATGCGTGTGACCCCTACGTTAACCCTGCAACATAACATGTACATAACTTCACTTTCTAGAAGCTAATCCAAAATAAAATGCTGCGACTTGCCCAAATCCTCACAAAGAGCAGCAGAACCTGGACGAAATTCCAGGTTAATTTTATGACTGATTTTTTCTCTTTTTTTTTTTTTGCCTCACCTTTTTGTTAATAATGCTGATGGACCCCTAATGACTTGTAGGATTTTTCCTGTTGATTTAAAAGAAATATTTATCCTTCCTTCCAAGAGCAAATGCAATCTTTCTTTACATCGTTTCATTCCACTGTATCACAAATAGCTGAGAAAGCTAAACACAGCCAAGGCATCTGGCAGCTTTTGGTATTGCCTGTAACAGAAGAATCATAACAGGTGTAACGAGATAAAAGTCATCTTTAAGAATGATTACATTTCTGGGCATCATTTTTTATACCAAAGGAGAAAAAAGGACTCTCCTAGCTGAGATTTGCATGGGAAAGCAGCCTAATACTCTCTTTCCTATTAAGATATGGAGCACAAATACATTAACATTTCTTCCAGTCACTAAACACCAATGAGTATAGAGAAATGATTATTTTTTGAGATTCACAAAGGATCTTAAAATCTGGAAGAAAATTATCCCTAAGTAGCAACTTTAGAGCTGACACATAGTTAAATCTTGATTCGATGTTGATTATGGAGCTAAGATGTGTCTTTCTAGATGGAGATACCCTATCTCATTCTGAATTTGTGAGGACTGTATTAATCCTTTTTTCATTACTTTAACTGAAATGCCCAAGAGGAGCTCCTTGGGGAGCTTGAGGAAGAAAAATGTTGATTCCAAATTATGATTTGGAGATTGCAATTAACAATCAGGCAGCCCATGCTCACACATTGTACGTGAGCCCAGGAGATTTGCCTCAGCTGTTGGGAGCTAACACCAGAAGCAGCCCATAAAAAAAAATCCACTCTCACCCTGGGAGATTTGGAGAATGACCTCACTATACCCTGCAGCACCAGGACTGTAACAATTCATTCTGAATTTCTCAGTGCCACTGGAATCTACCCAATGGACTTAGGGGAGTACCTACATTGTACCTCTCTAGACTCACAGCCTACATAGTAATTTCTGAGTATCCAATAGTCACACTGTAGGACTGGAATGGGATTCACTTCACATTCTTTGTCACTAGACTAGGGCTGTCAGTATTAGAAGCCAGAGCACAAGTTGGACTCTCTTAGCAGAACCTGAGGATGGGTCCGTCATATCACACACACATAGAGCCACAACAACTGAAGTCATAAGGCCAACCATCACACAGGCTTGCCAGTAGGACAAGGGACAAGCACTCTTGTCTCCTTCAGCAACAAGAACAAGATCCTGGCTATTACATTCACCAGGGAGACTGACACCGAACACTCTGTGGGCCAAAGATACACACCCAAGGAAACCCTTATTCAAATCAAAGCCACATTTCTATCCCTAGAAACTACAGCAGACTAGACCGCTTATAGACACAGCTGACACTGATTAACACAAAAGACATCACTCAGAGACTACACTCCTGGGCTCCCTTAAAACCGGAGCCAAGCAAGAAGCCAAGCAATATCCTTCATTCCAGCTAAACCATAAACTCCTTTCCAATAAAACCTACACCATAAAGGAGAAGAGATGAGTCCACCAGATGGACAGACAGTAACACAGGGACCTGGGAGCCATAAAAAGCAATACAGCGTGACCCCTCCAAAAGAACACAACAATGCACCAGAATCAGATACTGAACTGAAGAAAATACAGGAAATAACAGAATTCAGGGTAATGATCATAAGGAAATTCAATGAGATGCAAGAGAATACAGGCAGACTACAGAAATTAGGAAATCAATGAGTGACATGAATGAAAATATTACTCAGGAGAAAGGACTCATTAAGATGAACAAAAGAGAAATTTTGGAGATGAAATGTATCACTGAAATAAAAAGAGAGCTTTAAAAAAAGATTAGACCAAGTGGAAGAAAAAATTTCTGACCTCGTGGACAATTTTTAAATAACCCAATCAGGCAAAATTAAAGAGAAAAGAATTAAGAATAATGAAGAAAATCTATGTGAAATAGGGGATACCATTAAACAGCCAAATATTCATATTATAGGCATTCCTGAAGGAGAAGAAAAGGAAAAAGGGATTTAGAACCTGCTAAATGAAATACTAGTTGAAAAATCTCCCAGGTCTTGAAAGAGAAATAGTGACCCCAAGAAAAGAACCTCAAGCAAAATCTACCAAAAATGGCCTTCTCCAAGGCACATTGTTGTCAAACTATCAAAAGTTAAAGACAGGCCAGCGCTGTGGCTCACTAGGCTAATCCTCCGCCTTGCGGCGCTGGCACACCGAGTTCTAGTCCCGGTCGGGGTGCCGGATTCTGTCCCGATTGCCCCTTTTCCAGGACAGCTCTCTGCTGTGGCCAGGGAGTGCAGTGGAGGATGGCCCAAGTGCTTGGGTCCTGCACCCCATGGAGACCAGGAGAAGCACCTGGCTCCTGGCTCCTGCCATCGGATGAGCGCGGTGCGCCGGCCGCAGCTCAGGCCATTGAGGCTATTTGAGGAGTGAACCAGCAGGTGAAAGTTCTCTCTCTCTCTCTCTCTCTCTGTTTCTGTAAATCTGACTCTCAAATAAATAAATTTAGAAAAAAAAAAAGACAGCCTAAACAGACCCATAACAAACAATGAGATTGAAGTAGTAATCAATAACCTTACATTAAGGAGAAGTCCAGTACCTGATGGCTTTACTACTGATTTCTTCAAAATATTCAAAGAGGAAGTAACTCCAAAACTCTTCAAACTATTCCAGAATATTGAACAGAATGGAACTCTACCAAATGCTTTCTAAGAGGCCACCATTGTTGTGACACCAAAATCAAAGACACACATGAAAAGAAAACTGTAGACCTATATTGTTAATGACCACAGATGCAAAGATTCACAACAAAATACTAGCAAATCAAATGCAAAACCATATAAAAAAGATTATACATCACAAACAAGTGGTATTTAGCCCAGAAATGAAAGGATAGTTCAACATTCACAATTCAGTAAATGTCATAAATCATATCAATAGAATAAAAAACAAAAAACATGTGATCATCTCAATAAATGCAGAGAAAGCTTTGATAAGATTGAACATCCCTGGATGATCAAAACTCTCCACAAATTAGATATAGAAGGAACACTCTATATGACTATATACGATGAACCAAGAGCTGATATGAATGGGGTAAAGCTGAAAATATTTTCCCTCAGATCTGGAACACCACAAGGTGTCCACTTTCTTAACTTTTATTCAATATAATACTGGAAATTTTAGTGAAAGCAATTAGAGAGGAGAAAGAAATAAAGAGCATCAAGTTTGGAAAAGATGAAGTCAAATTATCCATGTTTCCAGATGACATGATGTTGTACATGGAAAAATCTAAACACTTCACCAAAAAGCTGTTAGAATTCATAAACCAATTCAATAAAGTTGCTGGTTAAAAATATTAAAAAGTAGGCCGGTACCGTGGCTCACTAGGCTAATCCTCCGTCTGCGGTGCCAGCACTCTGGGTTCTAGTCCCAGTTGGGGTGCCGGTTCTGTCCCTGTTGCTCCTCTTCCAGTCCAGCTCTCTGCTGTGGCCCAGGAGAGCAGTGGAGGATGGCCCAAGTGCTTGGGCCCTGCACCCGCATGGGAGGTCAGGAAGAAGCACCTGGCTCCTGGCTTCAGATCAGCGCAATGCACCGGCCACAGCTGCCATTTGGTTGGTGATACAACGGAAGGAAGACCTTTCTCTCTGTCTCTCTCTCTCACTGTCTAACTCTGCCTGTCAAAAAAAAAATATTAAAAAGTAGTGTTTCTGTATGCTAATGATGAAATCACAGATAGAGAAATCAAGAAAGAAATCCCATTTATGATACCAAAAAAATTAAATATCTAGGAATAAATTTAATCACAGAAGTGAAAAATGGGAGAGATATTCCTTGCTCATGGATCAGATACATGAATATCATCAAAATGTCTATGCTTCTTACAAGAATCTACAGATTTAAGGCATCCCTATCAAAATACCAATGACGTTCTTTACAGAACTAGAAAAAGAATCCTAAAATTCATATGAAATCACAAGACTTCTTGGTCCTGAACAAGAAAGATCAGGCTGGGAGCATCACAATATCTGAGTTCAAAGCATACTACTACAAAGCTACAGTAGTTAAAACAACAAGGCACTGGCATAAGAACCAGAAATTAATCCACATATGTACACCCAACTGATTTTTTACAAAAGTGCTTACATCATACAGTGGAGTAAGGATAGTTGCCTCAACAAATGGTGCTGACAAAACTGGATTTATATATATAAGAGAATGAAATTAGATCCATGCTTCTCACCCTATACAAAAATTAACTCAATATGGATAAAGACCTAAATTTAAGATTTGAGACTATGAATTTATTGGAATAAAATGTAAGGAAAACACTCCAAGACATCAGTGTAGGGGATGACTTACTGGACAAAATCCCCAAAGCATGAGAAACAAAAGCAAAGCTAAATAAATGGGACTATATCAAATTCAGAAGCTTTCACACAGCAAAGGAAATGATCAGCAGAGTGAAGAGACAGCCAACAAAACAGGAAAAAAATATTTGCAAACCACCTATTTGACAAAGGATTAGTAACCCTAAAATATCAGCAACTTAGAAAACTCAACAAGAGAAAAGTAATAAATCCAGCTGGGAATGGGCAGAAGACTCCAATAGATATTTCTTAAAAGAAGATATACAATTCGCCAACAAATATAGGAAAAAAATGCTCAACGTCACTAGCCATCAGAAAAATTCAACTCAAAACCACAGTGAGATATCACCTCACTCGTGTCAGAGTGACCAAAATCCAAAAACAGAGTAACAAATGTTGGCGAGGATGTGGAGAAAGGGAAACACTTATGCATTGTAGGTAGGAATGTAAATTAGTGTGGCCACTGTGGAAAACTGTGTGGAGATTTCTTTAAAGACTAGAAATAGACTCACCACATGATCCAGCAATCCCACTAATGGATATATACCCAAAACACTGAACACAACATACGCAGAGCTACCTGCACCACCAACGCTTATAGCAGCACTCGACACAATAGCTCAAATTTGGAACCAACCAAGGTGTCCATCATCAGATGAGTGGATAAAGAAAGTGTGACATATACACAATGGAATATTATTCAGCTATTAAAATATGAAATTCTCCCATTTCCATCAAAATGGACTGAACTGCATGACATCATGTTATAAACTAATTAAAATCATGGATGGGCATTTAGGTTGATTCCAGGTCTTAGTTATTGTGAATCGAGCTGCAATAAACATTAAGGTGCAGACAGCTCTTTTATTTGGCAATTTAATTTTATTTGGGTAAATTCCAAGGAGTGATTTGGCTGGGTGTATGGTAGGGTTATATTCAGGTTTCTGAGGAATCCCCAGACTGACTTCCATAGTGGCTTTACCAGTTTGCATTCCCAACAGTGGGTTAGTGTCCCTTTTTCCACACATCCTCACCAGCATCTGTGGTTGGTAGATTTCTGAATGTGAGCCATTCTCACCGGGGTGAGGTGAAACCTCATTGTGGTTTTGATTTGCATTTCCCTGATGGCTAGTGATCCTGAACATTTTTTCATGTGCCTGTTGGTCATTTGGATTTCCTCTTTTGAAAAATGTCTATTGAGGTCCTTGGCCCATCTCTTAAGTGGGTTTTTGTTTTGATGTTGTGGAGTTTCTTGATCTCTTTGTAGATTCTGGTTATTAACCCTTTATCTGTTGCATAGTTTGCAAATATTTTTTCCCATTCTGTCAGTTCCCTCTTCACTTTCCTGGCTGTTTCTTTTGCAGTACAGAAACTTCTCAATTTGATGCAATTATGGAACATGTACTCTACAGAATACCATACAGTAATAAAAAAAAATGAAATCTGGTCATTTGCAACAAAATGCAGGAATCTGGAACACATCATGCTGAGTGAAATAAGCCAGTCCCAAAGGGACAAATATCATCTGTTCTCCCTGATCAGTGACAACTAACCAAGCACCAAAAAGGAAACCTGTTGAAGTGAAATGGACATTATAAGAAAGGGTGACTTGATCAGCCCTTGCCCTGACTGTTGATGAACAACTTAATACTTTATCCCTTTTAGTATTTTTTTCTGCTCTACTTAATACTATTGGTTGAACTCTGTAATTAATACACAATCATTCTTAAGTGTTGGAATTTAATTGAAAAGTGATCCCTGTTAAATATAAGAGTGGGAATAAGAGAGGGAGGAGATGTACAGTTTGAGACATGCTCAATTGGACTTGCCCCAAATGGTAGAGTTAGAAATGTGCCAGGGGATTCCAATTTAATCCCATCAAGGTGGCATGTGCCAATGCCATCTCACTAGTCAAAGTGATCAGTTTCAGTTCATAATTGATCACACTGATAGGACTAAGAGTCAAAGGGATCACATAAACAAGACTAGTGTCTGCTAATACTAACTGATAGAATCAAAAAGGGAGAGAACGATCCAACATGGGAAGCGGGATACGCAGCAGACTCATAGAATGGTAGATGTCCTAAACAGCACTCTGGTCTCAGAATCAGCCCTTAAGGCATGAGAGTATTTTAGGCATGGAAAGCCAAGACATTCTGGCAAAAAAAAAAAAAAAAACACCTATATGAAAGAGATCCCACTGGAAAGAACAGGCAGGTTATCAAAGAAGGAAGGTTCAGTAAATTGAAAGTATGTCATTACAAAAATTAAAAGAAAGGAGGAGGGAGGATGGGAGTGGGGAGCGGGGAGATGGGAAGTATCATTATGTTCTTAAAACTGTATATATGTTATACATGAATCTTGTTTCCTTTATATAAACAAAGAATTTTTTTAAAAAAAACTAAGGAGATGGTATTGTGGCACAGCAGATTAAGCCACCAAACGGCATCTGATGTGAGCATTGGTTCAAATTCTGATTCCTCCACTTCTAATCTATCTCCATGCCAATGTGCCTCAGAAAGCAGCAAAAGACCTAAGTTCTTATGCCCCTGCCATCCACATAGGAGAAACAGATGGCGTTCCAGGCTCCTAGCACCTCCTGGCCCAGCCCAGGCCATTGCAGCCATTTGAGGAATGAATTAGCAGATAGAAAATCTCTTTCTCTGGTTTTCCCTCTCTCTCTTTAACTCTGCCTTTCAAATGAGTTACGTTAAAGAAAAGAAAAGAAAAGAAAAGAAAAGAAAAGAAAAGAAAAGAAAAGAAAAGAAAAGAAAAGAAAAAAGGAGGAGGAGGAGACTGAGAAATATTCCATTGAAGCTATACACTGCATTTTCCAAGGAATCCAAAATAATCAAACTCAGGATGGTGGAGATAAAATGAAAAGTGGTTGTTCAATGGGTATAAGGTTTCAATTATGCCAGATGAGTATGCTCCAGAGATCTGCTGCACACCATAGCACCAATATTGTTTACTATAAAATGTTAAGAGGATAGATCTTGTGTTATGTGTTCTCTTTTATTAAAGATTTTATTTATTTGAGAGGTAGAGTTACAAACAGTGAGAGGGAGAGACAGAGAAAGGTCTTCTATCCACTAATTCACTCCCTAAATGGCTGCAACGGCTGGAGCTGGCTGAGCCGATCTGAAGCCAGGAGCCGGGAGCTTCTTCTGGGTCTCCCATATGGGTTCTGGGGCTTAAGCACTTAGGCCATCTACTACCATTTTCCCAGGCCATACAAGAGAGCTGGATAGGAAGAGGAGCAGCCAGGACTAGAACCAGTGCTCATATGGGATGTCAGTGCTGCAGGCAGAGGATTAAGCTACTGTGCCACAGTGCCGGCCGCAGGTTATGTATTCTTAACACACATACACAACCAAAGGAACACTAGTAAATATTTACTGACAATGGATATGTTTAGTACTTTGATGGTGGTGATAGTATCAGGGATATAAACATCTGTTCAAAATCATCAAAATGTGGCCGGCGCCGTGGCTCAACAGGCTAATCCTCCGCCTTGCGGCGCCAGCACACCGGGTTCTAGTCCCAGTCGGGGCGCCGGATTCTGTCCTGGTTGCCCCTCTTCCAGGCCAGCCCTCTGCTGTGGCCTGGGAGTGCAGTGGAGGATGGCCCAAGTGCTTGGGCCCTGCACCCCATGGGAGACCAGGGAAAAGCACCTAGCACCTGGCTCCTGCCATGGGATGAGCGCGGTGTGCCGGCCGCAGCGCGCCATCCGCAGCAGCCATTGTAGGGTGAAGCAACGGCAAAGGAAGACCTTTCTCTCTGTCTCTCTCTCTCACTGTCCACTCTGCCTGTCAAAAAAAAAAAAAATCATCAAAATGCATACCTTGAACATGTGTAATCTTTGTATATCATTACATCTCAACAAAGATTTAAAACATATAGCAATAACACTTAGGGATAGAAAGAAAGAGGTTAAGAAGAGCAATTTCTAGCATTAGCTATTGTGGTAAAAAACACATATGAATAATTTTGGGCCGGTGCTGTGGCTCAATAGGCTAATCCTCCGCCTAGAGTGCCAGCACACCGGGTTCTAGTCCCAGTCGGGGCACCGGATTCTGTCCTGGTTGCTCTTCTTCCAGGCCAGCTCTCTGCTGTGGTCCGGGAGTGCAGTGGAGGATGGCCCAAGTGCTTGGGCCCTGCACCTGCAGGGGAGACCAGGAGAAGCACCTGGCTCCTGGCTTGGGATCAGCACGGTGCGCAGGCTGTAGTAGCCATTGGAGGGTGAACTAGAGAACGGAAGACCTTTCTCTCTCTCTCTCACTGTCCACTCTGCCTGTCAAAAAAAATGAATAATTTTGTGTAAGTTTCTAGATTCTTTGTACTTCATTTCTCTCATTTGTGAAATCAAGAATTTGAGCTACAAACACCTAACAGCCTCTTGTTGCACTTCAGAAGTGGTAATGCCAATGACTCCAACAAAAACCTTCAAATGACTTGAATGCTGGAAGTGAGTCAGCCCACACATTTTCCAATAAGACAAAATGTGAGTGTAGAACTGAATCCAAATAAAATACAAATGGGTATAGAGAAGAAAAGACATTAACCTGTGATATAGTTACTATTTTTCTTGACCTTTTGGAGAAATTCCACAAAATTGAAGAAAAGGCTGTGGTAGAAGCAACCCCAGTTGCTTTATTTAGCTGCTGTAAACTCCCTAAATGGCTGCAATGGCCAGGGCTGGGACGATCTGAAGTTAGGAGCTCCATCTAGGTCTCCAAACACGGGTGCAGGGGCCCAAGCACCTGTGCCATCTTCCACTGCTTTCCTCAGAGCATTAGCCGGAAGTTCAATCGGAAGTGGAGCAGCCGGGACTCGAACCAGCACCCAAATGGGATGCCTGTACTGTAGAGAGCAGCTCAAACCACTGCACCACAGAGCCAGCCCCAAATATTTGGTTGTTAAAATCGATGATGCATTTTTTTCAAGAACTATTGAAATTCTTTGAAAAAAATAAGATCACAAAATAGAATGTTATGCACAATAAGGGAAAAGAGTTCAAGTGACATTCTCGGTGTCTGCGCTAAAGGCACCGTGGTCTTTTCCATTTCCGTCTAGCAATGCGGTGCCTGAGCAGAGTCACTTCTGTAGTCACATAGGGAGGAGAGGTAGCTTACTGCCCACTAATGTGGAAACTGAGCCTCTGCTTCTTCCACTTTTTAGCGGTGTCAGTCCATGTCTGTGTGCCCTGAAAGGAAGGGACCATCCACTTTTAATTATTTTAAGAAAAAAAAATATGATTCGTGTACCAATTTATAAATTATCCCAAATCATCACTGAGATGAAAAGTAAATTCTGGTGCTCTACAACACAAGGACTGTCTTAAAAACAAAGCATAGAGTAAGATCAACTGCAGACAGCTAAGGGAGAGAATCTGAAAAGGCTACGGATTGCATGATTTCAACCATACGACATTCTGAACAAAGGGAAAACCATGGATGTAGCAGATCAGTGGCTGGCAGAAATTAGAGAGGTGGGAGGGAAGAAGAGAGGGAGCTCAGGGGATTTTCAGGCAGTGAAATTGCTCTGGATGATTTGACCACAGTGAGTATATATGTACTTGTCCAACTTGATAGCATGTACACCACCAAGAGTGAACCCTAAGGCAAACTGCGGACTTGGGATAGCAATGATGTGGCATTGTAGGATCATTGGTTGTAAAAACTGGACCACTCTGCTGGGGAATGTTGAAGGTACAGGTGGCTGCGCATGTGAGAGAGGAGAAGGTATATGGGAACGTCTGCATTTTCTGCTCAACTTCACTGTGAATCTAGTGACGGAAAAATTTATGAAGTGGCGAACATATCTAATGGCTAAGCAAGGTGTGAGACCAGCTGGAAGTGAGAAAGGAAATAAATTCCCTAAGCAATAAAGGGACCTATGTCTAGAGAAGTGGGATAAGGGGAAGGATATAAGGAAAAGAACGCATGAGTTAGTCTTACTGCTAAGAAAGAAGACCAAAGGCCAGCCAACTTAATGTCACGAATTTGGAGAAAGATGTATGCCAATTGTCTTAATAGAAAATTTTATCTCAGCATTCTCTGAATGATTGCTAAGTAAAAATGTTGGAAGCTTTGCTTCATAACAGTGCCAGGTAATTTTCCTATTTGAGGCACCCACATACCCAGCCAGTCCTAACACAGACACCTGCTTCAGTGGTTAAGTAGGTTTCTTGGGTTGCTTTGTTTTAAATCTCAAACTTTCAAACAACATTAAGCCTCAAGTCCAACCTTAATTAAACCTATTGAAGAGCAAAAGAAAATAAGCTTTAAAGGTCCCTTGTTTGGCTCATAAAACCTCAGCACAACAAACCAGGAAATATTCAATTATTCTTAGGACGCCATAAATATTTTATGGCTCAGTCCTATTATTCCTCTTAAGTCGATCTATGGCAGGATGTTTGATCCGCATCATACCTCTCCTCTTGTCCCCTTGCGTTTGATATTTTTTATGTTCCTGAAAAATGAGTTTGCTTTTCAATATATACTCTCTGCTTTCACTCCAGTGCTTTTGGGGAGGAAAAGCAGGGAGGTGAGGAAAAATGCTCTCAGAAGTGGTCCTTAGCAGCCATGTTGGTGTTGCTTTGACCAGTCCCCAAAGAAAACAAAAACATCATGACTCCGTAAGTCATGCACTGGTGATAGAGGAGTTAATAGATGTTGCACACACTGCAAAGCCTGGTGCCCAATGTACCAGAAACATTGCTCCCAGTAGAGTGTGCCTAAGCCTCGCTTCCTGTTATAGCTACCAAGGCAGGAGTGATTTTCTCTAACTCCACATCCCTCTCCTCCCCATTCTGCAGTCTCCAGAGGCCAGAATCTCCCCAAAGCCTTGGGCTTATTTCACCCACGGTCAGTGAGAATATATGGAAATAAACTTAATATTCAAGTAACAAGTTGAACTTGCTAATAACTTGATCATGGGCCTCAATTCTAGCTACTGAATTTTTGTTCTTTAGTAAAAGTAGCTAGCGTCTGTGAGTCAGTTCACGTTGGCCACTGATGTAAACACTTTTAAGCCAGTATCTCATGTAATCCTCGTAATAACTCTATTGCGTGGTTTTCTGTCTTCCCCATTTGATAGGGAGGTAACTGCAGTACAGAGGGGCTAGATCATTTGCCCCAGATCACATGGCTAGAGTCAGAAACTAGGGGTCAAAGGCAGGAAGCCAGGCCCAGCAGTGCTCAATGCGTGCTTCTTTAGGTCATCCTCTACACCATCCCAGTTCCTATAACCAGGCCCTTGTTTCATTCCCGTTCCCTCTTTGAGTTCTTTTCTCGACTGTTCCCCAGGAGCCTATGCCTCTCTGAGGTCTGCCTCCCTCCAGGGAAGAAGTCTTCACGTTGCATTTCACTCATTCATCTGGGGCCCCATGGGATCACATGCCAGCTCCCTTCCTATCTCTGTCTCCAGGAATCCTGTGTTTGGCGCCTTTCAAACAATTCTAACATGTCTGCAGGTTAGGTGTTTAGCTTTCCTGCAGGGACTCCGTCCAAAAGCCAAACAGACAAAAGAGAATCGGGGCTAAAATGGCTCCCAAACAAGACGGGGAAAAAGGAAAAAGCACCCATCTTCTGTCTTAGCAATAATACTCACTACTTATCATGACTTGCCAGAGGCTACACTGGTGGGGGCAGAGTGGCTACACAGATACTATAGTAGTGCAAAGAAGCCCAGTTTATATAAACTTTTGGAAATGTATGGGCCTTAGTCCTGCACACTCTATTCCAGTGTGTGATTCTGATACAGATCTTCTATTTCTGCAACTTTTTAAGCTAAAACTTTCAAATTGAAGTTTTTGTCCTTAGAGTAAGATTCTATGTGCCACCCCTTCCCACCTTCCCCAGAAACACAAGAGTCCAGATAGTAAGAGCTGTAAGAGGGTGTAGGGGGGATTAGCTTTGGAAGGATTCACTGAGAAAGGCCAGCCCCACTTTCTTGTTGAGGGGAGTACTGCTGGAATGATTCTGCTCCCCACACCTGTGGCAGGAGAGCCCCCAGGGAAGTGTTTGCTATGTATGCAAATGGGACAAGAAAGTGGGACATTGTCTCCATGCACATCTGCCCAGTCACTGGCTCACCAAGTTGCAGGGGGGGAGCCAGGGCTTGGCCAGCAAGAAGATGAAAAATGAACTGAAGCCCAAAGAATGAAGGCAGACAGGAGCCCCCTCTCAAGTCTCCAGTTCCATGTAGTAGAGGTCATCCTGCCCAGACACATCCTCCCTGGTTCCAATTCCTTATATCCCATGATCAAGGCCATGAACACGGGCTCAGCTGCCCAGGGAGTAGAAGTCCCTAAGGAGGTAGCAATGCCTAGAGTGTGCCACCAGAATCGAACTCTCTCAAGAGGGGGACACACTCTGCATCAATCTGGGTTCTCTAGAGAAACAGCAAATACCATGTGTGTGTACATAGGAAGAAGTTTATATGGAGGACTTGGCTTTGGGGTGATGGAGGCGGACAGATCTGAAATCCATAGGGAGAGATGGCAGGCTGGGACCCGGAAAAGGACTGATGCCGCCCATGGAGCCTCGGAGGCAACCAAAGCCATATCCCGTCACTCAGGGCAGGTCGGCCTTTCATTCCATTCAAGCCTTCTCCTGGCTGGAAGAGGCACACCCGTGGACCAGGACAGTCTGCTTTACTCAAAGACCACCGATGTAAATGTTGATCTCATCCAAAAACACCCCCATAGAAATACCAAGTATAATGTCTGACAACATTCCTGAGCACCGTGGCCCAGCCAGGTTGACACACAGACATAGCCATCACACACCTGTTCAGCCCAGCTGGGAGCACATGCCGAGGAAGCAGAAACTCTCGCCACTGGCATACAAGGAACCAAAGACCGTTTCTGTTTCCTCCTCCTTTCCCCAGGTCCACAGAGCAGATCTCAGCTCACCCTGTGCTGAGGTCAAAGCAGCAGGCAAGAAGAGTTCACTGTCAGAAGAGAGACCAGAACTCAATCTCAACTTAGTGCCACCGAAGTAGCAAGGGTAGGGTTTCTAAGGGCTGGGGTGAGCTTGTGGGATGCACTGGAGGACGTTAAGCTATGTGTTCTTGGCTAAATGAAAATCCAGAGGAAAACAAACTTTCTCAGCTCTTCAGGACAGAGGACAGTTTTACATCAGGGAGCATCTTAGCCGCCCACCTCCCTTGGAGACTGGAAGATGGGTCTCTATGTTCCATAATGTTTACCTTTCAGATGAACGGATCCCTGGCCCTTCAGAAAGACAAACTGGCAAGGAAATTTTAAAATGATTTACATCTTGGCCGGCGCCACGGCTCACTAGGCTAATCCTATGCCTGCGGCACCAGCACCCCGGGTTCTAGTCCTGGTTGGGGTGCCTGATTCTGTCCCGGTTGCTCCTCTTCCAGTCCAGCTCTCTGCTGTGGCCCAGAAAGGCAGTGGAGGATGGCCCAAGTGCTTGGGTCCTGCACCAGCATGGGAGACCAGGAGAAGCACCTGGCTCCCGGCTTCGGATCAGCGAGGTGCGCCGGCCATTGGAGGGCTCTCTCCTCTCTCTGTCTCTCTCTCTCTCTCAATGTCCACTCTGCCTGTCAAAAAAAAAAAAAAAGATTTACATCTCAAAGGGACAGAGAAAGAATGTATATTGGTAAGCTCTCTAAATAAATGTCAGGGGCCAAGGGTCAGGAAGTTCAGTCCAGCCAACAGGTGCATGAAGGCTGCTTACATCAAGTGCTGACCTCAGCCAAGCCTGCTTAGTGCCCTTCCCTGGAGCTTCTGAGCCTGGTAGGTGCTATGGGAGGCCATGCAGCAGGCAGGCCAGGCAGGGACAGAAACACTGGCTGGCGCTCAGGCAGATGTTTCTGAGAGACATTCTTTTCTTTTCTAAGAAGGTTCTTTTTTTTTTTTTCTTTTTTTGACAGGCAGAATTAGACAGTGATAGAGAGAAACAGAGAGAAAGGGCTTCCTTCCGTTGGTTCACTCCCCAAATGGCCACCACGGCCAGCACTGTGCTGATCCGAAGCCAGGAGCCAGGCGCTTCCTCCTGGTCTCCCCTGTGGGTGCAGGGCCCATGCACTTACGCTATCCTCCACTGCCTTCCCAGGCCACAGCAGAGAGCTGGACTGGAAGAGGGGCAACCGGGACAGAATCTGGGGTGCCGGCGCTTCAGGCAGAGGATTAGCCTAGTGAGCCATGGCACCAGCCCCACTTAGAAGGTTCTTACAGCATTGAACTTAATAATCAGACAAGATCGGGCGCGTTCAGTGTGGTATGGCTGTAGACTGAACTTAATAATCTTTAGAAATGTCAAGGATATAAAAGTCAAGGGAAAAATACAGGAGCCTGTGTGATGGCACAGTGGTTAAGCCATGGCCTGCGGCTTCAGCATCCCATCTGAGTGCAAGTTTGAGTTCTGGCCACTCCATTTCTGAGCCAGCTCCCTGCTAATGCACCTGGGAAAGCAGCAGAGGATGGCTCACATGTTTGGGCCCTGCCACCCATGTGGGAGACCCAGATGGAGTTGCAGGCTCCTGGCTTTGGCCTGGTCCAATCCCTGCCTTTGTGACCATTTGAGGGTGGAAGTCCTCTCTCCCTCTGTTTCTCCCCCTCTCTGTAACTCAGCCTTTCAAATAAATAATAAAATAAATCTTAAAAAAGGAAAATTGTAGGATTTGTCTATATTAAAGAAATATGACAACTTCAATAACATGATTCTGAATTGAATTCTTTGCTAAAGAGAAACTACTGGAATATTTGGTGGTGTGAGAATGAGGTCTTTGCATTAGAAGGTGGTAGCATAGGAATACTGCTGGGGCAGGCGCCATGGCTCAGTAGGTTAATCCTCAGCCTGTGGTGCCAGCATCCCATATGGGCACCGGTTCTAGTCTTGGCTGCTCCTCTTCCAATCCAGCTCTCTGCTATGGCCTGAGAAAGCAGTAGAAGATGGCCCAAGTCCTGGGGCCCCTGCACCTGCATGGGAGACTGGGAGGAAGCACCTGGCTCCTGTCTTCGGAGCGCAGCTCTGGCCATTGCAGCCATTGGGAACAAACCAACAGACTGAAGATCTTTCTCTCTGTCTCTCCCTCTCACTGTCTGTTACTCTACCTCTCAAATAAATAAATAAAATATTTTGAAAAATAAAAACATAGGAATACTGCTTTCAGGATGTGATGGTGGCTTGGTGGCTATGTGGGAGCATCTCCTTGTCTGCAGGTCACACAGATTAAGGCAGTTGACAGAGGTGGCACATCAGTGTTCTTTGTAGTCTAACTGAAAGCTTCCTGGGGTTGGAGATTAGCTAAAACATTTTCAGGAATGAAATATGTAACTTCCAAGAAAATAGGCAGTAAACAAATGTTGTTTTCAAGATGACAGGAAAGGGGAGGAGGGGAACAAAACCAAGAGGTGAAGTGATGAACTGCTGGGCACAGAAGTAGGTTGCAGATACAGGCCTGTCTTAATAAATACACACAAGAAAGCCGGCGCCATGGCCCAACAGGCTAATCCTCCGCCTTGCGGCGCTGGCACACTGGGTTCTAGTCCCGGTCGGGGCGCCGGATTCTGTCCCGGTTGCCCCTCTTCCAGGCCAGCTCTCTGCTGTGGCCCGGGATTGCAGTGGAGGATGGCCCAGGTGCTTGGACCCTGCACCCCATGAGAGACCAGGAAAAGCACCTAGCGGTGCGCCGGCCGCAGACCGCGGCGGCCATTGGAGGGTCAACCAATGGCAAAGGAAGACCTTTCTCTCTGTCTCTCTCTCTCACGGTCCACTCTGCCTGTCAAAAATAAATAAATAAATAAATAAATACACACAAGAAAGGTAACTGGATTAAACTTCAGTGATAAAAGATCACTCTTATCAGATATGAAACAAATAACATTTAGCTATGGGATAATAGAGAGAAGCGTTTCTAAAATTTAGGTTGAAAATAATGGACAAGAAAGCAATGTAATAGAAAAATACTAATGGAGAGAAAGTAGACATTGCATCATCAATATCAGGTGAAGTGTATTTGATATAGTCTTACACACTACTGAAGGGCAAAAGAGAAAAGTCACCAGTCAACCATAACAGTTTGGAACTGGTATGGAATTAATGCATCTTCAAACTCAATACATTAAATTTTGAAAGAATAGCATTGAAATGTGGGAAATCTAAACTAAGTGATTTCAATAACTATTTCAATAACCTATTTCAATCATCTATTTCAATAACTAATCAATTTAAATTACTAAGGATACATGTTGCAACAACCAAATGTCAAGCTAAGTCTAGAGGACACATATAGCGTTCTTTTCTACAGATAAAAGTTCTTCTCAGGCATAGAACAGTTTTAAATTGATCATGACTGGGACACAAGAAAGCAAATTTTTGCAAATAACAAAGAATCAATATTATACAGATCATGAATTTTGAATCCAGTTGTGAATTGCCTTTCCCTCTAATCGAGGACTAATAGCGGGCAGAGTCAGGGCCTTAAAATTCATGGAGGAGAACCACTGTGCTGCTCAGTAAATCACACTGGGATGTCTGCCCTGCACACTGTAAAACAGCCTCACTCCTCTCACTGGTGGAACAAACCCAGTTCTTTAAATGGCCCCGTAATTTCTGTTGTTCTTCTTAGGGAAGTCAATGCCTTGTTAACCCAAATCAGTTAAGAGACTTGAAGACTACACCCTCCCTGAGAAGCCAGCGGTCTATTCACCTACGTTTGGATCCTCTAAGTCCCTGCACAACTCTGATGACCTCTCATCACCAGGCCTCCACCTGCTGCTCTCAGCCATGGATTTAGGAAATCATTTAAGCTAATATACATCCTTCTAAAATACAGGAATAATCTTAAGGGATTTGAATACAGTCGATTGGTGCTTTCTTCTTAATCTCCAAGAGAGATGAAGGTATTTGTATGTGCCCAAGTGATGGTGTGTTAGAATGTGTTAATGTGGCAGGAGCAGGTGAGTGCATGCATAAGCATGTGTGCATGTATATGTGTGTGGAAGACCATGTGTGTGGGTTGACAGGCATGTGTGAGTGTGTTCATGTGAGAAAGGCTGCACAAGGCGAATCCCATATAATCAAAATGTGACCAGGGAGACCTTGGACATCAGGGACGGTACAAGTGGCTTTCCAGTGTTTTTTGTAGAAGACACACAAACATGGAAAAGGAAGGGCTCTTGTGCCAAATTTCACTTACTTCACGATTTTCCAGGGTAAACAAGGAGGGGCTGGTATTGTGCTTCTTTTTTTTTTTTTTTTTTTGGACAGGCAGAGTGGACAATGAGAGAGACAGAGAGAGAGGTCTTCCTTTTCCATTGATTCACCCCCAATGGCCACTGCGGCCGGTGTGCTGCAGCTGCTGCACCGCGCTGATCTGAAGCCAGGAGCCAGGTGCTTCTCCTGGTCTCCCATGCCAGTGCAGGGCCCAAGGATTTGGGCCACAGCAGAGAGCTGGACTGGAAGAGGAGCAACCGGAAAAGAATCCAGCACCCAGAATGGGACTACAACCCGGGATGCCAGTGCCACAGGCGGAGGATTAGCCTATTGAGCCACAGCGCCAGCCAGGTATTGTGCTTCTTATGAGGCTAGCATCCCTCATTGGAGTGTCAGTTCAAGTCCCAGCTTCTCTAATTTGATCCAGTTTCATACTAAATGCACCTGGAAAGACACTAGATGATGGCCTAAGTACTTGGGACCATGCCACCCTTGTGAGAGACCAGGATGGAGTTCCTGCCTCCTTGCTTTGGTCTGGTCCATCCCTGGCTATTATGAACATTTGGGGAATAAAACAGCATATGGGAGATCTGTGTTGCCCACTTTGTCTCTCCTCCTTCTCCCTCTCGCTGTCTGTAACTCTGGCTTGCAAATAAAAAGAGAGAGAGAAAGAGAGAGAGCTTCCACCCATTGATTCACTCCCAAAATGACCACAATGGCCAGAACTGGGTTGGTCTAAAGCCAGGAGCCAGGACCTTCTTCTCAGTCTCCCACAAGCATGCAGAGGCCTAAGAATTTGAGCCATTCTCTGCAGCTTTCTCAGGCACTTAGCAAGGAACTGGATCAAAATAGGAACAGCCAAGACTCGAACCAGCGCAAATATTGGATGCCAGCATCGCAGGTGGCAGCTTTACCTGATACTCCAAGAGGCTGGCCCCATAAATAAATATTAAAAAAAAGGATAAACAGGATGACAAACAGAATAGAGATATTTCATCTTTAATTCTGAGGTCAGGATCTAATTTACAAGGCCATGCAAGGCAGGGATTTCCGAGGAGGAAACGAGTCAGGTCAATGGCTTGTTTGGCATCCACTGCACCTGGGAGGCATTTGGACCCAGCAGGTGTTCAGAACACACTTGTCATGATACTTCGGGAGCCCTGACCCACAAACACAACACTATGCTTGAAGCTGCCACCCATGGCTGCATGTAGAAAGGTATTCACGTGTTTCTTTACATCTCTTTTTTCTGCACCAGGTTTTGATGATTTTTGGACAATGCACCCTAACGGCTTTGAGGCTATCATCTCCTTGTGGCCCCACAGCTGAAAATTAAGATAATGTCTCAAGTCCATAAAAGAAAATATGGCGTACTAAGAATTTGAAACAATTCTGTAAGTCAAGTTTTTCAGGCCAGAAATATGGGTTGGTAAGTTTCCAAGAGACTTGGACTCTACTCAGTCCTAGGTGAGCCTCTGGCCTGGTGCTGTCCCTGTGTCAATCCACTTTCCAGTTTGCATTTTTATTTTCAGAGGCATATATTGCAAACTCCTGGCAATACATGAATTGGCTGGTCAAACAGGACATAAGTGGATATTTAGGAGATGGTGCCAACTTGTTGACATTATTTTTAGAAGAAGGAAAAACACAAGCAGAATTGTTAATTAGATGTGTTGTGCACACAGGAATACCTTCTGACAAATGCTGTCATGTACTGCAAAGGCCATGATTTCCCCAAACAACTCTTTAGCACATTAAATAGAACACCAAAAGAGTAGAGTTTCCAATTAATCTTCCAAGTACACAGAAGATAACAATTTGATTTTTATCTGTATTGCATTTTCAAAACAACACAAGCCAATGCTCATTTAATTTGCTCTTGGCTTTTGAAGGGTAGATCAATATGATAAATAAATCACATTGAACAAGGATTTTATTGGTATTTGGATGAATATTAATAGGCTTTTTTGATCTGCTTTGTCCAGACTACGAGTAGAGTCACCAGACAGAATTCCTTGACAATAAGCTGTCAGGCTATGACCAGGAGCTGATCTCTCATAAGGGCAATAAATCAACATTTTTCCAAAGTTATCATAGACAAATAATGCTCAGCATGTGGGGCAGGAGCTGTGGTATAGCCAGTAAAGCCACCACCTACAGCAATGGGATCCCATTTGGATGCTGGTTCAAAGTCCCAGCTGCTCCACTTCCTGTCCAGCTCCTTGCTAATGCACCTGGGAAAACAGTGGAGCTTGATTCAAATCTTTGGGCCCCAGCACCCACGTGGGAAATTCAGAGTAAGGTCTGAGCTCTCATGGCTCCTTAGCTTCCATCTGGTCCAGCCCTGGATGTTGTGCCCATTTGAGGAATGAACCAGCGAATGGAAGATCTCTCTCTCTGTCTTTCCTTCTCTCTCTGTAACTCTGCCTTTCAAATGAATAAATAAATCTTTAAAAAAAAAACACTCAACATATTATTTAAGAAAAAAAGGCAGTCCCAATTTTCAATGCATGAATGAAGTTTAAGTAGAACTTTTTCCATTTTAGTGAACTAATCTTTCCTTCTCTGTATACACTAATGATTCCTACCCATTTTGTCTGGCTGCAACTCTCAACAAAGAAGGATCCCAGTGGCCATAATTTTTGATGGAGAGGGCATGGAATGGGGACAGGGTGGTCACTGGAAAAGCAGCGTCAGGAAACTCGGATGCACCTACCTGTGACAGGTTTTCCATTCCTTGAGAGTCTAATAACTCAGAGGAAACAGAGAGGAGATGATGCTGACCATGGTTATCACAGCAAACACTCTTTTGTTGTTTTTAAAGAATATCACTCTTCTTTAAATTATTATTGTCGGGGGTTTTCTGTAAAAGAAAATAAGACATATTCTATCTATACATTATACAAGTAAGGAAAGTCAAGTTATAAGAAGTCAGTAGCAATAACACATATATACAATACTCAAGTAGTGTCTGGTACGTTAAGTATTATGCACAGCTTTGCTATTTTATCTTTGACTTTTTCTCCCCCATGGTAACTCTATGAGTTAGTGTCACTGTTAGAGTTTAAAGATAGAAAAAATGAGGCCCAGGATGACTAAGCAATAATGTCATGAGCCAGTATCTATACTCAGCATTCTGTCTCCACCAACCGTGCTCTTAAGTAGGCTATCATCCCACTCCCTGACTTAAGGAATCTGACCAATGGGTCACGTGGCCAAGATCAGCACTGTCTCTTGTCATGCATTCCAGTTTTCCCACCAAGTCTGTCTCGTTTCTCTTAAAAGAAGTATGTAGAGGCAAAAATTAGAGTAAGCACACAAGATAACTTCAAATAGGCTGCAGAGAGAGGATGGCCTGAGGATAAATGCATTTGGATCTCATCCTTCTCCTTGGAAAATCCCCTGAGAAATGTACCCACTACACACTGTACATGCATTTGTAGCAAGATCTGGGGCAGCCTGGGAGTGGAGACTGGCGTTCCTGTACATTCCCCTTGCAGAGCGCCTGCCCCTATAAAATGCTCCATCTGGATTGTGGAATGAACTGTAGAGAGAGAGAGAGAGAGAGGGAAAATAAAACAAAGTCTTGCAATGTCTGAATACCTATGCCAAGACAAGATCCTTCATATCCATTGCCAATGTTGTCTTAGTCATGACCTCTAAAATGCTTGCATTGATCTTCCTCAGGAAAAGAGGTTATCCGTGCTTCCCAGAAAATAATTCTCTGTCTATGTGCCACATCTCCTAAACAATCAGCTATGCTTAATTGTGGACATGGATGTGATACTATTCCAAATCAAATGTAGATAAGTAGTCTTCCTGTTTGTTATTTAATTTCTAAAAGACACAATGATTACATATTACATGGACTCAGTGTCATAATTGGAATTCAATTTTTCCAGTCAAGCAAGAGAACCATGACAAAAACACAAACTCGGGTCAGAGGAGTTGGCCATTCATGACCAACAGTCAACCTGACCAGTCACTTGGTGCCTTTAAACCTCGATTTCTCCATTTGCAAAACACAAATGAATAAACAAATGTGGGAAAAGGTTTCATTAAACTTTAGGCACTAAAAATTGGTTCTCACTGATTACTACCAAAAAGAAAGGACTTCCGGCTCTTTCAATGAACTACACTGAAACAGTTTTGATTTCTCATTTCTGGATTTCTGAATTTGATGTCAGATGTCTGGAAAAGTCACCAAATCACACAGTCAGATCGTGCCCTCTACATGGTTTCAGTGTAATTAACTCCCATCTTTTCACAGCAACAGAGCACAAGAAGAGTTTATGCTGAGAGTGAGGATGCCTGAGTCCACAATGGCTGCATGACATTAATCTCAAGCAAGTCACACCTCCTCCCCAGCTGTTGGTAAAAAAGATTTCCCCCTTACCATGTAGGGACCGAATGTAAACTGTTCATAAAGGCAAATGCTTGGCTGGCACCGCTGCTCACTTGGCTAATCCTCCACCTGTGGTGGAGCACTCTGGGTTCTAGTCCCAGTTGGGGTGCTGGTTCTGTCCTGGTTGCTCCTCTTCTAGTCCAGCTCTGTACTGTGACCGGGTAAGGCAGTGGAGGATGGCCCAAGTGCTTGGGCCCTGCACCCACATGGGAGCCCAGGAGGAAGTGCCTGGCTTCAGATCGGCGCAATGCACCGGCCATGGTGGCCATTTGAGGGGTGAACCAATGGAAAAGGAAGACCTTTCTCTCTCTCTCTCTCTCTCTCTCTCTCTCTCTCTCTCTCTCTCTCTCTCTCTCTCAATGTCTAACTCTGCCTGTCAAAAAAAAAAAAAAAAAAAGAAAAATGCTTCCAAAGTGGGATTCAAAGGAGTTAACAGGAATTACAGGTGGACTCAGCCAAGTATGGAGTTTGGGGGAGAGCAGAGGCTCCCAAGAGCATTGTAGAAAGCCATCGTAGGAGGCTGGTGAAAGTGTCTCCTGAGTGAGGAGCTCTCAGCCACGTGCTAGGATCTGAAGGGCTCCTGCGAGCTCAGCTCCCTACTTCCAGACAGATAATCAAGTCACCTGATTTAGAGAACTCCAATTAGGTTAAGGATCATATACTTTCCCTTATACCCATAAGAGAAAGTAACTTATTTGTAGCATGTTAACTATTTTTCATGTATCATTTTCAATCAATTATCACCCAGTAGACAGGCACTTAAAAATAGAACAAAAAATTGATGTTTTCAAGAGAGAATGAAAAGAGGAGTTCTGAGCTCTCACAAGAAAAGGACAAACTTGTGTCCAGAATTTCAGATGCTGGGTCTGCCTGCAATGCGGGCATCCTACATGAGCACTGGTTCAAGTCCCAGCTGCTCCACTTCCCATCCAGTTCCCTGCTTGTGCTTCTGGGAAAGCCGCAGAAGATGGGCCAAAAGTGCTACCCAGATAGAGTTCCAAGATCCTGGCTTCCTGGCCCAGCCCCAGCAATGTCAGCCATTTAGGGAATGAACCAGTAGATGGAAGACCTCTCTCTCTCTCTCTCTCTCTCTCTCTCTCTCTCTCTCTCTGTCTTTTCCTCTGTCTGTAACTCTGCCTTTCAAATAAATCGAATAATATTTTTTAAAAAGGAGTTTCATATGCCTTAGAAGATGGGTGGGGTCCCTGAGGCACGTTAAGGAATATCCTGGTCAAACAGAAGAGACTGAGATAATTTTCTCTACCTAGGCATGCCCTTCAAGGTCCAACCCAAGTTCCACTTGCCAGCGGGTCTTCTCAGATGCCTCCTGCTCCCCTGACCTCCCTAGCCTCTGGCCTGATGTGCCCTTTAAAGCTATTTGAAATTTCATGTGTATGTCAATCTTGTCCCCAGTCTGGGTTATACACTTATAGAAATGGAATTGATTTATGTGTGTTTTCTGGGCAGTGCCGGGCTTCCAGTGTCTTGAGACTTGGCCTGCATGACACTACCAGCTGTCCTGTGACCATCTCTGTAGCACACGGAGCAAGATCAAAGACTCCTTCTGCCCAGAAGCTAAAATATCAGAAGGACCAAGACTGTTTAGCTAAAGAGCCAGTCCCTTTATTCCAGCCTCAAAAATTTATTTTTTCATTTCTTTTCCAACTCTTGACCTTAAAAAAGAGGGCAAGAAAGAAAGAACACATTAATCTCCCATTTTTGGTAAGTTATGTCCTCTTATGTCAGTGGCAAGAAAACCAAGCACTACTGTATGAAACACAAAAACAAGATTTATTCACTCATAATTGCATTCCTATTAGATCACTTATCCAATATGTTTGTCTTGCTACACTGGAACACGAGCAGGGAGTGGAAAAACCCACAGGATATATAGCAAAGTGCCGTGCATGACAATGTGAATTAAATAAACATAATTTACCAGTTCTAATAAAATCATTTTTATTTATGTGTGAGTGCTAATGCGTTCTGACATGCTCCTAATTTCTGTTTTGTTGTTTATGAAATAGAAACCTGACAATTCACTAAATCATTATGAGCAATCCCTTTTAAAATCTGTTCCGTTTGCCGGACACAAATTATTTTTTATTTATGAATTGTGTTGGTTTCAATGACTCAAAGTAAGCAATAAGGAGTAGATAAGCAAAATGATTGCCTAATGCCACAAATGAAAGGGTCCTCACCACAAACATTACTCCACTATGATGGCCCTGGTGCCCAGAATCCCATTTGTATTGCTTTATTATGTTAAAGAGCTTATCAAGGAGATCTTTGGACCCAGCAGGGTTTTTGTCAAAACTAGAACACTGAGTTTTAAAAACATTTGTGGAAGGTTTATTTGCAAAGGGACTAATTACAAAGGGGTGAACAGAGGTTAGGGAAATCGGATTGGAAAGGGCAAGTACCCAGGCGAGCAGCTGTAGAGCCACCCCAGCCCTGAGCCAGGTGCAGCAAGCTGAAGAAGAGGTTATTAAGTCCTAGAAGGCAAGACATCCTGCAGGGTAACTCTTCTTGAAAGGAGCAAAGGAGTAGATATTTTGTTCAAGAGACACAGCACCTCTAGCAAAGCGACTGGGCCAGTGCCCGGAAAAAGCAGGCCCTGGTGCAGAACTATGAGACACAGCTCTGGGGAATGAAAAAGATGAAGCCTCACCAATTTCAGGTGGTAGGAAGTTCACAGCCCAGGGCTGCCCCTCACACAAATCATTCAGAGTTTAGCCAGGGTTGGCAGAAGGCAATGGGATTATGGGATTTTAATTTTCTTTTAGTTGTTGGAAATGTGTTACTGTTATGTATAATCCTTGCTCTTTCCAAAAAAGGGCAGAAACCAAAGGCACATCTTACATTGCTAGCAATACTTTTATATTAAAATGAGCATAAAGTTTGATTTCTTCAACCGAATAAAATAATATACCGAAGGATAAAGCTTATCATACTTCTTTATATTTCCCTAATACCACAATAAAAATTGGCTCATTGATTAAAGAGTACAGAATATATATCATGCTAAGTGACAAAAATTATAAACTATTTAAAGGAGAGTATTATAGCATTTCACCAAGTCATGACGTAGTCCAGCATTCAGGAAGCTATACCTGCCCAATTTTTGGAAGAGATCTGGTTTTGTTTGCTTATGTTCTAATATGGTAAACTTTGTTGGTGGGCTTAGGAGATTTAACATTAATTTCTTAATTGTTTATTGGGTAGATTAAGAATTCCCTTTGCGTGGACTCCATTGGATTATTGATTTTTTTATACCCTCCTCCCTACAGGTAACAAAGTGAAGCTCAGCCTAGCTCCTAGCCCATGGAGGACAAATTAGAGGATTCTGCACATAAGTGTTGATAAAGGGAATTTAACACAACAGACCTGAATTGATAAGATTTTACTTTAATATTTAACAAAGGAAATTAAGCCAGATAGTGAAGAATAAAGTTTTCATAATCAGCTTCACCCCCCAAAAATACTGGATGAGTTCTGTGAATGAAAGAAAAAATGGAATTTAGCAAAATGGGGTAGATGTTTTTTAATTACAATCACTAATGTAGCCAAAGTATTCAAAATCCAAGGTTCTAAACTGTGTCACGTAGCCAGCTATCTCCAAAGGCTTTTCCTTCTCTATCCTTGTGTGTATTATCAAAGCCACACAAAGGTAGCCCCAGCTAATTATTTATTTCAGACCAAGCTCAGCCTCCCGATTTTATGTGGCTTTCTTTCTTTCTTCTTCAACTGATGGAGTAGATGGAACTCAAGATGATTTATTTCCATCTCCTCTGGATATGCAGTATATAAGGCAAGCCCATTAAAAAGCAGTCACAGAGCAGCTGCATTAGGAAAGCAATGGAAAGTTTCCATTAAAAGTCCAGATAGAATCATAGAAAGTTAGAGGTACAAGGATCTTTAGAAACCATCTCATTAAACTATGCACGAGAAGCATAAAACAGAGTAATTCAAAGTCTTAAAAGTCCTTGCCAGTGTCATTCTTCTCTCATTCATTTTATGGCTTCATTTCGTAGCCCTGTTCCTGGAGGTCACTGTCTTTCCATGATCTGTGCCCCTGCTTTATTCCAGGTCCCAGCGGGTCAGATTTTTGCCAAGCTTGACCTCAGACTCCCCCCTTCACTCTCAGCCTCACCCAGACTCACAACCTATCCCCTATGTCCATGGAATTCAAAGCAGAGATTTCTTGCCCAGAGGGTGTCTGATTCTCAGAATATATTTTACCATTTCATAGCCCTCCTAGAATTCTTCTGTCCCTTTCTTGTTTTCATATTAATTATTCAAAACCATAAACTCTCCTAGTTTCACTCTCCACTACAAAAAACAAGACGTGTAGATGCCTTGACACAACTGAGATCTCAGTTTGGGGCTGGAACTCTGGGGTCCCTGAGCCCTAGGCACAGCTAGAAAATGGTGAAGCAGCCTTCCTCAGATGTATTCACAGAATTAAGGAAATCCCTACAAAAACTTCATCTTGAGATTAAGTCAAAATTCTCTTGTTGAGTCCCAAGAGAGTGGGCATTGCTGGAGATTGGAGAGGAAGAATCCAACTACCATGCAGTGTCTATCTCTTAGATGATTTATTCCAGACTGGCATGAAGAATCCCAGGCTGAGAAGCCTGCCATGAACAACTGAGTGAGAATTGGAAGAGAAGGAAGCTAAAAGCAAAGGATGGTTGTAGAATTGACAATGACAAGAGAAAGCGCCCTCAGTGTAAACATGGGTCCCTTGGCATCTGGCATCGGCAGCCTCTTTTGAATGAGTGAGCATTGGAGAAACAGATTATGATTTGGCAATGGCAGCAATGGAAGGTGTTACCACAGCAAGCCAGCATAAGAAAGAAAGAAATGGCAATGCCTTATGGCGGTTGAAGATGCTGTTGGCAAAACACATGAGAATCCTGTTGATAATCTACTGATTTATTTTGTAAAATTTCATATACGGGTGAAACTGGCCTCTTTGCAGAAATTCCATTTTTGTCCTTATAATGTACTGGAGCTTTTTTTTTTCAGGTATAAAAAGCTTCATAAGATATCAAAACTAAAATTACGATTGCCTCAAACAGCATGGACTTGTCTCAACACTGAACATCTTTATATCACGTTGACAATTCATTTCATTTAAAGGGTCATATTAACCAGCCACACTAATGCCATGTAACCAACCACTGGAAACCTCAGGTGCTTACAACTTACATCTGTTTCTTCCTTGCTTGTGAGAAAGCTGGTGACCTGGGGCAGCTCTTCTGTAGGCTGTGAGCTGACTGAACTTGGTTCCAGGAACTTACTGAGTGCAGTCTGTCTTAATTGCTCCACACTCTCTTTGAACGAGCAGTTATGTTCTTTCAGTGATGGATCACAGGAACACAAGAGCCAAGTCCAACCTCTCAAGCACACCTAAGGTCTCACAACAATCGCATTACAATGCTATTGACCATGCAAGTCACATGGCCAGTCCAACATATAGAAAGAAAAGAAATAGACATCCCACATCTAGCACAATGTCAGGAGAAGGAGCAAGAAATTAGAACAATAAATCTATCACACAAGATTTATTTGATGTTTACTATTTCAATGGAAACAAGAACAATCTTTCTCATCTCCTGTTTTCTTCAATCATTGTTTACTAGTTCAGTCATAATGTATTTATTTATTTATAGTATCTTACTTGGCACAGAACCAACCAAATAAATGTCTGTTCAATAAATACAACTATTAGAGGGAAAGCTCATTAGTGGTTTTATTTCTTCCAGTTCCTTTTTTCCTCTTTTTTTTTTCTTTCCTTATTTCAAAAATGCCCAGCTGCATTTTCAAACTTCTACTTAACTTTCATCAAACTGATCTCGGAATGTGGCCCCCTTAAAGTTTCCCAGAAGTCCCATCTGAGGTGCCATATATGATACTGGAATTTGGGGTGCCATACGATATCACCATATGCTTATTAATAAATCCCCAATATTAATAAGCCCATGTGGTTCCTGCCTAATATTCAGAGAAGAATTCTGAATACCGCATAAATGAACAAGGCAGCGTGGCACATTTTAAGCTTTTATTCAGAGCAAAAGATGCATAGCAGAGTGAGGGCCCTGTCTATAGGGGAGGGGTAAATCTGGGTTTATACCGAGCACCAGGAACCAGCCACGTGGAGGAGCATCCAGGCCAGGAAGCATGGCACTGGTGGCCCACCGGCTCCATGCCCTGGAGGCACAGGGCTGGCAAGAGGCAAGGAAAGGAAGGGGGCGGCACACTGTGTCCCAGGCTTTTAACCTACTTCCAAAGGGGAGTGGTTAATTAACCTGATTGGCCAGTGGGTGCTCAGGTGTGGCCAGGTAGGGGCATGAGGTCACACAGGGGTGTGGCGAAGGCGTGGCCTTCCAGCTCACAACCTGATCAATTTTATCCTGTATGCTTGCCTACATCACAACTACCTCAGAGGAAGATTATTTGGCAGTTGTCTAAAAGACTAGTTCCGCCTAACACTGAGTTATATTCAAGGTCAGATTCCAAATCAGTGTGTCCTGATTTCTAAAACCGTAAAAACTTTCTACTTGTTTAATATCAGGAGAAGTCTCTTTGGAAGACTTCCGTTATCTTAGGTGACTCTCAGCTCTCATCTCTGCAACACTGGTGAACATTGCAAAATAGAAAAGGAAGAGCAAGGAACACTGTGAAATGAATGGGAGACTGATAAATCCAGCAACAGCCCTCCAGCACCAAGGATTCACAAGGCTTCCATTGAGAAAGCAATGGAAATGGCAGAGAAGCACGTGTGTGGATCGCCTACCCAATAGCTGCCTTTTTCTTTCTTTTGAAGACAGCGAGAGAGAGGGAGGGAGAGAGAGAAGGGAGGGAGGAGGAAAACAGGGAGAAAGGTAGGGAGAGAGAGAAAAGAAAATGGATTTGGTAAAAGACAGAAAATCTATACCCAGTATTTTTCTAAATGGTTTATTATATCCAAATTATGTTTCTGTATTACATTAGTGGACTTCACATCTTGTCCTATTAGCATCACACCATGACAGCGTTTGCATTTGCTTATCAGGCACAGATTAGGAGATGATTGCTTCTGGCTTGTTTGAGTGCAGAAAGGAACTAATTTGATTAGGTAGAAAACTGGAGCTGCCACTTTGCCCCTTGGGGAAAGAGATGTCACCTATCAACTCTTTTGCAATCAAGTGTATCCACATACTTTGAAAGAATGCCTAACAATATGTTGTGGGATGTCTTGGTCCTGGACACAACTCAACATAACTAAACAGTAATCACTACAAAATTTTCCTTTGGCTATTTATTTGTCACATATGTGGTATTCAATTATTCCTGAATACCCCTCCCCAGAAAAAGATAAAGGAACAAAAATCAAAAAGGGAGTGAATATTTAAACACAACTTGAACTATGCATGAGACAAAAATACACCAGGTCTAGCTTCTGGAAGAAGCCATTGGATGCTGGACAGTGTTTCAGGATGAAAGCCTGGAATTTTCTCTCTTTGGTTCACAAAGTCCTCCAACTTAGTCTTTTTTTTTTATCTCTCCTGGCCTCAAGGAAGTGTCCAAACCAGTAATCTAAAAGGCTTACAGGTCGCAGAAGTTAGTTGTAATTCTAACAAACATGTACAGACTGGGAAGGAGTAGGAGCTTTTTCACCTTATGAGGGAACAAGTAAGGAGAGTGGATCATGGTTCCAAAAATGTAGAACAAAGAGAGGTTGGCTCTGGGAAGTAACAAAATGAATAAGTAATTCCACCAACCTAAATGCCCAAGTGCTGTCCTATGCCGTTGTGTGATGTACCCCAGTTCGTAGGAGCTTTAGTTGTGTTTTATAACCAGCTATTTTTAAGAGATTTTATTTAATTTTTATGTATTTATTTTCATTTTATTTAAAATGCAGACAGAGAGAGGGGAAGAGAGATCTTCCATCTCCTTGTTCATTCCCCAAACACCCAAAAGACAGGGCTGGGCCAGAGGACTGGAACTCGATCTGGGTCCCCCTCATGGGTGGCAGGGAACCAACTACACCTGACACCTCCCCAGATGTGCATTAGCCATAAGCTGTAATAAGAAACAGAGCCAGGAATCAAACCCAGGCTCTCCTCTATGGGACGTGAGCCTTCAAAATGGCATCTTAATTGCCAGGCCAAGTGCCAACCCAAAGCTATTTTAATAGTCTCATCCAGTACAGCCTTTCTTAAAGCTATAGGAGCAACCAATGGTTGACTATTTCCCACCCTTCAATTATGTTTCAAGTGCCCTTAACATCTTTTCTGTCTACCCCATCCTCATTTGTTGCCAATGAAGGAAATGTCATTTCATCTACTCAAGATAATCAATGAGTGATGATGGGAGGAACATTTGGTAGACATTTCCAAGTTCTGGGGGAATTCAAGTGTGACCAAGAAGCTACAAGATGCCAGTAATTTCACAGATGTGATCATGACCTCTAAGCCATCTCTGACTACAGCTTAAGAGGAAAAACAAATCCAAATCCAATATACAGGAATAGCAGTGAAGGAGAGCAAGATCAACAATGAAATAATTGCATCTTGACCAGAAGTATCAAAATTCCTTAATCTCTACAATCTAATTTCAATAATGAATTCCCATTGTTCCAAAATTATATGAAATACAGTTCAAATTCAACCATTCTTGCTCATCTCTGCCCCATGACCATATTAAAGTTCTGTGACCTGATGCATGACCAAGGCACGAGAGAGCCATCATCTGTACATGTTGAGTACTACTGAAGTATTCCCTCCATCCTACATGCTCCTTCCAGGCCCATAGACCAGCTCCTCTGCCATGCCTGGACATGGAATCTCCAATAAGAATGGAAAGTCCATGCCAGTGGAGTCACCTCCCTCTCCTCTTCCTTGAAAACTCCAGACCTCTCCATCTCCCACTATTCCAAACATATTTGTAATTCCTTTAATTCTATATTCTCCATACCTGGTATTTCATGGTAGATTTTGATGGTTCATGGACCCTGGAACTACAGAAAACTATTATCTTCTCCCCAAAAACCAGAAATGGCTTGGAGTTTCACCCATCTCATGAGGCAAAGGAAGAAGTTTGCATCCCATTTTGCTGGGATTTCAAAGAAAAGGGAGGCAGGAAACCTCAAATTTTCATGTTACAACATTATACCCATTTATTCCTGCCACACATTCTTCCAATTATTCTAGTAGATCTCCTCTAAAGAACTAGATTGTTACTTCCATTTTTGTCAGCCATAAAGACAGCTCACAATACCTGGCAGTGCAACAAACAGATTTTCAAAAGATCCTGTTCAAATGACTGGAACATGAGAACAGGGCTGTGATTGGAACATGATGCCCACCTGGAGGAACCATGATACACTGATCATCTAACCTTGGATATTTCCTGCTACTTGAAGATTAGAACTCTCTTGAAGCAATACCTACCTGGATCATAGCTGAGTTTGCCTAACACTTTGGATGCTGTTCACTGGATTGCCCAACTGTCAACAATGGGATTAGACCTGCACGTGGGTTGGTCGACCCTGTCCCCATCCTACTCCATATCAGCCAGGTGGCTGAGGGCCCAGACTCAACACCCATACTTTATGGAGCAGAATTATTATTCCATGGGTGCTAATCCACTGGAGGTTCCAATAGTCTTTCTTCTTGATTGGCACTGAGTAGGAGCTCAAAAACAGATTTTGCTTAGCTTTGTTGGTTTTAGGATTGCATTGAGGTGAACTGAAATGAGGTGAAGACACCTGGTCCCAATCTTAGAGACACTGGGCCATTTGCCAATGGGACTGAAATCAGGTGGTTCAGGATAAGACTAAGATAAAACTCTAGTAATTATACTCTCCCATATCATTTCATAGTATCTTGTCCAGTTGTTAAAGGGTCTTTATGGGAAGGTACAGGTCACACTTAATTCTTGTCCCTCTCAATTTACCTATTCCATATTTTATTTCATAACCTTCTGCAAATTGGATGTGAATGAACCTGAGAAGCTCGTTTCTAGTTAAAACTATTAGAGGGCAAAAGTGTAACTGAGGTTACCAAACTCGGATTAATATGCCCTCTAGAGCCAGACTGAGGTAAGCGTAATGGGACAAAAGAAAATCTTGGACATAGCTTGTATTGATGGGACATAACTTAGTGGACCCCACATCACCCTTACAGGGTACTAGCTCTGAATGACACAAAGGTGCCTACCTGCCAGGGTGTTTGACCTTCCATCCCTATTATTTCGTCCTGCTAGAAAATCTCTGCCTATGGAGACAATGACTTATCAGGAAGGACCAGCAGTCTTGAGGAGGAAATATTTGCTGATGGCACAGCCACTCCTCAAAGCTTCTGGTAGAAAAGAGTAACTGTCCCATAACACTCCGAGAGAGACCAAGAATGTGACCTGTCTCCCGCACAGGGCCAGCCTTACAAGCGAGCAGAATGGGTGAATGGCAGATAGATTTCGTTTATAGAAAAGCCTGCCAGCAAGAACCTTGTGGTCAAAAATACCAGTCTCTGGGCCAGTGTTATGGTCTAGAAAGTTAAGCCACGCTTATGACATCAGCACTCCATACCAGAGCACCAGTTCAAGTCCCAGCTGTTCTGCTTCCGGTCCAGCTATCTGATAACGCACATGAGAAGCAGTGGATGATGGCCCAAATACTTGGGGTCCTTGCCACCCATGTGGGAAGCCACAATGGAGTTTCTGGCTCCTGGTTTCAGGTTAGCTGAGCCCTGGCGCTTGCAGGGGGATGAACCAACAAATGGAAGATCTCACACTCCCTCTCTCTGTGTTGCTCTTACCTGCAAATAATTAAATAAATATCCAAAAACAAAAATAGCAGTCTTCAACACTTTTTTCAAAAAATATTGAGGAAATTTTGGAGAAAAGAAAGATGTCTTTGACTGCAAAGCCTGAAGGGCAAGGCTCCCTCCCTCCCTCCCTAGACTTGCTGGATTCCCTCCCTCTGCCTCCTTCAATCCTTCTCTTACACACACATACTCAATTTTAGTTCATGTTTACACACAGTATTCGGGCTTATCAAGACATAGTCTCTATTGAGGTCAGTCTTTTCTTTAAAGGAATTTTCCTACAAAAACACACTAAGAACAGAGCGTTTTCTACATACAACCCCTGCCAAATGTGTGTCTTAGAAAAATGTTCTCACTCCAGCAATGAGAACAGGTTCCCTTGCAGGAATGCGGAGGCAGGGAGATCTCGTAGTGACCCTCTTCAATGCTCAAGGAGGGGACAGGAAAATGCATATGCCCAGGTCTCAAAAGCCTGCGGGTTCACTGAAGACCAAAGGACCCCTCATACCCCATTCCACAGCCAACAGCTTGACGCAGACCATACGAGGTCTCAGCAACATCAGAGTTCAATGGGTTGGTTGCCCAAATATTTTTGGTAGTTCTCAGAGTATCTCATACATTCAAATCACATGTAGGTCCCAGTCCCACAGCAGTGCTCTGATCCAGCCACATCTGCAGTCACAAATACTTGAAAGAGTGTGCCTTCATCTCGCCTGCCTGACCCTTGAGCAGCCAGAACTGCTGTTTGTTTTAACTTCTGCCCAGAGCCATTCTCTCCCTGTTCAGTGCATGATGGAGAAATTGTCTCAGACTCCAGAGTCCTGACTCACAGGTAGAGAAGTCAGACTCCTTTCCATCTTGGCCTCTGCCTTCATCTTGTCATTCCTTTCTTCTCATAGAGCAAAACTACTTTCTCTTGGGCTCCCACCGCCTTGTCAGTTCTTTCTTGCAAGACTGAGTGGGTGGGTTCATTCTGTTCCCAAATGCCAAGTATCAGAGAAGACATATCTCTCTAATATTTATAGTACTGTATGCAAATGTCTTTAAAAACCAAATTGTCATTTTATAATAATAGTAACGATTGTTATCATACATTTATATGATAAAAATTGAAATAGAGAAATGTTAAATATGCTCTGCTTTAGACTTTCATTCCCTACATGATTTCCATGATCCAAAGTTTTTCTAATAATTTTTAGTTGGCATTATAAAGATTAGCACCAGAACCAGCAATTTTTATAACACCATGTAACAGTAGTGTGCAGTAAATATACTACATAGATTGCATATATTACATATAGCATATTATTGATATGTAGTAGCTCATCAGTCATCACAAAATCCCTGTTAACCAAATAATGGACCATGCAATGCTTTGTAATAAGGGCCCTGCCTGCCACCCAGTCACATAGATTGAGGCCAGTCCTTCGAGCAGAAAAGGGTTGTATTATGATTACTGCCACTCCCCAGTAAAGAGCTGGAAGAAATAGATCTCAAATCTGCCTTCCCAATCGGGGAGTGAAAGAAAAGATTTTCAGTTAGGAAGGAGAAACCTGGTCTGTGGAAATGTTTGTCCAGGCAAATCTTAACTGGGGAGACTTGAAATCAAGCCAGCACAGTAAGAGGGACTTTTAATTTCAGGTTTCTCTGCTTGAGGCTCCCAAGTTCAGTGTCGCTCCACTGACTTTGGTTCTGCCAGTCAGAGCCTTCTTCCTTTGTGCAAGCCAAGGCCTGGCAATCTGCAGCTCCCACTCGGGGTTCTCTCTGCATATGCACAACCATGTTCTAAACAGCAGGGATGTAGAAAATTATAAAACAAGGAAACGGCCAGGAAAAGAATGGGAAATCACAGCAAGAGGTTTTTATGTTTGGGGTCAAGGGGAAGCCTAGGAAAAGAGCAGTCTGGTGTCACCTTGACCCCGGGAAGTCTGGTTGAAGAGCCTGCACCGCTCTGTCTCCAGCCCCTCAGGATGTGCTCATCACGTATTTCTGATTTGTGAATTTTATCCAGCATTTACTGACTCCCCACCCTTTTCCTTTTCCCTTCTTCTTTCTCTTAATTTTTGGTACCTTACTAGTTTCCATTCTATTACTGATTTTGACTTCAAAATATTTAAACTTCAATTTTTGGATCCATCAGGTTTTTTTTTTCTTTTGAGTCTCCATTGCATAAAATAAAGAACTCAAAGCCTCTAGAATTTCTTCTACCCCATTTGAATTGCCCAAGGCAAACAGCAATGTAATTACTTTTACAGTATAAAGAGTTAACACCCGGAGCTACACAATAACATATAAATGATAGATTTTTCATGATTTCTCTGCAATTGATTTCCAAAGATTAAAAATGGAAACAGAATTTTTACAAAACTAACAGCACAAAGAATAGTTACCATAGAACCAAGTAGTACAGTGTGATGGATCTCATAGAGAGTGAGCTATAGTCTTTGCTATTAAAATAGTACCATAACAAATACAAGGCCATCAAAGTGTAGATGGGGGCCAGTGTTGTGGCATAGCGGGTAAGGCCTCCACCTGCAATGCCAGTATCCCATATTGTCACCAGTTCAAGTCCCAGGTGATTCACTTCTGATCCAGCTTCTTGTTAATGTGCTTGGGAAAGCAGTAGATGACCCAGTACTTGGGCCCCTGCACCCACCATGGGAGATCCAGATATAGCTCCTGGCTTCAGCCTGGCCCAGTCCCAGCCATTGCAGCCATTTGGGGAGTGAGCCAGCGGGTAGAAGATAACTCTCTCTCTCTCTCTCTCTCTCTCTCTCTTTCAAATAAATAAAAATAAATCTTCAAAAAAAAATCAAATGTAGATGAAGTAAATCTTCTTTTCCTATATTCATGATCTTCTCAACATTTTGCCAGGTTTGTTCGTTTCTACCTAAGCTATAACTTCCTTAGATAGATGGACAGTTTTTTGAGAGTTTCGACTACAAAAGATGACACAATGTCACCCCTCAATGAGCTCTCCCACCTGCTGCCTCACTCTTTGAACTCCCCCTCCCCAGCTCCTGATCCTCCAGCTCCAGCCTGGACTAGTGTCTTTGGACACACTAGACTCCTTGAATCCTGGAATCACTCCCTCAGGCACACTTAGGTTCAGATCACTGTTCTGTGAAGTATTTGCATTTTCCTGGAACATATCCTCATTTGTCCCTCCATCCCCCAGAAGGAGAAGAGAATAAATGTTTCTCTGAGTCTTTATGTAACTGGAAATGTTTTTGTTTTGCCTTGTCATTTGCTATTTTGACTGGAAAAAGATTCTAGATTTCAAATGATTTCCCCCAGGCTTTAAAGAACTTGTCTCTTGTTTTCTCACAACAGTGCTGATGATCGTATTCTTATTCTTTGTCGAAAAATTGCTTGCGCTTTGTTGTATTCTCTCTGAAGCTTTCAAGATTTTTTTCTTTGTGCCTGGCTTCTTACATTTTAATGAGGATATATCAAGCTGTTGGGTTATTTTCCATTCATGTACATTAGTATTCATGGGCCCTTCCTGTTGAAGGCTTCCATCCTTTTGGGAAATTTTCTTCTACCATTTTCTGTTTCCTCTCATATTTTTTTTCTTGAACTCCCATCATACGATTGAGCCCGTGGGTTGGTCCACCTAGGACTTGGCTTCATCATGCTGACTTTCATCTCTTTATTTTTTCATCTCTTTGCTTTTTTCTCTTTGTTTTTATGCTCTGGAAGATTATTATCACATTTTCTTTCACCCCCTTGTGCTGAGTTGCTCATTTCAGCAATCGTATTTGTAAACTACAAGAACTTTCCCCTGTTTCACAAGGAATTCTTCGTGCTGAATGCAATATTTTCTCAAAGTAAATTCAAGCAACACAAGCATTAAATATTTTTCAAAAATATCTTCCATGAGCTCAGTTTCATCAATCAATTGTCTCTTTGAGTAAAATAAATATCCCAAAAGAAATGAAGGTAAATGCATTGTAAACTTTTGTTATCCATTCATATGTACCAACAAATGATTTGATTGTTATTATAGGTCACAGGAATTAGTTTCATCTGCTACTAATCCCTGCCTGAGTAAGAGGGACTATTAGATTTTTTTGTGTTTTAGGTGAGGCATGTTATATGGCAGGCTTGACAAATCACATTGGGCACCAGCCAATCAGGATAACCTTTCTTTCCATGGACAGATGAGGAGTAACTACACTGACAGATCCACACTGTCCCTGGAACCTAGGAAGATGCTCTATGTCTTTAAGAACTGGGTCATCGGGTTGTGCCCGAGCCCAGATGCTTATTAGCAGAGTCTCAGCAGGTGCAAGATGAGCCAATGGATCTGGAATTTTCAGGTAGAAGTGTGACTGTTCAATGTGAACTTTGACCCCTTCCATTTTCTTCTCCAGACCTGCCGATTCTGTACTTGTTATTTTCCAAGGCTCCTTCCAGGAGATCTGCTCCTTATTGGTCTTTGTCTTTTTCTACTTCATACTACGGCTTCCTCTGCATTGTTCACCTGCGGAAGTGACCCCACCCTCTTCCCGTCTTAGAAAATCCCCCAAATAAAGAAAATATTTTTGTATTTCTTCATAGCTAACTGTAATGTGACTAATACAGAAGGAGAGATAAACACATGAACTCGGGTGGCCCTTTTGAATGAGAAAAATTACAGAATATTTTCATCTTCAAGAATTTCTGACCCAAAAATGCACATGCATCTCTTGCAGTCCCTTCTGTTGGGATCTTACAGAACACCTGCACAAGCAATGGGGGCACAAGACACAACCCCTTTTAGGGATTGCCCATTGAGAGGAGAAGGAAAACTGTTCCCTAGAGAAAAGAAAAGACAAAGGGGCCTGACTAACTGAGATCAGATCCACTACAGGAAAACAGAAAATGCATGGGTGTGGAGTAAACCATCAGAAATCCAAATCCTAGACCCCTCATCTACAAAATGAAGATTTCACCTATAAAATGAGTATTCACAATGTCCATTTTCCCTAAATCTGTGCCTTAAACCAACATGCTGAAGTGTCTTTCTCTTTGGAACATAGTAGAGAACATCACTTAGGTAAGATCTTATTCCTCTCAAAAGATGTAGGAGTGAATTTATAATAATTGAGTTAACCAAACAGTAAATGAACTAGCTGTGCCTTGGTTCATATTCTTTAGGAGAAGAAAAATACTGCATAAGGTAAGATTAAAACCATTGTCCTCATTCAGATCGCATAACATTTGGGAAAAAGGAAAGAACTAAAAGGTGTGTGGAGAGAAATTCCATTCTTTATTCCTGTTGTTTTTCCTAGTAAGACAGCTAAAGTTCAAATCCTTAGCATAGTTTATTTTCACGTTTCCTTCATTATGCCTTAATTTAGATTCTGAATTGCTTTACATAAAGACTCAAAATTATTCTTTCTTTTGAAAGTTGACAGGATTATTTATTCTCTGCATATGATATTATACTTTTTATTAGATAGTAAGAATTTACGACTCTTTATTGATTCTATTAAAGTCAAATTCATTTCAGTTGTTTTTCTTCTGCCTAAGTCTTCTGATATAGTTATTTTATAAGCTTTTCCTTTGTTAATTGATTTTTGAATATACTTTAAGTTATTTTCTGTATTTATTTAAAGCCTTATAAACTCCAAGGGGGTCTTTAAAAAGGCATGGAAAATGTATAAACTCTGAACAAACTCTGCAGATATTTTAAACAAATTTTGCATCAAAATAAACTTACCTTTTAATTCCATTTCTCTGAGCTTTTTGAAGTGCCCCATGTTTATTAACAGTGATATTTTCCTCCATCCAGCTCCATTTATAGAGAACATCCATGAATCAGGCAGTTTGCATATAGTATTGCTCATCCTCACATCAAATCCAGTAGGTATAATCGCTCTCATTTAACAGATGAGTCACATAAGAAGTTATGGGGCCGGCGCTGTGGCACAGTGGGTTAAAGCCCTGGTCTGAAGAGCTGGCATCCCATATGGGCACCAGTTCAGGTCCCAGCTGCTCCTCTTCCAATCCAGCTCTCTGCTATGGCCTGGCAAAGCAGTAGAAGATGGCCTAAGTCTTTGGGCCCCTGCACCCACATGGGAGACCTGGAGGAAGCTCCTGGCTCCTGGCTTTGGATCGGCTTTGGACAGCTCCGGTCATTGTGGCCATCTGGAGAGTGAACGAGCAGATGGAAGACCTTTCTCTGTCTCTACCTCTCTCGTAACTCTCTCTTGCAAATCAATAAAATAAATCTTTTTTTTTTTTAAAAAGAAGAAGTTATACAACTTGCCTAGGCTCCCACAGCTACCAATGGCACAGCCAGGACTCAAATCCAGGGAAGTTCACCTTCATGCCTTCTTCCCTTTCTGCCATACTACATTGCCTTTACAGCAGACAGCTCTGTATTTCTAACACACACTTCAGCATCGCTGGCTCCTATATGTGATTACCTCTCCATCCAAAATGGCTCCTGGCATTTGCAAACTCACTGATTATACTTTAACATCCTTTTTAGCCTCTGAATTTGATTTCCATGCCTCTTAGTTTGATACCATTTTGGAGATGTTGCACAAAGGAATAATTTCCAATAACTACTGTGTTGTAGGAATAGAAAACAGTACTTATCATTTTCAACTTGCTTTTTTCTCAAACTCCTACCTATCTGTTTAGATGTAAGACATTCATTATCAAAGTTCACATTTAAAAAAAGTTCTATGTAGTGATATGCAACTATTTGTCAAAGAGGTCAAAATATTTTTTTTGGACAGGCAGTGTAAGACAGTGAGAGAGAGAGAGAGAGAGAGAGAGAGAGAGAGAGAAAGGTCTTCCTTTCCGTTGGTTCACCTCCAAAATGGCCTCTACGGCCAACGCTGTGCCAATCAGAAGCCAGGAGCCAGGTGTTTCCTCTTGGTCTCCTATGCGGATGCAGGGTCCAAGGACCTGGGCCATCCTCCACTGCCTTCACGGGCCACAGCAGAGAGCTGGATCGGAAGAGGAGCAACTGGGACAGAATCTGGTGCCCCAACCAGGACTAGAACCCAGCGCCGCAGGCAGAGGATTAGCCAAGTGAGCCACGGCACTGGCCCCAGAGGTCAAAATATTTTATAATGAAGCAGTTGGGAGTTCAGTTTGATAGACAACAAAAGCAGATCACAGAAATATATTTGAGCTCACATATTTTGATATGACAGGAAGGAAAATATATCTTATCTAAACCATTTTTTGAAATTTTAATTTACATTTATTTATTTTTTTATTATATATTTTTAATTTTTTTTTTGACAGGCAGAGTGGACAGTGAGAGAGAGAGACAGAGAGAAAGGTCTTCCTTTGCCGTTGGTTCACCCTCCAATGGCTGCCGCGGACAGCGCGCTGTGGCCGGCGCACCGCGCTCATCCGATGGCAGGAGCCAGGTGCTAGGTGCTTTTTCCTGGTCTCTCATGGGGTGCAGGGCCCAAGCACTTGGGCCATCCTCCACTGCACTCCCGGGCCACAGCAGAGAGCTGGCCTGGAAGAGGGGCAACCGGTACAGAATCCGGCGCCCCGACCGGGACTAGAACCCAGTGTGCCAGCGCCGCAAGGCGGAGGATTAGCCTGTTGAGCCATGGCGCCGGCCGAAATTTTAATTTACATTTAGTACTCTAAGAACTTATGCATGAGAGAGCTAAACTGTCTACCAAGTAATAAATAGAGTCTCAAATGGTAAACAAGCAGAAAAATATGTAGCAAGAAACAGAGATGTCAAACATTAGCTATCAGCAATCTTTGTATTAGAAGAACATTTTTGTAGTCACTCTATATCCAGTTGCTTGTTTACCAATGGCCAATGTTCTCTCCTTTGGGGACTGTTAGCACATGGGATTGGCACATGCTTAGCCAAGTGAAAAACTCACCAACACCTGCACATTAAATTTTTTCTGTTTGGTATCAAAAATCTGTAGTGAATTTAGATTAATAAAGAAACTGTGTGTATTAGAGCTGGGGTGAAAAGTGTCAAAACATAATTTCCTGACTAAAGGGACACAAGGCGCAGTATCCTGAAGAGCAGCTTGGTGATCAGAAAGAATACAGTGTGTTCTGAAAGTATAAGCACTCGTATGAGTGCGAGTTATTTTGCAATCACAAAGGTGCAGATAATACAGATTCTTATATGACATTTATCATGTTCCTCTTTTTCTCTAATGCCCAGGTGGATTTATTCTTTGAGCAAAGTCTGTAGTCATAACAGAATAATAACCAGCAATGTTTCTCAAAACAAAATCTTTTGTGTAAGCATTTTTTTTAATTTGCTACAGCATACATTCAAAGTCAAATACACAACAATCAAAAGGGATTCAATTCCCTTAATACAAAGCCAGGGAAGCAGGCTATCCCCAAGCACTTCATCCAGAGAGAATGAGCTCTGATAACATTTGAGAAACTTGAACATAATAAGCTCCTGCACAGAAAGAAAGAAAGAAAGAAAGAAAGAAAGAAAGAAAGAAAGAAAGAAAGAAAGAAAGAAAGAAAGAAAGAAAGAAAGAAAGAAAAGAGCTCAGTACAGTTGAAGTTTTAAATCATTTATCTTTTGTTGGCTCCTCTTCACCTCAAGCGGTAGGGGCTAGAAAACAAGGAAAACTTTTATATTTTGTTTGACTCTATTTATTCTCTAGATCATATACCCTATAAAGCCCAAGACACCAACAAAGCAATCATCTTCATGTTGAACCAATCTCCTACCCCATTCTTATCAGAATTCTCAAGGAGTCATCAGTAGGTAAAAACAGCCTATGATATGAGGAGAGTGGAAGGGGGAATCAAAAAATAAAATAAAAGAAGCTATAATAAACCAATGACCTCAAAACTTTAGCGCAACTAACAATCCTTCGGATGTAGGGTTTGGCTTATAAAATTAATTATTTATAGAAGTTCCCACTTCAGAACCCTAGTTCTTCTTCAAGCTTTTAAGTTTAGCTTATAGATCATGTCTATTTATTAGTCTACAAACACTAAGGATCACTTGCAAGAGGGTTTCTGAGTCACATCTAATCCTTATTTGCAAACGTTAAACACCTTCAAATACTTAAAACTGCACCCATAAATTTTAAGTACTCTAGGTGTTTGACAAATTCCTTGGTCCTTGAGCAATGATTATAAATCCAACAAAGTAGGCTCAAAAACACAATGAACTTAATATTCTCCTAATTGTTCCAATCCTATACATACTCTTGTGATATTTTCAATAGGCTATTCTAGACTACCACTCTAATGACCAGCTCCTCTAAAGTAGTCCAAGCAAAAAACTCATTTCAAACATAAAGAGTCCTTCACACAAAATAGTATAATCAGCTCTCAGTCTCTTAGCTATCATTATACACAATTCCAAATAGTCAAGAAGTAAAATATGTTGGCCCGCTAAGGACGACCATGACCTTCTCATTTTAAGATTGCACAAGGACTCTGAGAAAAGGTCAACTTAATTTTTGCCTGTTTGGATTTATTTTGTTAATGATTCTGCTACTTTAAGAGGGATATGTGGGGTTCAGATTCCACATACTATAAACTCAGTGATATGGAACTTCCTATTGCTTGACATTTCCCAAATAGTTGACCTTGATTCTTAGTACTCATAGAACGTGAAGTATTTCTGAGAAACATAGTCACACACAGCCTACTGACCCTTCCATGATTGCAAGGGCAAAAGACCATTGTATAAGGCCCTTCTGTGACCGCATGGGACTGGAACATTTCCTTACATGGAGGCAAAAAGCTCGTGCTGCCCACACTGGGCACCTTGCCTTGTTTAGGAGTATATGTTCATGTTTAAGGATTGATCAGTCCTTCTTTGTTCTGCTTAAAAACATATGTATCTCATGGTACCTAACCAACCCTACTGCTTTATCTGCTCCCAGGGAGGAGAGTGGGTCTACCACCTGCAGCACATGCTGAGAGTATGCAGACCATCTCCTGTGTAAGTTTCAATGATGATGGGGCATGCTGGCCATGAGAGACCAACACTCACTATTAAAGCAGATCTTGGGTTCAGCATCGTGGCACCACAGGTTAAGCCTCTGCATGTGACTCTGGCATCCCATATGAGCACAGGTTCAAATCATAGCTGCTCCACTTCTGATTCAGCTACCTGCTAATACACCTGGGAAAGCAGTAGAAGATGGCCCAAGTTCCTGACACCAATATGGGAGACCTGGATGGAATTTCAGGCTCCTGGCTGCAGCCTGGCCCAGCCCTGGCCATTGTAACCATTTGGGAGTAAAACAGCAATTGGAAGATCCCTGTGTGTGTGTGTGTGTGTGTATGTGTGTGTAACTCTGTCTAGCAAATAAATACTTTATAAAAACAAAAACTAACCTTGCTCTGTCTCATCTCTCTGTGACTCAAGTGTCATTCCATCCTATGTTGGGTGAGCCATGTCTTTTTTGGTGACCCAAAAGCTTGCAACCCATGCAGTGGGTTGACATGCTGGGCCTGTTGTTCTGGGTAGCAGACATCATGATACTCTCTATTGTCTTGCACATAGTGAGATTCTTACCTTGGGGTGATAACAGGTGCCACTTAATCAACAATATTACTTACCCAAAGGTTTGAGGATAAAGGTTTACACATTAGTATATATGTAGCCAAAATGTAATACAGGACTCCCATCAAATAGGTTTGAAACCATTCTCAAGTTTGATTCCAAATAAAAAAGGAGAGATCAATGCAACATGGGAAGAGGGGTACACAGCAGACTCATAGAATGGCAGATGTCCTAAACAGCACTCTGGCCTCAGAATCAGCCCTTAAGGCATTCAGATACAGCTAAAAAGCCCATGAGAGTATTTCAGACATGGAAAGCCAAGACACACTGGAAAAAAAGAAAAAAATGACCTAAATGAAAGATCTCTGCGAGTGGGATCCCAGCGGAAAGTATGGGCCAACAAAGAAGGAAATATCTTTCTCTGAAGGGAGGAGAGAACTTCCACTTTGACTATGGTCTTGTCTAAATAAGATCAGAGTCAGCGAACTTAAAAGGCCTCCACAGCCTTGGCAACTCATGACAAGTGCCTAGGGTGATTACTGACGACATAAACAAGAGTGTCAATTTGTTAAGTCAACAACAGGAGACACTGTGCACTTACTCCCCATGTAGGATCTCTGTCCTTAATGTGTTGTACTATGTGAATTAACGGCATAACTAGTACTCAAACAGTACTTTACACTTTGTGTTTCTGTGTGGGTGCAAACTGTTGAAATCTTCACTTAGTATATACTAAATTGATCTTCTGTATATAAAGATAATTGAAAATGAATATTGATGTGAATGTGATGGGAGAAGGAGTGGGAGATCGGAGGATTGCGGGTGGGAGGGAGGCAATGGAGGGGAAAAGCCGCTATAATCCAAAAGTTGTATTTTGGAAGTTTATATTTATTAAATAAAAGTTAAAAAAATTATAAAGTCAAAACCCCTGACTAAAGTAAATACAGAAAGAAATTAATTTTACTTCTACATTGTCAGTAGAAGTATAATACACATCCTATCTGCTACGAAGAATATATAGTGAACTAATTCTCAAAATTACAATAAATTCAAGTTTTTTAATAATACAAAAAAAAAGAAGACAAGACCTTCACTCAAAATGCCAAAGATTTGGGGGGCCGGCACCTTGGCTCACTTGGTTAATCCTCTGCCTGCAGTGTTGGCATCCCATATGGGCACTGGATTCTAGTCTCTGTTGCTCCTCTTCCAGTCCAGCTCTCTGTGGTGGCCCGGGAAGGCTGTGGAGGATGCCCCAAGTGCTTGGGCCCTGCACCCACATGGGAGACCAGGAGAAGCACCTGGCTCCTGGCTTCAGATCAGCGAAGCTCCTGCCATGGCGGCCATTTGGGGGATGAACCAACGGAAGGCAGACCTTTCCCTCTGTCTCTCTCTCACTATCTATAACTCCACGTGTCAAATAAAAAATTATTTTAAAAAGGCCTTAATAAGAGATTAGATGCAGGGAAGATAAAATTATCTAACTTAATGATAAGTCAGTAAAAAATACAGTGTAGAAAAATGTAAAAAAGGATAAATCAGAAGTCGAACACTAGCAATGTACAGGACAAAGGCGAAGTCCTAATATACTTGTTATTAGTGTGTCAAGAGAGAAGACAGTGGAGGTAAAAAGTATCAAAAGAAACAAGAACATAGATTTTTAAAAACTGACAAAAGACACCAACCGATTTAAGAAGTTTTACAAGCCCCCAGCACAATCCACAATGTCTGCACGATACTTCCTTATGTCATAGTTAACACTTGAAGAGCAAGGAAAAGGAAAATATTAAATGCAGCAAGGGAACAAAAAAAGGCATTCCCTTCAGAGGAGCAGGGATAAGACTGGCAGCTGACTTCTCCAAAGAAGCAGTGGACTCGTGCTGAAATTAATGCCAACCTAGAATTCTATGACAGCTACACTACACTTAACAATTCACATATCTAATCCCTATGTTAATGGAGTATACAGCATTAAACTAACACTCCCAGGGATGACAACTACAAAGCTGGAACAAAGCACAGGAAAAATCTGAAGGCACTGAGAAGAGTCAGTGCAGGCAGGACATTAAAGACACAATTCTTAAAAGATGGAAAAAGGCAAATCGATGCAACAGACAGCAGTAAGAAGGCCAAGTGGATCAGGTTAAGTAGTCAGTTGTACATGGGGCTTCATCCCTTAAGGTCAGTTGTACAGGGGCTTCATCCCTTAAGGTCAGTTGTACAGGGGCTTCATCCCTTAAGGTCAGTTGTACATGGGGCTTAATCCCTTAAGGTCAGTTGTACATGGGGCTTCATCCCTTAAGGTCAGTTGTACAGGGGGCTTCATCCCTTAAGGTCAGTTGTACAGGGGGCTTCATCCCTTAAGGTCAGTTGTACATGGGGCTTAATCCCTTAAGGTCAGTTGTACAGGGGGCTTAAGCCCTTAAGGTCAGTTGTACAGGGGCTTAAGCCCTTAAGGAGAGGCCCTTTTGATTGTCCCAGGTACAGCATTAGGATTGGCCTAAAGTATAGAAAACAATTGAAATGAGACATCCATAACAAAATCTAAAATTGCTTGTACACTTTCTGCTTGCCACAGCAAACACAGCCCTCTTAGAGGAAGGATAGCATCATCCAGGATCTCTACAAATTGTATTTCACAAGATCTGGCATCGATCACATACTAACGTCATCCAATTACAAGGACAAGAAACCGACTATAAAAACAATGCAACAGATCAACAGGTGACACAGATAGCAGCGTTCCCAAAGCCCTTACAGTAATCATAACTACCATTGTGAATGAAATAGAGGAAAACATGGGGCATTGAATAAGGAGGCTGGGGTCCAAAATCAGATAAATTAAGAAATTGAAAAGTAAAAATTCTAGCGTTGCAAAGTATTATAACTAATTAAAACCAAATCAATAGATGAGTTTAATAGCAGAATATATAGTAGAAAAGAGCAATATAAAACTGGAACTGATAATATATACAGACTAAAGCCCAAAAGAAAAACAGATTATGGGGAATAAGGAGAGCTTTCTGAAAGGGTACAAAGTTTCAGTTAGGCAGGGTAAGGAATGGACACCTAATGTACAGTGTGGTGATAACACTCTATTGTGCAAGTACACTTGAAGTTTGCTGAGAGACTAGATTTTAAATTATCTCATCATAAAAAGATAGCTATGTAAAATAATGAATATTTTAATTATATTATGATAATCATTTCGTATATAATATATGTATATAATCATAATACACCATAAATACATACAGATCTAACTTGTCAATTATATCCCAGTAAAGCTAGGATAAAATAGGAGTTGAAAATACATTAAAAATACATTGGGGCATGACCAAAATTCTCTAACATAAGTAGAATCAAAGATACAGAGAGATGTTTTAGAGGGAATAGGACAAAAGCAACATCTGAAGAAATATGGTCAGAAATGTGCAATAAATAATGAAACATACCAAGATCACTGGTCTATACTTTTTTGTGATACCCAATGATTTGGGTTATTTTATATAAAGTTATACATTCATGCACTATTCAATCCAGTAATCCCTTAGCTATTTCCTGAGAGAAATGAATACATGCACAACTGTACATAAAACCTATACACTAATGGTTAGTGCAGCTTTTTAAATAATTGCCCCAAACTTGAAACAGTCCAAATGTCAATAGGTTATTGGAAGAATCAACAAATTGTAACACATGCAATGGAGTACAACTCGGCAATAAAAAGTAATGAACTACTGACATTCACACAAGACAATTAAATCTCAGAAGCATTGTCTTAAATGGAAGTAAATCCCATAAGCACGGGCAATAAAAGCAAAAATAGACAAATGGGGTTTCATCAAGCTAAGAAGCTTTTTCATAGCAAAAGAAACAGTCAACAAAGTGAAGAGGCAACTGACAGAATGGAAGAAAATATTTTCAAATTACACAACTGATAAACAAGGAATATCCAGAATATGTAAGGAGCTCAAGAAACGCATCAATCCAGTTAAGAAATGGGCAGAGGGGAGCCAGCGCTGTAGCATAGTGGGTAAGGCTGCCGCCTGCACCTGATAAAGACCTGGCTGCTCCACTTCCAATCCAGCTCTCTGCTATGGCCTGAGAAAGCAGTGGAAGATGGCCCAAGTCCTTGGGTCCCTGCACCCACATGGGAGACCCAGAAGAAGCTCCTGGCTCCTGGCTTCGGATTGGTGCAACTCCGGCCATTGTGGCCAATCGGGGAGTGAACCAGTGGATGGAAGACCTCTTTCTCTCTGCCACTCCTTCTCTCTGTTAACTCTTTCAAATAAATAAATAAATCTTAAAAAAACAAAGTGAAAGAAAGAAATGGGCAAAGGACATGAACAGATCAAAAGGCCAACAGACACATGAAAACATGTTCAGGATCACTAGGCAATGCAATAAAAACCTCAGTGAGGTTTCACCTCACCCCAGTAAGAATGGTTATCATTCAAAAGTCAAAAAATAACAATTGCTGGTGAGGTTGCAGAGAAGACGGTACCCTAATGCAATGTTGGTAGGAATGTAAAGTGGTACAACCATCACAGCGGACAGTATGGAGATTCTTCAGAAATCTAATAGGGGCCAACATTGTAGCATAGCAGGTAAAAGCCACGACTTGCAGTGCCAGCATCTCATATTGGCACTGGTTCCAGTCTCAGCTGCTCCATTTCCAATCAAGCTCTCTGCTGTGACTAGAAAATCAGTAGAAGATAGTCCAGGTCCTTGAACCCCTGCACCCATGTGGGAGAGCAGGAAGAAGCTCCAAGCTCCTTGTTTCAGATCTACCCAGTTCTGGCAGTTGGGGCCATTTGGGGAGTGAACCAGCAGATGGAAAACCTCTCTCTCTCGCTCTCGCTCTCTCTCTGCCTCTGTAACCCTGCCTTTCAAATAAACAAATCAATTGTTTTATAAAACTGTGCTAAAAAGTCTAAAATATGTATCTACCATATGACCCAGCCATCCCACTCCTAGGAATATACCCAAAGAAAATGAAATCGGCATATTAAAGAGATACCTGCACTCCCACGTTTATAGCAGCTCAATTCACAAAATCTATGATATGGATCCAACCTAGATGTCTATCAACTGAGGACTCGATAAAGAAAATTGTGTATATGCAAGATGAAGTCCTGTCTTTTGCAATAAAATGGATGCAATTGGAAACCATTATGCTTAGTGAAATAAACTAATCCCAAAAAGACAAATAGCACATTTTCTCTGTTTTGTGGTAGCTAATACATAGAGTACAAAAAAAAATGTTGATGTATATGAATAAAGTTAGCACTCCAGGGCTGGGTTACTATTTATAGTCCTCGTTTACATTCTTGCTGAACAATGTTCTTTCACCTTTTACTTGTTGAACTCTTTATTGAGTGAAGCAGTAAGTCTGTGTTTGTAAATTACATTAAAAATATGCTATCACAGCAATTCAAAAAGAAAGAAAGGATGAGGGAGAGATGGAGGGAGGGAAGATGCTGAGAAATGTATCTATGGACTACATAATACCTGTTGTCTTTACATTATCAATTATTCAATTTTTTAAAAAATTAGAAATAATATAGCCAAAAGAGCTGTATATTACATGCTTCCATTTCACATTTGGGAAAAAGCAAAATAATATTCTAAGAACAGAAATCATGATAGCATTTGCCAAGAGAAGAATATCAACTACAAAACAGCAAGGAGTCACTCTTTTGGGTAATGAGAATATTTTAAAATTAGATTGTGCTGGTTGTCCCAAATTGTTTGTATTTGTCAATACTCACAGAGCTGTATGCCAATGTAGTGATTTTTTTTTGTACATATGTTAAGTCTCAATAAACCTGACTTGGGAAAATATATCCTGGTAAATGTTATCAGAGTAGACTTTATTTGAGAAATGAATGCATGTCCAAGGGTGAAGAATATGATATTTGCTCTGAGAATAATGTTTGAGCTGTGTCTTTCCTGAATTACCAAGATTACTATTTCAGATTCTACCTTGGAAACATAGACATAGATAATGCAGTGACTGGAAAAAAAGAGATCACAAATGTGGTTTTGCTAGTTGTTTTGAAGGAGGATATTTGAGTATCTTTGAGGGAAGAAGTAACTATTTATTCTGCTACTGACTTAAGCAACCCACAACTTTCTTGGGCCTTGGCTTCCTCACCTTCAAATGTTGACACCAGGGGCCAGTGCTGTGGCATAGCGGGTTAAGCCACCACCTGTAGTGCCAGCATCCCCTGTGGACCCCAGCTGGAGTCCCAGCTGCTCCACTTCCAATCCAGCTCCTTGCTAATGTGCCTGGGAAAGCAGTGGAAGATGGTCCAAGTCCTTGGGACCCTGCACACACATGGGAGACCCGGAAGAAGCTCCTGGTTCCTGGCTCCTGGCTTCAGACTGGTCCAGTTCTGGCTGTTGCAGCCATTTGGGGAGTGAACCATCAGATGGAAGATTTCTCTCTCTCTCTGCCTTTGCCTCTCCCTCTCTGTAACTCCACCTTTCAAATAAATTTTTAAAAAATCATTTTTAAAAATGCTGAAAATCTTTGCAATGCTTTCAGAAAACTCTGAGGAGGATCAAATTCATTGATCATGAAGACACCCCAAAAGGTTAGTGAGTCATGCAAATACAGGTTGGTGGTAGATGTTGTCAGTTTAATGTTAACATCATTATTGCTTAATTTTACTTGAAGTCATAAAGAAGTTTTGTACTGAAATATAGTTCAAACAGTAAAGTGAAAAAACAAGAAATTCCAACAAGTTGATTTAAAAGGCTCACCAAACGTTTCTTTCCCTACCCTATTATGAGTACTATCCTCTTAAAAATAGTAGAACTGCAGCAGCGTAAAACAACAGGACCGTCTGTCCTATGTGATCAATTTTTTGGACTAGCCTCCGTTTCGAGAAAGGCATAGCCACTCCGGTAGAAAGTGACCACCATATAAAGACCTAGAAAAAGACGCGTGACAAAACCTTGAGAAGTCAGCTAGGGGAGGCTCCATCTCATCAGAACAATGAAAACTGCTCCGGTTGAACAGAATTGGATGAAAAATAGATGAAAAGCAGCCACACACAAAAGGAGACTGGCTGATATACAGCAGTCCTTGCTGCACGACACCCTACACTCCTGCACAGGCCTGACAGTGACACGCCTTGTGACAGACGATGTGGCTCAGAAACCCTCTCTCACAGAGAAAGCAAAGTTTGTGCTGCTGAGAAGTCAGCAAGTCGCCACGGAGACTCAAAATCCAACCTGGATGTGAGACAGCTCAGATACAGATGAGCAACGTGCAAGCACCACCTATCATAAGAGGTCTCTTGAAAACATGTACTGAGGGGCCAGTGTTGTTAGGCCACCGCCTGTGGCACCAGCATCCCATATGAGCGCCAGTTCGAGTCCCAGCTACTCTTCTCCAGATGCAGTGAAAGTGAGAGGAAGGGCCCTAGTGCATTGGCCCTTGCGACCAAAGTGGGGGACACTGATGAAGTTCCCGGCCCCTGGCTTCAGACGCCCAGCCCCAGCTGTTGCAGCCATTTGGGAAGTGAACCAGCAGATGGAAGACCTCTCACTGTCTCTGTCTCTCCCTCTCTCTCTCTAACTCTGCCTTCTAAGTAAATAAATCTGGGAGAGAGAGAGAGAGAAAGAGAGGGAGAGGATACATTCAATGTCTGCTACCAGCCAGGCCCAGTGAAGTACAGAGAACAGTGAGGATCAAAACAAGGCAGGCAGTGAGACCAGACCAGGAATGAAATGTTAACTCCCTGCAAAGCCTGTAGTATTTTTGGTGCATAGACCACTACCCTACAAGAAGGGGAGGGGTCCAGTGGCTCATAATGTGAAGAGCATTAGGATTATTTTTGTAATTTTCAGTTATAAGTCCTACAAATTGAACCAAAACTAAATTGAACAAAACCTCACAGTGTAAAATTTTTGAAGTAACATTTCATGATTTTGATGAACTACTTTGTTTTTTATGTGTGAGCTTGAGATAACTAATCTAAAAATAAATAGAGGGAGTGGGCATTTGGCTCAGAGGTTAGGAAACCGATTGGGATGTCGGTATCCCATATCAGAGTGCCTAGTTTGAGTCCTGGATTTGCTTCTGATCCAGCTCCCTGCTAATGCACAGATGATGGCTCAAGACTTGAGTCGCTGCTACCCACTGGATTAGGATCTGGGTTCCTGGCTTCCGTCTGGCACCCCTGGCTATCATGAGCATTCGGGGAATAAATTGGTTCTCTCTCTTGCTTTCTCTCTCTCTCTCTCTCTCTCTCTCTCTCTCTGTCTCTTCCTCTCTGTTCCTCCTCTCCCTTTCTCTTTCTTTCATGTAAAGTCAGAATAAACACATGAAATCTTAAAGTAAAAATAAATAGAAAACTTCAATCTGCTTGAATTTATAAAATCCAGAAAAGTAATGATTTTTTTTAAACATTTCAGAGAGAGAGCGGGGTACAGACCTCACTACAGACTCTGAGATCTACAGGAACCATAAGGAACCAACCGCACTTTACCTTAGGAAGACCAGGTGGAAAGAGAAGAAACTTGAACAGTGTTTTCCCATGCTGATTATTGAACTCTTTACTTGGTGTAGAGTTAATCCCATGAGTATAAAGTTAACGGAAAATAGACCTTTGTAAAAATAAGAATGGGAATAGGAGAGGGAGGAGGAAGGGGGTGGGAGCAGGCAAGAGAGAGAGGAGGGTGGAAAGTGTCACTATGTTCCTGAATCTATGTATATAATGCAATTTGTATACCTTAAACAAAATAAATAAATCAATTTACCTTTAAATTTCATTTTTTACCAAACACACACACACAAAGACCTCTGGGCCATCAGAAAATACTCAAAGTTGCTTAATTACACCTCACTGTACTCTAAATTTCCATCTAGGACCCAGAGCAGACATGGGGACAATTCCTTCACTCAAAGGTGGCTAACATGACATCACCTACACCTAACGCAGTCCTTTGTTCACATACTGGACTACTAGACGTATGTATTAACTTACTTATCTGATATATGAAGTATTCCAGAAATCTTTAAAATATTCCTGCTGTGAGATGTCCTAAACAGCACTCTGGCCTCAGAATTAGCCCTTAAGGCATTCAGATCTGGCTGAAAAGCCCATGAGAGTATTTCAGGATTGGAAAGCCAAGACACTCTGGAAAAAAAAAAAATGAAATGACTTAAATGAAAGATCTCTGCGAGTGAGAGCCCAGTGGAAAGAACAGGATATCAAAGAAGGAGGTACCTTTCTCTGAAGGTAGGAGAGAACTTCCACTTTGACTATGGCCTTGTCTAAAAATGATCAGAGCTGGCGAACTCAAAAGGCCTCCACAGCCTTGGCAACTCATGACAAGAGCCTAGGGTGATTACTGACGCCATAAACAAGAGTGTCAATTTGTTAAGTCAACAACAGGAGACACTGTGCACTTACTCCCCATGTAGGATCTCTGTCCTTAATGTGTTGTACTATGTGAATTAATGCTACAACTAGTACTCAAACAGAACTTTACACTTTGCATTTCTGTGTGGATGAGAACTGTTGAAATTTTTACTTAATATATACTAAATTGATTTTCCTTATATAAAGATAATTGAAAATGAATCTTGATGTGAATGATAGGGGAGGGGGAGTGGGAGAGGGGAGGGTTGCAGGTGGGAGAGAAGTTATGGGGGGGGGAGCCATTGTAATCCATAAGCTATACTTTGGAAATTTATATTCATTAAATAAAAGTTAAAAAATATATTCCTGCTATGAAGTTCATTTTCTCTCATTTTGACCTGTAATATATTAAAATCATTCTCATAAATTCAGAGTTCTTGGACCACTTCTAGCTTGACAACTTACAAACACATTTATTTTAAGTCTTTATGTAAAAATTGTAGCAGACATATAAAACTTATACATATTTATGTAGTACCATGTGGTATTTCAATACATGTACATAGCAGTGTATTTTGGAACCATTTGCAATGAGAACCAAACCCTACATATTTCCTGTCCATATTTTAAGGTAGAATATACAAGTGGACAGTGCACAGAGCATTTATGACAGTAGACCACTGACCCACACCCTCTGCAGTGGTCAGGCAAGGATGGTCAGGACTTGGTTAATGAGTGTTAGCTTCCCTACCTTGTACCCCTCCTTCCAACGCCACACCAACCAGAGAAAGATAGATATGGCCCCAAAACTACATAAGCTGCCCAACTTTCATCTTTCTCAGGCCAACAACCTCCAGTCAGAGCACCTGATGTCTCTCCTATTTTTTAAGATGTATTTTCCTACTCCATGGCCTATCTTTGAATCTTGAGAAAATAAAGAATACGATGGTTGACTCCCTTGCTACACTAAGCTCTGTATATATAGACTTCTACTTGTTGTCATTTTCTTTTTTAATTTCCACAATGTGCTAAGCAATTCTGGGGGAAAAGCTTACTTTCCTATTTAAGCAACACTTGGATGAGGGTAAAAGGCCACCTTTCTCTACATCCTCTCCAGCACTTATTACTTTTGGCTGTTGATAACAGTCATTCTGAATGGCATGAGACTACACCTCACTGTGTTTTTGATTTGCATTTGTCTGATGATTTTTATATACTTCTTTGTCATTTGCACATTTTCTTTTGAGAAACATCTATGTAGATCATTTGCTCAATTTAAATTAGATTAATTTTTATTGTTGTTGAGTTGTTTTAAATATACTGAAAATGAATTCCTTGCCCAATAAGTAGTCTTCAAATACTTTCTCCCATTCTGTAGTTTGTTTCATCACTCTGTTGATTATTGTGTACTGTGGAAAACAGTATGTAAATTCCCCCAAAAAACTAATAACAGAACCAGCTATCTCACTTATGGATAATAGATCCAGCTATCTCACTTATGAGCACATATCCAAAGGAAATGAAATAGGCATATCAAAGGGATACCAGCACTTCCATGTTTGTTAAATCATTATTCACAGTTGCAAAAATGTTTTAAAATTTTGTGGAATATTTCATATATCACAAAAGCAAGTTAATACATCAGCAGTATGTGAATGAGTGATGGAATGAGTGATGTCATGTTAGCCACCTGTGGAGGAAGAAATTGTCCCAAGTTCTACTCTGAGTCCCAGGGGAAGTTTAGAGTACAGTGAGGTATAGTTAAGCAAGTCTGTCAATTAAAGAATGGGTAAGGCTGGCGCCACGGCTCACTAGGCTAATCCTCTGCCTGTGGCGCCAGCACCCCGGGTTCTAGTCCTGGTCGGGGTGCCGGATTCTGTTCCGGTTGCCCTCTTCCAGGCCAGCTCTCTGCTGTGGCCCAGGAGTGCAGTGGAGGATGGCCCAAGTGCCTGGGCCCTGCACCCGCATGGGAGACCAGGAGAAGCACCTGGCTCCTGGCTTTGGATCAGCACGCTGGCCACAGCGGCCAAGGCAGGGTGAACCAATGGAAAAAGGAAGACCTTTCTCTCTGTCGCTCTCTCTCTCACTGTCCAGTCTGCCTATCAAAAAAAAAAAAAAAGAAAAAGAAAAGAATGGGTAAAGAAATGTGGCAAAGAGGCCAGTGCCCTGGGGCAGCAGGTTAAGTACCTAGCATGAAGCACTGGCAGTCCTTAGTCAAGTCCTAGCTGCTCCACTTCCAATCAAGTTCTCTGCTAATGTGCTTGAGGGGACGGCACCATGGCACAGTGGGTTAATCCCCCACCTGTGGCACCAGCATCCTATATGTGCACCGGTTCTAGACCCGGTAGCTCCTCTTCCAATCCAGCTTTCTGCTATGGCCAGGGAGAGCAGCAGCAGATGGCCTAAGTGATTGGGCCCCTGCACCCGCATGGGAGACCTGGAAGAAGCTCCTGGCTCCTGGCTTCCGATCAGCACAGCTCCGGCTGTTGCAGCCAATTGGGGAGTGAACCATCAAATGGAAGACCTCTCTCTCTCTCTCTCTCTCTCTCTCTCTCTCTGCCTCTCCTCTCTCTGTGTAATTCTGACTTTCAAATGAATAAATAAATCTAGTGGGGAACCGCAGGCCGGCCACCTGTGGGAACCTCCTCATTGCATTGCCTCATCCTGCAGAGCAGAACAAAGTCAAGGAAGTGCTGAACAAAAGACTTGTGCAAACAACCTGATGAGACTAGATACACCTTGACCTGAGGATACGCGTGCCTTTTGATCTGATTGCTGGACTGCTCACCCTAGGGGACCAGGGATGGGTGAGAGACCCACCCGGATAGGGGCGGGAAGTCGGGCAGCTTCTTCAGTCTTTCTCCTTCTTTCTCTCAGCTGCTCCTCTGTCTTCTTCTTCCTTTTCTCCTTCCCTCCTGCTATCACAAAAAATAAAAGTTCCTTGAGAACCGATCAACAGCGGCCATGTCATGACTCCATTGGACCCTTGCTGGCGAGGGTTTGACAAAATCTTTTTAAAAAAGGAATTAATGTGCTTGGGAAAGCAGCAGAGGATGGTGCAAGTCCTTTGGTCCCCTCACCCAACTGGGAGACCAGGAAGAAGGTATTGGCTCCTGACTTTGGATTGGCACAGCTCTGGCCATTGCGGCCATTTGGGGAGTGAAACAACAGATGGAAAATCTCTCTCTCTGTCTCTACCTCTATCTGTAACTGGTTTTTCTTTTTTTTTTTTTTTTTTTACAGGCAGAGTGGACAGTGAGAGAGAGAGACAGAGAGAAAGGTCTTCCTTTGCCGTTGGTTCACCCTCCAATGGCCGCCGCGGCCAGCGCACTGCTCTGATCCGAAGCCAGGGGCCAGGTGCTTTTCCTGGTCTCCCATGGGGTGCAGGGCCCAAGCACTTGGGCCATCCTCCACTGCACTCCCTGGCCACAGCAGAGGGCTGGCCTGGAAGAGGGGCAACCAGGACAGAATCCGGTGCCCCTATCGGGACTAGAACCCAGTGGGCCGGCACCACAGGCGGAGGATTAGCATATTGAGCCGCGGCACCAGCCCTCTGTAACTCTTTCAAATACATAAAATATTTCTTAAAAAAACAAGAAATGTGGGATGTCTAATGTAAAAATAGAACATTCTTCAGCCATTAAAAAATGTCAAGGAATAAGTTCAAGTATTCTATAGAATAATAGGGTATCTATAGTTTACAACAACTTATTATATATTTTGTAAAGATGAGAAGAGAAGATTACATAGGTTCCAAACACAAACAACTGATAAATGTTCAAGGAAATGGAAACGCTCATTACTTTGATTTGATCATGTTCAATTACCATAATGTGCTCCATAAATATGTGCAATTATTACGTGTCCATTTTTTCAAAACGTTTCTTACAGAAGCATGTATTTCTAGATAAACAGCACTAAGACTCTGAACCAACTTGAATACTTGCTTATTAAAACCAACATCTTGATCATCAATATTCATTTTAAGGATTCCACCTGGGCTGGTGCAGTGGCATGGCAGGTTCAGCTGCCTCCTGCAACACCAGCATCTCATTTGGGCAGAGTCCCAACTGTTCCACTTCTGATCCAGTTCCTGGTAAAGCAGCAGAAAACGCCCCAAGGGTTTGGGCCCCTGCACCTATGTAGGAGACCTGGAAGAAGCTCCTGCCTCCTGGCTTCCAACTACTTAGAGAGTGACCCAGTGGATGGAATGTCTCTCTCTCTCTCTCTCTCTCTCTCTCTCTCTCTCTCTCTCTTTCTCTCCCTGTGTATGTGTGTGTGCATGTGTAGCTCTACCTTTCAAATAAATAAATAAATCCTTAATTAAAAAGAATTCCATCTTACAGTGCTGACCTTTCCACAACTTCCAGGGACTGTGTCCAATACCAAGCAATTTCCCTCTTTGCTACATCCTCCTACATCCCTCAGTTCAGGATGCAGCCCCATAAATAATATTCTAGCTTATCTCTTCTGAGACACCACTAGGACTTTGTAAAGACAGCGTTAACCCACTCTGCAGAAAACGTTTATGGTGATCTTTTTGGGAAACTGACAGCTGATAATCCAATCAAGATCCTCTTGCTGCTGTGGCTCAATAACTCTAACTCAGGAAAGCACCACAGAACTGCTAGCTCCTGTGAGTCCTCCTTAGCTGCATTCTCAGGGCTGTGAGCTATAATTTCTTGTTGTTGAGCTCCTAAGTCCTAAGCACCTGGCATAAACCGCCTTTTGGAATCCTTCGATTATCTGATCAAATTTGAAAACTGGTCTTTGGGAGATGCGTGTCTTCTTTCTCTGCTCCTTTTTTTTAATAAAACTGAATCTTGGTTAACATAAATGATTTTCACTATGAGATACACAACAAAGCCAACTATATGCTATATGAAAGAAATCTGCCCAAACAAAAATATTTGGAAAGTTTTTGAATTAAGTATAGACTAAGGAAACAGAAACATGAAAAAAGAAGAGGTGGATACAATAATATCACATAATATGGAATTCAAGATAAAGATCATAAAATGGGGAAAGAAGGGTATATTGTTATGTAAGGTATATAATTCAGTATGGACACATATATAATAGTTATATACCAAATAATATGACATAATAAAATACACATGTTTTGTAATTTCCATATATGAGAGAACATGTGGTATATTTATTTCTGTGTCTGTCTTATTTCACTTAGCATAATGATCTGCAATTTCATTATCTTGTTGAAAATATCAAGATTTCACTCTTGATGCTGAATGATATCCCATTGTGTAGACCACATTTTCTTCACCCATCCTTCCATCAATGGGCATCGAGCTTGATTCCGTATCACTACTATTGCGAGTGATGTTGCAGTAAACGTGGAGTGCGGGCATTTCCTTCCTGTACTGACTTCTTTTCCTTTGAATGTGTTCCCAGAAGTGGAACAGCTGACTCACGGTAGATCTCACCAACAGTGTATTAGCATTGCCTTTTCTCCACAACCTCATCAACATTTGCTATTTTCTAAATTTTTGAAAAATAGCCCTTCTCACTGAGTGAAACAATACTACATTGTGGTTTTTATTTGCATTTCCCTCATGGCCAGTGATACTAAGCATTGTTTCACATGTGTGTTGATCATCTGTATTTCTCCTTTTGAAAAATACCTGTTAAGTAGTCACTGTGTACTTACGGCCCATGTATGATCTGTCCTTAATGTGTTGTCCAAGGTGAAGTAATGCAATAACTAGGACTGAAACAGTATTTCTGCATTTTGTGTCTCAACGCGGATGCAAACTGACAAAATCTTTGCTTAATATATACTGAATCGATCTTCCGTATGGAAAGACAATTGGAAATGATAAAAAAAATTGGAAGTTACATAAAAATCAATCAATTAAAAAAATAATATCATGTAGGATCTCTGTCCCTAATGTGCTGTACAACATGATTTAAAGCTACAACTAGTACTCAAAGAGTATGCTTCACTCTAGGATGCTAGGTGAGGGCAAATGGTTTAAAATCTTTTCTTAACACATACTAAACTGAACTCCTGTATACAAAGAGAATTGAAAATTAATCTGAATGGGAATGAAAGGGGAGGGGGAGTGGGTAAGGGGGAAGGGTAGCGGGGGGGGGGGAGGTATGGGTGGGGAAGTCATTGCAATCCACAAGTTGTACCTTGGAAATTTATATTCTAAATAAGAAAAAAAATTAAAAAAAAAAGAAAAAAAGAAAAATACCTGTTAAGATCCTTTGCCCATTTCTTCACGGAACTGTTTGCTTTGTTGAGTTCAAGTTTCTCCAGCTATTTATATATTCTGGATATCAATCCTTTATCAGATGCATAGTTTTCAAATGTTTTCCCCCATTCTGTCAGTCGTCTCATCACTCTGCTGAGTGTGTCTTTTGCAGTGCAGAAACTTCTTTATTTTTATCCCTGATTCTCTGTTCTTGTCCTTTCTATGATAAGTCTGTAAGAGGGCATTTATAGGCAACAGAATGCGGATAGAATTCGTAAGTCTGCCTCTGCTATGAGCTCCTAAGCTGGTCCAAATGTTGGTGCTGTCTAATAGAAAAGCTTTGACAGTGGTTTCAGTTCACTCACAGAAGACATTGGTCTGTAGCTTCAACTGGTCTTGGTACCAGGGTATTTCTGGCCTCTAAAATGAGTTGGAGAATGTATCCAATCCTTCTGTTTTGTGGAAGAGTTTGTTACAAGTTGACATTAATTAATTTCACAAATGTTTTGTAGAACTCTGGTGTTGGAATTTTCGCAGCAGGAAATTCTTTTTGTTTGTTATAGGTCTTCTAAGAGTCCTAAATTCTTCTGAGTCAATTTCTATAGTTTGTGTTTCTATATTTTTTCCATTTCCTCTAAGTTGTCTAACTTATTGGCATACAATTGTTCATTTTTTATTTCTATAAGTTCCATGTAGTGTTCCTTCCATTGTTATTTTTTAAACTTTATTTATGTAGTTGAAAGCCAGAGTTACAGAGAGGCAGAGAGAGAGAGAGAGAGAGAGAGAGAGAGGTCGATCTTCCATCTGCTGGTTCACTCCCCAGATGGCCCCAATGGTGGGAGTGTGCCAATACGAAACGAGGATCCAGGAGCTTCTTCCAGGTCTCCCATGTGGGTGCAGGGGCCCAAATACTCAGGCCATCTTCTATTGCTTTCCCAGGCCATAGCAGAGAGCTGGATCAGAAGTGGAGCAGCCAGGACTTGAACCAGCACCTATATGGGATGCCAGCACTGCAGGGCACAGCTTTACCCACCATGCCACAGTGCTGGCCCCCATTCTTTATAATTCTCTTATGTTGGAAACTTAAATTACTGATTTAAGATCTTGCTTGTTATGAAATACGAACACTTACAACTATAAGTGTATAACTGCTGCTTTAGTTGCCTATCATAAGTGCTGGAATGTTGCATCACATTTTCAATCATTTCAAAATATTTTCTAATTTCCCTTATGATATCTTTCTTGACCCACTGGCTATTTATGTCTGTAGTTTTAATTTTCATATATATGTGGATTTCCCAAATTCCTAACTTTCTTTCTATTATTGATTTCTAATTTCATTTTAATTTGGTTAGGGGTACATTTTGTATGATTTCAATCCTCTTAATTTTATTGAGCCCTGTATTATGACCTAGTGCACAGCATATCTTAAAGAATATTTCATATGAACTTGAGAAGAATGTGTTTTCCGATACCCTGGGGTGGAATGTTCTTTAAATATCGTCTAGGTCTAGCTGCTTGATGGTTTTGTTCAAGTGTCGCATTTCCTTGTTGATCTCCTGTCTAGTATTCTAGACAAAATTTTCCATGACAATAGTTTTATGTGCCCAAGTTTTACTGCAGTGCCCTGGTGAGCAGTTAAGATTTCTTTTCATTTTCAGACCAGAAAGGGAGCTTAGTTCAGTGCAACACTTGCATTATAGTTTTATGCTAGTTTCTACTTTGTACTCTCCTTTTATTATCCTTAAACAACTTTAATCACTGTGAGGAGTGGTGAAAGGGTGAGGTAGATTAAGAGAAAATGGTCTAGTTCTTAGAGGGTGGTGGCTGACTGCAAACCTACCTCCTGGAATCATGGGTAAGGCAGTTAGGGGTGGGTTGGAGGACTTCTGTGGAGGAAGTAAGATGCGATCCTTCCTTCATCCTGACTCTCTGTTGGAGGCCCCCCTTCCACGTTATACCTTCTACATTATTTTCCAGGATGGTCTGAACCATGCACCAACTGAACTGGACAAATTAGGGGAATATGAACACAGGGCATACCTCCTCAATCACGCTTTTGTCTTGGAATTGCAATAAATAGCAAAGAAAGAGAGAAGTACCACTCAAGTGAGTCAATGGCAGACTATCAGCTTCGCTGTTCACTTCTTCATAGCAGGCTAACAACTATTTTTCTCAAAAGCCTTTCAGCACCAAACTCAAAATTATTCATAATAAATTGGTTAAACATACACCAACTAAGGGTATCTTTAGCTACTGGGAGCTAGCAGTTTCCTGTGCCCAACATCTGCTGACCACAGACAAGATGAACTCCAGGTCTGTGATGACCCTAAGCTGCTGTTGCTCTATGGACATCCCAACAAGCTGCAGAGTGACATTACTAACCTCACTATTCTCACTCCCCCTCTAGAGACTCCTGCCCTGCTCCCCTTCCTGACTGGTGATCCCTAGCACGCCCTAGCTCTGGAACTTCTCACACCATGGGACTTTCACAGAGCCACATAAATAAAGCCGTGTGGAATACTGCCACCTTGTGGTCATAGCATCTTCATAATCAGCCCCAAATCCCTCAAACCCTCTACAGATAGCAAAGGCTAGGAAACAAAGCAAGTTGTGATGGTCCCTCACGGGGCATTTTTTCATGATGAGTCCTGAAGTGACACTGCAGGAGGCCTAAGCCGAGAGTCCACTAAGCCATAGGCCGTGCTTGTGGGACATGCAGTCCACAGGTAGCACACTTGGGAGAGGGAAGAGCAATCAAGCTCTTGGTTCCTTCCCATCTTGTTTCTAACTGGTAAAAACAACCTCATCTAATGGAGAGTTAACACCTCTGCACACTCTCCTTTGTTATCTGGTTCTTCTGCAGCCACTGGAGATAACAGAAGTGACTGGAGGGACCAAACATTCTGGGTATGCAGTTAGTTGGCTTGGTCCCACAGTAGTAGCTGGGGGGAGGGGGAGAGGAATGGCCAGTTACAAGCAGCAAAACCATTTCAGTTCAAACACAGTGGGTAAAGTATCTGTGGATACAGGAGCAAATGCTTCAGATGGTGTTGTGGGGAAAAAAATTATTCAAGAAAAAAAAATGCTGTGGAATGATCATCTCAGTTTTGATATGCATCCCCCTCTCCAAGCTTTTTCAAAGCACATGAAAACTGTTTACAGTGATTTTCCCAGGGAGTGGGGGGATTCTTTTGTTTAATTTTATTTTATTAGATTTATTTATTTTACTTCAAAGTCAGAGTTACAGAGAGAGAGAGAGAAAGAGATCTTCCATCCGCTAGTTCACTCCCCAAATGGCTGCAATGGCTGGAGCTGCACTGATCTGAAGCCAGGAGCCGGGAGCTTCTTCCGGGTCTTCCACAGGAATGCAGGGGCCCAAGGGCTTGGGCCATCTCCCACTGCTTTTCCAGGCCATAGCAGAGAGCTAGATAGGAAGTGGAGCAGCCAGGACTTGAACCGGCGCTCAGATGGGATGATGGCACTGCAGCCAGCAGCTTTACCCACTAGGCCACAGTTCCAGCCCCAAGAGATTGGGGGTTTTAACACTGTTACATTTTACTGGAAAAAGAAATATACCCTCACTTTAAAAATTTAAATGTACATAAAGTAAAAATGACCGTGATACAGTTTTTAGGTGTTGGGTACTGAGTCCTTTCAACTACAGGTGTGTCTAGATGTACTTTCAAGAATTGAAAAAGAACCATTTTAGGAAATCCTGGGAAGGAAATCAGGGAAAAGAATGTGATAGGACCATGGTTCCTTGCAGCCTACTATAGGGCAGCCTATGAGTTTGCAATCTCCTTCCTCAGGTAAGTCTCTGATAACCATAGGACATCTCCTAATTAAAATTGATGATACCACGAATTGCCCTAAATTGGCGCAATACTCAATAACAGTCCATCATCTACAGATTTGCCCAGGCTAGAATGATGAGCAGAAAAATCTGCAGAATAAAGCATATACAGTTCATTAAGAAAGGGTTAGTGGGGCTGGCAGTCTGGCAACAAGAGGGTTAAGCCACCGCTTGTGACACTGGCATCCCACATCACAGTACCAGTTCAAGCCCCAGCTGCTCTGTTTCCAGTCCAGTTTCCTGCTAATGCTCCTGGGAAAGCAGCAGAAAGCAGCCCAATTTCTTGGGCTCCTGCCACTCACATGGGAGGACAAAGTGACAGAGTAGAGTTCTTGGCTTTAGCTTAGCCCAGACTTTGCTGCTATGGCCACTTGGAGAGTCAGTGTGTGTGTGTGTGTGTGTGTGTGTGTGTGTGTGTGTGTGTGTGTCTACCTGCTCTGTGAGAGGAGAGACTTGTGCTCTGCAGAGCACAGTAAGGATAAGGAACAATTAAGTCCTGTGAACCACTCATAGTCCTGAGGACTGCATTGGTACAAAGTTTGGGTCTGTTTTATAAAAAACAATTCTATTGAAACATTATTTGACTGATAGAGACTGTGGTTTCAAAAGGCTTCCATAGCCTGGGCGACTCATGGCAAGAGCCTCGGGTGATCACTGACGTCATACATAAGAGCGTTAATTGTTAAATTAACAGCAGGAGTCACTGTGCACTTACTCCCCATGCAGGACCTCTGTACTAAATGAGTTGTACTATAAGATTCAACTGTGAGCTGAAATTGATCACTTGGACTAATGAGATGGCCTTGGTACATGCCACCTTGATGGGATTGTATTGGAATCCCCTGGCACAATTCTAACTCCATCATTTGGGGCCGTTCCGATTGAGCATGTCCCAAATTTTACATCGCCTCCCTCTCTTATTCCCACTCTTATATTTCACAGCGATCACTTTTCAGTTAAAAATTTTTTTTTTTTTTTTTACAGGCTGAGTGGATAGTGAGAGAGAGAGACAGAGAGAAAGGTCTTCCTTTGCCGTTGGTTCACCCTCCAATGGCCGCCACAGACGGCGCGCTGCGGCCGGCGCACCGCGCTCGTCCGATGGCAGGAGCCAGGAGCCAGGTGCTTTTCCTGGTCTCCCCATGGGGTGCAGGGCCCAAGCACCTGGGCCATCCTCCACTGCACTCCTGGGCCACAGCAGAGGGCTGGCCTGGAAGAGGGGCAACCGGGACAGAATCCGGTGCCCCGACCGGGACTAGAACCCGGTGTGCCGGTGCCGCAAGGCGGAGGATTAGCCTGTTGAGCCACGGCGCCGGCCTTCAGTTAAAATTTAAACACCTAAGAATAATTGTGTGTTAATTACAGAGTTCAACCACTAGTACTAGGATAAAAAAAAAAATACTACCATGGATAAAGTATTACATTGTACAACAACAGTCAGCACAAGAGCTGATCGAGTCACTGTTTCTCATAGTGTCCATTTCACTTCTACAGGCTGTACATTGTGAATTAATACTATAACTAGTACTCCAACAGTATTATCATTTTGTGTCTCTATGCGAGGGCAAACCGTTGAAATCTTTACGTAATATGTACTAAATTGATCTTCTGTGTATAAAGAGAATTGAAAATGAATCTTGATGTGAACAGAAGGGGAGAGGGAGCGGGAAAGGGGAGGGTAGGGGGAGGGAGAGAAGTTGTGGGGGGGGGGGAGCCATTGTAATCCATAAGCTGTTCTTTGGAGATTTATATTCTTTAAATAAAAGCTTTATATATTAAAAAAAAAAAAAGATTCAACTGTGGCCTGCGCCTCTGCTCAATAGGCTAATCCTCCGCCTTGTGAAGCTGGCACATCAGGTTCTAGTCCTGGTCGGGGTGCCAGATTCTGTCCCCGTTGCCCCTCTTCCAGGCCAGCTCTCTGCTGTGGCCCGGGAGTGCAGTGGAGGATGGCCCAAGTGCTTGGGCCCTGCACCCCATGGGAGACCAGGAGAAGCACCTGGCTCCCAGCTTCGGATCAGCACGGTGCACCAGCCATGGCAGCCATTGGAGGGTGAACCAATGGAAAAAGAAGGCCTTTCTCTCTGTCTCTCTCTCACACTGTCCACTCTGCCTGTCAAAAAATAAAAAAATTTAAAAATTTAAAAAAATAATTCAACTGTAAAACTTGTTCTCAGTTTCTTATATTGGGCATGTGCAAATAGTTGAAATATTTACTTACTATAGAGTTGGTCTTCTGTATATAAGGTTAATTAAAAATGAATCTTAATGGAGAATAGGCCAGGGAATGGGAGAGGAAGGAGGAAGAGGGGAGGGAGTGGAGGTGGGAGAGCAGGTAGAATCACTGTATTCCTAAAGATGTACTCACAAAATTTATACTCATTAAATAAAAGGTTTCAAAAAAAGAAACATTATTTGATGCTTTCATACACATATACATTATGAAATGTTACCCATTTGAGCTAATTAATATATTCATCACATGCATAGCCATCTTTTTTTGTAGGTTTTGATCTTCCGAAGACTCAGGGCTGTGTTCTCAGCAGATGGCCTGCAAAGGAGACACATAAGACCTACTGCCAAAATCAGGAACTAAACTCAGAGACAAAGGCAGAGCAAGAAGTCACAGCTCGCCTTGGGCTTGTGAGTAGGACCAGGAATGGAAGACAGGATAATCAGGTTCAGTCACTAGTCCAGACTGGGACATTTGAGCCTACAATAGCTTCCCATTTCCTATTAGAGAGGGAGACCAACCAATTTGTTGGGGGCACATCTGATACTAATAATTGCCTCAGAATAAAAGCTGTCAAGGGAAAACCTAGACACACATCCCCCTTTGGTTCAATCATGTCCAAACCCCCTCTCTGGGCACTCAAAACCTTCCACGTTTAGACCTGCACTTCCTGCTCTCACTGTGGTCACTTCATGACTGTCACACTGATAGCTCACGAGTCCTATAACTATCTACAGCCAGCTTCCCTAGCCTGCAGGGAAGGCTATACACACATGCATTGTACAGCACATGTGTGCACACATGCTCACCACACAAGTACACACGTGTTTGTTGGTGCACGGTAGCACATGGGTATACACATACATGCTCACATGTGCACACATGTACATATAGACAAATCAGTGTATACATGTGCGTGCAAACACACACATGTGCTAGGAACGTCCTCCTTTCTCTAGATTCGTCTGCCGTCTTCTCTGGAATTCTGTATTCTTCCAATTCAACCAATCCACATTTCTCTTATTTCTAACAGTAGACAACACCAACTCCAACTTCCACCCCCTTTAGCTGCATTTGCTTTCCGTAGGAGAGCTCTGTAAGATTTCAACAAATGCTAAAGAACCAGAAGTCTTTTGGTTTTCAACTTCCAAATAAACAAACAGGGTAGAAGGCAAGCCAATCAGAAGGGAGAAAGCCATTAGGTGGTGCTGACAGTGACTGTGTGTTCTCTCAGAGCTGGTCAAAACCATTTGGGCTACTTCACCAAGTGCTGCTCCGACTCCCAGAATCATGCCTTTCACTGGAGCTTCAGACACCCGAGAGTCCCACACACAACCTGCCGATTGTGAGTGCTCTCTCTCCTCAGACCCCTAACCTCATTGTCAGCTGAACCGGAAGTCGAGAGTTCTGCTGCCCGTCCCTGCTTTGTTCAGCCACATCTCCATGGCAAATCTGACCTCCTCCTCTGAAAAATGGGTGTAATCGACCTACCATGTCTGCCTCTAACAGTCATTAGCACAGTGCAGAAAGAGATTATCAGGAATTGTAAGGAGTGTTCTCAGCAGCTGGGTGTTCCCCCACTCTCTCCTCCACACCCATCCTTGGTGGTTCTGGTCATGTAAGCCACTGGGAGGCCACAGAGAGTGGAAAGAGGAAGGGGTAAAATATGCATCCCAGCTCTCTATCCCTGGGGAGGCGGTGCTTCCCTCCTGGCCACACCTCCTGCCAGAGGCCCTCCCTGCTCAAGCAGCACTGTTTCCCCCAACCGCACAGTGGGAAAGCTTTGGCTGCAGTCAGCTGGCCTCAGACCCCCTGGCTGCCTCCCTCACCAATGCCTCCACTGGGTTTCTGCAACTGGAACCTCTGGAGACAGTTCTGCTTCCTGCCCAGCCCCTGCCTGGTGAAGCACAAAATGTTTTTCAAAAGAGGAGCACTGGACTGGGAGCACAAAGAATGTTGGTTGATATGATGTCAACAGGATGAAAGGGACCTTTGGAAGAACATGAGAACTGGACAGAAAAGGGCAGGATTTCAGACTGTAATGCCAGTCAGTTTCTTGAAGGCCGTCCCAGAAGGGATGGGTGATTCTATCCCACTAATAAATAGCACCTGCCTTCACTCTCAGACATGTCCTGATTTGGACAAGGAGGTACCTGGAGAGAAAGAGAAAGGCAGCCTCCCTTGAGTTCCAGAGGCCGGCCTTGGGGTTCTTTTGCTGAACACTCACAAGTTCACAGGATAGCAGCAGCAGATTCTGTGATCCTCGTGGACCAAGAGAAAAATAAGGCCACTACCTAACCATGCCTAAACACAGACACAGCCTGATCATGGTGACCAAACATTCCTCCAGCCTGGCTAATTGGAATTGCTGCCACTTCCTTACCAATTAAAAGTATTGGCCTCAGTCTAGTCTTCCCTCCTTCTTAGTAAGATTTACTAAGTTACACACTTAGCTTCCTGATATCCAATCCACAGAAAAGCTCCATTTGCTTAAGCCACCCCCAAATCACCTGCCAAGCCCAACTCCCATAATAAGACCTTTCTAACAGAACACTGTCTTACTGATGTGCCCCATGATTCTCTGTCGTGTACTTTATTTGTAGGAGATTTGATTAATTTAACATGCAATAAATGTAACTCATTCAGCTCAGGTGTGTTCATGTTTGATGATGGTCATCCTATACTTGGTAAATGGAGAATATAAGCCAGGATTTTTATCCAGAACACACACTTGAAATTGGAAATAAGCAACGCAAGACTTCCTCAGAACCATGAAAAGGGACTGTGAAGTTATTTAGGTTTACCACTGTTGACCTATAGTTGCTTTTCTTTCAAGATCATCTTCTCCCAAATGATCACAAATCGAGTTTAAGTTCCTACAACCCTGGCTGCATTTCTTAAAGGAAAGGCACAAGCAAATTGCCAAGTCCCACGTAATACCCAGATGAGCTCTTGGCTTATTCAATCCAAAAACAGTGCTGAGCACACTTATATGTGACGATGAGTGTTAAATAATATTTGTCCCTTCACAAGTGCTTTCTAGTTGCAAATTAGATCTAAAAGACCAGTAAAACGCTGATCACTTCTGAGGGCTACGGAGTCCCTGCAGCTGAATCATTACATTTTCCAAAATACTTAGCATAATTAAGTTTCATTCAGAGAGTAGCTCAGTTATCCACTCGGGATCACTTCTGACTCATCTTAAAGCTAGGAAGCTAAGGTTTGTGTTTTTGTTTCTGCAATCATCGTGTGTATGTGGCAGGAGTTCAACATAATTGGATGATAGGGATTTCTTGTCAGTCCTGGGTATTAAAGTCAATAATATTTCTGCATTTTTAAAATGATGCCCAGAGTCTTTTGGGGACTTCAGGTATAATCAATGATGAATGGCCTGCTAAACAGATCGCCTGCAGACAAGATCAGAGTGAGTTTACTGCTCTACGGGAGAGGGTCATCTTTATGCCATGCTTTAAAGAGAAGTGGTACTTCATCCTGCTCTGGTCAGGAGTCCTTTCTCCTCATTCTTCTGGGTGCCAGGTTTCTACCGCATACCTGTATAAGTGTTGTCACACTTGGCATATGTGTGACTGCCCACACTTTCCCCTCTGTACCACAACCAGAACACTTCTTTGGTCACCTAATCCTATGCTCTTTTCTCAACATCCTTCTCCCTGAGTGTTAGTTAAGGATGGGGTCATAGATTCTGGTTTTGTTCCTCTCAGATAATCTGTCTGCATTGACTTAAATATACTACTAATATGTATGCACCCAAGCCCAGAAGTGTGAATCAGACATAGAATCTCTAGTACTATCATTAAGCTTGAGGCAGAAGGAGTGGAGGAAGTTAAAGGCATGGCATTAGGAAGAAGGAGAAATGCTCTTAAAGGAAAAGAAAACTAAGGCAAAGACGGAAATAAAGTTAAAAGGTAAATTAGATTTCCTGATATCCTGCTGCTAAACTCCTCAGAGGACCATCACAAACGGACTTTCCCAGCTAAGCCCAAGGGGGAAATGGAATCTACCTGGATTCCCAGGAAGTGCTGTGATACCCTCTCAGGATGATGAGTGAATGAAAACAAACACCTCCTGACCAGTTCTCTCTGTGCAGCCCCCTCTTACTCATGAATACCAGAGGATCAGGCAGGCCCTGGGGTGTGTGTGTGACAGGAGTTAACATGCATGGATGATTTGGGAGCACAGATACGTCTACCAGGGACAGGCACTCAGAGACTGAGGACAAATGACTACAGAAGCACACGGCATTCATCAGGCCACTCCAGAGAAACAAAACAGAGACAGGAAGGGAGGCATTTGTTAAAAGATATTGGCTCACATGATTCTGCGGGCCGAGAAGTCCCACAGTGTGCCCTCTTTGGGCTGGAGACCCAAGAAGGCTGATGGCATACTGCAAAAACATGACAGCCAGAGAACCTGTGGTGTGGATTCCAGTTTGAGTCTGAAGTTCTGAAAACCAGGACCTCCAAGGGCAGGAGAAGAGCAATGTCTCAGTTCAAGTAGTGAGGCAGAGGTAGGGGAGCTCAGCTTTCCTCCAATTTTTGGTCCTGTTCAGACCCTCAGTGGGTTGGGTGATGCCTATCCACACTGGGGTGTGCCAACTGGTTCACTGAGTCTATCAATTCAAATGCTAATTTCTTCTAAAAACACCCCTAAAACACCCGAAAATAATCCTTAGCCAGCTAAGTTGACACACAAAAGTAACCATCACACACACCAAAGATAATTTAAGGTACAATGTGCCTACCAATAACCATCCTAGGAGACACACAAGCTAAATGACAGCAAGAGTGGAAACAATGGGTTTTTAGTGTGTTACTCAGACAGTTAGCTATCTTAATACCTCTTAACACTCAGTTTACTATATGCTCCTTAGGAACCATACCTGATTCTCTTTCTTGCTATCTTTCCAATAATTTAAACTACCAAGACAATGAAAATCACTACCATTAGGATTCAACTCTATGTAATCTCCTACTCCAGTTAGTTAAAATCTTACTATCTAGATCAAAATTATTTGCTTTCAAATATAAGCATATAAAAACTGAATAAGCAAAAAACTGTTTTTAAAAGCTACCTTGCACTCTGATCTTTTGGTTAATCTGTCTTCTCTCACCATTGTCATGTCTGAATTTTACTTAATGAATGATGATATTTTCTTCAATAAATGAAAAACTGAGGCTGTTCTATGTGCCAATAATTGGGGTAGCATTGTGGGTCTTCCCACTGGACTGCAAAGTCCTGGGACATAAAATTTTAATTGTTTTGTAAAAAAAAAAATCCATAAATACTTACTGAGTGCTGCAAGGCTCTGAAGACACAGGCAAATGATGCTGTTCAAGAGGCAAGGGCAGGGTGGTACCTCACGTCTGATGTGCCTTGCCTCCATGCAGGTAAAGACTGCCTTTTCCCATCTCCAGAAACGTGCATTGTCTCTGTCAGAGGAGCAAGAATCCTACTAAGTACCCACCCTTACAGCCAATACTGCCCTCAGTCACAGTGATGAGCTTTCCAGAGTCACCCAGAAGCCTGCTCTCTCTGGCTGTCTGGGGAAAGTTTTACCTTCCAGTTCCCTGCCAACCCTCATGGGGACTCTGGCTACATTTCTGTGTGCAAACCCGCAGGAAGAGGGAGGATCATTTATTGGTAACAACCCCAGCACACTGGGTGTTTGTTTGTTTGTTGTCTCCCAGCTTTACTGAGATATGACTGACAAACAGAAGTTGCTCATATTTGGGGTAAGTGATGTGAGATTGGATACATGTATGCATTGTGAAATGATTACCACAATAAAACTAATTAACCTCTCCCTCATCTTATCTCAATACCATTTTACTGCAGTGAGAACACGCCATCCACTTTCTTAGCAAATTTCACATATGCATTATCATTAACTATAGTCATTATTGTTGCAGTTAAGGTATCATGTTCCGAACAGGAAATGCTGTGCACACTTGAAAAGGATAACTGAATTGAGGAGAGTTAAATTAAAGTGTCCATCAGCGAATAAATGGTGCATGAGAGTGGTGAAAACACAGTTGAGGAAAGACCACACAGTACAAAAATCATTGCAGTGCTAGGATGAGACAGATGAACCAAAGGATCAGGGTGCAATGTATCTTGATTTTTTTTTTCATTTATTTTATGTTTACATTTGAAACCAAGTGAATTTTAGAATGGAGAGAAAGGTGATCCAATAAAAATAGTGACTGCCTAGGGCTGGGGTTGAAGGAACAGAGTAAAAGCTGGAGAAGTACCCTAAGGCCCACCATAGCAGGGCCGCTTTACTGCGGGGTGGGGTGGAGGGGAGAGGGAGCTGTCTCTAGAATGCGAACAGCTGAAGCCGGAGCTGCAGTCGTTGAGACTTTGTTCAGCCGAGGTGAACTGGTATGAATTTTGAAGTCAGACACATCCAAGTTTTAGTCCTGTTAGGAATTAGTTTAAGATTTAGTAAGATTAGACTGGATGTAGTGGAGTGATGCTGTTCAGTTTAACACATCTCTGTGAGGATTCAGCTGGGCAAGTGGGAAGCATCTGTGGTGGTTGCTTGGATTACTGTAACACAGTGCCGTGGATGGTCTGTGAAGAACACAGATTCAGTTCTCAGCATTCTGGAGGCTGGAAGTCCAAGATCATATGGATGTGATGTCAACTTAAAGTCTATAAAATCTTCTCACATGCACCCTTACATGGTAGAGGGAGTGAACAAGAAGCTGGATCAGAAGCAGAGCAGGTAGGACTCACATCAGCACTCTGATATGGGATGCAGCACTGCAAACACCTGAAGCTGGACATCCTACTGTTCTTAAGACAATACAAACTGTGCTTAGTGATCCTGGGGTTATTTTTTCTTGCTTTACAACAAAGATCTGTGACTGGTAGCAAAATTCCTATACATCATTGAATTGGTGACTACCAGCACAGTTAAGGATATTTGCACAAGACTAGCAGAATTGGGTCCTATTTCTGAGAGCCCCACAGAACTTGAGTCTCTTGTCCAGGATGGAGACAAGGTAATCAGACAGACCAGAATATACAAAGAGGAAATAGTGGAAGTTAAGTTGTTTTCTGAACTTAGACCCTATCCTCTGCCTACTGAGCAGATTCTAAAAAGCAGTGATTTTGGTCCCTGAGAGCATTTGACTTTGTCTATATATATTTTTGTTTGTCAGTTTGTTTTTATTGTATATATTTGTAGTGCACAATGTGATATTTTGAGATATATGAGCGAATATACAACATGAATGATTAAATCAAGCTAATTGACATCTCTATTACCTCCCTTATCTTTTTGAGACAGTTGAAATTTACTTTCATAGACTTTGAAATATATAATACATTATTACAACTAAGGAGTTAATAGCCAAAATACATAAGAAACTCAAATAACTCAATAGCAAAAAAAAAAAAAAACCCTAATTCAAAAATGAGTCAAGGCTTGAACTCAAGAGGAGACATAAAAATTACAGCAGATTCATGAAAAAATACTCAACACCACTAATCATAGGAAAATGCAAATTAAAACCACAATAAGATATCACTTCACATCTGTCAGAATAACTATTATCTGTAAACATGCTTCATTGTCACTCTCTGGGAAATCATGGGGGTGCACGACTGGTATCTAGTGATAAAAGCCGGAGATGATATCAAACCTCTTCTAATGCATAGGACAGCCCTCACAACAAAAAGACAAAAGTGCCAATATTCTCTGCTACAGAGAATCATGTTGTGTTATGAGAAGCAATGTGACGGATGTGTGTTTGGCTCATGAATGGGATTAAGCTAGAGGGAGAAGAAAGAATGGAAAGTTTTGCTAGAGTGAGGAAAGTTCTTTGTCAGAGTCAAATCATGAGTTAATTGGGTAGTGAGTCCAAGAACCTGAAAAAGTTGAAAACTAATTTGGATCATCCCCACCCCAACTGCTATTCTTTCTCCATTTTCCTCAAACACTCCAAGGAATCTTCCATAAAAAGGAGAGAGTATGTCAGTGGGATGTTTTGAATTTTTACTTCCTCTCTTAAATCCACAGTTTCCCCCACAGGTTGAAGAAATCTTACACAAACTCTTTCTAAAATACTGAATATCATTATTGTGAAAAGAAGAAACTGTTCACATATGATTCTGTTTGGAAAGACACCTGACCTCTGAGTAATTTCCACATAACAAGGAATGACTGTGAGGTGTATGGATATATCACTCATAAAATATTATTTAAAGTAGTTAATTTTTTTTGACAGGCAGAGTTAGACAGTAAGAGAGAGAGTTACAGACAGTGAGAGAGAGACAGAGGGAAAGGTTCCATTGGTTCACTCACCTAATGGCCGCTATGGCGGGTGCTGCACTGATCTGAAGCCAGGAGCCGGGGGGGGGGGGGTTCCTCCTGGTGTCCCATGCGGGTGCAGGGACCCCAGCATAAAGTGGTTTAAATAATAAAGATAATTGTACAGATTCATGAAATTGAAAAATCCGCACCATGCCTTGATCCGGTGGTTCAATGAGGTCCTCAAGAACATCTCTGCCTTCATTCTAATTCTGACTCTCCCAAGATGGGTCCAAAGATGGCTTCTAGAGATTCATAAGGTTACAAGTTGGAGATTATTCTGATTGGATTTTATATTATTACTATTATTATTATTTGAGAGGTGGAGTTACAAACAGAAAGAGGGAGAAACAGAGAGACTTCCATCCACTCTTTTACTTACAAATGGACGCAATGGCTGGAGCAGGGCCAATCCAAAACCAGGAACCAGGAGCTTCTTCCACGTCTCTCACACGAGCACAGCAGACCAAGTACTTGGTCCATTTTTCACTGCCTTCCCAGGCCATTAACGGAGAGCTGGATCAGAAGAGGAACATCCCAAGCACAAACTGGCACTCATATGGGATGCCAGCACTACAGGTGGAGGCTTAACCTGATTGGATTTTCTTAGGACATTTTCCTATCCTTGAAGCAACTGCTATGACCAGCATAACAAGGTTAAATGGACATTTGCTGGGGAATGGATTATTCTCACATAAAATATGAGATCAATGATGGAGGAAGAGTGGGTTCTTAAACAATTTATGACATTGTTTTATGTTATTAGTCACAAAAGGAAGAAGAATGTATGCTGGGCAGCAAAAAGCAGAAGCATGTTATTTCTGCCAAGCTTAGCCAGTCAAGAATTAGATACATAGTCCTGGGCATGAAGTTCTATAGTGTAGACAATAGAGTTGTATGACACATGAGAAAAGGCTGCAAAATGCTCAAACTACTCAAATGGTAATGCTAACACACATGGAGCAGTGTGAGGATATTACAAGAAATACAGGTTTAACTAAGTGCCAGATTACATGGAGCAAATTTCAAGTGGTAGGAATTTAGAAAAGGTTACTGTGACTTTCAAGAGGAGAAAAGACCAAAGTTGGCTTTAAAAATATGTAGGGTTTGAACAGAGGCATGAAGGAGAGGAGTATATACTAATCAAGAAGAAGTAGATGAGGCTGGAGACTTGCCTGCCTAGAGCAGAGAGTGAGTGGCCAAACCCTTACCTCCAAATTGATCTCCTCAACTGGGAACCCAGCTTCCACCACCCACAGTGACCAGGACAAGCTCATTTAATTCATTGAAATGGAGAGGATTGGGGTAGTCAATTCCTTGTATCAGTTTTCCCTTCCAGAAGAAGCATTCTACCTATCATTTGTTTTTCTTCAAAACCATTACTCAGTCAGCAGGAAAGGGCTTTGGCTGTACAGGTTGGTGACAAATGAGGGCATTAATTTCTCTGAGCAGGCACCTTGGTTTGCCATTTGCCTAACCAGCAGCAGACAAACACAGTGCCATTGATTATATCTTTAAGATTACAATGGCCCTTTATGAGAGATAACTCAGAATGATTAGAAGTGATAGGACTGTGAACTTAAAGAACACAGCTCAGCCATGAAAGATTGCTTCTGCATGAACCCATATACTCACTGCAGACATGGAGCGGTCGGATCCTTTTAGTATGAAGGACAACCAAAAATTATATCATCTAAGTTTCTTACATAGTGTCCTTGCCCTGTTCAATAACATGCAGTGGCTCCCTGCTTTCTGTTGGAATGCAAGTAGAATGTTTTAGAAGAACTTGGCATCTCTTTTTGCAGGGACAGAGGACTTTTTTAACTTTTAAAATATGTATTTGTTTATATTTTTGGATTGAACAATTTTAATGTTTTTTGATATTCACTTCATATGTGAATTATATATACACATAAATAGTGTTTCTTGAAAATGAGGATATTAATATTGCATAATGACAAGGATCATAAAGTGAGGAAAGATTGATATATTATTATGTAGAGTATCTAATTGAGTAATTATAACTACCATATACTAAATAGTAAGACATCTGCACTTTTTAATAAGGTTTAATTATTTGTTTGTTGAAAGGCAGAGAGGGAGGGAGAGACCAAGAGAGATCTTCCATCCTCTGGTTCATTCCCCGAATGGCTGCAACATCCAGGTCTAGACCAGGCTGAATCTGGGAATTAGGTATTCCATCCTAGTTTTCCACATGAGTGACAAGAGCCCAAACACATGGGCCATCTTTTGCTGTTTTCCCAGGCACATTAGCAGGAAGCATCCACATAATTTTTTATACTCTGTGCTTATTACCTTCTATATATGAGAGAAAATATATGAAATTTGTCTTTCTGTGTCTGGCTTATTTCCTTAGCACAATGACCTCCAACTCCTTCCATTTTGTTGCAAATATCAGGATTTCATTCTTTTTATGACTAATATTCCATTGTGTATACACAATGTTTTCCTTAACCACTCATCAGGTGTTGGACAACTAGGCTGATTCTGTATTTTTTCTAACGTGAATTGCTTTCTCTTGCAATCTCACTATATACTCACCTCTTCACTCAGATCCAACTGGCTCACCATGAAGACCATGAAGACCATGAAGACCATCTGCGAATTCAAGTAGCACAATATACTCTACACTGCTCCACAGCAAGTGACAATAGCAGTGGCAGTTCTTAGCAACAGCGATATCGATAACTTCTTTGGAATTCTTAGATGAAAACATCGAAAATTAGTAATAGCTTCATAAATCCCAAATTTCAACAGTTTATTAGGATTTCTCATGGAAGTGATTGGTCAGTGTCTTAGTTCGCTTGGGCAGCTATAGCGAAACACCTTAGAGTGGGTATTATGTGAACTGCAAAAATACATTGCTCACTCTGTGGATCAAGACACTAGCAGATTTGTCGTCTGGTCATGCCCCATCCCCTGCTTCAAAGAAGACACTTCAGAACTGTGCGTCCTCTCATGGTGGGAGAGGTGAATGAGCAACCTTGTGTCTCTTCTCTCAGGACACTAATCCCACTCATGAAAACACTGCTCCATAAATCATCTCCTATGTCTCTACCTCTTAATACTATTGAATTGCATATTGGGATTAAACAGATTTGTATATCTGGGAGAAACATCCTCACTTCACTTGTGGAGAAAAAGTCATAAAATTTCCAACCACATTAGTTAGGTCCACGATATTTGGTCTCTTCTTCATTAGCACTCCCGTAACAGTGACAGTAGGCGTTTTATCAAATCATGGTTAATGAAACTTTAGATTACAGTTTATAGACCTCAGTAGATTTCTTAATTACAGCTAATTGGTAACATGGCCAAAGTCATAGGACCTAGGGAACATTTGTGATTCCTCCCCAGTGCGGCCAGGAAACCATTCCCAGGCAAAGTTATATTAATCCTTATATAAGCAAAATATCTTGCAGATGCAGAAATATGAAGGAAAATTCTCATGAATTCCAATTTCCTAGGAACAATTGCATTTTCCCTAGCTCATAGGAGCCTAAGAGGTAAGACTGGGGAAATATATAACCAGTAGAACTGCCTAACAGAATGAGAGAAGTGTGGCTATTTCCTACAAGGATTGACCGATACTAGTATATGCTTGTATTATAATGATCTCATATATAAGATTAGGCGCAACTTAGTTGTGGACACAATGAATAAACTGCTTGTGAGAAGCAGATCTACAAGGTGAGCAGAGCCAAGCGAGCTTGGTTCACTCCTCCCTTTGCTAGCTCTAAATCCATAGTAGACAAAATGGGCTACATGAGACTAGTTGTGCGAGATGCTCTATGGGAAACTCCTAATGCTATAATCAATCGAGTTTGTGAAACTGGAATAGTCGAAGTCCAAGCAAGAAACATAAAATGGTCAACGTGGGAATTTCAAAAGGAATGCCACAATACCTAGGCAATATACATGAAAATCTTAAGGTAGTGGAGTTCACTGGGATGCTGTTTACTCCTTGACACAAGAACAGCAAGCAGCCCTCAATACAGACAAAAAGCCATGCATAGAGGATGCTGCTAACAGCTGTGTCTCAGTCAAGGTACACTACCAGCCAGCAGTCATCCCACAGCGGGGAGCCCGGGAAGGAAACATATTTAGCTTTCTCGGTTATTTGCTCCTTAACTGTGAGTCATTATTGTCTGGACTTACCTGGAAGTCAAAGATCAATGGGTTCTAAGGAGCCTGGCAGGGCCCAGAGCAGGTGGACAGTGGTGGGGAGTGGGTCGAGAGGGGCAAAGAAAAGCCCAGAACACCTTGCTTATGGTCCCTTCTTGTGTGAAAGCAACAGGACATACTGGCTTGTCGACGTCTTTGAGATGTCCTCTGAAACAGAGCATCATCTGGACATGTTTTACTCATTTTTTTTCCTGAGTTATTTGACCTCAGCCTGCTTTATTTTTTTTTTTTTCCTTTATAGCTAATGTTTACTTTTAATTTTAATTTTAAGGTAAACAAATTTTTTTTTTTATAAAGCTTTTATTTAAAGAATATAAATTTCCAAAGAACAGCTCATGGACCACAATGGCTCCCCCCACACACAACTTCCCTCCCTCCCCCCACCCTCCCCTTTTCCCGCTCCCTCTCCCCTTCCATTCACATCAAGATTCATTTTCAATTCTTTTTATACACAGGAGATCAATTTAGTACGTATTACGTAAAGATTTCAACGGTTTGCCCTCGCATAGAGACACAAAATGATAATACTGTTGGAGTACTAGTTATAGTATTAATTCACAATGTACAGCACATTAAGGACAGAGATCCTACATGATTTTTTTTTAAAAAAAATTGATTAATTGTCTATGCAATTTCCAGTTTAACACCAAGATTTTTTTTTTTTCATTTGCAATTATCTTTATATAAAGAAGATCGATTCAATATATACTATGTAAGGATTTCATCAGTTTGCACCCACACAGAAACACAAAGTGTAAAAATACTGTTTCAGTACTAGTAATAGCATCACTTCACATTGGATAACACACTAAGGACAGATCCCCCATGAGACGCAAGTACACAGTGACTCCTGATGTTGATTTAACAATTTGACACTCTTGTTTATGGCGTCAGTAATCTCCCTAGGCTCTGGTCATGAGTTGCCGAGGCTATGGAAGCCTTTAGGGTTAGCCGACTTCGATCTTATTCCCACAGGGCCATAGTCAAAGTGGAAGTTCTCTCCTCCCTTCAGAGAAAGGTACCTCCTTCTTTGATGGCCCCGTTCTTTCCACTGGGATCTCACTCGCAGAGATCTTTCATTTAGGTCTTCTGTTTTTTCCAGAGTGTCTTAGCTTTCCATGCCTAAAATATTCTCATGGGCTCTTGAGCCAGATCCGAATGCCTTAAGGGCTGATTCTGAGGCCAGAGTGCTATTTAGGACATCTGCCATTCTATGAGTCTGCTGTGTATCCTGCTTCCCATGTTGGATCATTCTCTCCCTTTTTCATTCTATCAGTTAGTATTAGCAGACACTAGTCTTGTTTGTGTGATCCCTTTGGCTCTTAGACCTATCAGTGTGATCAATTGTGAGCTGAAATTGATCACTTGGACTAATGAGATGGCCTTGGTACATGCCACCTTGATGGGGTTGTATTGGAAACCCCTGGCACAATTCTAACTCCATCATTTGGGGCCGTTCCGATTGAGCCTGTCGCAAGTTTTACATCTCCTCCCTCTCTTATTCCCACTCTTATATTTCACAGAGATCACTTTTCAGTTAAAATTTAAACACCTAAGAATAATTCTGTGTTAATTACAGAGTTCAACCTCTAGTACTAGGATAAAGAAAAAAAAATACTACCATGGATAAAGTATTACATTGTACAACAACAGTCAGCACAAGATCTGATCGAGTCACTGTTTCTCATAGTGTCCATTTCACTTCAACAGGTTTCCCCTTTGGTGCTCAGTTAGTCATTGCCAATCAAGGGAAACAAATGATATTTGTCTCTTTGGGACTGACTTAATTCACTCAGCATGATGTTTTCCAGATTCCTCCATTTTGTTGCAAGTGACCGGATTTCATTGTTTTTGACTGCTGTATAGTATTCTGTAGAGTACATGTCCCATAATTTCCTAATCCAGTCTACTGTTGATGGGCATTTGGGTTGGTTCCAAGTCTTAGCTATTGTGAATTGAGCCGCAATAAACATTGCTGTGCAGACGGCTTTTTTGTTTGCCAATTTAATTTCCTTTGGGTAAATTCCAAGGAGTGGGATGGCTGGGTTGAATGGTAGGGTTATATTCATGTTTCTGAGGAATCTCCAGACTGACTTCCATAGTGGCTTCACCAGTTTGCATTCCCACCAACAGTGGATTAGTGTCCCTTTTTCCCCACATCCTCTCCAGCATCTATTGTTGGTGGATTTCTGAATGTGAGCCATTCTCACCGGGGTGAGGTGAAACCTCATTGTGGTTTTGATTTGCATTTCCCTGATTGCTAGGGATCTTGAACATTTTTTCATGTGTCTGTTGGCCATTTGGATTTCCTCTTTTGAAAAATGTCTATTGAGGTCCTTGGCCCATCTCTTAAGTGGGTTGTTTGTTTTGATGTTGTGGAGTTTCTTAATTTCTGTGTAGATTCTGGTTATCAACCCTTTATCTGTTGCATAGTTTGCAAATATATTTTCCCATTCTGTCGGTTTCCTATTCACTTTCCTGACTGTTTCTTTTGCAGTACAGAAACTTTTCAATTTGATGCAATCCCAGTAGTTAATTTTGGTTTTCAGTGCCTGTGCTTCTGGGGTCTTTTCCAAGAAGTCTTTGCCAGTACCTATGTCTTGCAGGGTTTCTCCTATGCTCTCTAGTAATTTGATGGTGTCGGGTCGTAGGTTTAAATTTTTAATCCATGTTGAATGGATTTTTGTGTAAGGTGAAAGGTAGGGGTCTTGCTTCATGGTTCTGCACGTGGAAATCCAGTTTTCCCAGCACCATTTATTAAACAGACTGACCTTACTCCAGGGACTGGTTTTGGATCGTTGATCAAATATAAGTTGGCTGTAGGTGTTTGGATTGATTTCTGGAGTTTCTATTCTGTTCCATTGGTCTATCCATCTGTTTCTGTACCAGTACCATGCTGTTTTGATAACAACTGCCCTGTAGTATGTCCTGAAATCTGGTATTGTGATGCCTCCGGCTTTGTTTTTGTTGTACAAGATTGCTTTAGCTATTCGAGGTCTCCTGTGTCTCCATATGAATTTCAGCATCATTTTTTCCAGATCTGAGAAGAATGTCCTCGGTATCTTGATTGGTATTGCGTTGAATCTGTAAATTGCTTTTGGGAGAATGGACATTTTGATGATATTGATTCTTCCAATCCATGAGCATGGAAGATTTCTCCATTTTTTGGTATCCTCTTCTATTTCTTTCTTTAAGGTTTTGTAATTTTCATTGTAGAGATCTTTAATGTCCTTAGTTAAATTTATTCCAAGGTATTTGATTGTTTTTGTAGCTATTGTGAATGGGATTGATCTTAGCAGTTCTTCCTCAGCCGTGGCATTGTCTGTGTATACAAAGGCTGTTGATTTTTGTGCATTGATTTTATATCCTGCTACTTTGCCAAACTCTTCTATGAGTTCCAATAATCTCTTAGTAGAGTTCTTTGGGTCCCCTAAATAAAGAATCATGTCGTCTGCAAAGAGGGATAGTTTGAGTTCTTCCTTCCCAACTTGTATCCCTTTAATTTCTTTTTCTTGCCTAATAGCTCTGGCTAAGACTTCCAGCACTATATTGAATAGCAGTGGTGAGAGTGGGCATCCCTGTCTGGTACCAGATCTCAGTGGAAATGCTTCCAACTTTTCCCCATTCAATAGGATATTGGCCGTGGGTTTTTCATAAATTGCTTTGATTGTATTGAGGAATGTGCCTTCTATTCCCAGTTTGCTTAGGGTTTTCATCATGAAAGGGTGTTGAATTTTATCGAATGCTTTCTCTGCGTCTAGTGAGATAATCATATGGTTTTTCTTCTGTAGTCTGTTAATGTGGTGTATCACGTTGATTGTTTTGCGAATATTGAACCATCCCTGCATACCAGGGATGAATCCCACTTGGTCTGGGTGGATGATCTTTCTGATGTGTTGTTGCAGTCTATTGGCCAGAATTTTGTTGAGGATTTTTGCATCTATGTTCATGAGGGATATTGGTCTGTAATTCTCTTTCAATGCTGCATCTTTTTCTGGCTTAGGAATTAAGGTGATGCTGGCTTCATAGAAGGAATTTGGGAGAATTCCCTCTTTTTCGATTGTTCTGAATAGTTTGAGAAGAATTGGGGTTAGTTCTTCTTTAAATGTCTGGTAGAATTCAGCAGTGAATCCATCTGGTCCTGGGCTTTTCTTTGTTGGGAGGGCCTTTATTACTGATTCAATTTCTGACTCACTTATGGGTCTGTTTAGGTTTTCTATGTCTTCCTGGTTCAATTTAGGTAGGTTGCATGTGTCCAGGAATCTATCCATTTCTGATAGGTTTCCCTGTTTGCTGGCATACAAGTCCTTGTAGTAATTTCTGATGATTCTTTTGATTTCTGTGGTGTCTGTTGTTATATTTCCTTTTTCATCTCTGATTTTACTGATTTGGGTCTTTTCTCTTCTTTTTTTAGTTAGTTGGGCCAATGGGGTGTCAATCTTGTTTATTTTTTCAAAAAACCAGCTCCTCGTTTGGCTGATTTTTTGTAATGTTTTTTTGGATTCAATCCTGTTGATTTCTTCTCTGATTTTGATTATTTCTCTTTTTCTACTAGATTTGGGTCTAGTTTGCTGCAAATTTTCTAGATCCTTGAGATGCATTGAAAGCTCATCTATTTGGTGCCTTTCCAGTTTCTTGATGTAGGCACCTATTGATATAAACTTTCCTCTTAACACTGCTTTTGCTGTATCCCATAAGTTTTGGTATGTTGTGCTGTTATCCTCATTTACTTCCAGAAAATTTTTGATTTCTCTTTTGATTTCTTCAGTGACCCATTGTTCATTCAGGAGCATGTTGTTCAATCTCCATGTGTTTGCATATGCTCTAGAGATTCCTGAGTTGCTAATTTCCAACTTCACTCCCTCATGGTCTGAGAAGTTGCATGGTATGATTCTAATTCTTTTGAATTTGCTGAGACTTGCTTTATGGCCTAATATGTGATCAATCCTAGAGTAGGTTCCATGTGCTGCTGAGAAGAATGTGAATGCTTTCTGTGTAGGATGAAAAGTTCTGTAGATATCTGTTAGATCCATTTGGGCTATAGTGTTGTTTAAATCTACTGTCTCCTTGTTGATCTTCTGTCCTGTCGATCTGTCAATATCTGTGAGTGAAGTATTGAAGTCCCCCAGTACTATTGTGTTGGGGTCTAAGTCTCCCTTTAAGTTTCTTAACAAATTTTGTAAATAAACCTGTGGCCTGTAATTAGGTGCGTATACATTGAGAATTGTTATATCTTCCTGTAGTATTGATCCCTTAATCATTATATAGTGCCCCTCTTTGTCTCTCTTAACAGTTTTTGTGTTAAAGTTTATGTAGTCCGATATTAAGATGGTTACACCCGCTCTTTTTTCATTTCTGTTGGCGTGGTATATCTTGTTCCATCCTTTTATTTTCAGTCTGTATGGATCTTCGTTGGAAAGATGTGTTTCTTGTAGGCAGCAAATAGATGGTTTTTGTTCCTTAACCCAATCAGCCAATCTCTGTCTTTTAACAGGACAGTTTAGACCTTTAACGTTCAATGTGACTATTGATAAGTGGTAAGTTTGCCCTGCCATTTGCCAGATATTTTCTAATGTATGCTTTGAATTCCCTGTGATCTTTTGCCGTGAGGTTCCCTTCGTTTACCTTCTTTCATGTTGATGGTCGTGTTTCTGTGTTTTTGTGTGTAACACGTCTTTAAGTATCTTTTGCAGGGCTGGACGAGTGGCAACAAATTCTTTCAATTTTTGTTTGTTATGAAAGGTCTTTATTTCACCTTCATTAACAAATGAGAGCTTTGCAGGGTATAATATTCTGGGCTGGCAGTTTTTCTCTCTAAGCACCTGGGCTATGTCTCGCCATTCCCTTCTAGCTTGTAGGGTTTCAGTTGAGAAGTCAGCTGTAAGTCTAATTGGAGATCCTCTGAGAGTAATCTGCCGTTTCTCTCTTGCACATTTTAGGATCTTTTCTTTTTGCTTCACTGTGGTGAGTTTAATTACAATATGTCGTGCAGAGGATCTCTTTTGGTCATGTTTATTAGGGGTTCTATGAGCTTCCTGGATTAGGATTTCTCTGTCTTTCTCCAAGCCTGGAAAGTTTTCTGCTAGTATCTCCCTAAAAAGGCCTTCTAATCCTTTCTCCCTCTCCATACCTTCAGGAACACCTAGAACCCGAATGTTGGGTTTTTTAATAGTATCCTGTAAATTCCCGACGATATCTTTTAGTTTTCTAATTTCCTCTTCTTGTCTTTGGTTTGACTGTTTCCTCTCCTGTTCTCTGTCTTCTAGGTCCGATATTCTCTCTTCTGCTTCACCCATTCTGGTTTTAAGGCCCTCAAGATTGCTTGTCACTTGATCTATTGAATTCTTCAATTCATTAAGATTTTTTGTCACTCTCGTAGCTTCTTGTTCTACTAGTTGTTTCATTTCATTTTGATTTCTGCGTAGTGCTTCATTCTCGCGCGAGAGATTTTCTATCTTATCCATTAAGGATTTCTGTAGTTCAAGAATTTGTTTTTGAGAACTTCTTAATGTTCTTATCAATTCTTTGAGATCTGCTTCTTGCATTTCTTCTATCTCCTTATCTTCATAATCCTGACTTGGGGTGTCTTTTCCGTTTGGGGTCATCATAGCGTCTTCCTTGATCTTGCTCCCTCGGAATCTGTTTTTATTTGGCATTTTTTTTTCCCCTCACTCTTTCTCTGGGTTGTCAAGGTAACGGAGTTTGTGTGCGCGGTGTGTTCCCAGTTTTTGGATCCCCTTCAGGTTTCTACAGCCTCGGGTTTTTGGTTCCGTCTGCCTCAGTGATTGGCGGGCGGGCGGGCGGGCAGGCGCGCCTTGTCCCACTGCGTTTAATCTAGCTCGAATTAGCAGGGTGGGTGACGAGAGAGGCTAGTGTCCGTGCAGGCTCGCCTCAATTGTGCTGCTTCCCCCGTGGCGTCTGCTTCCCCCCGCCAGTGTCTCGGGATCCCTGTATCGGCCCCCGTTCAAGCGCTCAGTTCCAATGGCGACTGTGTTCCGCCCGGGTTCCGGTTCAGCCGGCGGGCGCTCGCCGTCCCACTGTGTTCAGTCTAGCTCGAGTGAGCAGGGTGGGCAACGAAAGAGGCTAGTGTCCGTGTGGGCTCGCCTCAACTGTGCTGTTTCCCCCGTGGCGTCTGCTTCCCCCCGCCAGTGTCTCGGGATCCCTGTATCGGCTCCCGTTTAAGCGCTCGATTCTAATGGCGACTGTGTTCCGTGCGGTTCCCGTCCCTCCCGGCAGCTCCCGTGCCACTAAGGCACGATTTGCCGTTCGCAAACTTACTTTCCCATAGGTCCTCTGCGTCTCATTCACTGGGTCCGGAAGAATTTCCACTGCATTTTTTTCCGTGAGATTTTTCCTGAGGCTACAGTAACTCTGTTTTTATTAAACTATCTTTTTGCGGACTGCTAGTGCGCGTCCTCACTAATCCGCCATCTTGGCTCCGCCCCTCAGCCTGCTTTATTTCACAGAACACTGGGCTCTGTAAGATCCATCTGTGAAATATTGTTCCTGACTAACCACTTCTATGGAAGTCCATTCAGTCTATTCAGGCTTTCATTCATTAACTTGGAACATGGTAATCGAGCACCCCTACAGGGCAGGCACTGTGGGAAACAGATGTGAATAAGATCATTACTATGGCTCCCTTTGCACAAGATCTTCTGTTATCACTAACAACTGCACCAGTGCCGCATGCAACAGTCCCCTAATGCTTCCCTTGCCCCTGGTCTTGCACTCCTCTAATCTCCATTGGTGGGGAAAATGGAAATCAAATTCTGCCACTCCCCTAATTAGCACCTTCCAGTAATGTTCCATTAGGCAACACTCTAGTGTGGTATGACACATATTTCATGATCTGTTCTGCCTGCCTATCCAACTTAATTTTGTACTATTGTCTTTGTCCATATTCTGAACTCTACTCATTCTAAACTGAACATTTTTTTAGTGCCCTGAGTATAGATACACTTGAGGTTTTTGTTTTTTTTTTTCTTAGTTCACTAGATAACATATGCTTTATCTTTCCCTTGCTTTTTTTTGTTTTGTTTTGTTTTCTCTCCCTGACCCTGTGGAAATGTCATTTTTACTCTACGAAATCTTAATGACTCTCATATCCGTTTCCGCTGCCCTTTCTCGTTTTCCATAACACTGTATTATGTCCCTATCTTAACTGGTTTTACCTTTCATTGACATGGCTTTTCTATTTCTAAATCACCTAGACAGCAAATTCTGTCTAATTTTATTTCAAAATTATGTTTTATTTTGTCCCATTTACATCTCTAGCATCACACATAATAGATAGTCTATAAATATTTGTTGAATGAATACATATAGGATTAGTTATTATGTTTTCATTGTCCCAAATTTCAATATGCAAACCCTCTGGAGAAGCCCAGCAAATAACACACCTTACATCGTCATAGGAATTCATTATCATCTCCCTTTTCCTTTTAGGGCAGAGATATTGTCCCAGCCAAAAAAAAAAAAAAAAAAACACTGGATAAAAGGCAGTAATGTTAAAAACTCTAAGAAAGGCTCAGACTTTGAAAAAATAAAGTAGTATAAAAATATTCACTAATTTTATAATCTTGCCTGAGGTTTTATCTTGTTTCCCAAGTCAAAATGCATGAAAGAATTAGGATGAAAGAGGTTCCGTACAATTACAAGAGTACTTCTAAATGTTCATAGATAATGGAATTAAAAGATAAGTTTCTGAGTACAATTTGAGCATAATTTTTTGTAATACCCATAATTTCATGCATAGGTTTTTCATAACATCCATTTCTTCTGAACATTTTGAAAACCCATTCAAACCCCCAAATTTTTTTCACCAAATATAACTTGTCTTTTAGTTCCATGTTCCATTAAATTTTTTAAAGATTTATTTATTTATTTGAGAGGCAGAGTTACAGAGACAGGGAGTGACAGAGAGAGAGGTCTCCCATCCACAAATGACCCAAATGGCTTCAGTAGCCAGAGCTGGGCCAATTCAAAGCCAGGAGCCAGGAGCTTCCTCAGGGTCTCCCACATGGGTGCAGCACCCAAGCCCTTGGGCCATCCTCCAGTGCTTTCCCAGGATAATAGCAGAGAGCAGGATTGGAAGAGAAGCAGCGAGGGCAAGAAACAGCACCCACAGGTGAAATCTGTCACCACAGGTAGAGGCTTAACTTACAATGCCACAGCCCTGGCCTTCCATTAACTTCTTAAATTGTTTTCATAAACAACCAATCAACAATTGTTCTGAAACCTTAAAGGAATAAGAAAGAACAAAAATTGTTACAATTGTCCCTCAGATGCACCCAGAGGTCGAAGATAAGACAAACAACAAAAGCAAAAATTCATTGGATGTTTTGCAAACTGTCAAAACCAGTGAGCAACCTCCAAACTGAAGAAATGGCTGATCCCACCAGGGAGGGCAGCCGCTTGCATGTTAAATGTGGTTCCGAGAATGGATGACTAGGGAAAGTGTGGGACAACATTTAGGAGCCAAATGGGGAGAAAAAAGTCACAGACAGAAATATATATCAAGAAAAAGGAAATAACAACAAATAAAAGACAGCTTACTGAAAAGCAGCTCTCCTATTTTCCTTCTTATTTTACCCCTCAGTTTATAATTGACCCATATGGTAGAAACTCAGTGTTGGTGATGGGAATGTAGCTCATCCACTAGGACAATCACAGGGTATAGGGACACTAACTAGGAAATCTGCTGTGGTGCAGTAGGTTAATTCCCCACCTATAGCACCAGCATCCCATATGGGTGCCAGTTCAAGTCCCGGCTGCTCCACTTCCAATCCAGCTCTCTGCTATGGCCTGGAAAAGCAGTGGAAGATCGCCCAGTGCTTGGGCCCCTGCACCAGTGTGGGAGACTGGGAAGAAGCTCCTGGCTCCTAGTTTCGTATCAGCTCAGCTCTGACCGTTATGGCCATTTGGAGAGTGAACCAGCAGAGGAAAAACCTTTTTCTCTGTTTCTCCTCACTGCCTGTAACTCTACCTCTCAAATAAATAAATAAATAAAATTATATTACAATAAAATGTCTTAATACTTCACCAAATAAGAAGTTTAACGAGTAAAAAGCAAAAAGACCTTAGTTTAGTTTGCATATAGACAATGGCTACAAATGATAATTGAATGGAAAAATGACCATTTCACACATATACAGTAAATTTTAAAGTGATCATAGATCATTAAAACTATAGTTGTATAACATTCTTTTTTTTTTTTTTTGACAGGCAGAGTTAGACAGTGAGAGAGAGACAGAGAGAAAGGTCTTCCTTCCGTTGGTTCATCCCCCAAATGGCCTCTACAGCCAGCGCGCTGCGGCTGGCGTGCTGCACCGATCCAAAGCCAGAAGCTAAATGCTTCCTCCTGGTCTCCCATGAGGGTGCAGGACCCAAGGACTTGGGCCATCCTCCACTGCCTTCCCGGGCCATGGCAGAGAGCTGGACTGGAAAAGGAGCAACCGGGACAGAATCCGGTGCTCCAACCAGGACTAGAACCCAGGGTGCCTGTGCCACAGGCAGAGGATTAGCCAAGTGAGCCATGGCGCCAGCCATGTATAACAGTCTTAACCATTGTTTTTTCAAAACTATTTTTTAAATAATTTTTCAATGAAAATGTGGTATAGATGCACAATGGAATACTACCCAGGCATAAAAAGAATAAAACCCTGCCTTTTGCGAGAAAATGCTTAATGAAATAAGCCAGTCACAAAAAGACAAATATCATATCTTTTCTCTGATAGATGGTAGTTAATATAGAATACAAATAAATGTATAAGAATGAAACTAACATTTTATGATTTGATTATTGTTTTTAGTCCTTGTCTATACTCCTTTGGAACAGTGGTCTTTCTGCTGTTTTACTTGTTGAACATTATGGTTAGTGGGACATTGAGCCTGTGATTATAAAGTAAATTGAAATAATGTTATTGCAAAAAATCAAAGAAAAAAAGAAAGAAAGGAAGGAGGGGAACTGAGAGAGGGAGGAAAGGTAGTATGGCTATCTTCTTCAAATGGTACCTATGAAATACATGAAACCCATTATGTTAATAAAATTATTTTAAAAACAAAACAACAAAATGATAATTTTTCTTGTACTATTACTAGTGCGTGTTTATAAACCATTATCTGGAATTAAAGGAAGAAAGCATCATTTCCTTCCTGGTTATGAGCATTTGATATGTGGGGATTTTTTTGCTTGCTTGTTTTAAAGATTTATTTATTTTATTTGCAAGGCCGAGTTACAGAGAGAGACAGAGGATGAGAGATCTTCCATCCTCTGGTTAACTCTCCAAATGACAGCAATAGCCTGGGCTGGGCCAGAACGAAGCCAGGAGCCAGGAGCTTCTTCTGGGTCTCCCACATGGATACAGAGCCCCAAGCACTTGAGCCATCTTCTGCTGCTTTCCCAGGACATTAGCAGTGAGCAAGATTAGAACTGCAGCAGCTGGGACATGAGCCGGAGCCCATATGCTATGCTGATATTGCAGTCGGTGGCTTAACTCAATAGGCCACAGCAGCAGCCCGGTAAGTGGATTTTAAGGAGAAATTATAGGCTAGAAAGATTGTTGTTTGCTGGTTTTCCCATTCTGATAAACATCCCCTTGGGAGATTCCACAGAATGCTCATTTCATGAACATTTTGTGGATCCTTTCTGCAGAATTTACCCATGGAGTGCATACATTGGAGTGGCAGTCCCCCTTCAATTAAGAAATTTGAACACCGCAGACACCCAGATATGCAAGCTCAAAAGTGAAGAAGAAATGATTCAAGTCCAACCTTGACATCTTTGAGCCTCACAGACCATGTCCCAAAGGACCCCCCTAATTCCTCCGTGTCGTGTTCTATTAACAGGAACAGCTTTAGCCCACTAGTTCGCAATACATTGCCTTTGCCAGTCCATGAAATGAATAAGCAAAACACATTGTCCTACCGGGACCAGAGACCACCTTGGCCTTTTCTTACTGCAAAGCCTGCCTTCCACAACCTCTTCTGGTTTACTCTGTCACTGAGTGCAGCTCTCACGTAGCTCTGCCTGGTGTACAAAACACTGCCCTGATCTGTGGGTCTATATGACTCTGTCCAGTGCCAGGTGCCATGTGTTTGATCTCCTTGTGCTGTTCAGAACAAGGTGCAGCTCAGAGCCGTCAGCAGTCAGGTTATGAATAAGCTGTTGCTAAAGAAAGGATCTTGGCAAAGCACCACAGTACTCACTATACCCCACCCTTTCCACTGCTAAGATAAACTTACTTTTTTTTTTTTTTTTTTTTTGGACAGGCAGAGTGGCAGTGATAGAGAGAGACAGAGACAGAGAGAAAGGTCTTCCTTTTTCTGTTGGTTCACCCCCCCTCCCCACAGTGGCCTCTGCGGCCAGCGCAGTGCTGCCGGCGCACCACGCTGATCTGAAGCCAGGAGCCAGTTGCTTCCCCTGGTCTCCCATGTGGGTGCGGGGCCCAAGGACTTGGGCCATCCTCCACTGCACTCCCAGGCCACAGCAGAGAGCTGAACAGGAAGAGGAGTGACTGGGACAGAATCCAGTGCCCTGACCGGGACTAGAACCCAGTGTGCCGGCGCCGCAAGCGGAGGATTAGCTTATAGAGCCGCGGCGCCGGTGATAAACTTAGTTCCTATATTAAGTTTATCCCATCTGAAAAGAGTTCCTCCAGGCAAATTTATAAGGTACAGACTTGTGCACAAACTATTGCTGCCACTTGCCACATTTGGTCTTAAAGCCACAATTGGCATTTATTGGCCACTTTCCCACAACACATTCTAGATTGTCCTCATCCTCGGCTAACACTTCTGTTAGTCTAGGTAATGTTTTGGTGGGATGGCCCAGATCCTCTTTGTGAGGAATTTGACCCCTTGTTATAATTCCCATGTCAAGTCAAGACTTCTGAGCTTCCTACTAACTATAGAAACTAAGCGTGGAAATAACAAGAGATGCCCCCATGGTGCACCAAGCACTACAGACAGTCTTCCCTCTGCCCATCGTGTAGCACAGGGCTACCTCTCACTGATCATTAGAATTAGATTTCCCTGTGAGAACTGTGCCTGTGTCTCTGCTGATTTCCCCATTTGGCACTGGAACCCAGAGTGACCAGACAGCTGAATATTCAATAGGACTTCTACTGTGTCCATTGGTGGAAGTATTTTCTTCTGGGAACCAGGACTTGTAAACAGGCAGAGTCTGCAATTACAAGGAAAGAAGCACAAATTTCAAGGAAGACAAGGGGCAACATAGAAAACAAGGCACCATTTTTTCCCATCCATTACCCCAAGTAAAGACATGAGATCAACCATTGCTGTGTGTTGGAAGACAGCCCTTTGAGTACAGTTTAAATGGCTACAATTTTTTTCTCTACTGGTCCTACTGAAGTGTCATTGAAAGCCAAGCATCTATTTCTCCTGCTTTTGAAAATGGGGTAGGTCTGTGACTTGTTTTGGTTAATCGAGTACTGCATAAGTGATAACACAAGACTTCCAAGGCTAGGTTATAAGAAACTTTATGGGTAGGCCAGGATCTTTTGGAATGTTTGCAACTGAGATGGTCCTGCTTGGAGAAAGCCAGCCACCATGATGTGAGAAGCTGATGCCACATGGAGAAACTACATGTAAGGACTGAGTGGATAGATCCTGTAGAACCAGCCTACAAGCAACTTTAACTTTAAGCCACTGTGACTACAGGAATTAGCTGAGGGAGCAGTGCCAACACCAGGATGGTAGATGATATGTGGTCTTAGTCACCTGCTCACATAGCTTACTTTTTTCTACTGGACCTGTTCTTGTTCTTGATCCCACATGTACATTTCCATTTCACAATGAATTATTTCTGAGCCCACCTGAGCCTATGGTGAAATTCCTGCCAATTGGACACTTGACACCCCATGGTCAAATACTGTGTCTCTACCAGAGCCCAGGAGCAAGACAGGAGTTACTTCTTGAATGATTTACAGTCATCTGCTATAGTTGACAAAGACTCTGCTGCCCAATAAATCTCACAAAGATTCACTATGATGTTCAAATTCAGGCTTGCCAAATTCTCCACTCAGCATGTGTTCCCATCTCTCTAGTACCGACACTATCATCAATATATCAACTTGAATGACCAAAATGGGAGATCCAGATGCTCTTCTGTCTGGAAATGCTGAAGATCTGGTTTCCATTCAAAAATGCAAGTTGACTCCAGAATCCAGAGTGCCTACCAAACTATTTGCTTCTCTCTAGGAAGAGGGAATGATTAGTTCCAGCAATTCACCCTTTATGTAGGAAGAGATGTCCAGACCACTAGATACCTGAGAAGTTTTCAGGTATTAAAAGACCCTGAGCCTTCATAGCAGTTATTTTCCCATTCTTTAAAGTACATCTGCCTTGGGGCGGGCGCCATGGCTCACTTGGTTAATCCTAAGCCTGCAGTGCCAGCATCCCATATGGGTGCTGGTTCTAGTCCCAGTTGCTCCTCTTCCAGGCCAGCTCTCTGCTGTGGCCCAGGAAGGCAGTGGAGGATGGCCCAAGTACTTGGGCCCCTGCACCTGCACGGGAGACCAGGAGGAAACACCTGGTTCCTGGCTTCGGATTGGCATAGCTCTAGCCGTGGCAGCCATTCTGGGGATGAACCAGTGGAAGGAAGACCTTTCTCTCTGTCTCTCTCTCTCTCTCTTTCTCTCTCTCTCTCTCTCACTGTCTAACTCTATCTGTCAAATAAAGAAATAAAGTACATCTGCCTTATCAAGGATTCTAACATGTTTGTCATTTCTTACTCATCCAGCTTGATGAACATGATGTCATAGACACAGCACACAAACATAATAACAACTAACACTTTTAGGGGATTCAGGTTCCTTTGTACCATAAAATGACAAATTGTGGGAGACATAGCATAGGCCCAGGGCAAGACTAAATGCTTACTGTTGTGCATTTCACATGAATGAAAGCTGTTTTTGATCCACCCGTCTATCCAACCTAACCTACTCTCTCTCAGATAGAGATATCAAAAACGCCTTCATGACATCGTCGACCACATAGCAAGGATAAGAAACTGTGCCCATTGCAGCTCAGTGAATTCAGTTATCTGGGTCGTTTTTTAAGGTTTATTTATTTATTTGAAAATCAGAGTTACACAGGGAGAGGAGAGGCAGAAAGAGAAATCTTCCATCTACTGGTTCAGTCCCCAGTTGGCCATAATGGCCAGAGCTGTACCTATCCAAAGCCAGGAGCCAGGAGCCTCTTCCTGGTCTCCCATGCGGGTGCAGGAACCCAAAGACTTAGGCCATCTTATACAGCTTTCCCAGGCCATAGCAGAGAGCTGCATTGGAAGTGGAGCAGCCAGGACTGGAACTAGTGCCCATATGGGATGCTGTCACTGCAGGAGGCAGCTTTACCCATTATGCCACAGGGCTGGCCCCTCTCTGAGTCTTTTGATCCTTTCTTCTACCATCTGTCATGACAATTCTGGCATTTCTACTTCACTTAGCATGAGCCATCACTTCCATCACTTTTCCAAGCATTAAGAACACCTTAACAACACATAGCACCATTCCCTTGGTCCTTGCCGAGTTGTTATATCCTATATATTAGGTTATGGCTTCACTACTGATAAGTTCTCTCTGTCCAGTTATATGCCCTGCCTCCCTTGATCCACCATCCTTGGGACCCACTCCCATGCATGCTATCAGAGGAAATTTTTTAGAGTAAGAGTCCTCCTCACTTAGCTTAGTACATTCTTCATTAGGCATTACTTGGGTTTGTCATTTATTATTAGATTGTTCCCAAGACAAAGATAGAGGCAAAACCTGAGGGGCAAAAGCATTGTCTTTTAATGAGTGGGATTATTTTGAGATCTCTCATAACTTCTTCATACATTTTTTTTCAATTTTTAAATTTTTCAGGTGAGCAAATGTCATATATTTCACATATATAGACTTAGGAGCACAGTGAGACTCCCCAACCTACCCATTCTCCCACTCACGTTCCCACCCTCCCTCTTCTTTCCTTTCTTACTCTCTCTTTTAATTTTTACAATGAAAAACTTGTTTATTTTATATTCGAAGGTTAACCCCACATAAAGTAAATAATTCAACAAATAGCAATTAAAAAACACTGTTCCTCAACAGGCAAGACAAGGGCAATAAAAAATCATTGAATCTCAAAATGTCAATTGCACTCGTATATGTTACATTTTTTGGACTCTATTAGCGACCATAAATCAGGGAAAATATATGATATTTGTCTTCTTTGGGACTAGCTTATTTCACTAAGTCTAATGATTTCTAGTTGATTCCATTTTGTTGCAAAAGGCAGGAATTCACCTTTTTTTTTTTGCAGCCAAGTAGTATTCCATACTATAAAAATACCACAATTTCTTTATCTAGTCATTATCTTAGCTATTGGGGATTGAGCTGCAATAGACATGGCAATATAGACAACTCTTTCAAATGCTGATTTCATTTCATTTGGGTAAATTCCCAGGAGTGGGATGACTGGGTCATATTGTAGGTCTATATTCAGATTTCTGAGGTATCGCCATAATGTCTTCCACAATGTCTGTACTAGTTTACATTCACACCAACAGTGGATTAGGGTATCTTTTTCCTCATATCATGCCAGCATTTATTGTTTGTTGATTATTGTGTGGAGAGCCATTCTAACTTGGGTGAGGAGGAGCCTCATTGTAGTTTTGATTTGTATTTCCCTAACTGCTAGTGATTCTGAGCAGTTTTCCATGTGTGTGTTGGCCATTTGAATTTCTTCTTTTGAAAAATTCCTGTTCAAGTCCTTTGCCCATATCTTAACTGGATTGTTTTGTTGTTGAGTTTCTTGAGCTCTTTATAGAATCTAGATATTAATCCTTTATCAGTCTCATAGTTTGAAAATATTTACTCCTGTTTTGTCAGTTGTCTCTTCACTTTGTTGAGTGTTTCTTTTGCAGTGCAAAAGTTTTTCAACTTGATGTAATTCCATTGTCAATTTTGACTGTTATTGCCTGTACTTCTGGGGTCTTTTCCAAGAATTCTGCATATGTCAATGTCTTCCAGGGCTTTCTCAATGTTCTCTAGTAAATTGATGATATCAAATCATAGATTTAGGTCCTTGATCGATTTTGAGTGGATTTTTGTGCAAGGTGTAAGTAGGAGTCTTGCTTTATACTTCTACCTGCAGAGATTCCATTTTCCCAATACGATTTGTTGAAGAGAGTGTCTTTGCCCCAGGGATTGATTATAGCTCCTTTGTAAAAGATAAGTTGGTTGTAGTTAGTGGATTGATTTCTGGAGTTTCTATTCATTTCCATTGGTCTACATGTATTTTTTCCCCAGTATCAGGCTGTTTTTATTATAATTGCCCTGTAGTATGTCTTGAAATCTGGTATTGTGATGCCTCCAGATTTGCTTTTATTGTATAAGATTGCTTTCGCTATTCTGGGTCTCTTCTGTTCCCATTTGAATTTTACCATTGTTTCTTCCAGATCTGAAAAAAAATGTCATTGGCGTTGTGATTGAAATTGCATTGTATCTGTAAATTATTTTTGGTAGTATGGACATTTTGATGATATTAATTCTTCCAATTCCTAAACATGGAATTATTTTATTTTTGTATGTCTTCTATTTATTTTGTTAATATTTTATAATTTTCATCATAGAGATCTTTGACATTCTTAAATTTATTCTAAGTTTCTCAATTTTTTGTAGGTATTGTGAATTAGATTGATCTTAGAAGTCTTCTCAGCCATGGCATTGTCTATGTATACAAAGGCTATTGATTTTTGTGTTTTAAATTTATATCCTGCCATTTACCAAATTCTTTATGAGTTCCAATAGGCTCTTAGTAGAGCTTTTGGTTTCTATATTTATAGAATCATGTCATTTATAAATAGGGATAGTTTGACTTACCCCTTTCCAATTTGTATCCATTTGATTTCTTTTTTTGCCTAATGGCTCTGGTAAATCTTCCACGACTATATTGAATAGCAATGGTGAGAGCGGGCATCCTTGCCTGGAACCAGATCTTAGTGGGAATGCTTCTAACATTTTCCCATTCAGCAAGATGCTGGCCATTTCTGATTTTATTGATTTGGGTCTTCCTCTTTTTAGGTTAAGTGGTCCAATTCTGTGACAATTTTCTTTATTTTTTTAAAAAATAGATTTTCATTTCATTGATCTTTTTATTTTGTTCCAAATTTTTTATGTCTTCTCTAATTTTAATTATTTATTTCCTCCTACTAATTTTGGATTCAGTTTTAGTTGTTTTTTGAGATCCTTGAGATGTATTGATAGCTCACTTATTTGGTGCCTTTCAATTTCTTGATATAGGCAATAATTATTATAAACTTCCCACTTAACACTGCTTTTGTCATATTCACTAAGTTTTGATATGTGATATTGTCATCTTCATTCATTTCCAGGAATTTTTTTTTATTTTACTGCTTGATTTCTTCTATCACCCACTATTCATCAGGATCAAGTTGTTTGGGTTCAATGTGTTTTAGACATTCTTAAATTGTGAATTTCCAGCTTCATTCCATTGTGATCAGAAAAGATACATGATATGATTTCAATTTTTTAAAATTTGCTGAAACTTGCTTTATGGCTAACCTATGGTTTGTCATAGAGAAAGTCCATGCACTGAAGAAAAGAATGTGTATTCTGCAACTGTGGGATGAAAAGTTCTGTAGGTATATTTGGTCCACAGTGCATATTAGCTCTGTTGTTTCTTTTATTTTAAAGATTTATTTTATTTATTTGAAAAGCAGAATTACAGAGACAGGTAGAGACAGAGAGAGAGACAGAGAGAGAGAGAGATCTTCCATCCACTGGTTCACTCCCCAGATGGCTGCAACAGCCAGAACTGCACTGAACTGAAACCAGGAGCCAGGAGCTTCTACCAGGTTTCCCACATGGGTACAGGGGCCCAAGAACCTGGGCCATCTTCTACTGCTTTCCTGGGCCATAGCAGAGAGCTGGATCAGAAGAGGAGCAGCCGGACTAGAAACAGTGCCCACATGGGATGCCAGTGCTTCAGGCCAGGGCTTCAACCCACTGTACCACAGTGCTGGCCCCAGTCTGTTGTTTCTTTGCTGATTTTCTGTTAGTTGATCTGTCTTTGATTAAAGTGGGGTGTTGAAGTCCCCATTACTATTGTATTGGAGTTTATGTCTCCTTTTAGATCCATTAATATTTGTGTTAAATAGCAAAACATATTGAAATCCTAATACCTAATACTTGTGAACGTGACCTTATTTAGAAACAGGGTCTTTACTGAAGCAAACACTTTTATTATTATAAAGTCACTATGGTAGACCCTAATGCAATAGAATCAAGTATTCTCATATACAAGTAAATGCACTCAGGGAAAATGCAAGGTGCCCACAAAGGCAAAGACTGGGGTGACACGTCTATAAGCCAAAGAACATCAAAGCTTGCAACAGCAACAACAACAACAAAACTACCAAATCCAGGAGAGATGCATACAGCATATTCCCTCTCAGAACCCTCAGGAGCATCCAACTGTGCCAACACCTCAGGGACTGTGAGACAAGAAATATTTGTTGTTTAACCATTCAGTTGCTGGCACTTCGTTACCGTGGCCCAAGAGACTAACAGAAGAAAGGTTCGTGGAAAATGGAATTAAAATATATGTTTATTTTGGAACAAAAGTTTTTTGAAATCTATTTATATCCTTTTATAATATGTATTTCCATGATTTGAAGAACCCTTGTACATATAAATTTCATAATTTCTGCATTAAAATAGACATATTAATTCTATATTTCATAATGTTTAAGTGTTCTCATACACATTTCCTTCCTGCTGTGGTTCACAGGCTTAGAGGAACTGTACTTCTATATGAGTCTCTCTCTTCCCCTCCTTGGAACATTTACTCTGGGGGAATCCTTGTCATGAGCAGGTCTGTGAAGAGATCCACATGGGAAAGAAGTGAAGTCACCTGCCAAGCCACAAGTAAGCTTGGAAACTGAGCCTCCAGCTGCAGCTGAGTTGACCACAATGCTGATCTACAGCTGACTGCAACCTCACAAGAGACCTTCAGCCAAATCCACCCAGCTAAGTCAAGCCCATTTATGGTTCCCAGCTGCTGAGATTTTGGATAAATTGTTCTGTAGTAATAATTATTGCATATTGTGATTAGGATTTCAGAGACAGGAGTTTTCACCTGCATCCCTCATCAACAAGCTAATTTGGACAACAGCTCAGGATTTGGTCATTTTTTTACTAGGAGCAGAGCAGTTTGTTGTGTTAATGTGCTTGAGGACAAGAGAGTGCAGATTCAGTCCTTTAAAGCAAAGATGATCAAACTACTTTGTGCCTTTTCACCAAGCTCCCCTTCTCAAGGCCACTGTGTTTGAGCTGTGTTCACAGTGGCACCTCTGACTAGGAATTGCCCTCAGCCACAAGAAACTGCCTTGCCCTCAGTGACCACCTGTCAGTGACTTACTGATGCAGGAGTGCAAAGGGTCAGTCGCTTGTCTCAAACCAGGAGAAATATGAAGCTATCCCCAGCTCCAGACAGACGGGGCAGAAAATAGGTCTACCATATGACCCAGCCATCCCATTCTTGAGAATTTACCAAAAGGCAATGAAATCAGCATATGAAAAAGTTATCTGTGCCCCATGTTTATTGCAGCTCAATTCACAGTAGCTGATCAACCCAGATATCCAGCAACTGATGACTGGATAAAGGAAATGTGATGTTATATACACTACGAAATACTACTCAGCCATAAAAAAAATGAAATCCTGTCTTTAACAGCAAAATGGATGCAACTGGAAACCATTATGCTTAGTGAAATAACCAAGTCTCAAAAAGACAAATATCTGAGGGCCGGCTCTGTGGTGTAGTGGGTAAAATTGCTGCCTGCAGTGCCAGCATCCATTTTGAGTCCTGGCTGCTCCACTTCCAATCCAGCTGTCTATTATGGCCTGGGAAAACAGTAGGAGATGGCCCAAGTCCTTGGGCCCCTGAACCCACATTGGAGACCTGGAAGAAGCTCCTCGCTCCTGGCTTCAGATTGGTGCAGCTCCAGCCATTGCAGCTACTTGGGGAGTGAACCAGATGATGGAAGACCTCTCTCTCTCTCTCTCTCTTTCTCTCTCTCTCTCCCTCTACATCTATCTCTGTAACTCTGCCTTTCAAGTAACAAAATAAATAAATATTTTAAAACAAGAAATGTACCTATGAAATACATGAAATCTTATTTTTTATATTAAAATAAAATAAAACAAAATAAATCTGACTTCAGATTCAGCTTCCTGCTGAAGCACATCCTGGGAGGTAGCAGATAATGTCCAATAAACTGGGGCCCTGACACCTACATGGGAACGCCATTTGGAGTTCTGGGCTTCTGGCTTCATTCTGGCCCAGCCCCAGTTAATATAGGATATGGAGAGTGAGCCAGCAAATGGAAGATCCCTGTCTGTCTTCTCACTATCTGTCTGTCTTTCAAATAAACAAAAAATATTAAAAAGGGAGGCTTCTTGGATTAGAATGTACATATTAATTCTGTTCAATCTGTTAGTTTCTACATCAATCGCTTCAATTACATGCACATTGTTCTTTTATCTTCCATTCCTCCACTTTCTCCTTTGTCCGTTTTACTCTCCCGTCTATCTCATTTTCATTTGTAGATTGTTTCTTTGCCATTTTTCAACTCACCTTTGAGTCATTTTCACTCTAAGGTGATTTTGTCTTTTTTCATCTCTTTGCTGATTTTAACCAGCTCTCTCTATTTTTCTTTGTGCTCTTTTGGTCCAGTTTTGGACTTTTGAGTCCCAGTGGCTCTTCATACTGGAAATGTCTGAGCATATTCATCTCAGTGTGGATCATGTCTGATAGTTTAGAAGTTCCATCAGCTAAAACATGTTCCTCCTCAGTTTCCACATTCCCAGCAGTTTCATACAGGCCTACTCCGCTTCACAACACTCACTTTGTGCCTTTGTGGTGGTTCACAAGCCCCCTGGATAATGGCTGGGTGTCCTCTGCTGGAGAGCACAATGCAGGTTCCTTAGTAAATGGTCATTTTGCTGAGACAGGGAATGGTTGTGTAGTCTCTGGTTTTATATTATTCTTTGTCTTCCAAAACCTTCATTTTTTCTTTTCCTTCTTTTTTAAAACTGTATTTATTTTATGTGTTTGACAGACAGAAGTCTCATTTGCTTGTTCATTCCCCAAATGCCTCCTGACAGTCAGAGGAGGGTCAGGCCAAAACCAGGAGTCTGGAACTCAGTCTGAGTCTCCCACATGGGTGACAGAAACCCAAATACCTGAGCCATCACTCACTACTTCCAAGAGTGAACATTAGCAGGAAGCTATAATCAGAAACTGGGCCAGGACTTGAACCCAGGCACTCTGATATGGGATAAAGGCATCTCAAGCAGTGTCTTGGCCACCAGGTCAAACATCCACCCACTCATCAAAAGTGTCTCTACCTTAGTTTTTGGTTTTGTTTTGTTTGTTTGTTTGTTTTTCTCTTAGAAGGCACAACTTTAAAGACTGCCACCTCAAATCACATGCATGTAAGATTTACGTCTCTTCCCTACTATCACTTCAGGGTTCTACCTATACTAATACTAATCATTCTGGTGCTTTTCTAAGGTAGATTTAGATCTGCTGATCTCTCACCTCTTCTCCTATGTGTTTTTTACCTAAACTGTCTTTGCCTACTATACAGTTTTGCAGCAGAACCTGGAATTGTCACTTTATAGGTTCTTCTTTTGTACAGTCTTGTTTTGTGGTGAGACATAGATATAGGCAGCTGTTATCATCCCCAACTACCTGAAAGAAAACATATTTTTTGGAGTCAGCACTGTGGCATAGAGGGTAAAGCCATTGCCTGTAGTGCTGGCATCCCATATGGGCACCAGTCCAAGTTCCAGCTACTCTGCTTCAATCCAGCTCTCTGCTATGGCCTGGGAAAGCAGTAGAAGGTGGCCCAAGTCCTTGGGCTCCTGCACCCATGTGGGAGTCCTGGAAGAAGCTCCTGGCTCCTGGCATCAAATTGGCGCAGCTCTAGCCGTTGCCACCTTTTGGGGAGTGAACCTGAAGATGAAAGGCCTCTCTCTCTCTCTCTCTCTTTCTCTCTTTCTCTCTCTTTCTCTTTCTCTCTTTCCCTCTCTCTCTGCCTCTGCCTCTCTGTAACTCTGCTTTTCAAATAAATAAAATGAATCTTTAAAAAATATTTTAAGAGAAACCTGTTGTCTTAACTTATGCTCTGAATTGGCAACTTAATTAAAGAAAGAGCATTTATAAGGCAGTGATTTTAAAAAGGCAATACATATGAACTAACCTAATAAAAGCTTTATAGGAATTTGAATAAGAAAATTATTTTTGACAAAGTGTACAGCACAGGGTTTAAGAAGGTGGGTGTTAATGTCAGAAAGAAGTGAATGTGAATTATAAAGCCATGTTACTTACCAGCCATACAGTCTCAGGTAAGGATTTTTATTTCATTTTACATATAAAAAAGCTGAGGTCTAGGGATTTCATTACACATCCACTCTTAAATAACAACAATTATGGGAAATAATATGCGGAAAAGACATTCATTAGGGTTTATGGTGCATAGCAAATGTTCACTAAGTGTTGACCATTATTATTAACAAAACAATGGAAAGAATTAGGACGCCTTCATAGATTACAAGGGCTTCATTCATACATTAAGGTTTAAGCGGCAATGGAGGAGAGCGATTCCTTGGAGACCTCTAATGGAGGCAAGGATGTGAGAATGATCCTCAAGCGTGATATATGGGCAAAAGATGGTGTCAGAAGAGTTGCAGCAAAATGATACAATCCTTTTCCACATCTGAAGATTGATGTGGAGAGCAGAGGTAGATAAGATTAGATTGATTTGTGGATCTGATTGTGGAAGCAGTCGAATGAGTTTGAGAACTTGGGAGCTCACCTAATCCAGTACTGCTGGAGAAATTGCTACAGATAAAACTGATGATGTGTCCTGAGATGAATGTGATCTGGGTCTCTGTACATTTGGAAAGATTATATTGAATAAAGTCGAACTAATTTCTTTATGTCAGAAGCGCTCTGAGCTTTATAGTATGCCGGTATGCATCATGAATCTTCAAAATGGGGTATAGTATCCAGCAATATTTCTCAAACTTGTGTGCTATTTGTGGTGCCTTTCATGTAAAAATAAAATGAAACACTGAGATTTCAGTTTGACGAGGGCAAAGTAGAATACAAATCATTCTCATATCTGGGCCCACCAAGGTATACTACTGGGGACTTGACCTTGGCTGCTTCACCCAGAGGAAACTGGAGAGACCCAAAGAGCTTAAAACTTCATTATAAAAGTGGAAGTGTTTGACCTGATAGAAACCTCCTCCTGTGTGAGGAGCATTATCTTCAGATAATCTTCAGATACATTCTGAGCTCTGAGAATTTCTGTATCCTCTTCATAATTACCTTTGCACATCTCTGGGCCCTTCCCAAAGATGTTGCACACTACAACTGTCTACAGGCACTTTCCTACCAATCATATCACACCCCCCCCCCTGCAGTGGGAATCCAACTATGCAAACATCTACAACATTATTTAACAGCTGTGCTTATAATTGAATGGTCGGTTGTCAGATATATCCCCAACCTTTTGCTGCTCTGAATTATTGAGAACCATTTTTCCCAGATTCAGTTGTCTTCTGGATTTCTGGTCAATGTGGCAATAAGAATCTCCGGTGATGGGAGACTTCAAGCAGGAGGATGTGATACCCAGGGCATTTCCCCTTCCTTCCCCATCCCCCATCTCACATCTTCAAGGACAATAATTATATCTCTTTGTGGCTTTAGCTCCCACCAGACAATCTCACCGTGTTCATGGTTCCTCACTCCTAGTTCTGACAACATGCTCCCTTCCTAATGTCCACTACCTAGGGGTGGTGGCAGCTTCCTGTCTCTGCTAGAATCTGGGTTACTCTCCTGTCCTTTTTTCTTTTATTTCTTTGCTCTTCCAAATACTTAATCATATCTATGCATTGTATTCCTTCTTTCTGTTATCAACAGAGAAATTTTTCATCTTAGAGCATCTCCTAGGACCAGGGTTTTGTGTAAGATCATTTAAGACATTTTGTTCTAGAACAGTGTTTGTTGGAATTGAGAATCATCTGCCATTTGCACATTTAACTTAAACATTCACATGTGAATTCTCATATGCATGTGTGAGCCATGAAGGAGAAGCTCATAGTAGGCAATGTTCTTGAAAGAAGAAATTACACACAGAAGAAAATATTGGTAAGACATCAAAACCATTGTTGTAAAGGCTGCAGAGAATTAGTAATGTGGCCAGGACAGGAAGAGTCAACATTATTAATGCATGTCCAACATTCTGGGTGTTGCCGTTATGATTAAAAGACAAGCAAAATGTGCCTATAAAGACTCTGAGAAACTAAGAGTTTTCAGCAATGTCACTGATCTGAGAAGTACCAAGGAGTACCAAGGCTGAAAAGACTAATAGTGTCAATATCCTTAAATGCAGGAAATTCAAAGAGATGAATCTGACACAGGGCAGCTGTCCTGAGAGTACTAGTAAGGGTCAGGACTCTAGTAGACATACAGCCTTTTATTGGGTCTTCCTGGAGAGCTATTCAGAAGGAAAATGAGCCAACAAGATGTAAGTAGAGACATAAAACTGTAACCCATAGAATTCAGCTCAGTCTTTAATTGGATTGAGATTATTTGCTATGTTCTGCTACCTGTGGGAAGATGAGATGAATCTACTCTGGGCACTATAACATCTTGAGCTGTGCTTTCCAATATGGTAGACATTAGCTTCAAGTGTCTCCTGAGTTCACGAGATACAGTTAGTCATAACAAAGACTTGCAATACATATAAAAATACATCTTATTTCAAAGACTTGAGCTTAAAAAGATAAAGTAAAATATCTCCTTAATTTATATAAATAACATGTTAAAATGATATTTGATATATTAGGTCAAATAAAATACATTATGAAATTTATTTCACCCTTTTCTCATATTTTAATTACTTGTGGTCATGCCTTAAATTCTTATTGAGTGGCTTTGATCCAGAGTATCTACAGTTTTTCCATACAATATTCAATATTCAGTGAAAAATTTCCAGGAAACAAGATGAAGAGCAAAAACAGATGATAGAAACAGGATCATAGGTATCCAAAATATTAGCAATATTGTACACAAACTTTAAAATACAGATAGTTAACACAGTCAAAAAATGACCTTGTTATATAAAATGTATAACGTTGTTGTAACCTTGTTATAAAATGTATAAAATGACAAGATATATTTTATCAGAAAACTGAAATAATAACAAATACCCAACGAAAATGTTAAATTGCAAAAATAAAATTAAAAATGCAAATTAATAACCCTATTGAGGTAAACCCACCCATATGGCCGGTAGGTCATAACAAAATAAAAGAACAGGTAATTGGAGGACAGCTCAGCACAAAATACCTAGACAAAAGTTTGGAGGAGTACAAAGGTTGAAAACAGAGAGAAAAAGTTATCAAGAATATTTGATATGTTGAAAAACTTTAACTTTCATGTTACTGCATGCTTTAATATTCATGTTACTGGAAGGACAAATACTAATAAAATTATGCAAATATTATAGTAAAACCACTGAAAATTGAAAGCCAAGAGAAATCTTACAAGCAAAGAGGGGTAATAAATATATATAGGTATATGTATTCATAAAAATAATAAGACAGTAATTTTCTCAAATGAAGCAATGAAAGCAAAGAGATGGCTCAAAAGTGTTTAAAGAGATTGACAGAGAATATTAGTTCTAGAAATCTAATCTATTAAAATGTACTTCACAGATACAGATGAAAGAAAGAAAAAACAGAGAATTCACCACCAACAAACTTGAACTGAAAGTTAAATCTAAAGAAAGTCCCCAAGCAGAAGCAAAACAAACACAGGGAAATGTAGTGAACCAAGGAGGAAAAAACAATTGAATGATACATTTCAGGTAAATGTAAACAAATATAAACATACAAAATAATTTTTAAGGCTTCTTTATGAGCTTTAAATATATGTCAGGCTAAAATGCAAGCCATCAAGAAGAAAAAAAAATCAGAGATGGGGTCAAAGACGTTAAAGCATTTTATAGTCCTAGTATTATCAAAAGACCAATAAAATTAAAATTTGAAGTTACTGATAAGCTTGAAGAATACTTTTCCAATTCTCTATAGTGATAATTGAAGAAAGAGGTAAATCTAAAAATGAAGTATACACTTTGTAAATGTTTAAGTGGTTCAAAAGAGAACAACAAAGAGGAAAAAAGAAATACAAAACAAGTTTGGCCAATATTAACAAAAAAGTAAATATAAACCAAATTACATCCACAGTTAGATAAAAATTATTTTATAGGGCTCTCAAGCAAAGGAATATAAGGTGTGATCATACATTCAAAGCCAGCAGCAAATAGATCATTTCTGGAATCGAGTTTGACAAGAAAGAGTGATGGCATATGTTTTCCCTGGAAGAGGAAGAACAAGAATGCATAACAGCTTCAAGAGTCAACTCTCAGCTATGGAAGGCACAGAAGAGTTGCTTTCTTAGACAAGAAAAATCGTGCTTCACAGACATGAGTTGGCTCATAGGGGAAATGCATGAAAAACTACATGAATTCCACACTGAGGGAAGAGTTAAAGGCAGTCGTATCCAGAGGCAATGAGCTATTGCCAGAAATGAAGTACAGTCACAGTAGCGATAATACAAAGAAAGAAGTGTTGTCATCCAGGAAGGGGATCAGAGTAGTTCTAACCACACCAGGGACAAAAATATATTGTCAGACCACAGACCAGATGAAGACAGACTATGCCAATCAACAAAGAGAAAACTTGAAGTCAGTCCTCAGAGAGCCATCCTGCCCTAGGCATGAAAGTCCATGAAAAGAAAAAGGGAGTTCAACCCAGGTAACGGAAAAGACAGTGCCTTCCAGACCAGAGACTGCATCCATTACCCTTCATGGCTCCAAGAAGGAAGAAAAGCAAGTAGGAGAAAGGGAAAAAGTCCTATCCACAGAGGGACCTATAGTCATGGTCTAAGAGGAACAAAATGGAGAAAGAAGCAGAAAAACTCAGCCGAGAAGAAATGATGGAGTAGCCCTATATGCTGCAAGAACAATCTATGGCCGGAGACTAGGATCTGCTCAGAGGAAAGATTAAGGAGGGGTTGGCACTGTGGTGTAGTGAGTTAAGCTACCAATTGCAATGCCCGCATCCCATATGGGCTCTGGTTCAAATCTCAGCGGCTCCACTCCAGATCCAGCTAACTACTAATGCGCCTGGGAAAGTAGCAGAACAAGGCCAAGTGCTTGGGCTCCTGCATTCATTTGGGAGACGCAGAAGAAACTCCAAGCTCCTGGCTTCAGGCCAGCCAAGCTCCAGCCGTAGAAGCCATTTAGGGAGTGAACCAATGGATGGAAGACCTTGCTCTCTGTCTCTCCATCTGTGTAACTCTACCTCTCAAATAAGTAAGTAAATCTTAAAAAATAAATAAATAAGCAGAAGAAGAAGAGAAGTAAGGAGAAAGGTGAGAGAACAGTTACCTTAGCTTTTGTTCCAAAATTTCATATGTTAAATCCCTAAGCCCCAGTGTGGTGATACTGGGGTGGGGGAGGGAAGGGGGACCTTGGGAGTTAATTAGCACTAGATGAGGGTAGAGACATCAGAATGAAAATAGTACTTTTATAAGAATAAATACCAAAGAGTTTTCTTCCTCTGTCCCTCTACCAAGAGAGGACACAGCAAGAAGTCTGCCATCTGTAATCCAGGAGGAGAGCCCTCACAAGAACCTGACCGTGCTGGCACCCTGGTCTTGAACTTCCTAGCTTCCATAATGGTGATAACATTAAATTCTGTTGTTGAAACCATCCACTCTGCGGTGTTTTGCGAAGGCAGCATTAGTTGACTAGCACAGAAGTCTACCTCTAGGGAGAAACAGAACAGGACTTATTGCCAGGGTAGAAGTTTTTCTCACTGAATTTATGAAAAGGGACCAGACGAATTACACTGCTGACAGGAGACAATCAGTCCTAGTCCATGCAGTAATTATCGTCCATCACCACAGCTGAGGAGCCATTCACAAGCCCTGGGCAGTCAAAGTAGATGCTCACTCTTCAAGGAAATGAAATGGGTCTAGCTCCTGGTAACAACAGTAATAAAAACGATTAAAAGCAACAATACCAGCAACAAAATTAAGTGAAAATAACTAATATACACGATCATCACACTACTTTTCAGCCCTTATTCTATTCCAAGCTGTGCTAACGCTTCCCATACATCAACAGTGATTTCTCATTGCTGTTTTAGGAGGAAGGCACACTCAGTATCCTTATAGTAGAGAAGAGGGAACTGTACCACAGGATCAGTGGTCTCAGTTCTGAGCCCACACTCTGATCCAACCTTTCCACAGCCATGGAGATGAGAAAGGAAAAAAAAAGTCTACGCTTACAGGAAGGAAGAGAGTGGGCATATTGCACCCGAGGTCCTCATCAGTTATCAGAAGGGATGGGCATCTCCCAGAGATGCTGGGGAAGAGAAGGGAGAGGAGATTCCAGGGACAGATATTCACTGACAGAAAACACAGCTGTCCCAAAGCACAAGGAGGAAGAATGTGTAGTGGTTTGCAACTCATTTCACACATTCCTTACTCTGAGTCTCTTTTCTTCTGGCCTGGTAGAAAACTTTATTTCAGTTTTTCTTGCAGATGCCTCCTTCAGGCTGTTCTCCCTAGAGACTGTGCCACAGTTACTAGGATTTTAGGATGTCAAGACATGAGGGGAATATGGCCTATTGGTGGTCTCTGGCTTCGATGACCATGTCCATGATATCCACTTTGAGCAGTCCCTGTTGATTCTGATGCATGCTCTGTCTTGTGGCTTCCATACTCTCATTCCTTTATCTCCTATGATGCCCGAACCCAGTTCACCTCAATACACACCGTACCAAGCTTCCAATACACCTTGGCTTCTGTATCATAGATGCGAGCTTTCCCTTTGGGTGAGTTGATCATGATATAGTCATTCTGTGGCCTGAATGTGTACTCAGATTTCATATGTTTGAGCCTTAATCCTCAGATTCATGCATTGGCGGTACTTAGCTGTGGGGCCTTTGGGATGTAGTTAGGATTCACTGAGGTTATGAGGGCAGGGTCCCCATGCTGGCATTAGTGGCTTTATAAGAAGAGGAAGAGAGACTCAGGCTCGCACTTTTGCTTCTTTGCCATGCTTACCCCTCTGCCCTGTTACGATGCAGCAGGAAGATCCTCACCAGAGGAGAGAACCATTCTTTTGGATTTATTTGCTTCCAAACTAAGAGCTAAATAAACTGCTTGTATTTCTATCAATGACATGGACTGGGATATTCAATTATTGCAACAGAAAAGTGAGGTAGTCCTGTTCCCTCAAAGAAAAACCAGAATATTTGACCTTGTGTAATCTTACAGTGGCTGCTTTGAGAATGGTTTCAAAACAAGGCTTAACAGAGACTCCCCAGCCTGCTACCAAATCTGATCTTTTCCAAAGCACAACTTTGCTGCATCTGATCTGTATTAAGTTGGGGTCCTGTCCATTTGGAGAGGTTACAGCATCCTAACACCTTGACAGGTCACTCTCAGAGACTGCAGAAACAATTCGTGTTGGTCTTCCCCAAAGCCTACCATCGGCGAGCCCTGACTTGAAAGTGTTGTGATGGTCCTCACTTGTCCTGCTGACACAGTCTGAGTGGAGCTATTAGAATCACCTAAAGGAAGAGGTTCAGCTCTTACAAACTCAGAGTCCAAAACAAGGGTCCTAAAAATGACCATAAGCCTTTCATGAAATCTGTGGAGAGGTTAATCTCATCAGCCAACTTTAACAAGGCAGTGCCTCCCCTGTTTCTTTTCCTGTATTGATCAAACTCAATCACTCCAGGAGCTGGTTAGCATGCTGGAGTACTCTGTAAACTCAGTATCCTCAAAGATTTCTGGATTTACCTAATCCAACAGGAATTTTGAGAAGACAACCAATCACTCCATCTATACTCAAAGAGCATTATTAATGTTGCTGTCTAAAAGAATTGTCTTGAATTTAATGGGCTGAAATGTCTTCTGGGTATAAGCACTACACAAGAATGTTTACTGGTGCTAGACTTGGTCAGCCCTGTAGTACCCATGACTCACAGTCCATAAATTCAAGTAAAAACAACAAAAATACTCCTTTGCTAAACTAGCTTCATTATTTACTGAGGCCCCAATTCCAATAGAACTTCAGTGTGTTAGAGTTTTCCTATCTCCAAAGTGCCAGAGAATTAGTAAAGGAGAGAGACCAGTGGCTGGCCACAGGGACCACACTTCCTGCTCCTGAGACGTCCATGTGGCTCCTTCGATTCCTGTCTTCCTGTCCTAAGACAAGAGGATCTTCAGAAAGACTATTTCAATTCATTCTTCCTAGATACTCCAAGCAGTCAGTTCTCTCTGGCTTCCTTTTTTTCTTTTTTCAAATAAACTTTTAACTTCAGAGTAGTTTTAAATTTACATTAATAAAACTGTGAAGAGTACAAAGAGTTCCCATTGACCTCTCATCCCATTTCCAATATTATTAGCATCTCATGTTGGTATAGCATATTTGTCACAATTAATGAGCCATGCTCAATTTCCTCTATTTTTTTAAAAAAGATTTATTTATTTAAAAATGACAGTTATAGAGGCAGAAGAAGAGGTAGAAATCTTCCATCCATTGGTTCAACCCCCAGATGGCCACAATGGCAGGGTCTGGGCCAGACTGAAGCCAGGAACCAGGACCTTCATCTGGATCTCCCACATAGAAGACAGGGGCCCAAACACTTGGGCCATCTTCCGCTGCTTTTCTCAGGTTGTTAGCAGGGAGTTGGATCAGAAGTGGAGCAGCTAGGACATGAACTGGCACCCAGATGGGATGTGGGCTTTGCAGGCAGCAGTTTGGTCCACTATGTTACAATGCTGTCACCTGATTTTTTAGACAGACTCTATACTTCCCACCTGCCTTCGTGCTCCAAGAGTTACCACTCTGTGTTCAGTTTGTATGTTTCTGTAAACTCCCACATATGATGGAGAATGTGCCATATTTCTTCTCTGCGTCTGTCTTATTTCACTTAACCTGATCTCCTCCAGGTCCAGCCATTTTCCGCAAGTGATAGGATTTTGTTTTTTGTTGTGTATTCCATTGTACTTACATAGAACATTTTCTTTATCCATCACCCTAGGATAGACACTATTGTCGATGCATATGTTGACTATTGTGAACGGTGCTGCAGTAGCCATGATGGAGCAAGTATCTTGTTAATAACAGTAATGTCATGTCTTTTGCATATATACCCAGTAGTAAAATTGTTGGATCATATGGCAGCACTATTTCTATCTTTTTAAGGAATTTCTACATTGTTTTCCCTAGCAGATTACTAAAAACCCCCACTCACAATGTGTAAAAATTTCACTTAGTCCACATCCTGAGCAGCATTTGTGAGTCTTCACCTTTTTGATTAGTCATTCTAACAAGTGTGAGATTATATCTCACTATGGTTTTTATTTGTATTACCCTGATGAGTAGTGATATTGAGCAGTGTTTTATGTATTTGTTGACCATTTGTATTTCTTCTTTTGAGAACTATCCATTCAGGTACTTTGGCTGTTTCTTAACTAGATAGGTTGATTTTTGAATCCCTGATATATTCAGGATATTAATTCTTTGTTAGATAAGAGCTTGCAAATACTTTCTCTCATTCAGTTGGCTATGTCTTTAACTTTATTGATAGTTTAGCTTGCTGTGAAGAAACTTCAGAATTTGATGCAATCCTGTTCGTCTAGTTTTGTTTCTGTTCCCTGTACTCTGGGGATCTTATCCAGAAAATCATTGTATACACCAATGTCTTGAGGCATTTCCTCTGATTTTTCTGCCAGCAGTTTTATAGTTTCAGGTTTTACATTTAGCTCTATCTGGAGTTGATTTTTGTATCTAGAAGGAGATACAGATCTAATTTCATTCTTCTCCATAGGAACGTAGAAGCTTTGCCAGCACAATTTATTGAAAACACTATCTTTTCGCCAATGTATTTCCTTGGCACTTTTGTCAAAAATTAGTTTGCTTTATGAAATAGATTAATTCCTAGACTCTTTATTCTGTTCTTTTGATCTATGTGTCTGTTGTTATGCCATAATTGTGATGTTTTAATTACTATCAACTTGCAGAATGCTTTGAAATCAGGTATTGTGATGCATCCAGCTTTATTTATTTTGTCTACTTGTTTTATTTATTTGTTTTGGCTATTCTGGATCTTTTTTGGTTACTTATGATATTAGGATTTTGATACAGAGTGCATTGAATATGTAGATTGTTTTAGGTAGTATAGATATTTTAATGGTAATTCTTTCAACCCATGAACAAGAATATCCTTATATTTTTTGTGCCTGTGATGATTCCTTTCATCTGTGTTTTATAATTTTCATTGTAGGAATCTTTCGCTTCTTTTGTTAAACTTATTTAAATTTTGTATAGCTATTGGGAATGAGATTTTTTTTTCTGATTTCTCTTTAAGTGAGATTGTTATTGCTGTATAAAATGCTACTGTTTTGTATATTAATTTTTATCTTGCAACTTTACTGAATTGGTTTGTCAGTTCTAATAGGTTTTTGGTGAAAATATTTAGATTTTTCTATGTATAAAACCATGTCACTGTCAAACATGGATATGTTGAGTTCTTCCTTTACAATTCTGATGCCCTTTAGCTTTTCTCTTCCCTAATTGCTCTTGCTAATACTGCCAATACCATACTGAATAAGAGTGGTGAAAATGGGCATCCTTGTCTTGTTACAGATCTCAGGGGAAATGCTTTCAGCTTTTCCTCATTCAATATGATATTGGTAATGAATTTGTCATATTAGCCTTTATAATTTTGAAGTATATTTCTTCTACACCCAATTTGTTGAGATCTCTTATCCTGAACAGATAGTGAATCCTCTCAAATCCTTTCTCTGACTCTGTTAAGATGACCACACAGTTTTTGTTCTTCATTCTGTTGATGTGATTTATGACATGCATTGATTTGCAAATGTTGAGCCTCTCTTGCATCCCAGGGATAAATTGCACTTGACCATCAAGTATTATCTTTTTGATGTAGTGTTGGATTTGATTTGTTAATATTTTGTTGAGAATTTTTGTATCTATGTTCATTAAGGATATTAGCCTGCGGTTTTCCTTTTGTGTTATGTTTTTGCTCTTGGTGTTAGAGTAATGCTGACCCCATGAAAAGAGTTTGACAGGATCTCATCCTTTTCAATATTTTAGAGTTGGTTCCTCTTTAAATATTTTGTAGAATTCAGTCGCAGGGGCCAGGCTTATTGTATAGCGTGTTAAACTACCACTTGCAATGCCGCTGTCCAATATGGGCTGGGATTTAATTCTTGGCTGCTTCACTTCAAATCCAGTTCCCTGGTAATGTGCTTGAGAAAGCAGTGTACTTGGGTCCGTGCATCCACGTGGGAGATCCAGATTACATTTTGGCCTTCAACCTGGCTCACCCCTGGATGTTGCAGCCATCTGGGGAGTGAACCAGCAGATGGAAGATATTTCTCTCTCTCCCTCTCTCCCTCTCTCCCTCTCTCTCCTTTTCTCTCTGTAATTCTTCTTTTCAAATAAATAAATCAACCTTTTTTTAAAATTCAGATATAAAGCCATTAGGTCCTGGATTTTTGTTTGATGGGAGATTTTTAATTATTGCTTCAATTTCATCACTTGTTATGGACCTATTTAGAGTTTCTGCATCTTGATTTAATCTTGGTAGGTTATATGTATCCAGCAATTTGTTCATTTTTCTGAAATTTTCCAATTTGTTAGTAAATAGTTGTTTATGGTAGTTGCTCATGATCTTTTGTACTTCTGTGGTATCTGTTGCAATGTCTCCTTTTTATTTATTTGAGTTTTTCCTTTTTTTTTCTTTGTTAATCTAGCCAAAGATTTTTTCTATCTTATCTTTTAAAAAAATCAGCTTTTTGTTTTGCTGATCTTCTGAATTTTTTAATTTTCATTTTTTCTGCCCTGATCATTATTATTTCTTGCATCCTGCCTATTTTATTTTATTTTATATTTATTTTATTTTGCTTTTCTAAGTTCTTAAGAAGCATTATTAGATTGTTTGAGGTTTTTTTTAATGTGTGCATATAAACATCCCTCTTAATACTTCTTTTGCTGAGTCCCACAGATTTTTCATTTGTTTCAATAAATGTTTTGATTACATTCCTAATTTCTTCATGATCCATCAGTCATTCAGTAGCAGATTGTTCAATTTCCACACATTTGTAAATTTTCTATTGTTGTTTCTAATTTTATTCCTTTTTTGGCTTGAGAAGATACTTGATATAATTCCACATTTTCAAATTTAACTGAGGGCCGGCTCGGTGGCTCACTTGGCTAATCCTCCACCTGCGGCGCCAGCGCCCCAGGTTCTAGTCCCAGTTGGGGCGCTGGTACTAGTCCCGATTGCTCCTCTTCCAGTCCAGCTCTCTGCTGTGGCCCAGGAGGGCAGAGGAGGATGGCCCAAGTGCTTGGGTCTCTGCACCCCTGCACCCACATGGGAGACTGGGAGGAAGCACCCAGCTCCTGGCTTCGGATCAGCGCAGCGGCCATAGCAGCCATTAGGGGAGTGAACCAACGGAAGGAAGACCTTTTCTCTGTCTCTCTCACTGTCTACAACTCTACCTGTCAAATGAAAAGAAAAAATAACTGAGACTTGATTTGTGGCCTAATATATACTGTATCCTAGAAAATGGTCCACATGCCGATGAGAAGAATCGCATTCTGTAGTTATCAGATGCAATGCCTTGTAAATGTCTATCAGGTGCATTTGCTATAAATCACAGTTTAACTCTGATGCATCTTCATTGATTTTCCATCTGAATGATCTATCAATTGTTGACAGTGGGATTGAAGCCCCCAGTATTATTGTATTAGCTAATGTCTCTCTTTAGGTCTGATAATATTTTCTGTATAGATTGGCATGGTTTCATGATGGTTTTATATATATATATATATATATATATTTATAATCATCATATCTGCTTGCTGAATTAATCCTCACACGTATATAATGCTCTTGTCTCTTTTTACTTTTTTATTTAAAGTCCTCTATTCGATGTGAGTATAACTACTCAAGCTTGTGTTTGGCTTCCATTTGCATGGTGTATCTTTTTGAACCCTTTACTTTCAGTCTAGGTGCATCTTTACCTGTGAAGTGAGTTTCTTGTAGGCAGCATATAGTAGGGTCTTATTTCTTATCCATTCACAGAACCTATATCTTTTGTTTGGGGAATTTAATCCACTTACATTCAAGATTTTTATATATTTTATAAATATATCTGCATTTTATAGCTTTCTCTCATGATAAGTTTGGATTCTGTTTCTTTTTTGCACATCTTTTCTGTTAGTTAATTTTGTATGCTACTTTTAATGTATAACTCTCTTCAGGACTGTTTTGGGGTTGAGTTGGTGGTGATAAATTCCCAGTGATTGCTTACCTGGGAAGTATTTTACTTCTGAAGGATAGTGTTGCTGTATATAATATTATGGATCAGAATTCGGTTGGGTTTTTTCATTTGTTTCCTTTAAAGACCTTGGATATATTGTCCTACTCTCTTCTGGCCTGTAGGGTTTTTGCTGAGAACTATACTGTTAGCCCAATCAGTTTTCCTTTATTTGTAACTCAACATTTTCTCTTGCTGTCTTTAGGATTCTCTCCCTGTCCTTAACTTTTGAAAATTTGACTTTACTATGCCTTGAAGTACATTTTTTTAATATTTTTTATTTGACAGGTGAAGTTATAGACAGTGAGAGAGACAGAGAGAAAGGTCTTCCTTCTGTTGGTTCACTCCCCAAATGGCTGCTACAGCCGGCACTGTGCCAATCTGAAGCCAGGAGTCAGGTGCTTCCTCCTGGTCTCCCATGTGGGTGCAGGAGCCCAAGCACCTGGGCCATCCTCCACTGCCCTCCCAGGCCACAGCAGAGATCTGGACTGGAAGAGGAGCAACTGGGACTAGAACTGGTGCCCATATGGGATGCCGGCGCTGCAGGTGGAGGATTAACCAAGTGAGCCACAGTGCTGGCCCCTGAAGAACACCTTTTTTAGATGAGTCTTTTTGGGGTCCCTTGAGCTTCCTGAATCTTGATGTCCATATCTCTTTCAAGACTTGGGAAATTTTTTTAATTATCACTTCAGTTAATGGGTTCTCAATGTCCTTTCCTGTCTTTTCTCCTTCAGATATTCCTAAACAAAATATTTATTTGTCTAGTGGTAGCCCATACATCTCATACACTTTCTTCATTATTTTTAATTCTTTTTACTTTCATCTCAGTGGTTTATTTCAAAAGTCTTGTCCTAAATATCAGAAACTCTTCCTTCTATTTGATCTATTATGTTATTGAAGTTCTCAACTGAATGTTGTATTAATTGAGGTTTTCAGTTCCAAAATCTCTTTTTAAAAGATGATTCCATTTTATTATTTATTTATTTATTTGAATATTTATTTTATTTATTTATTTATTTGAAAAGCAGAGTTACAGAGAGAGACAGAGACATCTTTCCTAGGTCCTATAAAGTGGGTTCCATTGACTCTGAGAATATGGTACTAATAGTTACAGTCCAGGTCCCATAGGAAAAAAAAATAGACAGGCTTAAGATTGTCCATTGGCAATGAAGGGCCTGCAACTGTGGAATGAAAGTAGAACCTTCCCTAGGTCCCATAGGTCAAGTGCAGGTGTTCCCAGGACTTTTAGAGCCAACAGTCACAATTCCAGAGCTGTAGGATTCAGTGAAAAGCTTATCCAGGTCTCACATTTCACACACAGCTTATGCTGCATATTGTGTGCTGGCAGGTGTAGGCTTGGAGCAGTTGAATTCAGACAGAGTCCTCCCTATGCCCCACAGGGTGAGTTCTGCTGAGTCTGAGGAATACAGTACTAATAGTTGTAGTCCTAGAGCTTCAAGGAAGGGAGGGAACCTTGTGTAGGACCCACAAGAAAGATGTAGGTTATGCTGGAGAATATGCAAAGACTTACAGCAGACCCTACAGAGTAAGAGCAGATGTCCCTGAAACTTAGAGTTGAAAGTCACAGTCCCAGAGCTGATGGATGCAGCAGAGACCCTCCCCGGATCACACAGTTCACCTGCAGGTTGTGCACAGGGAGGTTGTGCATAGGGAAGCTTGAGTCTGGAGCAACGCGATGCAGACAGAGTGCTCCCCAAGTCCCACTGGGATAGCACGAGTGACTCTTTGGAAGGTAGCACCATTATTCAGAGCTGAAGAATTCAGAGGTGCCTTACCCAGGTTGCACATTATACTGGGGACTGGGCACTAGAAGGTACAGTAGAGAGCACTTAAAGCATTCCACAGCCCAAGAAGGGAGCACAGGTGCCCCTGGAGCTTACAGCATCAGCAATCCCAGTCCTGAGTTGCAGAATGCAGTAGGTCCTTACCCAGACTTCATAGGGTGAGCGCCAGTTTTGCCAGGGATTGTGGATTGAAAGCTGCCAACCTCAGGCAGAGAAATGCAGATATGTCCCTCCAGATCCCACAGGTGAGTGTAAATCACTCCAGGGGTTTTGTACCAACAACTGCAGCCCCAGAGCTACAGGACACAGAAGGGATTGCCCCCAGTTCCCAGAGGGCATACCAAGAGAGGGCTAGTGCCCTCACCACCCAGCATGCTGTTCTAACCGTGCTCAGTTCTGGTCACCTGGGCTTGTGTATCAGTCACTGCTGGTGCCCCAAGAATCAGAAGGGTGCTTCCTGCATCTCTCAGAGCAGAAGTGCAAGGACCAGGGCTGGTGTCTGGAAATCCTGCAGCTGTGGGTGCAGATGGCCCTGTTCTCTGCCCTGTAAACTGCTTTGGCTCCAGCTCTGTGTGCTTCTGTTAGCAGCATGGCTGCTTGCTGTCCCCTAAGGCAGAATGGAGTCTAGCAGCAGGTGTACCACAGTAGCTCGGGCCTGGGGCTTACAGTGTGGAGAGAGGCAAAGTGGTTCTTTGTTGAAGCCAAGTGGGACAGTCTGACCCAGTCAGTCAGCTTTGTAGACTGGATTTAAAACCTGTGGGGACTGTGAGCTCCTCCTGTGGTTAGGGCTGCTGCTCTGTGGCAATGGCAGAAGTCTCTCTCTCTTTCTCTCTCTCCCTCTCTCCTCTCTCTCCCTCTCTCTTCTCTTCCTTCTGTTCCTCCTCCTCCTCTCCCTCCCTCAATCCTTCCATTCTACCCTGCTCCATCCCCAACTCCCTCTTTCTCTCCCTCTCGCCATCTCCATCTCTGGCAGAAAGATGATAGAACAAAAGACAGCAACACGGGGACAGAGCTAAAGATAGATAAATATACTGTTTCTCTAGAGAACCCTGGCCAATACAGGTCCATATTCACAAACCCAGAATCTAGGAACTCTGAAAGCACTTCATTATTTTACAACTTTTTGGCAGCATTATGACATAACTCAAAACGAAGCCACTTATATTCCAGGTTTAACCCCACTTGTCATAGTATCTGTATGTTGTTCTGAAGAAATAGCAGCATGTTTAATAATGGGGTGCCCCTGAGGATGTAGCATTGTATGTGGTATAGGCAGCATCAAAAGGCAATTGGAGGTACCAATGTATTCTAGATCACATCCAGCCTGAACAGCTCTCTACATGGGATTGTACAGTGCTTGTCCACTAGTGTTCTGATTGCATGTTCTGATTTCAGTATGATGATTTAAAATGAAAATATTAGATAGCAAACATGTCTGTGGCAGTTACCATGGATCAGGTACGCTTTTAGGCCATTTAATATATATAAATATTTATATATATAAATACATATATTATTTACCTATCATTTGCAGCCTCCTAATGTTTGCACCTTAAATTATCACCAATATTGAAGCTTTCTAATCACATCACAAGTGACTCCCAACCTTGTGGACAGGAAAACCTCCACAAGCCCAGAAATGGACCTGGGAAACCCAGTCCCCTGTGATGAGTGAGGATCAGAACACAAGCACCACAGGTCAGGGCCAGGCAGAACCCTGCGCTACAGATGCTGCTGCTCAGGGTGTTTTATCTGCCCTGCAGGTGGTTGTGTGCAGGAACTGCCGGGAGCCTAGTGTCATCCAGATGAGAAACTATTAGACACAGAGTAAGAGGAGTTGGGGGGTGGGGGAAAGGGAAGACAGATGGCCAGGCAGGAGAGAGAGTTCAGAAAGCTGCTCTGCCTTTTTATTTCAAATGACATCCCTGAGTCACTGTTGAGGCCCAGTGCTGATAATAACAGCGCTCACTTATGAGACTAGACAGGAAACACACCAACCCAAGATGTAAGAGCAGACCAGCCGGTAGATTACAGTTTCCGGAGGCCTCAAATTGACAACATGTTGCCAAGAACGCCCATAATATAATCATTATTGGTATTCTTTCTGCAGAATGATCGAGCTGGAAGATGGTATTGAAGGAAAGCAAATCCACCCTGATTCAGATGACCTGCACAGACACTGGAGTCAGGACGTGTTAGAAAGAAACAGGGAAATGCACCCTGCACGCAAGCAGAGAGAGGGACGGAAGAGCATAGGGTTTGTCTACTATTCTCAAAAGTGTCAGCACAGAGGTGTTTTTTGGTGTGTTCTCTGTACACGGCTCACTCTCGACACGTTCCCTGTAATATCAAGAAATAAGCCAAGCACAGAAAGACAATTATCACTTGTTCGCCCTCATATGTGAAGTCAAAAAAATAGGTGATGTCATAAAAGTTTAAAGTATCATTATGGTTACAATGGGGATGGAAGTGGGAGGAAGGGATGGGAAAAGGTTGATTGATGGGTACCAGGTTATAACTAGATAGGAGTAAGACATTCTGGGATTCTACTGCATAGGAAGGTGACTACAGATAATATCAATGTACCATACATTTCTCTGCTTAAAAAACTAGAATATAACATGAAGCAGCCGGGGCGCGACAGTCAGACTTGTTTCACAAAAATAAATGCTCAATGTGAGAAAAAAAAAAAAAAAACTAGAATATAGGATTTGGATGTTTTCACTAAAAGTAAATATGAAGTTCTTTGTTAAAAAAGATTTATTTAAAAGCCAGAGTTAAACAGAGAGAGGAGAGGCAGAGAGAGAGAGAGAGGTCTTCCATCCGATGGTTCACTCCCCAGTTAGCCGCCACGGCCGGAGTTGCACTGATCCAAAGCCAGGAGCCAGGACTTCTTCCGGGTCTCCCATGTGGGTACAGGGGCCCAAGGACTTGGGCCATCTTCCACTGCTTTCCCAGGTCATAACAAAGAGCGGGATTGGAAGTGGAGCAACCGGGTCTCGAACCAGCGCCCATATGGGATGCCGGTGCTTCAGGCAAGGGTGTTAACTCACTGTGCCACAGCTCCAGCCCCAATATGAAATTCTTAAAAAGATAAATATATTTATCTGACTGAACATTGTACAATGTATATATGTACTGAAACACCACATAGTAACCCATAAACACACATAGTAACCCATAAACATGTACAACTTTTTTATTTCTGTTAAAATTCTTTTGATATTAAAATTATAATAAAGGAAGAAAGGAATATGGAAGTACCTGGTGTGACATGTGAATTCTCTTACAGACAGCTTTCAAAAATAGAATAGATTTTCTGCCTGGATATTTGGATATATGTAAATGAACTGGAGGATTTCAAGATGGTGGAGTAGAGAGGGAGCTTACCGCTCTAGTCTAGGGGAAGACAATTTTTAAAACGTGGATAAGGGTTATATTCAGGTTTCTGAGGAATCTCCAGACTGACTTCCATAGTGGCTTTACCAGTTTGCATTCCCACCAACAGTGGGTTAGTGTCCCTTTTTCCCCACTTCCTCGCCAGCATCTATTGTTGGTAGATTTCTGAATGTGAGCCATTCTAACTGGGGTGAGGTGAAACCTCATTGTGGTTTTGATTTGCATTTCCCTGATTGCTAGTGATCTTGAACATTTTTCATGTGTCTGTTGGCCATTTGGATTTCCTCTTTTGAAAAATGTCTATTGAGGTCCTTGGCCCATCTCTTAAGTGCGTTGTTTGTTTTGATAACGCTACCATACAACCCAGCCATACCACTCCTTGGAATTTACCCAAAGGAAATTAAATTGGCAAACAAAAAAGCTGTCTGCACATTAATGTTTATTGCAGCTCAATTCACAATAGCTAAGACTTGGAACCAACCCAAATGCCCATCAACAGTAGACTGGATTAGGAAATTATGGGACATGTACTCTATAGAATACTATATAGCAGTCAAAAACAATGAAATCCGGTCATTTGCAACAAGATGGAGGAAACTGGCAAACATTATGCTGAGTGAATTAAGCCAGTACCAAAGGGACAAATATCATATGTTCTCCCTGATTGGCGACAACTAACTGAGCACCAAAGAGGAAACCATTGAAGTGAAATGGACACCTTTTGAAGTGAAATCAGCAGTGACTTGATCAGCCCTTGTCCTGACTGTTGATGCACAATGTAATACTTTATCCCTTTTAGTATTTTTTTTGTTCTAGTACTATTGGTTGAACTCTATAATTAACACACAATTATTCTTAGATGTTTAAATTTTAACTGAAAAGTGATCCCTGTTAAATATAAGGGTGGAAATAAGAGAGGGAGGAGATGTACAATTTGGGACATGCTCAATTGGACTTGCTCCAAATGGTGGAGTTAGAATCATGCCAGGGGGTTCCAATACAACCCCTTCAAGGTGGCATGTACCAATGCCATCTCACTAGTCCAAGTGATCAATTTCAGTTCACAATCGATCACACTGATAGGTCTAAGAGTCAAAGGGATCACACAAACAAAACTAGTGTCTGCTAATACTAACTGATAGAATCAAAATGGGAAGCGGGATACACAGCACACTCATAGAATGGCAGATGTTCTAAATAGCACTCTGGCCTCAGAATCAGCCCTTAAGGCATTCGGATCTGGCTCAAGAGCCCATGAGAATATTTTAGGCATGGAAAGCCAAAACACTCTGGAAAAAAAAAAAAGAAGAAGAAGAAGACCTAAATGAAAGATCTCTGCGAGTGAGATCCCAGTGGAAAGAATGGGGCCATCAAAGAAGGAGGTACCTTTCTCTGAAGGGAGGAGAGAATTTCCACTTTGGCTATGACCCTGTCGGAATAAGATCAAAGTCGGCGAACCCTAAAGGCTTCCATAGCCTTGGCAACTCATGACTAGAGCCTAGGGAGATTACTGACACCATAAACAAGAGTGTCAAATTGTTAAGTCAACAACAGGAGTCACTGTGTACTTCTCATGTGGGATCTGTCCTTAATGTGTTGTCCAATGTGAAGTAATGCTATAACTAGTACTGAAACAGTATTTTTACACTTTGTGTTTCTGTGTGGGTGCAAACTGATGAAATCTTTACTTAGTATACACTAAATCGATCTTCTGTATATAAAGATAATTGAAAATGAATCTTGATGTGAATGGAATGGGAGAGGGAGCAGGAGATGGGAGGGGTGTGGGTGGGAGGGAAATTACGGGGAGGGAAAGCCATTGTAATCCTTAAACTGAACTTAGGAAATTTATATTTACTAAATAAAAAGAAAATTTTAAAGTGGATAAAGTACAAGTTCAGGGAAGAGTTACAGAGAAAACAGCAGAGGAAGCTCCATGTAAATTAAAGGGACTCTGTGGATCTACATGCAGGGTGTGGACACACGCATCATAGGACCTCAGCAGCCAAGAGCCTCAGGACCAGCTTTGGAGAGTGAGGTGAGATCAGACTGCAGCAGCCCAAGTCATAGGCAGTAAAGCTGCAGGAAGAGCCTGGCATGAGCCTGGCTAGGAGCCCTGTGGGGGACAGTGTACCTGCCAACCTAGAGGGAAGGGGGGGAGCACATCTCTTTCTCCCCGACCACCTCGCACCAGCATCCTGTAACAAGCTGAGAGAGGGTGGGTGCTGTTTTGGACATATGAAACAGCTGCACCAGATTGTGTCCATGCCCAGCAACCAGTCGAGAGGAGATGCCTGAGTCTGACTGGGAGAATTGACAGGGGGCAGGGTGCCTGTGACAGTGGGAGCTTTGTGTGCTGGGACTTTGAAAAATTATGGCTGCATGGGAGGACACAGGGTGTGGCTGGGTCTTCGGGTAGTCACTGTGGGCAGCTCCGCACTCTCAGGCCTCCCTGATTGCCTGGGGAGAGTCATTGCTACAGGATCAGTGCTCACACTGAGGACTACGTAGATCCTGTGTGGTTCTTGTGGCAGCGTGGATGAATACTGTACCCACTGGGGCTAGCACCCAGGCATTGCTGTCCTTGGAGGAGAGGAAGTGAGCTTGAGACTACACCAACAAAACTGATTGAAACCCACCACTGATGAAAACAAAACAAAACAAAAAAAAAAGGAAATTTACCATGCCAAACTTGTGCATCACCTGACACTCCCCTCAACCTGGAGCACTGAACAGAGTTTCCTGACCACACCCAGTACACACCTCTGGGTAGTCACAAAGAACAGACACCCCCCAAAAAAACACAAAGGCAGAGTCCAAAGATAAAAGCCATCAAAGGGAGAAAAATACCAACAAGTATCTCCATAAATGCATAAAAGTAAACACAGCAATTCAAGGAACAAGAAGAAGGACGACAACATAATGCCCCCAAGGGAACACAGCAACACTTCAATACTAGAATGAGAAGATAAAGAGGTTAAAAAAATGCCAGAAATGGAATTCAAACATTTGATCATAGGATTACTTAAAAATAATCAGAAGTAAATCCATGAATTAAAGAAATCCATACATGGCATGAATGAAAATTTCCCCCATGAAATTGAGATTTTAAATAGAAATCAAAATGAAATATTGGAAATGAGGAAATCAATAAATCAAATAAAAAATGTGGTGAAAAGCACATTCAGCGAAGCAGAAGAAAGAATCTACAAGTTAGAAGACAAATCTCTGGAAATTTTAGTCAGACCATAATTATAATATATAATATGTAATACAATATAGCACTAACATATCACTGATATTAATATTATTTTACATGCCAATCAATTTTGTGTTGCTATAACAAAGTATGTGAGACTGGCTGCTTTAGTAGGGAAATGGGCTTGTTTAGTTCACAGTCCTGGTGGCCCAGGAGCAGACACTGGCATTGGTTTCTGGGGAGGGCCTCATGACAGATGGCATCACAAGGCAGGAGCACATGCAAGGACAGGCATCATAGGCACAAAGGAAGTGATAGAGGAAGTCAAGGAAGTCAAACTCACATTATAACAACCCATGCTGCAAATAACCAACCCAATCCCTCAACAGCAATCACTCCCCCTATGAAAAGCATTGACCTCTCACAAGGGCCACAACAGCTCTCAACACTGCTACACCCAGGACCAGACCTCAACTTGAGTTTGTTGGGAACAAACAATGCTCAAATTATAACAATACACCATATCAACATTGCCAGGAAATAATTAGGATGCTATTCAATTTTATAGATGCGGACACTTCTTGAAGCACAAATTGGAGTGGCAAAGCCTAAAATAGGAGTCACGGTCTTTGGAACCTTATAAAGCTTAATAATAAATGTTTGAGATGAGTTTAATTCAAGTAAAAATCAGCATTTCCTACAAGCAGTATAATTCATCCTTTGTTGGGTATAATGGAAAGCACAAAGTACAAGTTGTAGGGCTGGAGATTAGGACGCTTTTCATTTATTCATGCTGTGCTAACCTAATGCCTTCACTAAATTAATTTAATGAGATATCTAAATGGAGTTAATGAGAGAAGTATAGCCCATATAGATTTATTAACATACTCATCCATCCTTTATCTAAATCAAAGCATGTCACGGCAGGAGTAAGTTAAATGCTTGTTTCTATTACTTTCTGAGTCGCAGAATGTATGATTGTTAGGTGATTTGATACTTGATTTTATGTGTCTGAATTTCCATCACTTCAGAGAAAATCCTCTGAAAGATTCTACACATGTCCCTTTGACACTATGATAGCACGTGTCCCTTTGACACTATGATAGCATGTATTGGTTTTTAAACTTTCCTGTTGGAATGGCCATGGAACTATATCAGCATCTCTCACCTCTAAAATTTTTTAAGGTACTAAATCTTTGAGCTTTAAGGACAAATTTGATATTTAGAAACAACCAAAATTCATCCTGAGTCGACTTTTAAGGTAAACTAATACCATTTTTAGTCATAAAACTAAACTGAACCAGTAAAACTGATTTAGTTGCAATCACTTCTTTAAAAAGTTCCTAGAGTTTTTGAAACATAATTCCATTCTTTGCCATGAGTTTGGAAATTTAGTGCTCCCAAAGAGAACACTTTAAAATGTACCATTTATTTCAATGCACAGCTCTGGCAGGCTGCTAGAAGCCCTGTTACTTTATGTCCTTGTACTGGCGTTAGGCATAACGTCTTCAACAGTGCAGAAGCCCCGCAGACTATCATTCTCAAGCTCAGCATTCCTACCATCCCAAAAACCTACAGCAAGATTCTGGGAAGAAGGAAGAGCACCAGAAACCTGGCTCTCCAACAACTGCACCGGCAGAATCTGCTGTAATTATCTTTAAAGGATTTAAAGTCTATTAAAGGATTACAGCTTCCAGGGGGACGGCGTGAATGATAAATCGTGGTGAATTTTGGTAAGCTTCAGGTCTCACAGTAGCAGCCACTTACCCCAAACCCAGCCCCATAGCAGGCATTGGTGCCTGTGTCTTAGAACAGCTTGCATACAGCTTTCAGGAACCAGGGTGAGAAAATAAATCACCCGCACTCCAAATATCAGATATTTGTGATTGTCCACTGACTACTGCTTCTGATCACACAGCTGAAGACAAAGGAGTTGGCAGCCATCTGTCTTGCCCCTTTCCACATTGCTAGAAGCCCCTCAACCTCTGGTTAAAGTGACATTCAGGGGAATTAAACAGTCATCACCCTTTTTGCTCCTCCTTCTACCTTTCCCCTTTTCCCCTTTGGGAGCCAGACACTAACAACTGTCATGAACAACTGCCTACACATGGAAAATTGGAAAGAAAGTGACTATGCGTGTCCAGGGAAAGCTGTAGGCAGGCTCAGAAGAAAAGTGAGAAAGCTGTAAGTTTACACCTCAGGCTGATCCTTGGTATAAAGACAGCCTATGCTAAATTAATTAATTCATTAACTAGTGGTTAGTATACGCCTGTCTCATACAGCAATGCCTGGATTCAATACACAGCTCTTGCTCCTGTCTCACTCTTCCTATTAATGCAGACCCAAGGCTAAAAGGTTCAATAACTGGAATTTTTGAAAAAGCTAGAAGGATTCAAAGACAGATTAGGGTGGGCAGAAGAAAGAATCAGAGAACTTGATAATGAAAGCTACCAAATCTGAAGAATAGTAAAAAAATTAAAGAGAACAGAACAGAATGACAGGGACACGTGAGGCACCATCAGCATTCTCATTGTGGGAGTTTGGGAAGCATGAAGGAGTGAGAAAAGGGAGAAAGGATAGTTGAAGAAAGAATGGCTGCACTTCCCAAATTTGATGCAAGACGTAAATATAAACACCCAGGAATCGCAAACAACACCAAGTAAGATGTTTCAGATTTTCATATCCTTCTCTCAATAATAAAACAACCAGTTTGAAGACAAGTAAGGAAGTTGAAGAATGAAACCACACAATGAACCAAGTAGGTCTAAGAGCCACACAATTGTACAGAATACCCTAACCGTTAGCAGCAGCATACATATACTTCTTAAGTGTACATTGGGCTTTTTGCTGGCCGTATAATATGTGAAGCCACAAATTAAGTCTCAGAAAATTTTAAAAATAAATATCATATGAATGATCTTCTCGAAACATCATTGGATGAATTTGGAAGTCTGTAACAAAAAACTGTAGAAACCGCAAATTTGTGGAAATTAAACAACATGGTCTTCAAGAACCAACTCACAAGGGAAATTACAAAATACAGATAAATGAGAGCAAAAAATACAACATACCAGACCTGACAGGATACAGTAAAATTTATGCAAAGGAAGAAATTTACATGTATAAACATTTACTTTTAAAAAATAAGAAGAATCTCAAATCAACAACCTAACTTCACAAACCAGAAAAGGAACAAACTATGCACAAACCCAGAGGAAGGAAATTAATAATAAAGATCAGAATAGAGTAAACAAAGCAGATGATAGGAAAACAATAAAACTGAATTTTGGTTCTTTGAAAATATTAACAAAATTGGTAAACCTTCAGCAAGAGGGACTAAAAAAGAAAAGACTGAAATCACTAAAATCAGAAATGAGAGTGGGGACATGGCTGCTGACTTTACAGAAATAAAAAGCCTTATGAGACCCTACTGTGCTGTGGATCACCACATGCTATCCCACCCACCGGTGCCTTTCCTCGTGTGGATCAACCCCTCCCAGCAACTGCTCCCTCCCCATGTTCCTCAGCCTCAGATAACCACTATCCCACCGTCTACTTCTTTGAAATGAACCCATTTAGGTTCCATATTTGAGTAAAATCATGTACTATTTGTCTTTCTGTGTCTGCCTTATTTTATATAACAGATGGATTTTGGATATTTCACCACAAAGAAACGATAAATGCTAGCGGTGACAGATATGCTAATCAATCTAATTTAATCATTACACAATAAATACATGTAGCAAAACATCACACGTACCCTGTAGATTGTTATATGTCAATTTAAATAAGAAAGCATTATAGGAGAGTACTGTGCATAATGGTAAGCCAAAAAATTGGATGACCAAGATAAAATGGACAAAGTCTGCTAAAGAAAAACCTAGGACCTGACAGTGTCACCAATGAACTCTATTAAACATTTAGAGACAACTAACACCATATACCCTGCAACTTTTCCAGAAAGCTGGAGATGAGGGAACACTTCCCAGCTCATCTTGGGTGACTAGCATTGACCTGAAATCAAAGCCAGACAATGACACTAAAGATAAGAAAAGTACAGAGCAACATTTTTTTGAACATTGACCAAAACTCCTCAACAAAGGGGTGGTGATGTGAGTTAAACTGCCACCTGCAATGCTGGCATCCCACATTGGAGTGCCAGTTTGATTCTGTTGCTCTGCTTCTGATCCAGCTCCCTCCTGATGCTCCTGGAATTGACAGCAGAGACAGTCCAAGTACTTGGAGCCCTGCCACCCACGTGGGAGACCAGGATACAATTCCTGGTTCCTGATTTCATCCTGTCCCTGCCCTGACCATCACAGCCATTTGGGAGTGAACCAGATAATGGAAGATCTCTCTCTGCCTGTCTCTCCTCTCTCTGCTGCTCTTTCAAATAAGTTAATCTTTTTTAAGTCTTCAACAAACACTAGCATACTGAATTCAACGGCACATTAAAGGGATCATGCCTCATGATGCAGGAAGATTCGTTCCTAGGGTTCAGATGTGATCGACATACAAAAACTGACCAGTGCAATACACAGTGTTAACAGAACGAAGTGGGGAAGAAGAATCACCCGATCATATCAGCAGATGCAAAAAAGTATCTCACAACAGTAAACACTTTCCCATGATAAAAAAACATTCAACAAGAGCAGAAAGCTACCGCACCATGATAAAAGCTGTCAAGCTTTTATTCTAAGATCAGAACAAGTCAAGGACTCCCTGTTTCCTGATTACAAACTGTACTACAAAGTTAGAACAATCAAAACAGTGTGAGACTGGCATAAAGGCAAATATACAAGCCAAGGAGACAGAACATCTGAAATAACCTCTCACATATATGGTCAAATGATTTTGTTATGTTCTTATTTATATAAAGAGAACAAATGTCATGTATTTCATTTACACAGTTTTAAGAGCAATAATGATACTTCCCATCCAACCCTTCCCCCCCTCTTCTTTCCTTTCTTATCTTTCTTTTAATTTTTAAAATGACTTTCAATTTACTTTATAATCACAAGCTTAACCCTTCACTAAAAAAAAATAGAATTCAACAAAAAGTTAAGTGGAAAACCCATGGTTCCTCAAGAAAGGAAACAAGGGCTATAAACAATAATTGAATCTCAAAATGTCAATTTCACTCACATAGATTACATTTTTGTACTCTATCAGTTACCACAAATCAGTGGAAACATATGGTATTTGTCTTTTGGGGACTGGCTTATTTCACTAAGCATAATGGTCTCCAGTTGCCTCTATTTTATTGTAAAAGACAGGATTTCATTTTTTTATGTCTGAGTAGAATCCCATAGTGTATATAGACCACATTTTCTTTATCCACTCATCAGTTGATGAACATCTGGGTTGATTCTGTCTTAGCTATTGTGAGTTGTGTAGCTATAAACATGAGGGGAGAGATAACTCTTTCATATGCTGATTTCACTTCCTTTGGGTAAATTCCCAGGAGTGGGATGGCCGGGTCATTGCTAGATCTACCTTTATATTTCTGAGGAATCTCCATACACCTTACATGTTTGCCTCAAATTTTGTCTTTGAAATGTACACCACAGAATGACTATCATCTAAAAAATTAAAAAAAAAAAAAAACACACACACACACACGCTGGAGAGGATATGGGGAAAAAGGCAACATAATACACACTGTCGGTGGGAATGTAAACTAGTATAAACATTCAGTCTTTCAAGTAAATAAGCAAATAAATATTTTCCATTAAAAGTATTGATTTATTTATTTGGAAGGCGGAGTTACAGAGAGAGAGAAGGAGAGACAGAGAGAGAGAGGGATCTTCCATCTGCTGATTTACTCCCCAAATGGCCACAGCAACCAGTGATGGGCCAATCCAAAGCCAGGATCCAGGAGCTTCTGGGCTCCCACGTGAGTGGCAGTGGCTGAGGGACTTGGCCCTTTTCCACTGCTTTCCCAGGTGCAGTAGCAGGGAGCTGGATTGGAAATGGAGCATCCAGGACTGAAACCAGTGCCTATATGGGATGCTACCTGCGTCATAGTGCTGACCCCAGCAAATAAATATTTTCAAAGAATCATGTGAGGCTACCTCACAATCATTAGGCTGAATCCTATCAACAAAGAAAGAAAATAAAAAAGTAAGGATGAGGAGAAATTGTACATTGTTTGTACATTGTTTGTAGGAATACAAAACTGAACTGCTGCTGTGGAAATATTTTATAGCGTTTTGTGGAAAAATTAAAAATAGAATTACCATATGATCCAGAAATCCCACCTCTGTGTATATATCTAAAAAAAAGAAGATCTCAAAAATGACACTTGTACAGCATCTTCATAGCATTATTCACAAAAGCCCAAATGTGGAAACAACCCACATGTCCAGTGACAGGTAAATGGGTAAACAGGGGCCGGTGTTGTGGCTTAATGGGTAAAGCCACCACTTGTGACACCAGCATCCCATATGGGCGCCGGTTCAAGTCAAAGCTGTTCCACTGCCAATCCAGCTCCCTGCTAATGACTTTACCCAAGTGAAGCAAGGTGGTTGCAGAGCAAATACTGTCTGATTCCACTCACAGGAGCTATTGAAAGTAGTCAAAGTCAGAGACAGAGAGGACAAGGGTGGTTAGCAGGGTGTGGGTGAGGAGGGAGTGCACAGTTGTTGCTGCACAGAGTTTCAGGATGAAACAGTCAGAGATGCACGCTGGTGGCAGCTGCACAACATTATGGATATATTTAAGACCATTGATTATACGCTGAGAAGTGGTTGAGAAGGTAAGTGTGATGTATATTTTACCACATTTTAAAAATGGAGCAGGGGAAGAAAGGTCCTGGGTAAAGGCTGCCACCAGAGCTCTCTTTCATCCCAGATTCCCCACTTTTATTTGAGCAGAAAAATAAATATATAATACAGATATATGTATAACTAATACCAAGGTGATTATAATAAGCCCCTATTTATTTTGAACAGAATAAACTATCCACACTCCATCTAAGATGAGCCAGGTTACTCTGTTCTTTCACAATGAACAGCTTAAAACTTCTCCCCCAAATTTTTTCTTACTAAACTTTGAAAGCTAAACTCCAAGCAATGTTTATCCTGGTAGTTCATCCCACTTGCATTGGCCAGAAAGCTTTTGGTTATAACTTAACAAAAATGGGCTTTAAAACATTTCTAAGAAAGACCAAGTTGGACTGCAAGATGTAAGGTGTAATCTCCATTCCTAAATGTAACACCTGAACAGATACATTTTGTAGTCTGGTGTTTAAATCTAAAGGAAGAGTCTGTTGCTAAAAGAGTAATGCTTTCTCCCTGCGTGTGCTTTGATTTGCTGCCCTGCTGTGCTCCAGACAAAACTCTGAGTACAAGGTGTTCATCGGGGGAAGGAAGACAAGCTTGTTGTCCATTCTAGTTAGGGATATCATTATTTTTCATTAGGCTTGATTCTCTCGGCTACAGCACTTTGGGAAATTATATTTACTTTTGCCAGCATCTAAGTCACTATTTAATCAATTAATAATTAAAGGCAATAAAGTTAGCTTGTGATAATTTTCAAAATTCATTAGAATGATACAGTTCTACCCAGATCGAAAATTTGCACTGACACATCTTTCAGTCATCACTGAAAGTATCTTCTCAATCTCACAGTGACTCCTATTTCTAAACTACCATGGAAACAGAAGTCCAGCGCTCAGCTCAGAGCATGACATGTAGTAGATGCTCAAGAAATAACATGCTAAAAGGAATTAGCCCAAGTTACTGTCCTAGACACTGACAAAGGGAAAAGATTGTAGGCAAGTTCCTGTTGTCAAGGAGCCTATAATCTAATTCAGGTAAGGCATGATCCATGGGAAAGTCAATAGTGTCGTCTTGTCTCTAGAACCCTTCTCTTGAGCCCAGAGAAGAGACCCACATATTAAGAAAGAGACAGAAAACAACAGACCCTGGTTCCAACATACAGCAGAATTTGAAGGTAGGTGATAGGAAGCTGTCGGAGAAGCCATGAGGTCATACCCAGAAGCCTGTTTTGATTCCAATGACAGGAAACTCCTGATCCATTTGAGAAGGCAAATGATGTGATGTACCTGATTTATGTTTATGAAAATCAACGTGGTTTCCAGTATAAGAATGTTTGGAGGGGGTGAAAAAGGAGGCAGAGAGACAAGCAAGGGAGCTATTGCATTAGACCAGATGAGAAGCAAAGATGACAGAGTTAGAAAACAACGAAAGTGGAGAAAGCCGATGGAAAAGTGATCTGCTTTGGAAAGAGAACTCTGACTGGATTTTCAGATGTAAAAATAAAGATAAAAGATTTAAAAAAAAAAAAAAGATTAAGACTGGCCAGTAGAAGTTTAGCTGATAACCTCTCCTCCATTTGAAGCTCTAACCACTCCCTTCCAGTTTCCATGGCCTCAGAGAAGGGGTACCTAATTGTACTCAT